>JAYKQN010000013.1:15202500-17602500 GCA_036785175.1 Eupleurogrammus muticus | reverse complement strand
AAGGGTGTGTGTGTGTGTGTGTTTTTTGCGCACTCTCTATGGAGGCCCAGGGGCTGCAGGCATTGCGTCAGACACTGAACCCACTATATGATGTGCATGATGCTGTGGTTCAGCAGTGCTTCCAAGGTCACAGAAACGCTTTAGAAATGTGTGTGTTTGTGTGTGTGTGTCTGTGCTTCTCTGTTTCACCTTCCTCCTCCCATCCCCTCTACACAGTCCTACACAGACAGGACTGAACTCAAACCAGCCTCACCCCAGATACTTACAGGGAGGAGTGAACCTACTCATCATCACAACCAATAAGACGGCCTACATAAAGGAGGAGTTCAACATTTTGGCTAATATGCCTTCTTTTCTGTGTGTGGGATGATGATCTCAATACCACTCTCATGTATAATAAATAAAAAAGAACATGAGTTCCCGGATCACCTCATTGATTTTGATTTCGTCGCACGGCGGGAACAAACCTGGCAGCCGCCCTGTGACGACAAGATGTCGGGACACTGCACAGTCACCGTCGCCGCCGCCGCCGAGACATTGAACAGGGTCAGGCTAGCTGCTTTTCCCTTGCTTCCAGTCTTTATGCTGAACTAGGCTAACCACATCACATCCTAAAGTGTTGCGACAAGAGAAAATACTGGAATAAATTAGCCTAAATATTCAAAAACCCTGGTCTTTACACTACTTGATGGACATCTTGCAGCAGAAGCTTTCATCATTTAACAGGAGTGACACAGTTCTTGTAAAATAAAAAGTAATATCACACAATGAAGAAAAATAGGATTTATACATAGTAATATGGAATTGTAATAACATGACAAACTGGTAGCAACTGCTTATTTTTTTCCAGTATAGACGTACAGCAGTTTTTAATCACAGCCCTATACTGTCAATTTCTACTAATTTCTGTACCTTAATTTTCTGACTGTCAACCAAGGCAAAAGCCAGAATAAAAGGCTCCAGTATTACCAGAATACCATTTAATCTTACAGTGCACAGCCAACCAGCAGGTAAATAATAAATAGTTTCTATAATATGTCAGAGATGCTCTGTATTTATATTGAGATAGCTGTCTGTTATCTCTGGTTGTGTTTGTGATTGTGGAAAAATGCAGATCTGTACTGTGAGATGGGATTATATTATTGGTTAAACAGGATTGAGCGTAAAAGGTAATAAAGTGTCTCTCTTGTATAGTCAAAACAGACATTCCTGTTCTCCTATATTATCTATATTTATATTACATCACTATATTGAATTACATGTAATGTGATATAGGAATTTATCTGATTAAATACATGAATGAAAACAGGAAATTCCTTTTCTGCATTGCTTTCTTAAAAAAAGGAATGGGCGAAATAAAATGAACGCCTGCAAATTACAATGATATATAGTCCACTATGTGCATATCATATGCACGTATATAAAAAATTTCTTTTCATCTCTGTGTTGGAATTTTCAAATTTTCATATGACTTGATCCCTGATACCCAGCATCCCAGTCTGATGCTGATTGACAAGATTCTCATTCTGAATCTTTCTTCTGCTGCTCATATGGTCATGAGAGGGGAGGATGGGTGAAGCGCTGCCTCGCTGCCCATCCCCCCCCCTCCTCCATCCAGGCTGCTACATCTACTGCTGCAGAGACGACCCATGATGGTGTCGCCTCCCCCCTCTCTGCCCCCACCACCTCCACCTCCGCCAATCCAATCCAAGCGTCACCTAAGCCAAACAGAGCGCAGGTGCTTCCTGCGGTGGTCTCACATTATGAAACACACACACGCGCGTTTACGCTGATCGTTCTGTTAAAAGGACGATTCACCCGAACCCAGAGAGTCTGCATGCTTAACGTTTAACAACAGGATTACGTAATTGCCAGCCACGACGTCTAAAGCGATTCATGAAAATGCAAGGATTCCATGTAAACCGCGGCGTTGCAATGGCGTGGCTGCACAGAGGAGGCCTTCTGTCGGAGGGCCTTAAATCATGAAAATCTCTTACCCTGCCATGAAAATCTCAGCACTAGCACAGTGACCAGCGATGCAGGGCGTGAAACCGCAAGTCTGGGCTCCCACTAACACTCATCCTCACCTCAACCACAATATGGCACCTAGGCCCAACGATATCCAAAAATCTGCTCCAATTGCTATAAACGAGTTATATCAGTGAAATCATATCTTGATGATGATGATGTGATTGTTTTACACAATTATGTTCTTCAAATGACTGATGTCTAGCAAATGATTGAAATATTTTTATGCATAGTCTATTGTGATATATTTTTGCAGCCATATCCATCAGCCCTACACTGTACACTCAGTTTTATAAAGCCTATCATCAATCAAAACAACATGGACATTATATTATGTTATATTAAACTGCTGGCTTTTGGTGTGTTTATTTATTTTTTTGCTCCATCTGGGGAGTCATGTTCATGTTCCATCATATCACAGCAGACGATGTGTGGTGGGGCGGGGGTGTAGGCCAAAAAAAAAAAATGCAGCAGAAGCAGAACCCGAGACTAATACGTTACACCACTGGGTCTGATACCGTTTAAGAAATGTAATGATTCAGCAGTCTTACTGTATGAAAGTGGGGCGACTTCTGGGAGCTTGTTTGGCGGCGAAATTGCAAACAACAGACACTAAATGAGGCAAATCCTGCACCATGGGCAGGGCTCCCCACCAAACAAGATGAGTAGGTGCAGCTGATGAAAATTAAGGATAAATTATATAGCTGCCTTCACGTGACCCGAGGGGTCCGTCTTTACTCTGCAGACCTGTCTCAAAGGAATGCAACACCAACACTTGCACCCAGTTGACCCTGTTGAGGAGGAGCTGCCTCCATGTTTAAGGCCTGCATCAGCACCATACATGAGTCTAAATGACACAAATCACACACTGGACAGTTGCATCTACACGATGCAGGGATACACAGACTGGGTTTGCTGCACTGCATGAAAAAGACAGAACAGTGATGTTTGATGATGATGAAGATGATGATGGTGATGAAAGGCCATTAACTGGACTGGAGCTTGTACACAGATAATGCGGAATTTCTAGCAGGGCGGCCTTTTTTATGCAACTTTCTCGCCTTGACTACAATCCGCCATTAATGTGCAACCGATCTGACAGCAGCTCTTGGAGCACACCGGCGCGGAATGGGGGGGGGTGTTTTTACGCAACCGATTCACACTCCATCGGATGGGGTGAGGCACTGCTGAAACCAGGGGAGCCCCATCAAATCAGCGTGTTAATGCCCGATCACCTTATAATCAATGGCGTTACAACACAGCACACAGAATAACCAGCTCATCCAGGCGTGAGGAGCCAGCGTCCGCAGCATCCTGTCGCTCACTAACTAGCCCACAGCTACTGATGCAGCCCCAATGCAGCGCGGCGGATTATTCCTGAAATCAGGGCTAAAAGGGCGTATATGGGCTTCATATATGGGCTACACCCCCCCCCCCCCCCCTCCTCCTCCAGACTTGCAGCATCCTGCTGGATAAGGATGCCTACGTGTTTCGCCAGCAGGCTGATCGCCGCTTGTCAGAGACATTTTCCAGTGACTCGGGCCGCTTGAAATACTGTTTGCGCATCGGCGCCGCAGGAGCGCAGCGAGGCGAAGCAGCCGCTGCAGGTTATCTACAGCCCCCACCCCCCACCCCCCACCCCCCATCCAGCACACGGCCGCGGTTTAACGATGGAACACACAATGGAGCACCGACAGCAACACCCTCATCACCATCATCATCCCTGCCATCCAGCCATCCGCATCCTGTTCGAGCACAAGCACATTCCGCGCACGCGGCGCAGCAAAAAGAAAAAATAATGAGAATAAAAGGCTAATAACAAGCTTACTTTCTCCGACCACCGCCTTTAATCCGATAGGTGCCATGATGCTGCCGAGTGTTGGACTGAGTGTTCACCCTCTGCTTCCTCCCTCTCTCTCTCTCTCTCTCTCTCTCCTCACATCGCTGCGGAGGAGCCTCCAGTCAGAAACGTCACCGCGTATCCTTCCGCATCGTCCGATCATTGGTGCTGTTGCAGATTGGGATACAATTGCGTTTTATTAGCCATTCCTGTTAGAAAGAGTTAGTTGATTAGCCTCCTTAGGGCGAACCTTCATTGAAGTTCTTAAGGCACAGATTAACCCTTTTTAATCCCTATTTAAACCCTATTATTAAAGTACATTTCTTATATAAAAATAAGATATTTCTCTAACATGATACATATGCTACAACATCCAGTAACCTGAAACAGAAGAAGAAAACCCAACTCTATAATCGTCCCAAAGTCATGTTGGGTTTAAATAGTCTATGGTTGTGATGCTATTTTATTGCGATTAGTGTAAATGGTGATTTGTATTGGTGGTAGCGGTGCTTTAAAGTCAAATTATTTTAGTAGTTGTCAATTTTATTGGTAGAAGGAGAAGAATCCTCATGAAGAGCAACAGAGCAAGATCTCCCTTTCCGGATGAACAGGCTGCAATAGGTGATGCGTGCACAGGATGGACTAAAATAGATTTAAACAGGAAAAAGTTGAATATGACACTAAATAGAATACCATCAATATATTGAATTGTGGTGTCTGTGGAGGATGAGGTGACAGGATGCATTGCAGCTTCCAGGTGAACCAGGACAGATCCACAACAGGTCCTCCAACAACAGAAGGCTCCTTGCTGTGGCTGAAAAACCAAGTCAAGATTCAGATCGCAACAAAACTCATTTAAAATGTACATTAATGGCTTATGAGTAGATTAATTAATCATAGGCTTCCCAGAGCCAAAAACAATGTCTTCAAGTTCCTTATTTCACCTGAAAACCAACCAAAACTGAAAATACAAATATAAATAAATATGAAAGGCCTAAACTCACCCATATGTTCACTTTATATCACTATAAATTAGTACACAATAGAATTACCAATTTCAATTGAATTTCAATTATACTGCACAATTCAAACAACTTGTTGTAAATGAAATAAAACAAATAGAAGACAAATAAAATGTTGAAAAATGTAAAGAATCGTGGTCATGGGTTTAATAAATGTTCTCTAATACAACATCTAAAAACAAAAAAAAACTCTTATCAGATGGGGTATTTTTTGTGTATTTATTTTATTTTTTGGGGGGTTACCTTAATGTGATGAAGGACCCAGGGTCAGCTTAAATATAAAACAGCAAGGACACAACTTCTCCACAAGGGGGCAGCATCTGACTTTCTGCAGCATCACTGCACGTCAAACACTTTCCTGTCCAATGCAGTACTTCTAGTGGAATTCAGTTTATTTTAAGTGGTGCAATAAAAAAATCCGTATTGCAATAAAAAAAGGATTGTACTAAGCCTTTGTTAGTGGTGATGACGGCTATATATGAATGCATTCAGGGCGTTGGTGTGTTAAAAATAACACTTCAACAAGTCAGAAGTTTGACAGCAGCCGCAGCATGCCACTCACTTACAGCAGGATACTGAACGCTTAGTCTACGAAGCTGCTGGCCACACCCTTGGCAGGCCCGACTGAACACGTTGGACCAGTGATGACTCCAGAGGGTGTGTCCTGCCACCGTGAACCAGACCAGTGTTCTCCTCCTCCTCCTCCTCCTCCTCCTCCTCCTCCTCCTCCTCCTCCTCCTCCTCCTCAGTGCGCCGGGGAGTTGGCACCGCACCTCGCTTCAGTCCTCCTCCTCCGGACTTTGGGGAAAGCGGGAGCAAAAGAATCTCAGGAGGAAAGTGAAGCCTTTTTTTTTTTGGTTTTCTTATTCTAAATCACCTCTTGCATCGGCATCGGATAATTCGGTAAAAAAAAAAACCTCACCTGGAAGTAGCGCAGTTTTTTTTTTTAGAAAGCAGCTCGGACTCTCGCACCATGGGGGACGTGGTTTCCTCTCACCTGGATGAGAGCAGGCGGGAGATGATTACAGGTAAGAGGAGTCTGCACCGAGTCATTTAAAGCAAAGTCCTGCAAATTAAACGCCCACATTCTGCTCACATCAAAGGCTGCACAGAGAAGTGTTATAACACGTTTATTACGTTTTCATATAAGTTTATCAACACACTGCTGTCACAAAATTCATGGCTGAACAATTAGTGAGTTTTCAATGTGCAAATTTTTTTTTTTTTGTCTGTAGGTGGTTTTATGAGTCTATGAGACCCACTCATAGAAATCAACTGAATCCTTCCTGCATGATTCATCCAAAAGAATCTAAAAAAGACATAAATTACACTCTGATGGCGGGTTTACTCCACAGCGAGTCACCTTTCCTTGTTTCATCTCACCAGAAAAAAAAGAAAAGTTTATTCATATATCGAACTTCTACTTGAAGAGTTTCCTGAATCGCATGTCTGCTGCAGGCCTTTTTCTCAGAGATAATAAGTAGGTTTCCCAAAGGGGAGCATGTTTGTATAAGTTTGGGACTGACTGCTATTTAAGTCTCAGTGCAGGTTTGTGTGATTACTGCGAGACATGGGAGCAGAGGAGCCGGTGCAGGGGCTGGAAATGCTGCAGTGGATGCTTCCTAAAAAGGATCAGATTTTCCTTCCTAGAAGAAGTTGGAGGATCAAAAACAGTCCGGGGCATGAGGACAATTTAAGAAAGAGAATGTTTTTGTTATTGTTTGAGCCTGTGAACCAGAAACTTGTCGGAGTCGTTTAAGGCAGGTTTAGGATCTTCTTTCGGTGTTGTAATTGCGTTTATGCTGGAAGGCATGTTTGCATGTATCTTGAATGTATCACGAATCTCTCTCTGAGTCCTAGACAGCAGTCTGGGAAAAAAAAAAAACTACAATCTGAGGACATGACTTTTTTTTTTTACTTCTGGACTTAACAGGTAATTATGAATTAAATAAGTATTGATAGATTCAAAGTTAATGAAAAATCGACACTATTCTGCAACAACACTGGTCTGCTGTACACATGTATTTACAATATCATCCTCTCTCATGGAAGAGAGGCCTCCAAAAATCAAGCAACAGATTATTAAGGGTGTAGACATGAAACGTGTCGATGGAAGTGCATTTTTGTCACAGAGTCTGATATCATAATCTCCCTTCAAAGTCACTTTAACTGCATCTCACATTCTTCATCCATGAGTGGAACTGGATCAGGTGTCATCACGTGAAGTGAAGTGTTGGGTGTCATCTCATCAAACATATTCTCATCTGTTTAGCAAAGCTATTCATTTATTGTGCAGACATTAATGCCCCAGGGAGGTTGAGTAGGGCAGAAGAATTTAAATGAACTGCAGCAGATTTTTTTTGGCAGATTTTAGCTCCATTCACGATTTCTTCTAATCAATTTCAATGCACAACAATATTTACAAGTATCACAGCCACTCATGTCATACCAGTGTGACAATAAATGATATACTGTAGGACTGCAGGAATGAAAACTAAATGGTTTCACATGTAGTCCTATTTATTAACAAGAAAAGTGCTGCACAAAGGCTACATTGAGTCCATGAGCAACAGCAGCTTTTACAACAAAAAGAACTAAAAGAGCATCTATGGCTTAAGCTTCTATTGCATGAAATATTACTCAGACGTACAAAATGTTATGTTTTTATTACTTAAAGTGGGCCTTTTCACACTGAACTCTAAAACAAATTTTATATCACAGCTTTTTAGAAAAATGAAGATGAAGTAATTATCACAACATCATGCCATAGAGGGTTAATTTAAAGTAGGGCAAAAAATTCCTTTAACCTAAAGTAGTTCAAGTAGTACACGCACGTGTAAGAGGGCGACAAAACCGAAACCTGGGTTAGAAAAGGTAGAGACGAGCTCAAGTTTTCCTTATCTGAAATAAAGATTTTTGGTCTAAAAACGACAGATCTTTCAGGCCTACTGTCGTATAACTCTCTGGACAGAAACGAGAACTTCTCATTTATTTCAGGATTTTAGTAAATCGTGCAACATTTTCTGCTTATGAGCGCGCTGGGAAAAAGACGCATGAAGACATGAGTCAGAGCAGAAGGAGCAGAGAATGTGTGGAGCTGCAGAAGTACAACAGGTAGAAACTTGTCACAGGATTATTAGCTGAAAGCACTGTCTAGTCTCACGCACACCCTCCCTCTTTTGTCCCGAGTCTCTACCCCGCCTCTCTGCAGATCCTTCGCTCTTTACTTTGCAAACAGATGTGCAGTTCAATAAATAACAATATCCAAAAAACTTGTGGACACGAGCCTAGACCACCTCTTGCAATGATCCTGTTTTGTCCTGGTCAGTCTCTGGAGTTGGCATTTAGTGTATATGTGTGTGTGTGTGTGTGTGTGTGTGTGTGTGTGTGTGTGTGTGTGTGTGAGAGGGACTGCTCAGTGTTCCTGCTTTGGGAGTCTTGTTCAGGATTTCTACTGTACCTCCCAACAAGGTGATTTATTCATCCTTGCTGCCTAAGCACATTCTTATAAAATTATCTCTTCCCTCATGACCCCACACAAGGCAAACCAACACAGGCGCGCACACACACACGCACACACACACATTTATCTGCTGTGATATGAAAATGTCAGACCTCCCACAACAGATGTTGAGTGTGAACCACCTATGATGCAGAAATGCAAATTCACTCTGAAGACACCAATATAATGGTTTTATAAGAATGTAAATATAATTTTACATGATTATTGATGCTAGCTGAAAAACACAATAAACATTAAACAGAAACATTTTAAATCACAGTTTGATTGAATTCATTAACACTAAACAAGATCGTGTAAAACAATCACAAGATATGATTAAATCGTCAGTTTTCTTGTCAGACGCGGTGCAGTTTGTGTAACTGGAACATGTTCCTGCGGTTTTCTCCACTGAAGATTTCTTCTGATCATTTTAACTAAGATCAAATGGATGTGCAACGTAATATTGTTTCGTTTTCTGAATGACTGACACTTACAAATTGCTGATGAAAGTGTGGGTGACCAACATGTCAAAAACAATAGAAAGAAGTGATCTCCTGTGGCAAGTCAAGTCATGTCATGTGCATGATGCACATTTGGTGCACGTTTCAACCAACCTGTAGTATCTGCTAGACACCAGATATCACAATTTTTAAAGAAAAATGAAATATCCTAAGTCAAATTGAATTCCTCTTTTGATAGTCAGACAGAAAACGAAGAGATTAAAATGAGGAATGACATGCAAAGGCCTGCAGCCCGATGCAAACCAGGGTCATCATGGTTTGTGGTCGGTGCAGGGTGCATGCATGGTTTGTTTTTAATTACATGAGAAAATGTCGTGAAGCCAATAAAACTACTGTTCCTGGACATGTGAGTCAAGGATCTATTGAGGAGTTAAGTTCTGAGTAAGAGCATTAGATCAGTGATTTCTGGTAGGTGAGAGTCAGGGTTGGATCACATCTCATTGATGGACTGCAGGATGTTGGTTTTCTCTGGTTCCTGCACTGGACAAGTGAGCAGAAGGATATAGAAAACAGGTCGAGATGTGACTTGAGGAATACTCAAACTTAGAAACAGGAAAGCAATATTCGTTTTGGCATGGCTATATACTGTAATTGAGTATATATTTAAGGAGTGGTCTTTGTTCCCATACCCCAGATTCTCAGTCTGCTGACTTTGGCAGCGCAGGGCAACCAAACGGAAAGTACCGAGTCTCTGCATGGCCCCATTAACCAATGCGTATCTGCTGGAAATGTTTTTATCCAGAATCAAATATCGGCATTAAAAAATATAGAGGCTAAAAACACAGATGATGATCTGACATAGCCACTACTCAGACACATTATGGTCGGTACCAGAAAAATATTGAGGTTTGATACGCAGCCCCAGTAAACAGTGGATCTAAAAGGAGGAAAAAGGATCTTGAGCTTCATCCGTCATTGGTCCCCTTTCTGGTATGAAACAGATGATGTTTTTAAATAAGCCTGTGTCCCGCCTCCTCCACATTCTGTCCCTGTCCTGTCAGCTCTTTCCTTCCTGCTCTCCCACTGCAGGCCGGCTCCCTCTTTCCTGCGTCCCTTCCATAAACAGATCATGGTCAATACTGTCTGCCGCTGACCGGGCCGAGCGCTCCGATTGGCTCGCTCAACCCGCTCTTTTTCTTGGCACGTGGGAAACTCCCGTCCTTTTCCTGCAGGTTATTGGGAGCGTTTATTGGGAGCCGCTTGCGGGAGGCGGCAGCAGAAATAAATGCTGAGCCAGGCAGTGGGAGAGGATCTGTGATGAGGAGAACGATGGTATAACTTAATTGACCCGAGAAGGAATGTGTGGCTCTCACTGCAAACTAGGGCTGCACCCAAGAATTACACACTCCCTTTTTAATTTGATAATAATCGTTAAAACACTGAAAAACACCTAGAGCGTAAGATGATGAATATAATAAAGCACTTTTGAGACATTTTCGTATAGCGAAACCTTAAGGGGAATTAAAAAAAGGAAAACCTAATTATTGGTTAAAGACCCTCAAGGACCTGACTTAGTCTATTTATTTCTTTATGTCTTTATTTCTTTATGTGAGATCCCTATTAGTCATTGCCTCAGCAGTGACTTTTCATGGAATCTAACACATCATTTACAGAATAAGTGCATGTACATAAGTACATATTACATGTTAAGCTTGACAATACTCAAAGGTCTCGCATCAAACTGTTAGTATTTCTATTCAAATGTCTTTCGACTGACGATTCATTATCTTTCATTTTGAAAAGCTGCATTTTGCATTTTATTCCACTGAATGGCAGATTTCCATAAAGAGCCGATAGCAGCAGTGACGGTTTGTGGCCTCGTCTATGACGGTCTATCTTCACAGGAGGAATTTCTGTTCTCCAGCAACGCTCGCTAATATTTAACGAAAGAAGTGAAATTGGTGGTCTGCAGCAAATGTTATGTTGGGAATTGATTCAACTCCTTGATTTGATCCAATGTGATGAGACTGTTGCTTTGCTTTACTGTATCTCCAATAAAAGTGCTATGGAAATGTAGCACTGACTTTGTGCAGTGTGGATATTTCCTGATCTTGTGTGTGTCTCCTCCTGCAGCTCGGACCAAAGACGTGATGAAGGAGTTCGGCGATGTGTACGAGCAGCAGTATGCGGTCGCCCTCTTCAACAGCGTGCGCTTTGAAATCGAAGGGGGAGGAGGGACGCAGTCGCAGCTGCTCCACAGAAAGGCAAGTTCATTAGAGAGGTTGGAGTCCGCTTCACTGGATGGAGCGATAGAAGACCTCAACAAACGACGAGCAAAACAAAGCATGTTTCCCCCCCACCAAACAAGAGCTTTGTAATTTGTGGAACGCGTGTGTGTGTTGTGGTGTCTTTCATGCCACATGCAAGTGGATAATTCCAGTTTACTGCAACTTGATGCTTATTTATGAAGCTTTGTTTGTTCTGATTATGATCACACTGCGCTAGTCACCTCACCGTAAATAATGGCTGTGACCTGGAAACGCAGGAAGTCGCTACAACAAAATCTTCACAGGGACACAAACACAAACAGAAGAAGAAGACGAGTAAATGACAGAGCAGTTCAGTCAGATTCAACTGATGATTCCAGTTTTACTGATTGTAATGTCATTATAGTGCTAAGTGTTATAATTTCCTTTACCTGCTTAGTCATCATATCCACAGTACTGACGATTATTTATGACAAATCTCATGGTAAGCAAAGCAAACATAATCATCTACAATATCGTCTGGTGAAAAATATTTAGATATTTGATTTTGTACTTAAATCTTGTTTCAAGTAGGGTTTTTTTGGCCATTATACAATCGCTGACAGGAAACCAGGGTACAACACGCATCAGAAGGTCTCCAGCTGGATCGAACCAGCTTGCTGTCGTTAATGTTCAGCTCCATAACCTGAAAAATGACTAGTTCCAGCTTTGTTTCTGTCATCTTAACAGGATGCTTAATATGAACAAATATACACCGGTGTTTGTCGCTAAATGATTCGTGCATAACGTAGATTTGCCACCCCTATGATGCAAATCTATGTTATGCATTACCTACATACTGAACTCTCTGCACTCCTCCGCTCGAGTTTTTTTTTTTTTTTTTTTTTTTGCATTCCTCACATATTTTTTTGGTCATCAAATGTACTCAGTGGTCCCCTTTTATCTATGTTTTCAATCAATGAAGGGAAAGTGGGCCACATTTCACACATGAACAGATACGTTGTTAGAAATACTGTCTCCTATCTTCTCCATGCAGAGAGCAGCTGCTTTTGTGACAACAATGCACAAAAAAAAAAAACACACGCATGTGAACCATCACTGAGCAAACACACAAACACTTTAACGTGTGTTTGCGCAGTGTTGCTTCACACTGCGCAAACACACGTTAACGCGTTATTTGTATGAACTGGAATGTGCAGTAGAGTGTGATTACAGAGGTAAGTTGGAGTAGTTTGGGGATGTTCAGAGGTGTGAAATCTATATTTAATGTAATTTATTTTTCTTTTGTAAATTTACAAATTCATCTGTGTTGATTTGATGAACATATTGAGTAGTTATATACGGTGATACGATAGCGCACAAACCTGTCTGAAATTTGTATAATCAAACATTTACTTTCTGCAAATCAGAACGGGACCCCATGGAGCCTCACCCGTGGACACAAAATCCACAATTTAACATTTTCGGGCAGACAAATGGCTGCTTTTAAAAACACAAGTCACTCCCTCTCTGCTCCCCTCTCTCGTTATTTCCTTCCTCTCTTGAGTTACAGGATTACTTGATATTAAACAGGAAATCTGAAAACAAAGTGGGTGGCATGTGTGTGTATCCTTTTGTAAACGCTTGTGTTTTGAGGGTCAAAAAAAAATCCCCACCCCTGCACATTTGGAAGCAAAAAAAAAAAAATCAACACTGACGAGATGAAATATGAATGGGAAAAAAAAAACTGTGACGCTGAAGCTGATGTGGTTTCTCAGGACCCCCTGGCAGGCCGATCGATCTTCTCAGGGAGTCTCTTTCAGTACCTGGAGGAGAATCGGAAGTGGAGGAACCGCTTCGTGTCCGTGCCAAACAGCTACACCATCAGCCTCTATGAGAGCAGAGCCGTGAGTAGGGATGAGTTCAACTTCTGTTTAGCACGGTGACTTGAGCATTTGCGTTAAAACAGTTTTTTTTTTCTCACTGTTTATCTAACAGGCGCATGAACGCGGCCTGCACCCCAAAGTAACCATCAACTGTGCTGGCTACAAGGCCCTGAACTCTATGGAGGAGTACATGGAGCTGATAAATACCAGCCTGCCAGGTAGTAACAGGCAGATATTAAAATAAGGAAAATGACTCATTTTCTGTAAATGAGCATTTTCTAACCAAATGTGTCAGGAGGGAATCAACCAGACTTACTTCATTATTTTCTATACCATAAATTAGATCACAAAAGTGGGAAAATACGAAATAATGTGTAATGAGCTAAGCCCTGACGCACAGAACAAGATGAGGTCATTTAGCATGCAAGAAACAAGCCATTACAAGCTGCGACTTGCAGATTGTCTGGATTCCAATTTAAAACAGGCTCAATAGCTGTCGCACAGAGATAGAAAGCCTTAAAGTCGACTTACTAGAAACACCTACCTGCTGAATGTAATATCACAGGCAAGCCAGTGATCAATGTGAGAAATCCAAAATCACCAGATCTTTTTTTTTCCCCCCCACTCTCATTACTTTCACGTCATAGGCATCAAGGCCAAAGTGAGCAGCAATCCGTTCATCAAGTGTGCGTCGCAGTTCCCCCTGATCCTGTGGCACCCGTACGCTCGGCACCACTACTTCTGTGTGATGACGGAGAAGGAGCAGAAGAAGTGGCACGCCGTGCTGCAGGACTGCGTCAGACACAGCAACAATGGTGAGAGTACGCACAAGTACACGAGTACACGGGACAACGCCAAAACTGTCATGTGGTACAACCCTAAAACCCTGGTGCCGGATAGTTTAACTCTCTTACAAAGGTTTTAAAAAATCTAAAACACATGCAATCAACTATTTTTTATATTGTAGTTAAATTAAATATTTCAAATTCTTTTTTGGTTACAGCATCTGATATTCTGTGTCAAAAAATTCCCAGCATGACCGAATGCTTCTTAAATCTGTACTATCTCATGATTTCTCACTGACCCCCCCACCACAAGTCCTCTGCTAAAGTAGGAATGAAGCGATCAGAGCACTCAGTCATTGAGTAGAGAAGCTGCAGCAGCCTCTGTCCCACACCCACCTACACACCCTGTGTGATGAGGGTGTGTGTAGCTTCTACATGCCTTCTGAGGGAGCTGGTTGATCTGTGAACGTGAGACACAGCACGACTAAAATGTATTTATTTTTTTTATTCATATTTCCTTGGTTACGGTGTAGTGTATTTTCACCTGATCACAGCTACACATGTGGCATACTGAACAGTCCGGACGTGGAACGCTCTGATAACAGCTGGGGGATCTATTTACTCAGCTGAAGTGAGAAAGAGACTGTCAGGCAATATTTGCTTTTATGTCTGTTTTCCTGTTACATATTTGAACATATTTAGTGAAAGGTTTACCTTATTCTAATGTTTTGCTGTGAGT
Source organism: Eupleurogrammus muticus (assembly GCA_036785175.1). Taxonomy (NCBI): domain Eukaryota; kingdom Metazoa; phylum Chordata; class Actinopteri; order Scombriformes; family Trichiuridae; genus Eupleurogrammus; species Eupleurogrammus muticus. The sequence goes on along the minus strand of JAYKQN010000013.1, from coordinate 17,587,991 downwards.
CCAAACACAACTCTTTCTCCATTTGTTTCCACAATGAAAAGATTCTTATTCTTATTCAATTGAAACCATCAGTTAATTGATTTGCCAACGGCACAAAACAAGTTCTGAATTATGTTTTTGCTGTGTCAAATCAGTGCAGTGAAGTCAAGATGTCACCTGGGCCCTTTATCTGCTATTGAATCTTTTTTCTTATTTTTATTTTTGTGGGGATATGACTCATAACATTGTGTTGAGTGAGAGATGGTAGATGGTGACATACCCGAGGATGTATGAACAATGTCATCATCTTGTTTTTTTGTTTTTTTGCTATGTTTTCATACTGTTCCTCTCTGCATGGAAAAACAGCTTTGAGCTTCCAGAGTCTTGACTCCACATCATACTGTGTTTAATTTGGCATGTACACATAAATTCACATTTGTGGCACAAAACACAGGCAGCCACACACGCTGCCTTCTGGTGGTGACGCGTGCACAATCACGTGGATGTGATCTCACGGGTAGTGTTCTTTCTTTAGATATGAGACTTCAGAGAATAAGGAGTGGGGATCTTGGGGAAGTAGAGAGAACACTCAGTTTGAGTGATAGAAAAAAAAAAAGCTGCAGCAGCGATCGTGATGGGGCTTGTTCTGTTGCTGCTGAAGGCAGGTGCTGTTGACGGAAATTATAGAGCAAGCGTAGATTCTTGATAAAGGTTCTAAAGTTTTAATTTAAAGAAACCTTTAATACAGACCTTTACTGTCTCTATTCAATTTTTCTATTGTTGCATATCTTTTTAAATAAATCAACATGGTTACTTTGCTACAGAGAACCATGTTACATCCAATATTAGAACCCACCAGCTATTGTCTAATGATGGATTAGCCTCCCGGCGTGAGCTCCAAAATTTTTGTGCTTCTGGTGGAACTAATCGATATCCAGCCCAAAACTTTGTTTCCATTGTTCAGTTTTTGTTAATGGTCTAATAAACTCCCATAAGTCCAGAGATAAAAGCTAACAAAACCCTGACCAAACTGAAACACCCATAGGTGCATTGGATATATGGTTCTGTCTCTGTGCAGCTCCCCACGTGTCGCTTGCATGTAACCATAGCTACCATAGCTTGCTCAAACGCGATTGGTCAATACTATGTAGCCCGCAAATGGCTCCTTTCACAACATTATGATAAAATACAACATTGTATGTGCACTCCCTAAATTATCATTTCATTTTCTGGATAAATAAAATATTTTTTTTTGAAAAAAATCAAACACAGGATTTTTTGTTTCAGTTTCTGAGAAATAACAAAACAAAAGACACACTTTAACTGAGCTGACCTCAGTTTCAAAGCATGTGGAGTAACATGTGGTTTTACATGCTTGTGGGCGTGCACATGCACATAATTATATTGTCATTTGTGTATTTATTGCACTCAGGTTTCAACAGCTTTCTTCACAGGAGAGCTAGTGTATGGCTAAAGTGTCTGTAATTGTGCTTTAAGTGATTGTTAGGGCTAATTGTCATGCAGGAGTCATCGTAGAGTTCACTCACTCAGCAAACATGCAAGCATCCATGCAATAAACTTAATGCAACAGCAGATTATGGCGAAGTTGTCCGACTGGATTCAGTCTTGTTATGCACAAGTCCAATTATTATGCAGACTGCGGTGTACCGTGCATGAATTCATTCCACTTAACCACACACGACAAAGCTAAAAGCTGTATAACAATTTAATTTTAAACAAATTAATTTGAAAACATTCAGTGAAAGCCCGAAGGTCAAATGACCCAAAAAAGACTTTTTTTAATTTCTGCAATTTAGGTAAAACAGCCCTAGGGTAAATAAATTAAAAGCAAAATACCAACTGTAGTGAACGTATTTGTTGACTGTAAAACAAAATCTGCCTCTGGCTGCATGCTGGAATGATCACAACAAACCTGGAAACGGTCTAAGCCTGGCCTCGCATTCTGCAAATTAAATCAATTCAACAGTTCCATACTGCATACTACTATGAAAAGCATTATGTCACTAGTTTGTAGGTGGTTGTGAATACAGCCTCTGTCCTCGTCCGGTCAGGCTCACCCGTTACTTCCTAACACCACGTGTCCGGGCATGCTCAGTAAAACGCTGCCATACATTCCAGCAGTAAGGCTGCAGGAAGATGTTGTGCGTGCACGTTAAATGGCATTTATGCATTGGCCTGTGTTGATACGCCCAGTCTCACCTCTGTCATGAGTGTATGCTGAGGAAACCCAGAACCGGTAAAAGACATTTCCTTGGGGGGAATAAATGGTTTTACAGCCTGACCCCTGCGACCTCTCAGCAGTCACTAACCCACTGGGAACAGACACACATTTACACTTACTGTACATGACATTTCACATAGGGCAGATTTGAACAAGTTTTTTTCTCAAGTATGTCAGAATGAAAATGTTTTGGGTTTTAAATTGTTAATAGAAATCTTGTCAGGGTGGAGGCATTGCCTGATCACTCAGGTGATAAATGACAAATGAATCCAAATGACAAATGAATGGTGAAGGAAGCCACAGTGTCCAGCAGCACAGAAGCTTCATGCAAAGCACTTTCTCAGCTGAACACAGACATTGTTCAGCTGCATTGATAAGGTAAATCTACTGTATTTGAATGTATTAAAGTCCCTCACTGATAAACCAGCCAACAGCTGCTTTGCATCCGCTTTGCAGGATGAGTTGCAAAGCGCCCCGTTAATCAGCTCCGTTACAGGTGACCTCATTGCACAAGAAGCTGCGGTCCAGCTGATTGGTGCACTTCCTGAATACACACCACAGAATTAAACACCAGCGGCCATTATGCTGCTGAAAGGGGCCGCCAGAGGCTGAGTTACATGTGCACAACCCAACAAGGCTAGAGACAGAAGTGTGTAAAACCTCTTAGTGGATTCACAGAAATGCTGAGGGTTTTAACCATGATATGCCTGGATTTTGTAACTGAACAATATGAGCAAATTACAGCATTCAGCATCAGCAATAAGATAGAGGTGGGTTTTATCCTTCGGCCTTAACAACATACATGTTGTTAATGTCACAGTTTTTTACAACAACAAAAAATAATCGTGTCATAAATCACTAATATAATCAAAATCTGCAGCTTGTACAAATTGTCAGCTCTGAATGACATTTTCTTCAGCCATAGGTTTTTGCCTATTTAAATTTAAGTGTTTCTTATTTTCTTATGATTGCGGGAAATTATATATTACATTTGTGGGAAGGCAAGTGCATTTACATCTGTGGGAAAGTTAAAGGCTATTTTAACATCAGTGGATCTTACAGTTGTTTAAAGATAAGTTCTTATTCAAATGTGTGATCAAGAGAATAGGAATTGAGTTTTGATAAGTGATTTATCAAATTAATCATAAATAGCAGCTTCTCAAATTTCAGGATTCACTGCTCTTCTCCGTTTCCTATGCTTGCAAATTAATTTTTGGGCCAGCAGACATCAGTCTGATGCTGCAGGGCATCGCATTAACAGTCGGAGCCTGTGCCGAGCTGCCGCTGGGCCACCAGGGAACCATCAATCACAGCCGACTCTCCACCCCACGGCCTCTAAAACTCAGCCACCAACCCTCCGCTCTGATCTGCCGACCTCAGGCTAGTTCCTCTCAGCGAGAAGAGAACTGCGATGTGCTTGTTCAAAGAGGAATTGAAGAACATTTATACCCGGGTTAATGGCTCGTCACAGGCAGCGCGGCGTGCTTCTGGGCTACAGGAGCATTAGCATTAGCCCATCCACTGCTGGTTAGGACTCACGCAGTCATGTGTTTGTGATGTCTGCAGCTGATGCGCCTATGTGGGTTTATTGTACTAAGGGCTCGGCTGGCTCCATAGGGCTGTGCCATATGTGGGAAACCTACTCATGCATGTCAATGGGAGGAGCGGCAGTGTTTGAAAGACGTGTTTCATACCTGTACTTGCAGGTGGCCTGCAGTTTAAGTCCCCCCAGGCCTTATCTGACGTCTGAACACTTTTTTTTTTTAAATGTCAAATATATTAACTTCAGACAAACATACACAAATGTTTGTAGATGTGAAGGCCTGGGAACTCGTCCCTGGCTGCTGAGAAAATCCCGCCAACCAGAGCGTGGTAAGCAAGGCAGGGAGGGAAATGCCTCAAATAAAAAGACCGTGGTAAGTGCTGCCACATGTTCTATTTTTACACAGCACACACACACACACACACACACACACACACACACACACACACACACACACACACACATACACACACACATACACATACACATACACACACACACACACACACACACACACACAGGGCAGAAAAAACGTAATCTGTTCCTTCATCCACTTTGGTGGAGACAAATGGAGAATGTGTAGGCTGTGGTTTACTGGCCTGGCAGGTCATCAAAAATATTTTTTCTTTTGGCGCTGAGGGCAAACTTATCAAGTGAAATGTAGATTTCCCTCTGGTCATCTGTTTGTGTTTGGACTGAAATCAAATCGTTGTGGGGATATATTTTCCAACATCCAATAAATTAAATGGATTCGGATTGTATTAAGTGAAATTCAAGCAGCAGCCACTAAGGCTGAATGTCCAGTCTCCGCGGTGCCAGCCTCTGAACCACGTCCCCACACACATTTTCATTTCTGTGTCCCTCTCAGTCAACCTGCTGCAGCCACCAGACACTTTTCACCGTGTTGACCTCCATTTGACGGCTGGTCACCTGCCAACACGGTTGATGTCTGCGCGCTTATTTTCCCACTGCGCCTTTAACTTCAGTGTCCAGTGAATTCTCATGGAAACTCGTGCCAAGACAAGCTAACACCCGACCCTCCGCCCGTCAGCTCCAGAGTTAGCGAGCCGAGACGAGAGCAGAGGCGGCTTCCTGTCTGGCCTCGCTCCTTGGTCACTTCCTGTCTTTGTCAGAGCTCCTGAGTCACAGACTTACAGCTACAGACAACACTCCGGCAGTAAAACTGCACATCGGTGCTCAATGCATGACAAAGCTCACAGAGTGCAGGTCATCACTCAGGCATGCGCAGAGAATCCATCCACTCACCTTTTATTTGCTACTCTGCAAAATGTTCTCTTTCTGTCATTAGTCTCAGAAAAAAACAAGAGCAGATCTTCTTCTCCACCTTCTTTATTTGTCAGTGGTTGTAATGCCTAAAAAGGAGCTGGTGGTGGAAGGAACTAAGAGGTGATTATTGAACTTTCTACTCTGCTGCCTTTATCTAAAGCTCCCCTTTAAAGTAAAATATATTGTATTGAATCCAACTTTTTGACATCTTACTAACACCAATGTGTAGTGGAGTCACATTTCAGTCTCATGTCTATTCACTTAAAATCTAAGATTAGATAAAAAGTCCATTTACAGTTACATTTCTGTATTGGTGTTTTTACTTAAATAGAGGCTCTGAATACTTCTTCTGCCACTGAGTGATGGGCCTAAATATTTCTTCCACCACAGCAAAATGGAAATACCAAAATGAAATGCTTCAGTGCAGCAAAAAGCTGCAGCCGAAAAATGAGCTATTGCTGCAACTGCTGAAGTTGTGTCAATACGGGTTTGGTTAAAAAACAGCAAACAGATCCTGAGATCCACATTTGTGTGTCAGAAGGACTTCCTCTTTCTTTTTGCCGCAGGAGAAACTGCAACAGATGTGTGAGTCACTTTTATTTAAGTGAAGAATAGGGATGAAGGACAAACTGCTATTTATATTGATGCTTTATTCCGTACACCTGTTTCTACTCTTGTGAGGGTGTATAACTCCCAGCACAGCGCGTCACATATGTGCTGCGGCCTTGAGACGCTGCTCATAACCTCAGCCAGTGATGGATTTCCATCACATAAACACAACCACATGATCACATGATAAGAACCAACTTCCTGAAAACACACACGCTTGTTCCCGAGCGGTCGCTATTGTCCTGTCAGCATGGGAGGGGCGGTAACCGTGGCAACGCATACCATCTGCCCTCCGACAAGACAGCTTCTTCCTGTTTTGAGGGATGATGCGATGCATGTGGTGTCCCGCACCCTGGCGAGCGCGACGTCTGACTCTGTGCTGCCTGGCCGTCCCAAAGACGTTTCCATAACAAACTGACAACTCAGACTCTGTGGAAACAGCCAAAAGTGAGTTGGCCACACACTGTGTGCGATCCATATCAAGACGCCAACATACCGAGACATCTCTCATATCACTGCAGAAGAACTAATGATCAAATGGGGTCTAATTTCTCTGCAATATCAAGCATCTGCTCTTTTCCTTCCTGCCCCACACAGGTCTGTCAGAGAAATGCACCGTTCAGACGCCGGCCTTCACCGACGCCGTGAGACTGCACAGACAGGCCCAGGGACACTACGGAACCTGGGAGATGATGTGCGGAGCGCCTCCACAGGTGGGACACGCCGGCTTTAGTTAGTCACAGGGGGCTTCGCAATTCTAAGGGCCGGATCGCCTCAGGCCCGCATTTTTTAGACCAAATATGTCATCACTGTCCTCGACACGGCTCAGGTTTCCCTCCTGGGAGGTGGGCCGACAATGATGATGTTGTGGCTCAAATTTCATGTTTGCCACGGGTGACAATTTAAAAGAGATTTGAACGGTTTCCAAGAAGTCGTATTTGCGGGGCCAAAGATCAGTTCAGCGCTATTGTTTGACCTCTTCAGAGGCAGATGGATGACAGGGCTGCTCCTAAGAGAAAAACTTTTTCTCAAACAAAACATTTGCTTCATTAACACACACGCACACATGCACAAACACACACTATTGAACAGAAATGCATTGACACACAACTATTAAAGAGACTGGCGGTAACACAACCCCACCCATACACAAGACCAGCATAAGCAAGGATACACACACACACACACAGAGACACACACACACACACACACACACACACACACACACACACACACACACACAAGCACTGTTAATTGGAGTCTCCACTCTGAATAAGTTCCTTTCAGACTCCTGCAGGAGCTACAGAATGGTTCTGTGTGTCACCTTTTCCCTACTTGATGCCTGTGCTTCAAGTTTCTCTCTATCATCTGCTCCTGTTACATCAAGAATGTTTCTAGCCCAAGTTGAGGCAGTCCATAAAGAATTTAGAGGAAATCATCCTAATTGTGGCAAGGAGACACTTTGGTCTCCAGCCATTTTTTAAAATAAAATAAAGAAATATATCACAGCAGAAGCACAGCATTTTATGCCACAGTAATTGTTTTTTTTAATTTTCCTTTATTCTTGGATATTTATTTTTAATTAATTATTTAATTTATTAATTGTTATGCAAATAGAGAAGAGAAACCTACAGTAAGCAACATACGGCCATAGTGCTACAGAGCAGAAAATCCATAATTCCTACAGCATTCTATTAGTAGGTAGATGCAACCTTAATAAGTGCAGCAGAAAAGAAAAACTGTATTTATTATGGAAAAAGAGTTTTACAGGCAAGGTGTAGCCAGTCTACAATATTTCTCACTACTTAGCATCAGATTTTGCAATGAGCCAATAAAAAAAACAGCAAGTCAGCCCATAATATTCAATAAGAACTTATTTCACCACCATTAGTGGCACCATCCTGCACCTGCCAAACAATAACCAAATGCAGGAGAGCTGTGACGCCACAAGAAGTAAAAACACACACAGAAAAAACACAGTAAATGTCAATGGAAAAAACGTCACATTGGCAACTGCTATGCACGAGGAAATTAACAGCCAGTAAACGGATAATGGAACACAAGCAAATAGGGCTTGTGATAAAAGTAATGACTGCCGAGTTCCATTTAAGATGCCTTTGTTTCAGCTGTGAGACGCCGTCGTTAATTAAAGACGAATAAAAACGTCTGCTGTGAAAAAGGCATATTAACCTCATGGTTTGCTGTTTCACATTATAACATTACAAGCAGCAAACAGCAACTTCATTACGCCAAATGCTACTAAAACCTATCCAATCAAATGTGACCTGAAGTACTAATGGTACATTAGGCGCATTGTATGTTGAAAAAGTAATGTAATTTAAATTAATAATAATAGGTACAGAATATAGACACTTGAACATGCAAATAATAATAAAACTAAAAAAAAAGGATCATATCTGTACTAACAATGGTGAGTCAAGTTTTATGACTTTTCACAAAGTAAAAGGGTTGGACAAAAATATTTTAGAGATCAGTTAAAGATAATACTACTTAACAAAAAATAAAATAGAACCTTGCCACAGTGCAGGTCATCCACACCAACGCGATAAAAACATTATTTCATTGCCGAGGTGTTACTTCCACCGGGTGTTTAGTGCTTAAACAAATATGCTACAGTTTACCCGTTTGTCCTCCTCCTTCTTCTGTGTGGAAAAATAAATGATGCTTTTGTCACAGTCATTCATTACCGAGCGACACGTTTCCCCAAATGTTTAGTTTAGCTTAGTTAAAGCCTCGCAGAGGTGCATAGACGCCTAAATAAAGGAGTGCCCGAGCGTATGTGTGAGTTGTGAGGGCAGTGCCGCTAAAAACAGCCTTCCTGCCTCTCTGTGTATCATCTCAATCGCCCCACTGTATCCACGTAGCCACACAGGAAGGAGAGGCTTCACTTGTTCTGTTTTTCTTTGCATGGAGGTTAGTTGTTTTTTTTTTTTGACTACACCCTCTAGTGTAAATACAAAAAAAGACAAAAAAGAGAAACAGTTGACACGTTGCCATGAAAAAACTATAATTGGTGGGGACTGACCTCTATATGTGTGTGTGTGTGTGTGTGTGTGTGTGTGTGTGTGTAGATTCTGGCTAACCTGGTGATGGAGACCCTCCAACCAGATCTGAGAAACGTGATCGGTCCCCGCTTGAAGGGCAAGATGCAACAAAGACAGAGAAATTGGATGTTGGTGAGTTTGTAGCAGGATTTAAGCTTGTGACCGACATAAGATGCCTGTGTATTTAACCCATAAGAACCCTGATCCATTTCTCCTGAAGGGAAAATTACGGGGGAACAGAACAAACTTTTTTTTTTTAAATACTAACTCGTAATGTTGCATACAGTATATGTCACATTGGACATTTATGGTAAATTTATTCCTAATTGTAAAATTCCTCAACATATATTATAGTAACTCTGCTGGTTAGGTTTAACAAGATTTTTTTTTTTTTTAAGAAAAAGCTGCATGAGGAATTTTAAAGTGGCAGGGACACCAGTGTCACAGTGGGTCCTTACGGGTTAATGTATTTTTATATTTCTATGTATGTTATCATTCATAAATTGACAGTAATATTGTCATGCTGTCTAGTTATAAGAACGTATATTTAAATCTGTTATCATAACATGACATCCTGATTAAATAAAGCATGATAATAACATTAAACTGCACAGACGGACACAGGAGAGAGTCAATACCTGTCCAAACAAATCGTGTTGTTGATGGACTCCCTCCTGCAGATCTCTGACGCGGTGTACAGGCAGGTGTTGTTCCAGACGACCGGTCAGTACGACGCGCTGGTGGAGGCCTGTGAGGCTCAGAGAGTTCCACTGGACGCCAGACTGCGGACAGACATGGACCAGATCATCACGTCTAAAGAACACGTCAGCGGCAAGATACGAGGTGACCAGGTTTAATATGTTAATTACTAAAAAAAAAAAAAAAAAACTACATTCTGCACTGTGAAAAGGGGCTACTTCACAAAATAATACCTGCAGATACCTGCAGTGAGTAAGGTTAAAATTATTTGATTTGACATGGTTATCACAATAGCATACAATTATTTACAGACACTAGATGCACTGTATTTATTGTTTGCAGCGAAACATCTCATTTACAACACCTGCCCACAGGAGGCTTTTTAAAAAGAGACATAAGAGACATAGAAATGAAAATGGTGATACAAAAAAACTACATCTGCAAAGACATAAGAGATTAAAATAAAAATACAACCACAGAGATATAGGTAATTAGAAAAAAAATACACCCATAGGACATAATTAAATAAAATACCATTACAGAGACAGTTGTATGAACTCGGTTAATGTGCAGCAATGGTGAGTACAATCAGCTAGTTCCACATGTGAAAACAACATGCTATGCAGAGGGATTTGGTTCACTTGGTGCTCACTGTGCCGTGAAACACGATCCTCCAAACCTCCATGCAGGATCCATTGTTCGTGGTTCACCTCTGTGAGGTGATGTGGCGGAGGTTTCTCTAGTTTAGGAAATATTGGCACAGTGAGGCAAACAGTTTTGGTCGCTAAAAAGTTTCCAACGAGTTTGTTTAGACATTTGGCAAAAACGGGGCCTTTCCTCTGTAAATAATTTCCCATCTCTTGTTTCACCCTCTGCACACTCTCTTTGTCCACGCTTTGAGCAAAAAGGCCTGTCACCTTCCTTTTGAAAAGCTCAACGTGGCGTAGGCTGCTCCTCTTTTTTTTCCCTCATGTGTCCGGATTTCCATTGAACTGAAGTGGAAGAACGACATTCCATCACGGGCACTGCACTGCATGGGCCGCTTCTGACTTTATGTCACCGATAAGGCCTGAAATCTACAAGATGACAGAAAAAAGGAACGCAGGATCATCTTACATGAGGGAAAAGCAGAAGGTTGAGAGTCACTAACCCAGCGGTTCATTTGACCTTGTCAGTCCCTTTATCACTGAACATTCAGGTGTATTCAGAGCTATTCTGTTTCCATGGAAACCTAGCACTTTGGCCCGAGTTCTTTTATTTAAATGCTACCACATACATACACTTACTGCAATTTCCACCTGGCATTAAACACCATAATGCTCTACATTTCCTTTGTATTTTCTTGAGGCTTTGACTTACTCTGCATCATTATCTGCACTGTTAATTGTTCACAAGCTGCAACAACTGAGCATTTACCAAACTATGAATTATGTTTTTCCTCCATCCGCTATTCCACGCTGCCGATGTGCAGCTCTGGTGACGCCCAAGGCCGAACAGCTCCTGCGGAACAGCATCCAGCCCTACATCAGCTCCATCCTGGAGGCCCTGATGGAGCCGGCCAGCCGCGGTTTCTCCGAGGTCAGGGACGTCTTCTTCAGGGAGATGGTGGAGATCAGCAAGAACTCGCTCAACGGAGGGGGCAAAGAAAAACTGGGAGAGGTGAGGGATGTTTGGCGATTACATTCTTACATAGACTTAGGTGTTAACATCAAAACTGCATTTTGAGATTAATCAACATCTGTATAGCGAGGTCTTTCCAGTAAAAACATTATATAGAGGAGGGACTAAATGTTGGAAGAAATTTGATTGGACCATTGAAAAGAGGACGTCTCATATGCATGTGTAGAACAGATGGGGCAGTGGCACAGTTCAAGTATCTAACTTCTTTTTCTGTTTTGGTCATAATTTATCTCATTTGATGCTTGCATCCTTTTTGCTCACTCGTGTGCCCTCCCCTGTGCCCCCCCCCCCCCCCCCCCCCCCAGCACATGGAGCGGCTGTCCATGCTCGCCTTCCATCCCGTGAAAATGCAGAACTGCTACGACATTGTGGAGCAGCTCAACCTGGAGGGGCTGCAGCAGAGGTTTGACGTCTCCAGCCCCTCCGTGTTCATCAGCAGGGCTCAGATCCTCATGAGGGAGGTGAGATACCACAGCTTCTTTTGTTTGGTTTTACCCTGTGTGATAACATGTCATAAAGTCATGTCAGAACGGCTTTGAAAGCAGACTGCAAGTAAGGCGACTCACCCAGGCAACGTCTCTGCTCCCATCTGCTGGACAAATATAGCATGTCATCTGTGGCGCTGTCCTATGTCCTTGTGCTAGCGTGTCGCTTGTTCTCATTTTGACAGCAAATGGACAACGCGGTTTACACATTTGAGCAGCTGCTCCATCAGTCTTTGGACGCCCAGGGAGAAGATGACTTGTGCAAGGCCATCCAGCGATGCCAGGACAGGGTTCTCAAGGTAAATTAAGAGAAAGTAGAAACAGAGAGATAATGAAATAGCAGTTTTTGTGCACTGAAATCTTTTTTAAGAACTGTATACTGATATTATTTCATTCCATAACTAAATTGAAATGACTAAAACAAATGGAAAAGACTAAAATTGTAACTAAAACTAAATATAATTTTAATGTAAGGGACTAAGATTAAATTAAAATTCCTGGTCAAAATTAATGCTATGTATTTCCTCAAATTTTAGGCATCCATTTTTATGAAAGTATAGTAAGTCAATAACATTTTTAGCTGAAAGTCAAAGTGAACACTGGTATAGGTGGACACATGACTATAAAAGAGAGTAACTCAATACAATTTAATAACGGCGTAACTAAGGTTGTGGCAGAGGCAGAATTCAATTGTGAAGCATGTGAATTGCTAAGGTAAATATGATTTGAGAGATATTATAAATCGGTCATCTTTACTCTGCGTCTTCCTGTCAGAAATATGACTACGACAGCAGCACAGTGCGTAAGAAGTTCTTCAGAGAGGCTCTGCTGCAGATCATCATCCCGTACATGCTGCAGCAGCTCTCACCGTCCTGCTCACCTGTAAGTACAACCAGACCTTTTGTTTTAGTAGCTCTTCCTAATGCATCCTATATACTATATAACCCCAGGGTATTCGAATTCATAGGATTCTCTTCCATCCATGAAAGGGTGACAATTCACTTCCACCTTTCTGATTTCTATTTTTGGCCTGGAAACTAAAGTCCGACCTAAATAGATAATAAATATAATAAGGTATTAAGTCAAGTGTGGGGAAAAAATTATACAGTGCGATATAGGCGACACAGCCAATATTGTCACGTAGTGTAACCCCAAAAACTTGGTACCAAGTAGATTAACTCTCTTAAATAAAAGAATAAGAGTAAGAATAAAAAAATTGAAAATCTAGGTAGATTAAATGTTTAAAATTTATCATTAATTTCAGTCACATTTTGAGAAACCTGACAACCATATTTTACTGAGCCATATACATTACTAATGTTTACAGGACCCACTGAGTTTATGGAACATATGCAACACCTCACAAACTTCTTCTCTGTCCCGTTCCTCAAAAGGAGCTGCCTCGCTTTAAAGAGCTCATCTTCGAGGACTTCTCCCGCTTCCTGTTGGTGGAAAACATGTTTGAGGAGGTGGTGCTCCACTCTGTTTCCAAGGACATAATGATGGGTATGGACCAAGATGCATTTAGATGTGAAAAAGGACTCTGGCCATTGTGTTTTTTGGAAAATGCATGATCTAATTTCTTGTTTTTCCTCATGTGTCCAGCTGTGAAGGAGGCAGCTGTCCAGAGGAGACACAATCTATACAGAGACAGCATCATTCTGACCAACAGTGACCCCAACCTGCACCTGCTCGGAGAAACCCCCCAGGTGGACTGGTCCACCAAATTTGGAGGCAACGAGCCGGAGGGTTTGCTGGTCGGCGGTGTTGAAGGTGGCGGCTCGGGGAGAAGACGCCGCCAGGTTGTGTCCATGATCCAGCTGGAGGGGGTGCCTCTGCCCTACGAGTCCTGTTTGGAGGTTCCGGGTGTGGAGCTCATTCCTGAGGAAGACGGCGAGTACGAGAGCAAAGAGGAAGAAGAGGACGAGGAGTCCTGCTCGCCGGGCCTTCCTGCGAGTCCCAAATCTCCCGATAGCGTGCACGAAATCAGAGACCTGATCAACCCGGTGGTGGAGGTGGTACTGCCGGCGTCAGAGGAGAACCAGAGCGACGGGACCGACGGGCCGGAGCCGACCTCCGTCACCCTGGATGACGGCGTGAAGGAGGATGTGTCGCACGTCACCGCTCCGTTGGAGGACGTCCCCAGGAAGTCTCCACCGGACCAGACAATCCTCCAGCAGCCGGTGGGAAGCGCGGAGCAGGAAGCTGACGCGGCGCATCGGGAGGAAGCCGTAACTAAGGACGCCGTCGAGGAGGAGCAGATAGCGGTACAGGAAGGGGACAGTGAACGGATTGCTGAGGTCTGCGCCACAGAATCAGATTGTGAGTCGTCACCGCGGCCGCCACCGGCTACAGACTCGTGTCCGCATGAAGACGGCGACCTGCAGACAGCTTCCAATGAGCCTCAGGCCGTCGCTAACAGTCTGAACGGACAGGACAAAATCATCGACCCTGTAGAGGTGGAGGTGATTTTAGCTTGAGAAGACAATTATCTGCACACACTTGGAGACAAAACACCAGCGTGCATCACATGATGGAGGAGAAGTGGAATTGATAAGGATTTTATTCAAGGATTTCATATGAAGCGTTGCCTTTTCTTTATGGTTGTTGACATTGCACACTATAAAACCAATTCTTCAATCCTCTCCTAGACATTTCTTTGGGGACTGTTTCTTCGCTACGGAGCTGAATTTATCTCACAGCAGGTTTTCTTAATATTTTGTGTGACACTGAATTAAACATACAGTACAACTTTTGGCTGGTACTGTATATCATTTATATTCATCAAAAGGGATCTTTGAATGACAATCCACCCACAATAGGAGAGGAATCAAATTAAGTTATTTGTTAATTTAATGTTGTTAAAACAAAAGGAAATATTTTTACTCAATCTCTTACATCTATACAGACAAATTGGGGCTTTAAGTATACTGCATGTAAGTGAATCCTCTCTAATAATCAGACTCTACTTGACAGCAGGAAGTGCTATACCAACCTTCAGTTCTAGTCTGGATTCAGGTAACTACACATTTCTCAAATACTGGCATCTATTTGTAAAATGTAGGTTTTTAAATATGCATTTTTTTTTACTTTGTGAGCATTTCTTTTAGTTACAAATGGCCTTAATGTTTTAATGTGTTTCAGTGTGAACTGTCAGGGAATGATTAATACCTTCACAGTGATGTTTCTTTTTTTTTTTATACACGTGTGTGGGGGGAAAGCGTGTGCATCATATCTTTGCCTGTTGATTTTGATGAACCTTCAAAGGAAGACCTGTTTTTTCTTTAACTAAATTGTACAAACATGATAGTGTCTATTGACACTAGTGACATTTTTTTGTTTATTTTGTTATATCTTATCTGGGTTAGAGAATTTACCCAAATCACAAAGGAACCTAAACATATATTTTTAATATACATCGTTGTAAAGACATTTGTTCGTATTCATGTTTTGTCAGAGCTACTCATTAAGGGGACACAATTGTTTGGTACATCCAATAAACTAAATGTTATGTTAATCCCTGAAAGACATCAGTCTGTAAAAGAATGTTTGGCAAACCTACAGTTAAGGCATTTTTGGTAGCTTTTTATATCTTGCCCATAAAGTTTCTTTGGACTTTCCAGGAAAGAACGGCATGTATGTAAATTGTTTTTTGTCGGCACCACATCCTCCAAGTGGTAAATTATTTTCACTTCTGTAGTCATCAGGACAAGTTGGAAGTTTATCTTCAATGCTGAGAAACCCTTTAATTTTCCTGAGACAGTGTCCTGTTGTGAAATCACCCATAGCCACTGTATGCAAGGCACATTCGTCTCAACTGTAAGAACCATTACATCCAATGGAGGACCACTGCCCCCTTCTGTTTATTTATTGTCAACCCGCTGTCTGTTGTTGTCAGCACCTCTCTTTGATTTTTATGTTTAAAACATATATTTCAAAAAAATATATATGGATGAATAAAGTTATTTCATCAACTTTTCTTTATTATGGTCATCACTCCTTTTGATTTTGTATTATTCAACAGAAAACCAATCTACAAGCATATTAAAATATTCTTTTTATAGTCATAATTAGTTAAAGATTGTTTTAAATAATCAGAAAACACATTTGCAAAGCACCATGTTTTTTCTTTGTATGTGTTTTTGGTGTGTAAATAATTACCATAGAATTACATGACTAACTTTCACCCTCCTCTGACAGGCGTGTAACATACATCCATAAAAATGGCACGTAATAATGACTGGTTGGTTAGATGACACATCAGGTGGGTGTACAAGCAGAAATCATATGATTTAGTCAGTTTCTCAAACTGTCTAATGACCTATGGTTGTAAATCTCTGAAGTTACATCATTCCTTTAGGTTTCACTCCAAAACACTGCAAAAAACAAACTGAAATACCAACTTGAAATCATTTGTAGTGTCTAAACTACTTAAATATAGTGAAATGTATAGTAGCTGTCACTTTTACCTCTAAGGAATCACACGTTGTGGGTTTTATTTGATGTTAGGATAACCCTAACAGAATATATTTGTGTTTTTAAATGCCAAAAACAATAAATATAGTTGTGCATCGCTTAGTTATCTAGAGAGAACAGGTTCTTTTGTGTCCCCCAATTCATATCAATCCTCCTCTGACTGGCTGAGGAGTGGTGGGTGGAGACTGTATAGTTGTGATATCACAAGTCCTGGTGGCTAATTTTAAGGCACAGTTTTTGGATAAAGGCAGTGGATTGAGTGGTTTGAAACACAGGACACTATGTGTAACCCCAAGGCCTTCTTAGAATCTAAAAAACAACAACACTCTCTTTCTACAATATGGGACCTTGAACCTAATGTAGATTATTTTGAGATAAATGAAAGACAAGTTAAAAGTTAAAAACTAGCATGCTTCCCCTCCCTTTTAAGATGAAACATTAAACATCACTCTTGCTTGAGTTAAATATACACTTTTCAATACTTATGAAACTTACTGGACATTCTGCTAAACCTCCAGAACGGAACATGGTGTCCCTTTAACACAGAAGAACCAGCTATAAGAACTAATAGCTAATAATAATGATGAGTCACATGGATGCCTATTGTTAAGGTCAAAGGTTAAAATTGTGCATGTTCTGTCCAGTGTGTGAAAAATAAAACCCGAGTCCCAAACCAAGAAACTCGAAAAAATTAGAAAGTGCTTTAAGTTTCTATATCTGGATGACTTGTGTGTGTAATTAGTGTGGCATAAGAGAGGGTTTGCCTGTGTACTCAAGAGAAGCCAAACAACAGGAATTAGTCCCTTAAGTAGTTTTCCATTTAGATTCCAGGGCACACGATCCATCCATCTCAAGAGACCAAAAACAAGCTGTCCTCAGTCTCCGTTCATACCGTCAAATCTGAATGTGATCCAGCAGAGGGAAAGAGATGAAATAACCGAGGGCAGAGCCCATGATGACTCCGAGGAAGATCCACGTGTTGTAGGACATGACGCACAACATCAGCATGTAGCCCAGAGACACCTGCAGCATGTGGAGCATCGTCTGGATACTGTGCAGCAACCAGCTGAGGATGGGGAAACAGAAATTCAATTTAGTAGTTAAAAACATCCATATGAGAAGACCCTCACCTCAAATGATCACTCAAATACTGCAAATTCAGTCAATGTGTTCAAAAATGTTAGAATTATAGTAAAAAAAAAAAAACAAACAGCTAATATAAAACCCATAAATTACAGCAAATCAGAGAAATTGCAGACTCTTGCCAATTGGTCAATAGAGGTCAAAACAGCACAAAAAAATATAGGACTTTGTGTGATTTGGGTTTCAGAGTAGGAGACCTGTTCCTTCTGCAGACGCTTGGAGGAGGAGTCGGTGAGTCAATGGGGGTCAGGGAGGATTCGGAGGGGCTGCTGTTCAGAGCCGAGCTGCTGTCTGTGTAGCTGGAGGGAGGGGCATTGTACGGCGACTGTGAGTGAGCCAGCTTAGAGCGACTGCTCAGCACCACCCTCCACACTTTGAGCGCCTCGTAGAGGACCGTCAGTAGCAGCACCACCAATACGGACAGCAACATACCTGGAGACACCACCCACACCCACAAACAAATATTAGAAAACGCAAACATTTCCACATATTTGTATAACCGTCACAATTCTTTAACACCCAGGTTTAACGGATTCCTGTCAAACATGTGTATGTATTAAGTGGTTAGGCTGAAAAATATGAATTGGTAAATTATCAGCTTTAAAAATCCTTAGAATTATGACATTGAGCAGATGGATAAACAGCAGGAAAATCTGTGATGCAACAGGGTTTCGATATCTTTTGCTGCTACACTGGCCCAGTGTTTTAAACTGCCATAAGTGTTGCAAATCTATTCTAACTTCTGCTTCCGTCCTGCACAGAGGAGCAAGCTCCCAGGTCAAAAGACAGGTTTTTAGTGAAAAACTCCTTAGGGAAACACTTCTATCTTTGTTTAGTAAGATGAAATGATAGTACTATGAAGTACCCTGGGAGCTATGAAGAAACAGAATATATAGAATAGTGTAACCAGATTAACTGGTTCTAAAGAGTTATCAGTAGTAAACAGTAAGCAACGGACTACTCTTTTAAAGTGAAGGCAGCTTACCTGCAGGTCCATGCACATCCCAGAAGTCAAACAGCAGGGTCACGCTGCTAGACACCCCAAAGGTCATCTTTAAAGATAAGAGACAAATTAAATCTGCTTTCACGCTGATTGCTGTTCACTGCTGACTGCTGATCTCCATCCTCCCTCTATTTAAGAGCAGTCTGGCTACTCTGTAATCAGTCCTCTTTTTATTTTATACAGATCTAAAAAGCCTGCTGTTGCTCACATAATAAATAAGACATGGTACATACTGTGGAATTGAAATGCTTTTTTTTAATAAAAAAAAAAAAAGTAAGCAATCCCAGGAAAACACTAGTTGTTCTTTGGTTTTTATTTGTATTGGAGGAAATGTCTACTATGTGCATTGTCAACAGCTCCTTTGTTCAATAATTGTTGGATTCTTTTGGAAAAAAAATATTCAGCTGATAATGACCACAATTGCAAGATATATTATCCCACAAAAGCACACTCTGTTCTGCCCTTCTGTAGTAGATGTAGAGGAATGTACCATTTGTGTGTGTGTGTGTGTGTGTGTGTGTGTGTGTGTGTGCCAGACTCAGCCCCCTTCCGTGCTAATTCACCACCTGTGATTTTCTTCTGTTTTATATTAGTATCAATGTATATTTAAGTGTGTGGGCTGTCGGCCGCACCAAACAAGGAATGTGCGGATGCCAATTTAGGATTTGGAGGTAAGGACTACAAGAAAAAAAAAACATGTTACAGCTCGAGTTTATGTAATCCTGTGCATAAAAGTTGTAGGAATGATGTGCATGTTCCCCATGCTGTGGAACACAAAGATCTCAGCATTTAACATGGCGTGTAAAATCTACAAAAATAAGATACGATTTGTGGTAAACTACCAGCTAGTCAACTTTAAAGAAATTGGGACTGAAGGAAAAGAGGAAAACCTAGTCCTGCAGAAAGGGGAAGTTTATTAACTCTGCATCACATTCAGTTTCGTCAGCTCCGTTAAAGTCCTATGCTTTGTTGTCAACTATGTGGATACTTATCTAATGGAAAGAGATGATGGCCAATGAAGAGTTTGTAAAGGTTTGAAGCAAAAAGACTAAGAACTGTGCATAGGTGCTGTTAAAGTGTAAAAGAGTATGTGTAAAAACATCTCAAAGTCAAATATAGTCAACATGAATCTAACTCAAGGCCAGGCAGGGTGATTGTTGTGAGCTTATCTTTCAAACCGCTTCAGAAAACCAGATCCTTGTGTGCCAAGTGAATGTTGTGACTGCAAACCATGAGAACACGATGACCAATGCTGCTACTACAAACACTGGGAATCCTCTGTGAGTGTGTGGGTTCCAGGCCACAAGCAAGCGATCAAGCATTTTGCAAGCATACCATTAAGTTTTCTATTAATTGATTAGTTAAAAAAAACAGTTGCCTAAAAAAAAAAAGAAGCAACCTCAAAAGCAACCATTTACCGAAAACCCACAACCCCAAAATAAGGAAGGAAACCAGAAAACAATCAGATTTAATTATTTTTATCAATTACCAAAATAATTGAAATCGAATTGTTTATAACTAAATAAAAACAGTAAAGTTTTTCAGTGTCTTAGGGTAAACACAATTAACAACTACTATTACAGCTGAGATGAAACATCGCCTTCTGCTTCTCAATACAATGCAAGTTGACTCTTCTATAGTGAACTGCAATTTTCAATGGATTTATGCAAATATAACTTCAAGACTGACCCAGGTTAAAGTTTCAGTTGCACTTCTTAAGCCGTAAGAAACGACCAGTGTTTCTGTCCTGACCTCTCCAACCTAGAATACATCAGTTCGCAGGTTGCTACAGTCAGCTGTAGGTCACTTATTCACCCCCCCCACACACAATGATTTAGCGTTTAACTCAACGCCAGACTTGACATTTTTAATACAAAGCCACTTATCTAAAAAACAACCGACCAAGTACTTCGTGCGTGCTAACACAACTTACAGACATCATGTTGGACTCTGGCGAACACGACAGCTTCAGCGGTTCCGGACTCGTCTCCCCACCATGAGCGGCTCCCGGTCCCGGCTACTGGAGTCGTTTCTCCCGTTTAACGCTAAGTTACCACATTATTACTCGCAGCTGAGCTAACCCAGCACGACAGCCGGGAGTAACACAACGATGCCGCCTCCAAAAAAAAAAACACTCGCGTTACGTTAACGTTACCGCGTGACTTTGGACAATAAACAGAGGGCTGACGGTTAGTGGAGTTCTATGAGCAGCCGAGGTGGAGATTCAAGTTAGCCCAGACGTCCGGTAAATTAAATGTCACCGTCGACACAACGCAGAGTGCGTGTAGCTGAAGCTAAATTACACTTATTATCAACATTAAATCAACGGTCGGTTAACTTGGTGAGGACAGAAATGACATCTCATTATAAAACACGGAACGAAAAAAACATAGTGTGGCGCTGTCGGAACTTAACAGTGTGACACTCAGCGGAAGTAAACACCACAGGCGCAAGTCGTTAATTATATCGCCTTCGCCTATTGATGTAGCGACCGTTATCTCAGTAGGGACCTGTTCCCTTTGAACACACTAATGGAGCAATAGTATTTTTCAATGGAGGAATGTAGCCTCTTATAAATCATCGTTTACGTTTCTCAACTGATATCAATAAATCGTTTTTATATCGAAGGATGTGTAATGTTTCTCTCCTTTTAAGTCGAACGCCGAGTTGCCCCTCCCAAAATGGCGGCGTCGTAAACGACCAATCCAGTTTCCAAGGCGATAGCTATGCGTTGAGTCAGTGAATGCGGTGATTGCGTTCAGTGCTCGGAACATGGAGGTGTGAAGAAGTGTCACCGTGGGACAGTGAAGAATTCCTAATTACGTGTACGGTTATAACCGACCATGTATTCAGATGAGGATTTCAGACAGTTCATCAAAGATCGTCTCACTGCTGCTTCCGAAGACATTTTCCGAGTTTTTCAGACAATCGCCGCCGAGTATCAGAAAGAGATCGGTCGTCAGCACAAACTTCTGGATACAGTTTTGAGGCCTGAAGTAAGGCTACGAAGAACAGGTCCGTAAAACCTAAATGTGTTATTAATATTAAACAGAAACACTGTATAGTGGACTAGATTGAGAATCAGTCAAACAGTTCGGAATTTTTGGTGCCACCTTGTGATGAAGCACCTTCAGTAAAGCTTTCTCTGTGAAAAAAACAAACAAACAAAAAGATTTTATTTATCCAATTCTTCAGGAGGATATTTCGAAGGTACCATTCAACCACTTACTGATAGCTTATGAAATGTGATCGAATAGCTCTTTGTTAATAAAGTATAAGACATGATTCATCATAAAGACAATGGTCACTTCAATCTTCCTATGATCGTTCGCTCCAAATCACTGATACTGTGATTTTGTCCATATCATGATATTACAGTAAATCTCTGCTTTGTTTTTCCCTGATTTAGATAAATTCAGTCTTTTTTTTCTCTGGATTCTCCACAACAATTTATACTCCATTAATAAGATATGTGTGTGGGTTGACGGGTTGTAAAAAAATTACTAATACTACAGTGAGACTTGCTTTATCTAATTTTTCAGAAATATATTTCCAGTGCATCACTCAACCACTTACTGATAATTAGGTAGATGATTTATTAAATCTTTTAGAAGCACGAGTGAATAAGTTAATAACCATTATTAAGCCATTAATAAATTCTTAGGCCATTCGTGAAGTGAACTGTATCAGAAAGTGATACCACATTTTTTCCTTTACCCTTTCACTACTGTTTTTCAGAGCTCCCACAGCAACATGTCTGTGAAGAGGAGGAGATTGTCACCGACCAGGAGAGGGAATCCAGTCCGGATGAAGACGACTCGGATTCTCCACAGACTGAAGAAGAACAGAAGGATCTCTGCACCCATTTGAGCCATGATCACATTTTGCAGCCTCAAATAAGGCTACACAGAATAGGTCTGTACAACATGAAATATTAAACAACAAACAATATAAAATGGATACACCAGCTCTGGATCAAAAAACCTTATAAACACTTGTCAAGACTGGACTTGATTACGGAGTCTAGATTCGTGGTGCCATTTATTTGATAAGGCACCTTTGTAAAGGGTTATAATCCATTAATAAGCAAAATGTGTGAGTTGATGGGCTGTGAAAAATCTATGAATACCCCACAATAAGGCACCCTGAAGTCATTTAACCCTCAAGTGTTCTTGCAGGCATAAGTGATTATAGGGTTGATGATTCTGAAGCAACTAATTTATTAGTTACTACAACTATTATTAAGCCACTCTTCATAAAGGGAACTGTATCAAAAAGGGATACCACATGTTTTTTTTGCCCTTTTACCATTGTCCTTCCAGAGCTCCCACAGCAATATGTCTGTAAAGAGAAGGAGATTCAGACTGACCCGGAGCTCTCTAACCAGGAGCAGGAATCCAGTCCGTATCAAGACCACCCAGCTTCTCTAAAGATTGAAGATGAACAGGAGGAAAGCTGTACCAGTATGGATCAAGATGACCCAGATCCTCCACAGATTAAAAACGATCAGAAGGAACTCTGCAACAGTTTAAACCAAGGCAAAGGTTTGAGGCCCGAAATAAGGCTACAGAGAATAGGTTTGTAAAGCTTTAAACATTTTAACAATATTAAACAGAAACACCAGCTACAGATTAAAACACTATGAAGACTTGTCAAATCTAGACTCGATTAATAAAGAGATAATTATTTAAATGGTAGTTTCATAGTCTGGATTTTTTTGGTTCCACTTTTAACTTTGTAAAGGCTTAATAAAAAAGTGACTTAATAATTTACTAATATTTTGTAATTCATTTATAATAAGCGACGTTTTTGGGTTGATGAGTTGTAAAAAAAACACAAATTCCACATTCAGCTTCGTATTATCAAACTCTTCAGGAAGACATTTCCAGTACCATTCAACCGCTGACTGATAACTTATGAAATGTGTATCGAGTAGCCTTTTATTAGTAAGGTTTAAGACATGACTTATAATTCTGAAGTCATTGAACCCTCAAGTGTTTCTGTCAGGTTCAAGCAACCTAAGCATTCATACAAACAGAAGAAGAAAGACAAAGAGTCAGATCTTTTGACTTGCAAGGAGAATGGCCAGAGTGCACACTTACAGTCTCCAACCCACTCTGAACACTCACTGCCCAACCTTCCTCTTTTATTGAGATAAGGTTAGTCCCTGGTTACATAGTATCTAAGGGTAGGGGTGTAAATAGTTGCAGATAAAGTAAAAACATAATTCTTTGCTGCTTCTCATGTGGTTCAAGGTTCAAGGTTGGCACATCTTATCTTATCTCGGGGGGTGTGGTATCTCATCACCTGTTCCTGTGAAGTTAGACACTACATTCCAAACACACACTAATCAGTGCTTAACAATGCTCCTCTTAAAAGAAGGCTATACAAGTCACAAGTGAATGCTTACTTTGTAATCCCATGCTATAGGAAAGGCACACTTTTATTACTACCATTATATGTTAATAGAATAGGTGTTTTTCTTTACCCTTTCACTATTCTTCTTCCAGAGCTCCCACAGCAACATGTCTGTAAAGAGGAGGAGATTCTCACTGACAAGGAGAGAGAATCCAGTCTGGATGAAGACAACCCCGATTCTCCAGAGATTAAAAAAGAAGAGGAGGAGCTCTGCACCAGAATGGAGGAAGACCAGCCTGTACTGAAACAGGAAACACAACCTTTTATGTTAAGAGTGACTTGTGACGAACGCAATAGCAACGAAGATCAGACTCCAGACCTCAGTACTGATGAGACCCAGTTTACAGAAGCGGCACAGGGGAAATATACAGGGAAGCAGCCGTTCAAATGTGACATGTGTGGGCAGTATTTTCAGTACAAGTACAAATTGAAAATGCATTTTAGCCAGAGCCACAAAGATGAGAAGCCTTACAAATGTGACCTCTGCGATAAAGAATACAATTACGCGGATGCGCTTACAAAGCATAGGAGAATCCACACAGGTGAGAAGCCGTTTAAATGTTACATCTGTGGAGAAGAATTCCGTTTATCGGAAACCTTGAGAAGTCACATGAGATTCCATCCAGGCATGAATCCGTACGCGTGTCATATCTGTGGGACGAGATTTGCGTATTTGTTCACATTAAAACAGCACATGAAAATGCACAGAGGTCAGACACAAACCTTTCCATTGACTTCTACTAGTGAGCAACGTGACAACAATGAAGATCAGACTCTGAACGTCAGTGCCGTTGGAACCCAGTCTACAGAAGTGGAACAGGGAAAAGCTACAGGTAACCAGTGTTTAATATATGACACGTGGGAAATCTTTTGGGTACAATTACAAGAATCCACACAGATGAGAAGCCATAATGTTAATTTTTTTTCAAGCATTAATGAATTATTATAGGGTCAATAATTCTGAAACACTAGTGAATCTGTTATTAAGCACTATTAAGACATTAATAAATGCTTGTAAACCCTTTATAAAAGGAACTGTATCAGAAAATGATAACACATTTTTTTTCTTTGCCCTTTCCCTATTGTCCTTCCAGAGCTTCAACAGCAACATGTCTGTAAAAACAAGGAGATTCTCATTGGCCAGGAGCTCTCTAACCAGGGGAGGGAATACAGTTTGGATCAAGATTCTCCACAGAATAAAAAAGAAGAGGAGGAGCTCTGCACCAGAATGGAGGGAGACCAGCTGGCAACGAAACAGGAGACAGAAACTTTTATGTTGATGGTGACTTGTGAAGAACGCAAGAGCAAAGAAGATCAGGCTCTGGACTTCCGTCCTGATGAGAGCCAGTGTACAGCAGCAGAACAGGGGAAGCCTACAGGGAAGCAGCGTTTCAAATGTGACATTTGTGGGAAATATTTTCAGTACAAATGCAAATTGAGGAGGCATTCAAAAATCCACACGGATGAGAAGCCTTACAAATGTAACTTCTGTGGGAGAGAATACAGGTTTGGGGATGCGCTGACAAAGCATAGGAGGATCCACACAGGTGAGAAGCCG
Organism: Eupleurogrammus muticus; assembly: GCA_036785175.1. Taxonomy (NCBI): domain Eukaryota; kingdom Metazoa; phylum Chordata; class Actinopteri; order Scombriformes; family Trichiuridae; genus Eupleurogrammus; species Eupleurogrammus muticus. The sequence goes on along the minus strand of JAYKQN010000013.1, from coordinate 17,562,804 downwards.
TTTAAATGCTACATCTGTGGAGTAGAATACCGTTTATCAACATCCTTGAAAAGTCACATGAAATCCCACCCAGGTGCAAAGCTGTATGCGTGTCATATCTGTGGGGCAAAATTCACTTATCTGCTCACATTAAAAAAGCATATGAAGCATATGCACACAGTTGAGACACAAACCTTTACATTGACTTCTACTTGTGAGCAACGTGGAGCAGCCTCTGGACATCAGCGCTGAAACCCAGTCTACAGAAGTGGAACAGGGAAAACCTACAGGTAATGAGCATTTTCAAATGTGACAAAATCTTTCTGTAATAATTACAAATACAAGTACAAATTTCAGGTGCATCTTAGAATCCACAGCTGAGAAGCCGTTCCCATGTAATCTCTGTGGAAAAAAAGATTCTCTTATCTCAACTTATTGAAAAAACACACAGACCTAAAAAGCTCTACCACTGTAAGAGCTGTGGAAAAATATTTGCTTATCACACTGTATTTATAAAACATAAAAAAACACAGGTTGTAAGTTTCCATCTAGTGCCACTTGTACATTAAACCAGCACATGAAAAGTTTCATCCTTCTTGGCACATTAAAAAAGCATATGATGATATACCCAGCAGCTCCAATGTAACAAATATGAAAGAATATTCTTTCTAATTGGTATTTTAAGAAAGCATATGAGGACCCCAAAGTAAATGTGTACTCACATAGCATCTGTGAAAAGATTCTTTGGAGTACACATTAAAATAATTATTACTATGTAATAACACATGGATACATCCCAGTAAGTTTCATTGTCTCAGCTAAACTAATAGTTTAGAGAAATAACATTTCACAAACAAAACTATCCAGGGAGTAAAACTACGTTTCGTGCAATTAAAATACAACTAAAAAAACGACGTCCTCTTACAACAGACTCCTTTCTGCCTTCTCTATCGTGGCCTTGGAAGCTTTAAAACTCCCTTCCTTCTTCCATCTGATTCTCCCCCACAATAGAGACTTTTAAGAGTGATCTTAAAATGTGTATTCTGTATAGCCTCCACCTAAGTCTAATTCAGAAAACATGGTTTTATTATCATTGCATCATTACTTTCAGAATTTTCTTTGTTCCATATTTTAAATTGTGTTCTGTTCCCTTGTGTTTTTGTTTTCTTTGTGCATGCTGTACACAGAAAATAATAAAGTAATAAAGTTAATAAAGAAAATAATAAGAGGGACCCTGAAACTGGCGCAGATAAATGAGATATTGCATCATTTTGTTTATTATTAATTTACAGCTGTACTTAAAGTCTCCTGTAAAAAGAAGGCATACAAAAAAAATCTCATCTTTCCCCTGCAACATTTCCATTTGACTCCTTTGGTTGTCCAGAAATATAGACCATTTGATCTGTTTTGTGGGAATAATTAAAAACAGTACCAATAATGCTGTTTTGGGAGCATGTTCCCAATTCAGAAATAAAAGAAAACTGACTGTGCACACAACACCAACACACATGTCAGGTAATTTTATTGTCATACTGTACAGTACAACTTTGATTCTACGCTTTAGGTTGAAATATTACATTTACTGATCGAGGTGCTACTATTAGCATCTGCATACTGCACCTGTAAACAGTTTACAAGTAGAAAAATACAAAAACCAGACGCCACTCATCAATATGTGAGGGAGAAAGCAGGAAGCATGAAAAAATATCACAAAACAAGTGGGGCTTGATAAAGCTATAGTACCTTTTGGTGAACAAGAATTTAACAGAATGAGGGACATTAAAGGCAGCATGAAATGACTTCAGGGAACCAAGCCGTTATCGCTGCTGCAGCAGCCGTCTTGGTCATGAGAGGGATTGCACATATTTTCCTTAAAAAAAAAAAAAAAAAAAAATGTTAACAGGTCCAGTGTCCTTGCTGTTTTTAAAAGCTACATTCTATACATCAAGTGCACTTTGCACAGTTCACAGGAGTCAAAACAGAAAAGAGCTGCATGAGCACATGCTGACATCCTCCATGACAGAAGAAACAAGGAATGTCCATCAGTGGGGGTTTTGTGGGAATCCAGATTGTTTAAGGCATGCATTCACAATAATGTAGAGCCAGAATATCAGAAGTCAGCGTGGCCGTGGGGTTTTAACAGTAAAAGCAGTTTGTCTAAGGAAACGTCAGAACCCATGTGTCTCAATGTGATGCTATGTAATAAAATATTATTTCTGTAAAACATATTGGAAAATATCCTGTTAAATTATTTAAAGTTAACAGGACTCGGTGCTTTCACAACTACAGCGCTGAGTGATATGGTTGAAATCATTATCAAGATATAAATAGGGATATTTTCCTTTGACCAATGTATGACCTGTCACACATGCAAAACTATATACACAAATAGCAAATTGGTGTTTAAATTTAGTTTTTAAATTGCAGCTCACAAATGATTCAGTGAGTTTTATCACACAACACTTGTAGCGAAAGCAAAATTGCCCCTTACAGACGATTTAGGACAAACCTTGAATTAGGACTTAACTGGAAATTCTTTCATTCAACTGAATTAAACATCCGGTTCAATTTAACAGCTCGTATGTAGACAGTTATATAACAGACATACACCCACTCATACACACAATATGTACAGAAGATTTGCACACTCATGGAAACCCACACACCCATATAGACAAAAGTGCTGTGTTGTGTGTTTATAACGTGCACTGGCTAAAATTTCAGAAGATTCTCGCCTCACTAATGTAACACCAAAGAAAGTTAAGGCAACAAATAGGAGAATAAAAACAAACATAATCTCATCCAGACTGAGACTGAAAAGATGCAAGGGCAAAAACACTCATCACATCTCAAGATGAGATGAATGGAAAATAAGACTTGTGTTTACACAGCAGACATTTGTTGAAGCATCCCAGAATCAAGGACTCACACATGATAATGCCAAGCTCTGTTTGAGATAAAGCTTGTACCACTATTAACCACAAGAGGGCAGAGAAAGAACACATCAGTACTGAAGTCTACAGACCTGATGCTGCAAAACTGGGGAAAAAAAAGTCTTATGCAGATAAAATTGTCCCCTGAATACAAAACTGGTATCAAAGCAAAAGCTCTCAGTTTATTGAGCCAACAGCGGGTGGCAGTACAGGGACGAAATCATTGTTTTAGGTTGTGTCAGTTAAAACAACCAAATAAATAGAAAATTTATTATCTAAAATTTATTGATTTTTGTGGAACTATTTCAACATTGAGTTTCCTGCTTATCTTTTAAGTCCAAACTGAGAGACACTTTCTTTTCCTTTGACACTTTTATGACTAAAGGATTAATAAAGATGATATATATATATTCAACAGATTAATTAATCTTATAAATAATAACGAGCTGCAGCTGACTTTGGTGGAGACCATTCCAGTGGAGTTCTGAAGGAATGCACTGTAGTAGCCAGCAGGACCTGCTGATACTGTACCCAGCGCCTTGGATTTCTTCAAACCCTTAGACAATTAAAATGATTTTAAAGATGCTAAAGTCACAGCAACATCCGACACCCACACACCCACACACACACACGCGCACACACACACAGGGGGAAGGGGGAGGGGTTAAACTTGCTGCAGACAGACCAGGACCTGTAGTTTTGAGTTCTCTTCTTATCCAGCATGAAGACAACTCCGTCCCGACGATGACGAGGACAAACTGACACACGGACGAACGGCAACGGACCACGATGACAAGTGCACATTTGGAGCGGTGCTACAAAAAAGGCCAAAGTTAGGTCTTTTTCAAACGCGACCCTCAGTAGACCAAAAAATCATCAACAACTCATTGGAGGAGAAAAAAAAGATTTTTACCCAGACCCAAGAAGAAATCAGGTCCAATCAATCACTGAATATTCTAAATGCTGTGTGATGATCCAAAATACTTCTTTTAGGCACAGTGATGTTCACCCATTCTGTCTGACACTACCTGATGGGACATGAGGTGAAATTATAATTCTTATATTCAATATAAGAAGTGATCCCTTTTCTACTCAGAGGACAAATTATCTCTGGGGTTGTTGAGGTTGGAGTTTTTCCTCTTATGCTCTTTTCCACCCAGAGAGTCTCTATGTCCTGATGTGTCCAGAGGTGAGTGCAGACAGGTGTGGGAGGGGGGAGGGGGTGATGTCTCATCACCTGCTGCTTCTCTACTGTCTACTGTTGAAGCTGGAGTTGGCGCTGCTGCAGCTTTCCTCATAAGTGGGTGGGGGCTCTGTAACACATAAAGGAACGAAAGAAAAGGTCAGTAATACAAATAGAGTCCTACCCTTGCTTGATTTGATTTTAAGCAACCTGCCTGGTTAAATAAAGTAAAATAAATTAAATCAAAAAAAGTAATAATTGTATGAAGTTCTAACCATGAGGGTACTCCAAGCTGTACTCTGGCGGGAGAATGAGAGAACAGGAGGTGGGGACAGGGGTGACGTTTCCCTCCGTGAAGAACGGTATGGTGGCCCCGGTGGACACACAGAACAGGGGGGCCGATGCGTTGGGCCCCGTGCGGCCGGGCGGCAGCGCCGCGCCGGGGGCGTGGCTGAAGGCGCTGGGGGACATGGTGACCGGCTGGCCCGAGGAATCCTGCTGGGAGTGACTCTTGGTGGGAATCTCCTCACTGGCCAAGCCCCCCGCGCACATCCCCTCATCCACCTCCTCCTCCGCCGGCGGGGCGCTGGGCGTCAGCCTCGCCACGCTGGAGGCGATGGCGGCGCCGCAGCAGTCTGGACTGGCAGTCACGGGCCTCGACGGAGACAGGTTCACGGCAATGTTGCCAATGTAGATGGGCAGGGTGACCGTCGTGTCTGGAGTCTTTAATGACACCTGTAAACGCAAATACTGACTCATGGACAGACCTCAAATCTATGCTGTGATATATAATCACGGCTCACTGACATCTGTTTTTAGAAAGTTGTCAACCTAACACAGTGTTTGAAACAAGCACGCAGACACCCACACACACACACACACACACAGCGAAACGAACCGACTGACCTGAATGAAGTAGTCGATATCTATGAGGCTGCAACAGTCCAGCGCCGACTGAGGAAGAGGAGGGACGATGATCTGCTCCCTCCATTCTGCGTGTTTTCCTGCTTTCACTCCTGCCCCTTCCACCTCTGCAATAGTCCGCAGGTCAAACACAGGTCGCTTGGTCTTATAGGTCACTTTCTGGTGTGCAAAAAAAAAATGAAAATAAATTAATAAATAGACAAAACAATTACTTCTAGATATAAGCTAGCTATAGCTTTTTGTAAGGAAAAACCTTCTTATGAAATGGATTAAAGAAACCTCTGTTACCGTTATCTTCTAGTAAAATGCAATTTCATGTGCACCTATATGAACAGATTAGTTCTATAAATGGTTGTGTTTGAAGCTCCAGAGTCCCAGAGATTTATAATAAATCTCTAAAAAGGTCAATACCCTCTGAAATGGAAATTCCCAAGCAGCAGTGAGCACAGGCTGCACTCATACTGGGATTTGGGAAGAAGCAGGTGTGTGGGTTGAAGAAGTGGGAGGATGTTTAGGACACGACCCTTGCACATCTCTGTTCCTGCTATAATATTGCGAACTGGTAAATGAAATAAACATGTTTGATAAAATTGGTGTTGCTGTAATAGGTCAATGTGTGGTATGTATATGTGTACTGAGAAGGGAGTGTGTGTGTCCCCATCATACTACTTTATCAATCTCACACTGCACAAAAAATGCATCAAAATTTTAAAGGGTTAAAATGCAAAATGAATGAATATTTGGTAGTTTTGATCAGGACTGAAGTTGGTTAAAAGACTCAACCTAAAAACATTGAACATTCTATTAATATATACTATTTGGGAAGCAGTTTGTTAGAGGGGATTTTGTCCCTTGGAAATAAGAAAGAAAGATTTTAAATGGTTGACTGTGGTGTTCCACATGTTAGCAAATCCAGTAAAGACAAAGTCATATTTCCAAAGATTTTAGTTGTGTAGAAAAAAAAACGGTGACAAAAATCATAAGTAAATTCAATAATGCAGCCACTACCTGTATGAGACTGGCCAGTACGCATCCCGTGTCCTTCCCGGACTTGTTGTGGATCTCCGTGGCTAACTTGATCACCTGGCCAGGGATGTAACCCCGGAGGTCGCTGCGAGCTTTCAGCATCAAGATCCCTGTCTTCACCAGGAGGTAGCTGAACTTCTTAGTGATCACAGCATAACTGGAACTCTACGGGGACAGAGACATAGTCCATTCCTGCTGGGTTCCACACAGTCAGGAATCTCAGACAGTCAAGACAGACTGAACAGTAAGTAATAAATTAGACATCACACTTACTTCAATGTCCGACAACTCATTGAGGTTGAGGAGGTTAAGTAGGTAGAAGGGCCTCTGGGCTTTGTAGTCTTTGGAGAAGCGGGGGGTGTCGATGGCCACCTTCACACGGTAACAAATCTTCCCAAAGGGTCCCTCAAATGAAGTCGGCACAGCAACTAAGGGGAAGGAAGGTGACATTTCAGGTGGACTGACTCACACAATAATGCTAAAGACAGTCATTAAATTAAATTCATTAATTTGCACAATGGATAATTGCTTAATTGATGCATGCATGGATATAGTTTTCCAAATAATATAATTTCAATTTCTGTTGTCTAGTTCCAGAGTTCAAAACAGGGTCCTTAATGGTGCAGGTCTGAGCTGTCACAAGATGTAAGGAGCCGTTCAGCCCGATTCCGCTCGTCTCATCCTCATCTTTTGTGATTCAAGGAAAGGACAGGGAAGGAAACAGGGAAACTGCTGGAGGGCAGGAAATTTAAGACGAATGAGACGAAAATATCTTTTTGGGGAGAGAACTGCCTGACAAGCAAAAGCAGAGAGAGATTTTCTGAGCCAGAGGACATAAAAAAAAAGAAAAAAAAAACACATTGGAACATTGTTGAATCTAAGCATTTTCTGCTATTGTGTCCTGTGCGGTCAATGCAGAAAAAGGCGATTAATGTGTTGTTAAAATACAAACCGCGCCACTTCCTCCCCCTCACTATTGCATTTTACTTCTGTTTGCTGATCTTCATTCAGACGGTGACGCCGGCGGCGGCTGCTGCTGCGAGTCTGCCGCCGCTGTCAGGAAGAGTTAACCAGGAGAGGTGCGTCGTGGCCGTCCTGTCGCAGACTGATGCAGTAGCCTGACTTTCCCTGGAGACACACCAGACCGAGCTGCTTGTGGCTACTGGAAAGGGCTGAGGATTGTCTCGTCAACTTGTTCCTTTGACTAAGACCTTCCCCTGACTTCTGCCAGTATACTTTTACATGCACATCTTGATTTCAACAAGCAACTCCCTTAGAAGTCTTCTTAAGGTTGGACGTATGTATATAAGGACCCTCAGTGAACACTTGATTGGAGGTCAGAAGAATGAGGAAGTGATATACTGTATACGGCTGTATTAAGCAAAGTCTGCGTCAGTGGTGAAGTTGTTTGTCCATCTTTTATGGAACTAAAATTGATGTATTAATGTATGGTCAATGTTGGTCTGCCTGAAGGTGATTTAGATGCAACCGATTCGTTTCTGCAAAGCATTTGGGTTCCATGCACTGCCCTGTTAGAAACGTTAAGTCTAGTCATGATTTGATGCAGAGAAATCCCCTCTTTGCTTAGAATAATAAAATGACACTTTCATTTAGTTCTTATGCCATGTTTCCCATTATCACAATGTTACTTATACCAGGTAAACAGAAGTTATACATTTTTTAATGAACATATGATGAGTTCATTAAGAAAAAACTTCGTTTAATTTCAGCACGAAGAGGAAATCTGACCTTTTATTGAAAAAAAAGAGAGAATTTTGTCAATGGTGTGTTGTCTCAGCATTCAAATGATTACATTATGATGAAAAAATGTCATTTGACATTTTGAACTGCAAATCATCCAATCAATTTGTACTGGAAAACTACTATTCTAACATGTTTTTGATTTAAAAAAGGTCACATTTCACACACAGTTTGTCTGATGATATACTGACTGGGCAACAGCCACTAACACACACCTCAACTTTTTTAAAATGTATTTTAGTTTTCCTTATTTCTTGCCTTTTCATTTGTTAGTATTTAGTTTTTGTATTCTGTATTTTTTAGCCTTTTTAGCTTTTATTACATTTTACTGTCTTTTAGTTTATTCTTTTCTTTTCTTCGTGGGGGGTCTCCTCATCTTCTGTATCTACATTGTTCTTCTCTCTTCCTGATTTTGTATCTCATGTCTCATTGAAATGAGGCCATCCACAATCTAATCTAATCTTAAACATTATCTAAGTGTCCTTGAACTGATTTTTATCTCAGTATACACTTTTTGCTGCTCTTTGAATTTCGTTGTTCTCTCAGTGTGAAATATACGGTATCGACGGAATAGACTTTCCCCCTTGCAGTATATAATCATATAACCTGAATTTCCCTCCATTGATAACAACATAAATTATTTCTATTTGCATTTTAACTTGTGCATTTTTATAAGCAAATCTACAATTCACATTTTATCTAAAGAACTACCTTCCACTATTACATTTAGTACAAATCTGCAGTGCTTCAGATGCATTTCAGGGATACATGAGAGCTGAGATGAGTGTGTTTATTAATGCCAGCAGGAGGCAGCAGGGGACACTTAATTCACCACTTATCTCTAGCTGATTGTAACATGCCCTGTGATGGCGCTCTGAAGGCAGAGGGCCTGAAAGGAGGGGAGGGGGGCACAGGGGCATGAAAACCAATTAAACAGTGACTGCACAACAGGAGAGGAACTAAAAATAATCCCAAAGCAGCCCCCCCCCCCCCACACACAATGCTCCAGCCCGCGCCTGAGAGAGTGATAAGATGCCAAACAGACGCTGCACCATGTGACCTCACAGGTGACATGTATGTTTTTGCTTTTTGCCGTTACTCACTTTCATGTAATATAATTTATTCTTCTGTTTAAAGTCTTTCACTTTCTTTTTCTATGCACTTTGTGCAAAATGTGCTGTATAAAGTCTAGTTTAGTAATCATTTCTATGGTTTCCTCCTCCTCTGCTGCTGGACATATTATAATGCTGATGCTCTCTCCAACATCTTTTAAACATGTACTGAACCTTCACACACAGCCAGGACACAAAGGGTGTGGAGCTAAACAGATTGTCAGTACACAGGAAAGAAAACACCCATGTTATCGAAGGTTAAACAACCCGCACACCTACACACACTGACGTCATCCTGTCCTCAGATAAAACAGGTCCAGGAGGAAACAATTACAGGTACTTAAAATCAGGCTCCTCAGCCGGAGGCATGAGGTAAAACGGGTCACCGAGGTTAATCCCACACTCACCTGGAATGACAAACTGGAAAGGGAAACTGTGTGCGCCAGCTGCCAGAGTCCCTGTAACAGAGGAGGGATTATCAGTTACACAGCAGACACTCTGCAAAGCAAACGCTGGTACGGTGATAATTCTCCGGCTCCTCAGTGAACATTGTTTGTGAGGTAAAGTGCCCGTGGGGCTGGCCTACTCCACCAACGGGATGGAGACTCCGACACGAGGCTTTGTTGTTCACAGACAGCCGAGCCGAGACGGCTTTTGTACACGAAACTGAAAATCGCAACTGAAGCTAATCGGCCGGTGTCAGAGGAAGTGATTAACGGTTGGGTGTGGAGCCAACACATGTAGCTGGCAAAGTTGGGAGCATTTCTCAGCAAAGTTAATCAATGATTTACAAGCACAGCGAGGCCGGCAGTGATCGACCCAAGACTGAGTGCTCTCTTTGGCACGGTTACACCTTCTCCTTATCAGCATGACTGTCCCCAATATGCCCTTGTTGAATAAAGAAAAAGGATGGCTTAGTTATTTATTATGAGTATTTACATTTTTTTTACATTTTTATTCTTTAAAGATGTCATCACTTACAAAAGGGCAAACAGAGAAAAAAACAAGAAACCGAGTGAAACATAGAATGTCTGCAAACTTTCTATTTCTGTATTCACTGATCCATGATGATCACTTTCTATTTTAGTGATGCAACAGCCTCTCCTGCTGCATTAGTACGTTTATCTTTACGACGTATAATAGGCAGTAACTACCGTCACCGTTTTATTCAACTGAAGCCAAGCTTTTATGCTTATTACAATATAAAAAAAACTGTATGTTTTTGACTCAGAGTAGGTCACTGATTTCAGATCATCATCTTCAATCAATCTTAAAAAACAAAACATGATTTAATTACATATTTCAATTACACTCATCAACTATGAAAACAATTTACTGAGAGCACATTGAGCCAGTGTGATAATTAATTCTCTACATGAGCTGAAGGCCTAATTAAATTCTTCCAGACAGCAACACGTCTCGGCTCATTAGGGACGAGCAGAACTTTTTTTTCTTTTTTTTCCGTTGGTCTCCGTTTCCTTCGGATGCGTGCAGAGGCTGCTGGTGTGTTCATTTGCATCATGTTTACTGCTAGAGGAAGCAGTAAAGCTTTAGATACTCAACCATGACTTAACTCTACAGGTACAGAAAACTTAAAATACACATGAGAAAGTAAAATATAGTAGATAGCAATCTGGTAAGGAACCTCAGCCTCTGCATACAAATGTTATTGTCTGAAAATCCATCCAACTTAATAAAAATCATACAAAATTAAACCCAGTCTTTATTTACAGTTCTATGACTGCCAAAAAAACAATGTAATTATGCCAAAGAGAACGAACAAAATATCAGTTAAACAAACTTAAAATATATAAACTTATATATGCTGGAGTTAACACGATTCCTGTACCTCACAGTTGGCAGCATGCATATCTGCAGGTGTTTATCTTTATTCTGGATCTACTGGAATATCTTTGTATGAGTCACACTTTGTTTTTCTTTTTTTTTTTGGTTTACTCTCATTTTAGCTGCTGTCACTTTAATAAAAATACATAACAACATACTCTAGCGTTATTTTCTTTTTCTTTACTCAAAACGTCGACTTCTCAAATACAGCTGTACATATTTGAGCCTATATCCAACTCAAAACCTTAACAACAATCTTAGTAACCACGGCTACAGAATGGATGCTTTGCTCCGGAGTCACTCAATGGATGAGGCAGAACATCCAGTAATTTTCTCATTTACTTTTCCTTTCCTAACACGTAATGTTCGTTACCGGCTAATATCCGAGCATTTTATGTCCGTAGGCAGGGTCAGACAGATTTATATCTTCGGTTGTAGCCTTGGATTTAAGATCTACACCATCTTATCTTGTGGTGGGTGGAAAGAAAATGTCTTATCATGTGAAGACAGCTTAAGTAAACATATGCGTTTCCACTTTGGTAAAACTGACTGAAGCTAGAGCTGCAGCGATTAGTCGATTCAATAAATTACATCTATTTCATTAATTTCCAACTATTTCAATAAGCCATTAATCAGTTTGAGTCATTTTTAGGAAGAAAATGTTAAATGTCTCTGGTTCTCTATAATAATAAACTGATGATCTTTGGGTGTGGACTGTTGGTCTGGATGAAAAAAATCTATTAAGTTGCATCATCAGCTCTGGGAAACCGATTGACAGTCCTCAAATGAACTTCACATGAGGTCTGTGAAGTACTAATATCAAGTACTAAGTAGTAAAATAACATTTAATACATTAAAATGAAGAAGGGGCTCATAGCACCTCCGTTAACCACAGGGTAAATACAAAGCCGCCTCTGAAACAAGTCTTCCGTGGCAGCATAATCACACGGCAGCAGTGGGAGGGAGATCCTTATTTCCTGGAGGTCATTAAACAGTGACAGGATGAAGAGCGGACGCTGACATCACCGCTCTTTACCCCTCCAACCGTCAAGCAACTGAGGCATACCACATTATCAGTCAGCCACAGCCAGTGTCACTGGTTCTGTGTGGGAGTGTCTGTGTGTGTGTGTGTGTGTGTGTGAGATATTCTGTCACCCCTCCCGTCTCACTCTCTCTGTGCTGCTCAGCCCTTGGGGGCAGAGCAGCCCATTTTCGGAAGAGAATGGGATACGGAAAATGGCAGAGATAAAGGGGCAGCACAAAGGGAGGAGGCGTGATGAATTATTTATGTCCTCTTCCGTTTGGAGTGTGCCTGGTGTTTTACAATAATGCCGTGGATGGCGAGCTGCTGAATGAGTTTTACTATTGCGTCAAAGACCTGCCCGTTCATATTATTTAACACGTGTGTTATGGGGTTTATTTCTAAACTGTTTTTACAGACCAGGAAGTCCCAAACAATCCTGCACGCCGTCCATCACTTGAACGTTTCCTAGACAGTTTTTCAGTTTACTCTTACTAAAACAATGCAATTTGTTATGCCTTACTTAAAAAAGTGCATTCTTTTTTATAGAAACAAAACCAAACTTTTCTTATATCAAAAAAACTCAGTGGCTCATACCTTCATAATTTTTATTTCTATTAAAAATTGTGTTAAACTGACCTTTTTTCAATTTAAATCTGACTCTACCTCATCACAATATAAAGAATATTTGCCCACCAAGTAATGTTTTACCTCCATCTATGCACCGTACACACCAAAGCTAATATAGGAGCATGTTCCTGTGCAGTGGGTTTGTTTGGGTTTGTCAGTTCTGTTTAAGTAATCTGTACCTGCTTTGTAGACAGATTTTGTCTTCCATCTACATCCTGTTTGACATTTGATCTACGGTTAGAACATTTTTCGGTTTCACTTATGTCAACATGAATTCACATCAAACTCTACGGTAAATCCAGTTATTGCCGTACAATATGTTTTAATGTCTTGTCCTGATAAATGGACTGTCAGAAATAATACCGCGATATTTCACCTTTTATTCAGTCTCTGTTTTTTTTTCCTGTTTCAACTAGTGAACTCTTATTACTTATTTAAACCTATTTTAAATTCCTTGAAGAAAAGAGCATCGTATTACAATGTGCTCTCTCACCTGGCAACAGGTGGAAGAATCAAGTATCTTAATTATTTTCTGTGTCATCCAAATCATAAAATCCTTTTTTAAACTAACTTTCATCCGATGGTGCTCACAACAAGTCCTCCGTTTACAATTGGACAAATTAAAAATGACTGATAAAGAGTATCCCTGTGCATACTGTTATTTTGTATTGCTTCTATTCCTGTTGCAGGCAGAATCCAGCATATTGGTGTGAAAGTGTTCCTGATTTCTTATTTTTGCATGATTTCCACATGTTTCCGTGTTTCAAATCAAACAAATATTTAATAATAGTAATTAAATATTAATCAAAGGCAAAGCAAGTGAATACAAAATGCAGTTTTTAGATGTAGGTTTTAGTATTCAGGGGGGGGGGAATCCAAACCAATATGGCCCTGAATGAAAAAAGTAATTGTTCTCTAAACCTGATAACTGGTTAGTGCCCCCTGAATGCATTTAAGCTTTTGCAATAATTTGTAATGAGTCTCTAACAGCACTTTTTTTTAGGAATTTTGGCCCACTTAACTCTGCAGAATTGTTGTAATTCAGCCACATTTGAGGGTTTAGGAGCAAGAACCACCTTTTTAAGATCAGGCCTCAGCATGTCAATAGTATTCAGGTCAGGACTTTGACTTCAGGCCACCCAGTCTTCATTTTGTTTTTCTTTGTGTGGTGTGGCGATCATTGTCCTGCTGTTTGTTAAGCAGCAGAATTCATGGTTGCATACAGAAAGTCTTCCCAGACCATCGCAATACCACCACCATATTTTACCGCTGGTATGAAGTTCTTTTTTTGAAATGTGGCATTACTTTTCCACCCGATGTAATGGGACACACGCACCCTCAAAAAATTTTACTTTTGTCTCGTTAGACCACAGAGTATTTATCCAAAGGTCTTGGGGATCATCAAGATGTTTTCGGGCAAAATTGCTCAGCAGTGGTTTTGGTCTTGGAACTTTTGGGAAATTTTTGACCTCTTGCATGAGTCTTCACCTTTCTTGGAGTCACTTGGTGTGGCTGACCACTCCTGGATAGGTGCACCACTGTTCCATGTTTTCCCCATTTGTGGATAATGGCTCTCACTGTGGTTCTCTGAAGTCCTGGAGCTTTAGAAATGGCTTTATAAGGTTATCCAGACTTAATAGATCTCAATTAGTTTTCCCTTTCTCATTTGTTCCGGGGTACTTTTTTCATACCAGTATCACATGTTGATGGACACAGTCCTGAGAGAGTGAATGAGAGTCAAACCTTGAACTGCATGATGGTGTTTTAACCAGCAGGGATTACATGCTCTAATGACTGGTGTAGGTCCCACAGTGCGATTTGCATTTACAACAGATTTCATGCATGCACGGCACATTTCGCCTTCTGGCTGAGGGCGGTGTCGGCAACACATACAAAAGATGGAAGATCAGGCTCACCACAAAAGGTCCTGTAAGCCCTCGTTTCCGCAGGCAAGCTGGGCCTCAGCGCTGCAGGGGAAGGCATTGGTGTGGGTGTGTGTGGGGGGTGTAAACCTGCTCTTCTGTGGAGCGGGCACTTTCCAACACGGCTATTTAGAGATTGGCGGACACTGATGACCATGTCTCACCTCGGAGAAGTGTCATGCAGCGAGGCAGACAGGAACATCCCTGCAGGAGGACTGTTACTCTGACTGATTGAGGCCTTAACTCCTCACTACAGGGCTCCGAAAAACCTGCTGCCGACGTCTAATGCGTCGTGACATTAAACCTGTTCCTGCAGATTTGCCATAAACAAAACACCACACAGTGTTATTTCAGCAGGGAGGTGGAGTTACTGACATTTCAGCATTTACAGAGGAGAAGTAAATCATATTATTGTGTGCACAAAAAAAGGAACATGTATCCTGAAATATCAAAACCTGTCCCACACTTGAGAATCATTTATATAACAGAAAAGCTCCGGTAACATCATTTTTTTTTTTTTTGCCGTCCTCACCTTTGTCAGCGAGAGACAACGTGCTGTTGAGGTACTGCTCCTCCAGACTCCACGAGGCGTCGTTTATCTTGTTGGAGATCCCACATGAGCCCTGACAGTTCGCCTTGATGGCTGCAGAGAGAGGAGAGGAGAAGAATTAGTGGACTGTTTGATGAGCAGATAGTAATAAACACTGACAAAATATTAGTCATTGCAGCTATAATTTTGCTTATTGATTTTTCTGTAGATTATTCTCTTTGCTGAGTTAATCATGCTGTACATGAAATCTCACAAAGTGACATTTCAAGTGCATTAGAGGAAAAACGAGAGGGGCAACCCAACAGCTAAGTGGTTAGGGAACACACCACATGGTCATAATTTGTTCTGAGCACCAGCTCCCCGTTCTAATCCTGGCTGAGTCCCTGCAGCATGCCGCTTCAGCCTCCTGTCCGTCTACATCTTTATCAATGAAGGCAGAAAATGGCCAAAAAAATATTCTCAAAAGAACAAATAATTGAACCAAACCGTCGATGTAGTCATTCTTTATCCACATGGTTCCTGTGTCCTCTTTCCCTTTATTTAGTTCTAAATTATGATCAATTTAAATCAGAAAAAACATGACAATGATTAACAAACAGGAGAAAAGCCTCACTAAATCATTACAGGCCTCTGCTGTAGCAGTTAACAGCCACAACAGGCGGTGAATGGGCTTTCTGTCAACAGCAGTAACTTTATCAGGAGGCTGTTGTGCAACTAAGACATTACTGTGTGTGAAGGTGATACTTCAGGTCCCACTGGTTTAGGCCGTAACACTGATCGTGCTTCACTCTCAGCACCACGTGGTAATGATTAGGATGTTGCAAACACAGCAGGTTTTTACAAAGCTGACATCATAACAGGAAGCCGTGCTGTAAAAAGACAGAGACAAGTTTTTAACCCAACTTCTGTGTTTTCCTTCCTGTTTCTGTGTAAGGCGGTGCAAAGATAAGAACAAAGATATGTTACGATAAGAAAAGTGACAAATGCCACGTTGAGGTTGACGCAAGAGGGCTGGTGAAGCACAGCGTTCCCAACCCGTTTATCTGCAACGCTGCTTCAGACAGAGGAAATGATCCCGTCTCATTCTCACGCTTTATTTAAACATCAAGACAATGAGATAAAGAAGTTAGGAGTGAGCAGCACCAATGACCTGGCAGGTCGGCCGTGAACACGCAGCGTCTGTCTCACCCTGCATCTCCTGCTCTCTGCTCATCTGTCTGAGGAAATGAAAACCGTTTTGATAACACACACACACACACACGCACACACACACACGCACGCCGGAGGATTAAACAGAGATCAGACTCAGTATTTTGATAAGCAGATAGCACCGCTCTAAATATTTTGGCCCAGGTTTTGATTCTCTTTATTTCTTTACCTCCCTTCCCACCTATTTACCATTCATTAAACCTTATCAGCTTTTGTTTGCCTTGACCCAAACAGAAATGTTACCTCCACATTAACTTTCAACATATAATATTAACCAAACACTTGTAAGTCAGGTAATGTGTAACAAAACAAAAAGTGAATGAAGTGAAAGAACCACAGATTGTAAATAATCTACCATAATAGATTCATTTTATGTTGTTATAGTATCATTGCATCACAGTTATTTCAATTGAGAAATTGTTCATAGATGAAAGCATTATTTTGTTCTGCTAAATTAAATGTTTCGCTATATATGATGCAAACATGCCAAATATTTCCTAGTTCTCAAGAATTTCCTGTTTTTCCTGTTTTATACCATTGTAAATTGAATGTTAACCCTTTGAGGTCTGACTAAATAAACAAAAAATCTAGTTCCAACCATCCTAAAAACTCAAATATTGGCAATAAACAGTACTGCCCCTTTATTTATCACTATGCTCTATAACTCTCCCAGCAAAGATATTAGATAATAGACGCCAAACATACAGAATACAACACCTGTTGTATAAGGCCAAACACAATTTGATCTACTACTACTCTAAAGAAAGGTAAAAAAATGAATCTAATGTAAAAAATATCATGCCACAGATTGTGTTTGACCGATAGCTGGCTCACACCCACACGAGATCCTGTGGTGGTATCATAGAAAACACACACACACACACACACACACACTCGAAGTGGCAGATGGCTGCACTCTCCACACTGGCAGGACTGTTCGGGGGAGGAAGTAAAGCAAAAAACAAAAATCTGCAGTGCACAAACAGAGTGGTGTCCTTCAGCCATGCAGACTAACTCCATTTTTATGGCCATTAATTAAACCCTGCAATCTGCTCCCACAGCCATCTGCCTCACCAGAATAATACCTTTACACTCCACATTCACACACACAGGCTCACATGCCGAAACCCTGGGAGCTCCCTGGAGGCCGTCACACTTCAGAGAAGCACTAGTACAGACAGGACACCAACACTACATAAAGGCAAGCCAGGGCTTCCCATGCATTGATTTATTTGTGGTGGGTCACACAATCACCATTGATCACCACGCACTGTATCATTTTTTTTTTACTATTTAAAAT
Source organism: Eupleurogrammus muticus (assembly GCA_036785175.1). Classification (NCBI taxonomy): domain Eukaryota; kingdom Metazoa; phylum Chordata; class Actinopteri; order Scombriformes; family Trichiuridae; genus Eupleurogrammus; species Eupleurogrammus muticus. The sequence continues at coordinate 17,545,409 of JAYKQN010000013.1, read as the reverse complement.
GGCTAAAATCGCACATCATTGCAGAGCTGTGTGCAGCGCATTGATTTGCCAGGCTCTCTCTGTCTCACCAACACATTAACAACAAACCCGTCTGAATAGTTTCTCCTCTCCATGAGGCCTGTATCAAAACAACTACCATGCACAGAAAGAAGGACTGTTGTTCGCTTTTCCCTCTCAGAGAAGATGGCTGGAAGAATCCCTGAAGAAAATCAATCCAGAGTTCAAGTGAGGTTAGTGTTGGCTAATTGAAATTGAAATAAAGAATTCAAGCACTCTAAAATGTTATATGTGATTCATAACACAATGCTGTCACGCTTGAACTCTTATTTATTAAAGGTAAGAATGTAGGGAGCCTAGTTAGTTTGTGTTATTTAAAACAATCCGTTAGCCAGCACCACGAATAGAATCCAGTTCTGTAGAAAATACTGGAAGCTATGAAAATATCATTTGAACCCATCTTCTGCGGTACAGGGAAGAGTTCAACCCATGAAAAGGTCAGCACAGGGGTAACAGTCTGTTGAAATCCCAACAGCAGCAACAGGAAAAGTCGCTGCAGCAAAGCCAAACACTGAATACTTCTGTCATATGAGACGAGCTGCTCCGACCGGCTGGAGACAGCAGGACAGCACAAAGTCCTACATAGCCCTAACCTTGAGTTTTAACAAGTGCATCATTTTTTTTCTTTGCATCTGGTTACCTCATGCGACTTAACAGCTGCAGAGGTCATCTGAGGTCTTGTATCAATCTACCAAGTCAGTAATCTGTCAGATTAAAACAACAGCGCTTTTCTGCAGCCACAGGCTTCTCAACGCTGTGACCTTCAGTTCAGTTCCTGGATAAAAATCTTGCAGAAAGGCAGATCTTACAAGATTTTATTTGGTGTTTGTGATATAATTTCCAACTTGACACCGGTACTTGTGGATCCCGTCTAGGAACCGGCAGCACAGGAATGTACAGCAGGGACCAGAGAATCAACCACAACCCAGGAGGGGGCTGACATTCAGTAGTAGGAGCCTGCAGCAGAGCAGGTTCTGACTCAGCAGCTGCCTGCATTTGTTGCCAACACACTGGAGTGTGTCCAGGTCCTCTCTACGGTTCAGCGAGAGCGTCTGTAGGCGGAGATGGTGTTGGTGCTACTACTCGTTAGATTGGAAGAAGTCGACCGTGTGGGCAGAGCAAGCCGGGCTAGAGGACGTAATAGATAGCGTTTGTGGATCTGGCTGCTGCGTTGTGCTGCATCAGGGACAGGGCGTTGGTGGGTATGGGAGGATGGGGGTGAGAATCAACAGTGTGATACGGTTGATGATTATCAGATTCATGCCATTATGCATTTGTAGAAGTGTGACCTGTTTTTTTCCGGTTGGCTGGCAGAGCTCCTTAGCAACGATGATTAAATCAAATGTGAGATGAGGAAAAGAGTATCACTCTTCAATTGGCTATATATATATATTTCTCAATATAAAAATAATAATAAATCTGAACTTTTTTTGTTTTAATAAAACTTTTTCATTCATAGAAAGAAGTCAAACTTGACAAACTTGACTCATTGCTTCTTAAACATGTAGATTTGAAGCTGTGTACCCCAGCATAGCTTTTTTCCCTGTACATTTTTTTTAGGAGTTTTACCTTGTAAAACCCTACTGTCTGGGCTATACAAATAAATTGAATTGAAATTGAACTCTGTATGTGTCAGTCATGATAGTAAATATCAATATTTAGAGATGTTGGACAACAGCCCTAGTACTAAATAAACGAATCAGATATATATGAGCACCTTTGGTACATTTAAGATACAGTGAGGGAAAAAATGCAGCATCTAGTGAAACAGAATGAACAGATGTGTTCAAATTGTCAGCTTAAAAAAAAATAATAAAATATGATGTATGGCACAACATCTGCCAGAAAAATCACAAATCAATTTTTTCTTACAATTGTCCAGCCCTAGTTGCTATGGTTATCCACAACCGCCTGTTAGCTAAATCACTTATTTTTGATTCGTCAAACCAACTTCCCTTTGCCTATAAGAATAACTTGTCTCTATTTTGCAAAGCCACTGATGCGGTGAACACGTTTCCCCTCCACCCTCTTCCAGTGAAGGTATTTGTCCTTCAGTGCTTTTCCTGAGAAAGTATGTGCCAGTTACGCAATACTGTTATTTGCTTTGTCATCAGCCTGCCCAGACAAAGAGACACTTTATTTTATTACGTTTAAAGACTATTGTTTGGACACAGATATGCAGATTCATCAGATTATCAATGACTGAAAAAACATTAATTAAGCAACAAATGTTTAGCTCAATCTAGAGGGGAAAAAAGCAGAAGCGTGTGTGTGGGGATAAAAAACCTAAAATCAGAGCTTACAGCACGTTGCATCAGTGAAGGGGAAAGCCTGGGGGCTGGTGGGGAAGCATGCAGGGACGCCGGCCAGATCATGACAGATCCTTATTTACCCTGAATTACACCCCAGTCCCAGCTGACTGCCAGAAGCACAAAGGAGTCTCAGAAAGTTAGTTTAACGTCAAGAACAAAACCAGACTGAGGAAAAGCCCAAACCTCTCAGACAACACAGGCCGGAGAGGAACTCTGTCTTTCAGACAGCTGAAAGGTCATCCTGAAGTGGGTCAGGAGTGTGAGGGAGATTTAGAAAAGGCACTTTGAATCACTTGAATTTATCAACATTCCTCACATGCACTGAAAGGCTCGTCAGACATCATTCATGTGCATTCCAGCATAATGAAGCATGGAAACTCCCAAAGCAGCGTCTGTGCGATAGGACCAGCCTGTTTTAGAATAAAGCTTTGTGGTGATGTTGGAAAGCATAATTTGAAGGCAACAGCTCAAACTGTGGCCTGCTTAGTTGTGATATTTTACAGTTCAAACACTTTTTTGGCTTGGGTGGTTCGTTTTGAAGAAACTTAATACAATGCGTGTGATTGAAACTGGAACTTTTCAATAAAAAGAAAACATCCTGGACCATGATGATAGTGCACAAGCTGAGAAAAATACAATTTGGCTTCGTCATGTCTCTGCAAGTCTCATTTTACACGTGAGGTCAGAGACAGATGGGATTTTCTCAGGGGAGTTATAGTATCATAAGTTGTTCTTGTAGCTTTATCAGAAACCACTAATCCTCCCTTTCTATGAAAGAAACTAATACCTTTTGTTAAAAAAGGAGTTCCACCTATTAGAGATCACAGCCTGCACAGTGGAGTCATCCGACACTCCGTACCTTCATTAATTCTTTAAGCACTGCAAACAATTAGTCCCTCTCACTTTTCCAACATCTCCCTTCGTCTCCTTTTTAAACGTCTCTCACCATGAGCCGACAAACGCTGCCACCTGATCTTATGATCCATTACTCTGGACAGTAAGGGAATCCCCCGCAGCAGAACAGGGCCGGGGCTGTTCGTTCAGACATGTCCTCGGTTAGCTCGCTGTAGGATTAGTCACAGACAGAAACGTGTGAAAGAGACAGAACGAACTCGGCCTCATTCCCCGTCTGGATTAGAAAACGGGAACTTCGAGATGCGTTTCACATTGCCCTGCTGCATTTGTGTTTCCACCACATCTCCAAAAACAACCAAGAGTGCAGACAAGAAAAGCATCCCAGTCACTTCAACAAAGTAGAGCATATTTGGGATGTCAGTCTTTCTATAATCCTATTCACATTCCTTAATATGTATGATAATATATTCTAACATCTATTGCTCAAATTATGTCCATTATTAATATCTATTATGTATGCCACTGTCAGCATGTGGTTTTACATGTTCTGTCCATCATCAAGGATTGAGACAGACTTAGAAAACTATTTTTAATCAGATGGGACAAAAGCATTTTTCATATGAAGGTAGGCTGAGGCAAAAAGGGCGAGATTGTCTATAGCCAAACACGTGTCTGATCATTACTTGTTGAATAAAACATGTTTTGTGCATATTGTAATAACATTTTTGATTCACTTTAGTATATCAGCTAAACACACCACAAGTATTAGATGATGTGTGTGAAGTTCAGGTGCATGCACATCTGTATGTACAGTACACACAAATCCCTGCGTTGGTCTGCATTCATGAGTGAGAGGCTTACTGCTGCAGAAGTTACATCATAAAACAACCAGCAGACATGTAATCACTACATGTTATACATCATATAACAACTTTCAACATTTTACTGCTTTAGTTTCAAATCCAGACTGGCACCATGACCTGTGGAGACAAACACTTCCTCTATATTTTATGTGACTTGTCTGTTTTCCATCATGTGACAAGAGGCAAAGGGAAAATTGTCATTTCAATCCCTGGATATTTCATTATCTTGTCGTATGCATGAGGCCTGCCCAGGAATCAAGATGCTTCACCGCCAGTTTAGGCTCATGTTTTGATGGTATCTGACTGACATTTGCATCAGCTTCCCCTCACAGCAACCAGCAATGTCCTCAGTTGACCTAAACTCATTTTACTGGCCTCAGACACAGCACAGCTGCTTTCAGAAGTTGCCTTTTTACATCATAAATTCAACCCAAAACTATATTTTTAGATTAGAATGTGACTCATACATTTATAGTCATAGTGTACTCATAGACCAAAGTTCTGCCAGTAAACAACTCTATGTAGACAAATTTATAGGAGATATGTGCTGGGCTCCATAATACAGACATTACACTTGAGTCATTCAGAATCAGCTGCTGCCAAACAACGACCTTCAGACTTTTGCTCACTCCCTTGGATCATCCGTCAGTATTCACATCACAGCTGATTGTGAGACATAGGTGTGTTTGGGCCTAGACAGTCATTTTATAGAGGGCAGCATTGATATCGGACTCATCAATGCCACAATTTGCTCTATTAGTGACCTTTGGGAACAAATGATTTATTACCATGAGCTGAACTTTGTATAGAAATACTTCTGGGCACTGCAGTTTGTTTTTGGAACAGGCCGACATGGGTCTGGGTTAGCCTACAGTGTGTTATGGACACAAAAAATGATGCAGGACCATTGTTTTGTTATAGGTGAACTAGGTTTAACAACAACTGTGAATGGCCTAGGGCTTGAAAAAAAGAAAAAAAACAACATAAGGACAGGAGACTAGCCTGTGAAAATGACAAAGAAGGAAACAATCTTATATTCAGACTTCACGTTATTGCTAAATCTCATCCGCCACAAACACAAATTCTCACAACTGACAACTGACCGTGGAAGAAGGCTACACGTTAACCAACCTTCCAGAACAATACTCCAAATATGATATTAAAGTGAGGATGTGAAAAAACTGGGTGGAGCAGAACTGAAAGAAAACAACACTTAAGAGGTTTCTGTAAGTATTATATCTCCGAATCTAACTGCAAATAAAAAAATGTGAACCTAATGGACTGCTTGTTCAAGCATTAAATACAGAATAGATATATACTCACATATTTATCTATCTATCTAATCAACCAATCCCACAAACATCTCTAAACAATAGTCTATACCAAAAGCAGAAATAAGTGAGAATGGAAGGGAAATGTGTCACATTGCACTTGGAACTTCGCCCATGCCATTGTTAAGTGGAAATGAACAAGCTTTCAAATGATAAAGATACAATGCTAACAATACAGTACAATACGCATATTTTCCCATGCCTTTTTCTGCTGATTACATTGTCTTGCATGTTGGCAGTTCCCATCGTAGATGGATAAGGGATAAATATATACACTATATAACTTGTTTCTCATTTATTTTGTTCTGCTGTGTCCTCTGAATAACAGAGTAAGATGATTTTCAACCACATCAAATGGAGATTGGAAATTGGAAATGATCATTAAAACTTTGCAACACACAAACATAAATTAAAAATAAAAGCTATATGTGTGTGTCCTGCAGCTCGGTTTTCAATGTGGTTCCTCGTTCCACATCAAGCAAAACATGAGCCCCCTAAGCAAACATCACATGTCCTGTTCTGTTCTTCATGTCTTCACGATCAATGCACCTTTTTACTTTCTTTTGTTACTAAATCTACTTTACAAGGTTTCCCTTCAAAAATGATCACAGTGGAATTACCCTGGCTTAGTCAATGACAAGTTGAAGCCTGGGATTACTTCAGCTCCTAGATGTTCCACTTCATGCACAAACGCTGATCCCTGATGCGGGTTCATCAGAGCTTTATGGCGGTAAAAAGTAAGCGAATGTGTCTGGAAATCAGGAGTATGATGTAAAAGAGACTAAAAGACTGCAATTACTATGAGAGTTGGTAGGAATTCTCTTATCAGTGAATTATCCATGTATCATGCATGCCTACATAAAAAAAAAAAACTAGATCAACCACGAACCAACTTTTCTTGTCTCCCAGTTGACTTCATGCTTTCTATCTTTAGTTTCTTTGTTAGCAGGAAATAATTGACGTTTTGTTCCATTTCCACAGAAGAGTGACACTGTCTCTGTGAAGTCTGCTCATTTTCTCCTTTATACAGCACAGGAAGTAGGACAGCATTTTAGAGAAGGGAAGGGGGGGTTGATTGGTGGGGTGTTTCTGTGATTATGATGGGGGAATGAGACAGAATCCTCTTATAACAGACCTAAATAAGCGGCTGAGGGGTTAGACTGGGTGCTGGTGACGGAGGTCAAAGGATGGTTATTATTAACATGACTGAGTCAGGGGGGACAGGGAGCAGCTGGTGCCAAGGTTTCCAGCTGATGGCACCGCCGCTGTAGCGGAACATTAAGATGATGATGATGTACATGTGGATCGATGCCACCGGCAAACATGCTGAATAGCAGCGCAGAGAATGGAGTCGCACTGAGTCACTGTTAGTCCCATCCAGTAATCATGTGTCACGTTCCTCATTTTAGGACAAAAGGCCCTAACAGTCTGAGAGCAAACTTTCTTCCTCAGTTCAGTGTCATACAGCCGAGTCTTTCATAATAAGCACGTGTCAGTCTGTGTGGAACACAAAGGAGGAAAAGACACATCCAGAAAAATAAAGGAACTCCTTAACTCATTATGCTGAGTGCTATTTCTTTTTAATTGTTTAGTAGTAAAGTAGTTTTTATCTTACCAGATAAACAACTGAGATTATAAATATCTTTTGCAATTGAGACCTGGCCAGGAACGCAGCGTTTACACGTACACAACCAAAAAGAAAATTGCAGTAAGAAGCATTGCACCGGTAGTAACGTAGAGACCCGAGCCCCCGAGGTACAGAGATTCAGAAAGCAACATGAAGCAGCTTATAGTATAAGACGGAGGAAAAGCTGATCATCAGAAAACCTGCGAGAGCAGTCGTTCAATAGTACAGTGGTCACATCGCAGAGGATGTAAAGTAATTATTAACCGATGGATTTTTGGAGTAGTTTTAAGTTCACAATATAAAGATATGGTTGGGTTAGGCCCTGAGAATGGACACACAGAAACTAAGCCTGCAGGGATGTAGGTCTTAATAAGCCGCAATAAAGACACAAACATACACTTTATTCATTGATTACTATAGTAATTTCACCCCATTTTCTCTCCATTTGCAAAAACTGCAGCATTAATTATTCCAGTCTCTTTCAATCACATTCTCTTCTCTTGTTATCTTCATTATAGTTAGTTAAATTAGTGGTTAGTTTAATCTGCTTCTTGCTGGTGAGTTTTTCCGATAGGTCTGCACTACACACACATGTGATAGAGGACAATAACCACATAAGAACAAATAATACAAAGGATTTCTCTAATGTAATTTCCCTGAGTCATTCATTGTATCATCCCATGTAAAACACAGCTTTGTAATTTTTGCCCAACCATCATCATATTCATGTAACAGCTAATTGTGTTTTTAAAACATTTATAATCGCCTAGCGTAGCCAATAAACTCTTCAGGATGGTACAAAGAGAGAGATGAAAACATCCCGGACACAAAAGCAGCAGGAGACAAATTATTTGTTCTTATCTTGAGAAAAAAAAGGATTCTAACTATGTGATTAACTGTAACATTTAAAGACATTGAGTGTGTGTGTGTGTGTGTGTGTGTGTGTGTGTGTGTGTGTGTGTGTGTGTGTGTGTGTGTGTGTGTTTGTGTGTGTATGCATGATTGTGGCCAGCTTCGTGTGGCCCTGAGGGGATGAGAGTCTTGTTTACATAAAACTGCCGGCTTGCGTTACCACAGATGACGATTATGTTACAGTAGATATTTGTGTTTCTGCTTTTTGTTGGAATCTAAGATGAGATCCACTGGCGTCAGCCGAGATACAAAAGACTTACGCACCCGAAACGTCTCATTTACACATTAACATGGGGGTCTACTACAGCTGCTGCTCCATAATCATTTACTTCCTGCTTGTCGTCTAATATCCAAGGCAGCAGATTTCACTTTTGAGTGCACTGGCAACCGGTATAAACTCAGTCGATACAGATGAGATTCCCTCATGAGATAAAAATGTTCATACAAGTTGAGACACTGAGTCAATACAGAAACATCTCTGTATCAGGAGACTATAAAAGCCCGGAGGCTGACGAAGATACAAGGTTAAACCAAGCAGACAAAACAGCCCTTCCCACCACCTCAGATAAGTTGCCGTCATCAGTAACAAGGAGCGATCCCCAGGTACGTTACCTGTCAGTGTGGTAGCTCTAAAACAGACTGTTCGGGATATTTGTTACGTCTGTCCAACAAATACAAAAAAAAAAAATCATTCATTTGAAGACATCACATGCACACACAATCGATCAACAATTTACAGCTTCTGGCTATGGTTTGGGACAGATCTCATTATGGCAAATTGATTATTTTTTTAATAAATATCAAGATTAAACAAATGTCATTAAGGAAAGATTTGCATTAAAAAAAGACTAACATGAATTGCTTCGTCTGTGAATACAGACTACATGCTGATCCAAACTTCTGCAATATAAAGGACAAACGACGACTTCAAAAGTTAGCATTAGATGTAAATGATGCCCTCAAAAGCCACATGATTAATTAAATAGTTTATCTTCATTTTTTCATTTTGATGTTGCCTCAATGCATTTTCATTGCAATCTCATTTTTATGTGACAATAATTAATCCGTGTTTGCATGACATGGCGGAACTGTTCGTTGTGTAAGAGTTGCAGATAATGACATGATGATGATGATTTTAACAAATAGCACAACATTGATGTTGCAACAACACTGCAGAGATGGCTATTGGTGCTTTTACAAATTTCAATCTCTTTGTTAAATAATCATCAGTAATGTGGTTAGTGAGCTAAAGACATGGATGTGGTAGCTGCTGCAAAAGAAAGCAAACTCGATACCTGCTGGAGGTGGAAACAAGACCAAGTGAAACCTAGTATACACCTGGTTACTTTAGACCATGTGTGAAAGTGTAGCCTCTTAGTTACAGGGACAGTTAGTGATGTTTGTATCCAATGTGAAATCTAATCTGTAAAATGTCTCTGTAATTATCTGTTATTCCAGCAATTGTTGTGGAATTCTGTTCAACAAGTACATGACATGGTCATGTTGATTCTGTTTCTTGAGGACAGAACTTACTTTGTTGAAATTGGAAATTGCATTTCAGACAAAATGTCTGTGACCTGTGGTGTTCCCCAGGGCTCGATCCTGGGGCCCCTCCTGTTCAATTTGTACATGCTTCCGTTAGGCCAACTAATACGCAGCAACAATGTGTCTTACCACAACTATGCAGACGACACTCAGATCTATGTGTCTCTGATAGCAGGTGAACATGGGCCTGTGGATTCACTCTGTTGCTGTATTGAACAAATCACTGTGTGGATGCAAAACAACTTTCTCCAGCTAAAAAAACTGAAATAATCCTCTTTGGGCCGCTGAAGCAAAGAGAACGTGTAATCAGTCACCTTCAGTCTCGTTCTCTAAAACCAAAAACACAGGTTAGAAATCTAGGGGTGCTAATGGACTCAGACCTGAACTTTCACAGCCACATAAAGTCAACAATATCAACAGCCTTTTACCATCTAAAAAACATTGCCAAAATCAAAAATATAGTGTCTAAACCAGACTTGGAGAGACTGATCCATGCATTTGTCTCCAGCAGGTTAGACTACTGCAATGGCCTGCTCACTGGTCTCTCTAAACGAGCTGTTAAACAACTACAGAACATTCAGAACGCTGCAGCTCGAGTCCTGACTAGAACCAGAAAATATGACCATATTAGTCCAGTGCTCATGTCTCTGCACTGGCTTCCTGTCATTCAGAGAATAGACTTTAAAACAGCTTTACTTGTGTACAAGTCTCTTCATGGTCTAGCACCAAAATACATCTATGACATGTTAGAGCCATACGAGCCATCTAGGACCCTGAGAACCTCAGGGACTGGTCTCCTGCAGGTGCCCAGAGTCAGGACTAAACATGGTGAAGCTACATTCCAGTTTTCTGCAGCTAAAATCTGGAACAGTCTTCCAGAGAATGTGAGACAGGCCTCAACGCTGACAATGTTTAAGACCAGGCTGAAAACAGCTCTGTTTAACCGTGCATATGAAAACTGAAAGTATCTTATCTACACTCTTCACTCTTTTTTTAAATTAATGATGAATTCTATGTTTTATGATTTTCCTTTTGTGATTTTATGTATGTGTTGCTCTCCTTTTGTGATTTTGTGTAACTGTAAAGCACTTTGAATTGCCCTGTGTATGAATTGTGCTCTACAAATAAACTTGCCTTGCCTTTCTGTTCATGTGAATGAATTATGGTGTTTTATCAGTGTTGCCTGTCATTTGTCTTGTACAGCTAATCTGTGTAATTATTAAACCAATGATCATAAATGGTTGATATGGGTCTATGATAGACATTTAATGCGAGGTAATGTTACATCTCAACACCACTGAATTGATGTGCTGACGTCATGGTTAACATGTCCAGTTACTGGTAGCTTCTCTGCATCTGAACCCAGATCCGTTTGCTTTATTTTACATTTCAGCTAACCTACAGCCTTAACATTTAGCATGCCTCCTCCCTCTGTTGCTCAGTGACTCACATTTTGCAGATTTTCATGAGCCTTTAGTGATCATAGAACATGTAATTCATGTAATATACTGCTTGCATTTGGAGGTGAGGCCCAGTGAAGTTGAAACGCCGCTCCATTTCATGGATAAACAGGCCCAAACCAGCTTAGCCTTTACTCTACCCTAGTAATCCACGAGCAGCTGGGGGACAGACCAAAGAAGCAGAAGCACAATTTTTCTGGTCGAGATCAAGGCGAACCACTCACCGGTGAGAGAAAACTCATTAACTGCACAAAGCAGAGCAAACACCGAATAACCAGCTGACCAATGGGGTGATTGAGGGAAGTCTCCAAATATACTGAGAGATTTCACTGTCATTTAAAGGACATCATCCAACCAAGAAGGGTTTTTATTACCATATCAAATGTTGTGAGAGTCATTTCATATTTGAGGGCAAAGGCCATATCAGTTTAAAAGTGAGCTGAGCATTAGTTATAATTATTATATAATAGTTTTTTCCCCACAGGCATGAAAACATTTTTCAAAAGTGCTCAAAAGAATTAACAAACTGCTTAGTGGATTATCGATTGATTGCATTTCATGCAGCCGCATATGACTTTACCGAGAACTAATGATATTATTCAATGACACACACACTAAAAGTGCCAATGCAATACAACCTTAATCTTATTCTACTTGTCATCACAGCATCTTTTGAATCTTGTGTTGTATGTTGTATGTGTGACAGAATACATGACATGTTTTCTTATTATGGAACTACAGAGCACATTTTGTTGTACAAATATATGTGTAATGGCAATAAAGGTTATCTTTCCTAGTATGTTCTGTATGCATTAAGACATGTTTTTTGTTAAAATCTGGGTCCCTAAGAATCGCAGAGCTCTACCCGAGGAATCTTTCAATAAAACTGAATATGTTGGGATACTACCAAGTGTTTCAGGTGGGTTGTCGTGCATGTTCAACATTAAGTAGGTATGAATGAAGCGTACAGATTCCGTATACCTGACTACACCCAAAAGAGTCAACTGCCTGTGTAAGGAAGCCAATCAATAAAAGTTCTTTCTAATGGTATCCTTTATCAATAATAAAGCAGGGGCTGAGATTTTGGACCTCAACAGTATCCAGCAGCTCAGAGAGCCCTTATCCGTTTATTAATATCCCTCTGTGTTTATTTCATCATGCTACTTGGTAACAGTACACAGCAGACTGACACTGCAATAGAAATAAAAGACTAAACAGCGGTGCCACAATCGTAATCGTAATGGATCCCTTCTGTGGCTTATCAGAGCAGACACACACTCAGAGCACATAAAACATAAATTTAGAGTCCAGTTTGATGTCATCCCCTAAAAACGAGTGCCGAGGATGGATTCTGCCTCTGGGCAGGGCGCCGTGTGGATTTCTGGTGAGAAATAGCAGCTGTTAAAACCGATGAATACAGAGCGGAAAAGAAATGGGGAAAGGTGACTGGACTGGAAGAATCCTGAGCGATTGACTTTCTGTTTGACGTGTTCAAAGGCAAAATGTTTGGTTACCTTCTGTTAAAATGTGTTTTTGCTGTTTTCATTTCGGAATATTCATTCTCTTGGTAAAATATGGACAAAAGAGACTCCAGCATGATGCCCACTCTATCATGATTATGACTATATATAAAGGAGAGGTTTCTGAGATTATTCCCCTTGTGACTCATCATTGGACTTAATGAGACATCCTTAATCAAATAAATGCAGAAAATGGATTCAATGGGGAACCTAATTAAGACAGTCCCAATCAATAAGTGTCTAGATATACCACAACAAACCAGCTACTTGTTCTGCTCGAAACAGATATAAGGTCGGGACCAACATTTTCGACTATAAATATTTATTCATTGGGTATGATTTTTTTTTTTGTTGCTCAAAGATAAACTGCTAAAAAAAAACCTGTCAGCACATTTTCACATTGGATCAATGACAGTTTAAAATGTGAAATAGTAGAATAAACACTGCTGATTACTGTTGAAAGTCTGAAGCCTCAATAGTAATCATCAGTGTTTATGAGCACGTTTGTCCTGCTTCAGCATAACTGAAGTCATCTGATTGATGGGATCATTGGCGGCCATGATTCAGAAGTGGTGATGTCACTGCAGACATAATGCAGCCTCTGCATTTACAGTACATTACCAGACACGCTGAAAGCCTGAGCCAGTGCTACTCAGATGGAGTACCTTCGCCCAGAAGTCATTGGAGAATTTGGAAGGGCAAAGAAGAGTTATATTTGGTTTATCGCTTCCCAGAGTCAAAGTGAGGTTTAATTCAGTATGCTGTTACAGAAGAAGAAGCAATTACAAGCAAAGAAGTCCTTGTAAGTTGGCTATGCTCAGCAGAATCCCTGTAAAGGCATTTATCATGGCACAAAGTGGAGACAAAGAGAAAACTGCACTTTTACTGCTATCAAAGGGAAGTTTAATGATTTGAGACATTTCAGTTTTGACTAAGATGCCAAAAGAATCTTGTTTAAAATGGATAGACCGCTCCAACTATGAAATGTGGACTTTTCTGTCAATGTGTTAATAGAAAAAATAGAAGAAAAACAAACAAGGGGATTGGAGCAGCACTGACTGATTTTATTTCTCATAAGGTGAATTATGTTTTTCTGGCATTTTTTTTAGTAGCATTGTGATGTCAAAACTATAAAGTCACCGCCCACCGCGCTCATTCACAGCCATTCAAATCAGACAATCAGAGGAGAGGCTCATTAATATTAAGAAGGCCAGCACAATATGACCTGTTCTTCCCAGAGCTTTTTAGATCATAAAACAGCCCATATCTTGTTCGGGATAAAAGTAAAATCAAGTAAAATCCAGGAAGAGAATATAATATAGGACCTTTAAGATCCACTTTTTCTTTCAGAAAAATGATCAGCTTTGTGTCAGCATTGTTTACAATAGCATCACTGCTGAGAAGTGAAAGCACACTGTGGTCTGGCAGTCTGCTGCAGGCATGACTTCTGACGTCAGGCAGATTACAGTAAAAATAAATCTGTAAATGGTCCAAAGTCTAAATCGACATCTGAATCCCTCCACATGGCCTCGTCAACATCTTCGCTTTTTTTTTTTTAGCTTTCTCACTTACACTACACAATTTATGCTGCATCAGCCGCCATAGGAGGGTCTAATTGAGGACTAAAAACCTTGTGCCACATACAGAGGGAACTGCAGCGGTGTGTCCTGACAGGAGATCAGAGCTCAGCAGGAGCTGTACAATCTTCTTTAATGCCATCAGCCTCAGGTCAGCCTGTTTAAATGTTAACAAAATTAATCTCAATATGTCAGACAATTTCTCAAATATTGAATTCTAGAGGTTTTTAATTCAACAAGATATCAAGCTATTCATTTTCTTTTAGGGGAATCATCTTTGTTAGAAAATGTAAATGGACCTATCTTTGAGGAAGAGTTTTAAGAAATGATTAATAATCATTATTATTACGTGCTTGCAAAGAAATGTATAACTGCATTGTGGAAAATGTCCTCCAATTTCTGAGCTGTTTTTGGATCAAATATGAACATGTTTAGCATACAGTGGTTATAGTTTTCTAACCCACTGAGCCCCGTTATTTTATTCCTGAGAAGTGATCAATATTTAACATTGATAATCTGGCCCTGAGCCTATATGGAGGCAGCATATAAATTACTGTGTATACTGTTGTGTTTGTATGTTCACCTACTATTGACCGGATTATGTTACACCAGTTATTGTGAAATAACATTTGCATATTTTTTTAAAAAGAAAAAGATGGACGCTCACCTAAATTACACACAGTTAAAAATGAAAGAGGAAGTGCACATTTGCACTTCAAAGGTCTTCTTTTTTTGTTGTGGCCCATCTCATTTACTGTCCCTGTCAATTAACATACCTCTGTGCCAGACTCCCAGAGGGAAAAAAAAGTACCTTGGTTAAAGTTAATAGGAGCCCTCTATTATCAGGGAAGAATCCCCACAAGCCTTACTTTACCTACAATGGAGTCTTTGTGTTCCTCCATGGCAACTCCTAAAGGCTGCTCCCCACCTCGTTGACCTAATTCACTGTCCCTACTAGTTTGACGTGTGTTCACACTAAATAAATAACTGATTAATATTCTTAGAGTACAGTGAATGATGAATAGACAAAAACGTTGTTTTTTTAATATATGAATAGAACTGTACAACACCTGTTGTTCAGAATTTTTTGGGGAAATCCTGTCGTTTGAATATAATCTCCAACAATGTCTAGGTTTGGCTCAAAACAATGGGTGGAAGCAACATGTTGGCAACAGGCAGGATGTGATTCAGGATGTGGGTTTCAAACGGCCTGATCGCCGAGTTGTTGTTGTTTTTTTGTAAACGGCACAGAAATGAGGCAGATTTGTCCCCGGCTGCGTGTGATGAGGAGGGGGCTGCTGGACGCTGCGTCCGCTCTCTGGCGCAGCTCCGCCGGCAGAAAACGCACCGATTAGTCGGATTATTATTTCTCTTTAGAATAAAGCAGACCCGCTGCCAGGGTGACCTGCGTTCACCCACACGTCCATCGCGGGGAAAGGAAAAGTTTATTTTACATTGGAGCCTCTCCTGAACCGGGAGCTTTTGGCAGCAAAAACACGCTCCCCCCTCTCTCCCCTTCTTCCTCTCCTCTCCTGCGCGTACGCGTTTGGAGGCGACTCTTACCTTTGTACTGCAGCGGGCTGCCCAGGCGTATTTTCACAGTTCCGCTTATCGACTCTCCCGGGCTGTAAACCACCTTGTTGTTGGCGAAAGTGATGTTGAATTCCTGCAGCTTTCCCATGGCTCCGCTCCGCTGCGCCGCCGCTCTGCGTCTGCGGGAAGCGGCGCTGCCGCTCACCTGCTGCCGCGCGAGCCGCTGACGTCACTCCGACAGCCCAGTCAAAGTAATGGGAGGGATAATGGAGGGGGTCAAACATATGGCCCGAGGGGCGGAACCGGCCCTCCAAGGACTTGGAGTGTGATTTTTTTTTTCTTCTTTCAATTATTAGTTCTTTACATAAATGTAAAGTCAGCCTTAGATAAAATACTTTCAGTTCCGATTTGTAAATGGTTTGTATATGCAGACAATTATTAATGACACTGCCAAAGAAAACTGCTGCTGCGTTTTTTTTAATTAATCAAGTCAACTTTTCAATTTTTGGGCTCTTACCTTTAAAAGAGTGAAATATAGGATGTAGTTCTGATTGTTATTGGAATCCGATATTTCCAGAGAATCCTTGAAATTTGCGTCTGGAACTTCGAAATGAAAGAAAGTGTTGGAACCTTGTGTTATCAAATAAAACAAAACCACCCCTGCACCCATAACCCTTTAACTAGCTCCTTTAGACCAGGAAAGTGTTTTTGTAAAAATAGATGAATAAATGAAAGTATTAAATTATGAAACTTGTACAGGCACATATATCACTTGAGTATTAAGTCTTAAGACCTTATTACCTTCTTGGAAATTAAATGTTCTTAAAGGTCTTATATAATGCAATTAGATGCTTTTATTTAATTTATTTACTTTTTTTGTCCTATGCATGCAACTCAGAAAAGTAGAGGAATGCACACAGCCTGGAATTTAAAAACATTGTGGTTTCATGGCTCATTTGTACTTCCTTCTTTTTGTGATGTCATACGGTAGCTCCCTCTGCCTGCAGACGTCTCCAGAACGGCCCACCAGTTTAAATAACAGTTGAATTTTTGTGCTTAAATTCGCAAATATACTGTATCAAAACATGAAATAAAAGCCTAAAAAGTGCATTATGGGACTTCTCTCGTGACATATGCACTTGAAAGCTGGACAAAGTAAGCAGCTGTATTTCCATGTGTTTAACTCTATTATATAAATCATACATAAATGCAGTTTCTTTTTGACTGTGCAGAACTTTCCATCCATAATTATACATTCTTTTCCATTGTAACATTGCAGATGCATTAACTCTTTACTTCCTCTCATTCTGTAAATTGTTTACAGTTTTCTGTTTTCTAAACAAGATTTCACCCCAAGTAGTTTATTGAATGAACACAAAATAATTTAGGCAACATGTAAGTACAGAATTGTTAAGTAGTCTTCCATAAGGACCTATCTCAAGACCTGGCCTCTGGATCTCAGGTAACATGCAGTACAGCAAGACTGGAGCTTGTTGGGCTCATGGAGTTGTGAGCGCCATGGAGCAGTTGCTCATTTGGCCCCTTGGTAATGCAGCCTTATTGGCAATGCACTCCAAAAAGTACTTTTCTGCACTTTCTGAGTGCATGGAGTTCAGGTTTAATACAGTTCACTCTCGGTAAAGGGAAAACGTGTGAGTGTGGAGAACTCAACTCAGCTGTCTCACATAACTTCATCATTTATATTGCATTAGTGTTTAAAAAAGGGACAAACAATGTTGTTTTTGCAGACCGGCAATGTCACTATCTTGTAAGTCACTTAAAATGACTATTTGTTTTGCATTTAGAAGAAAATATATATAAACATGCTGTCTGTATCAACAGGTAAAGACACCAGATTAACAAAAACATGTATAAAATCACCAAGCAAAATACAAAAATATTCAAAACCAAATGTATCACAACTGTCTGCAACTTTTTTCCTGTTGTGACTGATTCATTTATTTTCATGTTGGGACAAAACACTCAAAACTTGAAGCATTTGTGAGTGCATGCCGGTACTTTTAAATGCACTTTATTTTGTGCTTTGGTTAGTCAAAACATGCAGTACTACATATCCAAAACACAGTCTGAATAAAACTGTCCTAGTCTTTGACTACTTCCTGTCTCGACATGCAGCACCAGGAGCTGAACGTTATATGTTAGATATGAAAGGTATAATAGAATTTGCTTTTATGCTTTTCACTAAACAGTTTTCATCACGTGGCATTTATTAGACAACAAAATCAATTACATCAAACACATAAAGACGGACAATAAGTCACTCTGCCTCTCTTTCTTCATCATCATCTCACTATGCTGCCGATATTCCTGGTAAAAGCTCTGAGACAGATGTTTCCATGACGACACACAAACACCACAGTTGCCAAGTTACGCCCAGTATCCATGGAAATGTGGTATGCGGTGGCATCTGATCTGACCTAAAGAAAACAAAAACGTTTTAGCTTGAATAATGAGTGATTTTAGCATGGCGAGGCTGGAAATGGGAGGATCATATATCAGGAAGTAACAGGATAAGATGTGAACGCCATATGTTGGATAGACGAAACATCAGGTTGAGGTGCAACACTGGCAGTACTGGGAGTATAATGACCAGGCAAGTTCATTCATATTTTCTACCATTGTATATTGTACATGTTGTCGTTCTTATTGTGGTTGGATACTTCATTTTTCTCAAACCACATCCCATTCTTCCCTTCATAAAGTGCTGCGTAGATGGATCTAATAGGCCTCATTTCCAAAAAAGCGTCTTAAGTATAAAGTAATCTAAGCCGCTTAGGATCATATTAGCCTCTTAAGATGCATTTAGGATACAGGGGTTTGCTGGGACACTCTGACATTCTGTCAGGTGGCGTGACAAGTGAATTACAAGTGTTTCAACTGTGGAGTCAATCTGAGACAGTAATATGAGAATTATGCCATAAGCTCCACCTGGTGGACAGTTGCCTAAGAATTTACACCTGTAATACTAGTGCGTTAGGCCAGATTATCAACAAGACATCCTTTTGATTACTGTAGTTGTTGACTACTGTAGGTCGATTCGGTTGTGTGGACGGAGTTCAGGTAGAAACTGAAAGGAAGGGCACAACGTGCTACAGAATGGGAAAGAGGAAGAGATGGTGAAGAAGTATTGAAAATGATGGATGAAGAAGATGAGGGAGAAGATTAGAGAGAGAGAGAGAGACTTTATTTGCCACTAATTTGTATCTGTTCTGTGATTTAAGGTCAATTAATAAGTGTATGAGTTGGTTCACAAGATTCACAAAGTAATTTAGACTACATTTAGATACTGAATTCCCAAGTTGGATATTTTAATGTAAATGTGCTGCCTGATACCTGCTTTCCTTTGTAGTATTGTATTTTAGCCTCTGACAAGATTAGACTACTTGTCATTCAGTTACCAATCAGTAAGAGAATTATATTGACAATGATACTATTGATTTTATATGGATTTATTGGTCCAATCAAGCTTTAAACTACATTTTTGCAAATTTCAACAGACAAACAAACAAAAAAACAACAACAGACAAATACAGGCTCATGTATCTTCATTTGGGTTTGCCCAAGTTAAGAATTTAAAAATCAATGACTATATAATGCATGTTCAGCTCAGAAAAAAAAATCAATTTCTGACAAAGGTGCTGTGAAAAATGCATGTAGGCTTTATAAAACTAAACCACTTAGACCAACAAATGTCATGTGCTCACATCAAACCTCAGGTAGACTCACAGAAAGTGGATTGCGCCTCCTACTGGCTGTGTTCTATATGTCTGTATCAAGCAGGCAGGTACTAGCGATGGCCTTCGTCACCGTGTACGGGTCGCAGTTGGCCGCGGGGCGGCGGTCCTCGAAGTAACCCCTCTTCTCCTGGCCCACCTGGCGGGGGATGCGGATGCTTGCTCCTCGGTTGGCGACGCCGGCCGAGAAGCTGTCGATGCTGGCGGTCTCATGATGCCCCGTGAGACGCCTCACGTTGTCCTCGCCTCCGCGTGGGTCGTACACCTTGATGTGCTCCTGGTGTTTTTTGCTCAGCTTCTCAATGGCTTGCTCAATATACCTGTTAAAAAAAAGGGAAAAAGAAGAGCTGATGTGAAGTAAACGCACATTGTTCTTTATATATTAAGAATAATATTAAGAATAATTAAAATCATAGCCTTACTTTATTAGACCATATCAAATACAAAATGACTCATAATTTAAAACGAATTGGCTTATAGAGGGGGTATATATATATTTAATTGAAGGACAATATGCAAAAATAAAATCATTCCCCCTACAAATGTATTTGATCCTGTCATTACTCACTGTAGTCCTCCTTCCTCTCTCATCTGCTTGGTGCTAACGTTCGTGTGGCATCCAGCACCGTTCCAGTTGCCCTTCATTGGTTTGGGATCCAGTGTTGCAACAACCCCAAAGTCTTCACACACACGGTGCAGCAGGAAGCGCGCCATCCACAGGTGGTCTCCCATCTCGATGCCCTCACATGGACCCACCTGGAACTCCCACTGAAGTCAGACGAGTGGTAGAGCCAAAGGTAATACATGGAAGAACAGGAAAAGAAAATTCATGATCAACACTTCAAGTTGAATGCCGGGCCACTGCGCTTTGGAATATTAATGGCATTTACCTGAGAGGGCATAACCTCAGCATTGGTGCCACAGATTTTGACCCCTGCATAGAGACAGGCCCTGTAGTGACACTCGATGATGTCCCGCCCATAAGCGTTGTCTGCCCCCACCCCGCAGTAGTAAGGGCCTAACAATGGAGGACAAAATGCGAAGCTTGTTAAAACAAAATGAATGCAGAAAGTGTGCAAAAATGTATTGTATTTGAGAATAATTGACAATTCTGATACCACTTAATAATATGACACGCTGACTCTGTATGTCTTTAACAGTAAATTTAATAAAACTTTGAAGATATTTAATGAAAGACATTATCAAAAAAACCTTTTGGCTTTCCAGTTTGTAAGAAAAGTTTTTGGCTGTGGGTGATCCTCCAGCATAAATTAATTGCGCAACCTGGTAACTGACATATTCAACTCACAAAAGGCTTCCTATTTCTTTGTTAAACTGATAAATTCTAAGGTCCCCACATTAAGAGTCATACTGCACATCAAAAACTAAATAAATATATAAAACAGGAGAAACTTCACTACAAGCACATATAAGTCATTGTTTACACATATTAAACACAACTCAAGCACTAACTATATTAAATATTTCATACTACAAAACATACATAAAGAGTATACAGGGTTAAAAACTTACCGGTATATTCTTCATTTTATTTACTTCATTGGTACCTTATTTTTCAATATTTCTTCCATGTGAATGAATAAAAAAAAATGCCTCCTGACTCACCTTGGGGTCCAGGAAATCCATTTGCAGGCCAACCAAACGGGTGCTTATCTACTCCTAGGAGAGTGTACTCCTGCTCCATGCCAAACCACATGCACTGATCTTTAACCTCCTCCAGCACTTTGTTGCAGCTCGCTCGATGGTTGGTTTCTGGACAGGTAAAAACAAAAAAAAGAAACAGCTGGTTTCTCCTTATCTTACAGGCTCCGGCCTTTAAAAATAAATTAAACAGAGAAAAATGTACCTGCAGGCAAGCGGTTGTATTTAAGGACTTCACACAGGACCAGCTTGTTTGGGTCAAATGTGAATGGGTCCCTGAATATGCACACAGGGATGAGGTACATGTCACTGTTGGAGCCTTCAGCCTGATATGTGCTCGATCCATCAAAGTTCCACTCAGGAATATCTGTGTAATATCACAAAAAGTATTAAAAAAACATTTATATTCATCTGCTGAAAGTGAAAAGTTTCTCAGGATTACCTGATTTACATCATGAAAACTAATTTTGGAGGTGAATCCTGGCCAAAAACCCAACTTACAACTTGTAGTGTGTAGTGTAGTACTAAGAATGGAATTTACATTGTAGGATGATCTTGTGCTCAGGTTAAACTTGAGGGATGAAATATATTTGCAAATTTATGGATTCTTGAAAGTTTAATAAAATAAAACGTATCCTTAAATGCTGATTTCAGTTAAAAAATTAAAAGGGAAAATATCACTATTCTCCACTGTTGATTGGCTTATTTAGCCACTTGGGGGCAGTGGAATGAAAACAGTTGTTACCATGAATGTATTCGTATAAGGTAGGAATCGCCTACCATGCTTTTTACACACCTGACAGACACAAACCAACTCTAACCTTAATGTTGGAGGCACATTTTTAGCTATGTATCGTAAAACCAATTCTCACTCTTCTTTTTAGTTTGGTCTCTTTTGCTTTTTTAGCTGCTAATTGCTCAACTTTGTTCACCAGCTTTGTTCACCAGGGCAATCGGGGTTCATTTGGTTCATCAGACCCTTTTTCATTGAAAACAGCAGCCTCAAATAATTGATGTAAAGTTGCTAAAAGGAGTTGAAGGAAAACAAAACACTCCATAGAGGAGAGGGGGACTGGAGCATCAGTTGATAAGTCTGTGTGTAATAAGTTTAATATTACACTTAGTCATTAGGTTTGCTTTTAGCATAATGTGCATTTCTAAGTACCAGCTGAGATCAATACTGAAATATGGGTCTGCAGTATATTACATTACTAGACAGTTAAATGACTGTTATACCTGCTACAATGCAGCCATACATTTTTTAAAGTGTCTCAAGCTATAATTATTCTGGATATTTGTTCATGAATGAGTCATCCACTCGAAATTTGCATGACCAGGAAAACAAACATCTTAACTAACCCTTACAGTAGTATTTTTTAAAGCCAATGACTGTTTATGTGAGAGCAGAGAGAAGAAACAATTACAGACAAAATTAAGTAAAATATCAACTGCTACTCACCCCAAAATGAATTAATCATAAAAAGACATTTACCTTCTACACACTTAGGTTCTTCATCCAGGGTTCGGGTCTTGTTGCGAAGCCCCTCTCCAGTGCCATCAATCCAGATGTATGTGACCTGGCACTTCCCTCCCTGCGACAGGCTCATGTACTGCTGGCGTACGGATTTGTTGAGGTGAGAGCTGACTGACACCGACGCCATGTTCGCCTTTAATCAGAGAGGAGGAGCATGATGCAGAGGAGGTATTATTATATGATATAACTTATTACCTCAGGCATAAATATATGTTTCTTTTAATTATTATGTATTTGTTCTCTTGCCCAAACAAATCTGAACAGGAAATACTATATTGTATTGCACCTCTAATGTGTACTAATATTCACTATGTACATTGTGTAGTGTTTAATTTTTACATTTGACCTTTTTACACTAATTTATATTCGGTCACAATGTAAACTCCATGTTAACAAGTCAAAAAAAAAACGATGCATTGCAATGCATGATGTTTGATTTTGATATTTATTGATAACCAAATCTGTCTTTTGTCTTTGTTTTGGTGGTTCCTCTATAAAGTTCAATTACTGTAAATGAAAATAGAACAGAAAAGGAAAACATGTAAAGATTTGTGCTATCTGGTCACCCTTGAATGCTTGTTTTCATTTCATAATGATGAATGAAATAAAGTACTCAAACTTACTCTGGGCAACATATAGACTTAAGCCCAAAATTATTCATACCCGTATCATATACAAGGGATTTCTTGATTTATTTCACTTAAAAATTAGTATTTCACCTCAGTTTTTACTTAAATAGGACACAAAAGAAAGTCTTTCAACTATAAAGTGTGCATATATCACACTTTCCATATCGTAGTCATTTGTTGGATGTGATTTTTTGTTTTCACTCTGTTTTTTTACACATTCTAACGAAACACAAATCAATTATGGCTTCAGACTTTCTTTTGTGTCCTATTTAAGTAAAAACTGAAGTGAGTATATATATATATTATATATATATATATATATATATATATATATATATATAGACCAGGAAGAGTAGACCAGATAGTGGCAGGTATATGTACTTTCTGTCAGTAAAATGTAGGCAAGTCAATGCCAAGACAAGCATCATTCATACACAAAGAAATTCAAAGTGCTTTGCAATGAATGTAAGCCACTGCATTAAGAAACATTTCAATGAACAACAATGTTTTAAGCATAGGTTAAATTAACTCAGAGTTTCAGGTATTCCTCAGGTACCTCAGGTATTCCAGTTTTCAGTAAATGTGTTCTGCCCAAACCTGTCCTGGAAAAGCTGCAGGCTATGAACCTTTTACAGCATGTCAAAAAAATGTCAATATTTCCTGCAAATACCATTTACCACTTTGTTTTTTTAATCTAAAACCCTACTTTGACACAGGATTAGGCAAAAGTCAGTCGAAGTCACTCAATAACAATAATTAATATTATTGTACAAATATGTTACAAAATAAAACACAGATAAAGACTTGAACTTACTATTGTGGAGAGACTGACTCTAGGTGCCGACAAGTTTAGCAACTAAGTGTGTGACGAGACTAAAGCAGTTTAGGGTATATAACTGGAATGCAAATTACCACACTGATGTCACAGGCTCACGTGTCATCCAGGTCAGATGACATTACGAGAGCTTTCATTAGTTTCCTCCGTTGTGTTTCCATTACATACAATACAACCGAAATGTTTACACAAAAACAGAGAAAAAAATCTGAAGCGGTAAGCACGGCATCTATATCCAGTCAGCACATTTTGACTGACTTCTTCAATCTAAACAATTCTATATTCTGCCTTCCATACGTCATGTACTGCGAGGGTAACAATCGCACTTAAAAATAAAACATATAAAAGTGCACACAGGTTGGAAAACAAACCAAATGATTGCTCAGGTACAGCTGAGGCCACGATAAACTCCCGTGAGATATAATAATGAACACCTACCTGTGCTGGAGAGGCCATCTGCTGATAGTGACTGACTGCTGTTTGCTGAGCTGAGGCGAGTTTTGCAGCTCAGTGAACACAATTACAGACTAGAAGCTGCTCATATGTTCATCTTCCGTCTGATTAGCTGTCATGAGATCAAGCATGAGAGCAGAAATTCAACAACTCCTACAGAAACTAGCCCAGGACCAGTCACACAGGAAACCGGTTGACTGCTGGGTGTGATTTGGCACAAACCCAGCCGTAGGCACAAGCAGCCTAAGCAGTTGAAAGATTTATGTTTCCTAACAGGAATAGACATCAGACATGCATGCAGGAACAGGTATAATATTATTTTTCATTTCAATTAGTGTGCATTAGTCTCAAATGTGTTTTAGTGTTTTAAAATGAGCTTGATGGTTTATCGGTGAAACGCATATTTATTTTCCACACATAAGAAAATGCATAAAATCAGGACGTCACTTTCATGGATTTTTTTTTTTACTCTAAGTAAGATCTTGGATAAAACTGTTCTATACATCAAACACTCAAATGCAGGAATGCACTCAGACTGGATTTCGAAACTTTGTTGTTTCATGGTTCATCTGAGAAGCTGTCAGTATGGCCAACCTGACACCACTGTCACCCCAACTGTTTTCAGTTCAAATGAAAATCAGCAAATCAGTAGAGAGGCTTACAAATACTTTTTATACTTATCTGATGGTTAGTTGAAAGGGTTAAAAGTGCTCCAAAGCAGGCTTTATTGTGGAATAAGTACAGCAAGCACATAATATAAATATAAAAAATACCTCACTCTCTATAGTAAGCTACAGAGTACCTTTAACATTTATTAAAAACCAAAGTATGTGTTCAAAAGGGAGAGAAAGAGGCACTCAAGTCTAAGGCAATAGACCAGAGTCATATCTCCAGTCATGTTAATAGTCATATCTCCATTCTAGTCTCCAGTCATGTCTCCAGTCATGGTAATAGTCATATCTCCAGTCATGTCACCAGTCATGTCTCCAGTCATGTCACCAGTCATGTCTCCAGTCATGTCACCAGTCATGTCACCAGTCATATTTCCAGTCATTCTATCGGTCATGGCCATTTGTGGGCGGTGAGGTAGGGGCAGCCAGAGGGTTGCCTGTAGTAGTAGCAGCAGCTGTGCACAGACTGAGGGGGGGTTTCTATACTTCTCCTCTTAAGAATAAACAATGAATGACCATAAGTGCTTCTCTTAACACTATTCAATAGATGAGACATTGTTCTCAAAACCGTATTTGGTGTACAGTGAGGAGGGCTGTGTAGTTCACACAACTCATCTATTTCAATTCCTTCAACATACAAGGCTCCAAAGATGCAACAGCTGAGCTGTAAACAACAGACAGTCAGTGTGCATAAGCAAGTAAGAGAGTAAGTGTCTGTTTGATCAGGTTTTAACCTGGAGGTTTCAAGTTTCCTCCTCACACGCATGTATGTGAATATTGGACCAGGATTACCTTCCAAACTGGTTGTGATGACACTGCACCTTAACCCCACCCATTAAAATAATGTTTTTTTTAAAGAATGCAAAGAAACTTTCCCTTTCTAGCAGATACAACAGTGACAACGGTCTTTCAATGAGTTTAGGATAGAGACTGGGAAGAAAATGTCCTTGTTTTAGTTTTAATGTGGTCATTTAGAGAGTTTTGGTGAGACGGGATAACCTTCAGTCATAGCCAGGAGATCATGTTATTCCTTTTGAAACATCTGAAACAATAGTAATAGATTTTACTTTTGCAGAAATCGAAACTAAAAAGTTAAAGCAGTGCTTCATTCATCCTCCACTAAAAGTTATGCGTTTCAGAACCTGTCAATTTTCTATTCAGTCTGTTGTGTCGCAGACATGATAGAAGATAAGACAGATAGACATAGGTCAGCAGGTAACAGAATAAAGAACATGCTCAGACAATATTATCAGATCATCTATCTATCAGATTGTGTTCCCCTTTACTGAACCTTTTGTGATATTTGAAGAACAAAATGAACTTGAAGGACAAGGTTTTCCATGATGTTGTTTTCTTGTGGTGTAACACTTATAAACAGGGTTGCCATCCTTCAGAGGAAACAATGACTATGGTACATATTATGGTGACAGTCATTTGTTATTTGTTAAAATTTCGCAAAATAAAGGCCTAAGTATTTTTTTTTTCAAAAAAACTATAAAAAATTATCAGTGCAAAAAGATATCTATTAATAATTTCAATAAATTAGCCTTGACAGTGGATGACTGGACATACGTAGAATTGTGTGTCACTTATATAACATTAAAGAATAAAGTAACTCAGGCAAATATTTGAACATTCTAGTGTGACTTTAGGCAACTCAAAACTTACCTGGAGTTAAACAAATGTCAGGTAAATAACATTTTTTCTAGGTCTTCTATGCACTAGGCTACATATTTATTGAATCAATTTACAAAGATTATTAAATTATTATACTATTTGTTGTTTTACTATAGTATAACTTGTGAAATTAAACTAAATTACTATAACACATTATAGCTATTAGCTGTAATCCCTCACCAGTAAAATGAATTCAAGAATCATGTTTAGAGATTCTTCTGCACCATAGAAGCAGTTGCTATCATGAAAAAAATGTTAAATTGGCATTTTATCCTGATTTGGGCAAAAACCTTTGACTTAGGCAACAAATAAAATGGCCTAAAAATGGTAAAGCCCACTGAAGTGAATCTGTGAACTGGGATTTAGGGCTATACAAAAAAACATATCTGAATTGTTAAGTAAAATGGTCATTGTCCTATAGAGCATAAAAAGTATGATCCTTTTTAACTCAGGATTAAGGTGATTTTACCAGATGTGGCAGCATCAGCAAGAGATTAAAAAAACTCATTTTCATCAAAAAATGACTTAGGCCATTATTTGAAAAGGGTGACAAATGAATGGATGATTAGAAGGAACATTGGGTGAGCTAAGCTTTTTACTCTTCAAATATTATGACAAAGCTGTCTACAGCAAAAATGAAAATACATTTTTGACATGTTCTTATAGATACAATGTTTTATAAATCAGGGTGTGAATGTTATACAAACAAACCCCATGTTCCAAAAGGAATATGCAAGTATAAAAGTTTGACTACAGATGATGCTGGCTCTGAGTTTGAGGATAAAAAATGCTGTGATCACCGAATGATAAACAATAGAAACACTATCTGATCTGACACATTTTCTGAATGTTGGCAGCGATTCAGAGGTCTGCATCCAGGCCACTTATTACTCTTATTTCCCTTTGGCAAATCTATTTTTAGGGCTTTTTTCTGACCCGAAAGACAAAAAACAATGAAGGAAAAGGGTCAAAAAATAGTTCACTGACTGGGAAAGCAAAAGGAGAACATTGTGGCCACATGGTAAATCTTACATGATAAAATTCGGCTCCTCAGCCAGTCCCTCTCTACCCCCACACAGTGCTGTCTGGTTTTATTTTTTTCCTACATTTGTTTTGTTTTCTTCTCCAGCCTGTTTCCCCCACCATGTTTGACATGCAACTGACCTTGTGTTGAGCCAATCAGCTCCTCACCTGTTCAGCTCACATGCGTTGCTCCGCCCCTCTCCTCACCTGCACCTCAGCTCTTCATTAGTTCACCTGGTATTTGCTCCAGGTGAGTCTTGTTGGATCACTTGTTCCAGGTGGATCATTTTTTCCATTGTCTACATACCTGAACCTGATTAAAAAGATATTCTTCAGTTTTTGCTGCATCCCAACATATTTGGGTTATTCTTCGTGATCACTGTAATCAATTCTAAATAGAAGCACTGCTTTGCAAATAAATCCATTTTATTTAAAATTTTATATCCTATTTTATATACTGAGGTGAAAATGCAGAGATAAATAAATTGCAAGATGTGTTTAATAATATATAACATTAAATAAATAAATTACTACACTTAAAAATTAACAAATAACGTGGAAAATCAAATAAATGTGCAAAAGAAAAACATACACAAATAATTTCAAGAAATGGAAAATTAAAATATATATGCACTCACTATCATATTTATTTATCAACTGAGTTATTGATTTATTTATTTTGTTCAGGCAGTTTCATCCCCTCGTAATTTTGGCCATATTTTTCCTACACTTTCAGTTATTTAACATCTAAAAAGCAAAAATCTTATCAGATGGGGTTTGTGCTCTAGTTTTTCTGACTTTAAGGGCCCTTGACTTGAAAATGTTTGAGAGAAACTGCTGTTTAACAGTTAACAAGGTGCGTGATTCACCGATCACAAAATCGCGGTGCAGTAAAATAACACCCGAAGGCAAGTTAAACTGAATCAAACCGGCAGACAACAGGGTCACATTCAGCAGCCACGTGGAGATGAAGTCAAAGTCCTCCTTCGACTAAACGGCTGTTGTCTCTCTTCGTTAAGCTTTCCTCACAATGCGCACGCTCTTCCTCGGGTCTCGTCCTCCTCTCTGGGTCCTGGCTGGCTGGCTGCTCACCCTCCATGCACCCTGACACACCTGGCTGCTGAGGAGGCAGTGCAGGAGATTAAACACAAAACCATGCCTTTGGCAATTCAGTAGAATAATCAGGGAGCTCTCCAACACACACACCATATTGTACATCTTTAGTTGATGAGACTATTGAGGTTTACCACCAACTGATATAAGTAGCAAATTCCACCTGTCTGATTAGGAAACAAATTCCTCTTTACAGTTCCCTGAAGGGTTGTGATGAACATCAAGGAATATTTCAGGAATGCTTCTGACAGGTTTAGCTTCTCCTCCTCCCACAGTTGGTATGCAGCAAATGAGCC
Source organism: Eupleurogrammus muticus (assembly GCA_036785175.1). Lineage (NCBI taxonomy): Eukaryota > Metazoa > Chordata > Actinopteri > Scombriformes > Trichiuridae > Eupleurogrammus > Eupleurogrammus muticus. The sequence goes on along the minus strand of JAYKQN010000013.1, from coordinate 17,516,169 downwards.
AAAACAGTTTTCACATCCGGAAAAATAAACTTTATTTTATCCTATTTTGTTTATGGCTTGGTTCAGCACCTTTGGCTCAGGAGAGATAAAGTAGACTGTATAGGACACACACTTATCAGAAGGTTGGTGGTTACATCCTTATTGGGAAACGTGCTCAACCTATTAAAAAACAAACATAAAAGTTTTTTTTTGACCCCATGGCTATTGGGGCATAAAATCATGCAATCTATTATTTTAGGTATTCAGTTATGACTTCCAAACTGTAGTTTTACCTATTTAACAGCTCACACTCTTTTTACCCTGAAAAAATAGATCCATCATATATGGAGTGCACCACACACACAAACACACACACACACACACACACACACACACACACACACACACACACACACACACACACACACCTTGAGCTCATCAGAGGTCCAGCCCGTTTGCACGGCTTGGCGCTCTGTCTCCTGAATTGCATCCAGCCACAGACCAGCTCGTGCGCGATCATCACGTAAAGCAGGAAGATGAGCACGGCGGGATCCATTGAGCCGCACGCGCCGCTGGGCGAGAACGGTGCAAAAAAAAAAAAAAAAAAAAAAAAAAAAAAACGGTCCAGATGAAAAAGAGCAGCACCGGGCTGCAGACGGATTGCAGCCTCGTGCAAGATGATGATGATGATGATGATGATGGTGGTGGTGAGGATGAGGAGGAGGAAGATGAGGAGAGGGTCGTGTCTGCCCAGTCCAACTTCAGGCGCTCAGGTCGCGACACGTGACCCATGACACCACACCATCCTCCAAAAATCGTAAGATCACCCGCGCGAAAAAAAACAGAAAAAAAACAAAAACGGAGATTCAGTGAGCGTCTCGCTGACAGCGGATGAGAGCACGCTGACAGCTGCAGAGAGGGGATCACCGGAGGATGTTGCCGTAGAGACGCGGCCGTTGCTAGGGGCGGGATGTCGTCATCCTCTTCCTAATGATGAATGAGGCATGCTACCAAGGACGTGGTGCACGAGGCTATGCATTCATCCTCTGATACAGGCTGCATCACTTATTACACTTATTTAACTACTTTTTTTTTTAATCAAGTGATACATATTTTCAACACATACACACACACACACACACACACACACACACACACACACACACACACACACCAATTAAAAAATCCTATCTCAGACTATGCATGATGCAGATATTTAATTTCCTCACTAATCCAATCTGCTGCCTGAGTGAGAAAACCCTCAGACACATGTGATTCAGTGCTCAAGTTTAATTTATTTATAAATTATGTCTTGAATTATTTCTTGTTTTAAAAATAGATTAAATCTAAAGTACACACACAGTATACCTGCAACTTTTTTTTCCCCAAACAATAGCATTACAATATGTTGACTTCCTTTGTAATATTACTTCTTTTTTCCCCCCAATTCTTTTCACAACAATGTTTCTTCTTCCGTTTTCTTCAGGGAGGCATTTTAGCAATTTAGTAATGTCCTCCTATACATTTGTGGGACATATAGACATATTAGAGTCAGATATTTTCTGACTTAGTTCCCAATGCAATTCACTTTCATCTTTCATTGGAGCTTCCCTGCCAGTTTTGATCTTTCTGTTCTATTCTAAAAGATTCCAGTGCCACAGAAGATATTCTACATGTCTTACAGCCTAACTCATATATGCTTCCTCCTCACCATACCAAAAGGATCCAGACCTGCTGAGTTCTCCTTAAAGTAGACAACCATGATTCAGTAGTGTAGCGCTGAAACTGAAACTGTTGGAACATCTTTACAGATCCTCCTTAAAAGACCAGTGTGTGGGATTTAGGAGCATATAATATAATAAAAATATAATATTTATGTTTTCACGATTTTATAATCCCCTGATATCTACGGAGGGAGCGGTTCCTCTTCCATGGAGCCAATAGACAAACCCAAAACTGGCTCTAGAAAACGCAGAATATCCCGCACGCTTGGATTAAATCGGTGAGGGAAAGGATCGTCAGCTGCCACCACTAGATGCCACTAAATCCTACACACTGTTCCTTTAACTCTGCATGCCGCCGTTTCTGCAGTTCACCAGTTGTCTTCAATCTTGATTCCAAGAGACTAATTTCCATCCCAGAAATGTCCAGAGGCAGAGCAGTGACCCTCGAGGGCTCCATCAGGTCTGAGGCAGCTGCACTGATTAAGCCTCCATCAGAGTGTGTGTCTGTGTATATATATACATATATATGTGTGTGTGTGTGTGTGTGTGTGTCATGTACAGGCGACACAAGCAGTTCTCCTGCTGTGATATCGCCTAACGTATAAAAAGCCACATTCAGGTGGCAAAACAAGCTCTCCTTCTCCTCAAGCTGCTGCCTCCCCCTCTCCTTCAGGGAGCTGTAGAAATTAAAGATAGAGATTAGAGATTGCGCTACTCACAAATCACAAATAATCACACATTTTCATCTGTTCTAAATGTGCCTTATAGGAATATTTTTCAAGTTTCTAATACTCCTCACCAAGATGATTTTAACAATAATAAATAGTCTTAATAATGAAGTCATACCTCGGATTCCTCTAAATCACTTTTGACATTTATTAGTCTTATCAGTGTTGTAATGCCTCTACAGTTCCAGTATTTCACTAAAATAGCTAGACACTCCTGAAGGGGATTTTTGTTTTAGTATAATTTAGTTTGACAGGTGATCCCCGCTGGATGTGTAATGTTGGGTGTTTTGGAATTTACTTCCTGTCCTGGAGCGGTTGAAGCTTTAAACCACCCATATTCAATTATAGTTACAGAGTACACTTGAATAGAGATGCGCATATGGTCTCTCCACCTGACAACAAAGCAAAAATGAAATCAGACACAGGTGATGGAAAAGAACTCCAGACTCACATTGATGTTATTGAACCCGGCTTCCATTGGATGGTTTGGAATGTTCAAAGAGTCTCGCTGAAATGGCTGAAATGAAATTAACTACGAATCAGATACATTACAGAAAGGATTTGGTGTCCCAGGTGCTGCTGTACTTTGCCATCTTTAAGTGTATTCATTATTACGGAAAAACACAACTTCCATCGATTTGTCATTCTCTCTGTGTGATAAGTCTACATCATATGTCAAACTAGATTTACTGCTTTACATTTTAGAAATTATTTAAGCATTAGAGCACAGCCTTTGATATTTAGCTCAGAGTTATCCAGAGTAACCATGTTCTCAAAGTATTTCATAATCATGTTCTAATGTTCATCAATGTGGAGCTCATTTTAGATACTTTGGGTGGATTCATTGTAATAGTAATGCAACATAATATTTAGCACCTTTAAACACAAAGTAGACAGCAAATTAAACAATAAAGAACTATCTCCCTCCCACTTTTTGCCAAAAATTGACAGTATGTAAACTTACACCGTTTTGTGCATCATAGGAATCGTTGCTGAATCCCCCAGCGTGGACAGAGGGAGGTGAGGGTGGTGATGATGGGAATATACTGTCCCCAGCCTTGACCTGCTGCTGGATCTTCAGGTAGAAATACAGCAGGAGGACCAGTGTGCCGATGAGCAGCAGGACAATGATGACAGACGCTGCGACCAATCCAGAAGTGTCTCGCTGTGGTGCGACTACAGAGGAAATGGAATATCTGTAAAAACTGAACAAGATCAAGTGCCACAAGCTGAGGAAGACGTAAGACGTACCCTGTACATCTGTAGGCTCGTTGGAGCAGGTGACCCCGACTGTGTACTCAATGTCGTCCAGAGCTACAAAACCTGACGAGCCTTTGGTTCCTTCAAAAACAATCTGTTAACAACAGAAATAGGCCAGGCATAAAGTACTAGGTGGATTAAATCTTCAAAATGTACCATTCTTTATCTTTTTTTTGGGTCATGAATAGTGTAAAAAAATTGTACAAATGTTTTTTTTTCGGATTACATAACACCAACCTTAATGCATAATTTACATTTTGGGAGACCTGTTGAATGATTTTAATGATGAAACATAATTTTTGACTTTCTCATCTCATTATTTGTCACTGACCCATGTATAAATAATATTAATTTATATATTTATCTCGTCTTGTAATGTACAGGGACATACAGAATGTGGATTAACATGTTACATTGACTTCATTGATATTCAGTGTGTTGTTGAGAGTCTAACCCAACCTGATATTCTCCAGCAGACACGATGTCTACGTTGAAGCGTTTCCACACTCCTTCCAGTTGACTCACATCCACCAACTGCTTAAAATGACCTCCAGACAGACTCCATACCTTCAGCTGGCTGTTTGCTGTATGCATTAAAAAAAGAATGTTGTAGGACAATATAAAAGAAGGCAACACCGCACACAGTCAGACTGAACTGAACTTTCACTTCGAGCATTATTGCTTACATGAATCTGGCTTGTAGACCCAGAATTTCAGGCAGGTGCCTTTGGTCGGGGGGAGGTGAGGACTCAGCAGCTGAGCGTTGTCATTGTCTAGTGTCCTGTTGCTGCTGGGAAAGAACAGGAAGTGCCCTGGTGGAAGGAAAGGGAAGGTGTGAAAGTCTCTGTTTGTAGGAAGCAATACAGGATTTGTGTAGAGAATGACACAATATTCCTATAATCAGTTTCTGTTTCTGGTTCACCCTTCTCTGTTCCCAGAGTGTGGTCCTCGGCGGGGACGGGGTAGTGCTTCTCTTTCTCCCGACTCGTCAGCTCCCAGTCGAGTTTGTCCACTTTTTTATTTTGAGTGTTGCTCCAGCTGCACATCCCTCTCTCCATGCTGCACTTACAAGCTGAGACTTTCAATGGAACGAAAAAGAACATAAAACAGACGAGACAACTGTGTAAGTACACTGTCACTACAACAGGATTTTTATGTCATCCTTAAATTAGATGAAGAACTCTATGTGAGTTCTAAATTCTAAAATTAATTTGTTAGCGAATTTCTTGAAAAATAAAAATAAAAATCTAACAGTCGCTCAGTTCTGCCTTTCTCTTGATCACCCCGGTACGAACCTGGATTCTCGCATGCATGAGGTGAAAGGAAGATATCATCAACTGCAACGTGAGTGTCTTTGCCTCCGGCTCCCACCACCTCAAACTCCAACTACAGAAAAAAACATGAGCATAACATAGGCTCGGTTTAATGATTGAATAATAATGATTCTCGCAAATTGCTGGGTTGAATTATGTTGGAGAGTTGTGACATTTCCTTTAAAAGTAATATTGGGCACAGCATTTAAATATGTTGGGAATGAGCATTTTTGAATTTCACTGAATTATCAAATATAATTGTTGCAGCGCCTCTCCAGACTCCACAAAGTACCTGCCAGTCCACAAGGTTGCTCGAGATGTTTCCTGTGCCATGGCGCCACATGTCTCCCTGGTTAAGGCTGCCAGAGAAGATCTTCACCCGCCCTCCTTTTACTGGCTTCATGTAGACTGTCAGAGAACCTGCACACCACACACACACACACACGCACACACGCACACGCTTGTCCGATCATGTGTTTTTTACATGATATTTTTGGTGTGTTTGTCATGGTGTGTGTGTGTGTGTGTGTCTCTCACCAGGGTTCGCTCCTCCACCCATGTGATACCAGAAGTGAACACATTCTGTCCAGGCGATTCCTTGGCGAACAGGAGAGGTGAGGACAGCCGTGCTGCCAGAGGGGAGGATGTTGCCGCCAGTGTTCACCATCATGTAGAAACCTGAGGACAGCGTGGGCAGAGCAATCCTTTCACATGTGTGTAAATTCAACTGTTGGCACTAGATGCTTTGTCATTTCTAGAAAAGCTAATAATCAGCATAATAACCATTGGTAGTTGTTACCAGTTAATGGTTAAATGGATGGATTTTCTAGTTTTACATATTATTTTATTTATTTTTTTTTACCATTTTTTATTACTTATGTGAAAAAATACAAAGTACTTAAAAGAGGAATTCATATATATTTCATGTCTACTGTCTTCTGACAGTAATTGACCAAATAATATGAATCCAACCATGACTAATATTAATACTCAAGTCACATCAACATTATTTTGCTTTTAATGTTTGTACAAAAGCAGCGCAGCATCCTCTGTCCTTAAACCCTCACACTGTACAAGAAAAAAAAAACAGTGGAAGAGAAACAGAGACGGATCTCTCTTTCAGGACAGACAAGCATGCGATAGATGATGTGTGCAAAGAATAGAAAACAAGAAAAGTTGACACTGAATAGAACAACAGAGATATATTGAATTGTGCTGTATGTGGATGATGTAGTAATCTATTTCAGCATCCAGGTGAACCAGGACAGCAACAGACTTTTTAGTGTCGTTCCCTGCATCTGCGTTAAAACATCGATATTATTTACCCAGTCCAGTCTCCAGAGTGTGGTCGGTCTCAGGTCCAGCCATTGTTGCCGTGTGTCCGTTGAGGTGCAGCCAGGAGACTTTACCGGAGCTCCTGTACCCGCACCGCTGGCCCTCAAAGGAGCACATCCTCGGCACGGAGCACGAGCCGGAAACGAGCGCCACGTCGTCGATGGCCACCTGCCCGTCGAAGCCGGAGCGAACTGCTTCAAACATCAGCTGTTGGTGGGTAAAATGTCAGACAGGGTGAGTTGAAAAGAGGATAAGGGTCCTGTTTGATTCAATCTGCAGTGATATTTAACCACAAGGAGATAGAGAGTCTCAAATCCACCCAGCTTTGTGATGTTTGGGAAGGTGACCTTACCTGAAAGTTGGTGAGCTGATGTGGTACTGGGCAGTGCGCTTCGTGCCAGACGTTGCCATGGGCACCGCTGCGGGTCCAGAGGAGCTCTTCATAACCGCTGCTATCTAACAGCTTCACATTCAGAACACCTGATCCGTGGGTGGAAGAAGAGCGCAGAGGTTTGATTTGCATGATTTAATGTGACAAAACACCTGAGAAACATAATCAAGGGCTTAAATTTCAGTGCTTTCTGCCTAAAAAACCTGTGCAGAGCCTCACTCCTCGCTGCCCGGTTATCATCCTGGATCCACATCTCACCTGTGTTCGGTCCGTACAGCTTGAAGAAGAAGGTCAGGCAGTAGTCTGTAGAAGCTGGCGGCTGCTGGTACGAAATCAAACGTCCGAACACACCGCGCACCGATTGACTCCACATGTTCGCAGCGAGACTTCTGCCTGGAAATCAGCAGGAAGACGGGAAAACTGAAGTGAGCTTTATGGCATCACATAAAACGGCAGCGACACAGTGTGCTGAAGCTTAAAAAAAAAAAAAAAGATGTTCATTGAGCTTGTCACTCCATGTTCCCTGATATAGAGGGACTATGAATATGACAAGAGTTACAGGCGTGAGGCTATAAACAAAATATCTTTGGTGTTACAACACTATGAACAATATGCACAGAACATTGGTATATTACTAATAAATTACTATATATTAGGTTATTGATTATATACTTTTCCTATTACTAGGAAGTGCACTGGGGCATTTTCGTATAAACACTGTTCATTTATAAATGACATTACCTGTCCCGAGAGTGTGGTCCATCCCATCAATCACCGACCAGTCAAAGTTGTCACTGTTGTCCTGATACCACCCACACAGGCCTTTCTCAAAGTTACAGGACAGCCCTAGCAAAAAACACAAACATCTATATTGAGATACTGTATCTTTAGATATAGTATTACAAAATATGCATTGTCACGTTTGAACTGTTTACCTGTTGGAGAAAATGGAAAATAGCCAGCATTGCAGTATTTGAATACAACATTTTGCACTCTAATCTTGACAGATGGACACAGTGTCTTTGCATGAGCTTCAAATGCAAGCTGTTAAATAAAACAAGAAAAAAACAGAGGAGCTCTTATGAGTCAAAAGACACTCACAAACAAATTCAGCTCCAGGTGTTAACGTTAGTATTTCTTTGTGGATGTCATGCAATGTTATATTATACATGAGACTCCTACACAATTATATTCAGGTCATAAACATGAGTCACTGTTATCCTCCAGTCCTAAAAACGAAAAGCTCACCTGGAAGCGACCATTCCTAGCTCCAACAGATACCTCAGCGTGTTTCCACCCGTCCGCTGCTGTTCCCGTCTTCCCACCGAACTCCCACAGCTTGGCCTGCAGGCCCTGCACGCTGTCAATCACTCTGACTGACAGATCACCTGTGGCAGAGACATGTGAACAGAATCATAATAAAAGATACAAATTACAAATATAATGAAATTATATATATATATATTTATGAAGAAGTAGTTTAATAGCTGCACCAATGTGATCTGGAGTTCCAGTTAGTGCGTAATCAAAGCTGAGGGTGCAGGCTGGGCCGGAGGGGCCCAGGAGGGGGGTCTGTGTCTGGGCTTTAGTCAGATACTGGCCCGGGGCCTTGGCCACATACAGGTACTGCTCTGAGAAACATGGAGGGGTGAAAAAGACAGTGAAGATAGACCATGCTGTTTTGAGAAATTATTTAGTAATAATAATAATGAGCAATGGTTTTTAAGAAAAAGTAATGTTGTACCTTTGGATGTGGTGTTTTTATAGAGCACCCAACTTTGACTCCCAATGCTGGTGTCAGTCCAGCCTGAGCTGCCCTCTGTGTAAGTGAAGTCCCCTGAAGAAATCATCCATGAAGACACCCAACATGAGACAAATGTCTGACAGTTATGGTTTTTAAAAGCAACACCAAGCAAATCTTAACAATGACTTGTGTTATAGCTGCATGTCAGAGGTCATAAATATCAGAGCTGATATTAACTCACCACATTTGGCTTCATCCTCATCCCCTGCACAGTCAGGGTAAAAATTACACAACTTGTCCGGTTCAGTGCACGGGTGTTTAGGAGGCTTTGGGAGTTCCATTAAGGAAGAAGTTTCTGTTTAAGAAGAGAGTGTGAGATAGTAGGAAGAGGATATTTATTCTTACTTTTTAAAGGTGATGAATTACAATTTTTTTTAATTATTAGAAGTATAAAAAGTTGAAAATATTACCTGTTGATGAGCGGCATTGAGGAGACAACACAGTGCTGTCGATAGCGATACCTCCATATGCAGCATCCCTGATTGCTGCCACTATTAGAATCTATAATGACGAGTAATTCAATGATGAGATAAGAATGTTGAGTTAAGCTCCGATGATTAACCGCAGAATTTGCAGCAATTTGATTGTTTCTACCTTCTATTTAGCATTTTTACTGCTGCAAACTCAGGTGAAACACTCACTTGGAAAGGATCTTCACTGACGATTTCCACCTCGGCCTTCACCCAGACGTCACCCAGGGCGCCGCCCCTTTCCCACACCGGCTGGATGTTTTGATTGGCCACCAGCACCGACAGACCGCCAGACCTCGGACCAAACTGGTGTGTATACATCACCATCTGCATGGGGTGGATAGGTGAAAATTATGTTTACAAATGTATATTTTATGGTAGTTCATTACATTCTTTTTTCCTTTAACTTTAACTGCCCCCTCTTTCCTGGGTGCTTGTATTTGACCTCTGTTTCTCCGACTGACCATGAGAGAGTGGGCATTTCAGTAGACATGGGACGGGATAAAACAAGGTTTTTCAGAGTGTGTGAGAAGGCAGATTACTTTGCTGCTATTGGTTGATTAGTAGGATCAGGTGTTGGAACAAAAGCCTGCACTCACAGTTGATCTCCAGGACCAGGGTTGGGGACCCATAAACTAGGTGCTGTTGGACCATTAGTAATACGTTTTATAAATAAACCATAGAAATTTAATGGCATAATAGGATCCCTTTAAATGGAACTTCATGGACATTACTATAAAACTGTAGCCTGGGTCTACCGGTCTTTTCTTGTATGTGAACTCACCTCACACCCAATGAATAACTTTGGGCTTTCATAAACTACCATGGGTTTTCTAATCAGGCATTAGTCTTCTAATGCAATTAAAAAACAATGGTTGCTGGAAATTGGCCTCTTTACAGTTAGAATATTGCATATTTGCAGTTAGAATAGTTATATACCACATTAATGATGTATAGAGTGTGTTTCTGATTAGTTTAAATCTGATCTTCATTGAAAAAAACAGTGAAAAATAATGTTTCTAAGTGACCCCCACTAACATTTTTTAACGGTAGTGCAAAAGTGAATTAAAAACCTCTCAGATTGACTTGGGACTCACCTTGCAAGGATGTGAACTATTGGTGGGTTGAAGGGGCGGACTTTGGAAAGCTGCCCAGTCATTTTTCAGAACACCATCGGCAGGGACAGTGACATAAAGGAAGTGGCCTGTGATAATAATTTTATTATCATCAGCATTTTAAAAAGTATACTTATGTGCATACAAACAAGTAACCATGAACACGTGAACAAGATAGAGAACGGTTTGGTTTCAACAATTGAAAGAACACACTGTATGGACTCTGATTGGTCAGATCTGATACCTGCTATGCTGTTGTTGGAGTGATCCCTGCCTGGTCCTTTCAGAGGGTCCCAGATAGAGATTTTTTCCTGACTCATCCTTTCCCATTTCAGTGAAGACAGTGAACTCAGGTTCCAATTACACAGGCCCTCCTCAAAGTCACAGCGCTGGTACCCCTCTAACAACACACACACACACACACACATCTCTCTTTTTTTGGATGTATTTGTATGCATTTTGTAAAAGGCGCTGTGTTTCTTACATTTTTTTTTTTTTTAGCTGTGAATCAGAAAGACGTCTCATTTCTCACCACAGTTCTCCTCATCGGTCCCGTCGCCGCAGTCGTCGCTGCCGTCGCAGAGCTGCCGCTGCTCCACGCAGCCGCCATGCCTACACGCCTCCATCCCGGCTGGACACTCTTTATCAGAGAGTGGTACTGGTGATGCAATGAGAGAAAAGGGGATTTAACACCAAAATAATCACCATGATCCTGATGATGCAACATAATGTGTGTTTTGTGAAATAACACATAACTTCTGTTATGTATATATATATATGTATGTTTACAAATCACTTGCCCATAGCTGTGCATTTTGAATTAATCTATTTATAAGGCAGAGCCAACATATTTGGAGGAACTCACATGGCAGAGCACAGTCCAGAAACTCCATCTGGTCCATGGCCACATCTCCTATTTTACCCTCCGAGCGAAGTGAGTAAATATGGATTTGAAATATGGAGGGAATAGGGCCCAGAAAGATGGTGGCTTCCCTCCAGGCGCGCACAGAGCTGGGCTCAGGACGCCACACTGTGGCCGTTTGGGAGCCCGAGTGAAAAATCGCCCACAACGGCGCAGAACCCAGTCCTTTGTGGCCTGCGCGCAACAATAGGAAGTTAATTGTACGCCACAATAAAGTTGGCAGGTATAGTGGTTATTTCTTAGAATAATAAAATGCAGAGCAATCAATTAAAGTAGAACTATATGAAATAATTACAGCGAATAACACAAATTACAATTGATGCATATAAATGCAACTTGCAGAAAAGTTGAATACAAAATCTTGTCAGTTTGAGAAGCTGGTTGAGGAGCGTTTACCTGAATCCCACATGAAATATCTGAGACGAAGAAGACACGTCGGTGAAGACCGTTGCATGTTGGGTGACACTAAAAACGCCGAACTGACTTCTGACTTTACTTCACTCACGCCCATATACCAACCTGTGTGAGGTAAAATTATAAATAAGACATTTTTAATGAAACATTTTACAATTTTTAAACCTCAACAAATCAATGTTGTGAGCAAAATATCAAATCAGGAGCTTGGCACCAGATTCTGTTAATGTCAGTGGGCCCTGATTCATGCCAGTTCACTAACCATGTGAGCAAAAAATAAATAGAAAAATAAAGCCTACATAGGGGTTTAAACCAGAATTAAATCATATTGTGTTGATGACTGGTTCATTCATTAACTGCCTGAATCGATGCCTTTTTCCTATATTCAATGTGGGCTCATTGACGTTAAACCGATTGCTGAGTTTGGGTGGACTAAACTATTTTGCAACTTTTTTGTCATAAGTAGTAAACCAAAAAAAAAGCAAATAAAAAATGCATAATACAACCAATGGGAACTTAGATTCAAATAGAAGAAAACTCAGAAGTCAGAATCTGTGGATAATGTTTAAATAAGTTAATCTAGAACTCAAACTTCCATTCCCTCCCTTTCTCTATGTGACATGTATAATCTAACATCTCCATGCTCCCGCTAATGTTGAACGATGACTAGCCGCTGGGGAGAGATCGCTGTGGGTGTAGTTGACCTCACAGCTGCAGGGAAATTACTGGCTGTTAAAGCTGGCTGTGAAAATCGACGAGGCCATGATCTGTTAATTACACTCCATCAGTCCTGTTAATGCACCATGGTGCTTTTATTAAAGTCCCTGACTGTTCTGTTGCCATCTATAGCATGAGATATATTAACTTACTTGTATCATCTGTTCAGTGTTGTTTTGTAGTGGGATGACTGCTGATTGCTATAGAGACATAACTAAAAATCTGTCGAAATTTATGATTGGGGGAAAATATTTTCTGCGACACACTTAGATTAGATTATCTTTTAGTATGTCTGTGCACTCCTTTAGTGCATATTACACAATTGTCAAAATCATGCAGAGAGTGGGGCAAAGAAGTATTTGTTGTACAGGTTGTATGAGAGAAAATGAGAAAAGGAAATCCAATATATCTTATTAAAAAAAAAGGGGGTTTACCAATTAATTCATTAAAAAACAGACAATGTGGTTTCCTGGATTCTTTCCCCACATTCTGACTCTCACAGTTGACATACGATGAAAATTACAGGCCTCTCTCATCTTTCTAAGTGGGAGAATGTGCATGGTTTGTGGCTGAAAAAAATGCTTTTATTTGCTCCACTGTAATTCACAAATGCTATTTTGAAACTTGCATAACAACATCAGGTTAATATAAAAAGCGAAAAGTGCCCGTGTGCTGCTGTTTACCCGTCGCTGTCCCGGTGGTGAAGTCGGAGGAGGGCCCGCTGTCGGGTAGCGAGTCCACGCCCTGACGTCTAGCCCAGCTGTACGCTCCATCCAAGGACTTGGCCGTCCATCCACACATCCCTTCATCCTCAAAGTCACACCGAAACGCCTCCGCCCCACTGTAGCCTTGAGAAGCCACAGAAGACAAGTTCTTGTTTGAATGTATTTGAACAGAATATACTTACAGATTCGACTTTTTGATATGACACCTACCACAGTCCTGCTCATCAAGGCATCCATCGAAGTCACACACAAAGTCACATCTCCCCGCACTCTTTGTTGGAGAAGCTGCCGTGTCATGAGAAAAAATATCAGTGACAGGCAGTGTTAATTCTTCATGTTGATTCAGACGAATTATAAGAACAACACGATTCAAATGATAACTAGGCAGGTATTTGGAAGAAAATGTACATGCAGGGTGATGCTCCACTATCACATGCCCAAAAACTTACAAAAAAAATCTACTTCAGCAATTTGGAGTTAATTTGGACTCTCAGTTTGGCAATTCTATGAAAAGAGATTAGAAATAAAAACTCTCTTTTGAAAGAACTGTAAGCCACATTTTAACATTGCAGAGTGTCTTGGTGACACCAAGTTTGACTATTTCATCTTTTACTGGGTGAAGTACAGTAAACTAGCCTGTGTCATCAATTTATACCAATATGGTTATTTAATTTGGAGGACATGTTGCCGATTTGTAAAACCACCCAAATCTCAATAACAGAAGAGGACCAGTAGAAGAGGACCAACCATGGATGATATGGTTGAACCAGAAGCCTGAAAGCAGATCTTGAGTATGGATCGTAACAATCTTAAAAAGGATAGATTTACCACCTTCCATCGATCCTAAAACATTAGTATTTAGTGACATCTAGTGTCGAGTTCACAGGTGGCAACCAGCTGAGTTTACATGAAGCTTCAGCAACATGAATCATATCAAGTGGATATGTCTTGTCACATTTACAGATTTTCAAGCACAAAATTGCCTGTTAAGCTGCAGTGGGAGTTCAGTAACTAAAAAGATTTTAGCACTGCTCCATTCAGATGTTTAACTCGATTTGACTCATTTGGATTAGACTGTTGATTTAAGATGGACACAAACATTTCAAAATAACAAGTAAACCTTTGCATAAATATAATACAGGTGTGTTAAACTCGATTTCATCCAGGACCACGTCAGTAATGTTGCCTTCAAAGGGCTGGTTGTAAAGACCATAAGCATGTATCTCGTTTCTATAATATATTATAAGAACTGCTTCTGTAGCAATGACCTATTTTACACTTAATTAGTTGCAGATTACAATATGATAAGATATGTAGAAATATATGGAAGATTAATTATTAACGATGATGCAGTAAAAACATGGAAAATCATCACATCACTTTGGTGCTGCCACTGCCCTCATTACAATAAAGATATGACTGGCATTATTTCAATATTCAAAAAATAAAACAAAGAAGTCACTGAACAAACAATAATTACAGTCTTTCTTTGTTTTTTGTCCCAAGGCTGTATTAAATACAACAAATGATTTCAGGCAATTTTTTTTTCCTTATCAGGACTCATCACCGTCACAGGCTCAAAGGCCAGAGATGTGATCAGGTTAACGCAAGCAAAACGACATCCGTCCATCCAAAGGTCTCTGAACTAAACCCATCAGTGACAAAAAATGACTGGATGACAATTGGATAATGATATATACTAAACAAGACAAAATGATGGTAATACCTGTCATATAGTTGATATATTTTACTTAAATTAATGATATTATTGCTATTGGTATCGTCTTTACCTTTTAAATAAAGCAATATGTATTGCAAGGACTCATTATGCTTATGTTAGTATATTCCAGTTATATTTTCTGTAAAAAATAATAATAAAAATAAAAGAATCAACATAAAGTTCAACATGTTTAAAGGCTTTATTGAGTGGTTCAGGAAAAACTAATAAGTGTTGTTATGGCCTTAATTGTAATATTACATATTCCATTAGATTACTTGATTTAAGTAACGCATCCTAAACTTTTTTTTTTTTAATTTGACTTACTTACTGAATGAAGTTAGCTCTTTCATAAATGATGTTATTATTGTTTAGGGGGTCTTAGGACAAGCAACATGGAGGATAATTAAAAAATAGAGTGTAAAAGACATTTTTCTATCTATTTGTAGAAAAATGTGGACTCATTTCAGTAAAAAATATTAACTTAATTAGAAAAGAAGACATTAAATACAAACGATAATGATGTCAAATTGCATTTTTTTGTTATATGAAATATGAATTAAACTATCAAACTACGCAGTGGCCTTGATGCAGAAAGCAGCTCGCACGACACTAATGTTTTTTAACCTTCCTGACAACACGTAGGTTAAAACATTTTATTTCTATGTGAAAAAATGCATTTGTGACAGTGTTCTGGCTTTTTTTTTATTTTAATCAGTTCATGGGAGATGCCTCGTATGATATTTCAGAGCAAAAAAAGCAAAAACAAATGAAATAATCCCTTCAAGTCACCCATTTGTAAAGACATTAACTAAATTAATAAATCAGAAAGCAGTTTACAACTTCAGCCTGACATGAATCCATTTACTTTTTAAATGAAGTTTGGCTGAACATGACTTACCCCCCTGCAGAATCAAAAGCAGGACGAGCACTGAGATCCTTAAACGTAACATCTCTTCCTCGTCCACCAGATCACTGAAGGTATGAGTGCGACCTAGAAAGGCTTTACTAGTTAACTCTGACCCCTTCGCTGTTTCTGCGATTACAGATGGACTTTCATTTACCCAGCATGCAGCTGGAACACATCATCATAAAACAATTTCCTCACGAATGACAGTGAGCGTGCAAGAAATAAAGACACGGCTGGAAACAGGTGCAAACTGCAGCGTAGTCTCTAAAACGGCACTTTAAGCTATGATAATAATAAATATTATTATTATTATATAATCTACCTTTATTCCTTGCCTGTTCACTAACTTTCTGCTTAGCAAGAGCAGATGTTTAAGGGAACTTAGGAGGTTCAGAGCGAAATAGCTGTTTCAATAGGCTGAATGTGTCTTAGTGTTAACATAAGCTTTTCAGAACAATGTCAAAACGGTCATATGGTGTAACCCTAAAAACCTAATACCAAAAAGTTTTAGTCTCTTAAAAAGGTTTTAAAAATGCTATCTAGTTTTATATATATATATATATATATATATATATATATATATATATATAGAATAAAACATTTGAAAAAATCATAAAATGAACTGTTAAATAGGGCGAGTAGTGAAGTGAGTCGTGCGGTTGCCTCACAGCAAGAAGGTTGCAGGTTCAAGTCCTTGGGGCCTGTGTGAAGTCTGTGGGGATTCTCCATTTCTTCCACAGTCTAAACACATGCTTAATTGGAGACTCTTAATTGGCCGTAGTGGATGAATGCGTGAGTGAATGGTGTGTGGCGACCTGTCTGGGTGTATCCTGCCTCTCACCTGTAATGTGCTGGGATTGGCTCCAGCTGACCCCCATGACCCTAATGAGGAATTAGCGGTCATAGAAAATGACAAGAAACCAACATGAACACAAAACATACATATTGTGAGACCTGATGAATGCCTCTTAAAACTCTATTTTAAAAAACATGATTTGTCACTTAGGTCTGTGATGGTGAACAGAGCGTTTAACGGTTTTCAGCTCGTTCTTTTTGTTTTGCTGCCTGCAACTTTACGGTTTTGACCCAATGCTCTCATCATTTCCTATCACAGCAGGCATTGTATTACAGACTCATCCCAAGTTTCTTATCCGATGGATAAGTGCCCTCAAGGATTATTCCAGCACCAAGCTGAGACGTCGCAGAACCGCTACTGCAACAACACCTGTTCCAGCACAATAAAATGAAATAAATTCCATTCGAGATTTACAGTTCAGAGACTGCCAGGAATTTATCAGGTGTTGGCCAAGAGTGAGATAAGTACGGAAGCCTGTGGATTGGTTTTAATGCCGTTATCTCGAGATCAAGTTAATGATTTCATTGTGTCAAGATAACGTAATATGTTTTTGGGTATATGTATGTTCATTTTGCGGTCTCTGGAACATTGTGAACTGTTAATGTAATTTAAGTGGAGGCTAAGCCCTCTGGGTTTTAGCCACGCCCTGCATTCAATAATAACAATTGATATTTTGTTTTTAAACTGTGAAATCTTGTAAGACTCTGAACCTAATTTTTTTTTTATTCTGAGAAATCTTTAAGATTATCCCATTTTACATTTTGGTCTGTTCCATGTTCCATATGTTGCATAGAAACCTGTACTAATAGAAACTACCAGTGCAACAGCACTTCATCAGGAGGGTGAAACTAACATGTCTCTTGACAGACTAATTCTTTCCATTCTGTTTTAATTTATTAAAATGATTCAGTTTTATTACATGTGAATGTAAAGCAGCTTTGGGTGTCCAAAAAAGCACTTTACAAACAAAATTTCAGCAAGATTTTGTTTAATATCCATAAAAAATAAACATTACTTTTCAAATTAGTATTGTATGTGTTGTGGCAAGACACAAAGACATTATTATTACGCAAATAGATTTAGGCCACAAAAGAAGTGTCGGCACATTAGTTAAACGGCTAATTAACTTGTGATCTTAAGATATCAGCATTATAAATTACCTGCAAGCATGGGCATCCAGGGCTTCCATGGCAAACAAGCATTGGGACCTTCTGCAACAGAAGGTTGTGGTACGCTCACAAGTAGATTTCAGGAAATATTTATGCAATATGCATTACAACAAAGGATTGAGAGGTCCAGGGTGTAAGATTTAGAAACATTTAGCAGAACAGCAGATATGAGTCTCATATTCATATGTATGTTTTATTATGAATAAGAATTACCTTAGAATGAGACATTTTTATGCCTCATTCTTTATTGCATTCAATAAATCGGTTGTAATCTGAAAACTCACCACTAGATGGTGCCAGAACATACACACTGGACCTCTAAGGTTCACTTTCCAGCTAATCTGAGTGATGAAGGAGAACTTTATGACTCTGAAACAAGTCGGTGTGAATGTGTGCCACTCTGCAAAACTGTCAACATCAGTTATTCATTTTATTAGAAAGCATCTTTCATGGTGAGATTTTACACAACTGCAATTCCAATTTCTATGCATTTGTTTTAGATCTAAATAAAATGTAAAAAGCTCTGTCTTCTGAGAGATCACAGATATGCATTTAGTCAGTCCAGGATGAAAAGTGTCCAATAAAGTGTGGTCTTAGTTCAGTATCCTTCGTTATCCCAGGTCACCTCATAGTCTGGATACCGAGCCTTTAGTTTCTCCGTGGACACTGCATGGTTTGCTCTTCCAAATCCCTATAATGAGAAATGCCATATATATGTTCCATTATAGTTATACAAAATATGGTTTCAAACATCACATGAACAGAATAACTTGAAAATCTCATTTAGAATTATTAGCAAACTCTGCTGTGCAGCTCTACACAGCTTTTAAGCCTTTTTAACCTTCTAGTTGTTGGTTTAATGACACATTACCAGTTAACACGAACAAAGTGTTTATTCTCTTACCATCGAGTATCCATAGACATGAATCTTCTTGGCCTGGGCGTCATGTTTAATCCTCCCGCCTCCGATACACTCACAGTCCAGGTATCCATCCTTTTCCAGCTCCTCTGAAACCTTCTCATAGATATCAGCTGCAAAAAAGGCAAACTACTTCAGTTATGTAAATATACACAATGAATTTATAATTTGGATTAGGATATCATATTCGGTATTGTCATTCTGCTAAAAAAAAACAAAAAAAAAAAACACAGACTGCTTATGTTTCAAAATGTCACAGTGAATTTACACATAAAAATTAAAAATTGCATTTTCAAAAAACATTTTGAAAGAGGTTTTTAACATGGGTCAATGTGTTTACATGCCCTTGTAAAGTGTGATGCATTTGTGCAATGCATGGGTGTATAGCTGGCAAACATACTGATAAATGTTTTATTGGATAGGGTATTGCAGTATTGAAATGGGGCCACAACTGTTTTTATTAGGATCAGAAGAAAGAACCCTTACCCTTAATTTTATCAGCATCAAGCCCACACGTCTAGCTCCCATCATGCAACAGAAACAGGCTAACATGCTATAGTCGCTGCAGTTTATAATTATAATACTGCAATAAAAACATGCGTTTCATTCATATCGCAGGAACAGCTTAGATAAGCTGAGATATTAGCATCCCTCAGCAGAAAACTGGCTACTGCCTCCAACAACTCTCTCGTGATGTGGGATTCGTGGTTTTACTGCAGGCTGGTAAACGTAAACTTCATGTTTTGCTATTAGACGCTATGTGTGTGTATATGTAGTGTAGCGGCCGCGTTACACCTCCGGACTCACCGTGGTACTCCGCCCAGCCGTAGCCCCGCACTATATCCACCTCGGCGTCGTCTCCCTCCTCCTTGCTGTGAACTCGGATCAGGACGTACTTGAACACGCCGGACGGGTCGATGTCCGCCTGCGGGATGTTGGCCATGAGAGCCGCGGCCCTGGTCTGCGTGCACATCTCCGCCCGCTCCTTTTATTCGCAGACCCGGCGTCAGGAAACGCGTCTGGTAGTGATGCGTGAACTATTACAGATCAATAATAACTCACAACATGTCGCTACAGGCTTTAGTAGCTAGTAGCGGGTCTTACACCGAGTCCCGCCGGCAACATAACTTCTTCTGTCCAGAACCACTTCTTCTTTCCTCGTTTAAGCGGCAGCTCGCAAACAATTAAAGTGACTGGCGCCACCTGCTGTTCACAGTGTGTAACATCAGCTCCGCTGGTTAGAAAGAGGAGTCAAAAATGTTTTAAAATACACTTCAGCTTTCATCAGGTCTCTCGAAATGTACACTTTGTGTTCATGTTGGTTTCTGGTCATTTTAAATTCCATTTGTATATTTTTTAAACGATTTTGTGCGATTTCTTGAAAAAAAAAATGAATATAAAATTGTTTTATTTATTACATCTACAATACAAAACTAGTTGATAGCATGTTTTTATATTTAATAAATAAAACCTTTTCAGGAGAGTTAAACCCCTCGTGAAAAAAAAAAATATATATATATATATATATATATATATATATATATTCTCTGCAGCAATATTCCCTTATTCCCTAGATTTTAAATGGCTAAGTCACATTGTTAGATTATATTAGATGTTGAATGAATGGCTGAAATTGTTATTTTGAACCTGTTCAAATGACAAAGCAAAAGTAAATAAGATGAAAGCTATATACCATTTTAAAACAAAATATATAAAAATGAAAAAAAAACACAGAAATCATGTTCATAAGAGTAGGACAAAGTCGTGACCTTTATAGCTCTAACCCTGATGACACATTAAAGCTTACTGAATTAAAAATTTATTTTTTTCACTTTAGTAAAACATAAAAAAAAAACGTTTCAGCAAACATTTAATCATTGATTTATTATGTAGAAAGCACACAGACTGCACCAATTACCACAACTGAGATTTTCCTTCAGTCAAAACACATTATGGCATCAGAATAATCAAAAAAATATTCCATAATATACATATAATTTCAACATGTAGGATAGTCTTTAATGAATCCTAAACAATGTTCAATATTCCTCCTCAAATAGTCAAATAAAGTAACTTAAAATGTTTTTATTTATCCTTTTTAATGTTTTTCCTCCAAGGTTATAATTTAACAAAATGTTATTGCAGAGAATAACTACACGGCTGCTAAACACACTTTATTGTTTGGTGCAAAATGCCTCTAACAATGAACTGCGACGCAGTACAGCAGTAACAAATGACTACTGAACATTATTAAAAAAGATGTGCATTACCTTTGTATCACAGTGTCAAATAAAAACTTCTAATGGATGGTGTTCATAGTAAAAGTACACTTGTACTATGAAAGTTTTGTGACCAAAATGCTATTAGTAATGACAAGTTTAGTAAAACACCCTTCACAGAAATAAAATTACCAAGTGCTTTACAAGAACAAAATTAAAGACAAAAAATGTGCAATCACTATAATGTTGATTTATTTAAACTCCCAAATGTTAGCTAGACTTGTGATGCTCAAAGTGAACTACACACATGAATAAAACCTGAATTAATATAAATACAGAAAATAAAAGCATGAGATTTGACTTGATTGTGACTTTCTGGACTTGCAAATATTATCTTATAAATAGACAAAGTATGTGAGCAATGGCACAAATCACAGATTTAAAACATAAGTTGTTTTTTGCCACTGGCTAAATAAAATACTTGGCCCCTATATTATTTTATATAGTTACAAAAGCGACTTTGGGAAGGGATTGCAAACAGCTAAGTTCCACCTTTATGACACAGTATTTCCCGGCTAATGCTTTTATTTCTGCAGTAACTTGCGTGCTGTCTTGTGTTTGGCTGAAAAGAAGTTTGAATCTCGAGGGACTTCCTTGTTAAATAAATAGAAAAAAGGAAAAAAAATAGATAAAGATAACTGTGAGCCAACTGAACATACTCTTAATTATTTTCGTGTTGATTTAACCTAAAACTTGTGAACTGGATAAACAAGGTTACAGCTCCTAGTGTTCACAACATTATGTGTTAACCTCAAATTCATATATATAAATTTCAAACCCAATGTGCTGTACTTAAGTGCCCCCCCCCCCAAAAAAAAAAAGAAAAAAAATTGTCCCATTTTCTGACTGCATGTTGCTGCAGTTTCTAGATGGCACCTTCATTGACTCCCTTCTTCTTCCTATCATGGGCTCGAAGCAGAATGAAGATCAGGACTGAGGTGAGGAGGAGGACAAAGAGGAAGATGAGTGTTCCCCAGGCCCCCGGGGTCAGGGCCTTTCTCAGGACCACCCTCTCTGCTGGCAGCAGGTTGCTCAGACTCAACATGTAGCCCAGAGCCCAGCCCACGGAGGTATCCCCGGCCTGGAGCATCAGCAGCACGTTAGTGCTGTAGGTTAGTGGAAAACGAGCAGTGATCTATTACTGTACTGTAAAAGGATGAATTCCTCACCTTTTTCTGGAAGGAAACGAGTGGGAATGACGTCTCGTCAAAGCGGTACCCTCTCATCATTAGAATATTGACAAACACAGAGGAGGCACAGTAGTCCTGTAAATGAGACTCTAGCTCTGGAGCAAGAAGCAGCATCTGGAACAAGATCAAATCATGTATGTATACGAGTGTGATGAATAAATAAAGTTAAACTATATAAAATAAAATTAAAAGTCATGTCCATCCATTCAAATGCACAGTATACACTACCATTCAAAAGTATGCGGTCACTCACAATTTTATAAGCACTGTTTTTTTTCCAATGAAGATATCATTAGACTAATCAGTAATACACTCCAATGTTAAATGCAAGAGGCACATTTCTCCAGTGTTGTAATGGTACATTGCGTTTGTTTATTGAGAAGACTTTAGAATAGAAAACCCTTGTTGAAAACAGTTTAGCCGTTTAGTTTGTTTCATTAAATCTGACACACCTCAACTTTAACCCCTGGAAATGTATAATTGGGTAGAGAGGGAGGCACACGCGGTACATGCAAGCACTCCAAGCATGTCAAGACACACATCAGATATGAATAAACAGAACAGGAAAAGAAGATTACTTGACTGAAACTCGTATTGCAGAGTGTTTTAACCGCCTCCTCCATTTGTGAGGGCGTGCTCACGGTGATCCCTGTGACGCGCTGCAGGAAGGAGTGAATGTAGAAGAATGCTGAGAAAGCCTGAGAAAATAGGACAAAATACAAAACCCAGCAACATTACAGACTGTAATCTGTATCCTCTGATTGACCTTTAGTGTTCAGTGCTTGCCATGATCTTACCATGAAGCTACCGCTGACATTTGGCTGGAAGACTTCATCGAAGGAGCACTGGGGGAAGGGACAGCTGTCAAAGGAGAAGATCTCGGACACGTTGCCCACACAGTGCTCATAATGTCCGCTGCCCTCCACCGTCAGGGAGGCGTGGGGGTCGTAGGAGCCCGGTTTGTACTTTGTCGTGCAGGGAGAGTTGAATATGCTGTCCAGGGTTAAAGTTCTACTGTGATCCACAGGATAGCAGGGGTGAGTGATCGACTCGGAATAACCCTGAGACTGAGAGAGACATAATGCATTACCTCCACAAATCCTTTAAATTATTATAATAACATACATTAAAGTCTCTCATATGCACATGTATAATTATGTACGTGTTTACATACACACATAATTGTCTCATTCATAATTACAGACTGACTATTGTTGTGAATGATTTAAAAAGGACATTTGGTAACACTTTACTTGAGTGAGTTCATAACACATTCCTAGCAGCTGTCATAAACTGCACATAAAGCATTCATGACGGTTTCATGAGACATGACTCTACATTTATAACAAACCTTTCATGAATGCGAAGACAGGTCGACATCTTGTCAAAATAAAAGTCCAACAATTACAAAGCAGCGTTGCTGTTTTTTCATTATTCCAAACCTTTTCCCCTGATCACAACATCTGACTCTATGGGCTTGTCCAGAGTTTCAATTTGCCTCCAATGTTTTCTTAAAGGATATATTAGTTTAATCTCAGATGTGTCGTGACTTTTAAATTGATGATGTCCTTTCATGATAGAGTTGACCTCTAGTGTTCTGACCATTTAGTAAATTGGTTGAAACCACTGACAAGTTGAATAAGCAAATTAACCATTTAGAATCCGGGAAAGAGAAGGAAATATCAGCATGGCTTGGTTAATTTGAGCTAAATCTGGTCTGTACTGCAGCCTGGTTTAGTCTAAAGACAGTAAACATCTAGACCCTGACCACATTAAAAAGGTGTTCCTACTATCCACTATCCAGGATGTTGTGCCGTCCATGTCGCATCTTTTATTAAACTTGCATCGTAACTTTTTTTTTCCAGCCTCTCTCTCGTGTTTAACACAGATCTTTATAATACTCAGTGTGTTACACTACCTGCACTATATGGGCCAGCAGCCTCTTGATGACCTGGTCCTTCCCGTAGCAGAGGAAGCTGTGTGAGTACAGCGAGTACTCCTGGCCGTACAGACGCAGTTTTACCAGGTCCCGCTTGTCCTCCACTTCATCCTGGGTCGCAAACGTTATCTGGGTGGACGCCCCGCCGAAATCCAGCGCTCCCACTGTGGGTCTCCCAGGTCTTAACCAACGCCCCACGAAACCATACTGGAAAGGAATAGGGAACAAAAGCACAAGTTACACACGTTTTGGTGTAGAAGTGGAAGACGATTTGTACAAGCTTGCTGTTCAGATATTCCCAACAAGCCGATAATAAGCATTCACCTCTGACCTCTTAAGGAAATTATAATGTATGACCACTAGATGTCAGCAGTCATCTACTAAATAGGGTTTGAAGGGAAACATTTTTAAGAAACAATTGTGATTATCCATTTTTGCTGCTGAGTTCTAACAGGTTGCCATGACAGCAGTTGATTCTCTGCTGTTAATTTTGATAGAAAGACAGAAATCCTATTCATTCAAAACCAACACTCACACACACTTTCTACCAGCTTCTACCTTGATAAAATTCTCCAACAGATAGTTGACCGTGACCCAGCCGTAAGTCCCCTCATCATGGCCGCTCAGTATGGTCGCTCCCTGGAAGTTGAAAGGGTAGGACTGGATTTTGCGGCCCACTTCCTCCAGAATGTGAGCCGACTCCTCTGGACTGGAGATACTGGTGGGGAGGAATAAGAGTCATTCAGCTGCAAAGGGTCATTATTATAGGATGGCTAAAAATGAGTAGCTTTCATAAGCCTTATTTCTCACTTAGACGCACAGGCTTCAGGTTTCACTTGTGACCTCTAAAACTACAAAGGCCGAACAAACCCTCATATTTTAGCTGAAACGGACCCTGAAATTGAAGCTGCTTTCTGAAATCGATAGTATGTTTGTCAGCGAGAGCAGATGCACAGATGCCAACCAGCCTACAAGATACCATAAGATGCTGCCAAGTGGACCCATTCTAGAAGTAAGGGTAGGATTCAAGGATGGTTTAAAATTATTAGATCAGAGGATGGTTTGGATTGTGGCCTTATTTATATATTTATATAAGAAGCACTATTTTTTCAATGAAGATAACATTAAACTAATAAGAAATACACTATAAATTGTTAATGTGGGAGATCATTCTAGCTGCAAAGGTATTTAGAGGCCCGTTTCTAGCAACCATCAATCCAGTGTACATTGTGTTTGCTAATTGCATTAGAATGTAATGGATGATTAGAAAACCCTTGTGTAATTGTGTTAGCACAGATGGAAACCTCTTTGACGAAAGCAAATATTGAAGGCAAAAATGATTATTTCAAATAAAAATTATTGTTTCTAACCATGTCATGTGTCTTGACTATATTTTCTACTCATTTTGCAACTTTGGTAAATAAAGTGTGACCTTTCATGAAAAAACACAAAATTGTCTGGGTGACGTCAAGCCAGCAGCTTCAGTCATGCAAGAAAAAAAACGGTAGAGTTTCGAAAAATGTCACGAAGCATGAGAAAATTTTTTTTAAAAAACACAAAAACAAATTAAACAAACAGTGAGAGACACACTGACTCACTTCAGAAGCCTCATGCCAGCTGTGGCTCCCAGGTATACAGGTGTGGCCCGGTGCCTTTCTTTGGGGATGTCACTCACGGCCTGGTCCAGACACGCCTCGATGCTCTTTCCTGCAGCCCCGCGTTGGCCTGCATAGCTGGAGATGCCTCGTCCTGAGAGGAAGTAATAGAACACCCAATTACACAATTGATTTGGGAGAGTGTTCTGCAACCAACTGGAGAATTTTGTACCTTCAGTGCAAATGAACAACATGCTACTCAGAAGTAAAAAGATCATGTCACCCAACAGCAATGAAAATGAATCAGTCAATGTGTAACGTTGCATTTCTTGAGTAATCAACTCTAAGAGTAGACTGTTGTCAGAAGTTACTAATCACAGACATAAAAAGCATTGAAGCGTTTCATACATTCTTAATGCTTATGTCGTATTTATGTTCATTGAAACTTTAAATCATCTGCTTTTTATTCAGAAATGTGCAATTTTGTAAGTCATTCTCACACAAACTAAAGATATTAGGTCACTACTGACTGAACATTTTTACAAAGAAACGAGGAAAATATGACAAAGTAAACACCACGTTGGCCAGGATCACCGAGTTAATCTGACTCATTGTGATTGTGGAGAGATGAGCAGTTTCATCATATAATGAGTCTACACTTTGCCCCAACGATTGTTTGGAGACTCACTCAACAAGCTAAGGTGTGTTCATTCTGGTAAATCAGATCAAGAATGGACATTTTGCAGGAATATTTGTTGTTTTTGTGTTGTGGAGTGACTGTCTGCTCATTCTATGATAGAACACAGCATCATCACTTTATTCATTATTTAATTCACCATTCAAAAAAGATATCAGTTTTATTATTCCAACAACGGAACTACCAGTATGTTATGTTATATAATAACACCAAATGTTTACTATATGACATCTTCTGTCTCCATTGTGGTTAGCTTTAATGTGAGCTTTCTTATGTAAGAAACAGACAGACAGTGTTGTGACATGACTAAAACTCACCCTGCACATGACACTCCCTGTGCTGCGTGACCACACCTGTGCCGTTTTGCTTATCCGCTGGCCACTTGTACACATACAAGGCCGTGTGTGAGGAGCCAGCATCGAGGACGATGCCATACTACACAATACAGACAAATAGTGTAGTTAAGAGACAGATTGAAGAGACAATATTATAAATCAAAAAACACACTAATGACATGAACACTAATGAAAAACAGTTGTGTTTGTGGAGGTCAGCATCTGGAACACATTTGGCTGCAGACTAACTTTACTATCCTACTAATCTTCAAAGAGCACCTTGTATTATGCCTGTAGGCCTATTGGTGCTGGAAATACACTAATTGCATTGCATCTTAACTCCATCTATAACAGGAACTTTTAGAAGACCGGAAAAGATCTCACTTCAAAAAAATTTGAAGCACCACGTATGGTTTCACTTTTTTATTTTGTTGATTACTTCTTTTACACATATACACGAATGTTATAGAAATTCTTATTCAAAGATAACACTGTACCTTGACAAATCATACATTCACAAATTCATACGTCATTGGTATTCATTTATCAACTCTGAAATAGAAATTACCAGTTAAAAATCTCAGTGTCTTCATGCATCTGCTTATTCTCCATGAAGTAAAAAAAAAAAAAGAACCACCAGCAGGCATGTTCCTGGTGGTTTTGTATTTAGAGCACAGCCTGGTTCAATGTATGGAAAACCTATAGGTCTGGGACTCATTAAAGTGTCTGACACAGATGACAGCAATGAATCCTGGATTCTCCCTCTGCCACTGATCTGTCCTGGAAATCCTTCAAAATGATTGAGAAAATGAGGCATTTCCTGCTGTGCTGATGAAAGATATCAGATCTGACATGTCTTTTATTTGCATAAAAAGTATGTGTCAGTGACAAGAAACCTCTCAAATCTCAGAGCATCTCTGAGGGCCACAATTACAAACCAACCCTCATATATATATGTTTTATTACCCAAAGGTCAACCCACAGGACATCTTGAGTCCAATACCTTGAGGTTATGTAGAGAAGTACAAAATATGCCTTTTAACCTCGAAACCTGTGTTTAATATTTGACTGAAACAGACCCACATTCCACATATTATGTTTTAGGATCTGCATCTCATGGCATCACGTCCTACAAGACAGGGATAGATAAAACGCTACACTACTTTTTAGAGCTTACTGCAGATACAGAACAGACAGACTGATGCTGCATATCAGGGGGAAAAACAATGCTTATACTGTATACTTCGGTTTGAATAAAGATAGAGAGACAAATGGCACCGTCCACATCTGTCTCTGTTATGAAGCTACACCCAGCATCCACTCATTTATTTTTTAATTGTTGATCATCTGTCGATAGTTTTCTTTTTAATCAATTAGTCATTTGGTCTTGGAAAAAAAACTTTTTTTTTTTTTTTTTTTACAATTTTAACATTTCTTTTTAATTTCCATCAAAATAATTAATTTTCTGTCACTTGACATAATGATTATTTATGGGAAAAAAGTATCAAACTTTGAAATTGCAAGCTACAGATCTTCGCAAACTATACAAACTTATTGGTAGTTAGTGTATTTTCTATTTCTGTCTCGTAAAATGAGATGCCATATGGCATTTAGATCTTGTGAAAGCTGATGTCCTGTAGAACGGGGGGGGGGGGGTCATGAAACCCAGGTCATGAAACCCAGATCATAGGTTAGATGCCAGGTAGCCTTAGGAAAACTGACCCTTTGAAAAGAGGATTTCCTGGTGGTTCGCTTTTGGGAAATAAGAGGGAAGCTCTCTTTCCAAGATGAATTTTTCAACATTGTTCTCTTTATAATAAACACTTTTGTCCTGCAAAAACAGAGGAGTCAGAGGCAGTCATCTTCCTCAAACACACAAAATAATCTTTCTGTATATTGGACATTCAATATTTGCATATTATCATTCCTGTTAAAACGGCCATTTCCTAATCTTAATACTGGGGCTCATAGCGTACAATTGAGTGTCTTTGACAACTCTGGCGTTGAGTCAGACAAACCGAGACCTGCAATGGCCACTGACTCAAGAGTTTAAGAATAACAAAAAAAAAATCTCTTTATGGAAGTGCATTGACCAAACAATTACAGTTTCAGCATCTGATAGTTATGTCTGTAGCTCCTAATTACAACTACAAGATATATATCTTTTACTTTAAATGACATGATACCCTCCCTCAGGTAAATGTGAATGAAACATGTTTCAATTCTTCCATGTCTCCACTCTTACACACAAATACGTATTGTACACAGAGGCAGATTATGATAACACTGCATTCATTAATTTCTGGATATGCAAGAAGATATTTGCATTAATTGCAGGTGTTTAAGTATATATTTGCACAGTTTTTTCATATTTTCATTTGCAAAGATACAGCCTGTCAAATCACTACAATAGAAGGTTGGCCTCTTTACTTCAATTTTTCTCATTACTGTGGCACAGTCAGTAGTAAAAACTTGCCAAACAACTTCTAATAATCTTTTTTGTCCTTTTATTTAATATTCTATAGAAACTTTTGTAATTGTCTCCCTAAATAATGTCAGAAAAACCCCTTTGTGCGCTTTTGTGTGCCCACATTGTTACTTGGTGAAAGCGGCGGGGGGAAAAAAGGGAACCATGGGATATTTAGCCGGTAACACAAAAACAGGATGGTGCAGAGGCAACAGAAGCAGGAGTTGACCTTTGCAGCGTCCTGCTCTGAATGCTAAAACTGCACTCCACTACAAAAAAAAAGAGAACAGACAAAAATGTCTATGTATTGAGAGTTTTACAGTTTTGCGCATTACAATAACGATATATGACTAAAAAAAATTAACACAAGAAAGCCTTTAAATTTCACTTGAAAAATGCTGGACTTGTGATGGTTCGGTAGCAATTTACAACGCAACTCCTCCGGTGTGGTTGCATTGGCTGCTTCCTAACAGCAGAGAACAAACAACCATTCACTGGCTTAATCCTCAAGACCACCAAGCGCAATATTTATTTGCTTATCTCTTAGTAAAACCTTGATTTGCATTCTGGATGTAGGACAGTCACTTGATTAACCATCATTTATGTTTCCTTTACAATGTGGTAACCACAGCTAATCCAGCCCTGAGGTCACCCGAGTGCATAGTACTCCATAAAAGTTGCTGATAATTGATAGGGAAAATATGTCCTCAGCTAATGTTGAGCAAGAGAAGAATACAGACATCGAGTCATGACAAAAAAAAAAAAAAAAAAAAAAAAAAAGGCTACAGATGGGAACGCTTCACTTTTACATGTGAATTACTACTTGAAGTTGGCATCTATATTAATATTCACACCCATTTGGTCATTTGTAGACAAGCTTTTTTACAGCAGCATTTATATGACTAAATATAAAGGCGGCCACGATATGTCATATGAATGTTAAACTTAACTGTTTCATTTCAGAAAGATGTTTAACATATTGTTGTTTATAAGGTCTAGGTGGAGGGTCAATATTGTTCCATGTTGTAAACAATCAATGTGTATTCAGAGGTTTGGCATTAAAAAAAGAGGAACTGTCAAGACTTCTGTGAAGTTGTGATGTCACAACTATCCAGTCGCTAACCGCCACACCCACCCTCCACAGCGATTAAAACCAGCCAATCAGAGGAGAGGCTCATTAATATTGGTGTAATAGCCCCAAACAACCTGTTCTTTTTTAGGGCTTTAAAAAGTAGTTTGAACTTCAGATAAAACAGTAGAATTTAAGTGTCTACATATTGGAATAAAGTCACTAAAAACAATGTCAATATATCTTTACGTGTAAAAATGTTGACTTTTTATTTGTGGTGTAACCCTTAAAACCTAATACAAGAGTTTAACTCTCTTAAAAAAAGTTGTTTAAAATAAAAAAAAAAAAAAACATCAACTAGTTCATGTATCATTCCTTTTCGGTTACACCAATTGACATTTTTTTCAATAAAAAAAATCGCATAAAATCGTAGTTTTTGTAAAAAAAAAAAAACAATGCGAACATAAAATGCACATTTTGTGAATGCTTCTTAAAACTATTAAAAAAAAGTTTTTGACCTTCTCATTTTGCCAAACATGATTTTTCGCTGTCCGTGTTTTAATATCTAGTGTTTTGTAAAAGTGGAAATCAAGCAATCAATCGACTTTTGTTAAATATCCTGCTTGATACTATTTCACTTCCGTAGTTTTTTTTCTAAGTTAAACCGCATCCTCCAACACCCGTCCCCAGCCGCCACCACCGCCGCCGTGTAGACCCGGAACCCCGGAGCCCCGGAACCCCGGAACCCTACCATGAAGCCCGGCGCCTCGCGGACGTCCTCGCTGGGGACCGTGAGCAGCAGGATGGCCACGAGCCCGAGCAGGAGCAGCGCGGCGGGAACGGCGGGATGAGCCATGGCGCGGCGGCTCGGCGCGGCGCGGCCAGGCAGGCGGAGGAACTGGCGTCTCCTCGGTCTCCTCTCCCCCTCCCTGACGCTGCCCGGGCCGCCTGTGGTTCCTGCGCTGGTTCACGCTTCACCTGCTGCCTGCCTCCTGTTTTACATTTCACTTGACTCGGTGAGAGCCAAGTGTGACCTGGATTCAGCAGCAGCCAAGCTCCCGTGTTCAGGTTCCTCCTCAGTCAGTGAAGGGGATCAGCTCCAAGGCTACTGGCACCACGGAGGGAAGCATGCCTTTTTATTTTATTTTATTAAGGGCCCGAGCTGGTGACAGGAGAAGGGAGGAGTTATATATAACCTCTGCAAAAAAAAAAAAAAACCCTGATGAATAGCAGCTTGGATAATTAGTCATTATTGGGACTTGGCTTCCGATTCCCCAATTAAGGGAAAGTTAAAGTGCGTCTGTTTGACCATTGATTGTCAGGGTTTTGTCATTTGTGGAAGACTTTACTGTTTTTCTAATACCTCATTAGACCAATTCCAGGTAAAAAAAAAAACAACAACAAAAAACAGGCTTTAGGATCCTCAAATCTGGATTTGATTACACAGCAGACCCTGAAGATTCATAAAAACAGGTCCCTGATGTGTGAAACCACTAGTTTATTTGTGGAAATACACAAGATGGTCTACGGTACGAAACAAACAAACAAAAAGCGAAATGTACATTTATTGCATTCTTATAATTAGAATTAAGGTTGAACGAATCAGGGATGGGTTTTTATGGATTTTTGGCATCTGTTGGATGATCTAGTCCAGATTTCAGAATGATAAATCGCCCCCCCCTCAACTTTCTCCTTAGGTGCTGAATCTGAGGCTGGCTTCAGAGAAGCTAACTTCAGTGAATAACTTGTAATTTATTGTAAATGGTATTGCATTTATTGTAACTTTTCATTATTTGTAATCGGGTGGCCCAAACTGGCAGAAGTCCAGAAGCTGCAGTGTTTTTTTTGTCCATATATTTGCATGTGAATGGGTGCAGCTCACAACCTGACTTGCAAATAACCACCCTCATTTGAATGTAAAGTGCAGCATGGCCATGAAGTTTTTAGTAGAGCCCTTAAAAAAGTTCTATCATTGCTCAATCCTGCTGAGTTAAGCACTTGAGCTGTCCTTATGTTGTCACTCCAGCACACATTTACATTTATGTATCTTTTGCAATATTCTAGACATTGCGTAATAAAGCAAAAATATAATATATGCTATTTTTACTGGCACAATCTCATCCTGGGTTAACAGGGTCATCTGGAAGACTATAAATCAATGAATGTGCATTTATTCATTCATTTATTTAAATGAAAAAATGCACATTCCCAACAACTTGTTGGGAAACTCAAGTTTAAATTTCCCAACAAGTTGTGTGTGTGTGTGTGTGTGTGTGTGTGTGTGTGTGTGTGTGTGTGTGTGTGTGTGTGTGTGTGTGTGTGTGTGTGTGTGTGTGTGTGTTTTACATTCAGGCTCCAACTTATACTATTATACTCATTGTTCATTTCTGTTTCCAAAGTTTAGTCACAGCCCCGAGCAACATCCACCAAACCGAAGAGGAGACATGTAGGAACAAGTATGTCTCACCCTTGCAGATCAAAGAGAAAACAGGACACATTTTGGACATCTTGTGGTCACTTTTAGAAACTGCAGCTGCTCCTACAATTTAGAGACAGTCGAGGGGAAATCAGAGGTGTGGAATGGATGACTGTGCTGAATTTCATTTGGCGACGGCACACGCTTTAAAGCGTGGCAAATGTAGTCAAACTGCATTTTTAACGAGGAAGCATTTATATTATTAATTCCTCCTCCTCCTCAGGCCTGTACTTGCTCCCACTGTGCTCATGTTGTACACAAATGATTGAAGGTACAATTATGGTAACAGACATGTTTTGACATTTGCTGAAAAGTCCCTCATTGTCAGACATTGACTCAATAATGGTGCTGAACGTGGGGCCGGTTGCTGTGGATTTTTATATCAGCTGCGGTAACCACGACGTTTGCACTAAAAAGTTTAATTAAGGCTCAATCACTCTGATCACCTACTTGATGCAGATACAGTCATTTAGATGTCAAATACATTGCATTTATGTAAAAACTCAGCACAAAACTGGGTCAAATCTAAACTGCTCATGAGGAGATGTCCTACAATCCCTCTGTTCATACTTACATATTTCAGATTTAGAGGCAGATTCAGAGGCGTTAGACCTGTGCATGAACTCTGGTTGTAATCTACAGGACCAGTCGCCACTCGGTTTCATCAATCTCTCTGACAGGGTGTGACAGAGTGTCTGTGGAGTACACTACAGTCAGGGTCAATGGTCCAGAACAAATGTCTCACCTGACAATGTCCCACAACCCTGCCTCCGCAAAGTATCCTTGATTAACAGCAGCAGCTGTGATCTAATGAACGATGGGGCCCTTAAATTAATTAAAGATTCACCTACAGTGATTGCGTTGGTGGTGCGGTACGTTTCACCGAGGTAGGCTCCTCAGAAGAATGGATCTGCTGTTAATCAGCCAAATTCTTCTTGTTATTAGTGTTTGAGGGCTGTTTAAAAGTTTCCAGTGAGCCTTAAGTCATGTCAGACATCCAAACACCCCTCATTCAGTCCACAGATGCAACATGACATTTTGACAGTGACGAGGAGAGCGCTCTGATTTGATCAGACACGTCAGCTTGTTTTTAAAATAACACAGTGCAATGTGTCGGAGGGAGACATACCGATAAAACCTGACATTATCAATTAGCAAGTTCACATCCTATTTTTTGGGATATTTTAACTTCATAGTAGGGGCCCACAGGAAACAAAGTGTGTCATTGCAAATAACATAATATCGTCGCTCTGTTAAAATAACGGTCTACGTCGTTTTTTGAGATAGTGAGTTTTTGACCTAAATCATTCTTTCGTGATGCTGCCACATCTGCTAAAATCAACTTAACCCTGAGTTGAAAGGATCATTTTTATCTTTGTGCCCTACAGGACAATGGCCATTTTACTTAGGCCATTTTCAAGTCAAATTATTTTGCCCAAATCAGGATAAAATGCCTTGACTTAGGCCATTTAACCAGAATTTCATAAGACACTTTAATAATAATTTAATATAAAAAAAACTGCCTCATGACCAATTTGCTCTCCTGACATTTGTTTAATTTAACCCCTGGTAAAGAAAGTTTTGAGTTTGCAGTCACGAATGAAAGGACAGTTTAGGTAAAGTTTCCTTAAGTCATATTAGAATGTGCACAAATTGGGTTGAGATGCTTTATTTTTAAATGTTGCATGGGGCCTTTTTGATTAAAATGATTATTAAACATAATATTTGCAGCATCTGATGTTTGAGTTTTCTTAAAAACTTGAAATAAAAGGACTTAGGCCATTGTTTTATTAGGGTGATCCCATTAATTTTGAATGTAATGAAACCTGTTTCTTTAAGTTGATAATCATCTTTTTTTTATTTTAAAGACCACAGCTGTGACTAGCAACTATTCAGTTGCCGAGCATGTGGATAAAAAATTGACTTTTTACAGATTTATCCTAATCAGGACAACATGATCACTCCATATCATGCAATAAGTCCAGTAAACAGACTTATTCTACTTATTCTGGTTTGGTCTAAAGGGATTTCACATTCACTCTGCTCATCTGAGCTTGTTTTCTGAGCAACAGGGAAGGACCCCACAGTCTATCAAGACTATTGTGACTGCCGGGAAAGAAACAGGCAGGATTGAAAGTCACCACCATGCACCGCTGCTCCAGCATTGCACATCAGTGGGCAACCTTTGCCAACGCCAGAACACCATCGGGGCTGGAAGGTCTGCTGCCAAATATGATGCGACTCATGAAAGACAAAAACGTGATTGTCTTTGTTATAGACAATGGCATTATTATCACATCATAGTGCATGGTATTGTGCTTTGTTATATAACAACATTTTTATTATAACAACACTACTACTTCACTTGACGGGTGAGTTCTGAAGGAGTTTTTGATGAAAAAAAACTCACTTTTCTTTATTATTCAGTATACTTTAGGGAGCACACTGGAAAAAAAAAAAACTTAATGTCCACAGTGAGAAGTGGATTTTAAAATGTTACTTCTGACAACCTATTTTTCCCTGATTCAGTGTTTTATACAATCCAATCAAAAGAATAGTGCATGTGTGGAAGCTGGGCCTTTGATTGGCTGGTAGGGCATGGTGACCTTTTCTCCATCAGTGCTCGCTCTCCCTTCTTCCTTATCTCACTCCAAACCAGGGTAGCCTGTAACGAAACATACTCAAAGGGAAAGATCACCCAATTATATCACACACCCACACACACACACTGGCTGCATCACACTCAATCTTTGTATTCTACCAAAGTTGTGTTTCCCTTTCCTCCACAGCTGCACCTTGCTATCAGACACTTGAGATTAGCAAAGGAGAAAAACATCATTAACTGTAAGACAACACAGATACTGGATATTTCAATGAGTGGCAGCATTTACTATTTTACTTCTATGTGTTCAAGTCTTGTGATTTTTAACGTTAAAAGTCAGATCATAACACGGTAACGATGTTGAGTCATGGCTCCTGAAACAGTTTCAGACCAACTATTTCAGAAGTGATAGTAAGTCATTTTTAGCAGTATTTTAATCAACTATGAAGAAATTGCTTACCACCGGCTTCCTTCACTCAACTCTTCATACACAGTAGGTGTCTACTAACACAGTATTGGCATGTTACATAACAGTATTTTGTACTGCAGTTCGCATATCCCATTTTGCCCATTCAGGATTGTGATGGTCATTTGTCATTTTTTGTAATTTCTATTAATTCTTTGGAACAAATAGCAGATAATGTAATATACTGTGCATGCAAAACTAAAATAATTTAAAAAAAAAAAAGAGTGGTTGGACTTGGCAGTATGTAAGTATATTTTATTTACAGTTGTATAAACAAGATGATTCAATGCAAGATCATTACTGGAAAAGGTAAGAAAAACAAGTGATTCCTCCCTTAAGGGGTTTTATGTGTGTCCTTATGTCTCTGTGTCTTTATGCATGCCTGTCTATCACAATTGGTGTGTTTGTGTCTAACTATAGTATAAGACATTCTCAGCTGCAGTCATAATACAAGCGCAGTACAATCTCCTCAACCCCATCTACACTGAATCAAATTCTATTTACATTTCATTCAGCTTAATTTCTTCACACAGCTCAGCTAACTGTAAACAGCAAACAGGCATCCAAGAAGAGAGAAAAATAAATACTGATAACACGTAAGCATGCTTAGGTCAGAATGAGAATGTGATCAGTGGCAAAAGATTTGTTGGTTTATTTCTTTTTTAGAAACTCAGTTTTGGCACAATGTGTGGTTGTTTTAAAAGTGTTGTCATGTCACTTACAAAGATTTGCGGAAATGTTAACATATCTGACTGATGTTATAGAGGTTTTGCTCTATTTTCTGGATAGATTAGTGTCTTTTCAGTAGTTTGGGAGACCCCTCAGCATAAAGTGCTATGCAGTGCCAGCCAGACACCAGAGAGAGTTTGATAGTCTTTCAACGAGCAGCGGTGGTTTCTCAGCTCCAGAAAATGGGAAACGGCCTGTTTTTGCATCTAACCCGCACACAAGCTCGAAAGCCGAGCCACGCCTTCAAATCACTCGGGTTCCTTCGTGTAAAAGTTCTCCCTGCGCCGTGCGGGCGGGGAGGTTTTGCAGGAAAGATCGAGTGCCGGTTGGGTGAAAAACCTGGCCCTTTGATGCAACCCCGTCGAGACTGGAAATGAGAAAGACTGCCGCGGCAGGAGAGAGGAAGAGAGAGAGAGGGCGTCTCCAAACACGACACGGCTCAGGGCTGAGCATCCCACACATGCTGAGACATAGAAACAGCAGCCTTACTAAATGCTTTCATCAGATTATAAATTAATATGCAACTTCCTGTATTCACTTCTTTATGTCTTGCTATAAATATTAGAAAAAAATTAACAGATTTTCTTTAAGAAACTGCATTCTCAAAACTAAAAAAAGGAAGATATTTAGCAGTTTGTAGGAAATTAAAGGGTGGGGCGGTATACAATTTAACAACTCTAGAGTCTGGAATACAGCCTTCAAAATGTCAATAACAATATCATTCAGATACACACAGATCCTAGTCATATGCAAGCAAAAGCATGCTTCCATCCTCTATACTGATACAATACATTGTCCTTGTTAGTGCCTCCCAATAAAATCAACATGGTCTGAAAACTTTTAAAGTGTAGATAAAAACACATGAAGTCCTATTAAAAATATGTGATATCCACTGAAGCTTACAGTACATATTGTATTGCCGTATATGTTTTTAAGAAACACTAAATATTACTATTGTAGCTAGGCCCTAATTGGAAGTGATATGTAGAGTACAGTCTGCTCGGCCTTCTAACCATCTGAAAGCAGCACAGACCCTTGTCTCCTCATCTTAACTCTTAATACTATTTGATTTAACTTGTGTGCTTTATATTACTACTACAGTAGCACTTTTTGAGTTTCTCTATGAACGAAAATCGCAGTACAAATTAAAAGCATTATTATTATTAACTGGTTTATTTCAACTAAACCAAACTTAATCTGGCCTGCTAAAGCTATACAGCCAGTCAGGAAACTGGAAATAACATCAAACATTAAGTAAATCTCTGTGAGTAAAAGGACGAAAACAAGGTTAAATAAGTCGGCTAATACTATACAGAATAAAAGGATTGTATATGTGAGTCAGATGGGTTCTGTTGTGCATGCTCAGGGACCCTACAAACATCAAACGTCAGGTACTCCTGACTTCAAAAAAAGGTGCGGGTTCAGTGTTGTTTTAGCCACTTCTTCAGCAAGCGAGTTTTCCTCAAAAGCTCCGTCGGCAGGCGGTGAAATGAAAGCTTCCGCTCCTCCTCCTCCACCTCCTCCACCTCCTCCCTCGTTTTGTTTCCTCTCTCCGCGGCGTCTCCCTCTCTTTACACCACAGTGCTGACAGACGGGTCGGACAAGTTGAGTTGGCCCGTGATGTCAGTGGGTGGGTACTGCTGCAGAGGGGAAAAGAAATGGGGGAGGAAGGAGTGAAGGGGGACACATAAGAGGGGGTCGTGTCTCGAAAAAAAAAAAAAAAGCAGCATTTGGAAGCTTTGTTGCAACTATCTCTAAGTTCTGTTAGATTTTAAGAACACCTATGCTTCATTACTGCAGTGATATAGAAGCAGGACGGTTTCCATAACCCCTCTCAGGCACACTTCACTTTCTGATTGCTATTTTGGGAATCGTTTGGGGTTCTGTAAAACAGTTTGTTTGTGCCTGAGGGGGGGCAAGTTGGGAGCAGACGTGAGAGTCTAGACAACAGCGAATTTAAATCAAGCGTCATATATTTTTCAGCCTTTACAGGACGACTGGGTGATTATTTCCTGCCAGGGGTAACACTGGCAGCTCATTCATCTCCCTGCAGTCATTTGTATGCGCGCAGACAGGCGGGCCGACTCTAAATTTAGCAGCTCAGGAGTGCAAGATGAATTTCAGGCTGATTTCAAAGTGCTGTTGTGTCGGACTCTTACATCCGGTCCCCGGCTCCACTTGTGCTACTTTTAAAGCAGAGTGCGTTGAATAAGAGGCGTCTACGGTGCTGAGAGGGGGAAACAAGATCCCGATTCCATGCAGGTGCTTGGTTTCTATGGAAACAGTGATTTTGCTTTTGACTGAGTCTTTTGAGTCTTGTGTGGTCTGACAGCAGTAAGCCATATCTTTCACAATGCTGAGGCTGCTCTTTCTACTAATGAGCAAATGTATAGAAACCCTATGAAACAATCACTCATTAAATGGTGTGAAAACAGTTAATTACATCATAAATAGAACTTGCAACATGCATTTTTGCATCATGTTTTGGAAGACAGTGATATTGGGTGGGATATTAATCTCATAAGATTGACTGCAAACATGTAATAACATCAAATATGGAGATATTACATTGCAGATAATTATTGTACATGAATAAGTTGCATAACCAAAACAGGGAAGGATCTTGCCTCAGTGCGCCCTTCTCGTTTTTTATACTTTCCGTCTGTCACCATTAAGCAAGATCTTAATCAATTTAAGTGCCTCTCGTTTTAAGCTGATAGAGCCAATACATTCAAGCATATGAGCTTCAAGAAGATGCTATGATGCAACTAACATGCTGATGGATGGGACAACATCCAGACTGAATAATAAAACGGTTTCATTTTTCTCGATAAACTGGAGTCAGAGTGGATGTCGCTCATCTCCTTGACCCACAAGTTGCATCATCATATGGCTTACAGCCCCCATTTGGGTCTCCTCATGTCTTGTACCTTGAGGGCCTGCTAACAGCGCACCCTACCAGGGTCAAGTGGACCAACAAAAGAGAGACACTTCACTGACATTACAACTATAGTTAATGGCTTTAAAGCTACTTATTCAATACAGCTATGGTAAGTCATCATGGCACAACTACAAAGATTATTTCTACTTTGTCTGTTACTTATTTATGACAGTTACAGTAATTGGCATGCTTGCAGAGGGAGAGAGGAGCAGTGTGGCATGTGGGTGAGGGACACTGACACTCAAGTCCATTTATATCCATTAATATAAAAGAAGAACATTTATATAAAATCAAAATAATGGTCAAAGACTGAGGATGGTAAGTCTTTCAATTGGAGCATCTTTTTTGATTAGGGCTGAATCCTTTTTTAAGTTTCCACTTTGAGACTTTTTTTTTTTCCCCTCACTGGGACTCCCAAACCTACAGAAGTGCAATGCATTCACTTGAACACTTTGTTTGCCCTGTTTTTGTGTGCCAG
This sequence comes from Eupleurogrammus muticus, assembly GCA_036785175.1. Taxonomy (NCBI): domain Eukaryota; kingdom Metazoa; phylum Chordata; class Actinopteri; order Scombriformes; family Trichiuridae; genus Eupleurogrammus; species Eupleurogrammus muticus. Next base: position 17,476,438 of record JAYKQN010000013.1, on the reverse strand, counting down.
TGAGATCATTGTCTCAGAATTCTGAGAATAGTCTTCATGAAAAAATAACTCTGCTCTGTTTCTCTGAATTGACGAGATACCTCAGAATCCGGGGAGAAGCTCTCACTTGCGTTTAGTGAGCGTTCGCTGCTGGATTCTCCAACTGTGCTAAACATTTTCAAGTTATGTAACATGCCAAATTATGTTAGCGAACTGTGCATTTGACCACATGTAATACAACCAAAAAGAGCATTGGGAGTGACCCTGAGTTGACCCTACTAGCCTGAATGCACTTTAGATGCATCATCATATATGTGAAGCATGCCGAAGTGGGTCAACTATTCCTGGAGAAACACTGCATCCAGCACATCAGAATGAGCTTTCCATCTGAGCAACCGCAAAGTTCAGGGGAGCCTGCACGAAGTTGCCAAACCAATAACAATATCATCGCGATGTTCTCCCATTGTTTCAAACCAAAGTCAAATTAAAAACTGAATAAAAACCCAACGTGACATCAAGCTCTCATGTAGGAATGGGATCATCTCTTGGGATTTTTGAGATATCTCATTAGTTCAGAAAAAAAAGAGCGGAATAATTTTTCCATGAAGATTTCCTCAGAATTCTGAGATAGTTATCTCATTACTCCAAAACAGGACAAAGACCTTTTTTACTCAAGTAAATGCGCTTCTGTACAAACCAGCATCCAAACCCTAAAACAGACATAGAAACAATGAAGATCCCACTCTTCTTCTCTTCAAAGGTGACCAACTCTATTGTGAAACCTCCAGGGGAGAGTAAAGGTGGTTTGGTTCAATGCAGAAACAAAAGAAAAGAAGAAAACGACCATTAACACAAGAGAAAGAGAGAGGAAAAACAGAGATCAAATAAAAACACTCAAAAATGTTGTTTTTTTTTTTCACTTGGTGACCCGTTAACTGAGCTGGAATAGGCTATATCTCCCCGGAGAAACACAATGAAACACAATGTTAGTACAGAAGCATTCCACTGAAGGTATCTGTGCTATCTCCAGAGATTATTCCTGTTTTCTTTCTTCTTTTGCTTTTTTGCATCCCATGCCAGATTTGGTCAGTGACCAGATATGTCTGGCAGGGCAGCTGGGCACAAATGATTGTGTTTGTCAGAACACTCCAAGCTTGTGGAGAGCAGCCAGCTCCCAACCGCAACGAGCAGGGCTTTTCAACTCAACTGTGAAGGAATGGAGAAAACCTGACACTCTCATTGTGCTGCAACGAAGGGAGTCAAAGAAATATGAGATCTAAAGCCAGGGTGAAAAGACGTTTTTTTAAGGAACGAATAGCTTGCATTTACTGCACATTTGCTGCGTAACACAATGAGAGTCTAAGGCTTCACAGAGTTTGTAGCCCATAAAGACAAGAATTAAAACAAAACAGAAACAAAAAAAAAAGTAGACAGTCTTCGCCACCTGAAAATATATCCTGAAAGAAGCATGCACAGTTCAGACCACGAGGACACTGAAAAATAAACAAGAATTATGACAAAGAAAATATGACAAAGCAAAAAGTAACTTGATTAATAGAAATCCATGAGTGTAATCCTGAAATAGACATGTTGAGAAACATTAGTTTTCTTCTCAGGAGGACTGGAGGTCATGACTTCCTTGAGAATGGGCCACAAAATGACGACACACCAGCGCATGCTTTTCAAACCAAAGGCAAACCGAACAGTGGCTGAAATCCAAAATGGAGGAAGTGCGGGATCGGTGCAAATAAAAAAAGGTGGATATACAAAAGGATCAAGCGGTCAAAACGACGGGACACAAACACAAATATACAAACACACACGCGCGCGATCATGTACAGTACACACACCACAACGTCACCAAGTGGGACACAATCGCCAGAGTCCACGTCCAAACCAGAGGCGGGAGGAAGAGCAGCCCAAGACAAAAACACCACTGGCAGACTGCTTGCTTTGGTCGCCCCCTTTTCTTCAGAAGAGCACGCCACTAATCCCGTCAAAACCACCCCCCACAAAAAAAAAAATCCTGGACACTTGGATGACCCCCTTCCCCCGTTCAGAGCCCAGCTCCTGGCCTGACCTGAGTTCCTGCACGGATGCCCTCTGGCCTGTTGAAGACCTTCAGATGCTAAATGGTGATGGCTGGTTGATGGTGGACGCACAGACACGTGGCGGAGGCCTTGTGGAGATGAGTGGAGTGGAGCATGGGATTCTCTCGTGGTCAGATATGGGGATGTAGGCAGAGAGGACAGAGGAGAGGAAAAAAAAGAGAAAGGAGGAGGAAAGACAGAAGAGGGGGAGGAGGAGGAGAAGAAGAGGATAGAGAGGGAAGAAGATGTCGCTTCTTCGTCTCCTTACCGTGTCTTTGGAGGACCTACGTCTCTTGATGCTGGAGGCCAGGGTGGTACTGATGGACCTAAAAGAGGCTTTCTTTTTGGGGTCGGGCTCTGCTCTACCACTTTTCCTATCCTAAAATGAATATATGTAGAAACATTATTCATGTCCTCTGGCTGGGGTGATAACCTTGGTTTCAGTCTCACCCGTTCTTCTCTTCCCACCACCACCACCACCCGCCACCCCAATGAATGACCTTAATTGTTTTCTAAATAGAGGGAGGGTCCTTGTAAGAAAGACTACATCATTCGGAAAGGTAAAATGCGCAAAGAGGGAGAAAGAAAGGAATAAAGCCTGTTAGATGTGAGAGTGGAAATAGTCTGTTCAGTTTGATATGAGGGCACTTGTCTACATTCTATGCAACAATTGTCACACTGGGACTGCACAAGATGGCACAGTAGTCCTCTAGAAATGTGCTGACACACTCAATCGGCTCCTAGAAATGCATTGGAATGAGAGATGACTAGTAAAGATGTCAGTGGGTGTGATACCTATGTTACTTAAACCCATCCTATGGCGTGAACACACACTTTACAGTTACAACTTCCTTATGTCCTCACACAAGCAATATCAACTTAACATGGATCCACTAAATAGAATGCCATATGTGACTTTTTGAAAATATCTAGAACATACTTGGTTCTAGAAAACATTTTCAAATGCATTCCTTTAACAAAAAAATAAATACATAAAAGCATATAGTATTTTTAACCATATCCTTACAAGATGGCGAGCCAATTTGGCGCCCTCCCTCCCTCATACCATCAGAGAGCCCCACAGCTACTCTCAGCACAATAACTGGGTGTTCGTGTGCAAAAAACTCATATTAAGGTATTCTTACATCCTGAGTCTCTAGAGAGGAAGATGGCTGCATAGGGGGAGAAAAGAAAAATAGAAATAAATTTCCATCCACTTGATCTTTATTACTTTATAGAAGATCCTTAAGCAAAGCCAAGGGAACCAAAAAGGGCGAATATCTTAAAAGAAACCTAAAAAAGAACACTAGCAAAGCAAACATCCACATCCAAAGCCAGGCAGGTATAAAAAACAGTTTCAGTGGCAGGAGAGCCACTAAAATGCATATCAAAGAGGGAAAACAACAGCGACAAAGGTCAGTAATTAAAAGCCCATTTAAAGACATTATACCTTAAAAAAAGGTATAATGGAAATTCACCCCACACACAAGGGGATGGGATGGAAATGGAGTGCATAATTAAAGGAAAAGGTTGCCTACTGTAGCAAAAGATATTCTGTCTGTGAGTTAGAATGCATAAAAAGAACGATTTGCTAAAATATGCTCTTAAAGAAAGCCTTAGTAAAGCATAAGTGGAGGATGGGTGGGCAGGTGCAGGAAGGGGAGGCCCTGTGGGCGGGCGGGGCAGTGTGGTGTGAATTTCAACATGCCAAAATACGTTTTATGGATGGAGGAAGGGGTAAAAAGGGGGGAACATAGAATAAGTAAACACAAAACAAATAGCATGACAAATTAATATTGGCCAGTACTGGCCCCGCAGTACATCCTTTTTCATCAGGTCACATGACTAGGCTCTTTTTAGGGCACATTTACACCACCCATCATCCTGCCAACCAGCACTTTTCCTCCCCTGATGCCATGAAATCAGGAGGTAGCAGGCGTTGGGTGACGCGTTGGGTTGATAAAAGCTGGCAGGAGGAGCGATTGGTGCAAATCACTCGATAGGAAGTGCAGCTATTAACAGGTCAAATTTTTTTTTTTTTTTTTTCCTGTTGGGAGATGACATCTCATGTTAGTAAATGAAAGTCAGTGTGCGTATCACGTGCCTCTAAATGGAAAATCAATCACCTTTCTGTTAACCCTCCCCCACACCCCCCATATTTCTTACACATGTGTGACTGCAGGAACGCAGTGTGGTCGCTCTGAGCCCTGATGAGGAGCTGCGTGTGCACAGTCCCGGCCATGCAGGGCATGCTGCGCCGTCAGATGAAGTGTGGCATGAGACCCGCCTGTTTCTCGTCGGAAACAGGAGCGAGCCACCCCGGTGCATCGTCATTATACACCATCATCATCATCATCATCATCATCATCATCATCACGCAACAGGATTTGTGACACTTTGTTTTCATCTTGAACTGACACCACGTTCAGTCTTCTTCAGACAGTGCACTTCTGACTAACATCTGTTTGGACAGAGAAAGCTAGAAAGCCAGATGTGTAGCCTCATAGTGATGTAGTGGTCAACAAATGGTTGGGTAAACTATGCTGTATAGTATTACACCATATTAAATAAAAAGTGAGACACATGTATTGAATTCTATATGAAACTTTATAGAATATATTATATTAAGTAGCATTAAGACACATTTCATATATGAAGCCTATAAAGAGTGATATTATTGGTAATGCTGTATTTCTTGTTCTATAATAATAATAATTATTATTATTTATAGATATTATTTAAATTTCTGTTACAGTCTCTGTTAATTATCCTTGGTATGTTATCTGTCTGTAGAGTTTATGTACTTCAGTTTTTTTCTTCACATTGAAAATTAAACATGACAGTATCACTAGAGAAAGACTTCTTTCAGTCATTTAAGTGTAAACATTAGTTCTATCTAGTACTTTTGCTGTCAAGACTGCTAAGGAAATGTTATTCTGGGGTTTATATTTAAAACATGAGACCGACATGTGAAATGCCAACACATTTACATAATAAAGTGCATGTCTGGAAGAAAAAAAGCTTATAAAATAAACTTATATCATCATGGTTGCTCTACCACAACATCTTTGCTCCGTGAACACTGTCCTTTGTGACATGTATTTTTGATAAATCCTTTTCAAACATCTGGTCATGTTAAATATTAATATTGGCTGATTCAATATAAGAAATCTTTTGTTATTGGGCTAAAAATCTACTGATTGATAGTGTGAAGCTATGCAAGTGTGGCTATATAATTCAACCATTACATAGAGTTTTTTATAATGCAAGTTATAAATTTAAATCATAGAGATATTAATCAGTGAAAAGAAGATAAATGATCTTACCCAAATGTAAATATATACTTCAGATTAAGTAGTTTTTTTCCACTACACTTCTGTGGCTCCAGCTCTATGATGATTAATATTATTGTAGGCATGCAATTCTAACAATGCAAGTACCTTTATGTAATTGTAAAGCCTTAAGCAAAGCAAAATTTGTTAGTTAATGAACTTGTATGTTTTGCAGCCTGCAGACAAAACATATAACATGGACAGATTTTGATTAGTCAGAAGTGCACATTCACTGAGGTAAAATCTTTATGTTGAAAGGTGCACAGTTCTTTGGATAATACACCAACCTGAGGCAGTAAAAGCACATAATAACATACAAACACACATACAAGCAGTCAAATATTTTGCCAACAACGGGACTCCAAGTTTCAGTGCTTGCTATACTAAGGAAGGAGGAGGCCACATAAACTGTGCTCTTAGATTAGCCGTCATGATGAGTTGTGTCCTATATAACCAAGTTGTCATTTTTAATTTGCAGGAATCCGCAATCACATCAGTGCAACCAAACATTATGAATAGTATCCTGATTAGTATTCACGCAGAACAGAACAGAACAGCTTGCTCACCATCCAGGGCTCCCTCTGTGCTCCTCGCGAAAGGCCCCATTACAGCGGTTATAGTCAGAGTAGTGAATATTGTGTTTGTGTCCGTTATTTTAGCTCGAGGGCCCACAGCGACAGTCGATGAGTAAGACGAGCATGCATGAGCTGACTGGGTGCAGAAAAAACAAAATCAACGTGATCGTTGCTGGCATGGATGTAAAATGCGCTGGGCTATATGCAGTTTAGTGTGTCCCTCTCCTTTCTCAGTGATGCCTGCCTGCTGCATGCATTCGCCTGCTGTGTGCGCCTAGAGGACGTACATCCATATGAGGACACTCACGACAGTTATATACAGTAGTCAGGTCAATGGCAGACACTCTCAGAAGGACATTGATTTGCTGACAGGCACTTGTGATTTTATACTGTACCTTCCTGCAGCCCTGCCATCTCTACTCAGCAGGGCTGAGCACTGAGCTGTGTCTCGAGGCTTTTACAGAGATGCAGCAGAAAGAGCCACATCACACGCATTCATAGTGACTGGCCATTAAATGTGGCACCGTGGACCTCCAAGCTATCCAATCAGGGAGTGAAACCATAAAGACAAACGTAAAGGGTGGAGGAGGGGAGCTCCAATGCCGTATCCACAGCCAGACATGTTTGATTGCTTTGGCAGGCAAATCATGTTCTTCAATCGGCTGAGCAGAGGAACTTATTGCCTGACTGTAACTTAAAGGGTTGGCTCACTCAGAGAAACAATCCCATTTACTAATGGTAATAATAGTTGTATGTAAAAAACTATGAACCACCAACCTCTATTTTTATTTAGTTACAGAGGTACAATGGACATCCAAGACTATTTGAATTGGCTAGATCACTTGGGAAAATATATATTGATGTAATTTGATTGAACTGACCCTTTAAATGGCCGCCTATTGGTCTCCGACATGCAAGAGAAGTTGGACCCTTTCTTGCACTGCGCATTATGCACTGCAGTGGACAAGTAGAGGAGGCAGAAACACTGTTCAGCTATGCCAACAATAATGTGAGAAACTCTACTGTGTGATCGTGCCAGGGCATTGATTTCAATCTTTATGCTCTATTTGCATTGTTAGCTTCTGGCTACTGTTGGAAGATTGAATGAAATCAATGCTGACACGCTCAAAATACATTAACTGTAGACTAATTACTGTTGTTATTGTTTTAACGATGTTTCTGGCTGGACATTTGTGTTCAGCTTTTCATAGCCACATCATCTGACCTTATGAAGCGTGTAAGCGCTTTGAAACAACCGGTTTCATGCCATGGATGTGAAAGGTGAAAGTTTTATTTTGGATGTCCAGTAATGTTAAGAGAATCACAGCTCCAATTATCTTATTGTTACTCTAACAGCGGGCGTTACATACTAATGAGGGGGTCTCGGCCACTGCTGTACTTCCGGAGGCCTCCTTACTGTCCTGCAGGCACACACAAGAAAGATGGGAACCTTTGGCCTCAAGGAGCCGTTAGAACCTCCAGGGTGGCTGATCAGGACGCCTTACAGTACATGAAGGCATCAGAGATCACAGTGGTTAACACAGTGATATGCAGGTCTGACGACCACTAAGACTAAGACACAGAACAACCCCAACAAGAAGAGAGGGTTTGCTGGGTTTCACGCCCGAGTCCCGGCTCCCTGCACTCTGGATGAGAGAGAACAGAGGGAACCGTTCCTACCTGCAAGTTCTTCCTCCAGACGTTGACGGCCGCAAAGGCCAGCTGCATCTGCTTCCTGCGGGCGTCTTTATGGCGCTTGTAGGCGATTTCAATGAAGATGAGGAAGATCCCTGCTGCTATGCCTCCAGCCACCAGCATGAAGACCCCTGTCGGGAAGGGACAACACAGACGGGGAAAGAGCAGAGATGGAGATGTGTGAGCTGCTGGTCTACAACCCCCGCCGCTGCCACTGAGCATGAATGCATGGTCTGCCTGTCATGCTCAGCGGTCGGACACCGCGCCTCGTTTCAACTCCTTCCTACTGACAACAGCGGCCATGAAGCACACAATAACAACTGAAGACCACATCCGCACAAAGCCACAGCACAAGATACTGAACGGCACACTTCCACAGAGCACCCACGCCGACACTAAAACAACGATTTTGCAAAGGTATTGGACAAAAAAGGGCTACAGTACCTTACCACTGCAGTTTTTGTCCAATCACTTTTAACGGTTTCTCTACACTACAAGGACCATACCTGCCATGTTTTCAAAGGTGAGTGTGGCTGGGGCATTGCTCCTCGAGTCACACTCCTGGTATCTCACCCAGGTTTTATCTAGGTCTTCCATGAAGCCGTTCTCATGAGAACTGCAGGGGGTTGGGGGTGGTGGGGAGAGAGGTGACAAAGTTAATACACGCCAGAAATGAGGGGAATATTCGAGTCGCTCACTCCCAGATAGCAACATGGAATTGAGACAAACACAAGTGCATTAACAAACCAATGTGAACAGACAGAGACAAACAAACAGAGAGGGCAGGAGAGGGGAGATCCAGAGAGAAATGTGACATAAGGCGATGCATTGGATGGCAGTAAATGGCCAAGACGTGACCAAGAAATCATATTGATAAGAAACCAAACAAAACAAAAAAAAGTCATACGAGTAATGCAGCTTCGGCTGGGACAGACCTGAGAATGGCCAGGGACACATTCTGTTTCCAGGGGCTGTCCTTGCGCATGCCTATGCCAAAGCCCGAACGGAAAAACAGCTCTCCCGTGGTCACCAGGTCGCACTTCTGCGAGGCTTCAAACTCCAGCACCGCAGAGTCCCAGATGAAAGCATGCAGCTTGCTGTGGGGGGAGGGGGGAGGGGGAGGAGGAGGAGGGAGGGAGGAGGAGGAGGAGGGGAAGGAGGGGGTTACGGTGCAACAATACAATGATTTACATACACATTTACGGCTCCCACCCCTTTCTCTCTCTCTCTCTCGCACACCAGATCGTGTGTGTCATTCAGCGTTTACCAGCCATCTCTACCGCTGCTTATGGCCCAAATGAAATCCAATGCCAGATGGGTGAGGACGCCTCCCCCATTGGATTCCCCACATCTCAAAGATGTTCGCCTGGGTACCACCTGAAAAAGGGTGCTCTTCGACTCAATGTTAGCTCAACCTCACACTGGTGCCAGTGCTGTTGACACACCTGCTCCTGTCCCTGGACGTCTGCCTTGGCCGGGCGATGGGCCTGGAGGAGACGGAAGCCGGCGGTAAATCCCGCCGCTTCCGCCTGGTCCGGAGGTCCATGTCCCCCACCCTGAGCTAACTGGACTGGCCCTGCGATGTGTGCCTGACAGGTCGAGCCGCCGGCCGACGCGTGCTCTGGCCGGCCCGGCCTGGCCGAGACTCACTTGTCACGCACAGCTTGGATAGCCTCGGCGGCACTCTCATAGTTGTGCTTCTCCATGTGGCGGTACATGGTACTAAGCTCCACCTGCCGCCGAAAGTAGATGTCCACGGAGCTCTGCTTCACCGTGGCATAGATGAACTTGTCCGATGGGTTTCTCAGCTGCACAGAGAGACAAGGATAAGGTATGAATTGTCATGTAAGGTGGAATTTCTATTATTCATTATAATTATTTATTTATACTTTTTCTACATTTAATTTCATAAATATTAATGCTTTTGTACTACTTCTAACTCAATGGATCTCCTTTAATTTTTTTTTAACCTTTTTTTTTTTTTAATTTCATCTATTTGTAACATAAAAGTATGATTATATGAGATCTGGGACAAAATCTTATCAAATAATGGTCCTTGACTAGCCTGGGGTCCTTTCCTGGCATATGAATTCACTTTATATACAGTTCAATTTGGACACCAAGGAGACAGTTTTCCTATGAATGAGGGAGCCAATCACAGAACAGGGAAGGGCTGCACCCCTCCCAAGACAATGATGAAACAGTGGAGCAACTTTGTTGAAAGCTGTGGATCCAACATGGTGGCAAACAGTAATTTACCTTTCAATGCAGCCTTAGAAAATGATAAGTGCGCAACTTTTTACACCTAAACTTTTTCATTAACAAGTAGGAGTACTCTGCCCTACTACCAACAGGTTAGGTACATTAAAGCCATTCATAAGACATTTATATCGCCCCAATAAACCACCTCCAATATGAACAAATGAATGAATCTCGCCAGGCTAGTCTTTGACATCAAACAGTTTGAGAACCACTGCACTTGCACTATTATCTACGCACCCTTGGGTCATTGATGCCGGTGATGCGCTCCTCAGGCCGGTCCAACACCAGGAAGGCAGCCAGGTTGGCAGTATAAGAAGCCACAATGATCATAGCAAAACCAGCCCACACCATACCCAGGATTCTCGCTGAGAAGCTGCGCGGGGCACCTGTGTGGTGAGTTCAAGATTTGACCTTTCAGCTCGGTGAATATCATTTAAAATCAGATCAGCTGTGTGGCGTAAACTTAAGTAAGAGTTTAGAGATTCAACAGTATTAACCTCTAAAACTGCTTCTTCCGCAAAAAACATTATTAACAATATACTACATTAGAATTAGATTAGGAAAAAACTCCACTCATATGACAAAACAACCTAGATCAAAAGAAAAATATAGAGAACACAAAGACAAACCACTAGAAGTATAAGAGAATGGCACACTTGAAGTCAAATGAAACAAGCAATCGCAACAGGAATAAAACTGTTAAAAGACAACCAGCATCAAAGCCTGTCAGCGCCAAATGTGAATTGAAAGCAATGAATTGTCATCCTTAAAGAAAAACCCCCACAGCGAGGCAGCACCCGGAGCACTGACTTGCCACGAACATCTCCGATAACATTTTCATACAGCCTCATACAAGAGTGTGAGAAAAACATATTTTATGTTGGCTCATGAACATGGGAAAAGTAGAGGTGTTACTAATAACATTAACAATGACTTTGTTAAGATATGATAGTGAGGATTTGACAAGTTTCTTCAGTGAAAAAGGCTTATTACAGTGTTCCTGTGAACATTTGCTCGTCAGTAACTCTAATTTTATTTCTCACCTTCTCCTATTCCAGAATTCAGCAACACTCCCCAGGAGAACCACATGGCTGATGATAAGGTGAGGGCATCTTCTTCTTCTTCTTCACTGTTTACTTTAAATCTTCCAAATGGGCTAAAAGGGAAGAAATGGGGAGGGGATTGCAGGAGACACAGTGAGAAATCGCTGAGAGGGCAGCGGAGGCGAAAACCTTGGCGACCCCGGGCAGGGAAGGGAACTGATGAACATGGACGACTGAAGCGAGAAAGAAAGTAGAAAGAACACAGACACGGACGGGCGGCAAAGGAAAGTAGCGGTGAGATGGTTGGAGGCAATCTTCACCTCTGTCTGTCTTCTTGTCCACACGGAGGGAAGATCTGCAGTGGGCCAGGAGCGCATGTACACACACACACACATATATACACATACACTCTCTGATTCAGTACACATGAACACGCTCACACACGAAGACACACACAGACACACAGGTCCCTTTGTACCTGAACCGGTCTAGTAGGTAAAGCATCACCGCCACCACATGCACCGAAAGACCCACCAGCAGCCACAGCGTGCTCTGGAACGGCTGCATGAACGAATCCAGTGTACTGCGAGGGATTTCCTGAAAACACACACAGCTATTGGTTATTGATTGATATTTAATAACTTTAATCACCATGGTTTGTGCATATTATTTCATTCTACTTTTTTTAGATATTCTTATGTATTTTTTTTTTCCTTTTTTGTGGCTGGATAGGACAAACATCTCTAAACAAATCCTTGAAACCTGCTTAAATTGCCAAATGTTGAGCCAAAGCTCTGTATTAGCAGATGCTAATAACAAGTGTGTATGTGTAGTTGCTGTTCAATGTGATGAATTACACATAGTTTTAATAACAGTTTTTAATACTATATGTAACAGAGTTAGAAATTTATGGTACAATTATAGTGATTTTCGCCAGTATATGAGCATCCTCAGGGATTTGGGATTTGGAGCCTCCTTTGGAGCTGAGGTGTACTGCAGGTCTGCTGTATGTGTATGCGCTTTCCCTACCCGATCAGAGCAATATGTGCATTTCACTCGGGTAGGTTCACTGTACAAGCGCTCCACATTTTATTCTAATTTGTCATGGTAAAACACGATTTTAGTTTGGTAACTCTGATATATGACTTGTGTAATGTTATTCTGCATGCATTCTGAGGGTGTGAGTGAACTTTGCAACGCAGACAGAAAGTTTACTATTAGTTTTGTTTTTACCGCGAGTTTCTGCAGACGGAGATTAACGCGGCTAGCGCAAAACTCCGCTAGCATGTTCATATTCATTCTGTACATAGTTTAGCTTGATGTACACGGAAGATACAACTTGGTTTAACATGCATTGAATGTATAATCAGTCCGACATGCTTTGTATGTAAGCGTCGACCTTGTTTATTGATCTTTGTGTGCGATAAGATTGCGAATGTTCACGAGTGTTCTATTGGTAATTAGCAGACACTACACGCCGGTGAACATTCTATTCTGTCTAGCCTGCTAGCGCTGTGAATGATATGCATGTAGTATTTAGCCTGTGTAACGTGGTGCATTACTTTTATTATGTTTGTGCAGATGCTGCATGTTTGAGTACACCGGAGCCTGACGGCTGGTTTTTGTTTTTATTTCTTAAGGTATGCTGCTCCAGTCCAAGTGTATATAATGTGTGTATTATTTTGTTATGGGAGCAATATGTGCATTTCACTCGGATGCTGCATGTTTGAGTACACCGGAGCCTGACGGCTGGTTTTTGTTTTTATTTCTTAAGAAAATAAAGGTTTGTGAACTGCAGTTCCCGTGTGTTCCCCTGACTGCCTGACCTCCGTTACACTGGTGCCGTGACCTGTAGATCTACAAGATCAGCCTGACGCCGATCGCCGTGGATGCTGCGTGGAAGTCCAGCAAGAGTGCAGGATCGAATGTGGTTAGATCTGTCCTTGTGAATGGTTAGGCAGTGTAGGGCAGTGTTTATATTATTACAGCATTGATAATTATTATTTTTACTTCTTCTTCTCTCATTATATATATATTTTTTTTCTCTCCCTGGTAATACACAACGCAGATATTTGCCATTATGGCTGAGAATGATGTGTGTGATAATTTTGCAAGTCCGATTTTGCCCAGAGGAAGAGGTATGTGGGGTCCATGGCAGCATATTGATAGTGGTGCTGTTGGACGTGGTTTGGATGGTGGGAAGGTGGGTTATTCCCAGTCAGTGACTGACAGCGGTAGGGGTACAGGGTTAGGTCAGGACCCAGGTTATGCTCCTGTTGGCCAGTCTATGGGGGAGGGCCCTCTCACATCCACACCCGGCGGCATAGATGCCGCTGCTATTAGCCACCTCACAGACATGGTAGGACAGTTGGGTGCTCAGATTGGTGAGTCCATTGTAGCTAAGCTGATGTCCGCTGGTGTAGTTAATGCAAGCGGTGCACATCAGAGCAATGCGACACTCAACGCACATACACACACAGGCACTGACTCTAGTGAAGCTAGACACGCTGACTCACATGTTACAGTACATGTAAAATCAGAAAAAGAGCCTAAGTTCTTTAGAGGTGACAGTTCTGACAGGTACCCAGTCCAGGACTGGATTGACATGACTAAAGCTTATCTCAGAAAACAGAGGTGCCCTGTAGATGAACAGGCTGAAGAGATCATGGAGAAGTTGATGGGCAAAGCAAGGGATGTTGTGAAGGTGGCCCTGCGCAGCGATCAGACTCTCAATGTGAAACAGAACCCCAACCTCATTTACGATGTTCTTCTTCAGTATTTCAGCGACACCTCGTCATGTCTCCCACTGTCAGACTTTTACTCCACTCTGCCTAGACCCGGCGAGAGCCCAGTTGATTACTGGTTGAGAGTGAACAGAGCTGCCGAGCTGGCGGATGAAGGCCTTCGCAGACAGGGCAGGCGGATGGAGAATCAGAGTGAGGAGGTGGCACACATGTTTGTCAAGTATTGCCCAGATCCAGACCTTTCCTCCGTTTTCAAGTGTAAGTCTATTCGAGAGTGGAGTGCACGAGACATACAATTAAGAATTGATGACTACCAGAGAGAACTGAGATCCTCCAGCAGAGCCCGTGGAGATGTGCAGTGTTCCCCCTCTATCACTGTCGCCAGCCAAAGCTGCACCGCACAACAAGCCCCCTGCTCAGCTTCATGTTCCCCAGTGGCATCAGTGTTACAGAATTCTCAGGAGACCGAGGACAGGATTCTCTCCCGCATGATGGCCATGTTGGAGCAGATGATGGGTAAAGTGCAGCAGCGCAGCAGGGCTCCCCGTGGTGGGCGACTCCAGGGCGGTCGTCGTGAGAATGCCTGTCGTGTCTGCAATGATAGCAAGCACACCACTGTGACTCACTGCAGGTCAGAGAGACTGTGTTTTGCCTGTTTCGCCCCAGGCCACACAAAGATGGAGTGTCCAGCAAAGTCTTCCTCTGAGCCTCAGTCCATGGGAAACTAGGAGACTCATATTCAGAGGGAGGCAGTATGGGTCACAGTTTAAACTCCCACACTCAAGATATTTCTGATGCAGAGACTGTTTATGCAAATCACAAAATCTCAAGTAATGATGCTCAAGTTGTCTTTCAGAATATGCACAAAGTTAATGGCAGTGACAGTCTTTTCTACACACCTGTGATGATTGGCAATACAGTGAGCCTGAATGCTATGCTGGACAGTGGGTCTATGGCCTGTACAATCAATGAGACTGCTGAAATGAAGCTTAAAGAAGCTGGGGTAGTGACTGCTGCTGATCAGTTCAGTACAGATGTTGTTCTCATTGGCTGTGGTGGTCGCCGCGTCATGCCAGAGTCAGCTGTCTATTTGCGGATAGAAGTGTATGGCTGCAAGATGGTGGTACCTACTCTCATTGTTCAAGGTCAGCATGACGAGATGATACTGGGCACTAACGTCATCAAGCACATTCTTCACCAGTCCAAGCAGTGTGACGCCTACTGGAGAGCAGTGTCAGCCCCCAGTCCTGCTGGCGATCCAGAATCAGAGCAGTTTCTGTCAATGCTAGCTGGTCTGTATCGTTGGAGAGGTGAGGAAGTTCCCCACAAGATAGGCACTGTCAGAAGCAACTCAGCTGTGTGCCTTGAGCCTGGACGTGAGTACTTGCTGTGGGGGAAGCTACCGAAGTCTGCAGCTGTGTCACCTGGTAGTACTGTGATGACTGAGCTCACGTCATGCCGCTCAGCGCCAAGAGGAATCCTGGTGGCAAGAATGGTCACTTCGATGTGGCAAGACAGGTGGGTGCCATTAAAGCTCATCAACACATCTGACAGGCCGGTGTTAATAAGACGTAATGCTAAGCTAGCAGACGTGTTTCCCTGTATTGCTCTTGAAGACATGGATGACACGCACACTGAAGTCCCACTAGCTAGTTGTTGTCATTTAACCAGTCCCTCGGGAAATGATGCAAGCTCCGCTGATGAAAGACTGCGATCAGTCGGATTGAGTGGCATGGATGTAAGCTCCTGTGATGTGACTGAAGAGTGCAGAGACAAGTTGACTGAGCTGGTTGTGCGATATAACGACATCTTCTCACGCCATCATCTCGATTGTGGAGAGGCAAAGGACTTCGTCCATCGTATTCACCTGTCAGATCACAGACCATTCCGGCTTCCTTTCAGGCGAGTGCCCCCTAGCCAATATCAGAAGTTGCGTCAAGTGCTAAGTGAGATGGAGGAGAAAGAGATAATTAGGAAGTCCACCAGTGAGTATGCTTCTCCATTAGTTCTCGTCTGGAAAAAGAATGGAGATCTTCGTGTCTGTACAGATTTTCGCTGGCTGAACAAACGGACTCTCAAGGATGCTCACCCTCTCCCTCACCAGGCTGATTGCTTGGCGGCACTCGGTGGAAACGCTCTTTTCAGTACAATGGATCTGACGTCCGGATTTTATAACATGCCGTTGCACGAGGACGACAAGAAGTACTCAGCGTTTACCACTCCAATGGGTCTGTACGAGTACAATCGGTTGCCACAAGGTCTATGCAACAGTCCTGGAAGCTTTATGCGCATGATGACAAGCATTTTTGGAGATCAGAATTATCTAAGTCTGCTTTGCTATTTGGATGATCTGTTAGTCTTTGCTCCAGATGAGTCAACTGCTCTTCAGCGTTTGGAGATGGTGTTCGGCAGGCTACGCAGCCACAATCTGAAGCTAGCCCCCAAGAAGTGCTTCTTCTTGCGCAAGTCCGTGAGGTTCCTCGGGCACATAGTAGATGAGGCTGGCGTGTCTACTGACCCCAGTAAGATTGAGGGCATCGTGAAGATGACAAGCACTGACCTGATGGAAGCAGACGGTGTCACTCCCTCAGCTAAACGGGTCAGGTCTTTCCTGGGAATGGTCAATTATTACCAGCATTTCGTGCCCAACTACTCCGCCATTGCCAAGCCCCTCTTCTCTCTGCTGTCCGGACAAAAGCGCAAGAGTAAAGAGAAGCAGATGGTCAAACACAGGTCTCAGAGCAGAAAGTTGACTGCCGCTGACTGGACTCCTGACATGGAGCAAGCATTTTGTACACTGAAATCGTCATTGGCTGAAACAGTTGTTCTGGCTCACCCTGACTTCACCCGCCCCTTCATGCTATCTGTAGATGCCTCGCTTGATGGGATTGGCGCTGTCCTGTCACAGATAAAGGAGGGAGAAACCAGGGCGAGGCCCATTGCATTCGCCAGCAAGTCACTTTCTCAGTCCCAGAAGAACTACCCAGCACACCGGTTGGAATTCTTGGCATTGAAGTGGGCTGTCTGTGATAAGTTCAGTCACTGGCTGAAGGGCCATATGTTCACGGTGTGGACCGACAACAATCCATTGACCCACATCATGACAAAGCCAAAGTTAGACTGCTGCGAGCAACGCTGGGTGGCGAAGTTAGCCAGCTACGACTTTGACATAAAGTATGTTCCGGGTCCGAAGAATGTGGTTGCCGACGCCCTAAGCCGGGTGCCCTTTGTCAAGGAAAGAGTCAGTCTCAGACTGCTTCAAGAGCCGTACAGGAGCCTTTTGTCTGAAGTTCAAGATGTAACTAATGACTCTGTTCAAGATGCCTTCCGCTCCTCCAGTTCCCATCATTGGACTCCACAACAAGCTGGTGGTCATGCTGAGATTGTCTCTGCTCCTGTTCACGTCCACACCCAGTCCATCAAGATGGATGAGATATCTGCTGTCCTGCAGTCACACAATGAGTGGGATGCTGGAGCAAGAACCCGTGCTGTTGCTGCTCTGGACCATGTTCCACAGCTGGTCCCAGGTGGCCAAGATACACTGCCTGCTTACACAGAGAAGGAACTACGTGATGAGCAGCTTAAAGACAGAGCCCTCTGCCGTGTATTGTATTATGTGGAGAGACGTCGCAGACCCTCCAGGAGAGAGCGAGCACGAGAGTCAGTTGCAGTCTTGAGATATTTGAAACACTGGGAGAAGCTTGTTCTTTGCAACGGAATACTCTACAGGGTTTCAAGAGACCAAGTGACAAAGTCAAAGCGTCACCAGTACGTGGTCCCTGAGTCACTTAAAGCTGTTGTCCTGGGTGGTGTTCACGATGATGCCGGTCACCAGGGTCAGTTCAGAAGCCTTGGGTTGGCCAGGCAGAGATTCTTTTGGCTCAGTCTTGACAGAGATGTGAGAGACTACGTCCGCAACTGCAAGCGATGCATTGTCAGCAAGACCACAGACCCTGTTGACAGAGCCCCCTTGGAGCGCATCACCTCCACCAGGCCCCTCCAGCTTGTTTGCATTGATTTTTGGACAGCGGAGGATAACAAGAACAAGTCAGTCGACGTGCTAGTGGTGACTGACCACTTTACAAGAATGGCCCAGGCGTTTCCTTGCAGTGATCAGTCAGCCAAGCAGGTGGCGAGAGTCCTTTGGGACAAGTTCTTCTGTGTGTTCGGGTTCCCAGAACGTATACACAGTGACCAAGGGGCAAGCTTTGAGAGTCAACTAATCAGCGAGCTACTTAGGGTCTCTGGTATAAGGAAATCACACACTACCCCGTATCATCCCATGGGTAATGGTAGTGTGGAGCGTTTTAATAGAACCCTTGGCAACATGATCCGTGCACTTGCTCCAGATACTAAAGTCAACTGGCCAAGACGTCTTCAGACACTGACATTCCTGTACAATTGCACAGTTCATGAGACAACGGGCTATGCGCCTTTTTATTTGATGTTTGGCCGGACTCCACGTCTGCCTGTTGATGTGCTATTCCGTTCTGTCCTGAATGATCCAGCTGTTGTCAGCTATGATAAGTATGTTGTGTCTCTTGAGAAAGATCTAAAAGATGCCATGTTGATTGCTCAGGAACATGCCACAAAGGAACAGCGTCGTCACACTGAGCTCTACAACAGGAGAGTAAAAGGGCCCACTATTGCCGTTGGTGACCGTGTGCTTGTGGCAAACAAGAAGGAAAGGGGCAAGAGAAAGGTTGCTGATCGCTGGGAGTCCACAGTGTACACTGTAGTGGAAAGGAACATTGAAACACACACTTACAAGATCCGCAACGCAGTCTCTGGACAGGAAAGGGTTGTCCACCGTAATCTGTTGATGTTGGTCAATTTCCTGCCAGTTGACGACACAAGTGTACCGACTGACCCAGTCACGTCTTTGTCTTCTGCTCAGCTGTCACACCAAAGTGACGATTCCGTGTCAGTGAGACAAGGTTCCTTGCCTGATAGCGTGAGTGAGAATCGTGTGGATCTAAGTTCTAGCCTGCGGTCTCTGGGACATGAGCAAGACAAGAATGTGGGGCGTGACTCAGTGGCTGTTCCGGTGTCTATGGACCCTGAGGGGAGAACTGTTGAGTGGATTGCCCAGTCACCATTCCCTGAACCATCCCAGGTGGAGTCAACTGATGTTGTATGCACAATGCCAGCGCTCTCTGTCTCTAAGAGTGATCCAGAGATGTCTGAAGATCATTTGAGTGACCAGTCCGTTGCCTCTGACTTCCGACCTGTGACTGACACTGACATTAGTGGAGATGTTAGTAACATGGACGAACAGACTGCCAGTTGTGAAGTGGACACACTCACATATACGCAGACGGATGGACAGACTGTCATAACACAGACTGACAACACTAGTCACACGCAGAGTGCTGACACAGTAGCTTCTGTTACACAGTCTGAAAATCCCAGTTTATCCACACAGGTGAGGTCTAGGTTTGGTCGCATTATAAAACCAGTTGACAGACTGATTCAGACCATGTCCAGACAAGACATTTCACACACTCGCCCATCCATGCAGGCCGTTTGTGGGTCAGTGTTTCAGATCTTTCATGATTAGACAAAGTTACGTGTAGTGTTCCTTTTACGCATGTGTTATAGCATGTGATGTGGTTAGTCACATGGAGATGGTTTTATTTTTTTCCCTTGGGGCTTTTAGTACACTGTTTAGATGGGTCTCGTGGGGTGTATAAGGCACCCTGCTGCCAGTGGTTGGTTGGAGAGTTTGCGGGCCTCTTCTTCCACGTCATCCTTTTTGGATACCTTTTTGGTTGGCTTTCCTGTTATTGGTGGCCCTCTGTCATGTGCTAGTGTTTGTGGCTAGTGTACTTTTTGTGTCTGGATGCTGCTCAGATTTGGCGAAATTCAGGGGAGGTGGGTGTAACAGAGTTAGAAATTTATGGTACAATTATAGTGATTTTCGCCAGTATATGAGCATCCTCAGGGATTTGGGATTTGGAGCCTCCTTTGGAGCTGAGGTGTACTGCAGGTCTGCTGTATGTGTATGCGCTTTCCCTACCCGATCAGAGCAATATGTGCATTTCACTCGGGTAGGTTCACTGTACAAGCGCTCCACATTTTATTCTAATTTGTCATGGTAAAACACGATTTTAGTTTGGTAACTCTGATATATGACTTGTGTAATGTTATTCTGCATGCATTCTGAGGGTGTGAGTGAACTTTGCAACGCAGACAGAAAGTTTACTATTAGTTTTGTTTTTACCGCGAGTTTCTGCAGACGGAGATTAACGCGGCTAGCGCAAAACTCCGCTAGCATGTTCATATTCATTCTGTACATAGTTTAGCTTGATGTACACGGAAGATACAACTTGGTTTAACATGCATTGAATGTATAATCAGTCCGACATGCTTTGTATGTAAGCGTCGACCTTGTTTATTGATCTTTGTGTGCGATAAGATTGCGAATGTTCACGAGTGTTCTATTGGTAATTAGCAGACACTACACGCCGGTGAACATTCTATTCTGTCTAGCCTGCTAGCGCTGTGAATGATATGCATGTAGTATTTAGCCTGTGTAACGTGGTGCATTACTTTTATTATGTTTGTGCAGATGCTGCATGTTTGAGTACACCGGAGCCTGACGGCTGGTTTTTGTTTTTATTTCTTAAGGTATGCTGCTCCAGTCCAAGTGTATATAATGTGTGTATTATTTTGTTATGGGAGCAATATGTGCATTTCACTCGGATGCTGCATGTTTGAGTACACCGGAGCCTGACGGCTGGTTTTTGTTTTTATTTCTTAAGAAAATAAAGGTTTGTGAACTGCAGTTCCCGTGTGTTCCCCTGACTGCCTGACCTCCGTTACATATACAATATAGAAATAGATCTAATGTATTAAAATGTCTGTCTACAAGCAGACATATGCATTCTTTTGCAAAATGGTCGGGTTTTATTTACAATATCACATAGTAGTAAGGCAGCAGAAACCCTCACAGCAGCTTCCACTCAAGAACATTTTTTTTCAGATAAATGGTGACCCAAATGCAAATTGCTGTGATTGTCTGTCGAGGGTCAAGACAAGATGATACAAGCACTCTCCTTGTGGCTCATTGACATGACAGAGTGAGAAACGTGAACACATACCTTTTTGACGAGAATGGTGAGACCTTGATATTTAAAGGGTTTGGAGAACTCGATGTACTGGGCTCGTTCGTTGTTTATAGTCAGCGGAGCTACAATCATGTCAGCCAGGCCCCCCAGGAGCTCTCCCATCATGCCGTTCCACTCTTTCTTGTTACTGTTGTTCACCTACAGCCCCCAGAAAGTAGAAAGTATTAACGTGAGAATCAGCACTCGACCCGTCGTCCAGAAGGTTGCAGAAAGTTTTTTTCCAGGTTTTGGGATTTGGGTTAAGCCTAGAGGGGATGTACAGAAGTAACAGGCATGCTCCACATCTTGAAAACTGGCTCATATGGGTTCACTATTTTATGAAGTTTAGGAAGTCATGCGATGGAAAACGGTGCCCATGCTATTACTATAGAACAGTTTTTTTTCCTAGCTCAGAGGTTTATATTTCCATTGGGAAAATCTGAAATTTCTGTAGAAGTTAGATCTGTATTTACTTGCCTAACACAATCATGCTAATAATACTTGAATTATAACACACCTCAAAGTTAACAAATGCCATCAAAGCCATCAGACTATAAAACACGACATGTCTTAACACATAGTAATATACAGCAGTACTAGATTTTAGCATTAGGTGTTTATCAAGCCATTTAACAAAGTTAATACTAGTGTATATGTAATTACTAATAGTCTAAACATATTTTGATGCAAAATTACAAATCCACTAATAGCTCTATTGTTGCAGAATATTTAAGTGACACAAATTGCAAAATTAATGCAAAATTCAAAATAAAGATTGTGAGTTACGGAATTTCTTTCAGTTTGACGCCACACTTTTTCTGCACTAATATTGCCTTTTTCCCTAGATAGGCAGATTTTTTAAAACATTTTTTTATCTTAGATTCATATTACTTTTCAAGTTTCCTTCCTCAAATTGTCCCTACTGATTGCTGCTTTAGAGACATTTAATAATTTAACATTTAACATTCAGAATAAGAGAGATTACTAATGTTAGTGGAGTAGAAAAAATATTAAAAATGATTAGTAAAGTCACAAATGTCCAACTGTGCTTCATGCAAAGAAAGTTGTATTCATGCCTAAATATAAGATGGATGTGTCATAGTCAGTTAATGTAGAACTAACCCGCTCCTGAGTTCCAAATTTCCCATCAGCCACCAGATGAACCTCATAGGTAAAGTTCATGGTCATAGCCAGCTTGATCAGGAGATCAATACAGAATCCATAACAACACTGCGGTACAATTGGGCGTCCTGTAACAAGACCAGCAATGGTTGCAAATTACAATCACTCCCGAGGAAGTGTTGGATTAAATTTTTTGAATCCAAAGGCGGCGCACGTAGACTGAACAAAATGCGTTCACGCTCTCAGACGTCACTCAGCTGACCACGCACTTCCCAGCATCCCAACAGTCACACATTCTGGATGGCACACTCAGCTACATGCATACATATATAGATACCTACTGCATATATATGTATGCATCTCCAGTGGGTGTTTGGCGGGTGCAGTAAAAGCACATTGATATTAGAAACGTCCCTGATGTGTTACCTGGGATGGTCTCATTGGGCCCAGTGCAGATAACCTTTTTAATTAAGACTCCATTTAATGTCATTTCCTCCTTGCATGTTCCATCCGGCTGTGTTGGCTTGACATACACAAATGGCTCCTGGTGTATCGTCACTATCTACAACAGACGGGACAGAAAGCTGTTTATCACATAATCGGCGCTGGATCCGCTTTCGATCCTGAGGGATTCAGAGCGGCCGACCAACAGCGAGAGAGAAATTAAACCCATGTACAAACTCCCAGATAAACAGCGACACATAAAGACTGACAGATGAATGCAGAATAAACTGACAAGGATACAGATGAAAGGCTCTTTGCAGGACTGGGACAAATTTGAAGAGATAAAAGTTGCGTCAAATGAATCATTGCAGCCTTCATGGACAAAAGATAACTTCATTCCCCTCATGTTAGTGCACCGTCAGACACGAGCGCGTCAGCCCAGGTCGACACTCTATCTGTCTAGACACAAATGCCACATCGCCGCACTGAAGTGAAGGCATCTTACCTTCAGTCGAGTGGACATCTGGAAGCCCTGTGGTTTTTCAGTCTCTCCTCCGGGCCAGATGATCTTCCGCTGATTGTTCATTACCACCTGGAGGGAAGTCACACACATGTCCGGTGTCATAGGTGAGTGCTGACAGGAGACACGCTGGGGCGAGGCTCCAACACGGTGGGTGAGAGCCACTAATGAGTCAGCTTTATATAACCACAGCTCAGCGGTTACTTATTTATCACATCCATCCATTCCTGGGGGTGGCAGGGTCTTATTATTATTAATATTATTACACCTGTCACCAGGGACCGGAATACTGATCCCTGCAGTCCTTACTATTTGTCTATTGCAAAGCTGCTACATATGAATGAATAACCACCATTATCTACAAAATTGAATACTAACTAGGTTATCCCACGGCTTTCAATTGTACCTCAATCAATGATGAAGCATGCTTCCAAGGTTCAAACAATTATTTCCATGCTCAAATCACACATATTTAATATTCTGCAGACCACTTGTGGGCCTGCAGACACCAATTGTGGTAAATCAAGTATCAAGCACTACAAAGTGTTTTCTTGCACAGAATAAGGACTTGGAGCTGTCCTACATTAGTACTATAGATAGAAAACTGGAGCATAAGAAGAGTATGTCCATAGGGTAGGTACGACATACATACGAGTATAAAAAATGGACTTGAAAATTATAAAATTTCTATAAAATGTGCCTTGTCATCTAACCTGTGTTCCGTTGTATATTCCAACTTGAACGAGTCGACTCTTCTGGTAGTTGAGGATACTGTAGTGGGCGTACTTCCTGTCTCCGTCGTCATTGAACTCCACGCGTCCAGTGAGGCCCTCTGGGTATTTAGATGACATCAACACCCTGCGGCGAGCCAATGGGAACAATTATATGTGCGAATGTGTGCACATGTGTTTATGCAGGGGTATCATGTATGTCATCTGGTAGGCGTGTAAGAATGCATCTTGTGTGTTGTTCGCTATGCGGCTACCAATTCAGTGCATGCGGTAAACTGACTGAATCAACACAGTTTTGTTGAAAATTTTATGAGCACGGCCGAGCTATGGTTGTTGGGCTCGGGTGATATGTGCTGTTTTGTCACCCCGTCTCTTTGGAAGCGCTGCATTTATTTTATGTTATGCTTCGTACTGCTGCTCAGAAACCAATCTAAGTGGGTCATTTGAAACTCTGTTGTTTCATTTGGAATCAAGATTTCTTTACATGCTGGGAAACATGATAAAAGTAAGGGCTAAGCAACAGATCTTTACCAGGTCTACGGTAAATGAGCATAGAGGCAGGACTTAGGAAAGTAATTGTCACACCTTTATCATCCATAGCAGTTAAACATGAGAAATGATACATTCTGAATCCAAGCTCACCGTTTGAAGAGGGGCCCCGTTTTCCAGATGTTGGTGTTGCCCACGCATCCTCTGGGGGGTTCTGTGATATTCTCCTTCTCGAATAGCTCCTGGATGGACTGAGCCACCACAGCCACTGCGTCATTGATATGGGCTGACTCATTCTTCCCGTTGGTGAGCTGGAGGCCAATCAGACCTGAGACCAGGCCAACAACAAATATAATCACTGACCTGAGCCAACTTTAATATCTCAGGATCCTTTTTGCAATGCACAACATGGATGAGAAAAAACAAACTTATGGGGCCTCCCCTTTAGACATCCTGAATAAAGGCCAGACATCAGCTGCATGATCCATCTTCTCCGCCTGTAAATCTCTGGGGCGACTACTCCATATCCACATTGTGCCACTTGTGAATAAGGTATGTGATGTTAATGGATCATTTCTATGATGTTGGTGCTGATGACCTTTTCACAGTATGCGTAAAGAGTCCCTTGAAGTTGGATTTTTTTGTATTTTCACCGACCCGTTGTTGTGTTGGTACCCAACAAAAAAAATGCCATCAGAAATAAATTTAAACCGAGCAACAATCCAACTTCAGCTAAGTTTTTTGATTGCAACCGGGTCTGTGAGCCTTGCAGACTCCTGGAAGAAGCTGCAGAGAAGGTAGAGCAGACTGGACATGGACAAGGACAACAAACGCTCTGCGGGGGGTTGGTGGTGTTAGAGTGCCTGGGGGGAAGACGCTCGACGTTCGTGACCACAAAGTGATACAATATTGTGAGAGGCATGTGCGCAAATCCAGTAACAGAGACAAGTAAAAGCTGTTGCATCTTACCATTCTATCAGTTATCGGTCGCAAAACTCTCCCTTTATGATTCATTAGAAACCAGGGTATTATTATGACAGAGTAGCACAATGAATTTACCGTTGGATAATCCAGGACATGCACATGTACACTAAAAAACTGAGTGTAGTTTCTGCACAAATTACATTTAAACCTTTAAACACCCAATGCTTAAACGTTTAAATGTGCAACACACAACAAATATTTACAGTTTATCACGTAATGCATTCATTGTTCAACGGTTAATCTCTCTAATCCCGCATGTGTCACGATGAGCCTGCGAGCAGAGCCGGGGGTTAGCTCGTGTTCCCACGGATCTCCGCCGGATGAACGTACCGTCTGGCGCCTCGCTCAGGGCTTTACCCGACATCTCGCGCTCGCCCACCAGCCACACGTAGCCCGAGCCCGTCATGTTGAGGAAGCGGGCAGCCTTGTACACGGCAGCAGCGTCTTCCTCGCTGAGACAGTGAAAAAAATCCACGTCAGAACATGATCAGTCAAAGTCTGAGAACACATGTTGTAATCGTTCACAAAACGGGATTGCATGATTGAAATTCAACCAAGGTGTTACATATATAGGAAATGTATATAATCTTGACTTTTATGTGCAATCTGGACAAAATCGTACCTGGCGGACAGGATGATGACTCGGGCCTCCAGCTCTTTCGCCT
Organism: Eupleurogrammus muticus; assembly: GCA_036785175.1. Taxonomy (NCBI): domain Eukaryota; kingdom Metazoa; phylum Chordata; class Actinopteri; order Scombriformes; family Trichiuridae; genus Eupleurogrammus; species Eupleurogrammus muticus. The sequence goes on along the minus strand of JAYKQN010000013.1, from coordinate 17,450,654 downwards.
CCAGCAGCAGGGCAGTTAAGTTAGTCTCCTGGCTGAACTGGAGGACTTTCTCTGCCTGTGATCGGGGCATAAGAAAGGTCAAGCCAGCTACTTTTCTCTACCGTAGACACCATGCTGCCTCTTTACCTGCTTGGTTCGAGTTTGGTCGATTTTGTTTGAGAACGGGAGACAGAGATAAAAAAAAAAAAAAGAAAAAAAGAAAAGCGATCCAGGGGAACCGGCTGAATTGGAAAAAAAAAAAAAAAAGCTTGAAGGGGAAAAAAAATTTGCATTTGTTCGCATGCAAACTGAGGGTTATCAAGGCTCCAAAGAAGGACGTGCATGTGTTAGGTAGGGGGGTAGAAGAAGGTCAATGCAACCAGTAACTAAAAACGGGTGAAGGGGGGGGGGGGTGAGGAGGACGTTTTCCCCCAACAAAAAAACTGCTGAAAACTAGGGGTGCTACAGAACAGGAGGAAGTAGCATCTGGGAAACGGTTTTGTCCCACACTACGGGTTCTCCACAAAGGAATGGACTTGCAAACTCTTTTTTTTGTGTGTGGGTGCGTGTGTTCTGAGAACATGCATTCCTTTATTGAAGGAGAAAATGAAAATGATAAAAGCGGAGCGCTGTTCACTGATTTCTTTTTTTTTTATAATGACCGAAAATTATAGATTTTTCATAACAAAAATCATTCTTCATTAAAATCATAGGGAAATGTCTCAAAGTAAAAAGTAAAGAAAACACGTGCTACCAAGAGAGGGACATTTCTGGGTCGGCTGGTGACTGGTTTGGGCTGGTTTCTAGTTGCTACGTTTGGAAAGTTGGTGGGCGGCGTGCATTGACCATGCAAATATACCTTGGGTCCTCGCTTGTTGTCATAGGACAGTTGGTCGAGGTTTTCATAGTTCCTTTTTTTATTCTGATGAGTAATGTGCACAGAGAAAATATGCAGACACAGAAAAATATTATAAACAGTTGAAAATGGAGGGCAGTAAAGCATTCCAACAAATCTCCACTTTTCTGCTTCAAATTGGGATCTTTAACAGAGGGGCTTGCAAAGAACATCAGAGATAATCGCTTAATAAAAATAATGCTGAAATTATATGTACTTGAGAAAAATAGAAAGTACAAATATTTATCAGGATGGTGCTTAAAGAAATAATTAGCTCTAAATGCTCTGGCTCCAGCTGAAATCTATACATTCAAAATTACAAAAAGCAGCTCATCAACTCGTGTTTTTTTTATTCTTTATCCTGATTGTACCTGAAACTTATATTAATCAACTGGATGCTGAAAGCTTAACAAAGAACATGGCTGTCAAAGACAGCGGATTTTCAACACTCCACAAATACACTGACAAGTCCAAGCAAATGAATTGCATTGTGTAAACCAACAAAAATAGGAAATAGGAAACTGTATCTAACCAACCATCTGCTGCAAGTAGCATTTTTTCCCGCCACACAGTTACATGTTTGGCTATTGCTGTTGGTCAGATTTAATTTACAATCAAATTTAAACCAATCAATAATCAGGCTTATATTAGAATCTGAGTAAAAGAATCACACTGGTAATTTATCCAAAAATGTATTTCAAACTCTGTTTCATACACCATTCTAACTCTAAACATGCATTGCTTATGTTGTGTTATTGTAGTATTTAAAATTGAAAAGGCTTAAGCATGGTTTTAATTTACATGCAGTCAGTTGCACTCAATGCTCAACTCACAGCTGTGAGGATTTTAAATAAAACAGCATGAAAAGGATTTAGGAAAACATATATTATATAATATTACATCTTTAGAGTCCTTGGTTTTATATAAGTATCATTTTCACTGCCACTTTCCTGTAGGTGTAAAACAGTAGAATAAACTGATATGTTGAACAGGGCCTGATTAAAAAAAATATATTATAAAGATTATGGCGCGGATACTATACATTTAGTGTGTTGTATGGAAGTGAATCACAGCACAAGATATGGATTTGATTGATGATTTCAGTGGTCGGAGCAGGTTAAACTTAATGAAGTGTCACCATTTTAAATTTCAGGTCCCGTGTCAGTGAGAAGGAGACAGTCGAGATTCCTGCCCGAGGCCAGGAGCCATTTTGATGGAAAATAAAGCATCTTTCTGCTTCACGGGATTTCTTGCACAGCTGCCCGGCTTCACAGCTCACACCTCAGTGCCCCCCGGGTCTGCTTCCATCCCCTCACAAAGCTGACTGTACATTCCAACGATATTCACACTGACAAGCAAATTCACAACAACTGTCCACCAGAAACGCTCCTAATCACGTCCGCTGAGAGCCTCCAGGGCCGAGCTGGGGCTGTCAGGATCATTGTGTTGCCCAGAAAGATCACATGGAACTGATAAACCAGCCTTTTTACGACAAAAACTATTTTTTCCCCAATGCCAACACATTTTGTGTAAAAATACATAGACAAACTAAATAAAAATCTCTTGAAACTCTTTTCTCTAAACACCCCTTCATTCTGATCTCCCATAGCAACATACAGTATAATAGACTTCTTCAGACTTTATATACTAATTATAAAATCTTTGTAATATTATATGACATACTTTATACCTTAAAGGAATTTTCTGACATTTTTTAAAAGATAAAATGCCACAATTTACATATATATTACCTACAAGTGAAATAAATGAGCATATATTATATATATTCCATATATAAACTAAAATTCTAGAATTTTGTTCACAATCCATTTAAACCATGCTTAACTATCAGGTATCAGTATAAAATACCAAGTACCAAGCAGGATTTTAACATGAACAGTTTTTTGCATCTTCAGGCTCCATGAGCAACTCTCTAGAAAAAAAAAAAAAAAACTCTCTCTTTGCCTTTTGTCCCCAAGAGTATTTCTGAGCGCGCTATTTTTGTATCCTCAGCCAGACATTAATATTTCATGTTGTGTTGGTCACGTTTGCTCTCCAAGTCCACTGTGTCCAGAGCCTTTTAGCTGGTGACAGTGATCTTTCTGCGGCTGTGCAACCCCAGTAACATCTTGCCCCAGAGCTAAAAATACTATGTAAATTTACTGCATCTACAGTAGGTAATATACCAGAGTGACTGGCATGAATAACACCTCTCTCTTTTAATTAGAGCATAACGTGGTGAAGCTGGAATGTGCCACATCCAAATTAACATCATCTCAAACTGTAAAAGCTGTAATTGCATTTACAGTTAGGGTTTATAGCTGACACTAAAACCCCCCAAAAACATGCAATAAAAGACTTGGTGAATGTTTCATTATCCTGCTGGTGCTGTGACACACATTGCAGTTCAGGACTGAGCTGAAAATGAATTGAGTGGCTGTTCAGGGCTGCTGAGCAACCAAATCAGTGATTTAGACACATTTTCAATGTACTCTCATCTTAACATTCAAAGCCACACCTCGTGATTTTATTATAATGCAGCATATCCCCAAATGTCCTCACAGCTGGCTGCATTCTGTGGGTCGAACACCACATTCTGATATTTGGTGTCCCTTTAAGACAACTGCAAAGTACGTCTAAATGATATTATATTCTCTTTTATAAAAAATGTTCAATTATCAGAGTATACACTATAGTGAGTAATATCTCAAAGTGAAAGTCAAAAGTGTTTATCGTCATGCACAGTTAAAAAATTGTTTCTAGGTACAATGAAATTATTTTTTTTTGTTCTCTGCTCTTGACATTTCTACAAACAAACACACAATATAAAAATAGAGATAAAAAGAATTCAGTAAATATATTTGAAAGGAGCAGTAACATGAGGTGTTAGGTGCCTCTGTAAATGTTTGTATAATGTCTGCACAAAGGAAAGAGTCTGTTGTGCAGACAGAGATGTGCAAATCAACAATAATGTCTTTGGATGGGAGGATTAATGAGGGCATTTAATAGATTATGCAGGAAATATGCAATATTATGTAGTGTTAACAAAAATCCTATTGCTCAGGACCTAATGGCTTCGCTGCCCTGTCTAAAGCCTTCACACTCATTATTTCTCTTTGAAGATGTAAATCACATAAACAAAAAACTCGACTGCGATTTCTTAAAACAGCTGGGCATTGTAGTTTGTAGTTAATATTACTAATTATATTTTATAACATGTATGAATAGTGCATTCATTGCTGACTTTTTTACTAATGTGTTTATGGCAGCAGGGCAGTGTAATTTGATATCATAAGAAATACTTTATTAACCCACCATATTAAGACAATGATAATTATTATGACAGATAAATAAGGGAGTGTAGCACCATATCAATAAATCAATGTGTGTGTGTGTGTGTGTGTGTGTGTGTGTGTGTGTGAGTGATTGACTTCAAATAAACACACACACAATTGCCTGTTTTCATGGTAACACAGGAACATGTGAGCCAGTGCAACAGTGGCGTTCATTAGTGCCTTTTAATCATACGCACTGGAGCTCAGAGAACGAAGATATATCAGGCTTTTCATACACAGTCATTGTTGGTGTCGGTGCTATTGTGTGATTTAAAGATGTTTTAAAATGTTGTTGCTGCACACAATAGATTTTAATTAAAAAAAACCCTTCTCGGGGCCCAAGAATCTCTCCAGCTGGGCCTGCAGTCATGATTAAATATATGCATGATTAGAGCCTCACAGCAGAGAGAGTCACAGCAACTATTCTCAGCATTATGGGATTCAATGACTCACAGATGGCTTCAGTTGAGATCCAAACTCAGACTATGTGACATAAAAGGACTTCCTGCATTCCCATCGAAGGCTTTCACACACAAATTTTCTTTCACCTTGTGCAGGATCTGAGCCCCCTTGTAATGATTTTAAACCATCATTTAAGCTGCATGGATGCCGTTGCACATGTTTACCATTGGCTGATGTTAATCAATACAGAGCCCGGTCACTTGAACTGTCGCTGCTTTCTGTAAATCACCCCGGGCGTGTGTCGTATTCACTGTCTCCACTGTGTCGGATTTAATTAACCCTGTGAATCGGGACTCGTTTCACTCTGCCACACAATTACAGCAAAGAGCCCCAGAGAGGGACAAGCATCGCAGAGTAAAAAAAAAATGACATCCCATGGTAATTCCATCTTATTAAATGGATGAAATAGACGGCAGTTGTTTTTTTTCTCCCCCCCATCTCGCTTGCTCTCTGTTTCTAAAGGGCATGCATCACTGCAGTCTCAAGTCTGTTTTGGCTCATAGAGGATCAGCATTTCACTGACCCACATACACTGCTCAGAGCTACGCGTAGAACGGGTGCATCAGCAGAAAAAGGTGAAAACATCTCGCATATCTTGCGAACGTGACCTCACAGGGTGCAACGAACACAAGGCCACTGTGCACAGCAATGAAACCGGCCGTTCGTCACACGCCGAGAGGAGGGAAACACCTGCCCTCCACCGTGATGAACTCATCAACACTTCGCTCTGTGATGGTTTGCAAAGCCCCGTGTTAAAGTCCGCTATTTGGCTCCCATTGTGGATAGACACAGGATAATTTGGACTATGGCGAAAAGCAACGTGAGGATGAGCAAATAAACGTACAAACTTTTGTCAGATTAGACCACATTAAATGCCGTTGATGTCTCTAGGAATGTTAGCCAATGTTTACACAATGGTGAGAAAGAGATGTGGCCACATAACAGAAAGGAAAACAGTTAACATACATAGAAGACCTTTGAGGTTTTAAAAAACCTTACACACACACACCTACACACACACACACACACACTGTAGGGAGGGCCCCCTGGGAGCAGGAGCGTCTCACCTTTGTCTCTCTCTCCTCCAGGAGCGTCTCCAGCCTCTTCTGAGCAGCCCGCCCCTCGTGGTCGTCGCTCACTATCAGGATGATGTGGTTCCAGTTGAACTCGCGCATCAGGTCGAACCACACGTGCGCCTGGTGGGAGTAGGGAGGCACCGTCCGCAGGAAGGAGAGGTGGATACTCTGAGGAGCACGAGGCAGGGAACGGGGATTAGATCGGTTTGGAGTTTGCGATGAATGATTCACCACTCATAACACGGACAAATACACCACGCTGCCAAAGTATTCCCTCGCAAGCCTCGAATTTAAGTGACATCCCATTCCCGGTCCGTAGGGTTCAATATGACGTGCACGTCACGGGACAAAACGAGACATGAAGGCAGATTCTGTTTGTAGCTGTTGAACAAAAAACAAATCACGAATGGATGAACATCTTCACCGAATAACTCTGTTTAAAGCCTCTGATTTACCAGGACTGGGACTTTAATCGACTATAAATTAAGATATTAAAGTCCTTTTAGAGTTTTATTTATGTGTCTTCTTTAAAGTTTTATTTTAGCGGCTTGCGCTACATAAACACATTACTTAAGTCGCAGATATTATTAATGATGTCCTTTCAATTTCCAGCCGGGGAACCATTTAATCACAGCTCCCCTAATGGACAGTGATGGGACGTTTAATCTCGGAAGCTTTTTGAAGCCGCCCCAGGGGAGCTCCCTGCTCCTCGCTCGCTTCCCGTTTTCCTCTCTCTGTCCGTTTTGTACATCTCTCCCGGCGCCATCACTCACCTTGTCTGAGTAGATGGACATGCGGGTGGTGAGGCCCACCACGGGGATGCGGTAGAAGCCCGCCGTGTAGGAGACAGGCGTCGGCGTGAGGTGGTCGTTGGACTGGGGCGGGTGACTCACCAGGATGGCGTAGACCTGCAGAGGCACGCAAGAAACATTTGTCATCCCGAAAACTGGCATTCCGACGCCTCCTCACACTCATTTTACAAGCGTCCATTTTAAAGGATGCTGCAGTTTCACGTCAATTGGGGAGCGAGCACAATGTACCACAAAAAAGTTCAAGCCAACTTTAAGAAAATAGTTCTCTTGGTTAATGGGCTTTTTTTTTTCTAAATTTCTGTTGTTTATGCATTTTAATTGGATTTGTGTCCTTGAGTTTGTAATCTTACTGTGTTCTTCAGGCTTTAGTGTTTTGTCCGTTAGTGATTTTTGTTTTCAGTGCAGCCCTCTGGACCAGGTTGCTCTTGGAAAAGAGATTTGAATCTCAATGAGTCTTTTACCAGGTTAAAAAAAAGGATATTCAGTAATTGATTGAACTCAAATCAACTTGATCGCGTATGAGTGTGATTTAAAGGCGATTATAAAAGGCTCTTTTCAGCGAAATGTAGAAAAAACCGGATGTTTCTGAACCAATTAACTAATGAAATCTTGATTCTGTAGCTGCTTTATTAACCCTTGTAATGTGCTCCAGATTACCATACACCTTTTGTCCTCTAGGTGGGGTCAAAAAAGCCATCTAAAATTTGACATTGTTATTTAAAGTACAGTGTATATATTGTCAATAAATTATACCTGTCTTGTACCTTTAATGACCAGTCTAACCCAATACTCTTGGTTTACAGAGGCAGTAGATCGTATTTACATGAAAGAACAGCTTTTGTGAAAGCGAAAAGAGGTTGTTTGGGGTGAGAACAACTCCAGGAAACAAAGGTTAAACCAGGTTTCTGGGGCCATGAGGCAGAAGGTGAGATGTGTTAATTTGAGCCCTCTGTGTTCCCCAATTATAAAGAATTTATCTAGTTTTTGTAAGAGAGTGCCTCACGATTAGGTACAAACGCCTCAAGCTCTTTCAATTTGAGTTTATGGTTACGGTTAATCAAATGATCACAAATTAATTACAACACTGAATCCAGAACCTTTGAGGTCCCTGACCATCTGGAGCTGCGGTGCAGTTGGCCAAGTTCCCTGGTCGATAATCCAGTCTTCACTGAAACATCTGTTTTTCAATGTCATGATATATTAAAATTGTGTGTACCCTAATCACATGTAATCATCTTTGAGTGCGCACAACCACTTTGCTCAAATGTTGTATAACAGGTTATAAATAACATGTTTGAGCTGTGATTGTCTGTATAAACTGGAGAACAAAGTCATGTTTAACAGGAAAAAAGAAGAGCAAAGAAACTGCTGCTTTGTTCAGATGTCTTGACTGCGTGGGCTGGCGGCCTAATATTAATTTGGGGGCTGTTTGATTTAGACTGACTCTGCATTAAGCAAACACAAGGCTGGCCAACTACCCGAGAAACAACAATATTTCTGAGTGCCTGTCTTAAAGCCTTGAGAAACACATCAGGGTATCGGAGGCAGGAGAATATCACTGGCATTGCATGGGCTATTGGATATGAGCAGCCCGTATGGTTGGGTCAAAAATTAGGTCTTTATTCCAAGGATTGCTCCCAGGCATCTACTCCTCCATCTGTTACTGACTTTCCTCCTCAGTGACTGTTATCGCCTTCAAGCCAATCTCCTCTGATTAAACCTTCTGTGTAGACTTTCTGCAGGAATTAGGTGTGAGGCGTGTCTAATTTACAAAAGGTGTATATGTGTATGGGAGAGGGGTCTCAATGATTGTCATGATGTGCACATCCTAATACGCAGTCATGCTTTGAGTGAGGATGCAGTATTATTGTACAAGCCTCTATCAATTAGACTCATTACACTAAGCACAGGACCAAAGGCTCGAGAGCAGCAGTGCTGCTGTGGGTGTGCAAGTTTTTTTTTGTTTGAATGAAGCTTAATTATATGTGTGGGGAAAATGGGGGGCGAGAGGGGCTTCACACCTCGATACAGTATGACATGATGTCTGTGCTTTTTAAAAGCTGTGTTTAGCATCATAAGAGCAGATGAACAGTGCATTTCAGTGTTTAAATAACTCTCGCATTAACTAACTGCGCATTACTTATGAAATGCATTTTGCTCGTCAAGATGTGCAGCGCATATGGTATGAACCATCATTCATTTATGCTGAAAGTAAATTCTCTGCTGGAAAATGGATGTCTTTCTGCTGTGAAACTTGCTCTGGCACACTCCTAAACACAGTTCTTTCATGTTTCACATGGAGGCTACAGCAGGGAGGGAGAGAGAGATCCACGGCATACAGAGACTGGTCAGTCAACCTGTGCATGTTAGTCTCCTCTTGCCAAAATGCACGCAGCACACACACACACACACACACACACACACACTGACAGTCGAGTGGTTAATTGTAGGTTAAATGATCTATTGCATATTTTCACTCCTCTCTGGTCTCTTTGCAGTTCAGTAGATTTGCAGCTGTGAGTCCTGTGAAGTACGGTTGCCTTCTCATCCGAGATGTGCCCTGAACCAAAACCTATTTATGGATGCCTATAGCAGATGGATCTGTGGGGAGTTTTGAGCCATTTGAGTTATACAATGTGAACTCATTGTACATTCACAGGTGTTTAGTGGATGCCAGATATGACACATAACAGGCCTGGTATCTATAATGTATGGATCTTTTAGTGTTTCTGTACATGGGAATATGTAGCTTACATGCAGTTACCCTGGTAGGGTCTGTTAATATTAAGCCATTCAAGACTGATGATGTGGTCATGGCAACGGGCATGGCACTTGATTGAAAAAGCACATCTGATTATGACATGTAGGAACCGTTTCCTTAAACTTGGGCACATCCATAAAGCGCCTCACGCAGAGTCCCCACAGCAACACATTCCACAGTAAGATGGACGGAGTGCGTGGGGCATGCACGCCTGGGAGTTCTACTGCTATGATTTAAGAGAAGCAAGCAGAAATCTGATGAGGCGCCCATGCAGAGGTGGCGGTCAACTACCTGGCTGGAGATCAGGTCCTCGCAGACGGACAGAGCCATCTGGATGGCGTTGGGCTTGTGCGTTACGGAGATGGCGGTCAGCTTGAATTTGTCCCTGCCGTACACCTGGTTGGCCTGGGTCACGGCATCTTTGAAGACCTGCTCGTACCTCTTCTGGCTCAGGACGGCGCCGATGTTCACGATTTTGGGCTCGCAGCCGGCCCGCGCGCAGGAGCACGAGAGCAGCACGGCGAGCAGAAACAGACGCATCGCGTGGAACGCCAAGCGGCGCGGCGCAGCCCGGCCGCGTATCTTCTCCCCGGCGGCGGGTCGCCTCGACCAGCTTCTGGACAGCAGCGCGGCTCGGCGGGACTGCGGAGATCCAGGTGGGCGTCAGTGAGCGAGCGAGGGAGGGAGGGAAGAAGGAAGGGAGAGAGAGAGAGAGAGAGAGAAAAAAAAGACGGTGTTTTTATGTGCAATGCGGAGGAATGCACGTGAACATATATAGGAGCAGGGTGTCAACCATACATCCAAACCGCATTGTGCACCTTTTTTTCCTCTCCTCTCTCTCTCTCTCTCGCTCTCTCTCCTCTGCAAAATTCCCCAGACCTCCCCTCGGGTTTGCAGGGAAGGAGTTAAATCATGCTCCGTGCTTCCAGGGGAGAGTATCGCTCCATGCAGCCGCCGCTCAGCGCGCTCAGTGCGGACTGATCACCCCGATGAGTCGCTGCTGGTCCCTCCAGGCTGAGCGGCTGCTGTCCTTGGTGCTGACAGCTGTGCATGCGCGCTCCCCTCTCTTTTCCCTGCGCGCTCCCGCCGTAGCTGCTACCCACTCCGGGTTTTGCGCGTTGGCGTGTTGCTGCTGCTGCTGCTGCTGCTGAGGAGGAGGATGATGATGATGATGATACTGAAGCAGAAGCTGATCGTATTAAAATATAAAATGCACACACTTATTGTAAATCCATGTTGTTCATAACGGTGACATGACAGAGGGGACCATTGAGAGGCGGCGCGCATACAGCGTTAGTTGCATACCTGCAGGGCATGCAGAGCTTAATAAAAAATATTTCAGACTCGTATGTGGGCTTTGTTATTGCGTGGGCTTTGAACTGAGCAGCAGTGGTGTGAGATGAAAATTTCTCCCCCCTCAGATGAATGCAGAAAAGCAGACGGAGAGGCGGTTTATTCCATACGAACAGGTTTCATGTCAGAGTTGCGCCACGGACCAGGGCTTGATGGGATGTTTTTTTCCTCCAAACTGGAAGGGGAGGCGGATTTCTCGCCATGGACAGTTCATTAATCACACACCATGACAGCGGCATCCGTCTTCTGAGCCACACTCCAACACAAGACCTGGCTTGTGCTTTCAAGTGTGCATGCGTGTGCGTGCGTGCGTGTGTGTGTGCGTGTGTGTGCGTGTGTGATTTGAGCATGGTTCTGATGATGATGATGATGTCTTGTAATCTCTGGCCTCGAGTATCTAAGTAGTCCTAACTGTTGGGGTGCATCCCTGCAGCAGAATCAACCTCCTGGTTACCTAGGAAACAAGACTTTTACACACACATGCACAAAGGAGGTGATTCACACACTGAGCTATTCTGTGGTGAGCAGACAGTGAGTTTATTCATCACAGCGGGATGGAATCAAAATAAATCACTTCAGCAAAACATGTAAGCGCACAAAAATGAGAGGTGAACCCGGCACGTTTGTTCATTCATTTCATTATTAACACACAAGTACATATTTTGACCCCAGGGGGATTTAATCTGTCTCTAGTACCTCTGTGTATTTATTCAAAGTACTAATATCAACAATCCCTGCACATGTTTTGGGAATGAGGCCGGTTTAAAAATCATTGAACGGTGTGCTGAATAATAAATCACACAACACACTCTGTATTCCAGAGAGCTGATGAATTAACCACAAGGCTGAAGGAATCAACAATCATCAGCTGCTGGCTGTGTGTGCTTCCAAATGAGGCTCGAGTCTCAAATAAGGATTTAGAAGTTTTTGCCCTTCTCATCTCATATTTTTGCACCTTTTCCAGGATTTTTTTGAAGGTGTAACATTTGTGGTTTCGCACTCCAGGATTCTCTGGGGTTGCAGAAAGAACTAGTTTTGTGTCTGTCTCTTTAATTAACAAGCATCTACTCAGACTGGCCCACTGGCTGTGAGTGAGGGTGGGCGATAGCACAGGATGTGTGCATTCCTGTGTAGATTGAGCATTTAGAAACATGTGGCAGTATTGATATAACCCATATAATGAAAAACCTATTAAAATCTCATTTACAATATGAGACCTTTGACACAAAGATATTATCATGAACGTGTGCACACTGCTAAAGGGGATATGTGATAGGTTTATAGGCAGCTGGTTAAAAATCACTTCACTGTATTTCAAAGTCACTTCAAACATTATCAGATAAAAAAGATGAAAATGAAAATATATATTATAAAAAATAATATTTCACTCACCACATGAGTGCAGAGGAGACAGCAGGGATCTGGCTGATGCTTGGCTTTCTGAATTATGACCCATACAAAGCAGCATTATGTTTTTCACCATATCTGAACACTTTTTTTAATATCATTGGTACTAATTAAAGGTCTGTTCCATTCACTGCAGCAGAGTCTTTTCCATTGAGCCAGTGTGCACAACGGCAGCAGCTTCACTGTTTGATCTGAGTGGATCAAAACCTTAATTAGTTATTAGTTTTATTGGTAACACCTGTGCTCACCTGCTATTTGATTTCAAAATGGCTGCTACGAAAAAGGTCTATCTTATTTAGTCCACTTAAAAAGCATGACTCACGCAGAGGTAAATGGGGTTGGGTCAAAGCAAAGTTTACTTGTGGCCTGAAAAGAAGCGGAGATTGTTGTCAGAGCTGGAAACTGATTTTCCTGCAGGCAGAGAAAGGCAGGAGCCCAAAAAAAAAAAAAAAAGAAATGTGTGCTCATGCAGACATTTTTACTTGCAATGCTAGAAAAAAAAACAGGTGTTACTAATAACATTAACACCATTTTGTTCAGAAATACACACATGCTATGACAGTGCATTTGTGCATTTTTGTATAAGGAATATCATCATTAATATCATTAGTTCCACCAGCATCTGCTGTGAAACTGGTCTATTATGAGAAGGTGTTTAGCTCAGGTGATGCAAGTAGGCAAGCACACATTGACGGTGAATGGGTGACAGAGGTAATGAAAGTGCAAAACAATACAAAACACCCCTTAAGAGATCACACCAATATTATAGTTTCAAAGGGGAAAAACACTTTAAATATCAACGTTGTAATCTATTTGAACAACCTGCCTTGAACAATAGATTTGTGTGAATTCTGGAGAAACTGAGTTGGTTTTTTCAGGTTTTTAGAGCACATGCTCCCTCTGGAGCTCAGCCTGCACGCATCCATTTTCAAAGGCGTTTTCTCTCATTGAAGCGAACAAGCGGCTGAGGCAACAAAAACAGACGCAGCCTTCCAAAATGCCTGCCACGCAGACAGGATAAGTCCCCGCCACCATCAGAACCACTGAATCCAACTGAGAAAATAATGGTGTTGAACAGGGCACCTAATGAATGCCCTCCCCTCGGCACGACTGCCACGGCCAGTTTGTATTAAACTCGCCACAATCGGATGGCCCTGACAGTGTGAAGGCCTCTTATTAAACGCGGTTATGAAGCCCTCTGCTGCCTCTCTTCCAGCCCACTCACACACCACTCACACATCAGCGAGACTGGACCAATCCTCTCTGCAGCCATTATATAATAAGTTTGCTCGTTTGCCTCTGGAGCGGTGCGACACAGGAGTCCGATAATAACTGTTGAGCTGTAAGGCACAAAAAAGAAAAAAAAGAAGCACACATGGCCGAGCACGCATAGATCATTGCAACCTTTTAAAACACACACACATAGACGCTATTCCACATACGGACACTTTGAACCGGCCCGCCCACACAGAAGTAATACAGACTAACGCAGATCCCACACTGTCCTCTGCAGGGACAGGAGACGGATGTTTGGGTGTATGTGTTAAACAGGTGTTATTTAGATATAGATTTCATCTAAATAGCAATAATTCAGACACTAAGTGGGTTTTAAATTGCTGGGAACCTCCTGGGAAAGGGTGAAAGGTCGGTGTCCTAGGTGGGTGAAAGGTGGTGTTGGAGCCTTTAACTTAGACGTGGATCGCTTCCTTCACTTCTTCTTTCAGGGGAGGGGGGGTAAACTGCTTAATACTTGACAAGCAGCCCAGTGTTTACATGTTACAGTTTATGTTACTGCAACTGACAGATATGTATGAATATTAACATTCATTAACAGACGCGGGTCAGAGGCTGTTCCTCTTTAGTGTCACTTTTCCTCATAGTAAGAGGGTGGAGAGATGACTTAATTGCTTCTTCATGCACTGAAGTTGAAAACATTGCATAAGACGTCTGTTCAACATCACTGCGTCGGACTGTCACATCTGGCATTTTATCACAAACTGGGATATTTTTAACCCTCAACAATTATTTTTTATGCCTAAAACGCTACGCTCACCTGGGCCTGCTGGCCTATAAAAAAACTGGCCCATGAGACCCTTGTAGTAACTTTAATTATTCATCATCTTTTTCCCACACAACATTTCCAATTTTCTTCATGCATATATGATGAGATAGAGCCTGTCCAGGGATTGTGTGTGCACATGAAAAATAACATAAATAAATGAGCTTTTGAACCACTTTAATGTAAAATTAAGTCTTTCCTGTTGCAATGGTAATGGCATTTTGTTTTGGCAGCAAATAAGAACGCATTAAAATATTACATTTCTTCTGGAGGTGCAGGTTTTGAAGGTAATCAGGTGGATACAATTTAATGGGGTCTTGTTAAACATTATTTTTAACAAAGATGAAAAACATAGTAGTAAGTAACTTTGTTTTTCCTTTAATGGAAGAATTCTACAAAGTGCGATCAAACAACAGACAGAACATGTCACATTCCTCCTCCTCCTACATGTTTTAGCGCTTGGCGAAAGTGATGCGTGTCTGCAGCTCTTCGTGTTGCTCCCTGCGTCAGACAAGAGAGTTTTTCAGAGCACGTTTGCTCTGACCTGACGAGCTGGAAGTGAAGGAGTGTACTATAAACGATATGTGAAGATTACTCTGATGCATCAAGCATCAAGCCTTTTGCATGGAGCTGTTGTCCGTAGTTGTTGGACGCTTCAGTCCACATTATCTGATCGAAGGAGAGGGGGGGGAGCAGTTCATGCTCTGCCTGTGCTTAGACATAAACAGAAAGCCTTGAAAGTGAAGTGGATGCGTCATGTGCAGATGGATGCCTGCCCATCTGATGTGTTTCTCATGTAGTGTGAAGTCCTCACATAAATCATAGATGTGTGTGAGCCCCCCCACGGTGTTCGCTGGCTTCCTTGTCCCCCATGGCGAGTTTAAGCTGAAGTATTCATGCTGCAGAGAGCATCAAGACTCTTTAGAGTTTTAGCTCTGCTCCCAACATGCTGCACAGTCTTAAGGGGGAGGGGGGGTTTGGGGGTGATGCTGCACACTCGATCAATATGGATCAATTCTTCGTTTCACATTGGAGAAGCTTGTTAGCACCAAATTTGTGTTTCAGTATTTGAAGCAGGGGTTTCGGAGCAGAGTAGGATTTGATGTCAGTGTTTGTGATCAGAGCAGATACAAAGACTCCACATTGGTCTTGTTATCACTCCTGTTACAGGATATCAAATACATTGAATATGTATGTTTGGAGTGTCTGTTTGCATTGAGTGGTTGAGATCGTCTTTTCACATTATTGTCCAGACCACCATTTTATTTTATGTCTCTACATCAACGCACTCAAGGCAAGAGATCTTGTTTTCTTGAAGGAAAAGTTTTGGTTTTTATTTGTAAGGTCAAGAAATTCTTCCTCTTTTGTAAAGATACAAGCACATATACTGAAAAGTCCATTGCAAAAAAATTCCACGGATAAATCTTCTACCAAAGAGGAATTTTGTACAGTTACACACCATTTTATCATGGTAGATTATTAGGTTTCATGGTTTTTTGTATTTTTTTAACCCATAAAACTGCTCTGCTGTGCCATTATATTGCAGCAAAGCTGATGGAACACACTGACATAATAAAACCTTTAAGCTGGCCAGACACCAGCCAAATTTCTCCTGGGGGGGGGGTGTCATGAAGCCTCAGTAATTGCATGAGCGATCAATGAGCCGGCTATTGGAAGACCCATTGGATTTCCATTTTCAACTGTAGTGAGCTTGTTTTAGTATTATTGGAGCAGTATGTCACATGTTATGGACAAATGGCAACTTGAGCAGAATTGCAGGTTTTCCTCCATGTGTAGTGAACATTAGCAAACTTAATATTTCACATTAAGCAATTTATATGCTTCCTGTTTGCCTTCTTGTAAATTTACAGTAGGTCCTTTTTATTGCAATTTCTGAATATTGGATGTGTGTAATGACAGTTGATTTATGTTAGTTGATAGTCCTTTTATAGTCAGATATTAAAATATACCCTTCTATATGTGATGTTCAAAAAAAATCTAAGAATATTGTAAAATTTACTAAATGTTAGCCTGTGTTGGAAAGTCGATTTGATTATAGAGCACAGAACACGTAAAAGTTTAGTTATCTATAAAGGGGACGTCTACATACAGTAGAAACACTTAAAGTATATATATACAACAAAAAAGTCAAAACAAGTCTAGAGAAGCATCATCATTTATTTTTTCCCATCTTTCTCTCTCGTTAAATAATAAATAATAAGGATATAAAATTGTAGCGTCGAGTATTATGTCTTGAAGTCCGCTCTGAAAGGAGATCAAGATGGGTTTTGTTGCCAAGAATATGCCTCAGCTCCAACAGCAATCATCCAGCTTTAATCCAGAGTCAAACCTCAATTATCCCCAGCACCAAATCCTACTAAGCCATGGCACTGCTCAAAGGGAATGAAAGTCAGATGTTGACAGACTGATAAGAGACTGGATGCTTTTAGTCTTGGAGCTATTTTAGAAATAGTATTGTGCTGTGAACTTCTTGGTGCCAAATTATTTTTTTCAAAAGTGTTAAAGATAAATTCTGCGTGTTGCAGCTGTCATTGCCAACTCCACACTGGATGTTTTCCAATTCCATGTCTAAGTAACCGCTACACAGGCCTTAGTCCAAAGGTCAGTGTGGAATAATCAGGTTGTGTGGAACGAAAGATAACAAAATGAGGTTAGTAAAACAAGTGTAGAATAAATGACATTTGTCATTGAGTTATTGTTTGAGGGAAAAAAAAAATCAAATAAAGGTCATATTCCTCAATGTTTTCATGTGTGTTCATTTTTGAAAATGCCAAACTGAGAATGGATTGTATTCTCTAAATATCACTCGTGTGTAATAGCTTCCAAACAGTCTGTCATTTCGAATCCATAAATTGCTGTGCAGAGAGCAGACAGGCCCGAAATCACTCACATGGTTACCTATAAAGTGTGGATATCATAATGAGAGGAAGGACCATGTAGAGGAAGCAGCCCAGCAGCAGCATGAAGAGCAGCAGGGAAGCGGAGACACAGAAGCAGAGGGAGTGGAGCTGCATCAGTCTCAGTCCTCTCAGTAGACAGGAAGGGCAGACGCAGCATCCGCACGCGTCTCTGTGGGCCTCCAGCCGCCTCTCCAGAGCCAGGCAGCACAGCGGCGGCGCCGGGGCGGCCTGCAGCTCGAGGCGGGGACGAGCGACCGCCGGCCCGGCCGCGTAACTGTACGACTCCTCCTGCAGCCTCCGGATCTCCCACTGGGGGAACGGGGTGGTCTGTCGGCAGAAGGGGCAGCGCAGCCGGCCCGGGTCCTTGGCCCGCCTCAGGATGCCGGATATGCAGTGGTGGCACAGCGTGTGGTCGCAGTTGAGCAGGGCCACGCCGCGCGAGTCGAACAGATCGCCACAGATGGGGCACTCGTGCCGGCTGCCGTCACTGCACAAGCTCCTGACACTTCCACCGCAGTCGGCCGATTCCAGCCCCGGCGGAACAGATGCCTTCGGGTCGACCCCATCTGTCGCCGTTTGCGTGGCAGCTTTGTGGGTCTCGCCGTGGCCGTCCTGGTGTTTGTGTTGAAGCAGAGGCTGTGAGGCCGAGCCGCTCTGGTCCTCCTGCCTCTCTGCTCCCCTGGTTGTGTATAAAACCCTGAGATAGTTCTCCTCTGTAGCTGGCAGGTGCCTTTCCTCAAAGGTAACAACACCCTCTTCCTCAAATTCAAAGACTTCTGCTTCAGCCATCAATTATACAGTCATTAAATTGTCTATTACAGTTAACACAAGTCCTCATTTCAGCATGTCTGCTTCTTCTTGGACAAAGCTCAACTGAGCCAATTGTTGATGTTATGCCTCGGTAAAACAAAGGCAATGCAGTTCTCGCCCAGCACAAACCGAGATAAGATTAGCACATTCGCAGATAAGGAGCACTAAGCAATATTATGAGCGGCGGAGCGAAGTGCCAGTGGCCGAGTAGTACCGGGAACATTTCACCATTCTGCTCAATTTAACCCGCTAACATATTCAGTGCAACGGAAAGCTTTTGCCAGTTCAGAAACGCACGAGCAAACACATTAGAGCAGAACAGACCGATTTATTCTGCCTATTTAAATAAACATTACAGCTGTAGATTGGCCAGTTACAAAAATATATGTTTCAATATTGAAACGAAACAGAAGGTAGACGTTCATCTGATATTCTTATGAAGTCTTTTTTTTTTTTTTAAATAACTTGCTATTCATTTTGAAATGGATGTCTCGTCTATGACCACCTGACCAACAAATAAAATGGAAATCCAATATAATCAATCTCTCTCCAGCACTTTGACAATATTGCTTTTACACATCACATCTTAAAAGACACAGTAGCATCTAGTAAAGGTTCACAGCATAGTCATCTGTGCAGAGTAAACACAAATATATGTTTAAATAGATTTTATAAAATGTTTTAAATGCATAGCTTTGATTAATAATGTTAATGTACAATATAAAAACAATCAAAGCACAGCTTGTTACCATCTGTTCCAGATTATCTTACTGCCACATGTCTGTATGCATTGTGAGACTTGTTAAAGGAACAGTTCAACATTTCAGGGCTACACCTACACCTTGACACCACCAATTCCTGTGGCTGTAAAACTGGGTCAATGATGTTTTGAGCATCAGAGAACTCCCATGAAATGAATCAGTGCACTATCAGAACTTTATCTACATGCATGTTTGCAGGAGATTAACCAGAAGTAGCTGGTGGAAGTCTCCCGGCTGCCATGCTCTGCCTCTAGTGTAAATTCCTGCAGCAAACAGAAATGTTGCCACAGACCACAGATTGAAGTATTCTGTACTGTAAAACACAGAGATTTACCTGGTGGTGATAGGCTTAATCAGGCCTTTTGTGAACTTGTTCGGCATGGCTCCACTGTGATGAGCGCTTCATTTATATGTACAAGTTCTGCACTATAGCTTTGAGATTATGGTCATTTCCCTCCACCTCCAGTCTTTATGCTAAGATAAATTAAACCTCTCGTTTTACTCTTTGAAACATATTCAGTACAAGCAGTGGTGTAATGGTAATTGTTATTAGTCCCATCAGTCAAAGTCATACACTGACATACTATGATATACCGTATAAGGCTAAAATAAATGTGACGTGGCCCTTTAAGTTGACATTGCATCAGTTGGCTGTTGACTATCCTGAGATATAAATCAAAAAAACAAACACACCTGCATATAAAAGCGTAGCTTGGTTTGATTTCTGAAGACAGAAACTGACTGCATGTGTTGGCATAGGAAAGAATCCATTTTGCAGATAACAATATAGATAATGTGATACTTACATAGTCTTGTCAGTTCCAACACTAATCCTGATGTTCTTAGTATTGCATGCTTTGAACACTAGTGCTGCTTCCTGAAAAGTTCACATTTATTACCTGAATCATCTCCGTCCAATAAACTAATCTAATACAGATTCAGGCATGTGCATAGATGAGGCTGAAAAGACCAATTAACACTTAATGTCCCCCTCTTCTCCAAATATATAAATACTAGATTTGCATATTCTTCGTTTCTGGATGTTTAGTGAAGAAGTCGATGTCATTCCCATGATACGATTTTTTGTACATTATTAAAGTATTTTATATACATCCTGAAACATGTTTAAGAGTAAATAGGGATAATTTTATGTTTAACACAAGATTGGGGTTTTAAAAGAATCCCACAATCACGTCAAGCCTCCTTTAATATTTTTACTTTAAAACATGAGTGACCATTCAAAATGGGCATGTTGGGGACAATCCGATTACTTGGCCTCAAAACCGCTCATCCGTACACCTTCTCACTTACCATTGCCTTTCCTTTCGGTCCCCAGAAATACATCCTACAAGCATGAAGTCGATTGGATGATCACTTCTGTTAAATACTAGAGGCAAATAAATCCTGACCTCTCTCCTCTGAAACATCTGATAAATGTCCGGGTGCATTTCACGATTATTTTGAGATGGATATGTGCAAATGACGGATGGTTTTACTGTTGTATTTTACTGGTTTGTTTTACCATTTTTTTATATGCACACTGCAGACACTGAAGTCCAAGGCAAATTTCCCACTGGGACAATAGAGTCTATCCTAATTCGGGGAGGTTAGAAGTTGAAAGTCTCATTCCGGTGCTGCAGCCGCGGGCTGTTCTCACTGTAGAACTGACTGAACCAGCGGCGGTGCTTCTGGATGGCTGAATCCTCCTTCACGAGAAGAGGCTTGGAGATGTACTTTTTATTGTTCCAGATCATCACGTCCCGCTCAAACTAGACACACAAAAAAAAAAAAGAAGAGAACAGGAAAAGGTCAGGGGACAGGAAGACAAATGCTGTGTGAGCAAACATGACACATGTTTAGAAATAATGAATCTTCACATGAGCTTAAAACATTTCTTCCTACTCTATCCAATAATCAGCAGATGATACAGTTGCAGTGCACTGTAGCGAGAAATTAAATATTAACTAAAAGAACCTCCTGTTTTCTATCCGCATCACTGTATGCAATAACAAAATTCGTGATCATTGATCAGCAGGGATTTCTTTATGGAGGGTTGTCGACTAAATATCCCTCCACAGTTACTCCATCAACTGCTGAGGTTTAGAACAAGCCTCTAAAATTAATTTCATAGCACTAACGACATCAGGAAACATTTTTGTAGCCTGAAGCGACCTTTGATTTACCATTCACAAATGCATTTCACCTCATCTTGTGAGCCAACACATTAGTTTTTTTAGATTTTGTTAAATCAGTGTGTTTTTTTCCAGTTATCACACAGCTAATTATCACATTTCATGAGGACTATTTACACCTTTCCCGCGATTTTGTGGTGTTACTTCTGGTGGCAATGAAGAGGCGAAACAAAATCAAAGGCAGGGTGGAAGGCAAATACACAACCATCCCTTCACATCGAAGTTCAATCATAATTCTGAATTGAAAGTAAAAGTTACTCCTCAAACGTCACATGAAGATGTTCTGATGACAAAAAAGAAGTTTACGTCACAGTGCCAGCAGGCGGTCAATGTGGGTTATACCTGAATACATTCTGCTTTCAGGATGAATTTGGGCACCAGAGGTAGAATAGTGGACTGATAGAAGATAGTATGAGAAACACACTGCAACAGAGGCTCCACCGGAGTCACACAGTGAATGATCACACCCCGACCCAAGAAGCTGTGGTGAAACAGCAAGAACACAACTCCTGGTCCTATCTGAAATATAAACAATCAGAAAAAACACTTTTAAAACAATTAAATGTTCCTAATGCTGCCGACCATAAAAGCACATATTTAAATGACCATCTATCAGGTCATGTACTGTGTTAGGACGCAAGATAAATCCTTAGAACTAGAATCCGAGAAAGAGATGTAAAGTTGTCATTTAATTTTAACAACCAGTTAAATACAGTTGATTAACTCCACCAAGAAGGTTAGTTTTTAGCCGGTGTCCACCCAAACAATGCCTCAAAAAGTGGTCGAATTTTAAAACTTTTTGGGAACATTGGGAATTGTACCATGAACAAATAATTAAATTTTGTAAATATCTTTCCCAAAAAAGCTTGTTACCTTTCACACTATACCAGAGCCACTGGATTTCATGCCTAAAAGATTTTCCATGGATTTTCTATTGTTCTATACTGCGTCTAAATCAAACAGAATATAACGTATGAAGTGCATTCCTCAGAACTTCGCTGACCTGTCTGGCCACAACATGAACATCAAGCAGAGAGCAGTGGTGTCCAAACACAGTTAGAGAGTGTTTCACCAACATCGTAGAACAATGCTGGTTGGGCTCTGACTCTGGTTCCCACTGAACCTTGAACAAACAGACACAAGCACACAGGACCGTCATTAGGTTTGTGGGAATTTGCAAACGTACCATAAATAATCATCAGTACATCAAGTTTTACCTTCCAGTCATGTCGCAAAAACTCCCAGGTTTTGCTGTTTGTGTAGCGCAGATCTGCCCCGCTGACGATGCTTGGCGTGTGAAGGTGAGCCAGATGAGCAACATCTGCTGCATTTTCGGGAATCTCCTTTAGGGGAAAATGGGTCATCATGACACTTTCATGTGATCGTGCGAAAAGCATCTCGTCAGCCTGGGGGGGTTTGAAGCTTAATTCATGTGCAATTATAGAGTTTTCCTCCACCCTGTTCTCTTGGCAGCAACAGAGAGCGAACTCTCTTCTCTCTTCACACTAAACTACCGCATTGATAATTTATGACGCTCTTACCTCTATGTGTGCGTTGATAAAATGTTCAGTTTTCCCTCGGTAGACCCACTCGCCATGCGCGATCTCCTGCAGCTCCGGGACGGTCCACTGAGGATCTTGTGCATCACAGTGAAACCAAACCAGAATCTGAGAGTTGACCTCACAGCTGGGCCAGCGGCGCACCTTGGCAAAGTCTGGCACTGAAAGACAAATCAGATCACTTAGTGTGCAGGCATTCATGGGAAAGGGTAGGACCTTCCAACAGTCTTCTGTCTACAACATTGTATTCCCACGGACTATCAACACATGGAAAATGTCACTCATCACGTTGCCTCTGGTGCCACCCTCAGGTCACACTGTCAACCATTGGTGGCACCCTCAAGACAAAATGTCAACATTGGACATTAGAGCAGCTGGTGCTGATGGGAATAATATTAGTTGCAAGAGTTGTAATATTTAGTCATAAAACAAAGTATTCGACAAAAATCTTTTAAGATGGTGTCGCCTCTAAATCAAAAGTAACACGTTATTATAAAGGGACATTTCATCGAAATCCTTTCAAAAGTCATTGAGACATTTAGACCAACGAATGTTTGTCGCCATCGATACTAGAAAGTAAATCAGGGGATCACTGAAGGTATTAGGATTCATCCTCTGGAAGTTATGAATGTGTTGAAATATGTCAGAGAAAAGTAAATGACCTGCTGGCGATGTAGGAGAAAAGAGCAGAGGATCGCAAAAGTTCTTAACAGTTATCATGTGAGGACCAGTAAATCTGTGCACAAAATTTAATGGAAAAAACACCCAGGAGTTGTTGAGCCATTTCACTAGTGTAATACTAATAAAAAAAAAAAAGTAAATTATACAGTAGACCTACTGATTTAAAATCTTTTCACAGGAAGGAATTAATGGCCTGCTCCAAATTGTTCCCTGGTCTAAAACAAACGTCCTGGCTAAAATTTGATAATTTACTGTAAATTATTTTCTTGCATTTTAAGTTATACGCACAACCAAGGAATTATAGTACTGAGACATAATAGTGTACATTTTGTAAAATACCAACATCTTACATGAATACCTTTTTCTGCATAAGGGATCCTCACACACTTGCCATCACTCCCTCGAAACTGCCATCCATGAAACGGGCACTCTATGCAACTCCCCACAACGCGCCCCCCCACGGCTAGGTTAGCACCCAGGTGAGGGCAGTAAGCATCCACCACGTAGGCCTCCCCATCCTGGCCCCGGAACACTGCCACCTGCTCACCTAGGAGGATTCATTACATTTGAGACAAACATGTAAAAAATAAAATAAATCATAGAGATACAGTAAATGTGACAGAACAGAAAGACAGAAATCAGTAAACACTACAAATTCTGGCTTTAAACATACAGGCAACAATTGAAATGCTTCTTTTGCATTGTTCCTCCTTAATACTCTCTTTTGCAACAAATCACAAATTCATTTATTTGAAGCTTACTGTAATTCTTTCATTTCAAGCATGGAATCATTCACATGACCAATGGATTATAATTCATCCGTGGTAACCAAAGAAATCCCAGAGGAATAATACGAATTTTCAGTACAAACAGGTTAGTTTCAAAATATGGTGAGAGTTTTCCTTCCATACACAAACCAATGTCAGAGCTGTATGAGGGGAAAAGGCACCATGCAGAATTTTAGGGAATAAGGGAAGAGTACGGTGTGAGGCACTGGAGGCAGTACTTCACAGCATGATGCACACCCAGAAGGAGGCTAAGTGTTGATCTGGGTCAACAGAATTTGGGACAGTGAAATGGAAGTAGAATATAGGTGGAGAAAGCTTAGGAGAGAATAATGAGCAAACAGGTTCAAAAACAACACAGCAGTTGAAAAACAGCACCTTACAGAGAACAGGGTGAGACAGAGGAAGATAACATCAGGCTGATCACATTCTCAGGACAAGAATGAAGATTCTCTCCATTCACGTCAGATATGATGTTTTTATATCATCCAGGATGTGTGGGTGTGTTGCTTTCCTGTCTTGATCAGTAGGTGACCAGTGGATGGTTTGTCTCACATCAACCCTGATGAAAACAGCCATATCTCTACACAGGATATCTGTACCAGGACACCATGGCCCACACACACACACACACACACACACACACACGGCCCAATAGTACTAATTATTTTCCTTCTAGCAAGAGATACACTTATATTAGCCCATAAAATAATGAAGAAATGCCCAGTAGCTGGTTATGCCATTTCTAGGATGAAGACTAGAAACATCTAGCTCATATCTTTCTATCTAACAACCATTTTCCCCCCATTTAAAGTGAGCAATTCACCGGACAATGGGCTCTTGGATGGGAGCAATTACATGCTTCTTCTTTTTAAACGAATCCCGCTTCCTTCCTCAGTAGACAGATTTCGCTGCTGTTGTTATGGAGACGGATGTGTTGACACGCGAGCTCAGTAGCTGTTAGGATCATCATCCACATCACATTTAACACTGCAAAGACAGATTTATCTCCAGAACAACTTGCAAGCTGAAGATGCAACTTTTCCTTATTGTAAAAATATTTGATGGACTGCATGACTTGTCATAGAAGAGCACGCAGGTTAATTGGTAATATTTATTGGTAACTAATAATTGCAGCTGTATACTGAAACACTCTACAGGAGCAGGTGTCTCTCTTTTTGCTGGCAAGCATGTTTTTTTCCGGGTAGAAAACCTTTCATGCTGCGGCCTGTTTATTTATGGCAGGTGATGCGACACATGAAAGCAGCTCACGCTCTGTGAAACCTTTTTTTGAACTCCAACTCGAAAAGAAAGTCTCTGAACAGATCAAACAGCGTCGCCACGTGGCAACGCGTTTTAAATATGAAACACGTGACGCAACAGAAAGATGAAGCACACATATCGGCAGGAAATAGATTTAATGTAAGATGTTCCATCGGGCAACACACGGTGTGTACAAATTGAGCTTTGAAGCTGATGCAGGACAGATTGGCCGAGTGTTGCTAGGACAAAACATCTGTATAATAAAAGATTTCTACTTTGGCTTGAGGTAGTTCTTAAATGCATCTTAACTTGTTAAAACCTGGTTCTCACAGCAAGTCTTACTAAAGTTAGGCTGCTGAGACTGATTGAAATAAATAGCCTGATCTTTTATTTTTTTTCCCCCCACTATACTAATGTTTAGACATAAGGGACAGCAGCAAAAACAGACTATACACTATATAGGAATCCTCTATGTTTTGTGACTTTGCAGAAATATGCTTAAAATTTGAATTTCATTATTATGTGCAGTCATACAATGTGAAGTTTTCATTCAGGCTCATCCAGCAATGAATGCAAATAACCTAACAGAATATTTAAGTTTTCTATATTCACTTTACAATTTTAGTCATATTTTTCTTTTTGATAGCCAACAATCTGATTTTTAAGGATCAAGAAAATGAATGTCAGAATCATCAACTATAAGATTTGTGATTCGTAACCACAACATTGGCCTCTGACACCTACAAACTAAACAAGCGGTTTAAAGCTTGCTTGACCTGAAACAATGGGGCTTTGTTGGAAAAGAAAGAGTTACCAAGCAGCCAAACAGACAACAGAAGCCTTTGTGTCGGATGCACACATTAAATAGCAGAAACCTCTGTAATATGAGCTTGTCTCTCCTTTCCTGGCAACTGGGCCTCACTACTATACACAAGACAACAGAAACCAGGTAAACTCAAACATTGAGGTTGCTAAAAGAACCAGCAAACACTCATTTTCATAAACTCTCAGGTAACTTCAGCTCATTCAAACCACAGCTAGACTCAGATGAAGAATAACGAGCACGTCACACCACTAGAGCGTGGTCACAGCAGCCATTTTGACAGGAAATAGCAGGTAAACACAGGTGTTAGCAATGACATTAATTAAGGTTCCATTCCAGGTCAAGCGGAGTCTGGGAGCAGCTGCGGTGCCGACGCTGCTGCTCTGAATGGAACAGAACCCTAGTTAGGATCATTGCTAACACCTGTGTTTAAATACGTCATGTCAATATGGCTGCTGTGAAATAACGGCTAATTAGGCAAAGTTAGAAAAAAGCACTTTGAAAAAAGTAAATGCTCCTGAAAATACAGATTAATGTGAATCAAACACATTATTCAATATAATATAATATAAATTCAAAAAGAAAAAGTCAGATTTTTTAGTTATTTCACGGTGTGTTTATAGCCTGTTTTACAGGTTTTTTTGTTGGTCTAGTTTAACATGCAGCACAAATAAATATATTTATGTCCCTGCTTTAAGACACACTATAAAACCTTGCTGTGAAATCTGCAGTTATGTACTGTGTTAAACACAGTAACATTTCTATAAATTATTATTACAGTAGATTGCTATATATTTGACAATAAATCAAGAGTCCAGGACTTACTGTATTATAATACACCTAATCACTTAATACTGTAAATACAACTGAATTAAAAGTATAATAAAATTTAACTAAATTTTTGCAATGCATCAATTACTATTATGATTTGCTATCATTCACTACTATGACTACTTCCTGTCTATAAATCAGAGACCAGAACACATCTCCTCGCTGCCCTCTGAGTCCACTCGAAACTAGATGCAATAACTTTGAGGGCCCTAAACGTAGAAAAGATTTCATACATGCCTTTGACTGCCTGAAGAGTTCACGACTTGAGTCATGGTGTTTACACCTCACCTGACCGCATCCCCACATTTACATTTCCGTGCTTTCTGCATGACGTCAGTCTGTTACCCTGATCAGTGCAGCAGCTCTGAGGCTGTCAGCATCAGTCATCCTCACTGCCGACCTGAGTCCACAAACTAACATTTAAATCACTGAGCGCATTCACTCGAGTAACCTACCTATGTACAATTTGAAAAGGCTCTTGTGCTTTACTTGAGCATTTCTCTTTTGACGCTGCATCGTATTTTCGACCGCTCTCTTCATTCCTCTCCCATTAATCATCTCACGACCCCTTCGATTTATGTGGTGACTCTCGGGAGGAGACGACTCCTGGGCAAGAAAATGCTGCTCATACACTGATGTTTCACTGTGAATAATCTACTGGTGTCAAAATGTATCTGTCAGAGAGACCCAACAATTCCTTTACTTTAACTTTTAAGAAGTACATTTTTCTGACAAAACGCTACTTACGTACTTTTCACTTCTAAAAGAAAATTTTTATATGCCTAAATTGGCACTTTTACTTATGTATAAAAGCTGAATGCTTTCATCAGAGGAAGGATTCAGTCATTTTTTTTACCTGATTAGGATCATAGGGGGCATTTAAGAAGTTCCAATTACCTCAGCATGCTTTTAACCCACATAGATACTCACAGCCAAAGGTGTGAACCTGTAACCTTCTTGTTGTAAGGTAACAGTGCTAACCACTGCACCACTCTGAATTCAGATGCTTTTATTTCAAAATAAAAGTCTTGTTTTAATATTGTTTCTTGGATTCAAGGCCCAGCTTCACATTAACAGTTATGGGAAGCTTACTGTTTATTATAATTAAAAACACCGTTTTTGCATCATACCTACAACAGAGGCATGTTTGACCTCTCCTCTCTCCAGCATGTGTGAGTCCAGCACTCGGTACCAGCCGTTCGGATACACCGGGGGCAGCTCTCCGGTCTTCCTCCTTCTGCGCACCTCGTTCGCCGCCCGCGCCTTGGAGCGACCGTCCCCGGCCACGTATCCCACGTCGTCGGGCCCTCTGAGCAGCTCCAGGGGGCAGAAGAGCAGCCTGTACAGCCGGCCCGCGGCCAGGAGGGCCACCGCGGCCATTGCGCAGAGCGCAGCGCGCGCCGGCGCACCGACAGGTCCGCAGCCGCTCCAAGACGCGAGCGTTGCGCACAGTCCCATCACAGTTACAGCAGCAGCCGCCGTCCTGAAGCTGTCCTGGCTGCCCATCCTCATCCTGTGCCAGTGCACTATAAAGATGAATTTTGAAATAGTTTTTTTGTGTCTACATTGACTAGTATAAAAAACTAGTAATTAAATAATTATTAAATAAATAGCCAAACTTACAAACAAAAACAAAACTCTAAATAAAAGATGTCCAACAGGAGGAGGACACAGAAAGATCTGATCTGAGAAGCAGCAGGTGGCCTTTAAGGCTACTCACACTCTCTCCACCTCCTTCTCCACTTTCAGAGCTACTTCCTCATGATACAGGAAGAATGTCTGTGTACATGCTTAGTATGAACAGAAAAAAAAAATCGAAAGGTAAAAGTGCACAAATTAGGCCAATTCTGGCGAGTCTCATCACATGGATTGAATAATCAGGAGTTCTTATAAAAATTAATTAAACAAAACCTAATTTCTCCTGTAATTATTTTGGGGTTGGATGAGATTTTCTCACAGATTGCCTGGACGTTAGGGGATAGAGAAGGAGCACTGTGGACTTCCTCTGATTTAAAGCTTGAGCATGCTCAGCACTTCCAAAGACTCATTTATTCAATCATCATCACGGTGGTTTAATTTATTAAAAGTATTTATTAGTGGAAACAGAACTAATCACCTTACATAATCTTCCTTAGCGGATGGACTGACTTTAAAGCCAACATGGATAAAGAGTTCTTTAAATGATCATGAAAAGGATGAAATTCTATGTTTCCATAACAACCGTGCAACGATAGAATCGTTTGATCAAAAGCTCCGGAGCAGCAACTAAATTGATCTGAGGTGACGTGTAAAGGAGGCAGAGGGAGGAAAGAAATTATTTACTTGTTTAATCAATGTGTATAATTGACACTACAATTAAGGGGACTATTTGACATCATCAGTGACCACCTCCAAATGCTTCTGCATGTTTAGAGTTAACAGATTGCAGAGCCTGGGCCCGAGCCGTTAATGAATTTATAGACAGGGGTCATTTATATATTGGAGATGTTGTTTCTGGATGAGCTGATGAAATAAGTCACCACTCGACACAGCTTCTGTTGCGCACCAGAATTTTATTCCAAAAAGAACAGTGTCGTAAAACAGGTTGAATCTGAGAGCATCTCCGAAGGCCAAATAGTAGATCTCTCTTCATCATGCCGAGTCTTGGAGAGTCTCTTGTGCCAATATGAGACCTCTTTGTGTTTTCCAAACGTCTTCTCTATATACTGTCCCCTCTTCCAAACATGGATTGCCTATACTTGGTCAAACCTCTTTATTTAGTAACAGCTTCTGTTTCTATTAAACTACAGGGACCAGTGCAGGGACACGTGTGTGATGCGTTCACTGTGACTCTCACAGCAGCGATTTTAATGAGCTGAAGTTGCCTAAGAGATTTTTGGTGACATGAGACCTCAGAAAAGACATTTACAATAATGCCACAGTAACAAATGTACACTTATAAAACAGTAAATCTTCATCCAGTGGTGCTAACTGTAAATGAGAATAAATCTGAAAAGATATATTTGATCCTATAATCAATCGGTAGTAGACAATCTCCTGTCAACTATTTACTCTAGGCTGCAGCAGAGGTTTTACTTTTTAAGGTCTGGACTTTACAGTGTAGAAAAGAGACTATGCTTTTGTTTTACCAGTCAAGGGAGGTGGGGTATTCATGCATGGTACATTAACCTGTCAGGGCCATTAATCTGGTGCCGGCTCCTATGAAGGTTATAGGAAGGGATGAACAGCATTCTCTCTTATTTTCCAGTTTTTTTTATATGACGAGCGTGCACTTCACTCTGAATATGAAAGCCTGGCCGGTGGTTCGGAGTTAAAAATTCATCCTGAACGGTTATAAAAACCTAATTTATTTCATCTTCCTCTGGAGCAGCAGTTAAACGCTGTGTTGATGAAAATTGTACGGTTGCAGAGCACTTTGGAGCTGTGTCTGTTTTGCCAAGTGCAGAACCTTAGTCGTTAGTTATATGTCGAAGATGCAATATTTTGGTACAATGTGCAATACCAGTGCAATATTATTTTAGTGATTTCTGTCTTATTGCGTGTGTCTTGTTTCTTGTTTTTTGTCTTTTTTTTTTGTGTATGAGTGTTTTTGCTGTTGCTAAGCATATCTAGTATATAAAGGATAAATTGCATCATCACATTAAGTAGCTTCTTGTACATGTGATATATATTAGTTTATTATTAATATAACTTAATTTATTACACTACTGTTAAAGAGTTTGAGGTCACTTAGAAATATCCTTATTTTCAATTAACATAATATTAAACTAATCAGAAATACACTCTATACGTTGTTAATGTGTTAAACGACTATTCTAGCTGCAAATTCATTTTACTCATTTAATTAATAAAAGCATGACCTTTTATGGAAAACACAAAGGTGTCTGGGTGATCCCAAACTTTCAATTGGTAGTGTATATTTGTTTAGTTTAACATGGTGTAAATGTGAGTGCATAAACAAACTAGTATGATGAACCTGACTCGTGCTCACTCATGTGCTGCATGTGCCCTCTTGTGGTCTGGTTTCACTCTGGAGAATGCAGACTGCAGATGACCGTAACAGCGTCAGGTTGTTGACCTGTTACTAGAGCACAACAGTACAGTTCTAGTAGACATCACACATATACATGTGTGTGTTTAGTGCCTGTATTGCAGATGCACAATTAATAATGCAAACTCTTCCTAAGAGGTTTATTTGGCAGGAAGCTGATCCAGAAATGCACAAAGCACAGGCTCATCTTCTGTCTTTTAGTCCTTGTCCATCTTCAGTGTCTTTGTCTTTTTTAAGTAACTAATTCATGTCTATTTTATAACCATGACCACAGGAAATCTGTATTTCATTCAACATCTACTGATTGCACTTTAAACTACACACTTTTCGTTGTCTAATTCTAACTAATGTTACAGCTAAAACTAATTCCTCCGATTGTTCTACCAACTGCTAAATCCTGATGAAGCAAGTAGTCATTTGTTTAATAGAACTTGAAGCTAAACATTTTACAAGACTACTGTAATATGCATGTGGTTTTCTTAATTTCATATTAGAAGTATTTCTCATGTCACTAATTGTCCCACATAGTGATGCAAAAATCATGGTAAAATGTAATAATTAATCAACAATAAAAGACTAAACTTACTATCAAGTTTGGAAAAAAAATGACTTTGTGTCTTTTCTTACTTCCATTGTGGAATATTTCAAGATAAACAGTGGTGTTTGTGAAGCTGCTGTTGACTCACAGAAACAGGTGGACCACTTCTCACATTAGTACAAAAACACAGATCAAATCTCTAAAGTACTACCATTGTACAAATACACAGTAAAATATACAAATATCCTCTGAGATATGTGTCTTTGCACCTATTATTGTAAGCAATATTCACAAAATTATCTGTGAAAAAGTGTTGACTGCAGACAGACATACATACACCAAACTACATTGTGTTTTTGCTATTGTGGAGAATGGCAAAAAGAACTAAAACATAATGGGGACCTTACGAACTTGAACTCTTGTCCTTTTACTCTCGAATGTATTTGATGTTGCATGCATATAAGTGTGTTATTTTAATTCAAAGCTACATTTTTAGTATGCAAGTGCACCATTCACATAAAACTTTGTGAATAATTTATATAAAAAAAACAGTACAGTACAAAACATGCAATAGCTTGCAGTCTTCGGTTTTCATAAATGTGTTCCTATTTAGGAAGAAAAAAAGGATTTGTATTTGTAGTAGTAGGGTAATTCAGGAAATTGAATGTGGGTGCATCATTTCTACTTTTGGCATATTGTAGTAGAAATAAGTACAGCAACATAACAATTGACTGCTGAACTGTCCCTTTATGCAAGTAACTACTGAATTTGTTGTTGAAAAAAGAATAAATAAATGACACTTTTATTGTAAACCCATCAGATTTGTTCACCTGCTACTCACAGAAGATGTTGCAACAATAGCGACTTTAAGCACTTCTGTCCATCTGTCTTCACAAATTTTCATTCTTAAGAAAATTCTGAAATTCTTGACAGTTTCAGATACCAACAGCACACCATGGGTTTAATATACAAACAACACATATTGAAAGATAAAGTATTAAAAAGCTTTTTCCACCATATGTTTTATTGTAGATTGCTTTTGTGGCTACATTCCAAACAGACAAAATGCAAAAATCCTGGTCACAACTATTTAAAAAAACATTTACAAGCCGTAAAACAGTAGTAGAGACTAAATGAAACCAGCAATAGAAGTAGGATTATTCAGAACATCTATGGGTTTACAGGGTGAATTCGAGTTAAAGTCAGACTTTTTACAAATTAAACCATAAAAACAATTGAAACTGGTTTAAATAAACTGACACTTCAAAAAGGGATTCATTTAAAGGTTGGGGAGTATATGAAAATTGGTTTTGGTGGTCATAATAATGATGTTTACCCATATAAACTTAGAAATACAACTATAATTAAATAAAACCAAAGAAAAAATTTTCATCATCAAGTATTCATCATCAATTTATTTTTCATAAACGGATACTGGTGAAATACTTTATACAGGTGCACAGGGGGCCTTTATTCTGTGGTCAGTGTGGGCATGTTGGGCAGGGCACTGGTCCAGAAATGCACATAACGGACCCTCAACTTCTGCCTTACATAGTTCTTATTCATTTTAGAATTGATCTCCACATACTGTTGTGTAGCAGCCGTGAATTTGGGCCAGGTAACCGGCACGCGCAGGTCCCCTTTGTTGGGGTCTCTGTGGACACAAAACAGAAAAGAGGCGACTGAATTAGGGCACTTTCAGTTTTCTATGTCTCAGATCAAGGATGAATTCTAGTGGTTTTGCTAGTTTCTGCAGAATTATACCCAGTTTTGGCAAAGTTGGTCCAGTAGGCGATCATGTATCCGGAGACGCCGCGGTGGCGAGGCCAGTACGCCAGCGGGGTGGTGAAAGGCTTTCCGAAAACATACTGCAGGTCATCGGCGTGGTCGGCGCCCATCCACCTGGGGTACGGCAGAGTGATGCCGCCCATGCGGTTGGGCTGGGAGAACACGTAGGAATAGGTGCGACCCGTTCTTTAATGGGACAGGAAGAGAACAGGGGTGGAACACGGATTAAAAATGGGGAACAACAAGGAAGACATAGCACACAAAATATGAAATCTTAGTAGAAGTTTAGGATTTGGTGTGTAATAACTGATCATTTAATTTTAAATTAAATTGATAATTACGTATTGTCTTCTTTTAACCCTTACATGTAAAGAAATATGAAAAATAAAAGCACCTATAAAAAGTTGGCAGCGACACTGAAAGATGGGGTTCTTACGTGGCATTGGCAGCATGAAGGAAAAGGGCGACTTGTGTAGGAACCAAGAAGATAAAGTCCGTTCCGATCTCCACAACTGTTTTCTTAATGGTCTCCTGGTCGGGTTGGGAGCCCCACGTTGAGGTGTATGTGGTGTAAGCTTTTTCCATGGCGGCCGGGCCCTTCTCTTTAGTGTAGGAAGTAAGGAGCCTCTTTACATCTTTACTGAATAAGGAAGAGATGGGTTGGAAATCATGTCTGTTAAAGATCTGCAACTCGTTTGTAGCTCCCGGGTAGTTTTATAACATAAACAGAACAGCTAACACTCACATAGGGGTCTCTACGAGGTGGGAATTGATGGACGGGACGTCCAGGCCAGTAAAGAGGTGGCCGTCCATGTCATTAACTCCAGCGATGTAGTCGATTTCAGCTGCATTGTGGAACAGGTTGTAAGGTTCGTCCGGCAGGAAGTCGCCGTCAATTACAGCTGACAGGAGCAGGTTGAACACAAGCGGGGCTGCGGAGACAGATACAAGCAACATAATTACCTCGTGTTTTATACAGCTACGGCATTTGTTATATCTGCCGTTGACCTGTGGAGAATGTAAACTGGACAGAATTCTAATTTAGCAACAAGAAACCTACTGACTTTGAAAAAAAAAAAACAAGCAAGGCTTATCAAATCTGTTTTTATTCATTCAGTATATAGCACTAAACTATGAGTGTGAAAGGCATTAATCAATTTCAGGTGAGTTTGAGTAAAAAAAAAACGCCACTGAATCTGGAGCATTTAAAATGTGCAACTTTGGTGTTCCCTAGTGGTTGTTTAAAAAGAAAAAGGCACTGTTGCAGAATTTACACGCATTTAATCGACTAATCAGCCATTCGCTGTAGTCTTTGCTGTGTCTTCTGTTTTAGAAGACATCAGACAACACAAATTCAGTAGCTTTGAGATGGTGTGTCACACGTGGGCTGCATTTACTAATCGAGCCAGAGAGGTGCACTTTACCATCAGCTGAACTGGCCAGTTTCATAGTACCGGCCATTGTTAGGATGTGAGGATCTGTCATTTTCAAACAGGACACCATGGTGTCATCAGTGGGGCAGTTGACCTTCAGAGCAACCTGGGAAGGAAGGTTTAGTTCATCTTGACTTGTATCAGGTTAACTATTACTAAAAAGGAGCAGCAAGAACTTTCCACAGAAGAAGTGAACCGTTCCGATAAAGCTGTATGATGTACCTGTTCAGCAATTTTACTGGGATTTCTGATGATGCCCCAGGGACAGAGGGCGACTCCACTCTGGGAAATGGCTCTTCGGATTAGTCCTTTGTTGTGGGGGGTGAGAGTCTGTGTGAGATATATAGACACCAGATATGTAAGTGTGTGTGTGAACTCATCGCGCGAATCACCTGTTTTAAAGCTATATTTGACCTCACAGGTTCTCACCTGGAAGCTGACGCTAGCGCCACCCGCAGACTCTCCAAAGAGGGTGATGTTGTCAGGGTCTCCTCCGAATGAGCGGATGTTCCTGTGCACCCAGGCGATGGCAGCTTGCTGATCCCATAGACCATAGTTTCCTTATAAGGAAAAAAATGTTGTCCTTGAAATAACATTTATTTTACTCCACAGCAGGAATTACTAATTGTACCAAATCTACTGCCCATCTGTACCTGACTAGAAGATAAATTGGTACCTACCTGGTAAGCTGGAGTCTCCCGTGCTCAGGAAGCCCAGAGTTCCTACACGGTATCCCAGTGTCACCACGATAACATTCCCTCTGTCTGCAATCTCCTGGCCGCTGTACAGGTAGTTGTCCAGGAAGTTGGCGCCCATCGAGCCTCCGACCAGGTAGCCTCCTCCAAAGATCCAGACCATGACTGGCAGGTCAGTGGACACTAGAGAACAGAGAGGATCAGAGCCGCTTGTAGTATGAATGGAATATGGACGACAGTGTGTGTGCTTCTCTCAGTTGTTACCGTAGCGACCGTGAGGAACCCAGATGTTAAGGTAAAGACAGTCCTCACTGCCCCTGGTGTCAGTGAAGATCAGGTTGAGCTGCATGCACCTGGCTCTGTACTCAGTGGTTTTCAGAACACCTGACGAGGAAAACACACTGTTAGAGGTGGGCAACAAACTCTAACATGACGATCAGGATTTTTAAAAAATGCTGAGACACATATGGCACGTTTTCTTTGCATTACGGTTACCCACCGTCCCAGCCGGGGTGACGCTTTGGTTTCTCAAACCTGCCAGGAATGTCTGCAAAGGGGATGCCCCTGAAAACGTCCATGTGACGGCGGAAGCCAAGACGAATGTTCTCCCCCTGCACCATGCCTCCTTCTGTGAGCACCGTCCCCAGCTACAGAAATTAGGAAAATGAATTAAAAAAATAATGTACTTGAGGTGCTAGTCCACCAAACATTCTAAATGAAAATAGCTATCCTTGGACACACAAAATGAAGGTTGGACTTTTCAGCTTTAATCTGGCCCAATGTGGAAGCAAATCAAAGGATACAGCCATTAATACAGCTCTTTACCACTAATAAAAAATACATGTATATATTACATATCTGTTAGTAGCTGTAGAGATTGGCCTCCACTTAGAGAACGTGGGTGACACACATTCTATAGACACACAAGAAATAAAAAAATGTACTTACAGAGGCAGCGGAGACCGCCTCCAGGAACAGCGTGACAGCAACCAAAATCCCAAACATCGCCGTCATGATCCAACTGTGACAACCAGGTCGATTGTTGCCCAGACTTTTATAAAACGGACCCCTCCCCTACCCAGCGTCTGACCACTGTCCCGTCTGTTGGCCTGCTTTTCTCAAATAATATTTAACCACCTGGCACCCTCCATACTGACGCCATTGCAGCGGCCCAACACGGATCAAGGACGATTCCATCACTTCAGACACGGAGGCTGAGGCCTGTGGTGACTGAGTTTGAATGGAAAATGTTAACTGGGTGGGTGGGGCTGTTTAAAATCAGGCAGATTCCAGGAAAGCAGTTGCACCACTGTCCTGGATTTTATTCAAAGTTTGATGTTTATTTATTCATTTTGCAAAAATAAAGAATATGCAAAACATAGGATTTGAACAGAAACATTTTTGAGGCCTTGGTATCTGGGTCCATTCATAATTTAGACAAACTTTGAATACCAACTTTTTTTTTTGCTTTCACATGAAATGACCCAGTTGTGTATCAGGAAGCCAACCTCTGCTGAGTTGACACAGCCGTCCAACAAGAGCCAAAGTCACACAGCTGTAGCCAGGCTAAATTTATCCTTCTTTGACATAACAGTTTTCTGTCAGCCCATGCTACTAGGTCAATTCCTATGACACAGGAATTCAATAATAATGGAGATACTGTGGAAGAATTGCAATTATACCTTGTAACTGCATGTTGTTTAATTCATATACGTCCTATTGTAATTATTGCAAATACCAAATGCCAGCTTAACAACGCACTTGTAATTTCCACTTCCCGAGTGGAAAGTTTTATCTTTCCCACACCACGTGAAGGCAGCATTAATAAATGGTATCGGAGCAACATTGCGGGTTTGCAGTACCCTCGATATTACTCGTTTAGGAATGGATTTTTCACTCTTTCCCCAAATCTAGGGCATTATAGAAAAATTATTGAACTCATTACAGACTTTTAATAGTTCTACAAAGAACATAATTGTCTTCCATCCCAAAAAAGCTATTGCATGAACCTGTCTTGTTTGCTCATTGTTTTCCTGGTAAACACAAAATTGTGTGGGTGACCCCCATTTGAAAAGATATTGTAATACTGTGTGAAATGATATTTATATATATATATATACACTGCATGTACGTATGACGCTTAAGATATTAAAAAATAAAAAGTTATCGGGTGATATTGTTCTATAGTTTAAAAAAATTAAAATAAAAATCCAAACAAAACAAGTCATTGTCCTTTTAGATGGGTGGTGTAAACAAAATAATACAATTCATGCTCAAACCATTAGAAATACTATCATTTTTATTTACATACAACTCTAAAAAACGAGTCAAATCATATCACAATCAATGGAAAGAAAATATGCAGACGTATTATCAGATGTAATCCAGAATTTCTGTCTCCATCTCATTTTCACTTCCCTCAGATGGCTGAAAGTCATCGTCCTCATCTTCCTCTTCATCTTCCTTAACCTCATATTCCCCCTCTGCATCCATATCCTTCACTGGATAATCCAGGCGAATGCGTCTGCGCCTCTTAGGAGGTTCTGGCACCGCTGGGGGGAGGGAGGGAAAAAAAATTAGTTATAAGGCTTATTCTGATATTATTCCTTTAAGGCCAGTGGGCCTGGTTCTTCCGTGGTTATATACATACACGTATGTTTTCCTTACATGGTTTCTGTGCTCTGATGATCGTCTTGATCATGGCTGAGATTATGTCCCTCAGCTTGTCCGTGGTGCCGAGAACACACCAGCCGTCCCGCTCGTCACACACCTCCTCGTTTCCTTTGTTCTGATCCATCACCTGCTGGACACTGAGGACACACACGGTATCACTATACATTACAATATTTACTAATGATTCAAGAACTTGTCTACACAGCACTGCACGAAATGTACCTTTCCACCTCCAAATCACAGAGCTGGTAAAACATCTGTCTATGAGGAGGCAGCATGCCCTCTCTGAAAATGTAGGACGACTCCTGTGGAGATGAAACAAGGGTCAGGTGTCACACAGTGACAAAAGTTGGTATAAATGAAAAAATAACATGTCTGTAAGGCAGGGGTGTCAAACACGCACCCTGGCAGATAATTTCGCTTAAGTTTTTCCAAAACATAAGAAATAGGATAGAACATTAAAGTAAAAAAAAAACAATTTATTCTTATTTTTTTAAGAAAACAAAAAAGACCAATAATCTGCCAATAGAATAGGACATTTCGAGATAATCCCACACAATATTGGAATATTTGTACCAAAAACAGGATATTTTCACTTGTTAAAATTGAATTAATTTCAATATAAACTAACTGAGACATCATACTGTTTGAACAACTTCCGTAAAGGATCTCCACTGACCTTCAGCCGGTATGAGATGGGGAGATGGAGACTGGTGCTCGGACCCTCCTGACCCGAGAGCTCCATCACGCTGGCTGGCTGAGGACCTGAAAGAAAGCATCACAGCAGTTCAAATCTGTAATAGTTGCGTCTCTTTTGTAAACTGATGTGATGTGGGCTTCTAGTAAGAACTTGCTTATATCTCTTCATCTGCTTTTGTACTGTGGCATGTTTCATTGTTGCATGCTCATCTGCAAATATGATGTCATTCCTAATGCTGTATATTTAGTTAAGTCTCTCTAAGTAATGAAAATGATATTTTAAACCCCACTTATTTTTTGACGTAGCACATTGAAAAAGCACCAGCTAAGAAGCAGGACTGAATTACTTTAAGTTGCTTTAATTATAATGGGTTACTGGGACAATAAAGTCAAGTCTGCTGTGGAGTAGGCTTGTTGATTTCTGTATCCTATAAATACATCCTAATAAATTCAAGTACTCACCGGCTTTGTTGAACGTGATTGGCAGACTATAGTTCAGGGAACTTCTCTTGGCTTTCACTGGCATGTCGGATAGTGAATACCCTGAAAAGTGGAAAAAAAAGATTAATGACAACTCATGTTCAGTATGGACTAAAAGATCTAAATCTGCCTCTAAAACAATGTGAACGCAGCAGCTTACCGTGTTTGGTGCTGCAACGGATCCTGAAGTCCAACATCTGGTACATCTTGGAGTCTGGGCTCTTTCGCGGGTCATAACCCAGCTTCACCCACAGACTCCTCCACGGTCCTGTCACCTACAAACAGATGTTTAGATGTTTAGACAGGAAAACAATTGTAGATTCTCTTATTTGCCTTTTTCTTGTTTTTTCTAAAATCTGCATTTATGTGATTTGTTTATTTTATATTTGTTTATATTCATCCACCCATTTATTTTTATCTTGGTTTCCACCTCAGTATATGGAAATGGTAAAGTACATGGAAAATAACATTTGAAATTAAATTAAATTATGTGAAAAGTGAAAATACTACACAGATATAAGGAATTGAATATGCTACTGGGATTTAAAAAAAGGGATGTTTTGGATTTTATTTTTGGAGCAACACCTAATGAGACTTAAATAAGTATTCCTAGTCCTCAATTTTATTTGACCTTTCCAGTATCCAGGATTAGTCAGGCAGTGTTTGTAAACACAGCATTCATATTCTATGCTGAAGGCTGACCTGAGACGACCTGGGAGTAAGAGCGAGCCCAACACGTTGCGTGCTGTTATTGGCTGAAGGCTACACACCCACTGCCCGAAGGTTTGATGCTTAGGAACATCCGAAACACAGCAAATAATCTGTCGTCACGTTTTAGAGAGACCCGCCCACACCATGGGCGCCGTTATTGGCTGAGAGCTACACACCCTCCTCCCTAAGGAGAAAACATCCTGAACATAGCAAAACATTATGATGGGAAAATACAGACAGCGTCAACAGATAAATACACCACCACAATGTTTTGTCATATGTAATAATAATAATACTTATGGATTTGTTCATGAGTGCTTATATATTGTTTTTAAGGAAGAGCTACATACTACACTATTATTACATGTATTTGAATATCAAAATAATTAAACATCATTTGTGTTTTTCTCCATTTGAAATTCCACCTGGAGGTGTTCACCAGGCCCGCTCAGCTCACCATGTAGTAGGCGAAGACGGGCAGCAGCAGCTTCAGTTTATCAGGGTGGAGGTTGATGTTGGCCTTGACTGCGTTCCGTGACCAGATGGGCCGGCTCTCAAACATCTAGGCACAGACGTTTGGTTTAGGATAAGATAAAAAAAAAAAGCCTCGGAAGTCATACCTGTGCTACCCGACATGATTTTCCAGCTTTAACCAGATGCCATTCCTGGAGTGAAAACTGCTGATTATGATGGTAAACAGTGAGCACTGGAAATGGCCTAATCAGACTTGTTCTCAGTTAAGATACTCATTTAGTATTCACTGTGCTGGAAATGTGTGTTTTTTTTTTTTAAATACTTCTAAAGTAATGGTGGATTCAGTTCGGATCTTGATCATATTCCTAA
Organism: Eupleurogrammus muticus; assembly: GCA_036785175.1. NCBI lineage: Eukaryota > Metazoa > Chordata > Actinopteri > Scombriformes > Trichiuridae > Eupleurogrammus > Eupleurogrammus muticus. The sequence goes on along the minus strand of JAYKQN010000013.1, from coordinate 17,409,978 downwards.
ATTCTTCAACAGAATATAAATCTGTTTAAATCAGAGAACAAAAGAAATGAAAAATTATTCCTGCTGTGAACAAATCAGAACATATAAGGTTAAAACTATCCATTTCCTTTTCTAGGGAGCATAATTTTGTATATGAAACTTAATAAAAAATATATTACAACTCAATATGTCCCAGAATACAAAGTGATGTTTTTATATTTGTTTTTTTCCGCCCAACAGTCCAAAATCTAAAGATATTCAATTTGCAATTCATATAACACTGACACAAGCAGGGAATCATCACATTTGAAAATCCGCAAGTCTCTGTTTGATAAGTGGCTTTAAACTAGGGGTAGGGCATTAACATTTTAATTTAAAAAATAAACACATTTAAAACACTATTTTTAAAGTAGCCAAACCTTCTTCAGCTGTTCCTCTGCCTGTTTGTCACACTCCTTAAGGCAGACCCGCGTCCAGTTGGCCTTGGCCGCCTCCAGGCACTCAGCGGGCACAGTGGTTTCGTTGAAGCTGACGAAGATGGCGTTGTGGGGCCGCCGGGCACGATTCAAACGAATTACGTTCTTATTAGAAGCCAAATCGCTGTGAACAGAAAAGAGAAGAAACGTGAAAAGAACCTTTTTAAACCAGAAGCATAACCCACTTTTCTACCTGTAGGTTTATCTGTATGTATCAGGGATTATAGTCAATCAAGTGATTGGTTGAATGATTGGAACAAAAATAAAGGCCTGGGCTATTTGCTCATTTAATAAAGGTATCAATGTTTTTTTCCCCCACACAGACCTTGCTGACTTTGCATGGACGTCAGGTCGGTACAAATAATCCGCTGGAGTGTCGAGGCGTGAGAAGATTGCCGGGGGAAGGAAGTAAGGCATGGGCTTCTTAAAGAACTCCTGATTCTCAGATTTGCGGAGAATTATTTTGTCATATAAAGACGTATCTTTCCCATTTTCTACATGCACAGCGAGGCACTGGAAGTCTGCCAGCCCTGCAGAGAAGAAGAACACAATATGAAGAACCAACCTCATCTGTTAATTTAGATGTTTTTATTCTGAGATGTTCAAACCAAGCTTCTATGATTTAAAATTAAAAATGGCAGCAGAGAAATAAAACAGGAAAAAATGTTAATTAAACAATCTATCAGTGTTTGGGTGGACAAATGAGTAGTGAATTGTCATAAATATCATCACATGACTGGAAAATTCCCAAAATTCATACACTCAGGTGTTTTATTCAAACCTTGGAATTTGTACGTTGTTCCTATGACTCCAATTAAATCCATGTGGATCTCGACGTCGCTGGGGTCGCTTTTTCTCACCCGCCGGCGCACCCTGAGGAGAACGTTGCTGGACGGGAAGCGGTTTCCACACAGAGGATGACAGAACGGGTCCTGAGGTCGGTAGCGGAGCTCGAGCCGCCGGTTCGGGTGAGAGAAGGTCTGCGGGATTAACAGGAAGTAAAAGGTTTGTCACAAAAACGGCTTCTTAAATACTCATTTTCTCTTCTATATCTTCTATGATATTTATAGGGAATCAGAATCTCTTTAGCTGGGAAAAACTTTCTGATATTTTTCAACTCAACAACAAATCGCTTGAGAAAATAACATAGAACAAAAAAAGTATATACATTTCTCTTGTGTATTTCACCTCAAAGTCATTACCACCCCCATCCTGTCAGCTGATAATAGTTTAATGCATATTTATAAATTATGACTCATTTAATTAACGCAAACAGATTTCCACACATTTCACCTGGGGCTTCTGGGGCCTGGAGAACAGTTGTCATGGTAACGCAAGGGCAGGGAAGTCAATTTCAATTTAATTTATTTGCCAAATAATATCGTATGTATAATTTAATCCTAAATGGGCCAGACCAGTAAAAAATAAAAATGTAAATAACAATGTGTACTAAATATCTACTCTATTTTTTAACATTCAAATAACAAATAAGGAGAGATACTGAAAAACATATGTTAATATGTTGTCTCATTTATTCCATATTAAAATAAATGAAATCTTAACGGGTGAAAATATCTTGTTTTAGCATAATATTAGTAGTATTATCTTGAAATATTAGATTCCATTGGCAGATAATTATTAAAGTAATTTTAAAGTATTTTTATTACAGTATTATTAAAGTATTTTTTCTTGAGTTTGTCAATTTACTCTTTGCTAAAAATTGTTTGCGTTGTCGATTTTTTTTTATCCTAACACTCTTTTTATTTAATATTGTGGACTTTTTAATCTCATAGTTCGGCCTATTTTAATTTTAAAACTTTATATAAGCAACATTATCCGACAATGCATGGTAATTCAACTCAATACTGGACTAAATGTATGAAATCCAAGATATTAAGTTTTAATTTTTGAGCCCTTTAGCGGGCCGCGTGTTCGACGCCCGTGTGTGTGTGTGTGTGTGTGTGTGTGTGTGTGTGTGTGTGTGTGTGTGTGTGTGTTTACTTTGGACACAGCTTGTTCCCCACCGAGGGTCTCCAGCATCTTGTCCACGTTGCTGACCACCGCAGGGTACTCCACGCACACCAGCTTCTTGTCCCGCAGCTTCACGGAGGCCGAGCTGCCGCGAACATCCTCGGTGTGGGAGGACAGGGTCAGCTCCTTCAGGCTGAAGTCCAGCTTCATCGTCTTGTTGTCCGCCATTGGAACTCTTATGCTTGTTATTCTTTTTTTTTTTTTTTTTAATATATTTAAGCGGCCATGGTGGGCGGATAAACCCCTAAATGTTGTATAAAAAAGCGCGAACTGTCAACTGAAGCAACATGCGCATGTGTCCACGTGCAAAATAACCCCGGGTGGAAAACGCGAACGAACGCGTATGGTTCCGCTGTGATTCATCAGACAATGTCAAAACTGTGCGTGGTGTAACCCTAAAAACCGGGTACCAGATAGTTTAACTCTCTTCACAAGGTTTTAAAACAATCAAAATTAAAAACGCATGCTGTCATCTAGTTAGATGTTTTTTTATTGATTTTTTTCTTCATTTTTCGCTAATTCAATGTATTTCTGACTCATAACAATAACAAAACTCAACCCTCAACATTTTCCCTGAAAATTAGGATTATATAGTAAATCATCTTTTGGCACCTTCTAATGCCAAATTTTGTTTCTCAACAATATTATCCTAATATAATACCTTTATATATGGGACAATGCCAAAAGCTGTCATGTATAACCCCAGATAGTTTAACTCACTGAAAAATACATACTATGAACTAGTTTTATATTCTAGGTGGATTAAATATATAAAATGTATTATTTTTTTTGGTTACATCATTTGACACTTTATGTCAAAAATCACAAAAAATGGTACAAACAGACTATTAAATGACAATTAAATGACAAGATCCAACATGAACACAAAATGTACATATTGGAAGACCTAAAGCTTCTTAAAACTGTTTTTTTCTCATCTTTTTTGCTTTTCCAAAAACTTGAAAAAAAATTAATTAGAAAACAAATTATTTTGGCCATTATTTTTAATAGAGTGATGATATATTTTGTTATTGAATATTGTTTTGTTTTATTATTATTATTCAAATACTATCTCATCATACGGTTTTCTATGTTTTGTATTTGCAGTTTTAAGATGTCATTGTCTCTATAATCTGTGTAGATTGTTGTGCATATTTTTGGCCACATGATGGCGGTATAGAACCAAACAAAATACAGCCAATCAGGCAAGTATACCTCCAGCAAATTAACAGTTAACACATACAGTGTGTAACTGAATTAACTTTAATACGCTTTCATAAATTTATTGCCTGATATCCAATCCAAAATGAGCCCTAATATATATAATAACTTAATTTATTTAATTTGACTAGATATTTTAATGCAACTAAAAGTAATTGTGAGTTGTCAGAAGGACCTGAATGAAGAGGATTTATATTCCATCCCTCCCAGAAAATTGCCGGGAGCCTGTCACCCCTCTCAGAGAATAAAGATGAGCGAAGAAACAGTTGTCTGTTTGTTTACCAAGTTATTTAAGATGTAGACAATAGCAGCCTGTTGAGACTATAACTGAAGTGTAAACTGATGTGTTTGCTTATATTCTAGTCTGTCTTCTTTCCTCTTGCCTTCAAGGGAGCACAGTGTTTAACACTGGACTTTTACGACGTGAGCCTATGACCATTCTTTTTTCACTTATCCAAGTCACTTTCATTTAAGAAGCAGTGTGGTATCATTTTATTGTTATTCTCCCTTCCTAAGTGTCTCAACAGAATTTCATCAGGTGTATTTTGAAAAACATGGGACACTTCATCTTATTAAAGCAGCAGGTGAACAGATAATTAACGTTGTCACTTGTCTTTTTCCTATTACGATGAGTCATATTTTGAACGCAAAGCTTTTTATTCCTTAAAGTCAACAGCAACTAACACTGGAACCCTGCAAAAACAAAAAACAGGTGAAAATGTATCGTTTTTTGTACAAATAATCAAATATTGAGTAGAATTTTAATATTATTTTATTCCACTGACAGATAAAGCGTATTTCAAGTATTTTTTATCTTGATTTTAGTGAATTTAAATTAGAAAACTCAATGAGGCTGGATGATTTGACCTTCACCTTGCAGGGCATCTTAGTGCGATTTGATCCCCCTTCACTGTTATTTTTTTTTATAAAAGCTAAGCGTCGCTCTCTGTCTGAACATTTTCTGCAAGTTCTCTATGATCTGTTTTGTCGTTCTTGCTTGATTGTATGTGAAAAAAATAACTTCCTCAACATTGTGAACACTATCAGAGCTTCAGTAAAAATAGACAGTATATATATGTATATACTGTATAATATATGTACAGTAACAGTGAACCTGTTAAGTAAATGTAATGAGTTCTACGTGGGGGGGGGGCAAGGAGGAGGGGACCCAAAGACACTGACTGACAATCTGTTGTGCGCTGTGGTGAAGTAAGGATTTTGATGATCTCTTTCTGTCTTTCTTTTCTCTCTGGAGGGGGGGGTGCTCTCGGTGCTATCTGGCCCAGAGCTTGTCCGCTCCTCCCTGCCCCAGCGCTGGCCTGTTCCAGCCGTTACAGCGTGTGGAGGACATGATAGCGTTATCAGAGCGCCTCCGCCGCCCCGGCTCAGGCTCAGAGAGTCTGTTGCCCTCAGATTTCACCTCCTCTGCTCTCGCTCAACACGTCCCCTCTCTCTCCCCTTCCCCTCCCCTCTCTCTCTCTCTTCCTCAACCTCTGCACATCTAACGTGCTAACCTGCGGCTGCCTGTTTGTCAGTTGGAAAGACAATCTGTACAAGGAAGTGACGCGGGGGCCACCGAGCCTAATCACTTCATATAGGCAAAACAAAAGAGAAAGTTTTATCAGCAGGTGCTTTCAGAGCCCTCTAGTAATCTAGTCCAGAAGTGTCTCTGTGTGAGGGTTTGCCCAGAACTGTCATACAACATCACCAGCATTACATTTTTACATGGAACTTGTAAATTGATTTAAATATAATAGTGAAATGTAACTACTTGATTTGACTAATCTGAACAGTTGAAGCTTCACATTATCTTTAGATAAACATCTTAATCCTTTTTTGAACAGAATGAGGATTGTGTATTTTAGTGCCTACCACTTACATAGGAAGCACCTACTGACACATACACAAACAGTGACTTACCCTTTAACTATCTCGTGAACATTTTTATGGGAGAGTTTAGACAGAAAATGATTGGGATGAAATCAATGATAAACTTAACAGGTTGGTGTGACTGAACTCGTTGGGTTTGTGTTTGTCATATTTTTTTAACCATTATAAAACCAAACTGAGGTTTGAGGTTATTATTGAAACAAATTCTCATTGTACTAATAACCATAATCATACATTTGCTTAAAGCATTAACTAACCCCTTTAAGGTACATTTTGAACAGATACAAATGTGCCAGATTGCACCAGATTGCTGCACCTTAAGGTGCATTAAAAAAAATACATTTTTAACCTTAACCTAGAATAGGGAGTTCCCTGCTATACCTCGGCTTACACCAACACTGACGTGGTTTCTGGGATAGTGATCATCACATGGCTTCCATCCACTTAGCAAACCATTATCAGCTCCCACCACCGATGTTCTCTGCCCTGACAGATTTTGGTGCTACACCAAACTCTTCCAGTTTAGGCGTCCATCAATAAATAGATTTCTTTCAAATTTCACAAAAAAGGCCTTTACTGGCACTTTACTTATTGGAGCCAAGGAGAAATGTAACCACAGGAAATGTGCATCTATTTTTTCTCGTGCACCACTTTGCAGGCGAGGCCTTTTCGTGCGCGTCATGGCCGACTTATCTGAGGGTGGGCAGAACGGGGCGGACCACGACACAGCGTCAGTGGCAATCCAACAGCATCACACCCCCCACGCTGAGTGACAGCGGGGGATGTGATCGATCCGCATCTTCCTGAGTCCAGTCATGAAGAGGAAATCTGCTGACAGTTCATTTTTCTATTTTAGAATTTTGTGGGTTTTTCTCTCCCATCACTGTCTTGTCATTCAACCCCGACTCCAACATTAACACAATTCTATAGTTGCCTCGTTCCTATAGTTATGATTTGGGGCATAGTGTTCATAGATTTTTTTCTTTTGATTAATTCAATTTATATCTCGTTCACTCGCAATAACTAAAATTAATAAAATAAATTATGTCCTTAAATATCTTTTGTCAATCACCTTCAGATGCCAAATATTGTTTCTTGACAATATTATAATATAAAACCTTTATTTATGGGATGATGCTAAAACTGTCATGTGGTGTGACCCTAAAACCTTGGTATCAGATAGTTTAACTCTCTTAAAAAAGTTTTTAAAAATTAAAAAACACGTTCAATATTCTAGCTGGATTAAATATTAACTAATTTATCATTCTTGTTACACCACAAAATTGCACATAATCGTAATTTTTGTAAAAAAAAAAAAAAAGAAAAAGGTACAAATCGACTCTGAAATGACAAGAAACCAACGTGAACACAAATGTACATTTTGAGATGAATGCTTTAAAAATGGTATTTTAATAGTTTAGTTAGTTTTTGACTCTCTCATCTTGCCAAACGGGATATTTTTTATGTTCTATTTGTAGCTATACATATTTTTGGGCCTATTTCCAGAAAGAGAGATTCACAGACAAATCCTGTGAATCCCTGAGTGAGCTTTAAATGCAGAACAGGAGGAGCAAAGAAGGAATCTGGATCCTACAACTGTAATAAATTACTTTTCTTCATGTGTAAACAAGAAAACAGAAGCAGTTTGAGGCACCAGGTCGAAAAAGGTCTGTTTAATGACAGATATTTTATGTCAGTATTCAATAATTCTTCATAATAAGAGGAATCAGTGGCACATCTTCCGTGCCGTGGTGAATCTCCCGCTCTGCCTCCTGTGATGAACGCGTCGCCGCCTCAGGCAGGTTCAATGTTTCACAGTACCGGCCAGGAGTCATTTGCATAGAGCTCATTTGCAAGACAAATCCGTCCCCGTGCTCCATTTCTTCGCCATATCTGTGAGATAGAGAAACAGACAGAGTCACATTTGTATTGACCTGTGTCTGTTTTGAGAAATAGCACAAATGTTGGAGTCTTGATTTTTTTTTTTTTTATGTGTTGGCAGGTCTTTGCAACTGGATGGAACAGATTTATTAGTAGTTTTCTACCCGTCTGTTACTCCCAGTCAGGCAGCAACTTTGGAAATTTTCCTGGACGTCTACTAGACTTTAAACATTGAGTATATCAATAAAATGTAAATTCACATATACATTACCGTTCAAAAGTTTGGGGTCACTTAGAAATGTCATTAATTAAGAAAGTAAAGCACTGTGTTTTAATGAAGACAACATTAAACTTAAACAGAAATACGGCCTCTACATTGTTAACTTGTAATATCTGTTTTTTAATGCAATATCTACATAGGTGTATAGAGACCCATTTCCAGCAAGCATCACTACAACGTTTTAATGCTACACTGTGTTTGCTCATTGCATTAGAAGCTGGTGGATGGTTAGAAAAACCCTTGTTGGCACAGCTGAAACAGTTTAGCTGCTTAGATGGAGCATTCTTTGACAAAAGCAAAGTGTGAAGCGGAAAATTATTATTTCAAATAAAAATCATTATTTCTAACTTTGTCAATGTCTTTGACTATATTTGATTTGATTTTGCAACTCATTTTGATAAATAAAAGGGTGACCTTTCATGGGAAACATTTAGGAGGTAACCCTAACTTTTAAACAGTGGTGTATATATTACTTTTCTTGGCTCAGTATACCCTTTTATGCAGCTGAAAACTTGCAGAACCCCTTTCCCTGTCTGTGAAGCATTTGTAAGGTGCCGAATAGAAAATCAAGTATGTTTCCAGGTTACCACAACACCCCAGGCAACACAGTTATGCAAATGAGTTGAATAACCACATAAACACCTCCTTCAGAGCTCCATGTGCTACTTCGTCAGTTATGTCTGTAAAAAAAAACTTCCACTATAACTACTGCATATAGGTTTTACACCTATACACCTGTACACTGAAGGAATGTTGAAGGTACACATGAACATGCATGCTTTTTTTCTTCTTTCTCTCATTTTTCCCCAGGCTGCTACCCGCACCGCCACCCCTCCCCTCCCGAGGCCGTGTCCTGTTTGTTTAGTCCCACCCTAATGATCCTCTCTGTCTCTCTCTTCCGTTGGTTACCTGTACAGGATTTTGATTTGCTCTCTCTCTCTCTCTCGCTCTCTCTCGCTGCCTCACACCAGGATGCAGGAGCAGCGGGTCTAACTGTTAGGCGGGATCACAACGGACCCTGTTGCCCTGGTAATATCAACAGGTTTTGCATAAAGACCTCAGATTTGTTTGCCAGTCAGTGAGCTCTCCTGTCTGCTCTGGTCCCTGCGTAGACACTGATTTCTGCCAAAGTCCCACTGACACAGAGAGGACAGCACGGGTGAATGCAGTTTTGCACTTTTATTATCACTTCTAGGATATAATATTGATGTTTTTGACCCACATCAGTATCCATTACCCTGTAAAACAAAGTGTTAAAACCGATGCTCAGGAGTTCTAAGCGAATTTGTTTTCTTATCTTTAAAGTCTGCAAACTGATGCCTCTCGATCCGACTCCCCTCAGATTTGACGAGGCCAGGTGATGATCTGATTTGCCCGGAGCGGCTTAATATCCTAACAGGTTTCCTGTTTGAGGAAGGTGTTCCTTCGTTTTCGAGTCACCATTTGTTTGTCGAAGTAAATCCAACAGTCTGGCTGGGTGTGGTGACGGTTCGCAAAGTAATCAATCCCTTTTTCACTGTCTCCTATTAATCCCTGTATCCCATTCCAGCAGGTGCTCCGTGGAGGCCAAGCAGCCTCGCCAGAGCCAAAATTCATCATGGTCCACCTGACAGTTTGTGCAATTCTGATTTCCCACTGAGATTATTTAGCCGCTCCAGTAACGTGGACGGGAGCTTCTGAGCGTTCATTTCCACGACATATCTCACTCGACAACATCCCTTTATCTGCTTTCAGCAACGGATGGCTCTCTGGCCTCAGATTGGCACGGCGTTCCACGTCTGCTATGATACAGGATTACTGCACAGAAAACAATGCAAAAGAGATTTTCACCCGAGGCCAGACTAATGTTTTACATCCTGCTCCAACAGGAAAGTGGCTCAGAAAAACACACAGAAAGAGTCAAACAGGGAGAAAAAAGTGTGTTTGCAGTTGTCACCTCGTCAACTGACAAGACAAACGGTGTCTTTTTGCCCAGGTACAATTGACTGTACATTTCACTCCGCATGGCTTTATTACAAAAGAACAGGCAACAATTTCCCCACTCAGGTTACTCTTTATTTCAGCTGAAAACATATATCACCTCTACCTGTACAGGCTTTACACAGTGTACATCGTACAAGCTCGTTTTGAATAAATTATAGAAACTAAAAGTAATGCCATTCTTCTTTTTTTATATAACACCTGTTAAAAAAACAAACATATTTTAGCTCTTAATAACATTGGCACATATCACACTCTGCCATCACATTTTGAAAGATTACATAGTTAATATATTTTATTATATATATTTCATCATAGAGAAGATATTATACTGAAATTAAATTTCCTTCAAACATCTTTTTGAATTCATAACCCAGCTTTACATAACATGAATATAGATCTTTTTACACTGGGTAATGTGTTAATTTAACACCTGAAGAGTTCATTTTAACACTAATTGTGGTAAAATAAACTCTTTAAGTGTCAAAACCATCATTGTTGATGTAAGATTTAAAGAGTCAACACTAGCAGTGTTAAAATGAACTCTTTAAGTCAACTGTACATTTTTAAACGCTCCCGTCTGTTAACTTAAAGCGTTGTTTTTCCCTTCACTTCATGCCGTGCTGGCTCTCGTGGTGCCTGCGGAGATCCACCTTCCTCTGGAAGCCCTTGGAACAGACGTCACATCCGAACGGCTTGAAGCCCGTGTGTTTCCGGCTGTGTGTGATCAGGTTGGAGCTCTGGCTGAACGCTTTGCCACACACTTGGCATTTGTGGGGCTTTTCTCCTACAAAAGAAAAAAAAAAACAATCAGGAATCAACATAAGCAAATCTTGGATTATTTTCAAATTATTTGCAGTTTCCTTTCTGCTGGTTCTGGTAAATCAGACTTTTTATTCATACCAAAAGGGTTTTTTCTTCCTTTTTTTTCTACTTTTAATACCCGTAGGTGGAGAATCATGCCATTGTTCAGATTTGTTAAACATTTATTGGCAGCAAATGACATCTGCATAGAGTTCCTTTTACAGAGGCGCATTTGAAGCAGGAAAACCAAATATGCAAATCCACAGGACATTTGTTTAAGTTTCTTTTTCTGATTTATCAGCAGTTATCTTACTCCAGGAAACAATTCCTCCGCGCTGCACCTGGAAAGCACGGCCACAGTCACAGCAGTCGGGGACAGTTGTAGTTTTTTACAGAAATATGGGCCACTAGACATTTAATAATCCACATACCGGTGTGAATGTACGTGTGCTTCTTCATATCAGACTTCTGGTGGAACCTCTTGCCGCAGTACTGGCAGGGATAAGGCCTGGTGTCCGAGTGGATGAGCAGGTGTGTGGAGAGGGTGGACGAACGCTTAAACGTCTTCCCGCACATCTTGCACTCAAAGCTTTTTTCCTGATTAAAGGCAAATGAACAAAAAAAAGGAAAGAAAAGAAAAAATATGTTTTAATACCTGACATAAACTTAGTGACAAATGGGCAAACTCCAAAAAGAGGAAGAACATGGCCGCCCAATCCTGATGATGTCAGGGTTATTTATCGGAATTCAGATGAGTCTGTGGGCATTTACCAGGCAGGGCACATGAGAGGACAATAGCTCGCATTATGAGAAATATCGGTTTTAAGCTAATTTGATCGAAACCCCTGATTGCATAGCCAAATTACCTTGGCTGTATTTTACAATAATAAAATCATATGACCAGGACTCCTTTTCACATGGACTGACAAAAATCTTCTGGAACTTTAGGGCACATTTGTTGCAGTGATCCCAATGTTGCAGTGCATTCTGGGCCAAAAGTAGAAGCCCTATGCAACAAATTTTGCAATGTGTTGCCATACAGCAACACTATGCAATAGAGATTTTCTCCTCATACGCCCCTTAACTTTATGAAAGTTCTTTGTTAAAGCACTGGAATGCCCCTTTAAAACAAAGTCGCTCATGATGCTTTTTTCACCGACATACCTGGGAGTGGACGTTCATGTGCTGCTCGAGGCTGACGGCGTGGCCGAACGTTTTCCTGCAGATGTTGCAGCCAAACGGCCGCGTTCCGCTGTGCGACCTCCTGACGTGAACCTCCAGCCCGTGGGGCGTTGAGAACACCTGACACAGGTGGAAACATAGTGGAAAAATCTTGTGAATTTTCATTTTTAATTCACTATATACTATATACCACTTTACTATATATATGTAGTTGAAGTGGATATACTGTAGGTGCATACATACAGTATGCAGTGAAGCTAACTTTTAACGACTTGCTGCATCCTGCCCTGTTGTACCTTGTCACAGGTGATGCAGTGGTAGGTGTTGGAGGTCGGGGAGTAGTGGGTGCTGCAGTCCAGGGGCTGCTGGCCCGGTGGGCTGCGGCTCAGTTGGCTGCCGTACAAGTTGCTGGCGTGCTGCAGCACCGTGGGGTTGAAGCTCATATGGCGAAGGCGGTCGAAGGCGGAGGTCACCGGCTCCCAGGCGTACGACGGCTTGTAGTAGGGAGGATATTCATCCATGGGAGGCTCTGAAGACGCAAAAAAAATAAAACATGCAACAATTCTGGCATCTGCAGAACAAAAGATAAGGGCGCCTGCTCTGGCAGCTCACCGTTTAGGTAGTACGGCTGTCTGCTCGGCTCTGGGTGAACAGGCACAGGGCACTCCAGCTGGGCCTCCTCCTTTTCGAGCGTCCGGCAGTCTGCAGGGGACAGCTGCCCCCGCGACTGGGGCCTGTCCGAGGACGAGTCCGAGCTCTCGGCCTCGGCCTCTGCCAGCACCGCTGCAAAGCCACGACAAATAGAAGTGTGATTGAAATCAAGCAAAAGACGTGGCCCTGTGTGATTAGAATGAGAGCAAATAAAAAGCAAACCCTGCAGTGCAGCTCCTGGAATATGTGTTGTTCAAATGTGCAACAACTATTCAGTGCTGACACTGATATTTTAGCCATTTTCTATCTAAAGTTCATCAACATTCCTTCTTTTTTGCCTAGAAATCATTCATGTACATTTTAACTGACCAAGGTGGTAGGTGTCATTATTAGGGTAAGTAAGTAATAATGTTAGTAGGTAATACGCAATTTCAGAACATGTGTTGATGTTTTTGAGTCCTACCTGTCATTTCTGGAGCCTTCGACTCCTCTTCATATGATCGGTGCACATTATACGAAGAGCATCGCTTGTTTTTCACCAGGAACGAGCGGGGCATGTTGATCCTTCACCAGAAAATACAAATGAGTCGGCCACAGTGACACTTGTCTATCAAGTCAAAAAAAAATATTGATCGGAGTAGAAATTGATCAAATCGGTAATTTCAGGCACAGAATCGTAAATTCTCTTAAAACTTACATTTAGCCTGCGTCGTTTCAGACTCTAATTAGGATGCAGTATTTATAGTATAATTAAATGTGTCATGTAAAACTAAAGTCGAATCGTTTTATATATTTTAAGCAGAATTTTTATTTGCTTAACATTAACAGTTAAATAAATACAGCTGATATTAAGGCTTAAAAAAAGTTTATTAACTCTGAGTTCACACTTGACTGAATATTCAGTTACTCACCGTTAATTATAACGAAGTGAAGAAAAAATGTCCTCGTTCGGTTAAAAGTTAGGCAGAGAAAAAAAACGAAAAAGAAATCCTTTCGTGAAAAGTGAGAAAAGCAAACCATCACACTTGTGGCTCTGTCTTTTTCTCCCCTCCCTGATTTCCAATCAGATAACTTCGCAGGGGAATCTGACTGTGGTTTGGACCAATGAGAAGGCCTCCTGATGCTGGAAATTTGCGTAAAAAAACAGCGGCCTTCTCCGTCTGTGGAGCAGTTAAAACAGCCTGTGATGCGGGACGATAAAGTGTAAATGACTGAATATCCGTTTCATGCACACATGTTTATTTAGAGACCTAAATAGGAGTATATATTTATATACTTTTAGCCAGTTGATTGTTATTCTAAGGGCATTTTCAACGTTACAATATCCAATGTCACATTAAAATAAAGTAAGCAAATAAAGAAAAAGGTACCTTTTTAACCACAGTAATTCTACTAAATAATTCCACATCTCAATGTTTGATTTACGGGATTGAAGCATCTTAAATGCTCAGAATGAATGTGTTGTGTGCATGATTTAAATGGGCAAAAGATCCGATGAAACTGTAGCACCTCCATAGATAAACACGCAGAACCAGTCTGGAGGATTATCCGTGTTGACTGATCTGATCTGTGTTTATTGGAGTGAAACAATATTCAGTCACGACAGATTTCTTTACAGGATGCTACGGTGTCGCACAGGAATATCTACATATATATATATATACACACATATGGATATGAAAAAATAGTGAAATTATTACTATTTGAAAATGGCTTCGTTTTGATGAACGCCTTTTAAAAAACGTGTCGTGTGTCCTGTTAAAAGATCAAGTCGAAAACTTTTATAGACTTTAAGGAGGAGAGTGTTTAACATAGGGAAGAAGCGCAAGAGCGACACCTTGTGGACATTTTTATATCTGTCTTCTTACCAACAGGTAAATCCATTATTTAAGGTCTGATTGATAGCCAATAAAAAATCAACACTCCAATCAAATTGGAAGCTAAAGATGTGTTATTATATGATTATTATAAAAAAAAAGATTATTCTAATTGCAAAGTTTTATATCCATAAAGCAAAATTCGCTAGAGCTTGAACATTATTTTCTCTGTTACTGAATTTAACAAGTACATTGAATGCATCAACATCAAACACATTATTCACATTATTGAAGAACTATTTAGAGAAATGTAATTTACCTCTCTCTTTCTCTTCCTTCCCTCGTCCCTCTTATGGACCTAATTATAATTGAAAATGTATCTACTATAGTTAAGATAAGTGTCATTTTAATTTAAACACTGAAACTGAATATCACAGAGTGGTTTTATAGGAGTTACATAATTTAAATTTTCACTGTAAAAATATAGCCCAATAAACAATTTCTAATATTCAAAAGACAACATTACCACATTCAGAATCAGAATATTACTATTGATTCCATTACTAAGGGTACATTAAGGTTAGCAGTAACTATAGAAATCAGACTTTTACTCATGGATAGTTGGCTGGTTAGTCTGCAGAGAACACACAGCTGGGGTTTGTAGTAGTGGTTTTGTGCAGCTTTAATTGTATTAGGACAGTGTGAGTGCAGATACAGGCTCTGTCTTGGAAAGCAACTTTTGTTATTACAAAGTTCTTATTACTATTTATTAAGCTCAACAGTTTATTCCTTATGATGCTTGAAATAACCTCTCAAGTAAAAGTAAAAAAACAACACATTTCTGTCTTAGTAGCTTATAGTTCAATTAGAACTATGTATAATGAATCTCATAAACACATTTTTTTCCTTTATACAATTTTTTTCTTGATAATCAGACTGATGACTATTGAATAGGTTTTTCATCCTGCGAGTAACGTTTCATTATGCTTTTCCCTACGTCCTCTGACTCTTATTTTGTTCCCTCATTTGCAATCTCAAAAATAAAGTTCACAATAAACAGCTTAAACACTGAGATCAAATCACTGCTGCTGTGCAACTTTTTGCCACATGATGGCGGAATAAAACTAAATAAAAGGCAGCTCCAGCCACTGCCTATTTATATGAAATCTATCTTTTTTGCAGTCACATTTTATTGCTTCTCCTCCAGTTTGGGCCCTTACTGTGACAACAGGTTAACTACACACAAACAGAAAAAACAACAGGAGATGCTGATCTTTTTTTTTCCTGTACAACGCTTTGCAGGCGTGGCGTTTTACACACTTATCTGTGCGTGGGCAAGATATTCTGGACCACAACGTAGCGTCAGTGTGAAGAAACAGTATCACCCTCCCCCTATACATACACACACACACACACACACACACACACACACACACACACACACACACACACACACACACACACTCACTGAATGACAGCAGCAGATGTGATGATGCAGCATCTTCCTAAGTCCAGTCATAAAGAGGAAACTGCTGACAGTTCATTTTTCTATTGGTATTGTGTGTTTTTTCCTTCACTAGAATGACATTAAATTCATTAATTATTATTATATAAACTCTTTGCGAGTTTGCCAGTGAAGATTCATACCGGTGTTCATAGAGCTCCTTTTACAGAACTGCATGTGTAGCAGGAAAACCAGATATGCAAATCCACAGAACATTTGTCTAATTATCTCTTTCTGATTTATCAGCAGTTATATTACTCCTGGAAATAATTCCTGCATGCTGCACCTCAAAAGAGGATGATACAGCAATTAGGCAGATGCAAGATATATATATATATATATGTGGTGCATACCCTATCGCTATTGATGTAGGTGTTGAAGGTTGGGGAGCAGCGTGTGCTGCCTGTGCCGTACAGATTGCCAAACATGCTGCAGAACCATGGGGCAGAAACTCATTTGACTGAGTTAAAAAAAGGTATAAGAAGGGAATTCTGCCACAGGACGCCCTGAACAGGCTCACATGTAAGGCACAAAAATAATTGTTGGCGATTATAAGTTATACTGCAAAATATGAGGATGTGTACCAATATCCTATAAAGTTCAACCATCCTCTCACTGATATTTCAGGCAGAAATAGTATATAAGTATATTTATTGTTACCTGTAAACACAGGAGCCTTCTTTTCATGGGATCATAGGAACCAACCAGCCTTTATTTGCAGCCAGGTTACACTGTCAATATTACATTTTTTTTAAATGATTTTTAAATATTGATGTCACATTTATATATTAGGATTGTTTAACATAAATTAGTTCTCCTTCTAGTTGCTTAACAATGCAATAAATAAATAAATAAATAAATAAATAAATAAAAAGTGTAATTAGAAGCCCATTGGACATATTCATGTCTTCTGAGGAGCACATGAGCAGCAGCAGCATCAACTCACTGTTAGGTTATGGGATCCTAATAAAATCTGTTCATCTGGTGTCACAAAAAACACTTTCCTAATGTTAGAAAAGCAAACCATCACACTCATTCTTTGTCTTTCCCTCCCTGAATTTCACAGGGGGAATCTGACTGTGGATTCACCAATGAAAAAGGCCTCTTGCAGCTGGACATTTGCATAAAACACACAGAGGCCTTTGCTGCCTGAGGAACAGTTAAAACACCCAGAGCTCCAAGGAAAACACGTTAAGAATAAAAGGAGTGTTATTATTGCAATTTCCATGCAGGGTTGTTTAGTTATGTGCCAGTGCAGACCAAATACTGCCGGCAGGATTTGGCCTAATACATCCATCCATCCATCCATTGTCTATCCCGCTTATTCCCTTTCGGGGTCGCAGGGGTCTGCTGGAGCCTATCCCAGCGCGTTAAGGCGAGAGGCAGGGATACACCCCAGATGGTCGCCAGCCAATCGTGGGGCACACACACCATTCACACACCATTCACTCTCACACTCACACCTATGGGCAATTTAGAGTTTACCAATTAACCTGAGCATGTTTTTTGCATTGTGGGAGGAAACCGGAGTACCCGGTGAAAACCCACGCAGACACGGGGAGAACATGCAAACTCCACACAGAAAGGCCCCAGACCCAGGCCCAAGGCGGTCTTGAACCTGCGACCTTCTTGCTGTGAGGCAACAGTGCTACCCACCGCACCACCGTGTCGCCCAGCCTAATACATGTTATGCCTAAAACATCATATAAGACCATGGCACCTCCAAAGACACACACACCAAGCCAGTCTGGAAGATTAGTGGTGGTGTTGACCCTGTTCCTGTGTTTCTTTAAGCAGGCTGTAACAGAGGAACTATGGTCAGGGAGGGGACGGATGAGGGCGCTCCTTAGAATAAGTGGCTGCACCCATGACTTGATGAGGACCAGCAGAGCGAATCAGGGAGTGATGGACGGGAGAGACGAGAGCTGGGGGTGCGTGCCGTACGCACTGAAAAATCTCATCAGGTGAACCCCACACCTTAACCCTCAGTTGACCCTTGATTTATTTGCTTCAATTAAATAAATTCCTTTCATTGAATGTTGGTGTGGTGACACTTTTTTGTAAGACCTTGAGCTGAGTCATGAGACAAGTGACGGTTGGGGAATCAATGAGTAAAATAAATTTTACAATAAAAGAACATAGAAAACTTTAAATTGCATCCATCCTCTACTCTCAATGTTCGTTTGACCTACCCGCTCAGGGTCGCTGTATCATGTCAGGACGCAGTTGGACTGCTGTTGGGCTTCAGCAGGGAGGCAGCATCAGGTCTGATGCATTCAGGTGGGAGGGGACTGCAGTCCTCACCGCCAGATTGTGCAAAATCGGCGCACAGCACCGTGCCCCTATGATTTGGCACACTTTCCTTGGCAGGTAGAGCAGTCTGCCACCTGTGGCTTCCAAACACAAGCCTCTTCCCTTTAAAAGCCTGATGCAACACTCCACCAACAGAGGGTGCACGCCTGTTGCGCGCTGGGGTGTAAATTGTGTAAGTATCCACAGATTCAATGCATATCCATTCAATGCATATCCGTTGTCGCCTGAAGGTATCAAATGTGTGCGTTTAATGGTTTAAATTGCATGAAACAGAAACAGAGTAGTATATAGGTGAGTAATTAATTACATTTAATTACTGACACCCAAGAAGCCATCTACCTGGCCCTGCTCCAGCCCGGAGTCTCCTTCTTACAAAGCCTTCAGACAGAATTAATGAAAAGTGGCTTCACCCATGAAATTTTACAACAGCATCGTTTGCACATTTATAATGATCTGGACACTGACTGAGTGAAAATGTTTCAGATTAACATAAACAAATTTATCCTCCTGAGGTCCCTTGTTGCAACCTGTTTGCGGTTGATAGCTCTTCTTCCACTTCTGCTGTAAAAACTGCTGCAAAGTTGCACTTTGATATTGGCCTGTTTTGCTGCTGTGTAAAGGAACCTGGGCTAACTGTAAGCCAACAACATTGTGCTGTTATTGGAACATCATTACAGATTGTGCATAAAAAAAAATCTTGATATTTTATATTCAATTTAATAGGTTGATTATAATTAATATAACAATATAACCTAATTGGGATTACCAGAGTGGGTTCTCTGAAGGTAGTTAGTGAAATGATGATATGACAATGATGAAACAATTCAAAAATTAATTTTGGGAAAGGGTTTTGTCATCTGGTTTATGTCTTCCTGTGAAATCGTGTTAAAAACATACAATCAGAGACATTCATGGGGAGACAGTTTGAGGAGGATAGGGTTTGCATGTGGGGAAAAAGTACAAGTGTGACATCTTGTGGACAGTTTTTATATCTATCTTGAATCTTGAGACTTGCACTTTATGTTTCCTATTAATTTAGATTTTACTTAGAGCTTGACGACACAAATATATATTATAGTAAAGCCATTTTGACCGGAAATAACAGGTAAACACATGTGTTATAAATGATTGGAAATTCAGTTTTAATTTGGACTTCTACAGATATATCTCAGTGCTCAAATCAGGTTTCAAAGTGATGTGAGAAAATAAATCCAGAGTGACAGTTGTGCATCACTTGCAAAGAGCAGTGTAGTCAGAGCTTTAGAAATAAAATCTGATTTGCCTGCAGTCTGAACAAAGCCTAAAAGGCCTCATTTCAGGAATCTATTTCAGTATATCGTCCCTCGGAGAGGCTTCCTTCATTAAACTGAAGAGAAATGGAAGGAGGAACAAGGGGCTGTTACACCTGATGATGCCTGGAATGAGGATGACTCTTTGCTCTTGAGCTACTTATCGGTGAACATGTGTAACCAGGTTAGTTAGGAACTGTTGTAAAAGCTGGAACATCATAGATGATTATAGATTTTCAGACAATATTGTTCCTTCATACATATGTGACAAACTATTTGTGCTTTTATATTTTATTTAACAGCAAAGCATCTCCTGGTTGGACTCAACACTAAGTTTTACTGGCAGCACAGGGAATTATAAGAGATCAACAGACTTAAATTCCAACACATTTTATACTTGTAGATGTTCTGCATAATTAAAAGCTTCTGAATACCATCCTGTTCCAAGAAGCTGTCACTTGCTTCCTCCTCTCTGGTGCTGTATATTAAAGGGTATTTTTAAAAGTAAAACTGAGCTGGTGCCATTACCAGACCATTAGGATTGAAATCACTATCTAATGGCACCTTCACATAAGTCATGATGATGGATCAAATACTATGTAAGAGGGGTTAAAAAAACACCTGGAAATCAGCGTTCATCCTGAATGATGACCGTACAGTCTATGATGACGACATGCAATGGCCAATGTATGTTAGAACCCACCATTCTGAAAGAAATTCCATTCCTTTGTTTAATTATTCGTTATTATTTATTTCATTTTCTCATATAAATGTGCACTACTTCACAACTAGGGATTTGGCATGTATAGTCAAGCTTTGCAATGTGTCAATCAACCATGCAAACCAGGCAAAATTTGACCCTCAATAACCCCCCTCTTTTGCATAATGAGGTGGAAATGCATTTGGGAAAATAGTTGAGGGGGGTGAAAAACGGAAAATAACATATAAATAAAGTAATAAATTATTCTTAAAAATAATATTGAACGAAAAATTAAATAAATAGGAAAATAATACTTAAATAAATATATGAATGAATTAACTAAACGTGTAATTAAATGATTAGGGTAATATTACTTTATTTATTGATTCATTTATTTTTTTATTTGGTCAGTTCCGGTTCTCCATTCACATGAAAGATGATTGATATTTTCTTTGAAAAAATAATTCTAAAAACATGTTGTTTCTACAAGTCTGTCACGTGTACCTTACTTTTAATAAAAAAAAATGTTTTTTTAAAAAACAAGAATCTGCGCATGCGCTCTGTACATGTGGGTCACGCGAAACCGCATTACACGCACTCCATCCCTCCACCAATCATCAGCTGGACAAACACTTTTCAGCTTCCCAGCAGAGAGGGGCGACTTGTGCGGAGTCTGCGTGGAAAAACGCGGCCTCTGGGGCGCCGGACGGGTTTTCCGCGAACTTCACCCTCGATGTCGCGCGGCTCGGATGAGTCGTAGGGGTCGCGGTCGCGACTTCGCAGAGCGCTAACTCGCGGGATTAGTTTTGCATGCAGCCTGACAGCGGAGGCTGACTGCGGTGGGATGGGCTGTGAGGTGTTCAAGATGGCGGCGCCCTGTGGAGTGCAGCTACTCTAACAGGTAAACAGCTCCCATTATTTACGTCTTGTGGCGTTTCTCTTCCAGCGGAGCGTGACCCCGCGGGAGCCGAACGCCTCGCCGCGCGGCTGCCTCCTCTCTCCTCCGCCGGCGAGGCGGCGGCGGCCGACGGGCGAGATGAATCCTCCCGAGGCGAGTGCGGGGCTGCCGCTTGCTGCCAGCTAGCGTTAGCCGTGGCCGGCGGAACCGACCTGCTCCCGCACGGACCCGCAGACGGTTCACCGGACGGTCATGGTTTCGCACGCTCGTTTTTTCCTTGCGTTTTACGCCGGGGCTGCAGGTGGGCGCCGGCTCTGCCAGAGGAAAATGTGCCTACATATTTGTATAATCGGATAAACTCAACCCAGCCCTGCCTATTGTTCTCTGCGAGTTGTTTACGACGCACGCACGCTCGCGCGCACGCACGCGCCTGGACAGCGGAGTGTCTGTGCGCGCGTGTCAGTGGAACAGTAACACCACGGCCTCTGGTCTGATGCATCTCGGTGCAACACATCGTGCAGCAGGCTGCAGCTTCTCTGCAGCGATGCTGGAATGGTCAGTTGTTCCCTGTCTTATCATTTCTGTCTTAAACCAACAGGCAGGTGTCCGATGACCAGCTTTGACACGTGCTTGTTTTCCCCCTTGCTGTAATAACTCCTCCTGCTCATGCTGAACCAGTAGAAGATCCCTTCATTAGAGCACTCACAATGAAAGTGGTGGAACCCAGAAGCTTCCTTCTGTGCAACGATCATGTTAGAAAGTGTCTCTAAAGCTTGAATTAAAGCTCCTCTTTCCCCATTTGTGAGTATACTTGCAGGGAAGCAAAAACGGGGGATTTGACGCTAAGAAGACTGTACATGTGTCAGAGATCCACTTGATGTGATTGACTCAGACGGACGAAGCTTCACATCAGCTTTAAAAAAAAAATAACTGCATCGACAGTGTAGATTTCCCACCCCCCCATCACTTATATTGGAAGCAGATTTAAAGGATATTTCAGCAACCAGAGGAATCAATGACAGTGAAACCCAATTCAGAGTTTTTATGTGACTTTGCAGTCGTCCGCCTGTTGTTTAACGGCATCTTTCACCTGACTTTTTAGCCCCTGTGAGCATATCTATAATTAATAGTCATGGCCGTGGCCCCCTCTGCCAACGCCAAGGCCCGGCGGGTCACTACGGCTCCGACCTCCTCGACCTTCTCCGTCGCATTGTGCTGACTTCAATGCCACCATTTATAAAGCTCCCTTTGCCTAATTAATGCAAACTCCCAACATCTCAGACCCAGGGCCGTAGCCAGAAAGAAATTATAACGCCTTTAAAATCTTGTTGCATGTAAGGAATCTGCAGGTTTTTATTTAGTCGTTTTGAGTTTTTGAACATTTCCCTTTTTACAAAGCTGCATTTAAAGCTCCTTTTTACACTGGCAGAAATTAAATGAGGGGAAATATAGAAAGTATTGTTTTGAATTCAGTACTGAAACTTCAATATTGACTCAATGCTAGAATAGAAAAACCTCAAACTGTGCCCAGCCCTCACTCTTAATTCTTTATTTATTTATTTATTTTTTTAATGATGAATCATGCTCCACAATTTCATGCGTCACTTCTTTTTAATTGGTTTGCGAAACTCTTTAGATTGCTGTAAAAGACAGTAATACCAGAGAATGATCTATTGCATATCACCTGTGCTGCAGAGAGAAGGGAGAGATATTTTTGTCTATGTCTGATTAATGATTTAAGTCTTAAAGCAAAGTTTGGCTATTGTCTCTGAATACATTTAATTATTTAGCTGTAAATATTTTATCCAGTTACTTTGAAGCCTAAATATATACAATATGTGTGGAGTCAGAATAAACTTTTTTTGCTGAAATAAGCCGCTCTCCAGAAAAATACCTGCTGATCATGGTTCTTTTAACTATAATCAAATGGATTTAAAGCAAAATGCCATATTCTAAATGGTTGCACCTTCTCGAGTGTTACTTTTCTCTCTTCTTTTATTATCTTTTGGTTTCAGACATAAAAAAATTTAAAAATAACAGAATGTTACAGTGAGAATTGAGCAAAAATGGGCATTATTCCCCTTTTTAGACAACCATAGACTAATGATAAATTGGTTGTTTGAAAAATAATAAAAGAACAGCTGAAAAAATGAAAAAAATAATTTCATATTCCCATTTCCTTTCATTTTCTACCTCAAAGCTGCTGACTGAACAAAGCAGCTGTGTTGATTGAAATAATTTCTTATAAACAGAACAGGCTGTTTTGTCCTGTCTTATTTTAATAAAAACAACTTTTTATTTTTTTTTAAATATTCACGCAGGAGAAAAGGGAGACTGTTGCTCACATCTTGGGCACAGCCAAATGTGTGTACAGGGAAGTGCTCGGGCTCTGCATAAAGCTCCTTTGTGTCCTGCGTGTCCCGAGCTGCCCGACATCCTGACGATGGAGGTCTGTGTTTGTGCCGCTGACCTGTCGACCCGCCAGAGACGTTCGCTCAGACATTGGAAGGGGAAAAAAAAAAAAAAAACGCCACGTTCGAATCGGCCGTTCACACCCCGGCCCCGGGCCTCATGACCGGCCAAGAGAGACGGTTGCATGGTGACTTCTTACAAACTGGAACATCTTCAAGTGTTTGGCATCTCATTTGGAGTTGGTATGAATGGCCAAGAGGCACAAGGAGAATAAGACTGTCGTATATCCACACAGAGGGCTGTGTTTTTATCTAGCATTAACAGAAGTACGATAAACTACGCCACATAGTGATGAATTTCATCTTGTCTCACACTCCACATTAGCTCCTGTTCTCTTGATTTTAGTAGAAAAGCATGTGACTAAGTTGATAGATTCAATATTCTGCACTAATGGGATCAGTTTATAGCTGTAAACGTATAACAAAACAACCAATTCTGGTCACATTAGGGTTCTAATTATCTTCTAGCACTCTGAGTGTTGTCGTCAGTGTTGAAAGGAGATCCGAGGAGCTGATGAGATCTCTGCTGCTGATTCATTACTCCTGTAAGCGAATAAGCCGCTGGCCTGCAGACACTCTGGCTATAATGACTTGCCTATCAGGATTATTTATGTCTTGTTTTTCTAAATGTAGATTTTCAAGGCTCCTCTGACCCCTTTAACTTCCCACTTGGAACTTTTCCGCTTTATTTCTCTCGGTTAATCCGCCGTGAGTCTGTTTCCAGGACTTTTTCTCGGTTTGTGTTGCTTTGTGGCAGCAGAGCTTTAGTCTTAGCTTGTCAAGCGTGTCTGTGTGTTTTTAATCCGGGAGAAATTGTCAATATCTGCAGGGCTTGTTCTTACTTTGGGGGGGTGGGGGGTAGAAAATAAAAATGTCATTCACGTTCACACCTCAACATGTCACAGTGGGAAACGCACAGGTGTAAATAATACTTAGTGATGGCCGCGTTCCATTTGGCTGCTTCAGTTTCAGTCGTCCTGGTGCTTGCTGACTCACTGTCACACTGTCATGGTTTACTGGGACACTTGGACAGGACAGAACCGTGGTTAATGTTATTAGTTACAGCTGCTGTGAAAAAGGCAGATCCTCATTAAAAATTAACTCAATTAAGAATGAGCTTTGCCATTGCACAACTTTGTACCGAGGTGACACTTTAAACCGCGGCCCTGAATTAACTGTCACTTGACAAAACATTCAAGAAGCATAATGGCGAAGAATCAAGTGACCATGTGTAATGAGACAGAGAATACAACCTGCGCAACGGGTTTTTGCTTAATGGCCCCACAATTTAAACTTCTTTTTTTGGTTTCATTCTCACTGCTCTTGAACTGTAGTTTTTGGCCACAGAGAAGAAGCTGTAAAACCGTGCTGTGTGCTACCTGCCTGGCAAACATGGTGGAACATTTAACATCTAAAGAGGTGGATATTTCTCTATATAAGTAGTTAAAATGATAATGTTGGATGAGCTTCTACAGCATGAGCAAGTGCAGCTTAATATTTTCTCCAAAGAAGTGATTTACAGTAATTGTCTTCAATTGTCGAAGCTTTGGAAAAGAAAAAGTAAAAATTTGAAGAAAAAAAAAAAACGCTTTATCTGTCTAAAGCTGCAAAATGGGAATCAAAAAATATATTGAGATTTTTGATTCCTAATGCCACAAATCTGTCTTGTTAGCAATATAAAGAGAATCCAGGAAACTTGTAAAATATGGGACATCAAGTCTTGAATTTGTTTTTTCACCATTCAAGTTTCTGTTCAGTTATTAAGTAGGTAGCTGTCCTAAACTGACACAAAACACAGCTTAGAATTACTTGACTCAGCGTTTCACATTTGTCCTCTAATCATTTTATTTTATTTTTTTTATCAAGGGAAGTTTCACTGAGTGCAGTGCTCATTTTTCGCTGTGCACTCGGTTGTACGCTTTCACACCTGGAAGCTGCTTAGCTCCACTCCGAGTGGATCTGTTGGCCACTGAGCAGTTGCACTTGGAGCAGATGGGGGTTTAAAGGATAAAGCTGGTTATTTTCAATTTTTTTTCTTATCCTCAAAGAATCTTTTGTGCAAACCGACAATGAACTCATCCCACTTACAAGCGTTGTGTACGGATGCGATGCTTGCTGTGTTATTCATATGTGAGCCACGCTGCTGCAATAGGCGACATGTTGTAGGGCTGCTCGATCAATTGAATTTTATTTTTGATTTTGGGTTCCAACAATAACTGAAAGGAAGACTTTAAAAAAAAAAAGAATAGTTCAGACCATTGCATTTATCTGAGGAAAGAATCTGTACCCTGTTGCCAGTGTAACTTACAGCCAATATCGGCATGTATATGTCTGCTAAGTTTCTTTTCAAAATAAAAGTGCTTCATTGCTTAAACTATATTGATTTCAAAATGCAAATTTTACACACATGACACATTGTGTTTTGGGGTCTTTTTTATACCAGTAAACTCATACCAGACCAGTAAACTCATCATGGCCTTTCTTTTCCAGGTGGGATTGTCACCTGACCACTAATCCAAGTGTTAATCTGAAACTAATTCTTTGAAATGTGTATGATTTGGTACGTTGCAGAGGTGCCTGGAGACTGTATTGGCGGGTGGCCCCAGGAGTCCTCCAGGCAGGAAGGGACGGACGCTGTGAGAGAGCCGCCGCCTCCACCGCTGCCACCATGGCCAGGGAGCAGCCCAACGTGGGGGACCTCCTCCCACTCCTGGAGACCTCCGACCTCCACCAGCTAGAAGAGATCCGAGGCCTTATCAACGAGCAGCTCAGCACCGGTAAGGGGAGATTTGAGAGATGCTCGCCGATAGGTTTGGCCCAAGTGTCGAGATCGTGTCAGGTTGCTTGGATGGTTGCTTTTTTGATATCAGTTTGAACGGTTTCATGTGGTGAGACTTTGCCTGCAGGTGTTAATTAAAGGTTCTCTGGATCTCTGTCTGTTCTCCTTGAAGAGCGTGGGTCCATGCTGCTGAACGGGTTGGTGGACTACTTTTTGGAAACTAACTCTGCCCAGGCCATGCATATCCTGTGTTCAGTCAGAGAGCCACATGACAAAGTAAGGCACTTTCCCATAAAAGCTTAGCCTCTGTGTTTACAATCAGTGTTTTTTACCGTTTCCAACATTGTGAATACACACAGGAAAAACATGAGAAATACATAGACTGTATGTACATCAACGATCTGTCTCGCTTTATTTTCTATTCTTAAACGTGTCAGTATGGAGTAACTTTAAGGTCAATTACTTAGACATTTCTTCCATGTTTGTTTGCACGTCGCCATAGCAACTAAACAACCGTGGTACTGTTGTGGTGTGGGGCTTTGAGGTCATCATTATTTCTGCTGTCTACTATGAATCTATTCACCTCCCAATCAAAACTTCCTGGCATCTGGTCTGCCTTTACTTTTTGTATTATGTGGAAATCAAAAAAGCCCTCCTGTGCCTTTTTAATCTTTTTAAATGAAACCTCCTCCGGCTAACTTTCACCAACATTGATTGTCTTTAAGGCCCTATGAAACAGAAGTTAGTTTCTTTTGTGACTTATTTCCTAGTAAAACTGCAATGGGATTTAAATCCTCACAATTGATTGGGCCGCAAGTTTGATTTTAATTTTAATTAATAAAACAAAGTTGAGTGGTTGAACTTTTGAAATCGCCCCTGAGTGCAGGAGAAGTCATCAAACTTTTTTACAGATATTTAGTATATACCAAGAGATATGTTTACAGCTAATCCAGGGACACAGGTTTAAAACTGGCAAAATGTCTCTTTTATTTCACGGGGCCTTTGTGAATACAGAGCTAACTCTGCCTTTCCCTCCCCGCGCAGCACCTCCTGGACAAGATGAACGAGTGTATGACCAAACAGGCCTGTCGGCTGCCCACCCTCACCCTGCTCGGCCATGTAATCCGCAAGCAGCCGTCCTGGATCCACAAGATCGCTCGATACCCTCTGCTGCTCTCGCTGCTCAAATGCCTAAAGGTAACGACCCAGTTCTGACTCAGTGAACATTGAACAAAAGCCGTCGCCTCGTCTGGGCGCTGAGAGTCGTGCAGATGGATTGAGGATCAGAGATTTCTCATTCCCGCTACTGCTGTAGTGTACGTGATGTTCAGTGACTGGTCTTGGTAAAGTAAATATATGATTATTATTTCATCAGTCATCCTTCAGACTGGCTTTCAAGGGAAAAACCCACTTCTATTCATTGTACTGTTACAAAGTCGAATATTTACTTGTGACTATCGCTGTAGAACTACAACCTGTTCCTTACAGGTGTAACGCAGTATCTTATTGATCATCTTTGTCAGTCAGTGAAATACAGTTGGTGAGGTGAGGGTCACAGTGTTGCTGCTCAAACGTTGGTTGATTAGATCCTTGAGTAGATTACTTTTCTTTTTTTCCCCCCCTATGCTAGAGGCAGGGCTCTAAGACAGGCGAGACGGATGTGTTGGTCCTCTGCTTTGGTTCAGACTGAAATGTTACAACATCTAGTTGATGGATCGCTGTGACATTTTGTACAGACATTCATGGTGCCCAGAGGGTGAACTTTGGTTTTATGATTGACATTCTGCTAATGACATTTTCACCTGCCTCAGTCATACAGTGTTTAACACTTTTATTTCAAATCACTGTAGAGTGCAAGTATAGCCTCACAATGCCCCTTGTGTGGTTTTTACTCGCATACATACAAACAACTGAAAAATTACAATCTAAAAAAATCATGAAATATCCTGAAAAGCTACAGTTTGAATTAAAGGGCTTTGTCATGTAGTCCAATACTGAATCTTTGATTTCCGGGCAGACGGACACGGACGTGGTGGTGCTGATAACTGGAGTCCTGGTGCTGATCACTCTGCTGCCCATGATCCCTCAAGCTGGGAAGCAACACCTGTGGGAGTATTTTGACATCTTTGGCCGCCTGGCGTCTTGGAACCTTAAGAATCCCGGTAGGAGCTTCCTGTCACGTCCCAATCGACACATCGATGTGATACATCTGCTCCAGACAGCCTCTGTTTTTTTGTGATGTCACATAATTAAAAAATAAACCCAAAATACCACTTCTCTTTTACAAAACCCATGTATCTTTTCTTGGTGCAAAATTCACAAATAATGAGGAAAATACTGCCTCTAAATCAGTCATCTTGATTACAATAATTGTTAAATCCCAACGGGACTGTCAAGAGTTCATTGTGAATGAGTCAGCTCCTCTTGCTGACACAATATGAAGTGTTAATTACTTCCATTCTAAGTTGGGGGGAAACCACTACAACATGCTGTGCAATTAATTTTGGATTCTGTTAGAATTAGCCTCAAGTTTATGTGCATTTCTTTAATTTTTTTTCACCATATTCAGGACATGTTTCAGAGGTTTACCTGATCCACCTGCACGCCAGCGTCTACTCTCTCTTCCACCGTCTCTACGGCATGTACCCGTGCAACTTTGTGTCCTACCTGCGCTCCCATTACAGCATGAAGGAGAACATGGAAACCTTCGAGGAGGTAGTGAAGGTGAGGGTGTTATTATTGCTGCTGTGCACTGTTGCCCTTTATTAAAGGATTTTTAGTAAAACAATAAAAACATGTCCAACCTTTTTGCTTAGCCCATGCTGGAACATGTCCGTATTCACCCAGAGCTGGTAACAGGAACCAAGGACCATGAGCTTGACCCCACCAGGTACCTCTCATACTGTTCTTCCCTGTCAAACACTTTCTCGTCAATCTCCACCATGATGTTGACGACTCTCCCTCTGTTTTCGCCACAGGTGGAAAAAGTACGAAATCCATGATATCGTCATCGAATGTGCCAAAGTATCTCTAGACCCTAAGGAGGCCTCCTGTGAGGAGGGATACGCCACCATGCCTGAGAACTTCTATCCCCAAATCCACCTGCGGCCACAAGACTGCACTTCCAGCCCCTACTACACAGACCTCCACAGCAGCTACGGTCAGTTAACCAAGCAGATAGTGGAGGATTTATTAATGGAGAACGTTGTATGTGGAGTTTTTAGGTCACTTCAAGAATCGAATAAACATGGTCAACAATAACTTGGGCTGTCAATGATAGGAAGGAACATTTTGTATAGGCAAGTGCTACTCATGTGGGATTTGCAGTCTGTGTAGTGAACCAGTGGTTAATAAATAAGTGTAAATGAAGCTAGAAAGCTGTTTTTTTTTTTTTTGCTTTTCTTTTACACAAGATAGGGCATAGAACCGTGTGTGTGTAAATAAATAACAGGAAGTTGAAGTCTGCAAAAACATCAGTCCAAAGTCATGTTGTTGAACATGATGACGTTTCCTGTTTACTATCACACTGAAATCCAACTTCTCATCCAATAAGAAAGTGCATGTTTATATTAGAGATATTGAGGTTTTTATCAAATTTTGATCCTGAAATTTACAGCTTGTCAACTGATATCTCACATCAATGTATGTGCTGATGAATTGATCATTTATGATGGTTTTATGCATAATATTAAGCATAGGAAAATGTTCTTTGGAGTTTTTCTCTATTTCATATGTTTGTAATTGAATATCTATTGGTTTTGGACCATTGGTCGGACAAAACAGGTGGAAACATCTCATTATTAAACCATTAACTCAATAAAAGAAAATATTAATTATAAAATAATCAACAATGAAAGTGATTATGCATTTCTAAATAAGATAAGCAACAAACTTCCATTTTTGATATTCAACACATTAGAGGCAGACTAGAGGTAGTTCTTTGAATCCACCTGAACAATAATCCGACTGTGTGCTGTCTGTCTTCTTGCCAACAGGAAGCTCTTCTTCGACCCCCTTCTCGACCCCACGGCAGCCACTCCCCCCGCCCCTGTCCTTGCCCCCCTTCTCGGGGACACAGTCCTACCGTAGCCCACAGACCTCCAGACGCCAGGTAAGAGAAAAGCCATCGTGTGTTTTTAAAGAGATGGGCAGAGGGAGAGAAAGCCATCAAACCTGGCAGCCAGTCGCGTCTCAGGAATCACAGCACACCTCTCTGTAGACAACCCCGGGGGTGGTTGCCTTGGAGACGCCTTTTCCCCCCTTTTTTTCTATTATTGGACCGGCCACACGAGGGGGAGGGTTCTGGGATGTGTGTTTTTTGCTCCCTGGGGTATGTCTGAGGACTCTTTTCTGTGTGAAACTCCACTTCATTGGAGACAGACGGACTTTGGAGAACATGAGAGAAAAATTAGAAGCTGTAAACGACCAACAACTGAGCATTGAATAGTACAAATTAATTTAAAAGTGGGGGGTGGTTTTTGGGGAGGGGTTAGCAAAGCAGGAAGGCTCAGGGACAGCATGAAACTTAATTTCAACTTAATGAAATATATTTTATGTAAACAACAAGACAAAAGTAAGTGAAACCAGGGCATTTGAACTGAAGTTGAGGTCAACAAGACAAACACTGACCTATACTGAACTCAACTTAACTGACCTAACAAATGACACAAAGGAGGGTTTATATACCCCTATACAGACATCTGAAGGACTATATCACAAATTAACCTGAATACCAACAGGGTTATAATTCGAGACACTATTTACACTGTCAGGACCATGAAGAATGAATTGAAAGACAAACAAACCTTCAAAAAAATGAAGCGCGTGCTGTGTGAAAACAAAAGGCTGTGTGTGCTGTCATTACTCGGAATGTTTGTATGTTATCGGTGCTAAAAAGAAAACCACTAGCATTTGTTGAGGGCATGTGGTGCTCCTGGGGCGCGCGCACACACACACACACACACACACACACACTTTTTGTCAAGGGGAAAAGTCATTCTGGCGCAGCAGTTAGTAGTTAGTTTCAGATGAAGATTTGACATAAATATGTTTTAATATCCTTTTTGTTTTAATTGTCTGACATTTTAAAAACCTAATGTGCTTTGTCTGAGGTGTTATATAAAGTATATTAAACAAACATGAGATTTGCTCATTATAACACAATGCAATGCTTTTAGTATGAATCTACCCAAAGTATCTAAAACTGGTTCCATGCCAATTAATCGCAACATTAAATTACAATATTTTATATACTTATAAAATAATACATTTTGCTGACATTACTTGATTAACATTTTCAATTCAGGATTTATATTTGAGTTTTTTTTGTTTTTTTTAGATGACAGTAATTCTACTTTTATATAATAAAAGTAGTAGTAGTTTGTCCACCACTGTCAGAAGGCCACTGTATCATCTCTAAAAAGCAATTCTGCTCCTTTTCTCTCTGATGTTGTTGGATAATTTAAACTTTACTTATAGTTTTATTATATTTCCCCTGGCTGCTTTAGGTAGAAGAATTTCCTTTTATTTTTTTCCATCAGTGAACTGTGTTGAAGAATCAAAACGTCAGTAGTGAGAGAAGGAATGTGTCACATGAAGGCCATGTGCCACATTTCCTGAACGCACCCTTTTTAAAAGGTCAGTTAACCAAATAAAAAAAAAAATACCCTGATGATGACCAGTAGTACTTCAAACTAAACTCTTAACCTCCATTGTATCTATATTGCCCCAATAAAACCAACACATTTTGCAATGACCATATGCAATGTTTAAACTAAAATCTACCTTACTGCTGTAAAACCATGTTTCCTAATTGAGCCCATATTTTTTTGTGAGAATAAACAAACTATATTTATGTTCGTTCTTCGTTTGTTTGTTTTTTAATCAGAGTTGTAATAATTTGTCTGGTCTCCTTTTCTCTGCAGAACTCCACTTGTGAACACAACTCTTCCTGTGGGGGGAAGGACCCTCTGTGGAGCCCCTCCTCCTTGTGCGGCATGGCCACGCCCCCCTCTTCCAGGGGCATGTCGCCCAACCTGGAGCTCTCCCACAGTGCCTCACACCTTCCCAGCCGCTTCCACTGCACATCAGGTCAACGCTCACATCATTGGAGCATGTTTTTTTTTGTGTGTGTGTGTGTGTGTGTGTGTGTGTGTGTGTGATTTTATATTCTGCTGACACTGGTTGTTTCGATCGGAGCAGGAGGGAAAGGAACGCCCGCCTCCAGCACTCCAGCCACCTCCTCCCCACCTCCCACCCTATCAGACGACTTCCCCATAATCTCCTTACCAGCCAACACAGTCCAGTGCAGTCCACCAAGAAAGGTACGCTCCCCGAAACAGGAGTTCACCATCGTCCACTCCATTTTTAGACTTTATTTATACTATTATTATAAGATAAATACCCTCATAATTACCTTTTTTGTTTTAGTGCTGGCTGAACTGAAACATTTCATTGAGCAGGTTGTGAATAATCATCCCCGGCATGCTTTGTGTTGCACGATTTTCTAATTGTTAACTAATGTGGATCTTGTTCATTATATTTGTTTGGGTTTATCTAAACAACACAGACAACACACTGAAAATGCCAGCCAAATCAAATTGACGCTGTGTGTGTTATTTTGAAAACCTATTTCTTTGACAGCAGGAGGCAAATTGATTTATCAAACATGGTTTAAGTCTTTGTTAGTTTTACACTCGGAAATAAAGGAACAGGGAATATCTGTCTGACAAATATTCTTTATTCTGATGGCTAAATGTAAAAAAAACAAAAAAAAACATTGTGTTTTAACGTTGCTTGATTTTGCCATTCTCAGTTCAATAAAAAGTTTTTAGAGAAAGATTAGCATGCTTTTATGGTCCAAAAGCACCTAGATAGACTAACTAGACTAAAAATGTGTTCTCTATTATAGGCCCTTTTATCAGTTACTCGAACAAATAGATGGAGAATGGATCAGGGTTCCTACAAGTTTCTTCAAGTATTTTAAGACCATTTATATAAAACTTGATATCCATTTCATGACTTTTTTTTCCACAGACCTACTGGCAAAGAAAAACTTTTTTTTTTTTTTTTTTCAGCATCACCAAGTTTTGGGTTTTGAATGCATACTATGTCCATATGAAACGTATGAACTACTTGACGTTTCAGGATCGCAGACAAGGAGAAAACGTCAAGCCTGCACTGACCAGACAGGAACCAGTGAAAGACACAGAGAAGAGTACAGAGGGAGCCCCGAACAGGGGTCAGTTCTCATGATTTTCATTACACATTAAACAGTTCTAACTGGTGCATAATTATGGTCATGCATAAATACAAATTTAAAAAGGACAAAGTTCACTGTGGTTAAAAATGAAACCAAATCATCTCAATGATGTATCATTATGACTCATTACACCTATAGTGTCTATTTCTATAATAATCATGTCATCCTGTCTAAAGACAATGTAATGGGTCCAAAATGTGGTCTTAATAACAAATAATAAAAGACCTCTATCAGTGATTTGGAGTCTTTCTATTTCTCACATCATGTCTGCGGTTGTGATACCATGTATTTTCTCCTCAGATGCCGGAGCTGCCGAGAACGTCTCCATGACTCTGACGGAGCTGTCGGTCTACATGAAGAAACAGGAGCTGGAGCTTCAGCTGAGGACCGAGAAAGAGAAGGAGGAGGGTGAGTATTGAAACCAGATCCAGTCACCATGGAATCCGGATGGAAAATACATGTAACCATTTATCAGCTTCCAGAAAAAGATTACAGTAACAATAAAATGTGATAGTTATTTAATAGCAGATATACTAATATATTGTGTACGCAACATAGAATTCATGTTGCATAACAAGGAAAGGTTTTATTCGGCTCAGATATTTACCAAACATATTTTTGGTGACGGTAAGATCATTAAATTAATATCTGTATTTAGTTTTTACTGAACAAAGGTTGAATTGAATTCTATATAATTGCATACATGGTTTTTCCTGTTAAAGTTAAGCTCACCCACCTTGACTAAATACACAGGATGCCAGCACACCCCTGTTGTTAAGCTAGTTCTGCACAGTTATTGGTTTGAATCCCTTTTGAGCTACTTGCACTAAAAATAAGTGCACCTACTGTACCGTGAGCCACTTTGGATAAGGACAGAGATGCCAAATGGCACAAGATCTGTCGCTAAAGCCCGACGCTCAAGTTGCTATTTGAGGGGGAAAACTGAAAACCTGAAACCCTCAGCTTGTGTGTGTGTTTTTATAGCAGCTTCTCGGCATCTGTCGAAATATCGCAGCGCAAACACAACATTTGGAGCATACATCAGAGTTTTACTCCGCCGTGATCCTCCGTATGTTCTCATGTCGTGTCGTTTCCGCCGCAGCTGCCATCACAGAGGAGCTGCTGAAGATCACGGAAGACAAGCAGGAGCTGCCGGGCCTGAGGGGCTTCGACTCCCCATTCTACCACACCACCGAGACTCTGACCGGCTGCCAGACGCAGGACAAGACCCTCTCCAGCGCCCAGCCCGGCGGCCCCGCCCGGGACACCCACCGCGCAGTGTCCACACCGGACAAAGCGGAGAACACGGCCGGCACCAGCGGCGTCGGCAGCGAGCGAGGAGGAGGACCGGGAGGAGACAGGAGCTCAGCCCTCGGCCTGGAGCAGTCCTGGTCCTTCCAGTCCGGCTTCACCCCCATCAACCACCACCTGCACCGGAGCCCCTCGGCCCCAGACGACGAGGTGGGCAAGTTCTCCATGTTCTCGCCGAGCCCGTGCAGCAAGACGCCGGCGCCGCAGCCCTACGAGTCCTTCTTCAACCTGGCCCTGCCCCGCGCCGCCTCGCTCTTCGTGGGCCAGAAGACGTCGGAGGCGGTGCACAGGGCAGCGCTGGAGAGGCTCTCGCAGCAGGAGGAGGGGCTGGAGGACGGCGAGGAGGAGGGGGTCGTGTCTGCTTCACCACTGGAGGTGCTGGATCGCCTTGTTCAGCAGGGGAGCGACGCCCATGACAAAGTCCTCAAGAGGTGAGGCTCGGATTCAGCTTCACATCTGTCATGTCTTACTTTTCATCAAGGTTTTAACCTGTTTGTTCTACCAAACAGGTTTTCCATCCAGTTAAATATTTTCCTTAAATTCCCTCTGAGTAACTCAGGACAGGTGTCGAGACCAGTGATAGTTTCTGTAGTCTTTCACAGCAGTTTCTGTGAGTAAACTAACCCCTTTAGAAAACGGTGCAGCGATGGCAGACATGTTTGCTTTCTCTGGTTCTGTGTGTGAAATCTGTGTTGATCATTCTGAACTCACTCCTGAGTTCTGATGCGGAGCCTGCTCGGGTCCTTTCCAGTCTATTACTGCGGCCCGAAGGAAACACCCAGTTGAGAACAAGCACAAGCATTGTTCAGTTGCCCGCTGCCTCCCCCCCCTTCTTTCTCCACTCTCTCTAACACACACACACACACACACACACACACACACACACACACACACACACACACACACACACACACTCCTCCAAGCCAATAATACAACAGCAGTGATGGTGTCAGCAAAGTCAGCGCTGTGTACAGAACAATCCGGCTTCTGTCACCTCCACAGTTTACTATCCTACCAGAGCCAAACACAGAGGAGATGATCCTTTAATTATAAGTATTTTGAAGCGTTTAATTCCACAACACATTCTGTGAACTATAATTTTTCAATCATTTCGTAAAGCTAAAAACAAAAATATTCTCGTATGTGAATTTAGAATTTTAACATTTTACCATCTTGGGGTCTGGAATTTGTGGAATTTGATATAAATACCTTTATTTGATTTTGTTTTCCCCTAAATATCATACATCCTCACTCCTAAATTACACCTTGCATTGTAGATCAGTTGTCAGTTGATCTGCAGGGACTATAATTGACATTTTAAAAATAAAAATCTATTAAATTACATTGTGTAATGTTAGAGGTATCTCTGTCGTGTTCTCATGTATCAATGTACATGTATAATAATATATGAAAGGCACAAACTGGGGCTGTGATCAACTTACGCTGAATTATCCCCAGACTGCAGCTTCTCTCAGCTCTATAGTGGGTTTCAGCTCTTTTTTCTGTTCTGGTTCTCTCTTCACTGCCTGGTGTCATTTCACACCAAATGGCAAACGGACTGTAGCAAAAGCGGAGCTTAAGGAGAGTTAAAATCGGGCTCTTTACATTTGCTAGGTCGTAGAAAACACAGCGCGGAATAAATCATAATGCTGCTCCATGATCGCTGGATGTGTGACTAAGCAATTCTTGCTAACAAGTTCAACATATCAACTTAAATGTCAATGTCGAACTTGTTTTTCACTGTTGCCAAGTGGCCAACAAATCAGTTATTACAATTAAATTTATGTCTGGCCTCAGACTGCAGGGATTTTCTAATCGCATCTGAATTTCTGGCTGTGGCAGCTGTGGTTGTATCCAGAGAAAAACCAGGTTTGATGCACCGCCTACACAACTATCAGGCACATTGTGTTCCCCAGGATTACAGTGTTTAACAAAGAAAATCAGAGTTTGTAATTCTCACAGGAATATAGTATTGTGGTCTATTATTAGCAAAATAATTACAAAATGTTTCCACCTCACTTGTTTATTGCCGTAAAGTGCAACAATTACTGCAAAATGACAACTTGTATTTTTCTTTACAGTAAAAATCACATTCATGAAGAACCCACAAGTTTTCAAATAAGGAACTGTTGTCTTATCTGATCTTTGAGTACTTTTTTTTTACAATAAAACCTTTAAGGAATCTCTCTACAATCATTTTTTGACCCAATCTTAAAGCCTCAATTTCAGCTTCCTGAGGTTCAGATCCCCTGTGGCTGTTGTCTCGATGCTTCTCATTCATTGTCTATATAGGACACCAATGGACTGTATGAGGACACAATGTGATGCATTCAGGTAGCACCGCAGTAAGGGACAGGGCTTTGTGTTCTAAACATTTATAAAAAGGCGAGCTCTGTGTCTCTTTATGCATATTAGGGGTATCTAGTTGATGTATGTGACCAGAGCTGAACCTACAAGCAACAGGAACTGCAGGATTTTTATTTTTTCTTATAAAGTTTTTAGAATCATTTCAGTGATCTATTTTACAAGAGGCAGTCAACAAACAAACTGTTCAACCAGGAAGTGTTTGCTTGGCTGTAGCACATGTCCAATGCTGGAAAGCCTCCCAATCCCTTCCATTCAACTGTGGGTGAATTTTGGCTACAGGGGGTGGGATGATCTGTCCTACCAAACATCAGGTAGAGGCTCATGCATGTCGCCAGCACCAAAGATTGTTGCAGTAGCAAAACTTTCCATATTTTGATCCTTCCTGGTGTGTTTTTGTTTTCGATCTTCTTATTCTCACCTTGACTGACATGGTTGAATTGCCCAGAAAAAACTATTCCTACATAACGTCTCCTTCATCCTCTTCCTCGACAGATTACCTTTGCCAAGCAAGTCAGCTGACTGGACGCACTTTGGAGGTAAATCGCTCGCACCACAACACTGTTGTAGGCTCATAAAAGAGGCTTTTATTGAGACTTGGGACAAGCATTATTCAAGCATGACCGGTGATTCGTCACGCGCACAGAGACATGAACGGTGCGTTAGGGCGTTACGCAGCCGGACGGCGGAATTCGCCCAGCGTTCCCACAGACGCTACGTTGAGTCGAGTCATGCAACTCAGGAGTTATAAAAACCGTCTGTCGACTTAACTGTTCAGATTGAATGTATGTGACGTCTTCACCCTCCCTGCACTCCGTCAACCGGAGCAAGAATGCGGTTCTCCCCGGCAGCAGTTCCCAACAGAATGGACACACAAGGGTGTTTTTGTTAAAAGCCTCTCGCCAACATATAATTACAACTCTGGAATTTAATCATCTCCCCTGTTTGACTGATGGGAGTCATGTCATTTCGATTGCATCTGAGATAAAAACTCGACTCAGGAGGACGACAGTTTAGGTCTTGGATCAAATTTTGCTGAGAAATGTTCCGTAAATGTCCTCTCTGCTCTCTACCTCCTCTTATATATATTAACAAGCGAAGCTCTGTATCCTCCACTGTGTTGGCCAGTTTCAACTTATTTAATCGGGGTTTGACGTGTCCGGCATTTTTCACATTTTACGAATCTTTGTAACGCGATTAACACAGAAGAAGTGGAGTTGTTTAGAATGAGAAGAGCAGCTGATTAAAATCTCGTCTGGGGAAGAGGGGGTTGTTGCACGCATTGTTTGTTGGATGTAAAAAACATCCTACAAACAGCTTTTAATGTAATAACCCCACAAATGGAATAACCTTTTAATAAATGTGATAGCCGCTGCCTACGACAAACGTAATGCGTAGGTTCCCGCAATCGTGAACTATTACATTTTAAAGGGATGATATGCTTGATGAGAACAATACTTTGTGTTGTTTGAGCAAGAGCTTTTGCGTAGGGTTACTGTGACTGGTTATACATAGTATATTGTATATTTTTCAGTCGGTCAAAACACTCTAGAGATTTAGAACTAATGATTTAGTGCACGCAACACTAGAATAGATTACGTCTTCCATAATCTAAAGAATAAGACTATGTGGTAAGGAAA
Source organism: Eupleurogrammus muticus (assembly GCA_036785175.1). Classification (NCBI taxonomy): domain Eukaryota; kingdom Metazoa; phylum Chordata; class Actinopteri; order Scombriformes; family Trichiuridae; genus Eupleurogrammus; species Eupleurogrammus muticus. The sequence continues at coordinate 17,371,256 of JAYKQN010000013.1, read as the reverse complement.
TGTTTTGATGTCTGACTTTCCATCCTGATACCAATTAATTTAAAATTAACTTTTTTCACGGAATTAAACACACCACAGTTCTGTCTAAACACAAGCAGCTGTATAAAAGTTTTGCTGAAGAAACGTGTCAGAGTTGTTATTTAAAGGCACCATGCGGTTTAATATTGTTTTGATTCTAAGGAAGAGAAACTATAGCTGTAAAACTAAATTAATATGATTTGTTGGCTTGTTAGAGATATTACAACTTCATAAAAAACCCATAAAAAGTGTGAGACATCGTAAATACCATTATAAACAATATCAGCCTACTTCAAATATATACTTTTGATACTTGGCTCCCTGGATTAATTTCATTATTAATTTTGGTTCTAATCTGAGTCTTTTCTGAATGCAGCATAGTCATTTTTTTTATTTTTATTTTTTTATAATCTTCCACATGATATTACCTGTGCTATTCTTGTGTTCCACACTTCAGATGCAATTGATCTTATTTCTGGTAGCATGTGCTTGTCAGGTGTGTGTGTGTGTGTGTGTGTGTGTGTGTTAATAACGTTATTATTACCGTGCGCCCCCCCCAGGCTCGGCTCCGCTGGACGAGCTCCACACGCTGCGCAGCCAGCTGCTTCTGCTGCACAACCAGCTGCTGTACGAGCGCTACAAGAGGGAGCAGCACGCCGTCCGCAACCGCCGCCTCCTCCGACGCATCATCAACGCCACGGCGCTGGAGGAGCAGAACAGCGCGATGGCGAGTGGCCCCATTTTCAGCAGCATTTTCTAGGAATTAAAACTGTATTTAAAATAGAATGAACCTCTAAAAACACAACACACAGACTTTTCTTTGATTATGATGCCATTTGTAATCAGCATTCCAACATTAGGCCGTTCAAGTCTTGTCTGCAGCATGTAACAGAGAAACTCAAGTTGTTGTTTATTTTTTATTTGTTTTTTTTTAGTATGTCATGAAGGTTGTTTTGTCTGCAGGAATGACTTGTAACCAAAAAGGACGAACAGTGGCACATTCATGCTGGGATTAGCCGAAAGAATAATTAGTTTTCCTCTAAATATGTGGAAAATGTTGTACATTGATTGAGTTTTGTGTCCATCTTTGCCCTCAGTGGAAGTCCAGAGAGGTCAAAACATCAGCAACCCTTTGGACTATATAGAATACCTCCATTGTTGGCTCTTCCTCACGCTCATTACTCAAAAGTCCAGCTGAACTTTGGAATGACTTTGAGAGGAGAGGGGAAAAAAGTGTCGGAATCTGCCCTAAGATATCTAGACATTAAATATGTACATGTTGTACTTAACATGCCTGTGTGTGTGTGTGTGTGTGTGTGTTGTGTGTGTGTGTGTGTGTGTGTGTGTGTGTGTGTGTGCAGAAGGACCAGCTGAACCTGCAGAGTGTGGACATCATGTCTCTGAGGGAGAGTCTGCAGGTGGAGCAGCAGCGCTACAGGCAGCTGTGGGACGACCGCGAGACGGTGGTGACCAGGCTGCACAGCCAGATCAGGCAGCTGCAGCAGGGACGGGACGACTACTACACCAAGAACCAGGAGCTCCAGGTACACACACACACACACACACACACACACACACACACACACACGTACTACTGTAGTCACCTACATGCCGTGACTGGTCTTGTGTCTCCAGAGCAAACTACAGGAGTGTCAGAAAAGGATGGATGAGCTGGAGGCGGAGCTTCAGAGGGCCAACAACAAAGTCTGCCACACGGGTCACCTCCTCAACCAGATGACCATCAAGGTAGGGAAACGCCTGCCACACGGTCTGATTAAACCGCTCTTTTTGTCCGACAGAATAGAATTAAAATCCCATTTCGGGTGTGGAATAAATAACATTGTCTGATTTTTAACACTATTTTGGATACGTCCAGTGTAAAACATTTTTGATGTTGTAAATTAATTAAAAGATGTATAACTTGAAATGAATGACATTTACTACTAACTACACATTACAGAAACATGTCAATGATCTTCGCCATCATTTGTGTTGGTTCAATTTTGTAGTGTTGCCCCATGAAGTGAGGGTTCTCTGATTCTTGGGCAGCTCTACCGTCTTTTATTCTTTCACAACATTATTGCAAGTGCAATTATTCTTTCAGCCTAATACTCCTAATACTTAATAATTAGGAATGCAGAATGCAGTTTTCTAATAATAATTAGGAAATTTGCATCCGCTCCACATCTCTGCATGAGGGTAGCAGCTTGAGTTGCATTGTGGGTAATGTAGGAGCCAAGAATTTACATGAATGGGACCTAAATATAAAAATTAAATTAATAATTATTATAAAAATTAAAGATATTAATTAAGAAGAACCGATTCTGAATTAATATTGGTCCTTTTCGGTCCGTGATAAATCCACGGAGTGCTCTTTAAATCAGCTACACATTTTTTGCGTGTTCACTCTTGCTTTCTTTAATGGAGAAACTGGGCAGGACGGCTAGCAGCCTGGCAGACAGTCTGGCAGACCTGCACCCCGTCCCACCCGCCACCTCTCTGTAAACTGCACACCGACCCAGGCCTCGTTGCCGTGGAGATTTCTCTCTCTTGTCTCTCTTTTTATTTTTGGTTCAGGAGGGACGGGTGGAGGGGGGGGGGGTCTGGGTGTTTTTCTGCCTTCTGGGGTTCGTCTGAGGTCTGTTTCCTCTTCTCAACCAGACTGAAGTAAAACCCTTTCAAACCACAGGCCACTCATTCCGGAAACGGGCCATTCAAATTAGCACAGTGGACGTCCAGGATGTTATTTCCAATCTCCAGACAGAAGGAATAGACTGGATGCTTTGATAATCTCACTCAGGGCCTGGGGGGGATTGATTTCGTAAGATAATTTTCACAGATTGGCAGTAAAGCATAACATTAATCCTCTAAGTTTACTACAAAGTGGACTTCTGTTCAGGAGCAAAAATCAGCTCCTCGGAGTGATGCAATCATTCGCCTTTTTTTTTTTTCGGTTCTGTTACCGACTCGTTCTCTCGCGCCCGTGTGTTGATGTCTTCCCAGATATTTCCTGACAGGTGAGATTTGTAGCGTAATTGCTGTTTTGCCCTCCGTCGTCATTGTTTGTCTCGTGTGTCCTTCAGCTGAGCAACAGTGAGAGCACCCAGCAGCAGATGAGCTTCCTGAACAAGCAGCTGCTGCTCCTCGGGGAGGCGCATAAGCTGTCCATGCAGGAGCTGCACCACGCGGGCGCTGATAATGCAAAGGTATGTTGGTGTGTGTGTGTGTGTGTGTGTGTGTGTGTGTGATGTACAGATTTCAGTGCACGTACGGAGGTGAAAAAAGGGACACTAATTGCGTTAGTTTGGGGGGTTAAGTCAAGTTTAGCTTTTCTGTAACATCTATTGCGGATACGTCACGTGTAGCCAGAAGTTTGTCTTAATTATGGATGAGTCATTTCTGAAAATCATCTCTTAATCATTTTGAGGGGGAAAAAAAAGCTCATAAAATGAATACTGCTCATAAACTCAATAAACAGATGCCATATCAAATTGAAAGTAAACGTATTACTATTGATTGATGTAATACGCTTAAAACATTCAGCAGCGTAACACTTAGGGTTTTCCCCTGATGACATTTAGCCTTGTGCTTTTTATTCTATACCAACAATATTAATAATCAATTCATAAACAGTTTTGTAGTTTTTTTTATGTTTACATGCTTTATTGACATGCACATCTTAGAAATGACCTGGAAGATGTCTGCTGTAAAGTAATTTTTTGGTTCTATTTCATTGAGGGCTGCAAACAACCAGTCCAGAGCTTCACTGAACGCACCACAAACACAAAGAAAAAGCTCTAAATTGAATAAAAAAATACTAAGATTATAGTACTCTAAGTAAAGCAAGAGAGTAATTTTCTTAGGGAACTACTGCTCTTAAGTGTCGCATTAATTATCACCTCTCTCATTTTTATATTCCATCATGCTTTTATGCTGCGTTGGACAATGATCCATCCAAAGGAGGCCCAGATGCTGCAGGTGTCGTATAGGAAAGAGGTGGAGACTCTGAGACAGAGCCTGCTGGTTCAGGGCCAGAAACTGGAGGCGACGCAGCAGAGAGTCGCCGAGCTGGAGACGCATCTCTCCAAGAAGGAGCACCTCATCGCCGAGCAAAAGAAGTTCCTGGAGGACGTGAAGTGTCAAGCGAAGTGAGCGAGCGAACTCAATAACCCTCAAAATGGGCTTGAAATTTTTAAAATGGTTTTGGAATCTCATCTTTTCTCGTTTTTTTTTTTTTCCCCTCTGTCCAGGGCAGAGCTGCAGGCCTCTGACAGCAGGTATCAGGCTCAGAGGAGAATCACCCAGCTACTGCAGACTGAACTCCTGCAGCTGTACAGCCGCGTGGAGATGGAGACTCCTGCCAGCACCGCGTCCAGCTCACCACCAGGGGGCAGAGCCAACCTACACACTCCTGCTGACTCCAGGTCAGGCCCAAGCAGCTCAGTGGAGCCAGATATCACGTTACCCGATTGTTGTTTTGCTAAGTAGTTTATTGGATGATATTGTGTCAAACACTTAACATAGGGTTAGTCACATTTTGATGAATACAACAAAGCCATTTAACACATGACCTACTTTTGCTCTGGTCATACTGTCATAATTTGGTTAATTTGCTTGTAAGGAATAAAATGAAGTGTAGATTTTTGTATTTGTCAAATAGGCACTTTTTTTAATTCACAGCTCCTTAGTGCATAGAGACAGCATCTGAGAAACCAAATGTCATCATCAGCGACTGATACTTTAAAAGTTTGAGGCTTTGCAGTAGTAAACCTATTGAGTGAAGAATATCAGTGGAATGGAATCACTTTACATTCAATAAGATAACAATAAAAATAAAGACCTCAGGTGTTCAGTAGGTCAGTGAGTAGATTTTGAACAGCAGTAGTTACTGTATACTCAATAGGTTATTTTCTTTTTTTTACTAAGAATCACATTTTTTGTTATGATTAGCGGTGCCACAAAAAGCTCACGTGTCCACTTTGCGTCCTCCTGCAGCGTCATGGTGCCAGATGGACCAAGTATAACTCACAGCCACGAGGAGGTGGACACTAGGCCCCCCCACGACCCCCCTCGGGGCAACGGCAGCACTTTATCGCCAGGACAAGCCAAGGCGAGCAACTCTTCCAAGACATCGGCCAACTCCGTCAACGGCAACCAGGACCTGGCCCCGCCCCTGCTGGTGGAGCCGGCCCCGTCCTGCCCCCACGTCGGCCCGCTGGCGCCCGTGCCCTCCCCCGACGTGCCGCTCACCGTGGGCTCCTACCCCAGCGCCAAGAGCTTCCTGGGCATGAGGGCGCGCGAGCTGTTCCGCAACAAGAGCGAGAGCCAGTGCGACGACGACGGCGAGGAGGAGCCGCCGCCCCCGGCGCCGCGCCTGGCGGGCCTTGCCCACAGCCTGAAGACTGAGCTGTGCGTGGAGCCGCCGTGCCCCGGCTACACGGTGCCGATCAGCCCCGCCCCTCCCCCTGTCCCGACCCCGCCCCCGGCCCCCTCCGCCCCTCTCACTGTGCCCGCCAAGGAGCCGCCCCCCGAGCCCCGGCAGCGGGCCCCCGGCCAGGAGAGCCCCCTCAGGAAGGCGGGGGCGGGGCCCGGAGGAGGGCGGGGCCACGCAGCGTCGGGGCGCCCCCGGCAGCAGCAGCTAAAGATCATGGACTACAACGAAAGCCACCATGAGCACAGTTAGAGACGGGACTGAGCCGCCGGGGCCACGCAGGACAGACTGAAGTTTGATGATGAAGAAGAAGAAAAGAAGAAGAGCTACAAACCAGTAACATGTCAGCAACTCTTTGGAATTCAGTGTTATTTGTCCCATTCCTCTGAGTGGACAACAGGATTTCCCCCCAATTCCTTTCTACTTTTTTGTCATCTTGTCTATTTTTTTTTTTTAATACTGATTCATTCCCTGCGAGAATTCAGGCGAGGTCTAGAGTAAGTGTTGCCAGTGGAGATGCCTTATGAATTTTGTCATGAGACAAAGATGCTTAAAGATTAGGACGTGAACAAACTAAACAAATAAATACGTGTGACACTGTGAGTCTGAGATTTAAAGGGTTCAGTTCACCAAAATTTCAAGAAAAAAATACACAAATTTTTCCCAGATGGCTCCAGTTGTTGCCACATAGTTGAGTTTGTGTTGTTCAGGTTTTCAGATATTGTTGGACAAGGGAGGATAATGGAGATGCTTGCAGCATTGATAAACTCCAGTTTAGCCTCGCCAGGTAGTTGGGATACTTCAGAGACCTCTCAGTGATCAGGTTTCAGGGGAACTCCTTTCTGCTGCAGAAACGGGGCCTTTTGAATAGCAATGTTCATTGCTAGGTCTTTGAATTATCTGGAATGACGGACGGTCTGTCTCTGGAAACTGAAAGTTGCCTTTAAAACCTTCAGATGTAATTTTCCAACACTGAGGCCACAGATACAGTTGCACTCGCCTCTTGTTGGAAAAGGAGACGCATATCTCCAAAACCTGGACAAACAAAACCCGAAATGTCTCTACTCAATACGACCAGTTGTAAATGTGAAAATGCTTGGATCTACTGAATCTTTAACCTTGAGGAACCACTTCTAATCTAATCATGAGGAACTCAGAGCCAGAGCTGTTACATCATGTATTAGACGCGTGTTGACCACCGACTGGAACACGTCTGTGGTATGAGTTGAGTGTGCGTGTTACAGCAGAGCAGTGAAGCTGAAATGTATGTTTGTCGTTGTGTATTTTTCCCGGGGAAGTGACCATATTATCACTGAACCGAAAACATTTCCATGCAAAGCTCCGTTGAGTTTTTGTCTAGAATAAGTCAGAAGGCAACTGTATTTTGTTTGTTGGTTCTTGGTATTTCAGCGAAGATGCAACAAGGCAAGTGCATGAAATTAAAAAAAAAAAAAAAAAAAGATGAAATTTTATGCATTTTTATTAATTCCACATCAAATTTTGTATCTTTATTTTTTTATTTATTCAGCCATAAAGCTCACGATTACATATCCTCAATTTGAATTAGACCTGGTGAGTGACATAAGCTCAAGCTATAAAATACAGAACTATCTGTTCAGGACTTACAGATGGTCATTGTTGAAAGTGCCATGCAAACCTCTCTCTTGTTACTGGTGGTGTGTGTACGTTGAGCTGTGAACGGGACGGCGAGGGCGGAAAACGCAACCGAAAAGCATCCGACATTTTTTTTTTTTTTTTTCCCCCCCTCATTTCCTCTCAGTATTATAAATCTGAATCCTGTTGTCCACCGGGAACTCCTGCTGTCATTTCCTTCTGCCTCGCTATCTAAAGCATGTTCAACAATCCACTTTAAATGCCAACCGTAGTAACAGCAAACCAAGACAGAAGGTACAATCAGCACAAAACTGAAGAGAACCAAGACTCTGAACCGGAGCTGGAGAATCTGGGATGAAACAGCAAAAAAGGAAGCTCTTAAAGCAGTGGCTTGTGTTTAACTGTGAACAATAAAGATCGTCTTCAATGTTTTGCACTACAATCCTGAGTGTTGCTTTTTTTTTCCTGCTCACTATAACCTTTTTTCTCATATGTATTTTTTTTAGCTTCACTCTCCACTAAAGATCTTATCACAAACTATTCTTTCAACAGATGTTAAAAAGGTGAGTGTGACTGAAACGTCAAATTCTAATAAGAGGTAGAAAACTACAGTAAACCTATGTTTAAACAACTGTAACCAGTGAAACAGCACTTTATGTAGATTACCATTATGAATTGCATATTGTCGGAGCATCACAGGAACAGGAGTGACTCCTCACCTCAAACGTGTTGATGGTAGTTGATATTACAGGAATCTCCTGGTTCGACAAAGGTCTTCTGTGGTGTTTTACCGTTCTCCTTTTTTTAAGGTGAGTGTATTTGTGTGATTTCTCCCCCCTCCTCCACCACCTCACAGATAACCGCAGCCGTGTCCGTGCTTGTGTTTCCTCTTGTTTGTGGTGCGCTTCCCACCAGAGGACACTGTTGCTCCAGGAAGCCGCCGCCGCCGCGGCCTGCAGCCATGTTGGAATCAACAGGTAAGACATCCCGGTAAATACGGTGTTACACAGTTGATTGAAGCTGATTTAGCTCCTTAGGCTGTTAACAGCGTTGTTAGGGCCAGTATGTGACACTAATGATGATGTTAATATTTTTATGCGTTTATTTTTTTTTTCTTCATTTAATAAAGTATTTGGATCAAGGCCACCATCTACAAAAGATGCAATAAAATTAAAATCAGAGATATTAGTGCTGCTTAAAACAGACAGATTTTTGGTTTTAATCATGCATTTTCCATTTCTAATTTTCTTTTTTTTTTTCCAAATAAACTATTTCGAATTGGAGAACTTTTGTCGTTTTGTGTGTGTAATTATCTGTATGTTCAGATGTGTGTGTGTGTGTGTGTTTTATCAGCTTTCTATTGCCTGGGCTTGGCTGTTAACTCTCATCCTGCTTTTGGGACCAAATCATTTTTTTTTTTTTTTTTTGTGAGTATAACTGACCAAGTATGATTAGTTTATCAAACGTGTGCATATGTATTTCACGAGAGAGACCAAAAAAAAAGTGGTATGATTAATTTACCAGCATTCCGCAGGGTCAAGGAAATTGATGCAGGATAATTGGGCACATAGGGAATCCTTGGCAATTTGTGCTTTCAGACTCTACTTGAGAAATTAGATGTCAGTGCAAATGTGAAATTGCTCCTCAATGTTCTCAAAGATTCCATGAAAATTTAAATATAAATCTTAAGTATTTCCAGCAAAGGGATCCTTCCCTTTTTTTGTGTGCCAACTTGAAATGAAGCCCTGTGAAAATGATCTGAATGAAGCGAAAGTGTACGAGGAGCAAAAAAAAAAAAAAAAAAAAAAAAAACACACACAGACATCCGAGCTTGTGTAAAGTTGGGGCTGCTGCTCCCGAGGAGGATGTCGGGGCTCATGCTCACGGTAAAATCTAAAAATCTTCATGCAATAATTCATTAGATTCTTTTTGACAGGAAGAAAAGTTTGAATTCATCTGAAGACGTGTAATTATAATATTCAAGATATGTACACCTATAATGCAAAATATAACTCAATAAGACGACGACATATAGCTACTTTTTTTTCCCCTTCTTCTCATGTGTCTGCGTAGAAGTTAGAAGATACAGACGTACAACACATGTGTTCATACGAATGAGAATAAATTACACCCAAGTGAATAATTGATACACAAGAGCATATATCTGTCAGGTTCAGGAGGTCATTGATTGATAAAGTTGCCGTTTCTGTTTTACTTGGGAAGAAGTTTTTTTTATTCTGAAAAGCACCAAACCCGCTTTTTCCTGAATCATTACATGTTGATGCAGTGGTCAACAATTAATCAATTTAGCTTCAATTACAAGAATCACAGGAAATTAATAAATCATCGGGCCTGATCAAAACTTGTGGGAAATTTGATATTCATGCAAGATCAAGATAAACTGATCGCTTAAAAAGTCTCGCTCCAAAATCCTAGTTATATTTAAATGTTAGTGTTTATTCCTCACGGACGCGCAGTGCGGAAAGAAAATGCTAAACAAGAATATTTTTGGTAAGCATACTACATACTGACACTCTGGAAAACGGCTTCATTTGTCCTCATTAAAAGCTTAAAAGTCCATGAATAAATAATCATTAAAGAGGATACTTTTTTTTTTTCTCCTTTTTTATCTTCGGCCTTATGCAAAATACACTTACTGACTAAATAAATATGCTCCATAAAGGCTGTTTAGAAACGTGCCCTCCCCCCTCCACTTCCACATTTAGATGGCTGACATGCACCTAAAGATCAGATCCTACGCCGGCTGCTTGGTTTTGGAGGGAGAAAAAAAAATTGGACCTCCGAGAGTCAACTTAATGCAATTAAGTGAGGATGATGAGTCTTTCTCTCTCTGCAGCTTGAATCGTAAGTGAGGCGGAATTCGAAACTTAAAGGGGAGAAGAAAAGAAAAGCGCGGGAGATGAGTGCGCACGGGCCGGTCCCAGCGGTTTAATTATTTTAATTATCTCTCCTCTTTCAGCTTTTCTAAAAAAAAAAAAAAAAAAAAAAAAAAAAGAGGCCATTAAAAGGATGCCTGTTTGGGTTAATCTGATTAAAAAAACAAGATGGAGGGAGAGATGAAAGGCTGCAGATGTCAGTGCTAATCAGGGGAGTTAAAACTGCTATTTGTGAACTGGGACGGTTGTTAAAGTGGGTAGAAAGTGCGTGCAGTGCGAGTCTTTTTTTTTTCTTTTTTCTTTTTTTTTTTTTAAATGCGTTTTTCCCCTCACTTCAAAACGCCTCCTTCCTGCAGCCTTCTGTTAATAAAACTCCCTCTCATGCATCTTCCCCTCAAACTAACGCCGCGTTTGATTCGCCGCCGCGCGCTGGCAGCAGGTCAGCCACACGGCGGAGATAATAAAAGTTTAAGTTCAGTCCCCGGTGGTATGGTTTAGTTTTTTTTTGTTTTTTTTTTCTCCTTCATAAAGACAGATGCCATTCGACGGAGAGGATGAAAGCAACATTAGCAATTAGCAACAGCAGAGCGGATGTTTCTGCCGCGTGAAGTCGGCCGGCGAGCCAGACGCTCGTTGATGAAGCCGATATCACACACCCCCTCTAATTAAGTCATTTTCACTAATGACCTTTTTCTTACACTGTTATTCTCCTATAACCAGTAAAGAAAGTGTCAGTTTTCAAACTCCGTTATAGCTCAGGGATGTGTCTCGGCCTTTATTGTTCCTAGATGCATGGAGGTAGAAAGGAAATCTTTTTTATGTTTCTGTGTTGCACAGATGTTTCCTCTTCTGTCTGTTTCGAGATGCAGTCATCCCTTTAAAATTAGGTTAATATGTTTAAATATTCCTATTGCGCAAGCATATTTTTTCACTTTTAAATGTGTCAAAGAATTTTTCAGTTCTCAACCGATCCAATAAGCCCCACATTTTTTTTTTTTTTGCAGTGTAATAATTTAATAGGTGTAGGTAGCCTCATGCATCAACTCTAAATCACTCAGCTGGACAAATGCAACTCTGTCAACTTCCATAACGCAGGCAGTTGTTGGAGTCGCTCTGACTGCAGAGCTTGACATTTGTTCAGGCAAGAACGAGCACAAAACCGGCACAGGTGTTGAGCCACAGCATGGCGAGGGAGAGAGGAGGGGAAAGGGAGGAAAAAAAAAAAAAAAGAAAACAAAGATCTACTTTCAAACTAAATCAAGCAGAAGGAATGTCCTGAGTGTGTAGAGAGATGGACGGGAGCCCATGCAATATTAAAGCGCCGTGTCTGGCAACGCCGACCGTGCCACTCCTCTCCACGGCTCCCGCCCTCCCGGCTTCCCGGCCATCGGCTCTTCCCTCAAGGTGACACTTCAAAGCGGGCACGCAGACGTGGCAGGCCTGGCTGTCGGCATGGAGCCAGCCCCCCCCCCACACCCACACACACACACACACACCCCCACCACCACCCCTCCGCCTTTTTCCCTCCTTTTCCTCCTCTCTTTCTCCCGCCCCACCACCCATCCTACCCCCACCACCTCCTCAAAGACACAGCTCCAACCCCCACTGAGCCAGGTCAGCGCCAAGATCCACGCCGCTCGCCGCCTCGGGAGCCGCTGTCAAAAAAAAAAAAAAACCTCAACTCTACCCCACAAGCTTAATTAATAACGGGCCGTTCCCGATGCAAACTCTGAGTCTGCAGCCTGTTTCCCTCCGATCCGATTGGTGAGTTCTGAGGCCTCAACAGAAGGCAGACAAGGAGAGGAGGGCTGGTTGGGGATGCATCCAGATCATTAGAATTCCGATGATTGGGATCCACATGCATTATTCTCCGTGCTTTCTAACCTATTTTCTGTGTTGTACAGCGTTGCCTGCCTGTCTGGCTGCTTTTTTTATGTCTCTCTTCTGCAGATGATTGGAGACACCCCAACCAAAGAATATAGGGCTGCTCTCCTCGGCCTGCCTGACAGGTGGGGTAGGAAAAAAAATCCTTAAATGTACACACACACACACACACACACCAGAGCCGCATCAGCTGGGCCCAGGACCTGTAATCACCTCTCGTACCTTGGAGGGAGATTTTCACCGTGATCGATATCCGCCGAAACGTCTGCCCACGTCAACCTCAAAATGAAAAGCGTGAGCGGGGGAGACGGGGGTGTGTGGTGGGGGGGGGGGGGGGGGGGTCGCGGGGAGGTCCGCACCGCCCCCTGTTTGATGTCTGCACAGGCGCTCATCAGTGTGTGGAGGCGTTGTCGTGGCGGCACGCCGGGTCACCGCCACCTCACCCCGAGCAGCGCGCGGCTGATTGTCTCTCTGTGGGGCGAGGGGGGGCGAGGGGGGGCGAGGGGGGGTTGTTGTTTTCCGAGGTGAGAGGACAGATCTTTTCCGGCAAGCTGGGCCTTGTTTTTTTTCTTCTTTTTTAATAGGGCACCTCTCAGGCCCGCTCAGACCCACGTGCTGATGAGGAGGAGGGAGACCCGTCCAGAACTTGCCCCCCCCTCCTCCTCCTCCTCCTTCCAGTCCACAACTCATGCGGTTACTGTATTTTTATTCGCCGCGTGTGATCCTCCTCTTCGTCCGTTGCATTCTTGATGGGCAAAGTGGGGGGGGAGGGTTAGTGTGTGTGTGTGTGTAAGGAGGGGGGGGCCGAGGCGAAACAACCCGGCGTGCCTCGGGAAAGCCGTGGTTAAATGGTACACGTCTCGCGAACACAAAGGTCTTGCGAGTACGAGCTCGGCCACGGGAGCCTTACGGCATTCAGGGCAAGGAGCCGGTTAGCTGCCACGCTGATGTAATTAGGTCGTAATAAATAAGGAAGGCAACAGGGAGTGAAGGTGTGTCTCAACAGTGGCCATTAGAGAAACCACATAGGTTGCTTTTTAAGGAAAAAAAAAAAAGGCACCTCTCTACCTGGGAATGCAGACACTCCTTCGCCTCATATTTACTCTGTGTCCTACTTGCAGAGTCCTCGTCGGCGTTGTTCTAAACCCCAGAAGCCCTGGCCCGTTAAGTGGGCTAACGGGGGTGGTTGTAGGCTCAAACCAACCTTAATTAGTACACTTACTGCACAGCGAGGGCAGGTACGGAGGCGAACCTCCGCACTGCGGCTACCCCCAGATTAAGCCTCTTTCAGGCGAGGCTGTAACCTCCCACAATGACGCTGTAATTAGCTTTTCATTAGCTCTCAATTATCTTTCTTTTAGTTTTGGCAAAAGCGGGCGAGGCTTAGTTTTTTTTTCTTTTTTTTTTGGAGGGGGGGTAGACGATAAGTCCCCGAAATCGGTTAATCTGTCGCTTTTCGCCACGAGCGACGTCGCCCGCGTTTCTTTTTGTTTTTTTCCTCTCCCCGCGCCGCTACCTGCTGTTCATCTTGGCGACATGCATGTGCATGAGCGGGCTGTAATGAGTCAGGCATCGGGGTTTTAATAAGCAGAGCTTTACCCGCAGATCCTTCTGTGATTTGCATCCATGTCGGACACGAGGCGCAAAGCGGGGTGATTGATTCATGGCTCGTCCCACGTCGGAGGGAGAGGCAGAGCGGGAGGAAGGCCGTAGATTTATTTTCAAGCTCAGCGACAAAAGGGAGGAAGAGAGCGTGCATATGTTAATCCGCTGGCTGAACGATGATCAAAGACTGGAACAAGCTGAGCCCCGCTGATCGCCTCGGGGCAAACGATGCTCTCCAAGCAGCTGGGAAAGTGTGCGAGACGAGGAGTAAACAGATAGTTAGAAAAATCAATAGCGGAGGGTTCGGGCCGCGGCTGGGTGTGAAGGTCGGAGGAGGCCGGGGCGTCCTCGGCGGCGTGGAGGGGAAAGCCTGGGAAACCGGGGAGGGGGGGGGGGGGCGCTTTTAGGCCAATTTAGGAGAAGTGATGTGTTTACGGCCAAGTTGTGTCCAGGCACGAAGGCGGTTCAAGCTGAGGTTATGGCGAGTTCTGAAAGAGAGGAGGAAAAAAAAAAAATCACAACACCGTGGAAGAAAAACATCAGGTTCTGGTGCAACCTCAAACATCTGAGGGTTTGATTCATGGGCAGTGGCATGGGTGTGTGTGTGTGTGTGTGTGTGTGTGTGGAATGAGGACCTTGCGTCAGCTCATTTGGATTTCAAAGAAGGCGTGATTTCTTTTTTAGTGTCAAAACGCCCCGCGTGGGTCCCGTTCGTTCGTTGCCCGCTATGCCACCTCCTTCTCACCCTTGGTATTCCCACCATGCACCTCCTTCAGGTAGCCATCCCCGTGATCCCATCATCTCAGCTCATTTTTTTTTTTTCAGGATTTTGTAATTTTCATCACAACGAAAACCTGCTTTCCATATGTTGTCATGTAAATATCGTAGAAAAACAATAATCACCTCTCAGCGTCTGTACGTCGAATATCTGATAATACATAAAATGGTTATCTGTCACCGCTCTGTTGATTATAAATTCATATCTTTGTTTTCCCATAGCTGAATAATTAAGATGACTTAGCTTTTTACCCCCATGCTTTGGCTTCTTTTGACTTCCACTACTTCTGTAGCCGATTATTTTATTTATTTATTTTTTTCCCCGTGATTAGTCACTTTGTTTAATCTGGTGATGATGGCGTCCCCTCAGGCTAAATGCTTGTTCCGTGCTTACCAGTTTATTTATTCATTTGTACTTTTGACGTGTTAATCTACATAAACGACGCGGGGGCTCCGCCAGGACCCCCGAACGTCTCCCTGTACCTGTCAATTACGACAAATGCGCGACACCGGGAAGCGGCCCACCCCGGCCCTCTTCGCCTGACGGGGGTAGAGGTCCGCCTGTCAATCAGCTCCGGCCCGCCCCGTCCTGTCAGGCACATATTGATATCCAGCCCTTCATCTCTACCTCACGTCTGCAGCATTAATCGAGCAGAACCGCTGCTAATTAAGATTGATGAGAGCACGTGCTGGAACAGACGATACCGTAGCACGCCGTGCGATGGTGAGTCCTTAAAACAAAGTGACTTCTGCTCGTGCTATGTCTGAATTGTTTTAAGACGTCTGAAAATGTAAAACTACATCCTTTCCTAATAAAAGGTAAAAGATTAAAGTAAAGCCTTAAAGTAACCTTTACACTTCCTGCAACTTGCTGCAGTTTCTGCCTGTGTAATAAGTGAATTCTTGAAAAACAGCTGTTGAGTCTGGATCTGAACCTGAGAGAAAATGCTGAATGATTTTCATTGACAGGTTGATGTTTCCTTGAATGTACTCGCCTGCTGTCTGGGAATACTTTTTCATTTTACAAATATATAGTGTGCAGACCTTTGAGTAATTTCAGTCTGATTTCAGATTTCTGGCTGTAAACCATCGATTTGTTCCTAAGGAATCAGCTATAACGAAATGAATTACATTATTATTGCAGTATTTACAATAAATCATATCAAATTGCAGTTTTTATTTATTTATTTATTTTTTAAGTAAATAAAATTTGATGAAATCAGGAGGTAGACCCTGTATGCATAGTGTTGCCTGTATGCTCAGTTTTAGTAAGATGCAGTAATACAAAATCAGCGTTTTAACTTTTAGCTTGTGAGAAATGCTTCTTTACTTTTTGAAGGACCTGCATGACCAGGAAATCCCATCAAGACACATTTGCCGTGGCAAAACCTGAATAACTAAGTATATTCTGGGCCTAAAAAAAAAGGAAGCCTTGGCCAGGGCTCCTCCTGTCAACATGTGGACGTGACCTTGAGAAAGACACAAAGCCACAAATTGCACAGGAGGGAATAGAAGCGCATTGTAAAATACTTGGTGCAAAAGCACTATGCAGTACTTTTGACTTGTATATTCAACATGTAACCAGTTCTTCCTCAGCCTTAGCTCGGAACTCTTTTTGGGGACACCTAACTGCAGCACCTCCCTGGTGCTGATAACGATCACAGGTTCCTCCGCGCCGTTATTTGCGATGTGATAGAAGTTTTGGCCTCGGACAGTTGGAGACCTATAATTTACTGCGGCACGGCTCGGTTAGCCCTGCAGCGGGCCTCTGGTTATTTGATGCAAATGTTCCCAAATGAAACGACTGGGAAATATCAACAAGCTCGGCGGTAATTGCAGCTGATAAAAAATGCATGGGGGCGGTGGTGGTTGCCGGACTCGGTTCCCGCGGACGCAGGGAAGTTATCTCTCATTACCCGCACGCTAAAGCAACGCACTCGGCTCTGCCTATAATAAAGTCTATAACACGCTTGCTAGTGAAATCCATTTGCAGCGGTTTGTTATGGGGGAGAAATATTGTTACTGGCCACAGTGATTAATTTGATCTCTCTCTGCTTTGACGCTTGTCTCCGTAGTTAAAAAATCTCCGCACACGAAGTCTGGATGTTTTATTCATTGTAAAATATAATTTATATACAAGTGTGGATGTCGGCTACAGTATGAGAGGATTTCACACTAACAACCCCCACAGTGCACTTAAAAGCTAGTCTGTCGCACTCCTTCACGCATTGATCAGTTGGTTTTTCAGCAGCGACTTGTCATTATCTGTTTCCCGCTGCCAAAGCTCAAGACCTCGGTCCTTCTATCTGTCACCTGGGTGTCGCAAGGGCGAAGCCGCGATTCAATCTGCCATGCAAAACAGCTGTTTGGCTCCGAGAAATCTGAATAATATAGAAGGCGACATGACGGCTGTGGCAGCGGGCGCAGCGGGGGATCCAAACACCGCCGAGCAAAAAACATGAGGCGAGATTATGGGGAGTGGATGAGGCTGATGTGGAGGTTCCATGATGAGCAGGTTCCCCCGGCGCCGCTGGGGAAACTTCTCGTCCCTGCGGAGTTTGGAAGAATCCTAACACGGAAACACGAGGTGGTTTCAGGATCAGAGCTTTAGGGGTGGCCCATTCATTCCTACTATTGTGAATGAAATGCATCATTTATTGGGTGGTTCAAACCATTTTTGAGGCAGAAGGTATTTTTTTTTTTATGAAATATTATTATTATAATGAAGTAATGTATGGTTTTCCTTCAATATCTTGTTATAGATATTTTAGACCATTTAAAACTTTACATCAACTTACCTGCTGAGGTTTTATTTTTATGCTTTTTCAATTTCTAAATGTCAGTCAAAAGGTAGAAGAATGCAGCAAGTTTCATCATTTTATTTCCAAAGCTTAAATGTTCTTGCTTTGCTGCCTTTTTGGGTTTAGTTGAGGCCTGGGTGCTTTTAGCCATGCTAACAGCATGAAATAGCAATTCTTGGTTTTAAATCGAACCATCATCAGACAGATCCATATGGAGGGGTACATTCAAGTCAATGAGATGCCAGTGTGGTGGTTAAAGCGGGTAAAACCTGCAAAAACCCAGTTTTGAACATTCAATCTTTTCCATACTCTTCTCAAAACACTGTCAAAACTGCTCCGCGTTGGATGACTGCTAACATTTCTGACCTCTGAGGTCTGCGTGTTGCCTATGCAGATAAAAGGATCATCATGCAAACCAAAGAGGAGGGGGAAAAAAATCCCCTTCTCCACCAGGGTTAAAGCTGGTGGCAGAGCACTGACGTCAACAGCTGTTCTTAAACAGGCCCTTTGATGGCTCATTGACAGCAGCAGCTCCCGATTGCCACTTCCACTAACAGGAGAAATGTCAGGCAGCTGATCACAGTGGCTCCTCCAGCGCGAGGCCTGATGAAACCGCTGTGGTGTTAATGGATGTGAGAACAACGTTGACCCCCTCCAAAGAGCAGGCTCCCTGTCTCTGTCAGGGCCTTCGCTTTGGGCTGGATCAGAGCCGTGGCGCCCCCTGTGCCACGGGGAGAAACCAAACAAAGGTATTTGTGTGCCTCCTCTGCCCCCGGCCCCCCCCCTGCATCGGGACCTGGGGGGGGACGAGGGTTCTGAAGTAGAAAGACAACACGCGCAGACAAGTAATGATTAGGTTATTAGCGGCGAGGTGACTAATTACCTAATTGTACTGTCAAAATAGGAGGGGGTGCTGCGAGGTGAGGAGGGGGGGGCAGAGGTGGGGTGTTTGGCGAGGCTTGGGTCCGTCTCCTCTCCCCCTCCAGGCTGGGGGTCGTGGAGGGTGGGTCCCTCGCTCCGGCTCTTTCCCCGCGGCGTCCCCCCAGCCTGCTGTTCAGGTCCCGGTGACATCTGCTCGTAGCGCGGCGTGTCCTCCCCCACCACACCCCACCCCCCTCAGAGGCCGGAGTCGCCCCCTCCCCCCCTTACACACACACACACACACACACACACACACACACACACACACACACACACACACACGTCTCTCCGTGCAGATGTTGCGGTCCCTGGGTCCTGCCTGCGTGGAGAGCGTCAGGCCCGTTTGATGTGTGATGAAACGGAATGGAGCGAGCCACTCAGGGGTTCAGGGAGCAAAGGGGGTGAGGGAGGGTACCGGGCGAGGGGGTGTGGGGATGTGGGGGGGGAGTAAGAGTACAGGGAGGAAGGGATGTCGGGACGAGTCTCATTACAATATCAATCAGAGGCCGGGGCACGGAGCTCAGGGCTGGGATGTCCCCGCACTGCAGGTTAGAAACCTCAGGAGGGAGAGGATGGGAAAGGAAGGAGGAAAGGAGACGAGGAGAGGAGATAAGGCAGGAAGGGGCGGGGTGTGATGAGTATGAGAGGAGAATAAAAAAAAAAAAAAGAGGAGGAGAGGATGGAAGACAAAGTGGAGCTAGACATGACCAGAAGAGGAGTTGAGATGAGGAAAGGAAACAAGGAAAGGAACATGGTTAGAAGGGCAAATAAGAAGATAAGGATAAAGAAGGAGATTTAACTGGAGGAGAGGAGAAGAAGCAAGAAGAGGAGGTGAAGAGAAAGGAAAGGAGTAGAGACACTGAGAAGGAAGTGAGGACAAAGGAAGGGAAAAGGACAGATGAGTGAGGAGAGAGGACGGGAAGTAAGAGATGAAGGGAGGGGAACGGGGGAGAGAAGGGCGAGGAATCAGAGGAAAAAGGAGAAGAAGAGCGGAGTGAGATGAGAGGTAATAGATGAGAGTAGACGGGGCAAGTTAAGTAAAGGAGACAAGAGGAAACAACATTAGAAGAGAGAGGAGGAGGGGGGCAAACACGGAAACGCAAAGACAGAAGTAGATGAGAGGAAATTAGATGAAGGGAGCTGAAACAAAAGGGGAGGCAAGGAGAGTGAATCAGAGGGATGGTGATGAAGGGGGAAAAGGAAGCCGGGAGCGGAGGAGCCGGGAGCGGAGGAGCCGGTCGCAGCTTCCTCTCCGGCTCCTTCCCTCCATATTCCCCCGTTCTCCCCCCCCACACACACACACACCCGCCGCCATGCGTGGTATGTTAATTATTGTTGTTGCCGACGAACAGAAAAGTTAATGACAACGGCGAGGATGATGACGACGATGATTACCGCTTAGCACAGGCCGCGGTAACGGGGGGAAAAAAAAAGTTAAAGAGGACATAGTGGGTAAAGAAGCGGTAACGGGGGGATCAGGTGAAGCGGTGGATAGGTTAGCAGTTAAAGCAGATTAATTAGCAGATTTCAAACGAGGCCCTGAGAGCTCTGCAACACACCCGCGGCTCCTCTGATAATACTTAGATCTATAAATGTTTCCCCTTTTTTTTTTTTTTTTATTTATTTTCTTATTTATTTTTAAAATTATTCATCGCCATAATAATTTGGGCCTAACAAGCACTTGAGGGAGACGGCTTCCTTTTGCATCTCTCTCCCCCATTTCTTTAGTTCCCCCGCTCCGTGGTGCAGGGAGCTCAGGGATTTGGGGGCACTATTAGAGAGAATTTCTTTTATTTGCTGCTAATGAATGATATGCATGATACTATTTTCTTTTTTCTTGTGTACTTTTGTGGGGGTAACTGCGAGGATCGGGGCAGGAGCTGGAGGATTGGACTCTTTTTCAAGGCTTTGTTCATTTAACCCTCTTCTCGCCTTCGGAGCGGGTGCACAGGGTTGTTATCGTCGCTTTGCCGGATTTCCAATTCAAATATATGCTATCATACTTCACTTGACTCTGCTGATACGGCATAGTTTGACTTTGTTTTGCTGTTTCCAGTCGCACTGTGTTTATGAAATATGGGTTAACTGGTCTGTAGATACAGGAGATACACAGCAGGTCTGCAAACATACGAATAACCGCATATTTATAGTTCTTCGTTGTTTGTGGTGATTAAAATGCTTCCATCTATTTTTTTTCTTTTAAATTCCAGCTTGGTGCAAACAATATTTTGTTAATCTTGTGTGTTCAGTTGCACACAGTGCATGTTTTAATCTTTAATAACTGCACACTGGAGCTCGATCACTGAACTCACATCTGCTTCGTCCATCCACAACTACAGAAAAGTTTTCTTCAAGCAGTTACAATGCATCCTCAGACATCATTCCACTTTTGCAGTAAAGTTCAGTTTTATGGCATCAAATAGGTCAGGTGTGAAAGCTCCTTTTCTGTATTTGTGTCATAGAAAAGTTGCAGTGGAGACTTAAACTCAGCACAGCTTGTACCAGATCTTGTGACACAAGGATTGTGGAGAATCAGATCACTAAACTGCTCAATACAGACGACACAAATGTCGGAGGTGGAAGCTCCCCTCAAACTGAATAATAAAATAATTTTAAATTACTTGCAGGCAGCCAACACAGGGTTTAAAACTGGTCCTTATCTGTGGCTGCAATGTCTCCTCATCTTATGTCCAAGCTGAGATATCCACAGGTTTAAAAGTGTATTTAAAGGTGCAGTGTGTGTATTCTGGTGACCTCTAGTGGTGAGTTTTAGATTGCAACTATCTGAGAACCCAAGCATGAACCTACAGTGGCTGTGAAAACATTTAGTCTGTTCTGGGCTGCAGTAGATACGAAGTATTTCATCATACTGGGCCTTCCTGACCTGCCAAAAGCTGGTTTTGGTACTATTAGTCCAGATTTGAGTAAAAATATTTCATTTCATTGGCAGATAATTTATCTTATTTTCAAGTTTTTGAGGGGTCAATGTGTTCTTAAATATTAGATTGACTAAATCAAGGATTAAAAACTGCCAATGGAGTAAGACGAATCAACTAAATTTCTTTTTTCACCAAAAGCAAGATAATTTCACCTGATAAGATCTGTTTAGTTTTTTTGTTATAACATTAGCCAAAAAACAGCATTAATTGAAATAGAAACACTGTGACAACAGCTAATTATATTGCATAATCAGAATTGACAGTATAATTTTATATTTCACATAAAAATATGATTTAATATAGTGACTGTTGCCATTATTATATTTTCAATATTTAAAGTATAACAAGTCATGTTATATAATATGCTGTTATTACTATTACATTATATTTTTTACATTTTGGAGTGCAGAGGGAGACCTGCTTTATATGTAGATGGAAACGGCTCAATCTAAGGTAATAAAATCAACAGTTCTTATTTGAATTAAATTAGACACTAATTAAATTATATTCTATTTCTGCTACATGCTATTAAACCAACGAGTCAGCAGTTTGCGACCTGACTGATGCTCAATAATAATCTCACTTCATAGTTTAATGCTTGAGCATAGTATGTGTCTGAGATGTTGCTATTGCTGTTATAAGATCTGTCCTGGAAATGAATAACACTCTGCCATCAGGTGAGTACAGTTTCCTTTGTTTTCATAATGTTCAAACAAGGTTTTTTTTTTTTTTTGGTTTGTTGACAGCTTTGGGAAACCAAACCAAGACCAAATGGCTCATTATACCTGATATTTTTTTTGCAGTGCATTCCCTGCCATGTAGTATGAAGTATTTATTCTTCTGATTGTGCAAAGACACTGATATTAACCAGGGAAACGCTGACCTTCACCTCTCTGTGCAGGAAATAATGCAAATATCTTAAAGTGGCGTCTCGGTGGACCCTTGACGCGCGCGCCAACGCACGCATACAAATCCAGAAACCCTAAACTATTTGGCCTGCAGTGATGGCTGCTGTGCTGTATTCAAAATGTTAAAACAGCAGCACACATCAGGGTAACATGGCTTGATAATGACCTCCCTCCTGACTGGAGAGAGCTGCTCCTTCGGCCATCCCTCCCCTCCTCCTCCTCTTTTTCTTATTCATCTTCTTCTTCTCCTCTTTTGGGTTTTATGTGTGTGTCGACCCAGCACCCCCCCTCCCTGAAAAACTTTTGAAGTTGCCTTTCCTGCCACCCTTCTGCATAAAGCTTCAGATGGGAGTTGATGGAGGCCGTGTTGTCTCCCGTTGGAAGGAGCTGCAGCAGAGGTGTGTGTGTGTGTGTGTGTGTGTGTGTGTGTGTGTGTGTGTGTGTGTGTGTGTGTGTGTGTGTGTGTGTGTGTGTGTGTGTGTGTGTGTGTGTTGAATGATTGAGCAGCGGGGATGAAGCCATGGCGTTCCCACGCTGAGAGTCATGCCAGAGGCTGCACGCGTCCCATTGGTCAAAGGGGGGGGGGGGGGGGGGAGTCCGGGCCGGGCTGGGCCGCCGTGATCTTTACCCCCTGCAGTGCGCTGTATGGATGTGGCTTCAGGGAGCTGGGGGGGGGGGGTCAAAGGTCGCCTGTATAACTACAGACTACAGAAAACTACATGTGATTGTGTTGATGTGCAGATCCACATTGGTGCCTGACACACAGAATAAAGTTTTGTACCAATATGTGAGGACATGGAGGACCTGCATTGGTCTCTGATGAATCCTGATGAATCCTGTAGTTGACCATTCATTTCTAAAACTTCATATGTGTGAAGCCTTGTACAATAGTTTAGGAGTTTGAACGTAACAACAAAACGCAGATTGAGTCAATTAGTACCGATCCTGTGAAAGGTAACGCAGCGACGTGGAGTCCCCGGCTTTGTTTGCTCCCCAAGTACCGAACATCTGCGGGGTGGGAGGGGCTGGTGGTGGTGGTGGTGGTGGGGGGGGGGTTGACGGCGGGCCACATGGGGAGGAGCTCCTCTCTGTCAGCCCACCTGACTGCTGCTGTGGCAGGCCTGCCCAAGGCAAGACCACAGGCTAGGGCCTCCTGTGGGCCACCAGCAGGAGCTCGCCAGCCTCCCCGAGCCCATTAGGGCGCCCCTCCTCCAACCTCTGCCTGGGCGGCCCCCCCCGACCCCTCACCCACCACCCAGCCCCGCAGCCCTTTTTCAAGATGCCATCGCTCGCTCCGTCCCGCGTCTGCGGTGGAATAACTCTATTGTTTCTCCACTGTTTGCTGTGCTGTGTCTGTAATAGGAGTGGTTTGGGGGCACGTTTTTATTTTTTTATTTTTATTTGTTTCTTTTTTTCTGCCTTTGCTTGCTTTGTCCTCAGGCTGCGAGGTTTCAAATCAGGCTCCTGAGACACAGGGTGGTGAGATTTATTTTTATTTATTTTAAGGGAACCAATCCCTTTTTTGATACAGTTACTGCACTAATGTGGTGTGACTGTCTGAGCTTCTACTCGTGTCCAACAGTACAGTCCAACATGGAGCATTGTTGAAGCACTTTAACACTATAGCAGGCTGTATTTCTGTTTTATACTCCTCTCTGTGTCTCCCACACCTTTCGCTTTAATGAGATCATCTCCAGAGTGACTGAGCTTCTCGAGGCAAGGTGAGGTGGTGGGGGAAAACGATCAGATATTCTGGATATCCTGTGATTCTCTGTCTATTTGAGTCTCTTTGATCCGAATGAAACTACAGGGCGCAGAATGGACCCTGCATGCGAATCAGAGGCTGTGACTTTGCATGCGAGCTTACGGGGGGGGAGATACGAGGAGAGCAAATTCGCGTTCAGCCCCCGGTCGTGGATGCGATTTGTGAACGTGAGCTTCTGAGGCGCCGTGTAATGGTTCAATTTATAATTAATCATATTTGATTCGCCAGATTGCCATAAACTCGGGGAATAAAAATTTGGGTGTTGGGGTTTCAGATTTCTTTTACAGCATTAAGTATTCATGATCCTTGATGAATATAAACTGTGGTAAGTCCAGAGCCTTGAATATTGATTATCTCTAATTAAAAATGCAGTTTGATAAGAAGGTTAGCGGCTTTCTCTGGTCACTACCCCCCGCCCCTCTTTTACGGCTACCGTGTTATTATTATTTTTTAATTCCTGACCTCCTCGTGGCGTTTCCCTGCATGCAGTTCAGTACGCCAATTAGCTGTAGACTTCCTTAACGAGCCGGTCATTAGTTCTAATTAGGACGCGGTTAACTGCGATGCATTAAAAGGCGAAACCCATCATGTTGAAGGATGGCGGTGTCGCCGCTCAGCCCGACTGGAAACAGCTGTTGACTTTCCTGAGAGGGTCACGCTATAAACGGATGCTCCCCTGAGCACAGTGCATGATGGGACGCCGACTCCACAAAATGATTGGCACGCAAAATTAGGGGAAAACAGTGGAATGATTGAAGAGTGCAGGTGAAAAATTGCACCGCCTGTCTCTGTATTTATTTCCTTGAATACATAGGCGTAGGCCCACAGAATAACTTATTGTAAGCTTCTGTTCAACCCTGCCCCCCACCTTCCAAAAAAAGAAAAAAAAAATTTATATACTTTAATTTACAGTATATAATATATTTCAACATAAACGTAATCCCCCCTATTGCATTTTGTTAATAATCATTGTGATGGTCACAAATCACATAACTGTTCGTATTACTTCCCTTAATGTTCAAAGTGCTTAAATACATATATTCAAAGTATGTGTGTAAATGTACTTACCTGGTGCGACAAAAGCCTGGATTTTTAGTTGTGAATCATTGGACACATTCCGCCATCAAACAGCCGCCATCGCAGAGATGTAGCGCAACGTTCGTAACAACGTAGTAGAAGTCATGAACTAAACAAAACATTAATGAATGTCTCGTACAGGGTAAGGAAGCATACAGTGATATATACGTACAGGTACATGAGGGCGACACGTCGACAGAGATGATGTGGCATAAATATAATGTTCCTTTCAATCAGATAAAAATTAGAAGAGGAAGAAAAAGCCATTGAGTCGGTAAATACGCAGCAGCAGTGTTTGATTTGGGACAGTACTACCCTGCACAAGTCAGTGCACTGATTTAAAGTGGGTTGCAAAGAGGTGTACAGAGAAAAGTTTGCAATTTCAGACACAGCAATGCTCCCCATCTAGATTGAACTATATAGTAATTAAACATACATTTTGTACTAGTTTGCAGGTACTCCTACCTCACCTTGGTTTGACTTATAACAACGTGATAATGGCCAGTAGATTTCCTGTCAGGCCAACAATTCTTAATAGAACGATTAAATAAAATTCAATGCTGATAATTCATTATAGTAGGCAATAAAGATTTTATGAAGGCACTAAGCAGAACAATCCTTCACGTACTTTTGCGCTACCGTCCTTTTTCATCAGAAGAACAGGTTGAGCTGTTGAACAGAACCAACCTGTTTTTTGTAATCATCTCCACACTAAGGAGCTGTAAACCTATATTCCATAGACCATTTAGAAGCAGCTGATGCATGTGGAGGATCAGACAGCTGTTTCTCACTAAAGTGTGCTCAGCGATGAGGGAGCCGGAGAAAGATGGCGGGCGGTAGTGAGGATGTTCAGGTGCATGGGGGAACATGACAGGAAGGTACACAGACAAAAAAAAGAGAGAGAGAAAGTGGTATGAAGCACGGGAGGAGAAAAGATAAAGAGGAAGAAGGAAAACCGTTGAGCGGGGCTGGTAACGTGGGGGTCGCGCGGCTCGGCACAAATCGTCGTCGATTACGAAGCCTGCGGAGATCTTTCGACTTGTGTTCCTCCTCTTCCTGCCTTCTGTCTGACATGAGAGTGAATGAGGTAATGCGCGGTGCTCAGGGGTACACAAGGCGCTGCTCCCATCTGGGCTTTGAACCCTTTTCCTCTCACCTCACGCTCGGGTCTCTGGTGTGTGGTGGCGCGGCGAGGCACGTCAGACAAAGAAATTAAAGGTGGCAGTTTACAGGGAAACACTCGACTCATTTTCGGTAACGCGGCTCCAGGAAGAACCCGACAAATTGATTTAAAAGGATGAAATGCGTTCCCCAACCCACAAACGTTCCCCCCACCACCCCACCCTCACCTTTTAAAACATATTTACCTCCCTGTCTGTTCCCGTTCCGTCACCGCGGGAACGTGTGCACACTTTGTGCACATTTGTATCTGTTTGCATAGTTGCAGTTCATTCATTTTTTATTGCCTGATCGCACTTCTTTGCACCCATTGCGATCAATGAGGGCTTTTTTTTTTGTTTGTTTGCATGTGAGATTATATGTGAATGCATATAATATGTGTGTGTTTTGAAAGTGCTTTGCTTGCAAGTGTGTGTGTGTGTGTGTGTTTTCAAACGCACGACTGCAACTGTTCCTTTGTTGCTCACAGCTGTCCCACATTAGGGATCAGCCGCTATTCCCCAGGCGGTAAAGGGCTTTTTCAGAGGCCCTGCTAATTGGCTGTAATCTCCTTTTTAAACTTGAAAGCCAGCGAGCCTCCAGCCTGGCGGTTTACAAGCGATTTCCATGCGCAGGAACACCGATATCGCCGGTCACGACAGGCGCGTATCTGCTCCCCTCGTCCCGCGTGTCCCCTCGCATCTGATCCGGCGCCCGTCTCGGTGGCGGATCGTCGCGGGCCCCGGTGCAGGCAGATACTCCACGGCGGGGCCTTTCCTTCTGGGGAAAGAGGCACAGCGGGAGAGGGAGGAGGAGGGGGGTTTGGTCTGAATCTTGAAGTGTCCGTGGGGATGGTGGTGGGTTTTTTTGGGGGGGGCTCGGAGAGGGTTCTTTCTTAGGTGCTGATGAAATAATAATGCACGGAGTTGGCGAGGCTGAAATTTGCACATGAAAATCCTCTCCCTTCGCGCTCCTTGCGTCTAATGTGCCGCCGATGACAATCCCTGCCTCTCGCAGTTTATATGCAAATGAGCTCTCCCAGCCTTCCCCCCCTCCTCTTCCTCCTCCTCCTCCTCCTCCTCAGAGAGTCACCCAGCAGAGCTGCAGAGAGGAAGATAGACAGAGATATATAAAGTGAAAGAGACAGAGTGGGGCTTTTTTGTTGTGTTTTGTTTGTGTTTGTCTTGTTTATTTTTAAAAGGATTTTTAAGAGATGATAATATATTTTAATTTTTCCCTTTGTTTCGTTTTTTTTTTTTTCCTGAAAGGCAATATGCAGATTTCTCTCAAGAGTTTGAGACGCGAGACTTTTCTTTTGTGTTTAATTGGAACATAATGCCGGTAGTCTAAATAAAGTGTTTGTGTGAAGTGAGAAATTGTTGTATAATGACTATTTTTTTTTCTCAAAGACTCATCTTCCCCTCTTGAGTCTCCTCCACCCCTGTCTGTCTGATTACTCTATTTAGATATAGATGATGTCTCCTCTCCATGTCCTCTGGTCCGGCTGCTATCTGCTTTCTTTACCTCCCGTCTCCAGCCGTCCTGTCTTGGGTTTTGAGATGTGAGCATCGCTTCTCTTGGTCCTCCAACAGCAGGACAACGGATTCAATTCAGGATTTGCCGGTGAGCATGAAATTCTGATCCATGTGCTCAAACATAACTGTGTACAAAGCACTTGAAGACACTAGTTGTGTTTCCTTCTACTTGT
Source organism: Eupleurogrammus muticus (assembly GCA_036785175.1). Lineage (NCBI taxonomy): Eukaryota > Metazoa > Chordata > Actinopteri > Scombriformes > Trichiuridae > Eupleurogrammus > Eupleurogrammus muticus. Next base: position 17,343,753 of record JAYKQN010000013.1, on the reverse strand, counting down.
CAAGGGAATTTTATTTGATACATATAATAATTGATATTGGTTTCCAGCAATGGTTAAAATGACCAAATAAAAGCCCTGGTCCTTACTTGTTTCAATCACTTAACGGACCAGGCGTTTATTTGAGACCAGGTGGCAATTTGGGACAGGCGATTAATTTCCAGCAAAACTGGAAAAATATGGTAATTTACTCAAATTCTTTTATTAAACCAGCATGACTACAGTGCTATAGTTAAACATCTCATGGCTGCTTCTCCCGGGTTTTCCTCTGCATATTTAACAACAGAAAGTTTGAATTCCATGTTATACTTTTTTATTTTTCTACTGCACTGAGGCCATGGTGGTCCATAATTAAGCGATATTAACCCAAGAGTAGAGTAGAAGAAGTGGATCTTTGGGACATTGTTTAAATTGTGCAGGTTGCAAATGGTCTTTTATGTCTTTTATGGAAAATATCAGTTGAAGCAGCTGATCGTGTGAGTTAAATGTTCAATGCATCAAAAAGTTGTTTCCATCTCATGAAGTTGACCCCACCCCCAACTTTACAAAAAGTACTCAATAACTATTTAGACTGGGGTTTGCAGATTTAAAAGACAGCATGATTCATCAACAGAATAACCTGATTTTTCATTACTAACATATTCAGTAAGTGATTACTCGGATCCGTATCTACGGCCTGTCCATGTTGGTTATTTGATACTTTTAAATTGATTCGTTGAAGAGTTCCTTGTTGTTTTAAAGAAGAGGTGGCTGATACCGCTGTCTACTTTCATAGATTTCTTGTCTCCCCCGATCCACTGCAAACAGGGCCCAGACAGACAGAGGAGGGGTGAGATGGATGGGAGGAGGAGGAGGGGGAGGAGGTGGGGGAGGAAGTACAGAGAAGGGCTTCATGTCAGCCTGCTCTCCTCAGTCACGGCCAGTTAGTTAAAGCAAACGCGGGCGGACCCTGGAGAGAACGCGGGGCGGCGGAGAGTGCCAATCACAGCCGAGCCCTGGGCATTCCCTGCTACAGCTCGCCTTGAGCAACTTTTTATTAATTTAATAAACATCCCACAGAGACGTAGCAGTGTGGACTTTCAGACAACAGCACCACTCGGGACTAATGAGATGTGCTACTCACACACACACACACACACACACACACACTGAAAACACACAGGCATGCAGCCCACAGGCGCAGTTGCTCAATAAACATGGGTGAGAGTGAAGTGTTTAGAGCCGGTTCACCCAAATGACTGGAAAACATATTTTCACATTTACCTATGTGGTCTCGAGCCATGAAGATGGTTTGTATTTCATTGGCCCGGGCTGCGAGATATCCGTCTCCTGAGATGTTTGCCTCCACGCCACAATGGGGGTGAATGGAATTTCATTGGAGGTGCTCGCAGAATTGAAAATTGGCATTAAAAAAAATATTGCAGTAACATCTCTCTCAAGAAACAATCGTACACCGGACAAATCCCAGAGCATACTGTTTTTTTAGCGAGTAGCTAGTGAAAGTGAAAACATTCAAATGTCTTTTTCCAACCTTGTGGGGACCACATTTATCGTTTACCTCCATTTTGTTGTGGTGCAGCTATGTTGGTTAAATCACGGACAAATCTGAACAGCTGGACACCACTGCAGGTGAATGAGAAAACTTCCATTTCTTGTAATTTGGCTGAACTGATGCTATAAACCGGCGTGCCCACTTTGAAATAATCTACTTCTCTTTGGCCCCCAAAACACTCCTCAGACTTCATTATGATTCTGCGGGCGGCGCAGCGATGCGCCTGGGGTCCGACTGAGAGCACAAAACATTATGAAAATAATAATGATCTCACTTTCACGCTTGTTTCTTCCTGCCCCGGCTGCTTATGGCGGCCGCCGGTGTCGATGGGAGTCATTAGACGGCTCTCCTCTCGACTGATGAAGAGCGGCTGCAACAGGAGGGACCGGGGGGAACCGGGAGGAGGACAGACCGCCGCAACGCTAACAACCACAACCATCATCATCACCACCGCCATCATCATCATCATCATCGCCAAGCGTACCTGCTGCTCCGTAGAGACGTAGCCTCCTGTCAAACAGAGGAAAGACCCCTGTCTGCCTGTAATGCAAAGACGCGTGTGTGTGTGTGTGTGTGTGTGTGAATATCTTGCTGTCTACACAATTCCCTGCGAGTCTCGACTCACTCTTTGGCTTCCACTGTTCACTCCTCTTTCTCTCCCTTCACCTCACCCTCTGCCCCCCCCCCCCCCCTCCCCTCCTCCTCCTGCTGCTGCATTTCTCACTGTATCACTCCATATATTCATGAATTCCCTGTTTATCATGAAAACGTATGCATGAAAATAGAGGGTGGGATGGGGTAGAAAGAGGGAGAAAAAAAAAACAGAAACAACAACAACAAGAGGGGAAAAAAAACAAAAAAAAAAGGCAGGAAGGAGCGGGGTGAATGTTGATGGGGGTTTTGTCTTGTCTGGGTGCAGCGCTGCAGCGGCAGCCCCGTCCCCCGGGGGACGTACGACGCAAGAAGACCCCGATTCCATCTTCCCTTTTCTTTCCTTTCAATTTCCTTTCTTTTTCTCTCCTTTCCTTCCACCCGCCCGCCCACCTACCCGCTTCCTCCCCCCCGCCCAAACCCTGCGTTCTCGCTGCCTTTCTCTTCTCTTCTCCGTCTCTCCTTCACAGTGTCAAAGCCAGTTACAGGCAGAGGAGCTCTCCTTCTTAAATAATTCACAAGTTGATTAATAGACTCACAAGGGTATAATTAGGCAGGGGAGAGACAGTGGCTAGTGTAACCAGTACAGTGCTTAGGGGAATTAGAGAGCAGGGTTATTGAGGAAATAGAGAGTACCAGTAAAAATAAAAAAAATATATATATAATATAAAAAAAAAAAAAAACGTGGCGGCTGCAGCAGTGGAAGGGATGAAGAGGTGGTGGTTAAGGAAATGGGGGTGGTGGGGGTGTTGGGGAGGGGGGGCTGTGTTGGTTATGAGGCAGCCTCTCCAGGAGCACGGAGCCCAGGGTTTGTTTGAAGTGGAAATTGGACAGTTTGAATCCGTCTCCTTTAATTTTTCACAACTTACAGGGCCCCCCCAGGGTGCCTCACATTCCTCTTATAGGATATAAATTAGTTTTTTTTTTTTTTTGTCCTCTCACTCCTTCAGTTTTTAAACCCCCCCCACCCACCCCCACCTTTTCTTCACCAGATATCCATTATTTTTTTTCCCTTTCCTGCGCCTTCTTCCCGAGCTGAACGGAGTAGCGGTTTCACCCCCGATGTTTGTCAAGCAGTCATCAGCATAAAACTTCACTTATGTTGCCTCTAAGGCATCTTTTGTATTCTGAAAGGGATGCGCTTGCCGCCGCCAGACTGGTCTTCAAAAAAACAAACAAACAGAACAACGGAACAACAGATCTCTCCGCTCAGTTCAGACATCATATTTTCGGTTGTGGTGATCTCTGTCTGCTTCGCTTTCGCTGTTAAAATAAAATGAAAAGAACCAACGGAAATATACCCAGACAGGTACAACACTGCCTTTCCAGCTTTTTTACCTCCTCCTTTTTTCTTGGTTCCCAGGAACTTCTCTGCGAGTTAAAGCAGTCGTATCGGGTACACACTGCTGTTTCTTTGGTTTGTTCCTCTGTATTTATTTCCTTGTCGATACCTGAGATTGCTTCCCACCGTCCCCACAGTTTTTTTTTTCCCTTCTCAGGATTGGCCAATAGCTAAACAGACTGCTGTGTCCATGGCGGCGCTGGGGGCCGGCTCTGATGTGCGCCGTGTCTGCCTGCGTGTCGATGTGTCAACTCTAATTCTAACTCCTCTGTTCTCCCCCTCATCTGTCTGCTCCAGATGTTGCGCCCGGTTGTCAGGACGGATCTCTGCTCCTGGAAGGGAGGGGGAAAAAAAAAAAAAAAAAAAAAAAAAAGGTGGAAAGCAACACATTTCTCCGTTTGTAGAAACTGATGGATACACTTTGAAATTCAATTCAGGCCTGCAGGAGGGGATGAGCCCAATTCAGCGAGTGTAAGCCTTGATGCCACTGATGATTTCCTCGCTTGTTATCCACACGGAATCATCTGATGTGACTGCCAAGAGAGGAAAATGCAGTGCTTATTGGTTAACTCACTCCTTAGCTTGTCTGTATTTGACAATAGTGCATTAATTATCCTTTCTGTACTGTGTAATTGGCCTTTCTTTGTTGTCCCCAGCAGACGACTAATGACGTCTTGATATTTTTTATTTTGTTGGCGGTGCAGATACCCTGCCGCCAGGAGGTGCTGAAAAGAGCGGGACCCCCGTGTGTTGATTTATTTATCTGTGTCGGGATTAAAGCCCGTATACCTGATAAAGGGGATGTCAGAGGAGCTTTGACAGCCACAGAGGCGGCAGAAGTGCGCGCGATTTGGTCGCCGCGCCGGCGGAAACAAGGAGTGTCGATGGCATCTTTGAAGTCTTGACAGACGAGAGCCTCTGAACATCCCCTTAATCTTGCCTCCCTTCCCTTCTCTCCCTCCCTCCCTCCACCTCGGAGAAAAAAAAAAAAAAAAAAAGGAAAGGCGTGCGAGGCAGGCGGGTTCTGAGCGCGCTCGGCTCCCCGTGTTTGCCTTATCCTCTTAATGACACAAACCATTCAGCGACCACGCATGATAGCATTTCATCTGCTCACTTCAAACGCCCCGGCGCCTCTCGGCGATAAGTTGGCTGCTGGATGGGAAGAGCCGGGACGTGCACACACACACACACACTCACGGCTTGTTGCTATCGGCGTGATGGAACGCCCTGTGTGTGTGTGGCTGTTTGATTGTTCTGATTGTTTTCGTGAGCCCGCCAAAAGCAAATACAAAGAACCTTGCCTGTGTATGATTGTCTGGAAATCGGATCACTGGAAAGAGAGAGAGAGAGAGAGAGAGAGAGAGATGTTTCGCCATCTGTCGCTTATAATGACCCTTGAACCTTGAACTGTCCCTATTACAGTTTCCTTATGCAGCATATTGCCTCCTCGCATGAAGAGTCGCTACGAAGACGGCGTCAGGGAGATGCAGCATCAGGCTGGGAAAAGGTTGCGTTACTCTGGACTCAAACCCGTTCCCCATCAGCGCTGATTTGATGTTTTTTTTTTCCATCAATTTCCCATCTTCCTTTCCCATCGCTCGCAGGACGGCGACGGAGCGGCGATGGAGGAGCGGAATACGGGGAGCGTTCGTGGTGGAGGACCAGAGCTGCTGGGCAGGGGGGGGCACCGGGGTTAATTACTCCATTACTGGGTGGCTCAGCCAGGAGCTGTTTAAACAGGCCCCAGTCAGCAGGGGATTAGGCCTCATTACTCCAGCTAAAGTTACGCCTACGACCCTTCCCCGGCGCCTCTTACCGCCGGCTCGTCAGGAGTTCTGGGGAATATTCATACGGAGGGAGCAGAGGATATAGGAAAGGGAAAGGAGATTAAGATCACGCAGTGGGGAGGGGGGAGGACAGGTGAGGGGGAAGAAGAGCAAACCGGCGGAGCTTATCTCCAGCGGATCGCCCGCATCATCACCTGAGCTCGGCCGGGGCTACAATTATCCCCCAAAATGCCGGAGCGTAGCAAGATTAGCATCTGGGGCTCGGGTTACCCCCTCTCCTCTCTCTCTCTCTCTCTCTCCCCCACCGAACCGAACCCCCGGCAATCCCGGGCCGCCGCCTCCACGCCACGCTCCTCCTCCTCCTCCTTCCAGGGTGTCTGATGGCACTCCGCGATAATGGCGCCGCTCTCGTTTGCAGGAAGGGACGGGCCGCTTCGAAATTAGGTCGATGTTTGTGCTCCATGAGTGGAGCCCGACGGGTCAGTTTACCAGGTCTATAGGGCATGAAATACTTTGGTTTACGGTGACGGTCATATGCAGTGAAGGGGTAGATGAGGTGAAGTCTCAGTATGTCAATTGTGTGAATAAGGACTGAAAATACACAATACACTATTTTTTTTCAGGTGTTCATTTTAAATACAAAACAGATTTTTAGCCCTGAGAAACAGCATAAAACTTAATAATGAAAATAATATACAGTTAAAGGAATATTCCGACATATTGGGAAATATGCTTACTTGCAAACTTGCCAACAGTAATTTATACATCACATACTTTCAGTAAAAGTACAACTTTTTGTACAAATAAACAAGCAAAATCATATTCCATTAATGAATGAGTGTTAGAGATGCGAGACAGTTGTTACCTTTAGACAGAGTCAGAAAAGCTGCTCTGTCCAGTTTTTATGGTAAAAAAAACTTTAAATGTCAAGCTCCAAAAAACTCCGACTATTTTAATCCCAGTTCAACCTATTGTCAGTTCAATAATTTAGGATGAACTCTGAGATAAATAATTTTTTCCTCATTGGTACATTGGTTCATTCAGAGATCAGATTGGGACCAGACAGAATTTTAAGTGGCTGTGAGGTTGAGTTGAATGAATCTGGGTAAGTGTCCAGTTGTGTTTTCACTCACAATGATTCCCCTAACCTGCAGAGAAAAGAAATCGATATGCCTTGGGAGGATAAAGAATTTAGGGCTGTATTTCAACAAAGTTGCCAATGGATCAAATGGCTATAAAAGTGGATGTCTTCCAATTAGAAGAGTCAACTGTGTACAGGGAGAACTAATCCAAGGGCTTTTGAAAACAGATTTATGAGAGCTTGAGCTGTGGCTTGCTGAACTGCACACTCAAAGTTTTGTGTCAGTGCCTCTTTGTCTTTAGTCCAACCACCTGGAACAAAAAAAAAAAAGAACCTACAGAACGCCAACACGCTGGCACACAGTGGTCACGCAAATCTCACCAGAGGAGTTGCCAAACGCAGTCGATGAAAATCCCATTTCATATGAGTCCGAATGCTTTCTTGATTTATAGGACATGCTCGCTCGCCAAACTATGTGATTTAAGTTCAAATCCAGAACAGAGCTTCTATTATATAATTGAGGACAAAAAAATCAATAGAAGCAGCTGGATGTGGCCGCGGCAGGCACGGCCCGCATCCATATTGAGAGTGTACCCTCTTCGATCTGTGTCTGGGCCGGGCTCAGCTTCACTAGCCTAATCACACACGGAGCAGGTCGATTGGAGGACTTAGCCAGTGGCGCTCTCCGATGGCATATGTTAACATGATTCTCCCTCTTGCTCGCTGTTAAAGGAAAAAAAAATCTGCACCTGAGATCCTTGGCCATCCAGAGGAAGGAGGAAAAAAAAAAAAAAAAAACAGGGATTATTTTAAACATAGCCTGAGGTGAGAGCGAGATTCTCCGCTCCGGTAACCCCGGCGAGCTGGTGGTGGGCGGCGGGAGGACAAGAGGGGCAAACAGGATATTTATCCCATTGATTTTCTAAAGTTAAAACAAGAAGATTAAGGGGGGCTTGACTCTTAAAATTCCCAGGGAGATACTCACCGGCTCAGCCGCATGGCCGTGAACGCGTACACACACACAGAAAGCATCTTGCTAGTGAGAAGCGTGAGCGAGGTTTAGGGGCCTTGAGCTGCAAAGCTGTGCTGTGCTGTGGAATGATGTGCCCCAATGTGTGTCAGAGGAATCATTATAGCTAGCGCTAGCGCCCAAGCCGCCTATGGTGCCTGCCTGCGTGTGTGTGTGTGTGTGTGTGTGTGTGTGTGTGCGTGCGCGACAATATGTGAGTCATGTAGCAAAGTGGAGGTGTGAGCAGACAACAGATAGGAAGAGCCTCTGTATTGCAGAGACACGGCTTTTGTCTCCGCCGCTGGAAGGAAGAAAACCCGCGAATCAACAACAAACGCACGCAGAAGGAAATTGTGTGGGATGTGACTCAGCACACAGAAAGTCTCCTGGAAGTTTACAAAAAGAATTCGGATGGCAGGTTCAACGGTGCGGGGACTGTGACACCTCGCCTGTTGCTATATTCAGCATGTTACATTTAGTCACAGATTGCAATGATCCAGCTAAAAACTGACAATTTTGCTCATTTTCAGTGAGGCTTGTGTGTTAAAAGTTGCAGATTTATCTTTTTTTTGGTGCGTAATATATTTGCAAAAAGTGAAAAGGGGAGGTAATTTCAGACCATGCAGAGTTCTTAAAAAAGCGGTTTGACTTTCCACATACGGAATGTTTGGTGACAGTTGGGAGCACTTTAAGGCTCGGATGGAAACTCTCCTTGTTGAATCATTAGTATAAAAGATTAACACAGACAGATCGGAGAGCTCCTCGCCTACTGCTCCTCGTCTGGGGATTCTCTAAACGCCAGATAGGCGCTCGGACAGAGACGAGAACAGAAACCGACGCTTCCTCCCTTTCTTCTTTATATTGGAATGATTTCTGCATGTCATATCCCACTATGAAGGTCCAAGACAGTATCAACAATGACAGCTGGGAGATTGTCTTCAGTCTTATTGAGCATTTAGAGTTTGACAAGTGAGTCTAGGTCAGACGGTCTAACCCTGGTCCTGGAGGGCCTGTGGGGTGCAGACTTTTGTTCCAACCAAGGAGTAAAACACCTTATTCAACTAATAAATGTCCTTAGCAAGGACTTTAATGGGGTTGGAACAAAAGCCCAGCCCTCCAGGACCAGGACTGGACACCCCTGGTCTAGGTCAAAGGAATCAAAGGTGTAATAAGGATATGGATGTAAAAAAAAAAGAAGCAGAGATGATTCCAAAGGGGAAATGTGTCCCAATACCAATGAATGGAAGGCAAAGATAACACAGTTAGAAGCCATCATGACTCAGTAGTTTCAGTGCTTTTTTTTACTTGTCCATCCCGTCTTACCTTCTTACCGTGCTGACCTTCACCATGGCCACGTTGATCTGTGTCCATCACCCCCCAAAAGTGCTTCCACTGTCGCTTTCCTCCAGTAAGAATTTGATTCTGTGATTTTCAGGTTGAAAGATTTCTACCTTCAGTGTGGGCGAAATTTAATTGAGGAGAAAACAGCAAATCAGAATATTGATATAAATTCTGCTGAGACAAGCGTGTTATATTGACATTTTCGAAACACTTTTTCGAACCAAATTCAGCCCACGTCTTTCTGTAACATCAACATACAGAGCCGTAGTGTTGAACTTGAGTCAGACTAAATGAGCACTTGATACTCGACCTGGACTTGACTTGAGATTTGACTCCCTAAAGACTTGAAAGCAAGAACATTAAAGTTTCAAAGTTTTGACCTGATAAAATCACAGAATTAAAAAAAATAGCTAAAAGCAGACAGTTCTTGCACAGACACACACCTTGAATTTCACAAGTTCACAAGCTGAATTCTTCGTGGGTCATTATATATTCAATTTCTATCTATAATTGCCATTTGAGGCAATTTAAAGGACATTACTATTCTAAATAAGAGACACGTGCAGGAATGAACTGGGCGAGATGATGAGACGAGTGTTGGCGACGCCGTGTGGAGCGCTGCTGCTCGCGTGGGTAGAAGGAAACGGATGTGGTGGTTGAAAATCTGAAACTTGTAAACGCAAAACAGCAAACAAACATTTATGGACATCAGTCAACGGTTGTTTGTATCTACGATAGTTCGTAAGTTGGATGTTGGTATCTTGGGGAACTGCAGATGCGACAAAGTGCAATGGTCACACAAGCCTGAAAGATTTCTTTCTTTATTCAATCTTTCTACAATATGGAGGTGTATCTATCTATCTATTGTTAGTGCTGTTTGTGAGTTATGCTGCTTTTTATCAACGTGAGTGGCACAGACAGATGACGAAACACCCTGACATGTCTTCTGCTCAGGAAAAAAAAACAGACTGAAGCTCTGATTCTCCAGAAACCTGCCAACCTGAGGTGCCCCCAGATTGATATATTACAATCCAACACAAATTGAAAACATTTCATTAGACCGTGTTACGTGCAGAATCACCGTTTGACCAGCCTTCAATGCTCGCACGAGCTAATTAAGTTGATAACATAAACGCCATCATCTGTTTCCAGGAAACAGGCGTCACGTGACGATAATTTCAGGCCATCAGACGGGTCACGGGGCAGCTGTCGTCTGTCCGTGCTCTCCAGCTGCTCCCGTCGGACCTCCTGGGTGAAATCTGCAGCCGCGACCCGTCGTCCGGCGGCTACGGCCCGCGGCTCCTCCGTCACGCTCGCAGATGATTGCCGATCTCATAGGTGGGGAGGAGGCGCGGCGGTAATTGTTCTTCCGAGTGTCCCAATTATGCCATTAACAGCCCCTCAGTGATGAGGCTAATGGCGAGAGACCTCGTTTGCATAGCATTATCTTAATTGAGCCCAAGGCCTGGCACATAAACAAGCCCGAGATTATGTTACTGATGGATGGTGGCGATGGTCCGGCGGCAACCATTTACCCGACAGCTATATTAATTAACAGCTATCCAGTTACATGGGCTTTAACAGGGATGAATAAGTTAACATGGTGACTGTGATGGCGGTGGTGACAGGGCTCCTGTGCTTAGCCTATGTGTGGGCTTCTAATGGAGGTGACACACTAATATGGGATGTCTGTGTGTGTGTGTGTGTGTGTGTGTGTGTGTGTGTGTGTGGATGCCGAAGAAGGCCTGGCATCGGATCTTATTACCCATTTCCTAAAGGAGGAAACCGAGCCAGCGTTAGTACCAGCCTTTAAATAAATCACCACACAAAGCCTGTGCTAATACTTTTTAATCGTGAATTAATTACACACTCGTTACAGGGAGAAATGTTCCAATATGCTCGGGCCCGAGTCTCTATCGCGCAATATTTCAGGAGAATTACACCTTCAGAGTGTGTCGCTGAGCCTAAAGGAATGAAGAGACCCTCACTCCCCCCACCCACCCCAAATCCTGGACCAGGACCCGAACCCACGCGCGTGCAGAGCGTGCAGGATGGACTTTTAAATGAAGCGGGCCCGGCCAGGTAGTTCTTTTGTTATGTAAAGATCTGCCATGTGATCCGGCAGGATAAAAGAGGAGAGAAAAAGAAACCGTTCAGATAAGCTTCCCTTCATCAGATAATTAAGGATACCTTTGCTCCAGTTTCCCCCTTCTTAGCATAAGTGTCTGATCAACTTTCAAAAAGCTCATCAGTCAGAATTGCTGGTCCAGCTCCACCCCGGGTTCCTCCGCTGCTCCGTGCTCATGAGCCTCGCCGTGCACCAGGGGGCCTCGGCCCGCGAGGACTCCAATAAACTTGCAGAAAACAACCAACAGCAAATGGTTCCAGGATCAATAGGGATTAACATATTTGAGGATTAGTGTTTATATGAATAACTTCTGTGGGGCTGCAACTATATAATAAATATATATTTTAATTATTGATATACAATACATATTGATTTTTTTTATTGATATATATTTTTTATTGATGAATAAGCCTATGAGTAGCCTCTTATAATGTATAAAAAATAATGGAAAATGCACAAGGTCTAGGTAAATATATTTAACTGACAATTCAGTTAATCCAGTAAATTCTATAGGTGTAGATGGACTAATCAGTTGTTTCAACAATAATTTCCACAATGAGAAAACAAGCTGTCAATTTTCAAGACGCAGGAGCGGGCAAATATAGAGTCACGCTAGACTTTTTTTTTATTTTTTCCCCCCTCGCCGCCGCAGTCCTCCGGCTGCTGGCGAGCGCCGGCATTTCACGGCGAGGACTTTCCTTCCCACCCTTGGATGTCACTGCCTTTGCAAAAAAAAAAATAAGAAGCCATGCAAATGAGAAAAAGGAATAAGAAATCTTAGCAGCACGCGGCGAGGGGGTGGTGGTGGTGGTGGTGGTGGGGGGGAGGTCAGCGTGCCACGCGCGGCTACCGGCTGCAATAAGTGAAATTAATTATTGTTTGTGCTGCCACCTAATTGCGGCGTCCCGATGAACAGCTCAGACATGTTTTTTTTTTCTGTTACATTCTCCCACCTCGACACCCTTTTTGCTCCTTGTCAAAACTTCCCCTCCACCTGTCACAGTGTCTGAGTTTGGTGCACGGCCGCCCCCACCTCCCCCACCTCCCCCTCCTCCTCCTCCTCGCTCTCCTCTCCGTCGCCCCCTCCCTGCCTCCCCTGCTGCCAGTTTTTAACTACACTCCACTCTGGCCTCTGCTCTACTTGTTACAGCCCCAACACGAGTGCAAACAATCAAAGTCTTTGGGAACGCTAAAATATGCATGGCTATCCGTGACAGACAGATAAAGCAGGGCAATTAGCCACGTAATCCTAGAGCATCGTACGGAATAGTCCGCCTCAGCTGTCCTCCCTCCCCTCCTTCCCTTTACTCTCTTGGTCTCCATTAGTTAAATGTACTCTGTGTGTCGGCTCCCCATCAAATCAAGTAACACTTCCCCTAATTGGCTTATAAATAATACAGCAGGGCCTACATTATAATTTCATCAGTGGTAAACATTGCGGGGGCAGTTGGTAAAGAACCTATCCCTCATTAATTTCTTAATTTGGGTAGATGGAACGGAGGGGAAGTGAGGGAATGAAAGGTGGAGAATGGGGGGGAGAGAGAGAGAGAGAGAGACGTGGAGATCGGATGAACGGAGGGACTCGGATCACCTCGGGCGGGGAGAAAGAGAAAAGAGTGAGGGATGGCGGAGGGGAAAAAAGCGAGGGGAGGAAGATGCCGCCGCCGCTTTTGTTAAGAGATGTCAGCTATTCAATCCCCGGGTTTTGTCAGTACTCCTGTGCAATAGGTGATGAGGCCCCCACCGCCCCCCATTTCACACACAAATACACACAAGTAAACACACAATCTCTCCCCAGTCTCGTTTGTTGATCTTTTTTTATACCGACTTAATGAATATTTCATAACAAGCAACATAAATATTCATTCTAATGGTTTTGCACATAGTTATTACCGGTATTTCCTTTTTTTTTTTTTTAAACAAAAATACTCATTATGAATTCTGCATAACCAGGCCCTGAAATAATTTCTCTCACTCCCATGCAGATACACAGAGGACTGCACGGAATTATCTAGATCAACCACTCAGACTGTATTTCAGCAGGAAGTCGCCGAGGCCGCTCCGCAAAACGTTCCCGAAAATCTCGTGTTTGCTTTATGCCGGCGTTAGGGCGCAATTATTTGCATGTGCGAAATCATATTTAACTATGGGAAGTTCATTTCTGATTTCAGGACAAACCGGGAGGGGTTGGGGGGGGGGTTTAACAAAGATTCCCAGTGTGATGAAATCCTTTTTGTAAAAGGCAATAGGTCTGTAACCAGCCTTTCTCCCCGTGGCAGATAAATGTCACTGAAACCTGCTATTATATTGCATAATGCACTTTTAAGGGAATTTTACATGTTCTCTGATAGATGCTATGAAACATGAGGCGTGAGAATGTGACACCCTCTGATCTCTGAGAGATAGATATTAAGGCAAACTCTCAAATGAGCCCCCCTCCCCTCCCCTCCCCTCCCCCCCTCGCCCCCTTTCCTGCTGGAATCTGGAATATAAAAGGCACAGAGAGCCCTTCAGCCTTCAAAAGGAAAGTTAAGCGCTGCACATTCTTGGTGAGATTTTTTTGAACACGGAGCCACCTGAAGGCAATCTGTCACAGCCGGAGCAGAACTTGTCACCGGTAACAGAGAGCTGTCACTTCCAGTGGCGGCGCCGACGGAGACACGCGTCCATCACCCGCCGTTTTCCGCGCGCACGCCGCCGTGACGCCGTGTCTTGCAGGGCCTCGCCGAGCGGTGTGTTTCTCACTGAAGATCTGCAGCAGAACCCACCGGCGCTTTCTGTTTCTCACATCCCTGCCATCTCACTGTAAAAAAAAAGCCTTTTCTCAATCCCCCGCTTGATAAAGAAGTAACTGTCCATCAGTCACACAGCCCGTATTAAAGGGAAATAACTTACATGTTTCACTGAAAACAAAGCAGCAAAGTCCTGATATTGAATTTTCCCCAATTTAACAGTATTCAAATAGTCAGTTCTTCTAACCATGCAGTTTGGCTTGTGGCCACCGTTGCAGAGTCTGCCAGTTATGAGAAGTTTTAAACAAACTGATTTCATGAAAATAATTTCAAGACGTAAATTTATCCGTATTTATTTTTTGTAGATTTTCCTCTTTTCCGTCCTTCATCTTCAAATCATGTTGTGAGATTTGTCTCCCGGCCCTGCTCAGGGGTCATGACCCCTCGGGTTGGATTCAGACAAATGGTTTGTTGCAGTGTTGTGTCAAACAGTAATTTAGTGAAGCAGGACACATCTTTATCCAGCAAGGAATATAGTTTGTGCTTAAAATGTTATTTATTTTGCCTTAAAAGCTAATTCATCATACGTAACATTTTTTTTGAATTAATGTATTTCAGCCGGCAGATGGGCCAACTTGAAAAAAAGGGTTGAAATCAGTCAGTCTAAGATTCTCAATGCATTTCAGTCATCACTTCAAATATTTTTTTTTTCCATTTTTTAGGCCATAAAGGACAATGTATCGTGAAAATCCTCAACTCCAGCCACAGCAAACGGTTTGTTTCCCTCTCAAATGTGGTGAGCAAACGTCCCCAAAAATCAGAATGCCTGAGTAAATATTCTCCATCACGTCCCACCTCATGTAAGGGAAGGTGTTTTGCTAAACACCAGAAAAGGTTAAACCCGCCACGCACACACAGACACACACACACACACACACACACACACACACACACAGTGCAGGCCCCTCCACTTAATTACAGCAGAACAAGAGGAGACAGCGAGCATGTTGAGAGTGAGTTTAATTAATGTAGCAGTAAAAAGTGGCCCTCCCTCTCCCGTTCCATTCTGCTGTTCAGTATTAGTTCCACCTCAGTGCTCTCAAAGCCGGGAACAAATAGTGACTCTAATGATGGACACCCAGCCCCCCCCCCCCCCCTCCTGCGTCCTCCTCACGCAGCCCCCTTGGTCGGTCTCGGGTCACTGGCCTCCCTCCTCCACCCTGGGCTCCCCTGGGAGGGCAGCACTGGGGGGGGGGGAGTCAACCAGTTAGTCATCCGTGTTCACCCCATCAGCTCAGAGAGAGCAGCAGACAACCCTGCATATTGACTTCATTAGGCCGACAAGTTCAGGGGGGGATGCAGCTCAGTTTAGAAGACTTTAGGAACAGGAGAGACGAGTCTCACAGGGGAATAGAAACGCTGCGATGTTTTACTGCGCTGCCTATCTGAGACCCATGTTTTTCCCAAAAAGGGTGATTCAAACAAGTTAGAATTAAGGTTTTAAGCTGTCAACAAGTCATTTAGTGTCTTATTGTGACTTATTGTGACAAGGCGAATACTTAAATCTTCTAACACTTAAGATCAGTACAAGGTTATGTTCCTTCGCCTGGTATGAAAAAGAAGAATGTATCAATCATCAAGAAAAGAATCAATTTATGTTGCTGTATTGCAAAAAAAAAATCTAATATTATGTCTTGTTTTAAGCTTTAAATAAAGTATTTTATCATTATTACATAATGATAAAATACTTTATTTAAATCTTAAAACAAGACAAAACCCTGACCCAAATTGTGAAAATCTTAAATAAATAATAGAAATAAGCTCAAAGTTCAATGATTAATTAGACAAAAGTTCAAAGATCAATTATTTGTCCATAAAAATCATAGAAATCTCACTGAGGATCATTACAAACCACAAAGAATATATTATGTAAGATGTTTAAAAAGGAGATTTATAAATGACCTAATCAAATAATCACAAACAGCTTAAATCTAAATTAATAAAATAAAATGACCCTACTACTGATATTATATTAAACTATTTTCTTACTGTATTGATGATGTGGATATTGATGGTACATATTGATACTGTAACAATAACCTTGTGTTTGACAAGAGTTAGGATTTTAACAGGTTGAAGTTAATTGGCTTAAGAAGTAAGTAAATTATGTCAATTTCTTCAGATTCTGGGGGGATTAAAAAACTGTCTAGAAGACTGTCACCATTCCTCTTTGTAAACTCTTTAAATTAAATCACTTTATATTGTGATTGTCTAGAAAATGTACTGAACATCTGCTGGATGGATAAAGACAGCTCTGCGCTACGAAGAGAGCATGACACCTGACAAACTGATATGGTCTCACGGCACAAATCATCATAAACGTGTCCCGTCCGCCACTCCAAAGTGTGACGAATGTAAAACCCAATCAACAGGAGACTCATAAGAGTTCTGGGGCTGAGAAAACGCTCCTGTGATCCTGCCAGGTGATGCAGTCAGAGGCGGCGAGGCAGCTGCCATGTTTTACAGGGTAAATTGGAAATATTCCGAGGCGACAAAATGAATCGATACTCTTGAGAGGGAACGGCGGAGGCGCGTTACGTTCAGCATCCAGTCTAAACAAAACAAAAGGAATATCACATGAAATTAAGGTGTGAAAAGGTGCCATGAATGTTTCATGCCATCCAGCCACTGACATAAAGGATATAAATATTGTATGCAAAGAGAAAAATCCCCCGTTTGAAGTCTTGAGAGGGAAGACAGTGGGAGAGGAAGGGAGGGGAAGCAGGTAATTACTGGTGGAGATGCTCTTTGACGGATTATTATATTAAAGCGGGAGGAGGATCAACCAAACACGGCTAACCCCTGTAACAGTGCTGGTCTCCACCTATCAGTGACAGGAACATTACAATCTGAGGAGACACTTTCTCTTGACAAACAACACTTAGAGCGGAGAATCCCCAGGCTGAAAAAGGAGAGAAACAAACCTGGCAGCCGAGGCGTCTCCCAGCAAACCCTGCACAGCCGGGCCAATGAGAGGCTCACTGGCTTCTCTAAGAGTGGTGGAACAACGCTGCGGACTCACATCTGTAATTAAACTTAAGCTGTTCTAACCACCCTAAGCCCCAGGCCTGTTTTTCAGTTCCCCCCCTCGCTATAAATGGTAATAAATATGGGATATCGCTACAAACACCAAGGTTATGTAGTTGAACCTGGTATGGAAAGAAATATACAGCATGTGAGGCGACTGCAGAAGTGTCAGAATCAATTTATAGCTAGAATAGTGCAGAAATAAAATAAAATATAACATTATGTTTTACCACAGTTCAAAATATTTTATTTTAAACTCAAAACTCAAGTCAGGGAAAAAAAAGTCATTTAGCCCAATAAAGTAAAGACTTAAAATAAGTAATAGAAAAAATCAAATTCACCCAAGATGCAAAGTTAAGAGTTCAAAGATCAATTATTTGTTCTTACAGAACACAAATAATTTATTCTCTAAGATGTTTAAAAAGGGGATTATATAGGACCCAATTGAATAGTCACACAGCTGAAATCTCAATTAAATATAAAAATCATCGTTTGTTACAGCTCTATCACTGATATCATGTTAAACTATTCTCTGATTGTATTGATGATATGGATATTGATTAATACCGTAACATGAGTTATTATCTTCTGTCACATAATCAGGAGGACAACAAAATTAAAGAAAAAATGTCAACGTTTTTGCAGAAAAAAGCGTCCTGTTAATGACGTGGATGAAGCATGTTCAAACCTGGAACTTTTTCAGGGATACAGTGATTTTTTTACAAAGCCCTAGTGATGGGTACCTGTCGTTTTTTTTTATAAATCAGTCCAAAGGCTTTCATAGGCAACAGAGAAAGTCCCATGAAAGTCACCTAGTTTTCTGTGTTACAAATTTATTTCAATGCAAACATCTAATTGGAACAGAATGGAAATACTGAAAAAAAGGTATTGCTTATTATCTGCTATTTCAGATTTAATCTTTTAACTTTAGTTCTAGTAGCATGTGAATAGTTTCAATATAATTAATATTAGTAGTAATGAGTACTATTGTTTTTTCTTTTGTTCCCATGCCCCTGTTGATTTTGCATCTATCTCTCTTTCTCTCCCTATATATATAAATATGAATGGCCCTTTTTCATGCTGTCCTGGGTGTTGGGGGCAGAGCGGCCTTCTCTCCTCTCCTCTCCTCGCCTTGGGGCAGACTATCATCTCCAGTGACACCAGGGGGAGGACAGACCCCACCCCACCTCTGCTGGGCTGGGGGGATGTAAGGGATGAGGGGGGGGCCTCGGTGGAGAAGCCCCGCTCGCCGTCCTGGTCTCCCAGGTCCGGCTTCTCCTTTGATCCCCTGCTGCCGACCCCCGTGTCTCCAAAACAAGGAAACGGGGTCGAGGGGAGGGACGGCGAACACGCGGCTGGGCCTGTATCCCCTCCTCGCAGCCCTTGTTCTCTCCAAATATGAGAAAAAAAAGGGTTAATTGTATTTAACAATATGCTCTCTAACCCTCGCCATCACCACCCTTCCCTCCTTGATTAGAATTAGAATCACATCTGGCGCCATGTTCTGTCCCTCATTACTGCTGAATCTCATTACGATGGGCTCCCGTGGGACGGACCGCGCTGGGTTTTTTAAGCACACTTTTTTGCTTTCTTCCTGCCTCTTGCTCATCTCATCCGCCTCGCCTCTCCTTCTATTCTGCGTTTACATTAGCGGAAGTCCTCATCTGAGAGAATGAGTGAGCACCCTCCTCCTCCTCGTCCTCGTCCCAGCGCTTGGAAATTGTTTTACAGTGCCAATTAAAGTAGGTATGTTGAGTTTTTTTCCAGAGTATGTATTATTCAGAATGTATTATTTGTTGCACTCAAAAAAAAAAATCACTAAAATAGGACTAGGAGAGTTCCATTTACTTGCGATAAAAACTACACCAAAGGTTTGAAAATATAGTCAACATGAGGAAAATGAGGAAGTTTATTTATAGTGCCCCGAAGTCCTACTGAATAATAAAAACCTCCAGATATAACCACATTTTAAACTTCGCTTCTTTCCACCCTTGTGAAAACACTGCGTCTGAGTGGGAATTCATTTTGGGGGGAGGAGTGGGGTAAAGAAATCTATAAAGTTTGAGTCCAAAATGTTTTACCTCAGTTAAATATTAATTTCAAACCCTAGCAGGGGAAAGCAGTTTCTCAGTACACTTTATAGGCAACGCTTGAGAGGAAATAAAGAGTGTGAACGTAATAATCAAAGCTTTTATTATTTGCACTTTTAAGATACCAATATAAAGTAATAAAAAGGTGAACAAATTACAAGAAATAAAAAAAGTTGTAGCAGTGCTGTCCGACAAAGATTGGACCCTGCGTCAGTGCCGTGGAGCTCTGAAGGTCGCAGGGAAGCCCTGAGGTTCATCCGCTCGTTCAGCTCTAGATCATCGGCGCGTCGCAGAGCGAGCAGGGCACCTGCAGGATCTTCCGTATCCACTCCGGATCTGTGGGGGCACAGAATAACCCACGGTTGTACTCAAGATTCATTAATATCCAGCCTCATCACCTTTCTGTAACGTTTTCCAAACATTAAAAGACTATGTACCCCATGTTAATATAATTATGCATTAATCATCAATGTGCTACAGGAAAAAAAACACACTGTATCAGGCAAAAGTACTTTTTTTTTTTTTTTTTTTTTTAAATAGTATAATATAAAATCAGTAGTAGGTATGCAACTAAACTATTTTGAGATTTAATTTAGATTTGAGCCGTTTGTGTGTTCAGTTAATTGGATCTTTTATAATCTCATTTTTAAACATCACACACCAGAATATATTCTTAATGTTCTGTAATGATTCTCTGTATTTTCTATAATTTTATAGACAAATAATTGAATTTTGAACTCTATCTTATCAATCACTGAACTTTGCATTAAAGTTAATAAGAATACAAATTTTTTTCCTGATTTGGGTCAGTTTGGTCTTGTTTTAAGTTTTAAATAAAATTATTTTTATCTATAGTTAAACACAGTGTTAGATTTGTTTTAATATTTGCACCAGCAAATTTGCTTTCTCTGGGAAATTCCTTTACAGGGAAAAATCTGACTTCCCTACTCCGCCATCTCTATTGCAGAAACTAGGTCTCTTGTATACATGATGTTAGTGCACACTCACGTGTGCATGAACTGAGCTGTACTGGAGCAAATTGAATAAAGGCATGCAAAGATAATTTACATCTTCGATAGAACTCACAATTTTCAATCTACAGCAACTTTAGTAGATTTTAAGATCCCTACTCATCAAAAATTGGAGAAGCTCAGACATTAATGACACAGTTGTCTGATTAGGGTAAAAGTTTGAATCTCTCTTTGTTTATTTGGTCCAGACGGCATAACTGAACACAGGCTATGTACTTGTTTCAAATGGATTTGTTTGTTGTAAAATATTCATTCTTGATGGACTTATGCTTAAAATTTAGTAGTTGTGTTTTTTTCCTATTTCTGTGGATGTGGCACCCACAGCCTTAACCAAGGACCTGAGATACACTTTGACTCCTTGATAAATTTAATCATAGATCAGACAAAAAAAAAAAAATAAATAAAAGACAATCCTTTTTCCAAAAGAACTCCAATGTTTGTATTATTTTTTTTTTCCAACCAGTCTCGAATTTCAAAATGTCAATCGGTGATCTGAGCGGCAGCACGGGATGAAGGCCGACGTTCAAGGTGACAGGAGAGGATGGCTGATCGAGAAGAAATGGAGGTGGAGGGAGATGGAAAGTGGCGCTTACCCTCAGGCTCTGGCAGTCTGGCGATGCTATCCAGCAGGAGGCAACGTTTGAACGTCAGCGTCTGGCAGGCCTGGTATGACAACACACACCTGGAGGAGACCGGGAAAAGGGCATTAGGGAGCTATCTGGCAGGGACAGAGACATGCACGCACACACACACACACACACACACACACACACACAGGCTCACACACACAGGCTCACAAAAGTGGAGCAGAAACAGCGCTGAGGTACAATTGACAGGCACAGATTCCCCTCTCGGTGCCCACCAGAGGCACCAATGATCGAGCTAGCGAAAAGGCAGCAGAAACGTTTGACAGACGATATTCATGAGAAGGTGAGAGTGGTGTGTGTGTGGGTAAATATCAAAAGGTGGGAGGCTTGATTACAGCGCCGTGAAGATAAATAAACCGTCAGAGGAGGAATTTGGCATTAGGATTCAATTCATCTCTCAACTTGTCATGTGTTCGAGGCGGAGGCTGAAGCGAATACAAAAAAAAAAGCATTATTTACTGGATAAGATCTGAACTTGTGGAAGTTGTTCGGAAATCAGGGGTAAACTCTGTACCTGAGCCACATGTGACCGTTTTTACAGATCGCTTGTTTGTGGTCCGTGAAGGGCAGCACAGCCTGACACAGGCTGCAGCGCTCCGAGAACGTCTGCTTGTTCAACTTGTTCTTAATGTGGCCGATGAGGACCTGTGAGAGGATGACACACAGAGCCAGAGGGCGTGAGGGAAGGCAAATACAACACGGAATTCATTTTAATCCAAATTGTATAATGGCATTTTACATTTTCTGTATATAATTGGGCAAGCATTGGGTGGCAAAAAGGCATTTAACACACTGTAATACAGTAGCATTTATTAGCATCTAGGAGAACAGATTTAGCAGAAATGGAATATAATATTCAAAGTAGGGTTCATTTAGTATATAATTAAATGAAAATTAGAAATGTCATTATCTTAGACTGAGCCATTTTTGAGAAAGCCAAAGTGGATCAAATTTACCTCTGCAGCTCTGTCGCTGGCGTCCTTGGCGAGGTACTCCACAAGGCCACAGGTGGGTATGCTGGTGTTCTGGGCGATCCAGGTGTTGAGGTACACCACGCCCAGCACCTTCTTCATGTTTTCTCTCATCAGGTGCGTCTCCACTGCGTTGATCCAAGCCTGCACCTCCGTCATCTGCTCCTCCAGGTTCTCCTCCTTACACGGTTTTACTCCACCTGACTCGCCATCTACTGGCGCGGCGTCTTCGCCGTTTTCTCCATCTTCCTCTTCCTCGTCCCTGATGAAGACCTTGCTGTCCTCGTGCGTAGGTTTCCAGTGGTGCTCTGTGGGAGGTATCTGCAGGGACTGGAAGAGAATACGCACTAAAAAGAGCTTGAAGCGCCACAAGTAGGGCGAGTTTACTTCCTGGATCTTTTGGTCGAGTGCTTCCTGCAGCGATGCAGGGATGCACTTGTTTTTCAGAATTTGCCACCTCACAAGATCGAGCAGGTCGGCCAGTTTGTACAGGTTCTGCGTAGGAGACTTGAGCAGCAACGCCCCTGCCATTTCCGGAGTTTTCAGGGTCACAAAGTGCACCTGGTAGGTCCTGTGTACCGGGTGGTGGGCGCCGACCATACTCTGCGTGCTGGCGAGTGCAATATACGCTCCGTTGCGGCTGACGGCGATCCCGTGTATCCGCCGTCCCGCAAGGTTTTCCGGCCGCATCATGTCCTCCTGATTGAAAATCAAAGTGTTCTCCGTGAACGTCGGCGTCAGCTTTTTTATCCACCCGTCTATGGAACATGTGAACACGGCGACGCCGTGTTGACTGACCGCCAGCGAGACCACGGGGAGCGAGTGGAGCCCTGCTACGTGAGAGTTGTGGACGTTCAGCCCGGCCGGCGAAATCATGAGCAAACACCAGAAGACGTAGCAGCCACGCGACGCCACGATCAGGCTGCAGCTGGATTTGTGGATCGGGTGGATCATTGGCACGCATTTGATGTTCTCCACCGCGATCTCGTCGCACTCCTTCCAGAGGATGACGGGGTGTCGTAGCGTGAAGTAGCCTTTCACGCCCGACAGGCTGACCGGCATGATCTTGACGGGCCCCACCTCACTGCCGACGATCAAGCCGCTCATCCGGCGGTCTGCGCCTTCGTACTCCCACCAGGCCAAGTCACTGGGTCTGGTCACACCCGATTCGATGAGATCGTAAAACACGACGTCGTCACCGTTTACGAAGGGCAACACAAACTTCCACAGGACGAGGTCGCCGTTCTCCATCAGGATGGCGAGGAGGACCATCTCCACGACGACGCATGCGTTGTCCGGCTGAACCTGCTTGATGGTGTAGACGCTCGACCACTCCATCCTCAGAGGGGTCTGCATACGGAAACGCCGCTGCAGCTCGTCAAAGTCCAGCAGGTTCGCCTCCGGCGTTTTGTTGTCTTTTCTGGCGTAGCCCCGCTCCTTCAGCCTCTCGCCGTACTTTCTGGTGAGGTCGACCAGCGTGTTCCACTCCAGACGCTTGTGGCTGTTGTGAACGGTGAGTCTGTGGTCGAGCGTGAGGCAGGCGAGCAGACAGCGTCCGCTCGAGTCACAGCCCAACGGGGACCAGCTGGCGTACTTCATTCCTTTGTGCAGCCCCACGGACGGGTTCATCGCCCGGTCCACCAGAAAAACCTGCCTCACCGTGGGGTCTGGATGTGAGGAAAACGTATTCATCGCTTCAGCTTGTTCCTGAGCTGGTCCCACCTACGAATTAGAAGAAGAATTGAGTTCAGATATTGTGATTTCATATTTTCTTCAAATCAAGTGTCAGTGCAGGAAAGTAGAGCAAAGAAATCTTAAATACACATAGTAAAAAGTCAGGGAGGCAGCTTACATGTGGAAAATAGTTGAGAAAAAAAAAATCTGCAAAAAAACAAACAACCTCGAAATCACTGATTTATTCCAAACAATAGATCCATTTCAGGGTGCATCCAAATTTAACTAGTGTAGACAATGAATTGTCATTTTGCATTTTTTTGGACCAAATTCTTGGCAATAGAACAAAAACAATGTTCTTTTTGTCAACTTTGAGTACATCAGTACAAGTGCTGGTACAGAAATAATAAAAGTTAATTATAGCAGTTGCATAATATGCGTGGATGAAATGATAATGATTTAAAATATACCAACAGGTTCATGAGTGTATTATTGACATATAAACAGGATCATGCAGATTATTTGTCATGACATCGGTTAGTAGCATAGCAAAATGTATTTTAAATTTCCTCTATCAGGAATCAGTATTCACAAGTGGGATGCTAACAACACTGGTTTGGCAGAAGATCCTGCCACTTAAACAAGGATAATACAACAGCTGCCACTTGGATGGGTGATGCAGCCGTATACTTGTATTATATGTGGTCTCTTAAAAATCAAGTTGTGCTTTGAGTGCCATCATTTACAGCTCCCAGATCAGCAACACTCATATTTACGAGCAGTGATTCATACGACAGCGGGAAACAAATGGTCCCTTCTGTCACTCTGCCTAATGAATGATAAAATTCAGCTACGTCCAAGTTTATCTGCCAATCCTTTTCGGGAGAGAAGACGAACCTATAAACAATCATGTTTGTGCACCAGAGCAGCTGCGCAGAGACAAGTTTAAAACAGCAAGATAATGTCATTTCTTTTTTTCATTTGTATTCCAGGGTTGATTAAGTAAAATAGAACTAGAGAAACAGCCAATGCTTCCAGAGCGATGATACACAAATTACAATGCACAGATGTCATGTCGTAATCACCTGTGTATTCTTCAGAAGCACTTTTGGTAATATTTTTTAAATGTTTTGACAATTGTGACGCAAATACTAAACTGACTCACTTGATACAATCTACATGGGGAACAATAATAATTTCAATTATTTGAGCTTTTTTGGCTACTTCACTAATTGTTTTAGTATTTTATAAAGGAAAAAAAACAATGATGAGCTACTTTCACTTTATGAAATGTGAGGAGTGCTTTGATGGATATTAATGAACATTTTGTACACTCATCTGACTTTCTATAGATTCAATGATTTATTGAGAAATTAATCAAACTAATCAATGATCATAATGATTGTTTGACACAGCCCTAAAACAAAACTGCAATGAATACATCTTATGTAGTTAATTACATATTTGAGAAACCACCTTTTTCAAATCAAACTCATTTTTCTGTCAGACAAAATAATAATTATTCAACTCATTATGACAATGTACTTATCTATAACCATTGAGTAAAATGATCAAAATCATATATGCCCTGTTTACGGTATTGCATCATTGTAAATTTAAGATCTTTAGGTATGGGAGAAAAAAAACATTGATTTAAGTCATCACTCTGACTATTGGAATACAATAATGTGGCAGTCAATCACTTTAATCAGTTAATGAGAATTACTGACTCTCAATTAGCCTAAGGAACTACTGGCCACACTAATTAGGGCTCCAACTAATGATTAATCTGCTAATGATTTCCTCTATTAGTTGTGCAGTACCCAGCATATCAGAAAATAGTGAAACATCTCGATCAGTTTTCTAATATATCATCCAGTTGTCATGTAGGGTTGAAGGTGTGTCTAAATGGGCTGACATCTTACAACCTGACATGACTGACATGCAGGTCTGATTGTTAAAATCGTGTTAGGAGACATTGTTATTAATAATTAATGAGAGTGAACTTTAATCTTTATTAATCGTCCGTTCCTCTTTAACTGCATCCACCTGCAAGCCGGGGTTGAGCTAACTAGCTACACAGACGCCCGCGGAGGTTTTTATTCTTTATTAGACAGCGCTTTCCTCCATGTACAGAACTCGTTATGTGGTGGATATTTACCCGGACTCTGTGTGTTTCAGAGGGGACGGGGATGGAGGTCCTGTGCAGCGTCAGGTCCTGCTTGTTGGTGTGGACGTCGCACACCAGCTCCATCACTGACATGGAGCCGGCGGTGCACACAGCCAGGCGGTGGTCCTGCGACCAGGCGAGCGGCTGCAGCCCGCTGACCGGCGCCAGGAGCGTGACGACGGGCTCCCGCTTCACCGGCACGTCCTCCGGCGAGACGAGGAGTACCTCGTCGTTCTCCGGCTCCGTCTTAATGACTACATTTCTGGGCAGTGAAGCTGGCGGATCTGACGGAGTGGCAGCCGACATGTTTTCTGCGTGGCGGAAGTGACGTCGCCGGAGCGCAGAAGGAGCAGGGGCGGGGAGGGAGGGACTTCCTCCGCGTTAAGTTAAATAGTGCGCCCTAAATGACGTCGGAAACACCAAAGGGTTACGGCTGTCAATTAAATTACATTTTTATTGTTAGGGTTTAAAAAAATAAAAAGTTAAATAATAAATTAAATAAACGTGAATTTTCAAACGCATGTTAGAATCTATTTGGTAAACACACAATTCTCACTTTCAATTTTATGTATTTATTTATTAGACTTCTAGTAATTACTCTATATTATTGGCAAACAGTCATTTTCTATTCCTGCTTGATCTTCATTATGTCTGCTGAAGTCAAATCCAGCACATTACAGACGAGAGGCAGGGATGACCCAAGGCAGGTCCATAGCCTTTCGTGGGACACACACACCATTCACACACACACACACACACACACACACACACACACTCATACCTACGGGCTATATAGATTCTTCAATAAACCTCAGCATGTTTTTGGGCTGTAGGAGGAAGCTGGAGAACCTGGAGAGAACCCAGGCACACATGGGAAGAACATGCAAACTCCACACAGAAAGGCCCCAGCTTAACACAGATTTGATGCAGAAACTTGAAGCCTCTCCTGCACACACACTGAGAAAGGGAGATATCTTGTGCCCAGCAGTTCCACTTTAGACATTAAATATATTTGCGTAGCTATTAATAGATTCTGGAATTTTTAACGAGGGAGAATAAAGAGATGGTATTATCAGAATGTTTTAATTGGACTTGTTTATGTTAATAACATATCAGAAAAAAATATATCATTCAAAACCGAATACTTCATATACATCTTAAAACTTACTGGCAGGACTTTCTTGTTAACTTAGATGTAAAGATATCAGTCTTAAGATATTAAAAAACTTTAGTCTTGAATTTTCCAAAGTGTGTATTATCAAAGGGCCATGTATGGGTTAAAAGCAAAGCCAGTGTCCACAGTTTTCTTAAATTTTGCTCCTCAAGTTGTATGCATGTATGTGTATATTCTTACATCATTTATACACGTCTTCAATGAATTAATGAATTATTTCTGTGATTATCATACCTCTGTATTATTCATATTATTTTTTAAGATTTCTTTTCATGCCCTTGTCTCCTTCCGCCACCCAACCGCTTGCTCACAACATCATCAGAACAATCTAACTTTGCATTATTGGTAATTCCTATCTCTATGAAGGGCAGTAATTAATAATTTATGAATTAACAAATGATCCAGTTACACAAAGTATGCTTTTAATTCCTGTTGGATACTTTATCATATCAGACCTCCTTAAAATGAAAAGGAGTGAGAGGAAATCATGCCGTGATCTTCCTCAAGATTATAAACATTTATCAGACCAAGCCTTTTTAACACACAACAAACAGGAATAGAGCAAAAGAACATGTGTAGGATGACTGCTTCATCTTCTTCCATAAGTAGACAGAGTACTTCAATATGAAAATGTGAAGCAGGTGTATCATATCTGTTTACACAGTGATGATTGCAGTTTGTGACCTGTCAGCTGTCGGATAAACGAGCACTGATCAAGTGGAAAATACCATCACTGATCTCTGAAATGTTGTCTTTTGGACTCTTCACTTCACTTGAATGCCAACCACTTTCCCCCCTCAGACTGTCAACATCATGCATCTAAAGGAATTACAATCAATAACCGTGCGCAGCTCTATCAATGAGTATGAGTAGCACATGCTGCAATATTATTTATATACTACTTTTAAGTATTATTTTTATGTTTATCATCATTTTTTATTGCATTTTGCTTTTGTTAGCCACAAACAATAATTACAAACAAGATGGAAAAAATACCAGCAATAGCAATATGGTATACAAATAAATTAAATATAAAACCTTTAAACAGGACTTCATTTGTTCATTTCACAGCGAAATCCCACAATCATCTGCAGTATTTATCAAACCTCCAGTGTGTCTGCATATATTTATGCATGTATAGGCTTAATAAACAGTATTTTGTACTCCAGGGTATCATGCACTATTTGTCACTACACATTAGATTTATTTCTTTATTGGAATGATTCCACCACATTTTGAATAATAGCATAGAACTGTACGTGACTGTAAGGTTTCTTTAATTTTTCAAATTAAAACCATGTATACATGTTTTTCTTGCTTTTGTTTAATTTGCATCAAATACCTTTTCATACAGTCTATGGTTGAATATCTATTATGTTTTGACTTTGGCAATGCCACAATGTCTCAGAACAACACATTCAGCCTTGGGCAGTGTGTCAGGAGTTGCGCATCCTTGTTTTAATTAGATTAGATTAGATGAAACTTTAATGATGTCCATGGGGAAATTTGGTAATCCATGTGACACATTCATTCAAAGAGGATGAAACGGCACTGTCACTCTACAATGACACTTTTACCAGTCTTAGAGAGTGAAAAATGAATTCAGTCCTTGACAGGTATGGCATCAGTCATTTTACCCGTCCAAGTGTGGTCACTCGTCACAGACAGAGACATCATTAATTGGCATATTTTTGCGTTAATTAATAAAAATGTGAAAATTGACCTGTCCGCAGTCGATCACTCGGATATATATCAGCATGTTTTATGCGGGGAGTCACCAGATGCTCCTGGACTGGTCAAAGGTCAAACTGCTGCAGCCAGATGCAGCACTGGAGAGTCCCTGGCACACAGTGATTTGTCACAGCCCTCACGTGAAAGCTCCTCTCACAGTAGCTGCCTAACTCTCAGCAAGATGACAGCGGGATTTCAACAGGCAGAGTTATTTGTCACAAAACAAATTGTTACAAATCTGCGAGACAAATATAGAATAGCGCACCCACCATGTTTTAATCTCTCATTTTTCTGTCTTTTGTTTCGATAATCGAAATGAATAAATGAACGGGAACCACGGTATGTTCCATTCTTAATGAAGCGTGTAGTGAATGAATATTTCAGCCACCTGCTGTATGTCTTTGGTGTGGTTTTGACTGGGGACCCAATCCCAGCCTGGGATGTATGAATGTTGGATTAAACATTCATCAAATGCTGTCACAAAAACTTTATCCTCTCCTGTCAACCGCACATAAAGATGGAAAAGGGCCCCTGTGCAGGCCAAAGAAGCCCAGCCATAATTTGAAGCTCAGCCTTTGGTTTACTTATTGTGTGGTAGTAGAATTATTTAGGCTGCACTTGAGTCATGTCAAGGTGTACAGGTTGTGTAGTGTGGATTTATGGATATAGATGGGGTCAGCCAGGTCAATCCCCTGCATCTCTAATATGCACCTGCTGTCTTGTTATTGCCTGCAGGTTCCTCCTCAGCCTTTCAACCCTCAGCAGACCACATCCTCTGCTGTTTGCTTGCTCCGAGTGTCAGTGGAGCCGCTTACATGTATCTTGTGAGGAAACCCGCAGGGACGTTTTGATGCATGGTTCATCATACATGTTTTAATCATTCAGTCTCTCAGACACCTCCCAGGAGGGGGCCGCTGCAGCGCATTACCGAGTACACACAATTAGTGATATAATCATGATGATGATAATGAAATGTATTTAGAGCATATCAGCGTGGTTCATCCTGTTCGGGGAGACATTAGCAGGACTGCAGCCCTGGAAAAGCCTCGGTGCTCGGGCTCCTGGCGCTCTCCCTCTGGAGACCGGCAGAGCCCGGCAGGTTGTCACGTCAGAGATTAGCAGTCATAGCAGTCGACTTGGCGCTCCTTCTGCGCCATCAACTGCGAAAGCTTCACCTGACAGGTGTTGCTCTCAATCAGTGCTCCTCTGCCCTCCCATGCTGTCCTTTGAGCGGGGGAAGCCTCCCCTCCCCCTTCACACGTACTGACAGATCCTAACAGGCGATGCTCTGAGATGTATTTGGCTTCATACGCCACGAAAGCAAATCCCCCCTCTCAACGAGAAACCACTGATATCACATCAGTGATATCAGTAGGAAACACAGTGCTGGCCTTTTATTTAGCTCCCCTCAGGGATGTTCAGTCACCTGTTAAAGGTCAAGGTGATAGGATGTCAGGATCAGAGGGAGGGCTTCAGTGTACGAATAACAGTACATGCTGTGAACTGTTGTAACACTGTAGGACAGAAAGAAACCAATGATCACAGGTTAAAAATAACACCAGGGTCCGAGGGTGTCTGTTTCTGTATAAGAGAGGATTTATGGTTTCCGGCAACATTGTATTATAACTAACTATACCACATCGTGACAGCATGGCATTCATATTTTATACCGCTAATGGAGAATGGACACTTCACATTACATTTAGATACTTAGTGTATAACCCAGCGACAGATAGAATCAGCATATGTAAACTGTGTTAAAATACACACATAAAGTCCAATACTTAGGTAATGTGAAATGAAGATGAGATGAATTCTACATGTAAAAAAAAAATCATTGCTTACATTATTATACTAAGAAATATTTGTTACATCACAGTTGTGATGGATAATGCAGTAATTAGCAATGGCAGCAGTGTTTTAGATTTTTTTCCTTAAATTAAATCAGTATTGTGAAGACCACTAAGAAATAATCTATTCCGTTGTGAGGCTGTAGACAATTATAAATGATAAATCAATCCTGGGCAAATGAAACTCAAACTATCCACACTTTTTAGTGACTCGTGTTACTTTTAATTGTAGAACCTACATATAAACAGTGTTGGGAGTAATGCATTACAAAAGTAATGGATTACTGTAATGAATTACAGAAAAAAGATAATATTTTACTCTGTACAAATCGTGATACAATGCCTTTTTAACATGGATTGAAGTGGTGTTTTTTTATTTTTCTTCATACAAATTCACTAAAATTACAGCGAGATCAGCAGCAGTCAAATGTCAAAATGTTTCACTTCTTTCTCATCACTGATGAGCCAAAATATAAAATATTAAAAAATTTAATATAATATTATAAAATATTACCTTTTTTCTGTAATTCATTACAGTAATCCATTACTTTTGTAATGCATTACTCCCAACACTGCAAATAAATCAATGGACATGAGCTCGCTCAGCTGCACTGGTCAATATATCTAACGCTCCCTTGCAATTCGGCGAACTCTTTAACCTGTTAGCCCCGCCCACCCGCTGCGTCCGCTGCTCGTTTGGAAACTTTCTGGAACGTTAGCAATGCTGCCGGTACCGGCCGTTACCGGACGTTACCGGCTGTTACCGCCTTCAAACGGAGTTTCCTGATTCGTGCTGAAGGCTTCAGATGCGGAGTCCTGGAGCTTGGAAGCCATGACATGCTCCACTCTACCAAGGCGAGTAATTTGTCAACTTGAAGCCCATTTTGACATCCTGCTGGCGCTAATCATGCCGCTCACTTGCAATGGTTAAAGTAACTAATAATATTTAGTCGAGTATTTCCATTTGCTGCTACTTTATACCATCACTTCCCTACAATTCAGAGCGAAATGTTTTACTTTCTACTAATTTATTTGAAAGTTTTATTTTATTATCAGATATTTTTTTTATACAAAAGCCAATATACTAATATAAAGCTAACAATGTAGCATAAGTTACATAGGGATCAAACCCCTACTTTTACTCTTGAAACTTTTAAGTATGAGTTGCTGCTAATATTTCTGTACTTTTTCACGCATGACTTTCACTCATACTTAAGTATTTTTACACCGCTGTAACCTGAGTACAACAGGTTACAACAGTGTAACAGGTTACAACAGTATTCAGGTTACAACGGTGTAACCCTAGTACACCGGGTACTCAGTTTACATTGTTGTAACCGGAGTACCTTTCCTAGCACTGCTAAGGTGTATGTTGAATGAATACTTGGTGTTTATCAAATTGAGCAGTGGATCCTAACATGAGGGTAGAACAGCAGGGAAACATATTTATCAACATTTGCATGGTTACTGTGTTTGACATCCACAATGCCTATTGAAATAAACCAGTGGCCCTCAAGGGGGGTGCGAGGCTCCATCGGGGGGGGGGCGCGTTAGACCTCAGGGAACATGCTCTTTTATTTTTCAATTAATTTATTATTTTTTTTAAAGTCCTATAATAAAGTGCAGTTGCACCTCCACTCCTTAGGGGGCAGTAGCACTCTCATTGGCAGTGTGTTCTCTCAGTGTTGTAGGTGTAGTAGTAGTATGAAGAGTGTATGAAGTGTAGACATGAAGTGTAGCAGACCCGCAAAAAAAATAATATAATAGGGATGAGAAGACAGAGATAAAGAGACGGAGATAAAGAGATAAACGAAATTCTCCGGAAAGCTAAGACGAGGAAATATGACGCAGCGTCTGTGGTGCTTGATGCACTGTGAAAGACCGGTGTGTTACTGTGTCTAAAATGTTGGCAGCATGAAGACGAATATATTAAAGACATTACACCCCAATCACACTGATATGAGGATTTTATGTAATTTTATTTTTCAGTATTTTATGGTTTGACATGGTCAGTCAAAAAATGTTTATAGTTTAAAGATTTATTTTTTTTTTTATTTCAGATGCACTTTAATTCTTTTCTGTTAGTTAATAAAGCTATTCTTTGTTGTAAGTTGGTCCATATTTCTTTCTTTTTTATTCTCTTATACGTTAATAAGGATACTGTGTTATTTTTTTTTTTTTCAGAAGGCAGTTCAACATGTCATCGCGGGGGAAAGCACAGGTGGAAATAATAAATTTAATGATGGCTGAGATCGATTCAGTAGCTTTGTTTGGAGGGCCTGGTATTGGCTAACTGTCACGCTGTTATGTCTTACTGGGACGGCTACTGGAAGCCATCGTTAATGTTATTAGTAACACCTGTGCCTTTCCTGTGCCGTGTAAAAGACCCACTATTCTAATAAGAGATTACGATGCTTCTGTGCTGTCATTTGTTTAACGTGGAATTCTGAATACGTCACTTTGCGTGCTATTGCATGGTTATTTTTTTTGGTGTGTGGGGAGTATTTTGCAAATACTTTTGCAAAAAGTATTAATTACAAACATACTTGCACTGGGGACATTCAAATGACTCGTGTGATGTTGGCTTGTCATGGCTTTTCATTGTTGCATTTATATCTTTCTGCCTCATATGTTCAGTGAAACACACCAGAAATGTTTCAACTCCACTCTGCGTCTCTCAGTTTGCATTAGTGTTCATCATCTAAACTGCCTGTTCCGTGGTTTTTACTGCTGCTACAAGCAGCCAAGTTCATGTACTGATGGCCATCTGCTGCTTATCACTATAACATTTCATAAGAGGAGAGTGTGTGTGTGTGTGTGTGTGTGTGTGTGTGTGTGTGTGTGTGTGTGTGTGTGTGTGTGTGTGTGCTCCAAAATATGCTAACAAAAAAACGACTTAGCCCTCATCCTTCGCATGAGGCACGATGCCGAGTTTGGGGTGTATTGGCTCCACTGTTTGGAGATGTTGGGGAATGGTCACATGGTTGCAGGTCATCCCTATGCTTCCTCAATCTTTTGTTCCCTCAGCCCTAATAAATCTTATAGTAGAGGATTAAGCTTTTTTTTGGTGTCTTCTGTTTTTTAGAACCCTAGCTCACATTTCAAGGAATATAGAATCTAATTAAGATAAAATTCATAGTTTGGAGGCAATATAGGTCAGAGGGGACCTAGCCATGCTTCCCATGATGGTTAGTGCTACTGGGCAACTATACAAATAGATTCTAAAGCAGTTTTTTTGTTGGACATTTTATAGTCATTCTCATTAAGGTTCTCTTACATTCAGTTTAATTGGTAGAATAGACCTATGTTTACCTGCCTGAATGGCTGACAATGCTATCCGTAGAGCCACAACTGCATTGGCTAAAATGTGACGTCTTCAGATGACATCCCTTTTAGCACAAACTCAGTTAGACAAAACAGAAAAGCCTCTCTTTTAAAATAAGCTAAGGAGTAGCCATTTCTCCAATAAAAAAATATTGACTGGAAAAGAAATAATCCGGATTGCATTCCCAGGTGAATCTGTGGCATTTGCCTGATCATCGTTTATCTGCAGGGCACTAATGTAGGAAGTAACTTTCTGGAAGTGCTGATTCAAGTGAGTAGCTGTTTAGTTTACAAAACCTGCCAGTACCTATTAGTTAGAAGGTGTGTTTACCTGGGGCCAGGCCCCAATCTGTAGGTTATTAAGGGAAACATGGAAACTGATTGGGTGAAACTCGGGAGGAAAAACAGCCTTTCTATTTATTCCTAGCGATAATGGCTGAATTATTCATCCTGTGTGATGATTAATTAAAAAAGGCCTCCGGTCCTGTGGCAGGTACAGGCTGCCGAGGCACACACTGACATTCCCATGTGATGTGCCGGATGTCTCTGCCTCCTCCTGCCCTCCGTCTGCTTTCCTATGCACATCTTTAGGGAAGGGGCCCTCACACTCATTACATGCCTCTGCACCCAACACTTTAACCTAATTCACAAATACATGAGGTGAAAGACTAGGGTCTGGTGTTAATATGTAAAAGCAGACTTGGGTCAGGTTGCATTTTCAAAGTTTACTTTGTGAAGATTTGTTGTTAGTTGGTTCTGACTTGGAGGCATGTAATCCAAAGTGAAATATAGCTATTTTGCTATTATCTAAGTATTCTACCATGTATAGAATATACAGTGTTTTGTATTTGGACATTAAACCGCTTGTTTAAAATATATCCAATTTTTTGGACTCGTGGAATTGAGTCATGCAGAACAAAATCACTACATCCGGCAAAACTTGTCTGTTTGAGGAGAGATTCCACAAAGCTGTAAATACACCGCAAGCCCAGTTTTAGTCTGTAACCCTATTTGTATCACCAGCATCATTTTGTGGAGAAGATGTGTAGCAGTACATTACTGCTTTGGACATTTTAGCAATACCCCTTTCTTTACGTTGATAAGCATATGTATAGGTTTGATTTCCTTTAATAAAAAAACAAACAAACAGAAAAAGCAACAACAATTTGAGGAGTGACATCTGAGAGCTAACCAGGGACATGAGTTTATTTTTTGTTTAGAATAGAAGCAGTACATGATGACCGTAGTGTGTGGATACAGGTTGGTCCGTAAAGCAAGGATTACTTATGTTTGCTTCAGTGTGTTTTTGTGTGTGTATCTGTGTGTTTGTGTGTGTGTGTGTATGTCATGTTCTGTGTATGTACGTGTCAAATCCCAGCTGTTTCAAGCTGAAAGTGTGAGATTGCTACAAAGTGCACTCGGTTTGTTTAGTTTTGTCTTGGTAACAGATTCTTTAGAAAATCTTCCCTTCAAATTGATGGATTCTCTCTCACTGTGCCGGCTTGGTTGCTGCCAGACTCAGGTAGGCAGCGGCTGCTGTGTCCTCTGACCTAGTGTGGGCAGCTGGCGGTGGGCAGGACATGCCCCGTGGCAGTGTCAGGGGAAGGCCAGGAGGGTTGGGGTCCGGGGCTTGCTCTCGCCTCTGCTCGGGCCCTGCTAATGGAATGGGGCTGGGCCGCCCATATGGCACTTGTGAGAAGAACCGTGGGCTCTGGAGTTTGGCACGTGGAGCCACCAGGCAGTCTCCTGATAGATATTAAACAGGACAGGACCAGACCTACACTATCACCCCCACACACGCCCAGTGTTCTAGATGTGCTGGCTGATGCGTATAGAAACACACCTGCACCAGAGGTCTCCATCTGCCCTTAAAAGACCATTCTATGGTTGTTTTTTATTTCATTAACTACAAAATTTACAATATTTTTCAAATTGTCAACTGTTACTAAATATAATCACCTAAATGAATTTCCTACATTCCAGGAAACGGTTTCTATCGTTATTATTATAAAATTATGGTTGCATAGTTATACAGCTGAAAACAGGTATTGCAAGAACCAAAAGCATATTGTCTTCTTCTCTTCTTTTTGTTTTAAATGCACTAACATTTACTGAGTATTTTTTTGCATAACCTTAACCATATTTTATTAGCCACGAATACAACCTCTCCCCAACCTTAACCATACTGTAGCTGCCATGGACAGATTTTGCAGAACGGGAGAATTTTAAAAACGTTAATACTGAATTTACCCCGGATTTTGCAGACTTTTGCAAAATTATGATGACTGTTCTTTGTCATTATCTGATTTTTCATAACTCTGTGAACAGTAATGCTGCATAGAATTGAAGTTGTTAGTTCAAAGTTATGTTGGTTATCTGTACATAGATCATCGTAATTTACTAATGCCACCACTTTCCGACTTATTGCTTCATTTGCATTTGCAATGAGTCCAAGAAGGCCCCACTTCTGTTTCTGTAAAGTCTTTTGACAAAAAACGTTAATGAGGCTACAACTTGGAGAACGTCCTCTAGTTAGAGGTCAAGGAAAAATCGGTTTGCCAGGAAGTACATGGTGTTAGCCCCGTGTACAGAAGCTGGCCAGATAGCCTGTGTGCAATGAGGTGGATGGGAGAGATTGTAGCCCACCAGCCCTCTCTGGCACCAGACTGACCTGGCTCCTCTCTGAGCTGCGTGAGACCAGGGGAAGAGGATCCACATGGGATGGGAGGAGAGAGGAAAGTGTCAACAAATGTGTTCACATACTGTATCTCCTGAAATAATTCTTTCCCTCTAGAAGAACTCGGTGCTTCTTGCTGACTGAACCACACATGCTGATGCAAATGGAACTAAAATTACCACTTCAGGGTGACACTGGCAATTTGTACAGCAGACCTAAAAAGGGAGAAATTGAGAGGGTAATTATTACCGGCAGCGGAAAAATACAGTTTGACGTTGCCCTGCCCTGGTTTTCCTGCTAATACTCAATTAAAAAGTGAGGGCAGACTTTTAAAACAGGTCACTCTAGCTAACCCTCCCTCCCTCCCATCTCCATTTTCTTTCACCTCTCTTTTCTCCTCCTCCTCCACCACCACCCTGTCTTCATCCTCCTCCTTCTCTTTCCACCACCCACCTCTCTGGATCTGGAACAAAAGCTGCCACCTCCCCTCCCCATCTCCCGCTTTTCCATTTTATTGGTGACAGCTGCCGCGAAACAAACTCGCGGAGCGAGAGAAATGATGTGTCAGTGGAAGGTCCTTTAGCCCGCGCTGCTAATCTGTCACACGCCGTTTGTTGTTTACTGTTTCCTCCTGCTCGCCGACCGGCCGGCAGCGTGTGCCGCGCAGTAATGGCGACAGATGCTGACCCGCAGAAGTGTGAATCTTGCCGATTTCTCCCTGCTGTCAACCTGTAAATTACAGCTATCGGGAGTAATTAGACCCGATAAAACCCTTCCAAGCCTCACCCCCCTTGACATACACACACACACACACACACACACACACAGGTCTGGCCTGTCAGTGACCCGTGTGTGTGCCATTTTGAGCTACAGTAGAAGACATCAGACCCTTAGCTGTTATGTTAAAATGTCATTGTTTGAATTTCAAGACGTTTGTCTTAGTTGTTTTTTCATTTAAAATTAGATTAGGCTTTTTTAGCATACTCTCTCAGATTAAAGGTTTCTTTTTTGGTTTAAAGTCTTGTCTTTTCCAAAACATCAAATGACTTTGAGGACAGCGGCTCTGAAGTTGCAGAGGTGAGTCCGTCCACAGTGAACTACCTTGGATGAATCTGCAGTCGTCCTCTACTTATCCTCACTGAGGTTTTGCAGGGCCAGCGGTGTCCTAGGCAGGACCAGAGAAGTCAGCATCGGGGCCACCTCATCCTGACCTGGCAACCATGTTCGGCCTGCAACCACCATGGCGGCCCCCACTGCCAAGCATGCTCTTAAAAGCAAGGCCTGTGCCCCTTTAAGTAACTCGACCGATACCAAAGGTCACGCAGCCGGGTCTTGTCATCCTCTCCCTGACTCTCTGCCCTCCTCCTCCTCCTCCTCCACCTCTTTCTCCAGCCCTCGGTGCCCACTTCCTGACCACTTTCCACCCCTCACCTCCTCCGCCGCCAATGCCGAGCGACAATCTGTCACCCGGGCACTAGGAGATGCCACCCTGCCGGCCGCCTTCCGTACACTGCGGTAATGGCTTCTGGCAGCCCTGGAAAGATAAGTAACCGGCAAAAAGGCAGGAGAGCAGGATGAAGAGGGAGGGAGGGACGACGGCCAGGGTGCGGAGGACCCTTTCTCACATCCAAGCTGCCCCTATCTCGCCGCTGCTCGACCCTCCTCTCCCCCTTTCGCCTCACCCCGCTTTGGCCTGGTCGCTTTGCACGATACTTCAGTGAATAAATGAGTCGTTTTAATCCGACTGACAAGCTGGCATTGCCCAGCCCTGCCCTCCATCTGTACTGGCGGCCAGCACAGCAGCAGGCCCCAGGCAGCCCGATGTGCCAATCCAACACACAGCTTATCCTGGCTGTAGCTTCAGGGACAGAAGGGTTAGAGCTCTATGCGGCAGCTACCCTCTCCACCAAAAGAGCTATTTATATAAGAAAGGGATTAGCCGGTGGAGACTTTGATGAACTGGAAAAAAATTATGAATTCGCTCCCATCCCGCTCTAGTGCACGTTTGAAGTCCTTGTATTTATAAATAATGGAATGCTGTTTATTTCCTTCTTTACCGTGTGATCAAATAATTGAGTGTGGGCGATAAATTCTATTTTACACAAAGCAGCAATTTTTTTTAAGGCAGCCACGAATTTTCCAAAGTGGTGATAGCCTCTGCAACAGATTACGGAGTTCACTCTGCGACAAATGCAAAGCTGAAAGTGAAACTGGCCTTGTTTCCCTCTGTCCCCACCCCTGAGGGGTTACTTTTGCTCTGTCATCCTTGGCGCAGCAAGAGGCCAAATGCACTATCACGCACGCGGTCCTCCGTCCCGACCGAAAAAACCCAGAGGGAGAGAAAAAACTTGGCCGCAGGAGGTGCTAAACCCTCTGCTCCATTTCCTCTCTCCACAAGCTTCTCTCCACTCCCACTCTTGGCCATGTGTCACCTCCAAGTCGTTTGGGAAGGGACCTGGTAACATTTGAGTGCCCAATTAAGCGCAGGGGCTCAGTCCGGGCCCCCCTCTGGGTTCCGTTCAGGCACGTCACAGATGAGCGGGCTGCCATCTTCCCTGTGAACCACACACACCCACACACACACTCACACACTCCCTTTATACACATATGCACTCCTCCCACACTCGTATTCTTTTTCATGCTTCCTTCCCCCGTCTGTTCTGCCTCATTTTCACACAAACAAACTCTCCTCCCTGGTTAAAGATCCCCCACAGATCTGATTGCAGCTTATCTTTGGAACAGGAGGTTATGACTGTTTGATCCATGGCCGCCAAACCCGTTGCCAGTTATACACCGGGGCCTAGATGCTGCTTATTAACCGGAGGAGGTCCTCCCACCGCGGAGCAGAGGATGCGAGGGCCTGGTATTTTGCTGCTTTTGGTGAAAGATTAAGCACTGTTTTCTTAAATTAGCTTGGAAAACATGAAGCATAAACATAAAAGGAAATATTCTTTATACTCAAGGTCAAGCAGGCGCTCATTATCACCCATATTGAATAATTACTGAACTTAAAACGTGTGGAAAAAATAAAACAACAACTCTGAGTTAGCACAGTCAGGCCTTTTGAAGTGTTAAAGGAGTGTTTATTCCCTTAACCGGAGTGAAAGAGCTTCACTAGATAATTTAGGTTACAGGCTCGGTGGTGACAGCTGGGCAGCATTGAAAGCCAACCAAATCGACATAAATCACTGACTTTTTTTTTTCAATAAGTAGGTTAATATCTCAGAATGGTGTTTAATGTTTTATTCAGCAACCAAGGCACGGACAGTGTAAAGGGACGGCAAGTGTTTTTGAATGCGGATGGGAGGTGGAGGTCTGGGCAGG
Organism: Eupleurogrammus muticus; assembly: GCA_036785175.1. Lineage (NCBI taxonomy): Eukaryota > Metazoa > Chordata > Actinopteri > Scombriformes > Trichiuridae > Eupleurogrammus > Eupleurogrammus muticus. Next base: position 17,304,383 of record JAYKQN010000013.1, on the reverse strand, counting down.
GTTTGGCATCTCCCTTAGGCCGCCTCAGAGCACGCCGGCCCTGTTAACGGAGCGCCGCAACGATCCACGCTCCTCTTGAGCCCTCTCCATATTAAACAAGTGCTTTGTAAGTGTGCCGTCATTACTATTCATCACAAATAAATACTTAAGCACTGAGAGCTTAGCGCCCCGCTGCTTTACAGTTATCCATTATTTCTGTCACCTGGTTGTCCTTTTTTCTGTCTCCTCGCGCAGCCTCACTTTCCTGTTTGTGACTGAATGTTACGGTGCCCTTCAACTCAGTAGTGTGCTGGGAGGGAGCTGGTGGCTAGTGCCCATGTGCCAAGCCTCCCTGCCTTGTGTCCCATATATTCACTGCCCTCACCTGAGGCCCTGCCCCGACAGGACAGCAGGGCCAGAGGCTTTATTGTGCTCTATGCACTTCCCAAGACGATGCCCTTCCACTGTTCCTAACACCTTTCCCTTTCCACACTTTATTCCCCTTTTTTTTGTACAAACATAACAAACACACCCACAAAAATGCCCTCCGGTTCAAACGTATACCTAGTCCACTTCTGCCCCAGACACGGGGGCAAAAGTCCACCGCACCCCGTCCTCTACGGCGGGTTTTTGGAAGGTGATCCGATCCTTTTTTCCTCTGCCACGGAGCTTGGCGGGCTGGCTGGCTCCGTTGCAACGCGGCGTGCGCTGGCGTGGACTGAGCCTGGGCCAGTGTGCTTAGAAGCTGATGAATTGCAGGAAAGATGCGGGGCGGCAGCCGGCGAGGAGCTCCAGCGAGCGGCCGTCACGCACTATCACCGTCTGCTCATGTGATGGGGAAAATCAGAGAGACAGCGCTGACAACTTAATTTAACACCAGATCTGGAGGAAGCCAGAGTGCCACTGTGCTCTGGATAATTGATAACTCTGCCACCCCGCCACACCTCGCTTCACCTCGTGCCCACCACAACTCTGCTCACCTACCACCCAAATCAGTGGTGGACACATTACACTACACATATTAAGACTTGTCAGGTTGTTTTGTACTTTTTATGGAAATGTTTTTTTCAATCCTGGAATCATGGATGCAAAAAGTGAACAGTGAACTGACATTTTGTTATACTGGCATGAGTACAATTTCCAAAGCGTGGATTGGTGTTGATAACATAATGATGATTATTTTTATTTTAACGCTTGGTTAGAGACTAGAAACACTATAAACAATGTTTTTGTAGCCCTCACACCTTTACAAGTTTAATTCTTTTTAATCAGTTAACTATTAAAAAAACAAGTAAACAAGACAAAGAATATAATGCCAGCTTTTGGTTGCTTATAGCTTTACATATTTGGTGGTACAAACACAAGTCAATCCTCAAAAAGTAATGAGGTTCAATATCTAACCCGAGTTTCAAGGCATTCTGATGCTTTCTGCTTTTGTAAAAACACTGATTGCAGTTAGCTAGGACACATAATCTCTCCCTTGTTCTGACTTCAGACTAGGATGCTGAAATTTCTCCTTGGGCCATAGAGGCACAACGCTGCAGGGGAAGCACGCTGCCTGGATCTCCTTCACAGGCTGTTGGAGGCTGACGAGCAGGAGCCTGGTTGACTGGTAATGCCTATTAATTACTAATACAAACTGCTAATTAGCAGACCAAACACTGGCATCTGTACAGTTTGTTTTCCCTGCAGCGATGATATTGAGCTCTAACACAAAGAGGCAGCAAACCTGAGCTGTCTGACGTGCATCAGAATCAAAGGGGACTCTCTGCTAAGCACGCTTAATGCCAGCTTCATGCTCGAGAGAGGTCAAATGAAGGGCAAATCCAAATTTTACAAGGAGGGGATTTCAAATGACCTGTTGTAGAAAGTGCTTTTATTTAAGTGCTATTTGAGTACAAGTTTGCATTTCTATTTAGGAAGATTTGTGTTCCTTATTACCTGTAGATTGGATTATTGTTACATTTAATGTGTGATAATATAATATAATAGCCAAATAGCCTTTTTCTCATGTAAGATGCTATTATATCCAAAATCAAATTTCTTCAAAACTTAATACTTTTATTATTTTTTCATGGTCTAAGCAAGGAAGAATTATACCCAACTTGTAGAAGGACTTGGCAGGAAAATAGCCAACCACATTTTTTGGCATTATTATTATTTTGTAAAGATATAAACAATTAATCTCAATGTCATTATTCTTGATACTGGAGTATATACTGTTGACATTTGTATGCCTACTTGTAAGGGGATTTTAAAATCACGACCTGTGCTATTACATATTTCAAAGTATATATTTTTTACATGCACTTGAAATTACAGTCTCCATTTGTTTCCGGAATATATTATCATTATCACTTACACTTTCAGCTTGCTACCTTAGTGTCCCACCTTCAGGCCCCACCCTGCTCCTCCCAGCCAAGACAAGTTGCCACCCCACCCCATCACACCGTGCTACTCACACACAAAAAATAAATGAGTAATCGGCCACAAAGTGTCAGCCAGCCTTAATCCCCTTTTAATTTCCTTGTGGGGCCTGCGCCAGGGCTCTGGCTGCTGCGTGAAGCTGGCCGCTGATGGCAGCATGGCTGTGGTGACAGGCAGCGCAGGCCTGGGGGTCTTTACTGGGATCCAAGCAAAGAAAATACAATAACCACACACTGCCACCACTGTTTGCCTTACACTTGAGCGGGATTTAGGTTTCCCCAGCACTCTGTCACAAGTATGTGTGTGCACACGTTCCCGCCCCCCACTTATGCACACACACACACACACACACACACACACGTCATGCTACCAGATTGTACTATGGAAACTTTTTTTCTCCTCCGCTTCCCTCATGAGGGTGCACACACAAACACACACCTACATGCATATATTAAGCATGTGCTCAAGCACTCAAGCACACCCCTGGTAATACTACTCTAGATGAGGCTATTTATATCTTAATTTATACAGGTTGGTCTCGGCGTAGGGGTCGTCGCCACACAGCTGCCCAATCCCCAGCAATCCCACAATGCCAGGAATATTATCTCCTTTTGAACAGCAATTTATTTTCTTCCCTCCTCACTGTTATTCAGAAGTAAAGGTCCTGTCATTAAAATGTATGCTTTCTCAACACACCCACACCAGAAAAGGGCAGCAGGCGAGTGGCAAGCACTTCGCGTTCACATAATGAAAGGCATAAAGGTGCAGGCTGAGGAGGGAAAGCTGAGGAGACGATGCACATCTTTGTAACACATTTGCCCGAGAGGTGGGTTCAGTGGAACAAATGGAGAAGGTTAACATTGTTCTGGCAGATGAAGGAATTTTTCATGACATTTACACACAGCAGGGATTTTCTCCCTGGGAAGCTCCGTCATAACACTCGACTCTACTATGCAGGATATGAGCAGTGGCATATGCATTAAGTGTACAAAATATAAAAAGTACCTCCTTGTTCCAGGAAATGCATACTCGGGGGAAGCGATACACGTTTAATTATGTAATTTGATAAATTTGCATCAATCACAATGAAATGTGTAAAAAAAAATGGGGAAACAAAGGAGATTTTCGAGAACTTATGTGCAGAAATGCCAATTTGCAAAGATGTAATTTAGAAACGGTGGCACCATTACATAGTTTGTCCACCAGAGAGCGCATATTAAGTTAATTTTTCAACTATTAAATATATAGTCTCAATATCTAAATAAGAACTAATTACTACATCTAAGTAATGGGTATTGCTGAAAAAAATGTAGTAAATTTAATATTTTTGGTTTTAGGTTAAAAATTATCTAATTAATCTGTTTCCATTTTGTGGATTTTATGCTTTCTTGGTTTTATATAGTTTTTGTAAATGAAATATCTTTGAGGTTTGATCTGTTAGTTGGATAAAAAAAATATTTGAAGATATCATCTTCTGCAATGGGAAGTCGAAATGAGCATTATTATTACTATTTTGTGGCATTTTATAGGTTAAATTATTAATCAGTTCATTAACAAAATAGCAACAGACAGATCTATTGATAATGAAAGTAATCATTAGTTGCAGCCTTATGTGTAAGTCTCTCCTCATTTCCCCTCTTGAATTTATATTAAAGCATCTGCTATGTTGTTTGATTATAAATAAAGCCCTCTAAGTGGAAAAGAGAATATTCAAACTCTGCTCTCTTGATTATAAAGGTTTTTCTAAGCGCCAGTTCTCACAGCAAAGGTCTTTATGGCAACATAAGGGGTTAGCCTAGATTCTCAGTCCAGTCTCATTTAAGGCTAATTCCTGTGTGGGTCTGGATGTTTGATCCCATTGCCCATCTGAAGTAATTAAAGGGTTATTAGTAAACAGATATTCACGCTCGCTCACTCCTGCCAACTGTTTCATGCCATCTGCTGCCGGCGCACGTGCTTTGACATTGGAAATATGCTGCTGAACCAACACGGGTATTTCTACGCGTAGGGAATGAACTGAGCTTTCATCAAGTCTAAACACAGTCAAACAGTGTCATCTTTGTGTGTGTGTGTGTGTGTGTGTGTGTGCGTGCGCACACACGCATGCGTCAGAGAATAATATTGAAGGAAATGGAGGACAATATAAGCCCACTTGTGCTATTTTAAACCTTGTTGTTAATTTCAGTCCCTTTTAACTGGCTCTACTTTTGATACCAACCGACCACTATTTCATCTCCACACCCCCGTTTTCCTCTTCCGCTTCTTCTCTTCTTCTCTCTCCCTCTCTCTCTCTCTCTCTCTCCCTGTCTCTCCCTCTCCTCTGGCTCCAGCTCTGCCCTCCTGTCTGTTTTTATCCTTTTTTTATTTTCAGTAATATAGAAGGGATTAACCCTGCTGGCCCCTCGGTGGTTACTGTTTCATTTTATTCTTATTAAAATCTTAAGAACCTGCTTTATTATTCCTTTTTGATACTACCTCAATAATCCTCTGCCTGTGTGTTTGTGTGTGCATGTGTGTGTGTGCGTGTGTGTGTGTGTGTGTGGGGGGGGGGGGTGGCATGTAGCCACAGACCCGTAGGTGTGCTATGTGATGAATGTGTGTTTGTGTTTGAGCTAGCAGGACGTCCAGGACATATATACACATTTTAATCATATACGTGCAACATATATATATATATATTTGCATAAACACAATGTTCTGTTGTGTCTAAAATCCAGGGACCACATGCACCAAAATGTGTGTATGTAAATGCCAGAAATGTGCAGACAGGCTCTTGTCATTAGATTTTATAAAGCTGTGCACGCATGGTGCTGTTTTATAAATCTGTCATTGTGAAACATGAATCTCATTTCCACTCCCACAATTATCCATAAATGGATTAAGACCCACCCACCATTCTGTACACCTGTCAAAGAAACAAACGGGAAAGAAGTGCAGTTTCACACATTATTTAGGACCAGCGAGGTTGCTAGAAAAGACTTCACATGGCTGTGTAGCTCTTTATAGTGTCTACATCATTGATTCATCACATGGTCTGTAAACTATATCAGAAATGTAATCAATGAATCTTGTCTGGCTCTCATCTAAACCGGCTTCATAAGGTAAAATATATGCCCATGTAATTGAAAAGAATGATAGAATAACCCACGCAAAAATGATTAAGCAACATTCCGTGTAATTACAAAATCTGTGCAGCTATTATCAACAAAAATAAACAGTGATTTAATAAAAAAAAAATCTCACCTTATATTTAATGTTCACCTCATCACTTCACACCTAAATATCTTTGTGTGCAAGAAATGGAGTATGCTTTTTTTTGAGTGTACTCATCGTTTATACATGTGGCCCCAGGAGTTTATTCTTTTACAAGAACCTTAATATATTGAGAAGTGTCACAAACTGATGCGTTGCACGTCTCGACTCATTGTCTCTTGTGTTTTTCTTCTCTTAAGCTGCGATTCGCCACTTCTGGCAGATATATTTCCTCCTGTTCTCGTCGAGATGGCTATTACCGCTGATGGGTCTCTAGTGTTTGCTGTGATCTTTCTTACAGCGAGCTGCATTGATTTTGTGAAACCTCTGATAAATCTCAGACAGGAACCAGACAGGAGTGTTCTCACAGCAAAGCTTTCCAGGATCGCGAGTGATTTCTCCTGCAGTTTCACTGACCTAGAGGTTTATTTAGAAAAGCAGCACAGAGTGACACTGTAAGCTGTCGTCTGTTAGTGTTTCATTACATCTGCTGCTAAACCGTTTCAATTCAACTGCTGTTGAACATCAGCTGAAGAGAGGGAGGGGGTATTTTCATTTATAATTTGTGTATTTTCAGACAGGAAAAAGACCTTTGCAGAAGCTCTCGCTGTGTGTTTTTTCATCTATCAGCATGAAAAAGGAGGGTTGAAAAAAAGAAGTGATTAAGGTTTGATTTTTTTTCCAGCACGAGGAATTTCAAATGTGACATTAACCTATCATTTAGTATGCTTTTCGAGAGCATCTGTCCAAGTCCAGCTGTAAGATCTTCAACCTGGAGACCAATCATCTCTTAATTAAAAGTGTGATACTGTTCAAGTGTCTCCGTAGGCAGCCAGGAGCACAGAGGATTACACTATCGACTTAGCAAAAGGTCAACATTATTTGATTTTCTCAAAGGTTACCACTATTTATAACTATTTATCGACTGCCGTTTTCTCATAACATCATAACAGCGGGAACGTATATTCATTTTCTTTGTCCTTGATGTTTGAGACTCGTCTGCGGAAGTGTGAATTCTAATTTCTCATTTATGATTCATTAAATTCAGATGAGGGGAGGATTGTTGGGGACAAAGCTGATCACGCTGTGCGAGATGAATCAGAAATTAAACCAAAGTGTTTCATTAAGAGCGGTCGGCTGTCTGCTAAGACAACACGGGGCTATAATCCCCTCCTTCACTCCAATCTTTTTTCCATCACTATCTCTTCAACTCGCATCCTCTACAGGTGCATATGTAGTCTTTTCAGCGCCACACCTCCTTATCTTCTCTTCCTGTCTCTTCCTCACCCTTGCTGTCTCCTTTTTCCCATTCGTTTTCTCTGAGCTCCACCTCCTTGCAAACAGAGACATAACCAAATCCTTCCCCCCCTCCTGCCTGTGCACCGGGGTCACACCGTCAAAATGACTCTTTTTATTACAGTTCATAAACAGCGGGTCCCGCGGCGGCCCCGGGAAATTTCACATAAACTTTGATCAAACAGACGTTAGCCTCCCTGGTCCTCAACCACCTCTCTCCACGCATGAAAATAGCTCCGCTCAATCACAGGCAGAGAAAACACGCCGAAAACAGTGCAAATAGCAAGGCCGTCACTGATATATCAAGTCATTATTGACCAGAACACCAGGGGAATAGATTTCATATAAAAACAATAAGTTACTCTTTGCCTTTTCCCTCTACTCCTCCACCTTCCCCTCTTTTAGCAGAGGTGGAAATGTATAAGACGATGAGGCACTGGCAGTAAACTTTGTGGCTTAAAATTAATAGCTTAGAGGGGAGCACAGGTGAGCCATCCAAAGTGATAAAAGCATCCAAAAATAAAGAGCAGCGGTTGATTTAACTGTGTGTACGTAGAGGCAGGAAGCTGTACGATAGTTCTTAGCGGCTTTTCTCTCGCGCCGTCATCCTCTTCATCTCGTTTAGAGCCGTCAGACCAAGTTTTTCTCAGCGTCGGGGGCTCACAGTGCTCCCTCGTTGGTAATCGCGGTCGAGGCTTTGCTGTAATGGAGATGAGCAGCGGGAAAGAAACACACTGTTTTCTTGTGTAGCTGTTTTTTTGTTTTTTTTTTCAGGGTGGAGTTGCCACCGCTTTTCAAAAAACAGTAGAGCTCCAAATCCAAGATAAAGATGTTTCCTTTTTGAGGCTGTGCTTATTTATGAGTGTTTTTCATTATAATTTTTTTTTTTTTTTAATCCAGGATTGATGCTATATAGAGACTGAAAAAAAACAAATCTGTGTGCAACATCAAGGCTTTTGAGAGGAATTTTATTTGAGATCAAATTTGTTGAAAAAGGTTTAAGGACTTATTTTTTTTGTTGGATACATCTTACTTTTACCACACTGGAAGTGGTTCAGTCAAGTTGTTTGAATCTTCTTTGTGAAATATTAAACCAGCTCATTTCAGAAGATGAGCATCAAAGAGAGGCCGTCCTCCCTCCTCAGCAGCCAGTCCGCAGCCAGACAGTGACGACCGTGTGTCAGTTTTCTAAATGATGCAGCCGAGCTATTAGTTACTCCTTTGCATTGTGTGTGTGTCTCTGCCTCCTCGCCTGGGTCCTCATATCAGCCGGTCTATCTTCCCCACCCCCCACCGACTCCTCACCTTTCCTTCCGCTGCATCTTATGACTCAACCTCCCCTTTCTTTAATACGCCGTTAGCTACGCCAATTACTCTATCTTCCCCGCTCCTTTACCTCCACCCTTGTTACTAATCCTCTCCCGGGCCTAATTGAAGCGGACAGCATCTCTGCGGGGCCACGGGCTGACATGGCGTTAAAAAAAAAAAAATAGAAGAAAAAAAACGTAGAGTGCCGGGTACCGAGTGACACGTCTCTCCATCCTGATCAGTTTGCCACATACACGCGCAGCCGCTCCTCTCCTCTTTCTCCTCCCGGAGGTCAGGATGCAACCTGGAGCCAGTAGCAGGCTACAAATTGTCAGAGAGAATCCCAGAAGTAGAAATGGAGCCTCGGTGCCTCTAGTTCATTATGACTTAGGATGTGAGTTATGGCAGCGGTATGTGTTGACATTGTCACAGTTATCACGGGAACGGGAACATCTGTGTACGGCCTGACAGAGGGGTGTGTGTGTGTGTGTGTGGATATGTTTGTGTGCCTGCATGCATATAGATGCTGCAGACGCATGTGCTCTGTGTGCATCTTTTTTTTCCCCCCCTGTTTTCATGTGTCCATGTGGAGGCTGATGGTTCCAGGTTTGGATGGCAGCGTCTTGGCACCCGCGGGTCTGTGGAGACCTGCCTCTGCGCAGGATCAAGGGGTGCCGGTGCCGGGGCTGCTGTTGCCGCGCCCAGCCAGCCCGACTGCACGCCAGCTGCAATCCCTAATGCCTCCGCCACGTCTTTGGCAGGCTGCGCCCCTGCCCTTTTCCTCCCAACTCTTCATCTTGGCAAAAGCGGAGGCTTCCTCCTTTATGAATTTATTTCATTCCCGCTTCCTCCTTTTTCACACCTCCGGATATATGACATAAATTAATGCCATTAGATTAGATTAGCAGATATTTGACTAGTGGGCCTTTAAATCTGCTAAAACCATGCATTTATGGGTAATTACACTGGATGTAATTGCATAATGAATCAAAAAAAAAAACTGCGAGCGGTGTGGAGTTTCGGATTATGAATCATGCTGTGCCGTGCAGAAACATGTTTGATGTGGTGGATTTTTATAGGGAGCCTGTTTGTCTTTGTACTCGTGTCAATGTTTACAAATATGTTAGAATTATTGTGTATGGCTCATGTCCTTTACTGTGTGAAAGAGGATGTTGATATTCTGAAGGAAAAAGTGTTATGAGAGCAGTCAGGAAAAGTTGATTCCCATAAACAGGCTAACTTGAGACATCTGTTGTGAGCAGCACTTGAATCACTATTTACTGTTTTGCAAATTTCCGCTGCACATCACAACCTGTGTGTTGTTTTGTTTTTTTTTCTCCCTGGCAAGTGGGAGAATTTGTTGTGTTTTCTCGGGGTGTTATTACGGTTGAGTTTGGGGACTGTCAAAGGGACGCCGGCGCCGCACAGTTAAGCTGGGACTCTCAGTACCCATCAGGCCTCTGTGAGTGTGTGTGAAGACGACACCACAGAAGGCGCCTTCCGAAGGAAGCGTCACATCCAGTTAGCAGACACCTGGTGCGCTAAAGAGGTTAAACTGCTGCACCTGGCACAGCCAATTGTATTGATAACCGTTTGAAGCTGCTTTTCTCTCCTACCTGGCGTCACGCTTCACACACTTTATTCGGTTTGCCACTCCAGACAAACTTCAAACCTGGCAGAGTGTGTTTTCCTCCACTCTATAGGTGTGGGTGTCTGTGTTGGTGTGTGTGTGTGTGTGTGTGTGTGTGTGTGTGTGTGTGTGTGTGTGTGTGTGTGTGTGTGTGTGTGTGTGTGTGTGTGTGTGTGTGTGTGTGTGTGTGTGTGTGTGTGTGTGTGTGTGTGTGTGTGTGTGTGTGTGTGTGTGTGTGTGTGTGTGTGTGTGTGTGTGTGTGCGTGTGTGTGTGTGCGTGTGTGTGTGTGCTTGCAGAGCCAGGGGCCTTTGCTGCTGTTTGTTTGTGCTGCCTCCATTGTATAAACCAGGCCTCTGATCTCCCAGGCAACATGCCTCCAAATTCCTCCGCCGTTCCTGCGCCATGTAAATATATCGGTGTCAGTTTGTCTGATGAGGAAATGAGCATTAGGATCCGGAGCAAGGCAGGGAAACCACACCGCTCCTTTTGCGATTAAAGCCGTCCTTTCGGCAGCGTGAGAGAATAAAGTTTCCGCGAGCAGAAAAGTGTCTCGGCGCATCTTTGTTTCCTCTTGACTTCTTGCCTCTATTCCTACTTTTTGCTTTACCGCTCTGCGCCGTCTCTCACTCCCCGAGTCTTTCCTTATCGGCTTGTTAGCCTCAGGTCCTCGCCTTGGCCTGGAGTTATGGCTCTGTCGGGCAGCTGCTCGTCCAGCCCTGGGCATCCTCAGAGGCAAATGGCATGTCAAGGAGTGGTCACTGAGGTAGATTGTCTTCCCCACAGTCAGCCTCACCGACACACCGGTCTCACTTGTCCAATTAGGGGCTTTTTGCCCCCCCACCCTGCCCCCCTTTAAGTCCCCAACCGGTCCACTCTTGACTGATTCTTCAGCATCTCTGGCTCCAAGATGTAATACACCTGACACCCTGCAAGAGCACATATAAATACTTTTCTGAGCAAAGGAGCTCAAACATGTGCACACACACACACACACACACACACACACACAAACACACACACACACACACAAACACACACAACATAAAATAACCATGATCTCAAGTTACTGCTCACGCACGTAAGAACCTATACGCATTAATGAGCAGCTTATTATTGCTGATATTTACTTGTTTCAATAATTATGTGAACAGGCATATGAACCCAAATGAAAAGCGTGTGGGTTGCACAAATGCCAAAACATCCACTGTAGTAATCTGTTCTGTTTTCTGTCATTGTAATTATAATACCTTAGACAAGCGATGTGAAGATGAAGATTCTGTGTGTAACAGAAAAAAAGGAATTGTGATATGAGCCTTTTTACAATAGGTTTTTGACATTTTATTGACTAAACGGTTAATTAATCAATCATTAAAATATTCTCAAATGAAAATAATTGTAAGTTGATCTGTTCTCTTGCTGTATCTGCTTACATTAGGAAGTCTTGCGTATAGCCCAGTGTGTAGAGCTTTCATAGATTAATTAGCAGCCATTAAAGTGCTGATTATTCAGTGACGATTCGTTGATTAGTGAGCTGTTCATCCATGAACAGAGATGTTGACTCTGACTCAGAGATTAACTTGGCTGATATAAAAACTGACATTGTGTTAATTTGGTAACAAGGTAAACTAACACCATGTTACGGTAGAGCGTGCATTCTGACGCTTTGATAATGACAATAAATCAGTGGAATCTTTTACACACGTAAATCAAACCCAGGCTGTGTTGTTATTCATGCGTGCCGCTGCTGATTGAATCGATTGTCGTGTGCTAGCGTCGCTCCCCTGAAGGTGATACAAGCAACATCAATCATTTCCTTCCTGCCAGAAACCACAGCGATGCTCCCTTGATATTTCTGCAACTCTCCTGTCATTTATCCATCGCTGATACTCGGGACCTGACGCAATCAAATTGTAAATAATCAACAGCTTATGGTATGTTTGGGTGAATTTGGAAGCTTTGAAGCTCTCTGTGTTTGATTGTATTATATAAATCCTATAACATATCAGTAATGTATTACTCCATGTCTCTACCTTTCTAACACTCACACCATGTGTATCATTCCATCTTTGTTAAATTATCAAAGTAATTGCACGTTGAATGCACTGTAAAACATTACCTTAGGTTCATTGTAATTAACTGGAAGCATCCAGAAAGTTACTGTAATTATTTTTTACAGTACTGAACTTCTGTATACAGTATTGTCTTTACTGTAAAATAAAAAAAGAGAAAACAACAATTAAATACTGTGATTTCAGTTCTATTTACAGTATTAGTCATAGTGATAATATTAATCATTGTATTATATTACAGTAACTCTTTGACTACTTTGATTTACTACAGTAATACTTGTTATTTATTGTAAAATATACAGCAATCTCTGTAATAATCCTTTACAGTAACATTACCATGTTCAACATGGTAGGTAGCTGCAGATTTCACAGCAACGTTTTACAGTGTGGCTTTGTGAAGTTCTGCAGGCTCAACACTTCACCACAATCATTTTATTCTCTATTGATTGCATTTTAAGCGTTTTGTTTCTACCATTTTCTTCCATGAATCTTGTTCTCCGTCTCTACCCAAAATAATCCTTTGTTTTGTTACGCTCACATGCACACTGACAAACTGCAATGACCCCGCTGGCAAGAACCTGTTAGCCATTGATACCCTTTTTTTTTTCTTCTCACTTTTGAGACCACCTGGTCTCTAACACAGCCTCCACCCTCTTCCTCGCCCCGACCAGCACACATAAAGAGGGCGGGGGGGAGGGATGGAGGCACAATTCAGAAATGCGTGGCCCTGCTCTGCTCTCTGCCCTGTACCAGGAGACGGAGTGTGAGAGCGCTGGCAGACATCACACAGAAGCACTGTTAAAAATACATGTATACCACTCCTCATCATTTATTGATGGCCTCTCCTCCCTTTATGTTTATGAGGTGAGAGGCCTCCCTGTGGCCCCGGTCAGTGACCCCCAGGGTCCAGCAGGGTGTCTGTTCCCCCTAATTTAGCCTGCTTTCAAATAAGACCACATCATGGACACTCTTCCACATGTATAAGCTGTATGCAGGGATCAACTTATAAATAGTAAATTGGTGGTGTGTTGAAACTGAGTATATTATACTCTTTCTGTGTTTGGAGAATCAAGTTTATTATAGGATTGTTGATCTTTGATGTATAAAAGGATTAATTTGAACTTGGCTGATCGCTTGTGTGATAAAGGGCTGTGTAACCCTTTAGGTTAAAATCACAAATGTCAATTAAGAGGCAGTAATGAAATATATCCCACAGTAATCATCAATATAAATCACAAGCTAGCAGTCGCCCAAACATATGTGTACATCAAACGATCTGTCTGTACACAGAGGGGTTATTTTTCACTCGTCCTTTTCTTATTTTGCTCCCGCTGAATTTATTACGTCTATCACAGATGAATAACTTTGCATTTTCTTTTTGAAAGAAGCCGAAAAAAAAAAAGATGAGTTGTGTTGGTATTTCATGACCAGCTTTTCCATTTCCTTGAATGTCTTTGTCTGAAAGTCACGGACAGATCAGTGTGAGATTTAAACATTGCTTGAGGTTGTCGTCTGGTCCCAGAGGTATTTCCAGGGCTTGTTGGCCGGTGGGGGTCAGGGCCTCGGGGTGAATTTTTTCTTTTCTTTCTTTCTTTTTTTTTTTTTTTTTTTTTTGCCATGACGCCTGGCTGTGGAGGCTGCCGGGGAGCGGTCTGGCACGCAGCGATGCCTGCCCTAACACAACAAGGTATTGATTGAATAATCTGTCATCTGATGAGGATGCAAAGGCCCCCTGCTGTGAGCTACACGGGTCTAGAACCTCGCTGTGAAACATAGAGGCATTTCATATCAAGTAAAGTCAAAAATATTTATTCATTTTGTTTACCACTAATAATATATATATACAATTTTATTAAATCCCCATTAAAGCGCCTTAACATTAACACCAATTGTGTAAATAATTTTACCAGTTTGACTGATCTAAAATCACATTAACCTTTTTAAAAAGGAATGCCAAGCCACGCATGACTTTAGGCTGTCTTTTTTTTTTCTTTGTGAAAATGCATAACATGTTTTGATATAAAATTTGAGTTATTGAAATAAAATATTCATTTGGCATTGGAAACTCAGATACCCAATCGCATTCTCTATCAAATATGTTGGAGGAAAAAAAGAAACTACTCCACCTTTATCTTTAATTTTAGAATAAACCACAATAGTTGAGTTATTTTTTGTAAAAAAAAATACAATAGTCATAGTTACTGCATTACAACTCAGTTATTCACCTAATGCTATAAATACAACTTTCTGGATACTTGCTGTAAATGTTGAGGTATTTGTTTTACAGTGTGTTCTATAAGGCAGTTTGGGGTAACCATCTTCTAATAACAGCAGGTTTTATCTTTTTCCTGTTTTGCCAACATTGCATGAATTAGCCCTGTGTTAGCAGTGATTGCAGCTGGATGAATAAAATCAGTGGTTTTACAGCTTTAGGCTATAAACAAAATATAATGTTCTTATTTAATTCAGTTTCCTTGTTTTTGGAACTTTTCTCAGTGTGGACTAAATTTATGGACATGAATAAAGTTGTTGGTGGTTTAAGAGCTCGTCTGTGAGGCTCCTTGAAGCTGTTGCATATTGTAAATTCAATCAATTACTCGGGACGTTGTCTCCCCTCTGCGGTCCAGTACAAATGAAGGAAGGAGCGTCTGAGAAGCAGCAGCAGCAGCAGCAGGAGCACCTCTCCTTCCCCCGCATCTATCCCCCGTCCTTGCTCCTCTCTTGTCTTCCTCCCTAAAAACCCTCGTTCTGATCCGAGAGGAAAGCTTTCATTATTTGCTGAGATTGGGATGTCAATCCTCGCACCCCTGGCCCAAGTTTGTAGTGTTCCCCCATCATACCGGGGAAATGATTAGTGGGGTTATCTCCCCTCCAGTATCCGCGAGGCTTTCGTTCCTCCAGGCGAGGAGCAGGAGGCTGCTGCTCTCCTTTCACACACACCGTCTTTACACTTGCTCATACTTCATCATGTACTTCATCTCTCTAAATGTCTGCTCATTGCTGAGTCAGAATCATCGCAGCCACAACGTCTCTTTTCTGCCTTATTTTAGGATTTTGAGTCATAGAAATCAGTTGGGTGAATGAAGCTCAGTGACTTCAGTAAAAGCTCAGTATACTTTTACTGAAATTAGATATGTTTGTTGGAAATAGTAGCTTATGATTTAAGTGGAATCCGTATAATTTCTCTCACTTGTCCCCACCTGCCTTTTAGATTATCAATAACCTGAACAGCAGAACAACAGAAATGCACGTTTCATTTTTTTTTCTTTTTTCTGATTTAAAAATAAAAAATAAAAAAAAAACATTTTAATCATCCAGTGTTACTGGTCTATGAGGAAGGGAAAAACAGGCCTTTGTGTATGTGAAAGATTTTTTTTCTAATTTCAGTTTTAAGAACCAAAGTCAAACACTTTGTTTGGAATATTACACATGAGAATCTGTGTGTAATAAAGTGTTTTTGCTCTATTTTGAAATGCTTCTGTGTGCTATTATGGCTTCAAAGGTTATTCCAAATGCCCTACATACATGTATAGAGGCAATTGGCATGTGGGAATAAATTAATTTCTTCTCTAACCATAACTGTAATAATAGCCCACATAAAGCAGCATTTCGCTTGTGCTCCAACTAGTTCTTCGTTTATGGCCATTGTTGGGCTGAAACGGCGAAATAGGCCATGCGTTGCTTGAACATTTTAATTGATCTATTTTTCATCTTCCCTCGCGGATTTTTTTTAAAACAAAACGCCGTCAGTGTCTTGAAACTATCCTAATGCAAGCTGCAGATTTGCCTCATTGGCCCGATGAAAGAAATGAAAGGAAATTTAAAAGCTTTCACACCAAAGAGCATAATGCAAGTTACGCTTTGATTGTCTCCTAATTTCATCATACGGTTGTTTTTTGTTTTTCTTTTGAATTATTATTATTGTTAATATTATTATTATTATGAGTCCATGGGATTAAACAGAGTCACTGATCCTCTAGGTCTAAGCCTTTCCCCCCCCCCTTACTTTCTTTTCTTTTTTTTTGTCTGTCGGGGACTCAACGAGACTCCATCCGCACTTCATTAACCCTGAGCCGGGGACAATCCACGGTAAGAGCCGGGGGATTTACCAGCAGCCTTTCACATGCAAAGAAAAGAGGAGGGAAAAAAACCCGAGTCATCCAACAAGACACACGGGGCTTTTCCTTATATAGGCTAATCAGCTGTGCACTTTGCAAGAATAACCCCCTTCTGATAAAAAAGGGTCGTAGTTATCTGAATCGGTCACGGATCCCCATGATGGGACTATAATGATCTTTTGGCAAGTTGGAAGATGTCTGATTTTTTTTTCACTTTCCATGCAGTCGTCAGAACCCGGCGGCTCACTGTATTTTTAATGCAATTTTACGCATCATAAACGCGCCAGTTATCAGACCGTCAGTCTGATGTTTCACGGCGTGGTCAGCCACTGAGTGAAGGCCCCAGATAACAGGTGCCATGCGTGGATGACAGCAGGGGGAGCTGGCTATCAAACCCATTATCGACTTTCAATTAAAACCTATTAAAGTCTTTTGTCTAATCGTTAACATCCTACACGCCAAGTCTTGTCCGTCAGCCTGAACTCCTTTAACCCCCAACGCGCCACGAACGGATAACTTTGGGTCCATGACGCAGACATGAAGGGGGGGGGGGGGGGGTGAGGTTGGTGCTTGGGTGAAATTTGTATTAAGGAGGAGGGGGGGGGTTGTGGAGCCGCTGACCAGCTGTCCCCACGCTGATCCCCGGTCTGCAGTCAGCTCCAGCCCGGTCACCAGCTGTTGGAGCCGTTTGGCAAAGGAGCGCACATCCAGCACCCTCAAGGAAAAAGAATGATGGAAACAATCAATTTCCAAATGGGATCATTTAGGGCACTTAAACAATTGCGCACATAACATTAATATTTCATCTCCTGCATTGTTTATGGAAAACGAACTGGAGTTGCTGCTGTTAATTTAGATAAGTGGAAATATGGAAGAGGGTGGAGGGGTGGACAGGACAGGACAGACTTTGCTGGCCCTTCCCAGAGGATATTAGCTGGAATTGATCTTTGCACTGTGTGTGTGTGTGTGTGTGTGTGTTTCCAATCAAACTTTTTTTTTCCCCATTCACCATCTTTCACTCAAAATGTCCAGAGCCTACATTTATTCCTTTTAACAAGCCACAAATAAATTAAAATTCAAAAATATAATTAAATTCCTAATACTCCGTAATTAGTGTTTGTTTGCAATTAGCAAACGATATAATGCAAGTTTGTCCAAACAGAAGCGTGTTGTAAAATAAAAAAAAATCTTTCCGCAAATCTGCGCCCTCCAAAGGTTAATACACGGTATGTTGGAGCACTCTTTGCTCACCTGGCGACACCCTTATTAACTTTTGAACGCCCTCATCTCAACATTAAACAAATTAAATGAATGACACCTAACCAAACAGAGGAGGGGAAGGTCGTTTCACAGACATGCTCGAATTCACTCAAACACGTTTCCCTCCTCTTAATAGAAACCTGCGAGGAGGTCCTCAAACTGCGTTTTTATTTTCTGAGCTGCTTCCAGAAAAGTGGAGTTGTTTAATTAAAGCTGCAGCACCCTCCGCCCATTGACACGTGTTCATATCACTTTATGATAAAGAGCAGTGCAGTCAATACCTCTACATGATACCTTAAATGTATTTTATTTTGGATGACTCAGAATTTCAATTTTTTCCCCACTTTAATGTGTTGAGATTTTTTTTGTCGAAATAATCCGTAACTAAGTGTTTTTGTTCAAAGAAGTTACCCGAAGTGTAATTTGATTATTCTTGGAAAATCTCGCGATATGATTCATGCAGGATCTCAACAACACGCATTTTCTGCTGCAGGCGTTTGTCTGCATTAAACAGGTGTTATATTGCCACTATTTGTATATTTTAGGTGAAGAGAATATAATTTAAGCAAAAAGCAAAACGATTCCACTTGTTGATTCCTACTGCTGACAACCCCCGGGGCAGTTCTATTCCACACATATATACTTCAGGTAGTCACGTGATTAAATGAAAGACTTTTATTTCCACATTTATAAAAGTAATTCTCTTTTACATCAAATCCCCCCGTTTTCTGTCCAACATTTGCTGTGATTTTTAACCCCCCCCCCCAAGAAATGAACGTCACGAAATGGGGGAGAGAGTTTGGGGAAGCTAGAAAATAATAAAATCAAATAAAAATTAAAAACGATCCAGGAAATATTATTACGAGAACCACTCCACAAGTTTGATATCTGCAATATACATTTTTTTTCACCAAAGGAGAGTATAACAATTATCACGGCTTCATATGAAATAACATAAGTAAATGCACAACGTCTGTTCAAATACATCTATAGCAAATCAACAGGCGGTTCCACCTGAACGTGGACTCGAGTCCAATCGGGTTTGTTTATCGAAAAAATAACAAATAAAAATTGAGGTGATTGCTTCCCCCATTCCTTCCTCTGCGTGGATAAAACTGCTTTTATTATATAAATTACTTGACTTTTTTTTACTTCGCTAAAACTTCAACTAAGAACAAGAAAAGATTTTTATATAGATTTATTTCTTTCCGTAACTCTCCTGGTTTGTGCCTTACATGTGGGTCCAGGCATCCTTTCTCAGACCATATGTTTGATTTTTATTCTTCATTTTTTTTCTTTTCGACTGTATAGTTTCTGATGGCTAATCTAGCCTATTATGATAAAACTGGATCACCGTGGTCTGGAAAAAGACACACCAATAGATCAAACAAAACAAAAGAAAAAACAAACAACAAACAAAAAGTTTCATTTTAAAATCAGTCTCTTTCGAATAAAAGGGAAAATATTCTTATTTACAGGTTCGTGGATGTTGAGGGGAAAAAAAAGAAAAATCAATAATTTACAGGAAAAAAAGAAAATATTGTAATTGTTCCTTTGGATCCTCTAACTACATTATAACTGACATGGAAGAATGTTGTGTCCACCTTTGCCCTTATAAAATAATAAGAATTATTATTAATGATTAATTAATAATAAATGCCAATATATGTCTCGTTGGCATTTTACTGTAGGTCAACGTGTTGCCAGCAATTGTTTGGGAAACAATGAAAATACTGAAAACTGGAATCAAATAAATACATAACTTAGGTACTTTGAGTCATATTGAAAAATAAATAAATAATTAATAAATAAAGCTCATGCCCCCCCCCCAAAAAGCGGGAAACCAGTCCTTCCCTCGGTCAGCTGGGGTATCAGTCACAAAGCCGCGTCCATCATCATCATCATCATCATCATCATCACCATCGTCGTCTCGGTTATTTTGCACCATTTAAAGGCCTCGAACCGTTTTTTTCTTTCTCTCTCGTTCGTCATATTTTTTCTTTCTGTCTGTTTTTTGTTCTTTTTTTTATTTCTTGTAATGAGTCTCAAAATGCAAAAAAAAAAAAACAAAACTCTGCAGGGGGCCGGCTCACCGCTGCTGAGGTGGCCGCGAAAGCACGCCGGACATGGGGGGTAGAGGAGGCGGGGGGGGCGGCTCGCTGCCCCCCTGCAGCCCGTGCAGGAGGATCCGGGGGACCAGGGGTCTCTGCAGGGCCGGCGGGGGCGCCGAGGGGCCCCTGTACAGATAGAGGGCCGCTCCGGGGTCCAGGTTGGACACCAGGCTCTGTGGGTAGAAGTACGGCGATGGGAACATCCTCTGCAGGGCCGAGTAGTTTCCAGCTTCCGCCAGCAGTTCGAGTCCCACCGCGGTCTGCCGCTTCCACTTCGTCCTGCGTGGACAAAAAGAGAGAGAGAGAGAAAGGGAGTTTGAGCCTTTTTGTGCACCTTCGGTTAGAATTCGACACACACTCCCATCTGTTTAGTCTACCTGAGGTCCAATTAGAAGGCAGGAGTGCATCTGTTTTTTTAATAACCAAAAATCTCCAACCTGCCACTTGTATTCGCACCCAAGGATGTCTGTTCGACTGCCAGCATGCACTCCTCCATGCAGGTGAATAATTCATAATAAAGATAATTGAGTAGATATAGTGGTTTGTTTGAATTATTGATATGCACACATGCAACGATGCATTATTCATAGCCCAAAGTGTTGTGTTTTTATATTTATTTATGTCATTTAGCTGCCTGAGAGGCGAAGCTGCAGACAAATAAATGCTAAAGTTAATTCGAGCGAAAGATACAGACAACATGTTTGTACATGTTTTTTTTTTCTACATTTGGCGAAGACGAGTTCTGTTACTCGCAGTTTCCTGGAAACAACTTGGCATCTCGATTTCCAACTATTTGCAGTTTGATTGGATTTTGTTGCTTGAAAGTGCTGATAATAAATTCCGAGCCAAACTTTTCTATATTTTCTTATAATACAGAGCTTAAAGCCCAAGTAAAACTTAAGGTGCCAAAATAGTAATAATCATAAAAAATAATCATAATTTGGTGACGTGTGGTTAATAAAAAAAAGTTAAATTGATCCTGTTATTTTAAAAGTAAATGACAGTATTATAATTATAAAAACGAAAACAACTGTTTTATTATTGTTGCTTCTTCTCCCTAAAAGTCATGTTTTTTCTCATATGTGAATATTTATTTTCTAAGCCTTAAACTGACTCGCTGTTAGTTTTGGACTCGAACAAAACCAAAAATTGAAAGACGTCCTCCTAGGCCCGAACACTTCTTTTGAGGCTTTATTATTCTGATATTTGATGGACCAATTAAACGAAGTTATAGAAAAGAAACAATATTCGTCAGATTAATCGATAGATAAATTGCTGCCCTTCAGCGGCAGTGGCTGAGCCAAGTCCTGCCACCTTTAGGGTGATGGTGAGGGGAAAACATGGCGTCCCCGGGTCCTTGTGTCTTTTTTTTTTTGAGCCAACCGTGAGAAATCAGATTATCCTCCTCCTCCTCCACTTCCACCCTCCCCCCGTCCCTCCTGAAGCAGCAGCAGCAGCAGCAGGGTCTTTACCTCCGGTTCTGGTACCAGGTCTTGACCTGTGTGTCGGTGAGGTTGAGGGAGGCCGCCAGCTCCATGCGGTCCTGGACGCTCAGGTACTTCTGCCGCTCGAAGCTGCGCTCCAGCTGCGCCAGCTGGTGGTCCGTGAAGGCCGTCCGGGCTTTCCTGGGCTT
Organism: Eupleurogrammus muticus; assembly: GCA_036785175.1. Lineage (NCBI taxonomy): Eukaryota > Metazoa > Chordata > Actinopteri > Scombriformes > Trichiuridae > Eupleurogrammus > Eupleurogrammus muticus. Next base: position 17,283,299 of record JAYKQN010000013.1, on the reverse strand, counting down.
CTTCATCCGCACCTGGTGAGGGCTGTCTCTGCTGCTGGAGATCTCCCTGTCGCCCTCTTCTTTCACTGGAAGAAGGAGACAGAGAATCAGGGCGAGAAAACGGCGGAGGCCTCCGGACGCGAGGCCCAACTGTGGCGGAGGATCCGCGCGACAGCGAGACGCGGACTCGTAAATACATGTTCAGCAGCGTCAGATTCGTTAGGGCCACCAGTACAATCAAAAACATGTTCAAAAATAATAACAAAAGAAGGAATATCAGCGCCTTGTATGGAAATATGAAATGACCAGTTTAACACAAAACCTAATCCTAATAACATATCCTGCATAAATAGGAAATAACTTGGATTTCCGGTATGAGAGCTGATGTATATAAGAAAAAGCTTAATTGGCTGATTGATTAAATTTTAGCTATTTGTAAACAACACTTAAAACATTTAAAATTTGAAACTATATGCTGCACTCGTTTGTTTTTTTAATTACACTTTATTAGGTTTTATGTCAACGTGAGAAAATTGGAGGAAACCACAGAAATTAATTTTATTTTTAATTATTTAAAAGCACGCCTTTTTTCTTCATTTGAGACAAAAATGCTATTAGTTAATAGTGTGTAATCTGACCGTCTTGCAGCTGTTGTTAAGCTGATGTTTGTCTTTATTTAAGCGGAACCGACGCGTTGCAGCCGAGTGTGAGACTGTGCCTATGGGCCATATGGAGCTATTTGATTTGCCCTTAAATTGTTATAAAAAGCTCTTCCAATATCGCATTTCCAATCTTGATAGTTTCCCCCGTCACTAGACCCCGCAGCCTTTGTTCTTGATCTGCGTGGTGTCATGTCAGGGCGAGCATTGATCCTCATACTGGATTCTCTGGGAGAGGGGGGGTAAAAAAAAAAGAAAGAAAGAAAAAAGGGGGGGAAGCGAGCGAGGCGAGAGATCTCGGTAGTTGAATAGTTGAGTCGTCTCAAGAAGCACAATAATCCGCCTAATTGAGCCACAAGGGAAGGACGAGCCTTTCAACCGCGACTGGAGGAACTTCACAGGAGCGTGGAAATGAGTGGAAATCAAGAAGCCGGGCGGCCGGGCGCGGCTACAAATGTGATTAGCACCGGGGACAAATTGCATCAAATCCCTGAAATATTATAGGGGAGGCGGACTCGTGGAAATCAAAGCCGCCGTGCGAGACGCGCCGTGGGCCCCGCGGCTTCTCCAATAAATCAGCGCGTGGAAGAGCGTCTCTGTCCACTGTGACACACACACACACACACACACGCAAGGAAGGAATTTGTGGAGCAAATTGATGACGTGATGTCCAGTCAATAGCATGCATGAAAAGTGAACTTGGGAAAAATCGCTTCTGTAAATAAATAAAAAATGAAAATACTGCTCATAATATAAGAATAACGAGCATGTACGCAAACTGTGATTTTAGTTTTTAGTGCGTATTTCCTCGCAGCTGCAGCAGTGGACGTCTTTTCCAGGCGCTGCTTCATTAAACTGTCAATGGAGGTGACATGTCTGTTATGGCTGACATGATTGGAAACAGAGAGGCCCTTGATGGCGTTTATCTGGAGGCGACCCTGTCATCCCTGCCGTTCTCTGCCTGCCTGACATCAGCGCACGCTTTGCGGATTTTCCTTCGAACGCGAAGCTGGAAACGCGGCGCGCGTAATAGACCCTTAGTTTCTTATTCATTTATTTATTTTTTTAATGGAAATACCGTGATGGAAGTGAACTCATTAACCCGTCACAGCGCACACACACATGGCAGCTTTCCACCAGCAGAGCAGCCGGTCGATTTTTTCCCTCATTGATGGCTTCCGGTGGGCCTGCTACCAATCAGGTGTCAGGTTATTCATAGATAGCAACTGTGATTGTATGTTTCACCTTTTCCTTCACGTTATTTAAAATGACCAAATAAAACATACAATCATTATTATATTATATTGTAAGCAGAAAATTGGTAGGTTTTCCTAGATTAAGCGCCTTAAACACGTTAACCTTGAGATTATTAATAAAATAGTTGCCTATCCTAATTTCATAGGATAGATAGGCTACATAATTATTGTGGTTTTAAACAGTAGCTGTATCATCGCTTAGCGCAGCAAAAATATATATTTTGAATAAAAGTTTGTAATTTCGCATAAATGAAGTTCATCTGACATTTCACCAAAATCCAATGATCCAAGATTGTTTCATGTAATGTATTATTAAATCATTATTTAATGAGGTGCGACCATATGAAAAATTAAATAAGTTTCAAAAACTGAAAAACAAGCTGCAGCTGAACATACATTAAAAAGCCATCTCTAAGGATGAGCGAAAATCACTTTTTCTTTCTTATAAGGGAGTTTTTTTTATTTTTTTTTTATTGCAGTGCAACACATGAGAGCAGAAATCCGTTTCACCTCCGGAGCGGAGCGTAGGCATGCGTCTCCTCTTACCTTTGTATTCGCTGTCTGACGACGAGTTGCTGTGGATCTTGTCCATGAAGTCGTCCGCTATCTTGGCGGCCAGCCTCCCGGCCTCCTGGGTCGGCTGCCCATTGCTGGAGTAGGGCGCGCACGCGGCCAGGGGCTTACAGTCCGCGAGAATGTCTCGGATGAGGAACGACGAGGTCACGGTCCTCTGCTGCGACCCCGCGGAGATCTGTGCGTGCTGGAGGTGCGGCGGCAGGCCGACGCCGTGACCCTGCCTCTGGGCCACCTCCTCCACGCACTCCCTCCGCGGCGACGGGGGCGACGAGCAGCCGCTCTCCACGTCTGAACGCGGGCTGAACTCCAGCGGCGAGCGGCACTCCCCCACCAGGCTGTTCCCTTTGGACACCGGACTTCCGGGCCGGTGGGACAGCAGCGAGTCGATGCCAAAACTGGACCCGTTGGCGGACGCCTCCATTGTCTTGATCGAGGCCTCCTCACACTACCATTTGGTATCAAGGACAAGTTTGTTTTATTATAGGGAGGAGGGGGAAGGTGTTGAAGTGTCAGTGGATCCAGCACCGACAGAATTTTTGATAATATTTTTTGGATACGCTTACAAACGCAGGTATTTCCAGTTCCCCAACTGCTACTTTTAGAGAGAAAATATCTCCAGGCTAAAGTTGCGTTACAATCGTCCACGCATCCGATTTTTTCGTTGTTGCTGCTGTTGGTGAAGTCTAAGGAGACGAGTCCTCCTGAGATCGATGCAGCGGCTGAAGTGTCCCTTTTTCCCCCCCTTCAGGAGCAACTCCCTCCGCTCTGAGTTCCGAGAAGATTGCACCACTTATTGCTCAAATGATCTCACCCGCATGGCACGAAAAGACGCAGTAATAAATACTACTGTTCTTCTTTTTGTTTGCAGTTGTTGTTGTTGTGTTGGAGCAGCAGCTGCAGCACCGGTGTCTTCGAGGAGGGGAAAAAAAAGAAAAGAAAATGCGTTTCAGCACCATGGACAGAAACAGCCGCGTCAGACCTGAGAGATCACCGGAGGGAACGTCTCGGGGCAGCTCGTCATGGGGCCGCACGGGCGACAGGGGAAAACTGTGCGCATTCTCTCAAGTAGAACAACAAAAACCCAAAGAGACACACACACACATACACACACACACGCGCGCGCGGAGCAGAGAGTGCGGAGAGTCCGAGAGCTGCAGCAAGCGCAGGAGGAAGAAACGGGACGATGCGGTGCGCGCAGCAGAAACGGAAAAAAAACAGAAGAGGTAAAATGGGTTAAATTGCCACAACTGGCAAGTAAAAGATGTGATGGGGGTGGGAGGGAATCCCAAAAAATTGAACTTGAGGAAAAGTCAGGAGCTAGGTTTTAAGAGCGACTCGTCCACGTGAGTCCCCTGTGACAAGCCGTCATTGGCTGAGGGGAGCTGGAAGTGGACCTCCATACACGCCCACTCACTGCCTGCCTCCCTCCGCCTCCTCCCTCCCTCTCCTCGCCTCCCTGGCTCATCCTCACTTTGATAAAAGAGACACTGAATTCATCAGGAGACTCAGATCCAACTGTTTACAGGCAATTTTCACACTGTTTGCTTTCATTACATCATTGATGAGGCTTATAATGGGGTTATTAAGTGGAGCAGCTCTGTGTTTTTCTTCTCCCTTTTCTTTCACTGGATTTGTTTCCCACCTCCACACCTCCTCTGTCTCCCGATTCAACCTCCCCACACACACATTTACATTTTTTTATTATCAACACAATATATTCTGTGTTAATAATAATTTATCAGCTCTTACATTCCTTTCTAGATGGAAATGTCTGGACAATTGTGACATCCTAAATTAAAAAAAAACAAACATGTTTTTAAATTCAAAATCCTGCTTTTGTATTTGTTACAGACCTATTTCTATTATTGTTATATTATTATGACCCTTTTACTTTTGCTTTGTGTATTATTTAGTTTCAATTGATATATTCTTTTTTAAAATGACCCAAACTATATTTACAGATAAATGATTGCACCTTGGCAAAAAATATTTTTGTAGTTTCAAATTAGAATAAAACGGTTTTAAAATGGTTTTGCTATTGGACAAAAGTCTCGCGGTTGAGCAGCATAATGACTGTCTAATAGGCTCCGGTCATTATACACAATATAGTCGGAGCTGCGTGACGCGAAACTTCAAGGAGCGTGAAATGCCATTGTGCGCACTTTTCACCTTTTTAACACGCGTGAAATACCATTGTGCGCACTTTGAGCGGCGGCACTGCACAACAGTTTGCCCCGCGCGACGGCCTCGACAGACCCTAATAATCTAACCGCCCCCCCTCCCATCATCACCGACACCTCCCCACCACCTCCTCCTCCTCCACCCCATGTGACCACCAGATTGGAGGCGCGCGTCGGTCTCAGACACCGGCAGGTTAGTGAATCCGCTCCCCGCTCCCATGGGGTCCCATCACGGCTGCAAGCTGTCACATATGCGGCGGGGACAACACAGATATAAGGCAACACCCGCCCACCCTGACTTAGCTGTTTCTTTCTCCTCTGCTGCTGGTGCATGAAAAGGAGCAGTGGTTTGATGCTTTTCTCACAGTTTTTTTTCTTTTTCCCTTCTTCTTTTTGTTTAATCTTTATTGTTATCGCGCTGCTGCGTCCATCAAGGCTTCAGTAATTCAGTAAATTAATCATAACGCGGTTAAACCATGACGACCCCTTTGTGATCGTCATTAGGCCTGTACAACTCCAATTATCCGATTTTAAAAGGTCCCCAACATTTTTATATTATTATTATTAGTATGAGTATTTTATATTTTAACTTTGCTTAATACCCAAAACTGCTGTCGAGTGTTTATGTCACAAACATGTCAGTCTGTGGGTTTAATAATTTCAGACTGAATGGTTTTACACGGTCAAACCTAATAGTAGGTGTGGTGGAGAAAAAAAAGCAAAATCCTGACTAATTTACCAGGATTAAAAAAATAGTATATAATAATAATATAGTATAAATATATAGTATTATAATTGGAGACAAAACAACATAGTTTCAATTCTCCAGAGCCAAGGTGGTGTTGTCAAATAACAGTTTTTCCCCCAACCTTGACAAAACCCCCAAAATATATTTAATGCACAATTATAGAGAAAAAGGAAATGTCAGTAACACACCAGAGGTGTAACAATTACTAAAATGATTAGTTAATTATTAAAATGATTGATTTTTATCTATTGTTTAAAAAACACTCATATGGACAGAGTGATGCACCGAAATAAAAATGTACTATTGCTATACAGTTTAATATTTTCACAATTTAGCTTTTTGCAAAGTTGTAAAATCCTTGAACAACTTAGAAATAGATTTTTTGACAATGGTGTGTTTGTGTGTGTGAGAAGGCGAGTGTGTGTTTATGTGTGTGTGGGTGTATGTGTGTGTATGTGTTTGATGATTTGGCTCATGCTCCTGCCGATTTTGGAAGTGTTCCTCTGGTCAAGTGAAGCTTGATTTTTTTATTCTTCTGCTGGAAGTGGTCTGCATTTGAGAGCTTACGCAACTGTTACCCCAATGATGAAATACACACACACACACACACACACACACACACACACACACACACACACTGATTTTATGGGAGGATGTTATTGATCCATGTTAAAGAAAAGAAACAGGAATGACCTCAGGTAATGGTCAGTGCACAGTGATTTGTTTCCTGTCTCTATACCTTTGGTTTCTATCCAATAGCTGAGTCATACTTTTATTACTGATAATAAAGTTTAAGCCTCTGGGCCTTTGAGTGAAGCAGAGGCTGCTTTCTCCTCGCTGGGCTGACAGCTGCACACTGTCATTTAATTATTTAAGTATATTAATATTGACTCCTCCGCTCAGGTTACTGGGCCACATTCTTCATACGTGAATGGGTTATCCAGATTAGAATATTGAAAAATGACAAATCTGGTTTTCGAAATTAACCTGAAACTGTTGTCATAGCAACAAGTCCTTAAATCCAATCCTACTAAAGTGGAGGCTTAGCTGGACTCTGACCAAACTGCTTTAGGAGGAGCCTCAGACAAGAAATAATTTTTAGACACAAATGTTTCTCTCTTCTCTTCTTTTTTTGATGGTACTATTTTTGAAGAGAACATCCATGTTAATTATACATCAAAAATATTTTGGTGTAATTATATAAATCTAATTGGAAGCATTACTTATGTATGATTAACATTTATAACTGAATGAAAGTGTGAACATTAAAAAGAATCCAATCCAAATTCAGTGATGGTGTAGGCTACTCTGAGCAAAAAAGACAAAGTCATGGTCGTGGAGCCAGAATATAAACCTCTTAATTTGACACTTTGACATTAAAACATATTAAATATATCTCACTTTGTTTTTACATGTTCATTCCTCATGAGGAAATTTAGATAGGTTAACATTAACCCATAGATGCCTCCACTGAGGAGAATTATATAGAAATCATGCACCCAACATCACTCGCAGTCCAACCACATTCACTGGACAAATCTAATCTGTTACAATGGATGAAAGTGTGGAAACAGTAGAAACTTTGTGGAGCACAATATGGAACCAAATAACAGTCGTAACGATGCAGGAACATATGTAAAATGAGACTTATGCCCAATAATCTATTACCCCAGTGCACCTCATTTAACTCCCATGGGAAGCGCTCATATATGCTGGTCATGGTTTTAACTCTTTACTCATTAGGGCCTTGTTTTATTTTCTGATGACATTTTTACTAGCCACGTTTTCTCTTTTGTATCCATACACCACACAAAACAGGAGAACAATGACAAGAAACAAAACAAAAAGCACATACAGCTTCATACACAGATTCATTCAAATTTCCCCCCCTCACTCTCAAGGTTCAGCGCCCACATGCATGGCTTCAATAAATGAAGAGAATAACCTAATGTTTTCTGTGTTCATGCCCTGTTATTTAAGGCACTGCATTTAAATTATTGCAATTATTGTGTCTGAATTAGTTGAGAGGGCCCCTTGCCTTTGAATACTTGCAAAAAAAAATTAAGAATAATATAGTTCCTGAAACAAGAAAAAGTCTGACCAAATGCAGTTGCATCATAATAGCCTATACTGAACTGTCAGTATTAATAATCTATCTGTGGATATGTGCTTTACTTTGTTTAGATTTCTCTCTCTGCATTATTGGAAACCTGTCCATAGGCTTACTAATAATGCCTGCTGGGCCCCCTCAGCTTCCTGGGCTTTGAGGGGAAAAGAAGAGAAAACAATGTGCTGCATTTTATTTGCTTGTGCAATTGAGCATGCGTGTTAAATATGTATCTAGATATGTTTTGTAAAAATGTGTGTCGCCTTTGAATAAACTTTGGCATCGCTGTCGTTTCGGAACATCGAGTAAATCTTGTCTTTCGAGGGGGAAGTATGTAAAAAGATGACTCCTCTCAACAAACAAACAGGATTAAAAAAAATGGATAAAAAAAAAAAACAGAAAAGGAAAAAGGCGCTTGCTCTGGAGCTGGAGCTGCACCCAGGACCAGTCAGGGATGCAAATGATGCACCTTAACGCCATCAGGTACTGGAGTTGACAGAAAATAATGAGAACCCGCTGAATCTTTTATAAGGTTAACACTCACATTTCCCAGTCAGCTGTCACACAAGAAAGAATTTAGCACATGCATGCGGGCGAAATAAACCTTCATCGTCTCATTAATGCTGACAGGGCCCTGGACGGCCAGCTCCCAGCGCCAGCGCCGCCACAACCTTCGTTTTGTGTCGGTAATTTGCAGCGGAGACGGACCCCCTTCTCCTGGAGAGAAAGGAGGAGAGGGAGAAGGAGGAGGGAGATATTACGGGAGAGCAGGAGCGAGAGAAATAGAAGATCGTGGTGCGAGTGCAGAAGAAAAGAGGGAGGGAAGGTGGGCCTGGTGGAAGGAGGGGGGGCTGGAAAGATGGCTAGCGCACCAGGAGTCTGATTCTCCCCTAATTGGAAGCATTGGGCATTGTCAACGGAGGATTTTCAGCTGCTCACTGACAGGTAGAGCCGTCAGAATGATAGCCCACTTGTCAGCGCAAAAGACCAATAAAAACAAACCACTTTTGATTTAATTGGAGGCCTAACCATGGTGTGTGTGAGTGAGGTAGAATGTGTGTGTAAGTGTGTGTGTGTGTGCGTGCGTTGCCTGCAGGCCCAGGGCCACGGGGAGGTGAGAGGAGGCGTGAGGATGAGTGGGGGCGTTTGTGTCTGTGTGTGTGAAGGAAATCATCACTCCAAACATCAATGGCGCCCGCCCCTGTCCTCGCCGAGCGCTCCTCGCCCCCCGTCTCATCCCGCAGCTCTTCGGGGGCGAGTGGCCACTGGCCTCCTCTGGCGAGGGGGTTTCAGAAGAGGCAGGTTTTTAATTCTGTCCCTGGAGGGCTTTCCTGGGCAGCAACATCAGAGCAGCAATGTCCTTCTCCCCTCTGTTTTCTTCACATTTACCATTGTCTTCCTCCGTCAACAGACTTCTTGCCACTGATACGTGCCTTTCAAAACAGGAAGAGCAATGTTGGGCATTCCTTGCGGCTCTTTGTCAGACTTGTACGACCATGAAAACTGTGAATTTGAAGCTTTTTTTTTATTCCAGGAGGGCAATTGTCATAGTGAGGCAAGTGAATCTGCAGAATGTTATTAAAATAAGATGTAAATGGAGTATGCAGTAGAAATGATTCGGGGTAAATATCATTCAGCTGAATCTGATTCAATTTAATTCATTTTGCTTTTATATTCTTTATCCAATTGTTAGCTCTTTTTGTATTATTTCAAATGGGAGGGAAACCTGTTGCTGTATTACACCAGGAAGATTATCCATAGCGTTGCCCTAGGTCACAACAGAGGCCCAGATACCCTGAGTTTTAATGCCTAGTATGGGTGAAAGCTAAGAATACTCTTTCTACAGCCACTTCATAACTTGTAAATGCCCTAAATGTCGCCTTTCCAGTTTGTTAATGAACGGGTTCTGTATAGAACCGGAGGCTAGACTCAGATCATCTTTTTGGCTTTGTGGCAACATTTTGGTAAAGATTCTCTCCTGCTTTTCTCAAATTGTCATGGAAGAACTTGAATGGCCTGCACAGAGCTCAGACCTCAGCCCAGTAGTTTCCTAATTAAATGATTGTTTATTCAATTAATTAATTAGTCATAACATTTCTAAAACATCCCAGTTGCCGGTCTGAGACATCTTCAAGATGCTGCTGAATGTTTGATGTTTTCTTTGCTTGGAAAGTGACTGAACAAATCACTTTTCAAAATTAATCGACTATTTTTTTTTAGCTCAAATTCAGAAATTCCTTCAACCTTTTGCATTAAGTAACTTCTCTATTGCAGTTGTGTCTTGTCCTGTAGATCATGTGTGCCTGCTAAGTTCCTTCCAAATAAAACAAATAATTGCACTTAAGTATTATAACAAATTAAAATAAACTCTAAACCTTACCCAAACCATCCCATCACCAAAATTAATAGGTAGGTAGGATCCCTGAATCCGTTCCACCAACCAATGTGTGTGTATTTCATTATTGCAGGTTCACACATGGATCTGAATATGCGCCCAGCCCATCCGGCACTGTCGGCCCAGCTTGCATGCCCCTTGCAGCCAGCGTTTTATTATTCTTGACAGAGTTCACTGAACACATCTGGTTGGAGGATAAGAGGGGATAGAGGGACGGTGCCAAGAGGCAGAGAGGTGAGTGAGGAGCCAATGGAGAGGGGTGTGGGGAGGCGGAGGACTAGGACCCAAAAACATCCATCATGCCTGTCCCTCATGAGGAATGCCAGCTCCTTCAAACTAGGGACAACCCTACTTTCCCTGACCTTTGACCCCTTTGGCCTAAACTGTGAAGCCCATTAGATCCATCAGGTATGAGATGAAGGAGCTCTGGCCCCAAGTGATTTTTTTGTTGTTTTTCTCAGTATTTGAGTTTGAGCTAGGGCTTCAACCTATTAATTACCAGTTAGTTGATTAGTTGCCAAAACAAAATTTGTCCTCCCAGTAGTTCAAATGCCCCAAAACAACACATGTTTAGCTTTTAAGTGACACATACCTCTGGTGGTTGTGTGAATTAGGATTCAAAGGCAGAAGTAGTGTGACATTAACGTTCGTTTCTTCTGACCCTGACCATCATCTTTTCCCTACCTTAACCAAGAAATGTTCCTTTTTCACTTATGGTGATGAATGTCCCCTGACCTTAACTAAGAGTAAATGACAATAACACAAAGTATAATATTTATGCAACCCTAAGAGAGTCATTTTAATATCTAAGTCAAGTCTAATCTAAGTGGCCGATTAGTCAACACAACCGTTTTGAAAGGTATTGGCAAATTTTGTTGTCCCTCCAACAATTGAGAAGGGACATTTAAGAAAGCAATGCATGATATCATTTAGTATTAATCAGTTCTCCAATAGTTTTTTTTTTTTACTTTAAAGGGATACAAACACATTTTTTCCAAAGTCAAACCTCCTTCTTTGGGTGTTGAACCTTGCCTAAATTTTTTTAAATCAGGAAATATCCAATTAAAAAGTACACTAGAATCCAGCAAAGCATTAACTTCAGGTACTTGATAATAAGATGGATATTTATAAATTCATCTGTTAAATATTCATTAAAACTTCAATTCATCAATTATAACTTTTTCCACTGATGGACTCAATTAACACTACTTATCTGGTCCATTTACTACTCTAATGTAGACTGATATTTATTTAACACTTATGGTGATTTCAGCAGCCATACCAGTGCTAGGTAACATTTTCCCTCTCTATGATGTCATAGTTCAATGTTAACCTGTCATGTAGACCCCCCCCCCACCCCTTGAGTGATGGTGTATTGGTGGGCTCACATTGGGCGGTGGGTTCACTGCAGCTGCCAGAGGGAGATGCACACAAGCTGGTGGGTGGTGCGGGGGCTTTCTCTGCAGCCCCTGCACCTCTGGGGGGGGGGGGGGGCAAAGAGTCCAGGTTCACCCCTTTACCCTCCGCCCTGCCAGGGAGGCAGAGGCAAGCTGGGCCCCTGGTCTCTACCTCCTCTTTAGAGGCCACACTTAAAATCATGAATCACATCGCCACTGACACACACACACACACACACACACACACACAAACATTAAACATGTTTGGAACGATGCCGCAGACCTGATCATATTTTGACATAATTTTGCTAACTTTTAGTTAAATAATCATTCAAAAAAAATGTTGTAAAGTTTTGTTACATCGGATAAAGAACAAATCACTGCAATAAAAAATATCAGATTGATCAATTTACTGCAACATATGCATATTGGAAACTGTTTAGGTGTTTAATAGTAAGGTATATACGTATGTAGTCCAAACTGCTTCCAATGTGTTTAAATTCAAAATTACGCTAATATTATATTGTGTCCATCAATGTACAAATTGAAGTTAAATATGTAATACACACACACGCACACACACACACTATATGGTTCATGGCAGGGGGCTCCAGCTGTGTTCTGGCCTTAAACTCCCTGCTTCCTAATTTGGCCAATATGCAGGTAATGTGTGGGGTCGCAACATCTCAATTATCACACCTCCTGTCAGTGGATCCCAATCCTCTGCTCGCCACTACCTTCCCCTCCAACATGCCTTCACCCCCCGCCCTCGCCCCTCCCGTCGTGACTTTTATTGCTTCATTAGTATGCTCCACATGCTCCAGTGACACCCACGCTCCGCGAGCCTTCAAACCCTAACAACTTTTGTCAGATCAGCACGTGATGTGAGGGGCATGATGAGGGACTTTTTCCGCTAAAAGCCCACCTACCTGGCATTGTGGCCCATTTTTGTCCGAGCGTGCACCAAACCTTGTGATAGCAGGGGAAACAGCTGGGCAGGCTGGCGAGAAGGTTTTTCCCTGAGTGTCACACCTGAAAACACACAACAGATGAGACAAGCTATGACATTGTGGTGTACCAGTACATCTACAATACCTCATGAGGAATGTGTTTGCACAAAATCTTCCAAACCTCCTAATGCAGTGAGCTGCCGGTTTTAACTGGTAGTGTGAAAGTGTGCCAAAGTTTTTCCAACTTTATAATAATCTTATATGAAATAAAAGGGAAAGGATGCTGAAGAGCCTATAAAGTACATTTTTTATATTAATAATTTGTGTTTTTTAGCACCAAAAATTATGTCAGTATAGTTATATATCTCCTCTCGCAAGCTTCTTTCTGTAACTCTTGAAAGAACAATTTTGTGTCTGTCTCATCAATATTCAGAATATTAAAATGAGCTTCTCCTCTGATTGGCTGTGGATGAGAGGTGGGCTGTGACTGTATTGTTGTGACTTCACTGAGGTCCTGATGGCTTGTTTTATTAAGGCGCAGTTTCTGAATATGGGCTGTGTGCAGTTCTCTGTGGATCGAGGTTTTTGATGGGACAATATTTATAGAACGCCTAGACCTCCTTATAATCAAAGACCTATTAAAATTTAATTTCAATCTGATGTTTAAAGGTCGAATCTTGCCTTGAAACAGCTACGCAAAAATTGTATGAATAAAACAAAATTATTTTGGAAAAATTGTTAAATAAAGGATGGACAAACATGCTTTAGAATGTTAACAAATCATATAGTAATGTCCAGATACACATTTTGACACATTTTAAGTCAGTACTCAAACAATATTATGGCTCATTGCTCATCCCCACACATAACACAGTTCACACCTGACATGGATCACTCACCTTTGCCGACTTCCTTGAGCACCCGCTCTCCCGCGGTGATGTCTGATTTCTGAGTGAAATACCTGTTGGGATGCATGCAAGCATGTTATATGTCCTGTCACAGCCATCCATCCTACAGCTAAGCAGGTATGTCCAAGGCGTGTTTAGAGTGTGTGCGCTCGTGTGCAAGTGTGTGTTGGTGCTGGGGATGATGGCGGCTGGTGGGGGTGTTCAGTGTGGAGAATAAGACCCCAGAAAATGCTCATTAGAGTTGACCTTGGCACTTGGAGCGGGCGTTTGATGGATCGGGTACAGGGCCAAACAAGCCCCTGGGGAGCCATGATCTTATCTCTTATTGTACACACACACCTACGCCCCCCCCCACTGCCCCAACCCAAACCCACCTCCCTGGCTGACCCTGCCCCCCCACACCCCCCACCACCCCTCCCCTCCCCGCTCACTCACATATGCTCTACACACATCACAGGCTGAATAAATCTGTGTCTGACACCACAGGAAAATAGAGAGGAGAGGAGGGTGGGTGCCTAAGGGAGTAAGCAGAAAGAAGGCAGTGCTTGAAGGGAGATGAGGGGGGGTGGGGGGGTTTGAGGAGAGAAGACGACAGGAGGAGAGAAAAAAAACACACAGAGGGCCAAGAAAAACCTATAGCTCACTGAGGTGTCATTACCTACATAAGTCAGCTGTGTGTGTGTGTGTTTTTAAATAACTGCAAGGCACATGGAGTGTTAAAGGGAGTCTGAGGAAATTGGCTGAGTGGGGGAGGGAGGGAAGAGCAGTGAGGATCAGTTGATGATGAGCGCCAGATGAAAGAGGAGACTCTCAGGTGTCTCTGTAGCGTGTTCACAGTTTGTTCTGTTCCTCTTACCTGTCCTTCTTCTCCGTGATACACACTCATTTAGAGACACACTATTGCCACTGCCACCATCATGTCTCCCCTACCCCGTCTGCTCCCAACCGGGGGACGCGCCAAACACACAAAGAGACATGAGGCAACATCCTCCTCCAGGATGGCAAAGTTTCTCCCCCACCACCCAGCATCCCCATATTCACAGGGGTGGCATCACACGCTCGTGGGCTCTTTGTGTTCCCTTCTTCTCCTGCTGCACCGCAGGGAGAAAGTGACACTCTGAAGTCTTAATTGAGGTTTACCCGGTGTTTTTTCCTCGCCGTTGTTGTGCATTAAAGTGTGCTTAAACTTTATAATCAAGCCTACAGGGTTTACGGTGTGAGGCGCGGAAAGCGAGGAGCGTATGATGACATTACAAACACACTTGTTTACCGGGCCTCTAGCAGCAGCGGCGGCGGCAGCTAGCCGGCTACCTGCGTCTACCGAACAATAACAACAAAACTCTGCCACATTCTCGCTGTCAGTCAACAGACCCCTAAATAAACTTCTGAGTGTTCCCAGAAAAGGAATTTGAGTAGAATGCAACTATTTACTGAATCTTTGGGCATGTTTGAATGGCTCCCGCTATTTTCTCTTTGCACTCCGTCCCCCCACCACCACCACCACCACCTCGCTCCTGTCTGTCAGTCTGTCTTTGCAGAGATCTGGGAGGGACTGAAAGACTGATGTCTCAGCTCCTCCAGGATCCCACCAGGAACACCTTTTGACAGTTGCAGGAGCAGCAGGATACAGCGCAAAGATGTTGCTGTAATTGCACCTGGTTGCGTCATGAAAAAGTAATAATTTGCTGTCAAGGACGTCAAGGTGTCAGCGTTCGGCAGGAGTTGATAAGGTATTGACTGCCTCCAGAGTGCTCACTCACTCACTCTCGCTCATGCTCCTTTCATAAAGTTGATTCCCAGAGAAAGAGGGGAGACAGCAGAGGTTGGGGAACAGGGGCGAGAAACGGGGAAGTGAAAGAGAAGGGCGGATAAAAAGGACGAAATGGGAAAAACGAGCGACAAAAAATAGGCTAAAGACAGTCAATCTGCCTGCTCTGAGCTCCAAGACATTAATTGCACTCTATTTGCGACTTTGGAAACCCTGTTCATTCATAATACATGCACAGATTGCCTTAAATTATACATAAGCGATCAACAGGCTAAAGCAGCGTGGCATGCTCTCTGTAAGTTGAATAATACACAATTACCACCTGGCTCACTTTTCTATTCTCTTTGATTACGGTCACACGGGTCACGACTCGCCACTGATTGACATTCTGAGGTGGGGGGAAAAAAAGCTGCGTGTTCTTGTCGGGATGTGGACCCTGCGGCTCCCTGTGAACCCAGATTCCATGATGAACATGAAATCTCAGGCAAAGAATCAAACTCTGATGAATGAAGAACATGCAGGTGTCTAGTGGCATCACCCCCACTACCAAAGACTATACGTGCACAAGAAGATAATGCGCAGCACTGGCTGGTTGTCCTCATCCCCTCCACCCTCGAAACATCTTGAATGGTCATCACTGAAGGAATTCTAACTATGAGAAGCTGCATGAGCAGAGCTATCATGGGAGTTGTATCTTCAGGATGAAATAGTGGAGGCGCAGTGACACAGTAGCTCACAGTACGATATTGGTTCAACACCTACGCTATATAAACACATACATCACTGATGAGACCACACACTCAATATCTAAAATACAAAAAACAATGCATTCAAATATATTTATTCCTAAATCCATCATACAGCCTCTTCCCTAATTTACACAATCCAAAATCGATCAATCAAACCAGTTTATGTTGTCACATGTAATCCTATCCGCTCCAAACACAGTGATCCTGATATGATTACATGCCATACTTCTCCAGTCACCTCTCTGGCACATTTCACCACCTGCAGAGTGTGTGAGGCAGCCACTGCAGTGTCTCTGATGCCAGCATGGTCATTTTCACTGCAGCTATTTTACAAACAAAAACTATATGAAAAACATAACATGACTTGGTGACACAAGAGAAGTGAAGAGAAGTGTCTCTCAGAGCTCCGTTCTGCAATTCATTGTTATTTAATATCAACTTGTTTTACAGCTGATGCTAATTTCATCAGTAAACATCATTTAGGTGAAAAGGACTCAGTATATTCAGGGTTAATATTGGGGGAAAGCTAGCCAGACTTTCCAGAATCCGGCCACCTGCCACATTGGCATTTCAGCAGCGCTGTGCTGCTCCACAACTGACCACGAGTGGGGGTTGGGGATATGATGAAACAGCATGTTGCGGTCAATATTTCATTGATAGTTTAATAACACATCACAGAGGTCATTGTTTATAATCATAGACTGTATATAAAGATGAATGTAGCAAGGTGTGATGTCACCCATTGTTTTGCAGTGGAGCTGGTTTGCAGCCTACAGTCAACACCATTTTGTCCTTTTGGAGCCAAGACCTTCAAATCAGGATTGTCAGATGTTCCCTTTCACACTCTGGAAACACACTTGTGCCTTCTTGAATCAAGGCTAACGTTACATACCAGGAACATTGCACGGTGAACACTTGTGCTAACACTAGCTAGCCAACGGCAGGTATTGTTATGAATGATAATGATAGTCTGACTCAATGTGAGAGGAGTTGAACAATTTTTGAATGGGAATCTATTGGAGCCAGTTTTTTTTTTTGAGCCAGCATCTAGGAACTACCAGTGGTACTGCACTTTGAGGGAATTCTGTCCCAAATCTCAACTCACCAGTTTCCTCCTACTCCAAAAAGTTCTAATGATGGGTGAAAACACCACAAAATCTATGGCAACGGACACAAAGCAGTTAACCGTCAGTGAGGCATGTCAGGGACATTTTTATAGTACCGACGTACAGAAACTGACATGCCGTCTTCTACAGGCATGAAAACCTACAGCCTTCATTTACAGGGCAACTGTTCTCTAACCAGTATTCTCCCCAGCTGCTCTCTGATCTATGACCTGCTGCTCCATCTTTGATCAGGGGAAGACCCTCTGAAGCTGAATGAAGCCTTGGGCTTGAGCTTTAATGTCCAACTTCCCCCCTCTATGTTTCTCCTCTTGATGTTGTTCAGCCATTTCGTCACGGGGAGATGAAAACCCATAGACGGCATCTTTGACAGTTATAACATGCAACACGGCATCCACATATGTGAGAGAAAAACCTGCTTCAATCTTTGCCTTTCACTTCTTGTTAATATGCTGATCTGGTTTAGCATAAGGGGAATGCCCTCCAGTTCAAAGCAGGGGTGACGTAAGCTAAAAGCTCGTTCTGAGTGTAAAGCGAAATTCTCCAATACAGCAATGCAGTGGTTATCTGTCCCCATTGTTGCTTAATGAACCGTCAATAGAGCAGCTTGGACCAGCTTATAGACTTCTCATTGTTGCAGAGGGGCTCCCAGGGTTGATAGATTCAGCGTAAGGGTCAGGATTTGTGGCGCTAGAGGAGCAATCCTTCGGATATTTCCCAGAGATCTAAAAAAGCCGGCTAATCAGCTCTCCCTTCATGATCTCCCTAGCTGTTCATCTTCCCATGGATGGGTTCTATCAGTCTTTTTACCAGCGGCCTCTGGGCGCTTTCTGTGCCTTTCTTCTGCCATGTTTGTGTTTGGGATTTGCCCAAGTGGCCCCCAGATCAGTTGACCTGACCCCAACTTGGCTGAGAATGGTTTGGGTCTTAGCTGCAGCCTCTCTTACATTTTAATCACAGCTCCCCGTCTTTCAGTCGCTGCCACACACAGCAACACACTGAACTTTTTTTCTCTAGGCATAACGATCAGCACAGTAGATGATCTGACGGTTCTCTTTAACCTGTACTTTTAAACTGCGGTGAAGATAAACTCATCTCTCACAGCGCCTCCTTTAATTAAGCCCGCTGTCTTTATTTCTCTTGGATCACCTTGCATTAAAAATTTTCCTCTGGATATCAAGCCCCCCCACCTCCCTCCCTCTCTCCCACTGCATCCCCCCTTCCTGCGCAGTTTGTCAGCTGAAGTGATTGCCTCCCTCTCTCGCCCCCTCAGTGGCATTTAGTTATTCTCATTTGCATGTACATGCCCTCGCTGTGCGGCCTGTGGGCTGGCGAGATTGATCAACAATGCCATGCCGTGTTTTATTACATGTCAGTCGAAAAAGCTGGTTACCACACACCATGGGCACACATGCATGCAAGTGGATGCAGGTGTGTATACCGGAGGGTAAACGCATTGTGCGCTGGGTTTGACGCCTCACGATGGGTACACCCTTCTCAGACAAAGCACGCGGGGAGCTCATACGTCACTTCCAGATTTTGACACTTCACAAACACATATGCATACACATGAGACCTGGTTAAAAGGTACTGAAAACACATCATGTCGGACTGCGTCCCCGTGGGAGTCGATGCGGCTGAACACGTACGCTCTTGTTCAGTGCAGCCTGCACTTATGGCTGTGTTTTAGTGTAGCCTAAGCCTTCATCTCCTCATATTACAGACAGAGCTGACAGATATTAATATGCAAAATAGGAGGATGCTGAACAAAATGCTGATAATTAAGCGAAGATGTTCTCGGTAGAATCGCGCTTAAGAGTGTGCACGTGGGACCAAGCACATGGTAAGCCATATGCCTCTGCGCATTCAGCGCTATCCTTTGGGGTAGGGGGGTTGGGGTTTGTGCAAATGGAGCCTGGGAGACTTGAACTATATTCTTATCACACTTTTATAGAGTCATCACAGGAGAAAGATGCTGTTCTCACTCTGTTTTTTTTGAGGAGCAACGTGTTGCTTTCCGTGACACCAACTCCGGGTTAGAGGTCGCCCAGGTTTCCCCTGTCTGCCGTCACTGGTATCACCTTATGAAAATTGGACGCTGTGTTATATCTCACAAAGGCGTATCTCTCTTCTATCAGGTTGGCTTGCTTACCCACCAGCTCCTCCTTCTCTCCCCTCCCTACTTCTTCCTCTCCCCCGGCTGATCTCTCCCTATGTCCCCAGAGGAGGTGAGGGAAGTAGGGAGGATTTTCGTGCTGCCGGGGGCGACAGGCTCTCTGTGCCATCCACTTACACAAACGGCAGGATCAGCGCTCCACACAAGAATAATTAGAAGATAATGGGTAGTAATGCAGCCCGATCTGTCCCGATTATCTCCTGGCACCGACCAGCACAGCGCCATCTGGTGCCAGATCTCGGGGCAGCGGCTGCTCTGCCACATGAAAAGAAGGTGGGCTTAGGCTTAATCTCGCACCCCATTCTGTTATTGACTGTCTGTATGGTGCTTTATTCAAAAGTGTGTGTGCATGTGTGTCAGTCTCTGTCTGACGATCTGAGATGGTCGATATATATCACAGAGAAAAAGTGAGATTGCATTTAAATTACACGTATAGGTGACAGCCAGCGTTGCGGAGTGTCTCGGTGATCGACAGTAAAGCAGAGTGTTGTTGAGAGCCCGGTGTGAGTTTCTGCAGAGCTGTTACATGGACAAGTGTCTGTCATGCTGGGCTCTCTCTCAGCTTAACTCCCACCCTGCGTCTTCTTAAACAGCCTCTCTCTCTCACAGCACTGGGCCAATTCAATATGACAGGCCATTGTATGGCCAATGCGGCCCGAGGTTTAGTCCGTTAAGGCTCTTTGTGCTTTGTGTTTACAGACGCTTTACGTTCCCAGCAGGATTCAAAACCCCCTCGCTCACCCCGCACCTTTGCACAAACTGAGCGGCCTAATTCTTGTAATGCCCCGGCTATTATCGGTTCGCCTGAACGGAGGAGCGCGGCGCTATGAAATGATCCCATCACGTATTTCACAGACAGCCAGTGCCATTTATGAGAAGTTTTACACAGCAGTCATGGACTGACTCATGCTTGTAGGAGGAGAGAGGAGAAAGTACAAGCTGTTCTGCATCAGTATTTCCTATAAAATATGCAGGTAGGCTTTATCCTTGGGTGTGAAAATGGCAGCACTGACCCTACCTGTGCAATTTTTTTTTTTTTACATAAGTAATCGACATTCATGATTTTAATAATTCAAATACTTATTTTATCAAGCAAAAATGCCAAACATTTACCAGCCCAGTCTTTTATTTTTTTTCATCTTCATTTTTAATGCCTCACTCTCTCTATCTCTCTCTCATATGTAAATTACATATTATTTATTTGTGGGGTTTGCATCGGTCAGACAAAACAAGCAATTTAAAGGCATTACCCTGGGCTCTGGGAAATTGTAAATTTGTGACTTATTATTACATTGGAATTTAGACATATATATATATATATATATATATATATATATATATATATATATATATATATATATATATATATATATATATATATATATATATATATATATATATATATATATATATATGCAGAGACCTTCTTCGGCATTATAGAATTTGTACAGCTGGCATGGAATTTTACTTTTTTCGCTGAGCACATTAAGGGCTTCTCATCCATTTTGACTTGCATGTTTAATTTTTATTATTTACTGATGCCCCCAAAACTGCCGGTAATTTAAACAATGTGAAGAGTTAAGACGTCAGCAGATGCTTTTTTTTAACGGGGCACCTTTCAAATTTCCCTTCTAGAACGCAGTCTGTCAGTGTTTGTGAAGGTAGTTAGGGTGGTTTCAGAGTTCACCATCTTAATTCCAGCTATTTTCTCATTGCCAGATTACACTTCTTCCACGCCTGTCTTTACACTGTCCTTCTAATTTGCTCTCTGCTACACAACCTTTGCTTTTTATTGAGATGCTAACTCTCTTTATGAGCACCTAATCCCGTGGCAGGGGGGATAATTTATGAAGCATTTACATGAAGAAGCCCAGCTAATTGGAAGCATGTGTTTGTGTAAGCCTCGCCAATACAGACACACTGCTTATAAGCAGGCCAGGATTCTCACTGCCTCTGATATAGCATCATAATCATCATTTCATCGGAAAATATGAATTCTCCAAATCTCTTTTCTGACTCTGCGAGTCAGCCGGTTCATGATAGCGGTGGTTGTAGCGCTGCTATATATCAGAGAGGCCAAGAGACACGAGGGGAGACTGAAAAGCTGCCTTTTGTTTGCCTGGACACGTTCGCCGACAGCATCTTTCTCAGGCTAACTACCCCATCAGCAGAGAAATGAGCCGTCGGAGAAACACTCAGCGCCGCCTCTCAAAGCTTGACCCCCGGTCTGCCATGTCCACGGGGAGGTCAAAGGTCAGGTAGACAGGTCTCTGCCAGCCAGCAAAGAGGGCACTGGCCATTTTGATGTCGGATGACACCTCGATTTTTCCACTTTCCGCTCCCCGGCATCCGTGGCCCTATTCTCTCCAAACCAAGCCTCCCTTTTAAAACACCCCCATCCTCATTTACATCAGATCGTTTGTTATGACTTTATGATTATATATGGGGCTTTGTCTGGCTGTGCATGTACCTTCACCACTCCCAGCTGGTCCCCATTAATAACAGGGCCCCGTTGTAGACAGAGCAGGAGAGACGGAGGAGCTTGTTAGCGTCATAGCCGAGTGCAGGGGCTCAGCATGTGAGAGTGGAAGGGCCGACAGGACAGGAGGGAGATATACAGTACACACACGCACATATAGACACCTGGTGTATCCTCTTACACTCCAACCACAAATTTGAAGTACATGACATGATGTCCGCCGTTAGTCCTAACAATTGCACAAAGCCATCATGGCTGTATTTGTGAGGGGCTACATGTGTAAATGTGTCAGTCTGCCTGTGTGTGTGTGTGTGTGTGTGTGTGTGTGTGTGTGTGTGTGTGTGTGTGTCTGTGGGCCACTGGGCATGTGTTAGGGTGAAAACATAATGAGGCTGACTGGACAGAGTGGGCCGCCATGCAGACGGGCTCCATTGTGGGTCCCAAACGGCAGCAGAAGCCCCTAAAATCTGCGTCCCTGATCTACGCTCCAGGAGTCGGTGGGGAATAAAGGCGTGGAAATAGGATTTATTTAGCACGCCTCATCAAAAGGGAATTAGCAGGGTTTGGGGAGGGAAGACGGGGCTCTGTTTAGAGCTAGGATGAATGGCAGGATCATCTCTGTAATCCACGGCCACCCTCCTCTCCTCCTGCATCCCAAGAAAGAGAAGAGAATCACCCACATTAGCTCTAAAGGCGCCTTCTGCCTCACCCTGAACCTCAAACTAGGGATTCTAAAAAGCAGAATCAGCTTGTAAGATCCTGGCAGGTGAGGTGAAAGCACAGCACCTGGCTCCTTTCTTCCTCTCTCCCAACCATCGCTATGTTTTAATTCCTCCTCTCCCTTCAAAACATGGCCACGGAGCTGTCAGACTCAATGATAGCGAGGCTGACGGCAGAGAGCTGGCGCGCCAACATGCAACAAACAACGAGCGAGCGTGTAAACTAAAGCAAACAAAGCCCCTCTCCCCTCCTCCAAAGGCAGGATCCCTCCCACCTGCCACCCGGCGCCGCTGATGAAACATACAGTAACAGAGAACAGCCATTAAATGGGCGAGCGGTAAAACCTGAGTTGTACAATATGTGAGGGGGGGCTTGTTGTGGCACATCTTGCTCCCAGTCACACACACACACACACACATACGCAGAGCTTGTTCATTATCAGCCCGCTCATGTTTGTGCTCGCCGGCTCCTCAGCCCCAGACATGGCGGCTGGGTTGCATTCTGGGGGAATTACCTGAGAAAATGTGACAGGCTAAAGGTTGCTTGACTGGCAAATCTCTGTCAAAGAGGCAATAAAAGTCAAATTCCAGATGAATGTCATCAACAATCCTCTCAGTGCTTACGTGATCTGATTCAATGGGCTTCACTTTCCAGGAATTGGCCAAAATAAAGTGTAACTATTGGCTTTTTTTTAAAAACGCTGAACAAAATCTTCTAATTTCTCAGCTTAAAAAAAAGAAACTACTGAGCCACCAAGGCTTAAATGAGGCTAAAGTCCGCACATTTACACAAATGAAGTTTTGATTGTGTTAAAATATGCAACAGTATTAATCTACATTTTCTTCTCCCATGGGTTTATCTCGCTCCCTCTCTACTTCTCCCTCCTCCTCCTCCTCCTCCTCTCCTTCGTCTCAGGAGCAGGGGCTGATATAATGGGCTTGGACAGAATAAGCAATGTTATCATGCCCATATATATCTCAGCGCCGGGTAATTCCAGCTCAGTTTATGTGTCCTCCAGGCTGCGTCGGGCCCCGGCAGACCCATAGCTCCTTTATGTAACACCCAGGAGAATCTGCCCCCTGCACACAGGTACAGGCCTGGGAGAAGCAAACACCATCAGTAACCTGTCTGCTGTACACAAGGCTGCTGGGCCCGTCTTCACCCCTCCTCCTCCTCCTCCCTCCTTCTTCCCCAATCCATCCGTCCCTTCTTTTCTCTTCTCTCTCCCTCTCCCTCTCTCTCTCACTCTCTCTCTCTCTCTGCTCCCTGCAACCTAATCATCGCCGGCCCCCATTCCCATGATTTATCGCTCCACGCGCCGCTGAAAACCAATAGATCAGGCTTGCGGCGGGGGGCCCGAGAGGCAGAGAGGTACAGGGGATGGGGATGGAGGCAGGGGGCCTGGATGGGAGGGGAGGGGACCTAGAGAAAAACCCACCTATGATGAAGTGCTCTGTGACGCAGAGAAAAAGCAACAGCAACATCACAGCTCACAGTCGGCGTCCCGCCGTCCCTCCGAGTGCATTCCTCCTTTCTCCTTTTACTGCGTATCCGCGCAGCCCTCGCTTCAGTGTCCTTGCCTGTGTCTCTGTTGTTTTCCATTGTTTTATTTCTGGAAATGGCTCTTCTTGTTGAAGCTCTTCCTTGGTATTCCATAAGGAATGAATTTCACAATTAGCACAGAGCTAATTTCCAAAATTAGCTTGGATCAATGGCCTGTGCTCAGTGGTGAGTGAAATGGAACAGGGCTCTAGCCAGGATTTACAAATACCCCAATCTGCACCTGTTACCCCCCCCCCCCCCCCCACACACACACACACACACACACACGCAGCCCCCTACACTTCTCCATTATGTTCCATTTTAATATCGTATTTACTTTCCTGTTCAGTTGTATTAACATTAGATTCTGAATGTTGTTTCAAATCTGCCTCCTCGCTGCTAGAAATAACAACACATTCCATTAAAGTATGAAGCATTGGTTTGTTTATTCACTTAATTTTAATTTTAAATGTGGGAATTTATTTTCTAACTTGAGACTATATTGTCTTTGGTTCGATTTAATATGTGCAAAAAGGGGATTTATACTCAATAGGGATACACTGCAGATTTACATGTTGTTAGACAGCCCTCTCAGATCTTTATCACTCCATTGCCTTTTGACTTCAAAATAGTCCAATTTAGGTATATAAAGACTAAATATCTTGGAACTGGCTTTCTATTGCAGTATTAGGCAGGCCGGTGTGTGCTTGGTTTCTAAAACCTCTCTGAACAAATAACATGCACCTGACCTGAGTGGCCTCAATGGTACCTATGGGCTGATGAGTGCACGGATTTGGACTAATTTGTGGTTTTCGGCTGTTTGATGTAAATCAGCAAATGACCACTGACCCCGACTCAAGTTCAGCGTGTAGCTGTGAAAAAAACTCACTCCTGTCAAATCTGTTCATGTGTTCATCCCCTCCTAATCCTTTCAACTACTTATCATGGCGAGGCATGACATTTGGTATTATTTCATGACAGACTTGTATTGTAGATTGAATCTTCTTCAATGTAAGATGATCATCTATCTATCTATATATATAGGTCATAGAGGAGCATCACATTATATAGTATTCCTAATTCTTTGTTTAACCCGTTTAACTACATGAGGGTGGCAGAATATTAGAATGGAAATATACAATAGATATTTCTGCATAAAAAATACCTAGTTAGAGAACAAACATGTAAAGATCTGCTTTACTTTATTACTATACTATATCATTTACTAGATCAGCTAGCACTCATGTAACTTGAAACCACAAGAAGGAATGTATAATGAATTTTGGATCATTTAATAAGAAATACAGTGAGTAGCAATGAGCTGTCATTGCCTATCGTATTGATCCATGAACTGAGTGCATCTTTACAGCAAAGTGCTTATCATATCCAGAAGTAAACATGTATGACAACAGAATAAATCGCGGCCTTCAAAAAACCACTCGTGCAGGTTGACCTCCTCGCCACCTGGCCTCCGCGTTTTACAGCGGACACATGGCGCACGTCCGTAGAGAATACACTTCATTACAAACATAGATTGGATTATATCTTCCAAAACAGACTGACCGTGTCCAAACACTCTAGTGCGGCTTTGAATGAAGAATATTCACCTTATGTTTGGACTGGTGACTCGGGAAGGTTGACACACACACACACACACACACACACACACATACATACTCAGACCCTCTTGGGGACTGGTACATGGGTTGATATGGGAACTGAGGGAAGGTAGGGGGGGCAAAAAAGAAAGAGAAATGTCTTTTAAATGACATCCCCATTGTGAGCCGGAGCAGGACGATGGCACTTTGCAAAACTGCTAACAATGAGCACAGGAGAAATCCCTTATTCTACAGGGGCCCAGCAGCATGCTTGCCATTACCATAGTCATTTAAATACAGTAATCTCATTTTCTGCCTCAGCCGAGGGGGCATGCTAAATTTCCCAGTGTGAAGGGAGGAGGGAGGGGTGTGCACGCCTGCACGGCGACCATGGCATGCAGGATTAGTGACTTTTCCCAATCTGTGTGTGTGTCTGAGTTCGTGGGGTCGTGGTAGTGGCACACTGCAAAAAAAATTTACATCTTACCAAGTCATTTTTGTCTCCCATTCCATCCGAAACATACAGTACTAGTTTGTTTTACAAATAGTTGGTATACTCACTGAGTATATATATTGGAGTAAAATCACTAAAAACAAGTGTGAGGAATCAAAAAAGATTAGAAAACTATCAAAAAGGTCTGCAAACAAGCAGCTAGGTTAGACACACAACTATATGAAAGATAAAATGAAGGCAAATTTGAAAGAGATTACCGATGTATATGTAACTATGTATATGTCACCATACTTAACAGACATGTTCTCTAACTGGTTTCAATAAACCAAGTTTTAATATATAATCTGCCAATGCAGTCAGCTAATATGTTCATAGTAGAGTTTATTATTTTTTGTCTTTTCACTTTTTTATATGTTAAGCCCTTTTGTCATTTTCAATTGTTTTTAATTGCTTTATAAACTAATTGATTGATTATCAATAGCAATTTGTCCCTTTTACTTGATTATTCACAATCTTGTCAATCAATGTCCATTATTTTCACAAAGATGAGGTGAAGTCTTTAAATTACTTCTTCTTTTGATCAACATTCCAACATAAAATATATGTACATATAAAAAAAAGGAAAAAAGCAATACATTTTCGCATTTTAGACACTGTGAACCAGAGGTAGAATGTAATTAATTACTTTTGCTCAAGCACTGTACTTAAGTACATTTTTAAAGTACCTGCACTTTTTTTGAGTATTTCCATTCGAGACTCTCTCTACTTCGCCTCCACTATGTTTCTAAAGTAAATATTGTACTTTCCATTCCAGATTTGACCGTATTTTCAGATGAAGGTTTGATTTGAAATAATATATTTGAATATTCGTACTTTTTAAATTGGTGTTTCGATTATCTTTCACTCCTCTACAAGCTAACCTTCACCAACAGAATTTATGTACTTGCTTTAAGAAAAAACTTTATGGACTCTGGACTTGATTGGGATGGACATTTTTTGCAGTGCAGGTGTCTTTGTGTGTGTGTGCGCGTGTGTGTGTGTGTGTGGGCGTTGGTTGGGGTTGCTGCAGCAGCTTTGGGGATATCATATCAGATCGCACAACAAAAGAGGAGCGAGGGAGAAAAAGCTGTTTCCACACAAGCTGTTTTCATTCTTCTCTGCTTCCGGTCCAGTGGAACAGTTGATGAAGTTTAAATGAAGCAGAATTAGGAGATCAAGCAGACACAGGAGCTGGTGTTGATGGTATCCGCCAGGCCCCCTCCTTGCACCTGGGGAATCGAACTGGGGACAGCTGACCTGGATGAAATCGAGAGAAAGGGAACCGCGGAGGAGGAGGGGAAAAAAGAGTGAGGGCGAGGAGGAGGAGGAGGAGAGCTGGGAGAGATAAGGGGATGAAGTATCTCCTAAATGTGATAATCTCCAATCACCTCTAACATCAATTCTGTCAAGGCCCGGGTTAATGAGCTCACAGCCGATCAAGCGTTATGCACCACCACCCCCACCCGCCCCCCCCCCCCCCCCCCCCCCCCCCCCCCCCCCCCCCCGATTCTCCCTTTCTCTCCCTCGCAGTCGCTCTCATCATCATTGTTGTTCTTTTGATTTAATCCCTCTTACTTCAGCTGATTTGAGCAAGAGGGGAAAGAGAGATGGAGGGAAGGGAAAAGCCTATTACCCAAGCTCCTCTGCTCTCAACTATCTAAATGCTAACGATGTGAGGGGGCGAGAGAGGCGGGGAGGGTTCGGAGGGAAAGGAAAATGATGATGGGAGGAAGACACTGAGGGGAAATGGAAAAAGAGAGCGCGAGCGTGTTGGCAGGAGAGGACGAGATGCAGCAGAGGGGGGCTAATCTGCTGTTGCTCGGGGTCTCCGGGAGCAGTTTGGTTATTTTGAAAGCAGGTTAGCTGAGGAGAAAGCCTGGTGTCCTGTGTGCTGACCCTCAGTCCCCGGGGTCAAAGCACCTGATCTTGGCGCTTTACTTCCACTCGAGCAGTCCTGACATGCCAGTGGCAGCCTTGTCCGTGCTCATTTTGCCTGCGTTCACTTTCCTATTGATTAAAACAGGAGGAGAGCTTGTAAGCCTGCTGCACAGAATTACATGGTATAGATTTGATTCACTTTGGCTGGTGTAGTTGGTCGGAAAAGACTGGGGTAAAAGCTGTGGGTCACCTTGAACTGAGAGTAATGTCTATTTCGATCTGGTGGCGCACCAAGGGACCAGAGTTTTTTTTTTTTTTTCAGATTATGAGTTTCCTCTCCTTGCTCTGCCTCCTGAACAATTCTTTTCTTAGTTATGCTTCTTGATACAGTACCCAGAGGCCCCTAAATACAACTGAGTAAATATTTGGCAATTGCTTGAGCTGAAATGATGATGATGGGCCAAGGTTTGGCACGACCAGGGGACGCAGTGTCTGTGCCACCACGACTCAGGCCCACTGAGCTTTAATTGGACTACTAATTCTCTGAAGAAAGCGTGCAACAATTCTGCGTTTCCCTTGTTTAATTTTCGCTTTTCATGAACTTTGCAATTACACGGCGGCGGTAGGTAGCGGGGCACCTGCGCGCGAGTAGGGAATTAATTGCCTCGCAAGTTCACACGGCAGCTCGGCTACTTTAGGGGGAGAAACACAGCGCGACGTGCCACTCTTTCAACTGTAACGATCATTTTGATTTGTTTTCACTGTCTGGCACTCAGCATTTCCATTCATCTTGAATACACAAGAACAATGGGAGGAATTTGCTTGAAACACACACGCACGCACACACACACCGGCTTGTTCAAGTCTGCCTGAGAAGCACAGTCACTTATTCTGTGCATAACTACTCTACCCCTCAGATTCTCCTCTTTCAAGAATCCCATTTGATTTCATATTGGCCAATGAAACAGTGGAGGGTGAGAGGCAAGTGAACAATCAATCTTTGTAATGTGATCCACGGATTGAGCGCAGTGAGTAAATGTTTGCACAGGCAGCCATCCAAGCCTGCAGTCAAACGAATTCTGCAGAAAAGGAATCTATCCAGGGCAGGCCTCTCTCTTTATCTCTCTCCTGCCCGACAGCAGCAGGGTATCAAGCACATTATATTCCAGCGCTCTGTGCATTTTTCATATAGGCTCGCCTTTTATGTTTTATGTACGCCAGCTCAGGGGAGAACAGCTGTGTGGGCGCCGCATCCTCTGTAAGTTTAGAGGGGAGAGAGAGAACTCATTTCAGTGGGAGAAGTGGAGCAGAATGCCAAACACAGCGAGCGCGGTACCTGCGAACAAACAGGAGCTGCCGACCAAGGCCTGCCTCAGCTATTACATTACCATAATACACGGAAACAACACCTCGCATGCTGTTACTGCAGTAATTTGAAAACAGATTGACAGGATTTACAAGTTCTCAGCTTATCTTCGCCGTGACCCCTGTGACCTCCATCTTCACTGTGAACTTTTGGAGTAAAAATCATACACTGGAGGCTTATTCACAGTTCCTACAGACGTTTCCAGGATAATCTGATATTATATATAATAATGCAAATAGATTTGCTTTATCTTACGCGTTGCATTTGGTTCCGTGGAGCGGGGCCTGGGCCAAAACAGGTAAAAAAACAAAAAAAAAAACGTATAGTGTGATTTTATAATTGACCCTACTTGCTCCTTGATGCACAGTTGATAAATCCCTCAGACCGGGACTGCCAATCTGAGCATAATACACTGCTTATATGCGATATATCATTGGAAGAGAAGTGTGAGCAGAACAACCCAAAATTAGTTTATGACTTTGTCTATATACAAATGTAATTCTAACACTATAAACAACAATGAAAAATAATATATATATATATATATATATATATATATATATATATATATATATAATTATATTTTAGAATGTATATAAAAATGTAAAGATGCTTATAATTATTATAAAGTTGTGTCAAACTTGAATACGTTGTAAGATTGTTTAAAGAATAAAAATCTACAAAGGGAGCAAATATGAAGTGCTTAATGAAGAATGATTTAGAAAAGGAAAACCACTGAAAAAATGAGAATGTCATTCACTGTTTTACATAAAGGAATTTTCCTGGTTATGGCATCCCTTACATTCCGCAAACATCTTTTACCATTTATTCCTTAATAACTGCTATTTCTGTTCTATGATGTTCTATTTAATTTTTAGGGTATTTTACATATATTAGGCTTCAGACTGGTCGAATCTGGTGTGATGAAAGATGAGGTGTCCTCTAAAATAACCCAAGAGACGCTTCTCACAATGAGCTCCTCTGCTGGAGACGCAAGGTGAAATCTTCCTGTTTAGAGGGACACACTGCCACCCAGTGTTACAGGCCGTGAGGCAGGAAGCGCTGGAGTTCACTGAAGTTTGTCCGTTCTGCTCCCAGCCACCTCTGATGTTAATGGAGGCCAGAGATGCTGACTGAGTGATACTGAGGATTATCCACTACGAACAGCTGTATGTGGATAGTGATATATCTATCAACATATACGCTCCTTAAGTCTCTGCTCACAGCACAGTCACAGCAAGCATATAAACTCCAGGATTAGATTTTACATATCAGATATACTAGAATCTGATGATCAATATTGGCTAATGATACACAGATAATTCTTGGTATATTGACATTTTTGATACTATCAATCAGTGTCACTCACCCTTCATAGTTTGCTGCTACAAATGGAGTTTTGCTTATGGTGCAGTCATAAGCATAAATAGGCATTTTTCATCCTGACTTGGATCTTTTCAAAATCAAGTGTTCTTCTAAAGAACGACAGTTGTTTAGTATGACATTGGATTTTAAAATGTTCATTGTATTTTTATTATAACATTATTATATACTTATAATATTATATACATTTTTGGTTTGTTCTGTTATCAGCAAAGGCAAACTAGTTTTCATTTTAGGCTATAACTACTGCACTATAAATATTGAATAAGTAGATATCCATTCTATTATGTAATTATGAGATACTAAAGTTATCATTATGCATGAATATGCAAACACATAAATAACTTGGGTATATCATAATGATGAGATAGTAAAAAAAAATATAAGAAAGTTGCAAATTTATTATCTTGTATTCATGGCAAAGAATGTTGGAGAATAAATATATTACAAATACTATGATTTATTCATATGAGATGCTATCAAACTTTAAGATGATAATCTTATTATCTTAGGAAAGTTTGTCTCATAGTCAAATGTATGTATTCCTCAGTCGAAGGATTATGACTTAATCTCATGCATATTACTTATAAAAGTAAACTAATTCAGTGTTAACTCTATTGTTTAGATTAATGTTGGTAAAATATGCAGCATGCCCTGATAGAGGAGTGTCAGTCACGCAGTCAATTTCATTCACAGCAAACATGTAATTTGCTCGCAGAGCGATCAGCCAGTAAAATCCTTGTTACTTTTAACAGGTTTCCAACCTGCCTAGCACAGTCAAACCTTGATGTTTCAGTGTGGATGTGTCACAGATGCTAAATGTCTCTGGTGAGTTCTGCTTGGCTCAGGGGCAACCCTCCATCTGCGAGTATAGGTGCTTCTGATCTATTACAATATTTTCAATTTTCAACCTCCGGTTGACAAGGGATGCGCGATTTCGCTCAAACTCGGTTGAATCATGTGTCACACAACATCCAGAAATCTTGCTGTCAAAGTAACAGCGCTCATTGTTCATTCATGTATGTGCCATTCAAAAAATCTTAGAGAAGTCTGATGAGATATTGGCAGACCATATCACTGCAGTCAAACACTCAAAATGACAAATGATGGTCTGGTGGGGAAATAAACAGCTGGGTAGTGTAAGGTCATACTTTCTGCTGTGTTTCTTACTGACTGGCTTAGACGCTAAATTTATTATTTATGAAGAAATGATGAATATAGATGTCGACGGTGGTCTAGTCATGTTTTCAATCCACAAATGTTTTTTATAGCATCAACTGATGTTTCATAGCATCATGTTTGTAGTATTGTTTGATGCACAGTTCCAAAATAAATGGAGTGCTAACCACATTAGGTAGCATGAAAAGAACTAATATAATATACAGTATGTTTTATATCAAACAGATATCATTAGAAACCTTGACAATTTACATGCAACTACTTCTACTATATATATAGAAGTATTACAGCAGAAAATAAAGTGTGCATTGCAATGTGCAATACACATGAAAGTATCCATTTAGATTCCTCTGTATATAGATGTAAAGCACTGTGATAACATAGAATCTAGTAGTGATTGTAATACCGTGATACAGTAAAATGGCGTGTGCTGGCCCAATCTGTACTTTTTCAAAGATCTAAGTGGGCACCACAGACAATTTGGCTCTTAATTGATTCTTTTGTTCACCCCAATCCCTATCAGCATGAGGCTGAACCTCCATTATTGTCCGAAGAAAGAAAGAGGGATGGAGAAATGGACAGACAGAGCGTGAAGAGAGATAGTTAGGGGCTGAGAGAGATAACGAGGAGGGCAAAGTACCCTGTAGGATTAGCAAAAAGGGTGGATAATAGCGAGCAAGTGTGACCGCAGATACAGTAGTCTCTCAAGTGAGAGTGAAAAATAGGGGAAGGATTAGAAAATGAACAAATCATATGCTGTAACTTATCCTCCCAGTTCACCAGAGACCAAAGACCCTTTAGTTTTATAGGCAGGGAGGCCAAAATCCAGGTAGCAGCACAGAGATGGGGGAGCATTTTTTCACGCTTGAGAGGGTCTTGGCTGTGCCTAACTGGTCACACTGGTCACCGGTCCTGTACACTGGTCCCAGCTTGGTGCTTTGTCAATGTGCTGTGAATAATCCAGGAGAGGTCCCGCATTTTCCCTCACCCTAATTAAAAGAGGATTAGATGGGATGGATCTCGAGACCACTCCAACATGCAGAGCCACTGTCCCTTTCCCAGGATAATCACTTACTGGAATTGCCTGGATTTTCTGTGCAGGCCACCACCTGAACTCAACTAGGGTTTGTCATAAACGTGGAGAGGTCCAAAGAAGACACTGATGCAATACCCCAACTGATCTGTACGTGCCAACCCTGTTTAGTTTATAACATGTTATTCATAATTGTGTCCATATCCACCATTTGTGCATGTCCTGTGGGGATATCTGGTCATTTAAATTAATTATCAGGCCTGTTTTTTTTTCTTGGAAATTCATATTCATCAAATTCCCACTAGACTGAGCAAACTTTATTTTTTATTTTTTAATAAATGTTGTTTTTTTTTACTTGACTTTACACTCTCAACTTCACTCTCTACACACAAAGATTCAACATGTAATGAATGAATCTTTTAAGTGTTATTGAAAAAGAAAACAAGTGCAAGAAAATTATTCAAATTACCACATAATTATAACATGAGGATTAACTGAATAAAGGGGTAAATCAACTGGAACATATCAAAATCACAGCAGATAAATAAAAGGCGTGACCGGTATTTGGTGAAATATTTGCCCTGTAATTTGACTTGTAGGCAACTGATTTTGTGTGCGTTAACCACTAACATAGTCACTGGAGCTGAATTTTAGTTAAACAATCGTTTTGTATTCATCTGACTGTTTTTTGATGATCTGATTTACATAAAAAATATATACTGAAATAAAAATGCATGTTTGTTGTTTCAAATTACTATATTTGGACACATTTTTTCAATCCACACAAGTATCACACAATAAATAAGATAACTGAGATAAATTTAAAATGGAAAATATTGGAAATAAATTCCAAATAAATAAATTATTTCTAAGTTTGAAATGTATGACAGCAACATCTGTGATTGTGGATTTCCACCACCACCTTTCAGAAACATAATGCCCACCCCAATTATTTAGGTAACTATTGTTTTGCTTTTTTTCATTTGCTATCCTGAAATGCCTTATATTTTATGCATCTCAACTTTTGAAACACAAACTAAAACTCCAACAACTGAAGTGACAAACCAAAAGGCTCCTAATTTGCTATATTTGGTCATATTTCTTAATATTCAACAACTATCTTGACGACTATATGGGAACAGGCATGACTTCACATTGCAGACACACTATTGTCATAGAGTGCCTGTTCAGTAAACAACCTCATGTTCAGTTGTCATGCAACTGAATGCTGACTGCTGCACATAAACATATGTGTTTTTATTATGAATGGCATTACAGCAAAAAGTTAATAGAGAATAGACGCAGAATCCACGTTCAGCTGTTGCCCAATCAGCACTGTAGCCTATAAATAGCCAGCTGAGATTAGTCGCTTTAAAGTGCCGGCTAAAAGGCCTTAGATACCAGCTGCCACATTGAGAAGACTGCTTTATTCCCACTGTGGTATCTGGGGAAGCCTTTAAAACTGGATCTCTGAGGCCCCGACCTCGCCCCTACACCAGACACATTAGCACCTGGTGTAGTGTAGGCATCAGTATTTCAATAGCTCAACTTTTGAAATACAAACTAAAACTCCAACAACTGAGCTTGAAGTTTCTGGGGATGGTATCATCACCATATTTCTCTCCATTTGGTGTAAGTGCATTGAAGAAATGGTTTGTTGAAATAAATTAATTTTATTGTCAAGTAGATGCACAACATTAATTTATCTAACGCTAGATATACATTTAAACCGATGGCACTTATATTTTTAGTGCTTGCAGAAAAAAATATTTTGAGTAAAATGTACTTTAATTTTTCAAGAGATTTCTACTTAAATAAATTAGGATGAAATTATTCATACTTCTGTTTAGTATACTAAAATGAATTGAGTAAATTCAGTCAATGTATACCAAATATTTTACTTGTCTGCACATGTACAGAAAATGGAAATCTGGTCTTATTTTCATTTTTATAATCTACCTAAATAATTTCTGAATAATTTCTTACTCCCTGGACAAATGCTTGCTTTAATAAATCAGGTCTTTTATTTTGACAGGCAGAGCCTGCCCACTGCCGCGGAAACCGCTGCGTCACAGCGCCTGCGAGTCCAGTTTCTGGGTTTAATCGCCTGAGAGCGTCTCGGCAACAGCAGCACTCTGCAGGCAAATAGTATAGAACCACACACAAAAACACGTTATAGCTGCAGCACACGTTAGATATTTTATTCAGCGTTAACTATGGAAGAGCCCAAAAGACGAGAACGTCAACCAGGTAATAAAAACGCCTGATCTCTTCATCGATTAGCTTAGTGTTAACGGCAGTCCTCCCAAGTTAATAAGCTGAAGTGCAACAAAGGGGGCATGAGTGTCAGCGATAAGTTCTTTGATTTCCGTCTATAACCTATATGTAGCTTGAAGTTTATTCATTAAACGTACGAATAACAAAGTAAGTTAGTAAACAATAAGTAACGTTACTGTCGGTGGGCGAGGCAAACTAAGGCGTATGTATGCTAGTGATAACGTAACGTCAGTTGACGTGAACGACGTCTTGACGGTAAATTCTTATGCAGGTCAACATATTCGCTAACGCTAGTATTCAACATAAGTTGTGTGTATATATTGGTGTTTTATAAGGGTTAACCAACGAGCAACAGCTAAATCGTTTCACGCTTAGCCGTTATTCATCAGACTCGTTATGCTCCTTGTCCGCCCATGTCCACTAACGTTATGGACGTAAAGATGGACGTAACGGGACAGGACTGTCGTCATAGCAACAAGCGCGGTACTGCGCATGTGCTAGAAAAGCAATCAGTAAACGTTTTACAGTTTAATGCTGGATCATGGATGTATTATAGTATTCTTAGAATACATCCATATTATATATGCATAATATTATCCATATACTGGGCTCAATGTATTTCTACTGCCATTAAGTTGTTGTTTAGAGGATTTCTTTTTGTTCAGCAGCACACATTGTAAAAAAAAAAAAAAGAATGTATTGATATAGGCAGGTTGGTCAAAGGTTCTTGAGACAATAGAATGTATTCCATCTGATACGCTTTTTTAGGGTATTGATAATTGTCCATGAAGAGAGTTCTGACTTCCTGTAAAGAAACAGGTTATTGATTGTGTTGATTATGTCGGAATGTTGCTGTTACCTTAACATGGAATTGGAATTAATCAAGCCTCCTTGTATTATGGCAGCTTGGCATAGCTGATCATCAATTAGTTAATGTATACCTAATGTATTTGTTATATAGTAGGGTGCTCTGATTGATCAGCCACAGATTGGAATATACCATTATAGTTACACATTACAAATACTGATCAATGACGCAAAATTGGAAATAAAACCTCCTCTTGTTAATAATGCTTTCTCTATAACAGTTTAACTGTTTTTCAATTCTAGTTCAGCACTGTTGTACATTAGTTAGTCAAGTTGTTTGTCTCTCAATGTCTTTCAGATCTATAAAACTGCTATAACCACACAAATATATGACCAGTATTGCAGTGTATTGTCCAATCTGATGATAGGTGTGATTGTAGCATCGTTATTAATAAGTTTTCATTCCTTATTTCCATTCAATGAATGATGTTTGTACTTTAACTTTGTCTGTAGGTGTTGGCAGTAATGATTTACATGATGTTAATGGTATGTATTTCAAAAAGAGAATGGTTGCATTATTATCTAATTCTGGTTTAAATAAATTCTGCATTCAGTCCGAGTGATGTGACTGCTTGTGTGGTGGAGATTAAACCTGACTAACTCAGAACGACAGTCATCCACTGATCACCTTTAGTCCGCATGTTAATTTATTTTAACGCAAGATGCTTACTTACATCCTGATGATTGATCAGCACCGTGTGTGGTTGGAAGACTAGAAAATCGCTAAAGATAAGGTTGAGGAAAAATGTATCCTGTACATATTAACGCATGTTTTTTTCTTCCTTTCCTCAGCATTGGAGCATTCAGGCTCGGACATCGGCTTGTGTGGCTGGCTGTTGGTGGGCTGCTCCATCCTTCTCATGCTGGTTACTCTGCCCGTGTCTATATGGATGTGCATCAAGGTCAGCTACATTAGGGTCCACCCCCTAACCCTAACCCTGTTATAGTTCAGGAAGTTACTGAGGATAGTTCACTTCTTTTATTCATTTTTTGGAAATTTGAAACGTTGCACTACAGACTCATCCCCTAAAGTTTCATTTAGCCTCCACACCATTTATTTATTTGTCTTGCTTATAGATTGTGAAAGAGTATGAGCGAGCCATTATCTTTCGCCTGGGGCGCATTTTGCGAGGAGGAGCCAAAGGACCAGGTCTGTAGACCATCTTTAATATTACCCAACCTGCATATGCTGCTCTGTCCACATACTCAGTTCTAATGGTTTGAAACAGGTTTGTGAAATGGGAACAGGTTTGGTGGCTTGACTTTGTTTACCAGTTGCTATATTAGGAAGTGTGAACCCAAACAAACCAAATTACAGAGCCCAAAATAGAAAATTGTGTTTAGAACTTGTGCATCATTGATTTTTATCTCAGTTAATATAATGGCACACTATATTATCCTGTAAAGCTTATACAAGCAAAGGTTTTCACATGCAGTTTTTTTGTAAACCTTATTGTTAACTATTATTTTATATCAAAGACTTTTTACAACTATAACAGCCAAAAACAGTTCAGACAGGTTTTGATTTGTGGTGTTTTAGCTACAATTGACAGCATAAGCCCATCTGACTCCCCTTCATCCTTACTACAGGCAGTAGATTCTGATAGATCCTGATTGATGACTCTGTTTCCCAGCAGGCTTAATGATGTACATTCCCATGACAAGTCGCCTGCTTCTAATTTTCTCTTTACAAAGAACATAGAGTGACAAAATGGTTTGTTATTGTGGCTTTCTACTCGAGTGCAATCTGTTTGTAATGAGAACATGACTGTGTGGTTAAAATGCAGATTTAAAACTTTAATTTGGGGTTGTTTACTTCTATGTTGCAAGAAAAGTGCAGAAATTGTCGTTGTTTTTGTACTTGGCCCGTCACTTTTAGGGGACCATTAATATTAGACAAACAATATAAACTTAAATCATGAAATCTTCTAAAAGTCTATCCTATAACCATCTTCATGTCTTGATTGTTTTGGGTGCTTTTTATTTTCAGCAAATTAAACCAACTTTTTTTTTTTTTTTTTTTTTTTTTTTAAAAGATTAACTCGGTCATTCAGTACTTTTCCACTCACCCATTTCCTGTGGTGGGCTGGTACAAATTAAACATGGTAAAACACATCAGCCTAATAATGACAGGATGTCTTAGCTCCAGTTCAAGCAATGCTGCACAGAAACACTGTACACGTCTGTCTGAGGTCTGAATTTCTTAATCATCAGAACATTATTGGTGATATGACTTCTATTTTGACAGGCAGTGTATTTGTTTACATAAAAACACACAAGCTCCCACGAGGAATTATTAAGAATTTACATAAATCTCATACATCGCTGTCTCTTTATCTTTGATTTAACTCGATCTTAAAGCAAGTAGTGTCCTCTCAAGATGCCGAAACGTGACTCCTCTGGGTGCCAGGGGGCTCCCTTAATGACAAGTGCGTTAATAATAGCTCCCTGGCAGTAGACCTCACATTCCTGGGGAGGTTGTAGAGCCAAAGCCCATGTTAAATTCAGCATTTGTTTTCCCATAATGCCTTGTAACCCTGACCTCAATGTTCTCTCCATTTCCCCCCAAAAAAATGAGAAACCGAAACATGGTTGTATGTGAGTACAGTATGTGTATGCATAGTGGAGCTGGTGTTTGTGGAACATTCTGTATACATCCTGTATACACATTTCTGCTGCCATTATCACAGAAGTTCACATAGGAATATGCGGCTTTTTATAGAATTCTTTAACGGTATTTTCACTGTGTCACATGATGGTTCACTGAGTCTGCGTGTGACTAATAATTGAGAATGCTGTAAATGTCCCGAGGTGACTGCTGTGATCACACCGTTTAAACACACAATTTCCTGAAAGGAAACCAGGGTAGCATGCATGTTTGCTAAATGATCGCACACCTAGCACATGTCTGCTCCACTCAGGCACATGCCTGGTATTGTTTAATGCGCTAATTCAATCATTGTGACTTGAAACGAGCTCATGAAAGCTGCAAATATCCACAGCTTTGCCTCGCTGTCAACACAGCTGCAGTCTTATGAAGAGAGCTTAACTTGGCCCGCTGCCAGCATTTCATTCATCCCGGTGTTTTCAAACATTTGTGGAGAAGCTTCCTCATTATTGTGTTTACACTGGCTTTAGTCTTTGTTAAGTCTATTTGCATTCTTGTGATTCCACAGGGTTGTTCTTCATCTTGCCGTGCACTGACAGCTTTATGAACGTGGACATGCGCACCATCACCTTCGACATCCCACCGCAAGAGGTATGACATACAGTTCTGATTACATTAAACAAATATGACATTTTATTCCCAGAAATATAAAAAAAAATCAAATTCTTAAAAAAAATAATTATTGTACAAAATCATGATTCAGAACACTAGTAATTCACAAATACAATAATTGTGACCTTTTATTTCCTGACATCAGGTTTTGACCAAAGACTCTGTGACAGTCAGTGTGGATGGCGTGGTGTACTACCGGGTCCAGAATGCTACTCTGGCTGTGGCTAACATCACTAACGCAGATGCTGCCACCCGGCTGTTGGCCCAGACCACCCTGAGGAATGTCCTGGGTACCAAAAACCTGGCGGAGATCCTGTCTGACCGTGAAGAAATTGCACACAGTATGCAGGTAGAGTAAAAAATCCACATTACACCACCTACACAGAACCTACCTTTGCACATTTACACTTTTACTAAAAAACATTTACCAAATAATCAGGCTAGATCTTTACAGTCTCATTCTGTGCAGATTGTTTTAATGGTTGCTCCTCTTTTGACTTTCGTTGCTACTAATTTTGATCGCTTTGATCTATGTGTGTAAAACACTGAGTACACCCTTAAAAATAAAAGTAGGCAATAATATGCTCCTCTAATACAGAAAAAAGAATGGACGATTCGATTGTCACCATATGAAGACCCGCATAAGTAAAAGTAAAATGAAAAAAGAACAAACCACAGTGCTCCTGTGGGGACCTTACATTGCTAAAGCTGTGATTGCAGCAGCCTTGGAAATGGCACTTTCAACTTTTGAATGGCAGTGGGTTCAGTCTGAACACAATGCCATGGAAATTTGGCATTGATGAAGAGTTTGCACAATACCACAACCTCATTGTAGAATACAACTGTTTGTTGATTTATCCAGTAATTCCAGTTCATGCTGGGCCACTCTGAATGATTAAATATTAATTTTAAATGCATATACAGTCAGGGGGATTGTCAGTCATCAGTAGCTGGTTCATTAAGGAGGTTTATGAAATGAAAACATGAAGAAATCTCTTCCTCTTATGCAGTTTATAGGGGATTTTCGCATGTGGAAACTGTGCATTGCCGCCATCGTCTGGCACAGATAAAGGGTGCACTGAGTGGGGTTGAACCGATAGTCTGAGGACATCGCCAGACTGTACATTTGAATATAGCTAATAACACAGGTGATAAATGCATATATGGTACTGCTGCACATGTACAATATAGAGATTAGAATGCTTAAATCACAGCACCTGTTAACAACCGATTATTCTGCTGCTGCTTTGAGAACCTTGATTTTCACAACATAAACATAAAGCCGGTGACATTTACAAACGCTTGCAGCACAAAGCACGTACGTTCCATTTCTGTTCTCACAGTAGGAGGCTTTGTCTGAGTTGATTAAAAACAACCGAAACAACACGCCCAATCTGTTTCATGCTGACACGGCTTTCATATGTAGAAGGCGATCAGGAAACATGCATGGGGAAACTCCTCCTGTAGGAACGCTACAATAAGCAATGTAATCTGTTATTTACTCATCATTTTGAGCTTGTTTTCCACAATCTAATAATATTAAAGGACAGCAGTACTAAGAGAGAGTAACATGAAGCCTGCTTTAGCTTCATCTGCTGGACAGTTTGAGAAATGCAAGATGGTTGTTTTTTAAGAACGTTAGTCTGAGCTGTAAACTAAACCTATGCTGTTTATTACACAATCAGTGCTAGTGTTTATAATAACACTGGGACAAAGTTTATTTTAAATCTGCATTTTATGGGTTCAAAGTAGTTAATTGGCATCTGCTGTGTGAAATAATTCCTAAAAATGTTGGGCCAATGTGACATGAGGAGAAATCATTTGGGAATTACAGTTTGAAATTTCTATAAATTGTAGAAAGTTAATGCCCATGATTCTAAACACACACACACACATACACAGCTTTAGCTATACAGAGGTGGGAGGACATTTAAATGAGCCAGAAGTTGATTAATATATTAGTTGTCAATTATTACATTAATTGGAAACTATTATGGGTCACTAGAAGTGATTTACAGTATTAGGAATTAAATGTCCAAATTCTCTGATTCCATCTTCTCATATATGAATATTTAATGGTTTCTCTAGTCCTCTATTATAGTATGATGATCTTGTGAAATGTTAAAAATATCTGCCATTCTATAGTAAATGATTAAATATGAATAATTAAGAAATCATCAATAGATTATTCAATTACTTAGTCACAAACCTCTTTTATCAGATTATAGATTGACCACAGCACATTGTCGGTGTGTTAATTGAAACCGGCCTGTCAGATAAAATAAGGTCATTCAGTGTCTCTCTCTCTCCTCAGTCCACTCTGGATGATGCTACAGATGACTGG
The DNA here is from genome assembly GCA_036785175.1 of Eupleurogrammus muticus. Lineage (NCBI taxonomy): Eukaryota > Metazoa > Chordata > Actinopteri > Scombriformes > Trichiuridae > Eupleurogrammus > Eupleurogrammus muticus. Next base: position 17,241,888 of record JAYKQN010000013.1, on the reverse strand, counting down.
GGCATCAAGGTGGAGCGAGTGGAGATCAAGGATGTCAAGCTGCCCGTTCAGCTCCAGAGAGCCATGGCAGCTGAGGCTGAGGCCACCCGCGAGGCCAGAGCCAAGGTAAGGTAGCTCTGCCACCCCATCAGTCAGTTTTAAGGGGGCGTCTATTTTTCGACATGTGAGCTGAAACCGATTCACTTCATGATTCCCACAGCACGTAGTGAAACACCCAACTAAACTTCCCCACAGCCTTCTGCAAGCAAAACACAATAAATGAATACAAATACATAACATGAAATCACATTGTACACACATTGTGTCCTTTCCCTCTCCAGGTGATCGCTGCGGAGGGAGAGATGAACGCATCGCGCGCGCTGAAGGAAGCCTCCCTGGTGATCGCAGAGTCTCCCTCAGCCCTGCAGCTGCGCTACCTTCAGACCCTCAACACCATCGCCGCTGAGAAGAACTCCACCATTATTTTCCCGCTGCCGCTGGAGATGATGCAGGGGTTCATCAAACACTGAGGCGGAGGCTCATCAACACCAAACATCCAGCTGACATGCACGTATTCAAAATTGCCTTTTAATTGCAAAATTGATTTAGATGAATCAAACATTTTCAGCAGATGAGGAGACGTTCTTTATTTATGCCATAAATATAGAAATCATGTTCTGGTCAAAAATAACAATAGAAATAGACTTTATTTGTATAGTAACTTTTATACATAAATACAGCTCTAATTGCTTTAGAGCAAACATGACACGTGATAAGAAAAACAAGAGCAGCATTAGTTAGTAGTAAAGTATCTTTAAAGTCTCATCAGCAATTTCACAAGCATTTTTAAGGGAAGTGCCTGCTGGATATGTGGCCTTACACACAAACACACACACACACACACACACAAATGCACGCATGCACAGCCTTTTATTTATATATACACAACATATTGTACCTTCTGATATTGTAACACTCATAGTCATAGTGCTGTGATCACTGTAGAATTATTTTAATGATTTTAATTCACGATAATGAAGTGGACTGAAGTGTGAAACTTTTTTTTTCTTTGTATCCAACACTAAGCTTATAATTTCATCACATTCATGAGTGTGAAAGACAAGAACACTGACATACTGGTACAAAAAAAATCTTCTTTTTACAACATAAAGAGTTGTAAATCCAGTAGAAATCATGTGTAAACAGACTAACATTCGATGGATCCACACAAAAGGAGCAAAAGATCTAATCATCTGTAGTGAGCTTTTACTAACCAGCATGAGTGGTAGGCAGCAATCTTATATTAACCTGTAGAGAGAGTAAAGTTTGGCCAAAGTGTAATATAAAAATACTTGACCACACACACACTCACACACACACACACACACACTCACACACACCTTTTCTCCAGTTGCCAATAATGTTGCCTCAGATTAAAAACATGGCAGCAGCAGTCAGGCTCAGTGTTTTTTGCATGAGTCACATGTAGTCTATGTTATGTCTAGGAGGGTGGACAGAATATTATAAACATTTTATAGTTGATTAGGAAGAGAATCAGCTTTACTGGTACAACAACATGTATCTGAGTCATCACTGTCGATGTTTTTTTGCCCACCCCCTGTCAGGGGTCAACTGAAGGACTGTTAGAAAGAAACTTATCGCGAACCTTTCAGCCGGAAGCCTTAATGTACTGCCATGGCTTTGTTTTACAGTCTAACACGTTTCTATGCATTTCCAAATTAAACCTCAAATCAGAGTCTTTATTTATCTGTAGTATTTTATGATGCATGCTCTCTTTGGTGAAACAATTACTTAAACACCTTTGTATCCATTTATCGACCTATTATAAACCTACTAGTACCCTTTTGTTATATAAAAGAAAGTGTTGTTAAATTTAATGTCTGTTAATGTCTAATGTCTGAATACAAAAGCTGTTACTTATACTCCTGTATATAGTATTATACGACAGAGGAGGAGTATTATTTTGCTGTAGTCTTCACTGTGAGATGTTGAGCAAACTGAAACGTTAAAACTTTTTTTTTCTAACTTGCCAAGTTATTATGAAGTGAAGAGAGATGGTTCCATAGTGTGGCTCACAGCAGCACGACCAAACTGATGTTTGCCAAATATTTCAGGTGATTGCGTCTTGACCACTTTCTCAAGCATAGCTTATGTTAGATAGAGCTAGATGTCTTTTTTTTTTATTGTAATTTTATTTTTTTTCGATTTTTTTTATTTTTATTGTCAACACATTCTGTGAAAAGACCAAAACCAACACTAAATACACCACTACAATTACAGTTTAACACTATCTACTAAAATTTGAATACAAATTTAATATCCAGCCGATTTTCAAATAATATTTGTGTAAAGTTTCTTTAAAGATTTAAATCTTCACAGGCACCAGTCGGCTGCTTTTAGGTAGGGGAGTAGAAAATCATTAGGAAAAGGATGTCTTGTTGATTTTGATCTTTTCATTAAATTTGCAGACAATAGAAACAGCAAAAATGTATTTGTGAGATAAGACTCAGGTCTGAACTCCACATTAAGATGTAAAACATGAAATAGAACACATCAATATTACTTATTGAATTTTTGCTCAGAATTTGTGGTTAGTTTCGTATTTGCAGCTAACAATGTTTTTTTTCTACAGTTTGTTAAAGTTTGATATGATTTTATTTTGACATCATACATATATATATATATATATTAAAAACTTTAAATAAAGACACCAGGAAGCAGTTTTTGTCTGTATTGATTTCAGTGTTTTGTAAAAGCAGACACATGACACTTGACAGTTTTAATCTGGGTTTATTGAAGTTAGGGAAACCTCACAAAGACGTCACGCCAGACGTAACTGGTTTGGTAAAGCAGCAAAGCGTCGAGTTTCCAATGGGAAGTTGCAGCTTCACACAAGCTTCCTTAGAATTAATCTATGGCATTTTATTGTCAAATAAATATATAAAAGGACCTGAAGGTACAAACAATTTATCTAATAAGGCAACTTTGACAACTGGTACCTTGGAGGAGGAAAAAAAAACAGCTTGAATGTAAACTAAACGCATGGCTCTTGGCAGTGAGCTCAGACGTTGCAACCTGTGTGTTTGCTGCCATCGCACTTCACTAGTGAAGGAGGACACAAGGGCACTAGTGAGCAGATTTAATTGTCCAAAAATATAAAATAAAGAGAAAATTGCTTCAATAAACATAGTAGCAGACTGTGTTTAATGCAAACCTACAGGAAGTGAGTCTATCTGTCAAAGCTCTATTGCTATAGGTTGGTTTTCTTACTGGTTTAAGGCATCACTAGCATGAGGAACAGAGTGAATAAAACACTGCTTCATCGCCCTCCAACAAAGAAACAGAATCTCCTCTTGTTTCAGGGCGTTACTCGCAGCTAATAAAAAGTCTTATGATCGGAGGTCAGTGCCTGAAGCGGAGCAGCGGGGCTGATGGGGGGTGGGGGGGGCAAGCCGGAGCTCACAGGGCCAGTTCGGCCATAGCGCGCTCCAGGGGGTCACTGGTCCAGTAGTCGTGGTCCCAGCCCAGGAACCAGCCGGTGAAGGTGGGCGGCTCGAAGCTCTGCTTGATCTTCACGATGGGCGTCCTGCGGTCCCTGTTGGCCGGATCTGTCTCGATGTAACGGAGCGCTGAGGAAGACGAGGGGGGGGGAGCTTTAACCGGTGCTAAGACACAGTCGATTTAAATCACAAATGCACAGCAGAGTGATATTTGCTTTGAGTCAGTGACGCTGTAAGAAAATAATCTTCTCCAAACAAAAAACAAACTGGTTAGTTTAGTATAAATAGTGGAAGCAGGGCTAAGAAATATTCATTTTAACATATAAAAGGAACAATTCCAACATATAAAACCACAATTAGCCATCTTTACACTCTTTTGCAAATGTCAAATTATGTCTTGGAGTACACCTGAAAAATCTGAATTGTCTTTGGGATTTGGTGAACCCCTTCCCTTCCCTCCCAGTCGTCCTTACCAGACGCCATCGCTTCGGTCTTCTCTTCTTCTTGAGCCTCGTTGCCGATCCAGACGAACACCTGTAAAGGCGAGAGGTATGCGTTTTTATTTTCTCATTGTTCAATCCCGTCATGCTCTGAATTCTTTGTCATGACTCTGGTTTCTCTACCTCCTCCCAGGTGTCGAGGATCATGACGTCGTCAGTGGCGAGGTCGTCCTGGGTCAGCTCCCCGGGAACCTCCTCGATCTGAGGAGGAAGGAAGAGGACTCAGCGTTTCAGCATTATGAGCATTTTACACTTTATAAATCGAAGACTCACGATGAAGTTTCCGGTCTTGTTGGAACAGGCGAAGAGTCTGGGTGGGTGGGCGTCCATCTTGTCCTTAAGTCTGGTGGAAGTGCGATATGCCGTCTTTCCTCCCAGAATCTCCCAGAACTCATCTGTTAAAACCACAGACACACATCCACGTTATCATATTTTCTTTTAGATTTTTCAACAGAAAATATGAACATAAACTTGTGTGACTATTTTTCTGGCAGCAAAAGTAAAAAAGGTTATAAACTATTTACTTATCCTCATGGAAATAAGATGTTGCAACAATAACCAAAGCCAGTTCTTAAAAGAAGAGTGTTTAAGAAATCTGTTGCATCTGGGGGTGATGCAATCAGGACTCCTTTGTTTCAGTATGAATGAACACCTACTGTAGTTTAGTCCAAAGACAAAAAGAGATTTAATTTCCCAATAAAAATGCTATTTCAGCAGCTCCACCACGTTTTGTAGCCGACATGTACAGAGCCAGGGAATGTCTCCTCACCTGTCTCCCCCCCCTCGGGCAGCTCGGAGGCCGACACCCCCAGGATGTCGCACAGCTGCTGCGCTCCCTGCTTCTCTGTGTCGCTGGCGCCCACCCCCACCCACAGGAAGGAGTCACCGGGGGTCGCCAGAATAAAAGCGTCGTTGGAGTTCAGGTTGGACGCGGCTACGTCGAGCTGGAAGGACACAGGGGTGCTGCTGGTTAACGTGTGTGTGTGTCTGTGTGTTTGTGTGTTTAAACTAAACATTTTGCACTTTTATATTGTAGAGCAATCCCATCAGCATTATGTTTGTCCCTAAATGTCCTGTTGTAAAGATATGAATGTATCTACCTGTTATTACATATATATTACATAATTGCATTCACATCCATAGTGTCTGAATAATTATGGCAAATAATTCATTAAATATTTTAATAGAATTCAAAAAAATAAATTATCTTTATACAAGCTAAATAATCTGTCAGTGGAAATAACAATATAGGATTTCACAGTTTGGGGCTATTTTTAGTTGTGGATTAATACACATTTGGTGTTTTATGGTTTTGTTTGTGATTTCTCCGACGTGTGTTCTCCTACCTCCACAGCTCTGGTGTGTCCCGCCGAGTTGGAGCGGACCTGGAAGAGCCGCGTCTCCGCCGGGGCGGACTGGCCCCCGTCCCTGGACGTACCACCCTTGTACACCACCATGGGCCGCCCCCCAAACAGACTCATTAGGTGAGCCGGCTCCTTGCCCTGCACCACCCTCACCTGGGACATAAGAAAAAAAAAGGCCAAATGAAAACTCCACCACTGAGGAGAAGATCGAGAAGGTCGAGAAACTCCTCATGCTCATGTGTTTAATGCGGTGACCCCATCGCAGCAGGCACGTCCTCCCAAATAGTCTCTTATGAAACGTGAATCCTCAACTTATGAAAATCTGTTACTGACACAAGATGGCAGCATGGAGCTGAGCCACGTGTCCAACGAGGTGGGCGTCACTGTCTGTGAATCTAGGACAGATGACACATGTTATGTCTGGAACAATATTCAGTGTCTTCGCTCCTCTCATAAATATATTGTCACTATTAAAATAATAGCCTGAGTTGTTTTTTCAGGTTTTTGGGAAAACAAAAAAAATGTTATCAAATGCAGAGATTTAAAAAAAACACATAAAATATTGTGTCACTATATAACATTAAAGAATAAAGTGACTTATGCCAATTTTTTAAGTTAAGTTAAATGTTCATCCAGGTCTTCTTCAACTGTTTTAACTACTGAATGAAACACATTTCCAACATCCATATGACAACTTTTTGAAACCCGAGATGTGGAATATTTTCACTGAACAGCATGTTTAATGGACGGAAGGTCCTGCAACTTCCTTTCTCTCTTTATGTTTGTCAATGAATTTATTGATAAGCAACATCACTTTTGTACTACATGCATCAGCCCTTTCTAGTCGCATTTTCCTCTTTTGCATCCGTGTGCAATGCAGAAATTTAGGCCAAAAACTCCCTTTTGTCCAAAAAATGATTGAGGCCATTGTTTTAACATGGTGGTTTGTAGCCTCGAGGTGATGCAGCTAGTTCTGTAGCAGCAGAGTAAATTTGATTCCTCCTGAGTTGAGAATGGAGGGTAAATATTAGTTGATAGGTTCACACGTTAGTCCACATTAGTAAACTACCTACACACAGCTACAAACATATCCCAGGACTCGTAACTCTTCCTCCCACATGATATGAAACTCATCTGTCGCACATTCTGACACATTCTCTGGCCTTAATATCTGACTCTTGTAATCCTACATCTCTTGCGTTGGATTCCTGATGTGCACATTGACAAAAAAATGGGCCTGAAGCAAAAAAATATTATAAACTGCAGAGAACGGAAAAGGCTGAGAACGTTTTCACTGATTCGTTGCTCAACCGACTCTTACAACACGATTTAGCCAAATTCCTAACAGACAAAGTTCCTCTACGCCTGTCTATGAGAAAAAGATGAAGTTTGGCTTCTTTTGTTGAATGAAAAGCAGTTTCATATTCCTGAAAGTATCGCTCCAGTATTGGTCCAAGTCCGAAACTCTATGATATTCAAACTGTGAACAGAAAAGTGAAATTTACAAGACAGCTGTTCTATATAATGAAAGAAAGAGCAGGGAAACATCTGTAAGGAACATGGTGACCTGCAGATGTTTCCAGATGAGTTGAACTCAACAAACACACACACACACACACAGACAGATGTGTGATGGCACGGACACAACACACACATGATCCTCTAACATGCGAATGACACACGGAAGGAGTGAAGATGAATGAGTGAATGGCTCACATGATGTTTGCTTTGTACCACGATTAAATTCTTTTTCTTCATTGCATGAATGGAGTCGTTAAATAACCAGAGAAACCTACACAAACCGACGTTTTCCCTGCTGGTTCTGGACAAAATCATGTGAGTCATTTTGGTAGAATAAGCAGCAGAGAAGGGAAGGGAGAATACCTGAGTGGTTATAGGAGCACCGACAACCTGAAGAGACACAAGTGAAGTGGAAATGAAGCAGGAAAGACGCCGTAACAGAGGAACCAGGGACAGGAAAAAGTCACATGGATTAAAACACGGCTGCGCTTAGTGAGCCGGAGAAGAGAGGGAAAAAGAGTCGGATCAAACGTCCCACACCTGCACGGTTTCGGGTTTATTGAGGTTTTGCTCTTTGATATATTTGTAATTACAGAGATTCAGCTCACTGTAGTTTTAAAGAGATGTCTCTCAAGCGCTTCGGAAAGCACACGTCGCTTCAGGTTTGTCTCATAAATATTCACCAGCATCTGATTGGCTGATTCTTCACTTTGGAAGACTGACAGACGTGGGTGTGACGGTGCAGTGATGATTCCATCAGCCAGACATCCATTTTCTCATGACGAAGATAAGATGAAATCAATGCCCGATATTTTTTTTTTGGATGTGAAAAAACGTCTCAAACGTGCTGCCAATCAATAGTCATTAAAGTTAATCTAATGGTTTGGCTAGATTCATTGTTATTACAACTATTATCAACCTACTTTAAAGATTAAAGAAACGCTACCATAGTCCAGTTTTTATAAAACCCCTAGACCTTATCTAGTGTTAAAGAAAGCATGAAAGTGTGTTTATTTGCATGTAATGGGACCTTTTTAATTCTAGAAATGAGCATAAGCACACGAAGAAGGAACGAGGTGTTACCTGCACGGGCCCGCCGCCCAGCTCGTCGTCCAGCTGAGCGCAGAGGATGGCACACGCCCCGATCTCATCCTGACTGGAGTCCAGTCCCTGCCTGAGGAAACGTTTACAGGACTTATCATCACATTCACACACAAACGTCTCCACATCCCAGCACCGGAGAAAAAGTTCTCTTTATAGACACTGGTACTTCATATCATAGATGATTAAAATTTCATCTTTAAATGTAATATTTTATTTATAACCATGTATAATATCCTTTCTTAAAAGAGATTATTGATTTTATGAGTGTTTGAATGTTTAAATCAAGCACCATTAGTTTCATCATCATAGATATAAAGTGTTTGATAAGTAAATATAAACCCATTTTTTCTCTTATTATATCTTATTAGAAACATATCTCATACATTTAAGTGGATTGTTCAAACCTAGAAATCTCTTCTTCCAGCCATTTAGACACAGTGACTTTATGATTGAGGCAGATTTAGCTTTAACCGATGGGCCTCTCGTGTTCTCACCACATGTAGAGAATGTGTCCCTGGCGTCCTCCGTGATGGTAGTTGTACTGGATGATGTAGCTGTCTCCTCCGTAGAACTGTCCATACGTGGACGGGTCCACCGGCACCTTGTCGGATCCCTCGATGCGCCAGATCTGACGGGAAAGAAGAAAAACAAACGATTTTATCCAATTCAGTACATATCAAATAGGTTTTGCATTACATGGTTTTATACTATAAATTACGACTGTAAACCTTTCTTGATGCATAATTATCACTAATTTCTCTACACATGGAAAACACAGGATGCCTTTTTTTCCCCCTAGGATGGCAAAGTCAGCCAAGCCTGATTGGCTTAACTTGATATTCTGGCTACATTGGACCAGAAAGAAAGGGGACAAAAAAAGGGGGGAGGGAGAGAAAAAGAAAAAAAAAGGAGATGAGCTACTGATCCCTCCATTAGGATAGAATTAGGATTTTGTTCTTCTCGTGGTGATCTGTTTCTTTCTCCAACGCCAAGGACTGCATGACTTTTCTTATCCAACATGCATGTGTAGGTGGTGGAGCCTCTTTCCACTTGAACACTATCAGTCTCTTGGCTAATAAAGTGGTGTCGGCCAACACATGTCTGCCAGCTGGATCTGCCTTAAAGGTGGCGCCCAAAGGAGAAGGGTCAAATACGACAGTCGCCAGAAACCAGCTGCCAGAAGTGGACTAGGACCAGACAGGACCAGACAGGACCAGGCAGGACCAGGCAGGACCAGACAGGACCAGACAGGACCAGACAGGACCAGACAGGACCAGACCTCGCTGCCCTCTCACCTGTTTCTCGCCGTTGCCGTCGTCCACCATGCCGTGCTGGGCGGCCATGGACGGCGAGTCGTGCAGGGTGGCGGCGTCGAACGCCACCTTCTCGATCTTGGCGATGCTGTTGGCGATGTAGGCCACGCCCAGGCCCACTGTCTGGTCCTTGTCGCGCCAGTTCTTGAAGAACTGCTTGAAGAGCGGCGTCTCGCCCATCTCCGGCAGGATCTGGACCTGCGTGTTCTTGGGGTAGCCCATCTTCTTGATGAACTCGTCCGCCGCCTTCAGCGCCGCCTTCCGCTCGTCCATGTTGGCGTCCTTGCCTGCGGGGCGAGAGAGAAGCACGCATCTCTACTGTATGTTTCAAATTCTAAGAAACGTGGTTTAGTTTTAGTCATGGTTGATGGGGGCTGACCTTTCCAGACGAAGATCTTGCCGTCAGAGCCGTGGTCCAGGATGAAGCAGTCGCCGGATTCCAGGGCGCTCTGAGCAAACGGGTTCTCCGCCGCCACCAGCGTGATGGCCATTCCTCCGTTGGCGTTGGACACCTGCAGAAGGGGCGAAGGAAGGCAGAGCTGTCGGTTACAGCGAGCGGGGTCATTTAATTTAAGAACTACTTAGTAAAGAAGTAGAACAGGTGGCAAAACTGTGGATTGACAAACTACGATATTTTCCCACAGTAACTCATTACAGACAGAAAGCACTTAGTCTTAGATATACACGTTTCTACTGTTTTTCCCAAAGGAGGATTTGAACGTTTCTACGGCCAATAGAAACTGTAGTTTAGAGTAATCACTTCCACTGATTATAAAGTGAAGATAAACACTGTGAGAAAGTGGTGATGAAGGTGATGAATCTGTAAACAGTACTTTTAAAGTCAGATTCTTAACTGGATTTCATTGTGTGTTCCTGTTCATCCCACCTTGTAGAGCTTGGCCCTCTTCCTGTTGGAAGCATCAGCTTTGAGGTCATCAGAGGCTCCTTCTGGCAGATCAGGTTTAGGCCCTAAAACCTGAGGACAGGACGAGGGGGATCAAGATGAGCAGATTATCCACTGGCGCACCGCGTTATATGTAATATATCCTCACAGCAGATGGATCCCACCTCTAACATCTTCTCTCTCTCCATCCCTTCCTCGCAGACGTAGACGCGGGCCCTGCCGCTGCGTTCGTTGTCACGGATACCCTTGGCAACCTGCGTGGCTTTCAGCTTCTCGAAGCGGTTGCTCTGGGAGCCGCACCACTGATAAATCTCCTGTAAAATCACAGTGATGAATAAATCTTTACCGATTTACTGAAAAAAAAATTAAATTTACTAATATTTTAAATAAGCTAAATTAGAATACATTGTACTTATTGTACCAAATGCACATTTTCACCCTCATTTCATTTTTTTAGTTTCTGTAGTGTAAATTTCCTAAAATCTGCTGTAAGTTTTCTATAAATCTGTTCCATGGCCCCCGCCCCACTCACATCGCCCAGGTCCACGATGAAGCAGTCCCCCCGGTTGAAGCTGTCCCAGCTGACCGGCACCTCCGTCGCCCGGACAGCGCGGCGACCTTTGACCTGCAGCACTCGCTGCATGACCACCTCGTTGGTGACGACGTGCTTGAAGCCAGAGGCCACGCCCCCTTGCTGGAAGAAAAGGTGCATTTAAAATAAAATGAAAAATTAAAAATCCTTTTTTATAAATATAAGTGAAAAACCCAAACATGCAGATTTTGCAGCTGCGATCATGCACTCAGTGGAACTCCTACCATGTATTTGATTCCAGACTTGAAGTAGCCCAGGAAGGTTTTGGACTCGTAGCCCTGGACCTCGCGGTACTGGATGGGCTTCCCACCCAGGAAGTCGTCCATTTGGATGGTGAAGATGGCGGCTGAGCCTCGCTCATCCTGGGAGCTGGAATCACCTGCGCCACAGGTACGGCAAACAGACTCCATGTTAACGCCGGTCCGTGTTCAGCTGTAGTGCATCTACCCAGAGAGCTGCATGTTGTGTGAGGGATCCGCTCGGCGAGGGCTCAGCGAGTCAGCAGATCGATAGCGGGGGATCTGGTCCCGGCAGACGCATTAACGCATGCAACAATATTCTATTTCTGTTCAGCTTCATGTGAAAGGGTTACATCATCACCTGTTTATTGCTGTTTCCATGATCAATTTAGCTCACAAAAGCTCATAAAATCAATACGCTCTGTCTGAGTTTTGTGTTTTGCATAAATATAAATCCTAAAAAAGAACTGCACAGTCAGTCTGATCCTCATTCATCATTCATCAATACTCATTTACAGGCCTGATCTTTAGGTGACTGGACAGGGCTGCTGCTTGAGCACATGATCATTGTCATGTGACGTATTGATCTGGAAGGGTGAGGAGGAATCTTTTAAAGCGATACCGTATTATTTTACCCACTTACATCTCTGCAGAAGAGATGTTTTTGGTTGTGCATCCTGCTTACTGAGCTTTTAATTTTGTGATGAATGTTACTTCCTTTTGTAGGAAGAAGGGATGGATGTGCTCTGTGATTTGTTATCAGCTGCAGATACAGTGGAACTTCAAAGCTTTTTTTACTCAATGTACATTAAGGGGTCAAATTGAAGTTTCAACCTCATCTCCTGAAGAAACATTGTGAAGTAATGATCCAGGAGACTGGTGCTAAATAACAAGCGTCAGTGTGTTCAAGGCAAAGCTGTTGCTTACTCTGTGCTGCCCCTTCAATACATGGAGCTTAGGGTGAACTGGTTTCAGCATCAGCAGCACGTTACAATTATTTTCCAGGAAGATAGATACAGATCCTGATCTGATTTGCAAGCCAAACGGGATCAGCCAACCCAAATGAGACTGAGACAGGTCGTCTGTGCTTAGCCACATGTCCATGGACACCAGTAAAATACAATAAAAACAGATCCATAAACTGAACCGTGTCATGTGAATACTCCCGACTGGGCTTTTGAATATAATGACCCCCTCTTATGCAGCAGTGTTGGCGTCTGTGATTTAAAAGTTAGCATTACTCATATTTTACTACTGTTTACCCCATGTGTCTTTAAATAACTGAAACATTTGACAGTGGGTTTAACTTTATTTCTGCTTCAGTACTCAACTCTGGGATAGTGTTTCATTGCACTCACCCAACCAGAAGTGGAGATCATACTGCAGGTTTCCGGAGCGCTGTTTGATGGTGTTGAGGATGAGATAGGCGTCTCCGGTATAAAATCCCCCGTACAGGTTCTCAGGAACTGGCACCAAATCAAAGTTCTCCACCCTCCACACCTGGAGGCCTGCCTTCTGCCCGGCCCGCTCGAACTCTGGGTGGTGCGCTGCCATCCTCTCTGCAGGGAAATCACACACCAGAGATTTAGTTTTTTTTCTACCCTGCAGCAGTATACAGAGGTGTCCCCGAGCTCTGATTTTTTTTAAAGCCGGAGCCAGTAGTGAAATGCTGCAGAGATTAGAGCCACTGCTCTTTTATAACCCTGGACCCAGGGACTCCCTGTGCATGACACGTTCGAGACGATGCCACTCCCCTTAAGGCTGACTCGTCGCCATGGATACATAGATAAAGTTTGGGGCAATAGTTAGATATTAACGGCACGGTGACTCACTTCTGCCCTGTGCTCTGGGTGTTCCCTAAACTGAGGAGGAAGAGGAAGTCCAGGAAGTTTATGACTCAAGTGTAGTCATAACTACTAGTGTTGTTGGCAGAGGAAACACTGTGTATAAATACACATTGGAGCACATGGACACGCACATCTGTTCAGCCGTTGATTTTAACCCTATGCATGTACACACACGCACATCTGCCCACTAGGAGATATAAATTAAAAAAAACTTCTATCACTGTGTTACATAACATAATCTATATAATATAAAACTCTCTCTATAAATATATGTATACTATAAATAAGCATCATAGTGTTAAGCATTCAGTGTGAAAGGACACATCTGTGCACATTCACAGACACTCACACTCATTTCATGCACACACATGCCGTATACTTCAGCTGTATCAGAAAGCATGGAAGACACATGGTGCCTAATCAAGAGGTTTGAAGTAGGGGCCCCCACTGTTTGGATTATAATCAGATGGCCTCTCAGTGGCGTGTGTGTGTGTGTGTGTGTGTGTGTGTGTGTGTGTGTGTGTGTGTGTGTGTGTGTGTATGTGTGCATTTTTACAGATGGGAGTGGAGCATCCTGTTACCGTTACTGTTTGTAGCTGAAGTTTATAAATTAGCAGCTGCCAGCTGATTATCCTTTTGTCGGGATGCGTACATGACGCCGTTCTCAGCGCGTGTGTTTCTCACAGGGCTGAGAACGTATCCACTATCTAACTATTTAACTGGAAATACAAGGAACTCAGGGCCTCAGGACTTCATTGTGCCACACCCTAAACTAGTGTACAGTCAAATATTTGTAATTTGTAATTAAAATTATTTTCTACAAAATATTTAATTGGACACAAATGTCCTGTGAGTTTTTGCAGCACACCTTGTATTAAGTGCTGCCCTGCACAGCACACAACACACAGACTGTAGACAAGCCCTCTGAAGTGAAGCTGTGTCCTCAAATTAGAACCTCAGCTCTCTGAAAAGTGCTTCTGCACCCTTTCACCGTCATGTTGTGGAAACCTTTACTTTGCCGATGAGACTTTCAAACCGTCAGTGTTTCCCATTAACCACTGCGAGCTCTGTTGCAGGTTTTACGTGACATGTTCTGAAGGGGGTCATGTGGTTCAGACAGAATCCAGTTTTTATTTCCCCACGCAGCAATGCTGCCTGGACCTGCTGCCTCTCAATTTGCATGACTAACCATTCTGGAGCAAGAATCCCCCATTCTTCCACGGGGGCCGCCTGACCACAAACATGGCAGGAATCTCTTCCTGATCCTGCAGGAGGGACGAGGTTTAGGATTCATGCAGCCAGGCCAAAAAATGCTGGCTTCCTTTACTCCCCAATTATGCAACAGAGTTAGAAACTATGTTCTTTTTTATTTGAAATAATCATTTTCTCCTTCAAAATTTGCTCCATCTAACCAAACTGTTTTCAGTTGTCCTGACATAAATACACAAGGGCTTTCTAGTCATCCATTAGCACGTTCTAAATAATAAAACCATTTCTCTCAAATATTGTTCACAAAGGAGTGAACCTACATTCCACAATCAACAACCTGATCAACCCAGTGTGAAGGAGACGTGTTGCGCTGCATGAGACCAATGTTGAGTGTCCTCAGATCCCCCATAAAACAGAAGTGCATGTTCCAGACTGACTTTTTTATTGTAGCCAGTCTCAGCCACACCTGCAACAATCATGCTGCATAACCAGCATCTTGATATGCCACTGCTGTGAGGTAAAGTGCCCACTAATAAACATTTGTGAATAATCAGACTTCATACTTTTGAATGGTAGTGTATGATGTCAATCATTTCATGAATTGAAGAGAATCCTTCATGTCAACACTACATTAAGTTAAGACTTTTTTGCTCTAGTTTAAGCTCTTTAGTTCTTTAATTGCAATAACTGCTGTTGCTCAAGCACTCGGTGCAGCTTATGTATAGCATGATTCTTGTTAATAAATAGGACTACATTCGAAATCAATTCTTGTCTTTTGGTTTCACTCTTGCATTTTTCAGCTTATGTGAGTGTAAGCGTTGTATCTGACACAAAAATCACAGCCCTAGTTACAGTCGTGTTTGTGATCCTCGTAATGGTGAAAAACACGCGCCTCCCTGCCATCAGTGTGTTTGGATGTGCTGATAAACACCAAAACATGAAGTTATGAAAACCCCAGCCTTTGTTCGTTGTTCAACTATTCATGCTAATGCTGAAATAGTTGGACATGTGCAACACATCTACCTGATCTAATAGTTCTAATGAAGCTGGAAGCTCAACTGATGATGAATAGATGATCTGATATCTGTTATTTAATTTATCATTCTACTGATTTGGCGTTTACTTTCTGTTTGTTGAGCTCATTACTAATGTGGCTTACTCTCATTTCTACATTGAACATACCTCATTTCAGATTGTGGCCAACTACCAGTTAAGGAAATTGCTCAAAACGTGCCTTCCCTTTACGTGACCTTGTGGAGAAAGGGGAACGCACCTGTTCAGCTGACAATGTGCAGCCACAGGAGGACGTGGTAAAAACGTGTGTGTGCGTCCAGGAGTCAGACGAGGTCATGACTGCCTGAACCTCCATGACGCTGCATCCAGGTCGGGGCCAGACAAAGACTGCGGCTTTGTTCCACAGGGGTCGTTATAGCCTTAATGGAAGATGTGGAAAGCAGATTTTTTTCCGACAGCAACTCTGAGAGGCCTCTGTGCCACAAAAGTCAGCAGGTCTGAAGCCTCTGAGGGCACAAGGGAAGTATAGTAACCGAGCCTGTTTATGTTAAATGCCTAATTTTATTGGCTTCCAGGTAAAAGTAGCCTTAAAACACAGATAACTGCAGATATAAAACGGCTAAGAGGAAAACAGGATTACACTGAAAAACGTGTTTAGTCATCAACTCATTCTGGTCTCATTGAATATCAGCTTTCAGATCTTTTTTGGAGCTGGTATTGGTGATTCATAACATTCTCCGCAGGGAAACACGTGGGACACGGAAATTATCACTAGTGGAAATATTGGATTTTGGTGCACATAACAGTTAAAAGTGCATTCATCTCTGTTCATCAGTAGGGTAAAATAAACAACAATCAATGCTGCATCAAAGCATTTATATCATAATGTGTCGTAATATCTATGATGCTGTAGAAATCATTTTAACAGCACGCACATTTTAGAAAAAATAAAGCTGCCCAGTTATTATACTTCTGATTTATGGCTTTAAAGCACAGTGTGTACTTTTCTAAAAGACCCTGGAGACCTGATCCACAACTTCCAAAACAACCTTCACTACATTCCTCAGAGAACAAATCTCAAATTTCTTTAAAATGACTGATCTTCCTGGAATGCCTCCATCATAATGATGGGAAATGATCATTGCCCACCATGTTTTATATCTTTTCAGTTTATAAACAGGACAAAGAAAAAGGCTGAATTAGTCGAACTGGAACAAAAAGTAAATGATTAGATGTTAGAGGTGCAGGGTTTAGTTTCCTGCTCAGTGGTGTTTTTATCTGTCTGCTGTAAAACTTGAAAAGGGCGTGAACTAAAAATCTCAGAATTCTGTTTAACTCAGGACAAATCAGGCTGGAAGATTACATCCAATACGTCTCTGCATCATATTCTAACTCATATAAATCCCCTGTACTGCTGACCTGATTGTTGTAAATCTTTACATTTTCATATCTCTGCTCCGGTCTTTCCCAGCTCCAACAAGTTGAAAATGCAGCAGCGAGACGTTTTGACAAGGTCAAACAAAGGAGAAAGAGAGCAAAAACTTCCTTCCCACTGGCTACAGGATTGATTTTTTAAATTCCTTAAGTTTACTATGAAACACTTTGGAACAACTGTTGTGAGTAAAGTGCTATATAAATAAAGTTGCTTAGATTAGATTTGACTATATTCTCTTTGTAATAAATCAGTAACTTCTGTTTGAGCTGATAAAAAATGATTTATTAACCTAAACGGCCATCCCCAGCAGAGGATACTGATTAAAAAATATAAGGATGTAGAGAAGAGGAAACAAATTTACTGTAGGATCAAGTCCTTGAAGGTAACACTGGCCATGTTAATGCTTAACAGCTGTGATCATGACGAAAACGGCATATGTGCCAAACTTAGATTTTCCTTTCTTGAAGGAGAATGTTGTAATTTTTCCTGCATTTTTATGTTTTTTTTAGAGTGTTCTCTGCAAAAATGTTTTGAATCGGCCTATTATTGAGCAAGAAGTACCAGCCCACTTCACCACCGACGCCACTATAATGGAGCGTATGTGTATTCTGTCCTCTATAAGCAGTATTTCTTGCCTCTGTCTCAGGCTCCGATGTCTTAAGTTTCTTTTCAGTGTGACATCATTATGAGAATTTGAGCCTGACACAGGTGAAAATATACATGTCCCATCTGGCCGTCTGCCGTGATGTGGGCTGCAGGTTTTCCTGCTCGATACTGAAGCAAACCTAGACATTTCTCCTCAGATCATTCCAGTAGATGCGAAGAGGAAGAAGAATAAGTCTTCTCCTTCATCTACACTTGAAGTGAAGTTTTCCATGTGTAAGTTTCATGACAAAGGCATCCCGCATATGTACACAGCTGCCTTTCCTTTTTAATACCTGAAACGTTGGCGCATTCAAATAATCTGTCTTTCAAACCAGAAACAGCTGCATAGCTCTACTACTTACTTGTGGAAAATATCACTTTTTGTGCAAGCTTTTTTTTTTTATTCTGAAGATCTTAGCCTCCGTGGCACTAAATAAATCCGACTACCTTTGACTATGATCTTCTACCACGAATGGAGGGAAATACTCTGTCTCTGCACATGAAAGCGGTTTCATCCCAGAGTTAAGACACTTGTAGGTAGCGTCTGTGACTTAATAAAGCAAACATCAGAGCGGATACAAAGAGGCGTCTGCGTAACCTCACACTTTGAATAAATCAAAGCTGGCCTTTAAAAATATGTATTAACAACTCCTGACAATAGTTATAATAGTATAGTAGTTTTACATGCAATGAGTTTTATTTTTTTTCCTCACAAATATACAGAGAAAAAATGTTTTAAGTTTTGCTTTGTGGGTGTTCTAGTTGGCATAAAGTGACTCAAGGAGCTTGTTTGACTTGACACACACACACACACACACACACACACACAGCATAAATAGAACAAGTCACATGACTACTGGTTAGTGAGTCTTCACAGACATGTTGCAAAAGCAGATGGTACACCTCTCTGAAGCCAGAGGGGGGTTTTTATTGGGTATCTACCCCCTCATCTGCTGGCTCTTTGTGCCCCTTCCGCCTCCGAACTCTCATTCCAAACTCGGCTACTCGGCCCCCCTCCCCCACCGTTCACCAGCCCTGCTTTTGTGTCTGCCTTCGCTGGAGGCCTGAGGTTTAAGCTCTGAACTTGATCCGCTGCGCAGACAGAATCCGCGGCTGTTGTCCGCAAAACAAGAAAAGCCCACAGTAACGTTTGAGCTTCTCCATATAGAAAAGAAGAAAAAAAAAAAGATTGATTCCTCCTCCAGGAAGAGGGGGGGATTCTTGGTGACTCATTTTCTCCGTGCATGCCACTCTCACCCTCTTGAGGCCTTTTCAGCTGCTCTCCGGCCCGCTCAGGACTCGTCAGATATCACTGCACGGCGGCGGGCTGCACTCTCCGCTTTGTGTTTGCACAACGCAGAACAGAGGGAGGCTAAATTGCTGTTTATTCGCCGTTTATGGCTGTGTAAATGAGGAACCGACATATGGTTAATTAAACGGCACGAGAAGAGCAATCCACCTCCAACACCGCTGCCAAACGGCCGATGGCAACACGTCAATGGCGTGCACAATGTGTCCCAATGAAACTGATGCAGTTTCTGAAACGTCATTCCGCCCTCCAAGCAAAGCACCTATGAAACACGATGTGTGTTACGAGAGCAGGGCAGGGTTTGTTTTTTCCCCCGCTCCGATTGGGGAAAAAAATAATCTCGAGCAAAACTCCCAAGTTTTCTCCAGGAAAAACCGTGTCTGTAAATATTTGGGTCTGGTGTCATAAGTCCACTTCTCTAACTTGTGTTTGGTAGAGAATTTTTAAGAATGGGGTTTGAAGACGCGTTTATTCGACGCCTACTTAAACATCCTACGCCCCAGCCACGCCCCATTTCTACTTTCCAAATTTCAATAGTTAAATGGCTAAATAAGGCTGATCTGCCATAAAGTTCACTTCTGGCACTGATTTGGTGATTTGTCAGCCGAAAGAGATCTTGACTATTTTGGATACAAATTGTGCGATTTTGAGTGAAAATTTAAAAGCTGCAACTAACTATAACTATACTAACTATTATTTTGATTGTCAGTTAATCTATCAATTGATCGATTAGTTGTTTGGTTCAGAAAATGGTGTAAAATGTCAATCACTGTTTCCCAAAACTAAACAAACAACCTAACGTTTTTTTTTACAGTCCTCCCCCCTACAAATGATCAGTTTACTTAAGAATAAGAAAACCAGAAAATAATGAGATTAGAGAAGCTGGAACCCAAAATTTTCTACCATTTGGTCCTTGGAAATGACTCAAATGTAAATAGTTGGCAACTAATCAAATAATTAATATTTCAACAGTTTAATATCCATATTTCTATGTGTCTTTAGGACCTAAACTGTCAAAGTTTTAGAAATTCAGCTCTGTTTTAATCATCTTCTTACCCACGAATCACCAAATCAATGTTAACTGGAACCAGGCCTCCATTTTTTGTGGCATTATAACAACGTCACGCCACCTTCGCTTGAGCTAATAACCGAGGACACGGAGGACAGTCAGCGGGTGACGGCAACAGGTCCCTTGTCAGGAGACATTAACTCTGTTCTTGTTGGAATAAGAACAGTCTCCTGAATGTTCTCAGCCCACAGCAAGGTGGAAATGACATTACAGATGCTTTTTTTCCTCTTGATTTTTGACACGTCGTCCATCCAAAGCATCACAACTGTCCCTCAGAGGGCGCGGACACAGTTGTTCAAAGGCTCATGCCTAAATCTGAAGTGGGGTGTAGCTGCGGTCTGTGGATCCAGGCGTCCCGTAATCTCAGCTGAGTGTGGATCTGACACAGCGCGTTCTGATTGGCTGACAGAGGTCTGCCTATGTCTCTTTGTTTGTCACACACACACACACAGTCTGACACACTCACCTCACGTATGCTGAAACCAAAAAAACACGCACACATGATGTTGAGGCAAACAAGATGAACAACATCCTAATAATGTGTGGTGTGTTTCTATGGCAACCACAGATGTCTCTATATAGAACTGACATCTGTAAAAAACCATACCACAGGGTTCAACACACTGATGCTTTTTGGTCAATATTCTACAAGAAAACAAGTTGTTAAATTTTTTTTTTTTTGTATCACAGGCAGCCTGAAGACAATGGAAACACTCGTGAAGAATGTGCGTGTGAAAAGTGAAAACCACAGCATTTTCAGTCCTCACCATCATCAGAGTTGTCAGTGCCTGCCCATAAAAGGCAGCTGCTGCCTGCAACAGAGCCACGGTTTGAGTGGATTGGACAGAGAAAAACTTTAGTTTAAGTAAAAAACATCTTTTTTTTTAACATGCATTCCATTCTACGTTTTTTTCCTCCTCCTCCTCCTGCGGGGCCCACGTATCACGCCGTTGCGGGAGACTAACGGATCGGTTCATTAAAGCGTCTTATTACCGTGCGTCAATCTGCGCCGCGGACTGGACGTCTTCCGGCGAGCGAAGTTGCGGCTCTGATGCGCAGGAGGTTCTGTGTTCGGGGTCCGGACGGAGGCTGGTTGAGCCGCTTTGAGCCGCTGGTTGAGCCGAGGCGCTTCTTGCTGCAACCGGAGCGGGGACGCGTCGAGTCGGCGGAGCGGCGCAGAGAACAGCCGCAGTTTATGCTCGCGGCCCGGGACACTCCCCGTTATGACCCTCCCCTGACCGGCCTCACACACACACACATGCACATGCACAGCCATGCACACACACGCACACACACACACACACACACACACACACACACACCGCCCGCAGACACACGAGCGCACCATTTATCTCTATATCTATGCTATATTCCCTATAAATAAACACACAACAGGTCGAGGCCTGCTTCTTGATAAGGCTTTGTCGTGGTGATCTTATTATAAATCTCATCCTAAAGATGCGCATTTTACTATAAAACAAATCCTTTAAGTTGTGGTGTTTTTTTTGTATTAAATTTAATCAACATTCAATTACGTTTTGTTCCCTTGAACTCAATTAATTATTGCATGAATGCAAATGTACTTTTTTTCTTTTTTTTTTTTTTTTTGCAGGGGCTGTAAAAGTAAGGTCCAGACAGGTTTGAGTCACTTCCGGAAGATTCCGAGAGATTAAACGTGAACAACACTGCCCCTGTGTGGTCCTGGTGCACCAACATGTGCTCTGCTTCGTGCATGTGATGGGATCCAATCACAATCAACACTGACCCGTTATGCACTCAATTTTCAAGTATTTAAAGGCCGTCTGCGAGGTTTCAGAGTGTGTTCATTGGAATTTTTGACCTTTCTTCCAGAAGTGCATTTGTGAGGTCACAGGACGACAAGGCCTAGCTCTTGGTGTTCTATTGGGTTGAGGCCAGGATTGTGCAGGTCAGGTCCACACCCTACTCTGTCATCCAGGTGGACCGTGCTTTCTGCACTGGATGGTGGATTTGGATGGGTGAACGAATATTTTTGGAAATATAGTGTATTAATTAAGATGATACTGTATGAAAAAACATTGTTCATGTGCTCTGGCAAAGTAAAATCCTTAAGATTCAAACTGGTAAACCTACTTCATCCATGCATGCATACCTGAGACATTTGAATGTTATACTAGTACAATAGTGCGCTTTAGAACAGTGCAAATAAATTAGGTGATAAGATCACACCACAGACAATAGGAATTACATCATATTGAGACAATTATTAAAGACTAATAGAGGATGAACCATTCCTAATATTATCTACCTGGTACCTTAACATAGTAGAAGGCAAAAATATATTGGATATATTGATAAAAGTAAGATAATAGGTAGAGATAATAGTAAATCTAGAGCCCAATTATCACCCAGTACCCGAGTCTTGTGATTTCATTTGAAAAAAAAAAGCACTTTCCACCATAAATTGGAAAAATGCAGAAAACTAGATGGTAACCTTGAATTCTGTCACAGTCAGAGTATCTGAGGGTGTCCAAAAGTCCCAAAAAATAACTGACTGAACTTGATATTTGATATCTTGAGGCATGAAGACACAAGACTTAACCCCCACCCCCCATGATTAAACAGTACCAGCTGACAGACTCCACCACTCCATTCTTTTGTTGCAAAATTGCCTGTAAAACTTACCTTTTTTGAAAATACCTATTACTAATATATTTGCTTCACTTCCACAAAATGTTATGTTTTAACTGTTTATTTTCACTTTTTATTGTTATCATTAAGAATGTGAAGAACTTATTAAAAGATCTTGCCACATGTAATTATAGTGTTATCACAGTGAAATATAAACTTCCTCAATTGTCCAATGATGAGTATTAGTCAATAGTAGTAGAATGTGTAACTGAGGAAAACTCAAAGAGAAATGTGAGCTCACATGATCAGGATGGTTTTAATCAATGCAAGATCCTGGTGGCATGAGGATAAAAGCTCTCTCTGAGGCTCTCAGGCTGGCCTGATATATCTGGTACCTTCTTCCCAACCTCAAATATAAGTGGGTTAATCTTGTCTTTTTATTTTTCAATGAATCCTATTGATGCAGTTTATTGTATTTAAAAAGAGAAAAAGTAACCCCTGGCATTAACCTGGCTAATCACGGTTGCCCTCTAGTGGACAAAAGGTAAAATGCAGGGCAATCTGTAATAATACTTATCTCATATATAACAAATACATGAAGGAGCAAGGTAATAATACGTGTGTATTATAAGCTGGTTTCTGTTCTGACTTCTGATTGGAACATTGAATTTTGAGTGATGTGAAAAATGTAAAATAAACGGTCAGTGGCAGAATGCATTTAACTGCTTTTTCCTGTTTTTCTATATTATGTACTATTAAATACTACACTATATTGTTAAGAAGATAGAGTGAAGACAATCGTTAAATGTCAAAATGACATTTAAGTGAAAAATGGGAATCACATAGTGCTTCAAACTGATACTGATGAAATGCCCTCACTGATGTACATTCATGCATCATTTATTATGCAGAAAGTAATTTATGCAGGCTCTAGTCATGGCAGAAAACATCCCAACAAGAAACTCTTGTTTTTTGCTCTGCATGCTGCCTTCAGGAAGTTCGAGCAACTCTCAATAGGCAGAGTTATACACATGAGACTTGGACTTGAGCTCATCTGAAAGGTCAGCCCGACCAAATCACAAGAAAACATATTTTCCCACATTATCTCAGTAGTAACCATGGAGATGTTGACTTTATTTCCTCGGCCTAAAACTCAGTTTAAATTAGTTTATATGCTTCTGTATTTTCATTTTTATTTACAGTGTTTTTATTCTGTCCCTTGTGGGATGAGCCTGTACTAAGTAAAAGTCCCAGATGGAAGAAAAATTAAGAAATAGATTTTAATGAACTTTACTGAAATTAAGTGACCTGATGTGATAAAACAAAAAATCTCCAATGACACATATTTTTATTTGTCTGAATGTAAAATTTTTTATTCATCAAAATATTCAAAATTCAATGTCTAAAATTACCTTGCATAATCAGACTTTAATTCAAACTATTATAATTAGAAATAAATAGTCCCAGTAAAAATATTTGCCCATAGTAAGGTCTGTGGAGCTTTAAAGATAAATATGCAAATGCTGCAAATCTTTAAAATCTGAGTCTTTACAGGGGTGCTCATTACTGCCCTGTTCATCTCCTGTATTTCTTTGCTAGAGCGTGTTTTTTTGTGTCATCTGATTCCATGATGAGGGACAGGTGCTGGCTGCAAACAGGCTGCTTGAGGACGACTGAGTGAAGAGCTTTTTTCTTTGGAAACATCAAATAACATGTTGGAAATGACTGACAGGTGAAGTGGGTCAGAAAGCGCTGTCTCGGACTGAACCGACAGCTTCACCAGCTCCAAAATAAGATATCGCAGTTGACAGCTCTGATAGCTCTACCCCGACTGAACAAAATCCCAGCAAAGAAATATTCATCTCACTTTCTTTTCTCCCGGGTTTGTCATTTGATAGTATTCTGCACATTCCTGTATTTTAGAGTGAGTTGTGGCTTAGGTACGCTGTACGTCTCTGTTCTTCAGCGAGTGAGAAAGGGATGATGTAAAAGATCTGAAGTGTCTATGTGGGTGGTGAAACTATCACTTGCACATCTGAAGGCCTCTGTGTTTGTGGTGCTAAGCTCCTCAATCCCCTCCAGAGTCCACCAACAGACAGCGGTTCCTTTGCAGTATGCATGACTTACTAAAAATAATGTGAGGAGAAGAGAAAATGTCTTGTGCTGATATTTTAATGGGGTAATAACAGGCACCTTTTGGATTGCTTAAGTCATGCATGAAAACATGGCGTCTATGTTAATGATGCTAGACAGGTGTTTATGGATTATTGTGGCTTAGTTTTCTTTTTTCTTTGTTTTACCATATGTGCAAATGATAAACAAAACTAATTCTGATCGTGCTTTTGTGTTTATATATTTAAGAGGTAAGAAATAACTAGCAGCTAGTGACCTGATTTTCCTAAATTTGTGTTTTTTGAGTACATTCTTAAACCTTCTCTATGAAGTAGCCTACTTTTCAACTGCTTCTGGGAAGTCATAAATCTTCAATCAATCAAGGAGTCCCCTTTTTCTGTATATAATAAGGTCAGGTTGATTGATGGATTAGTTAAATAATTGATTGGTTGATTGATTGAGTAACCTTCTCTGTATTCTATCAAATTCTACAATTACTACACTGAAAAAAATGTGACAGCTTGTAAATGTTATATATTACCATGTAGTTTATTTAATAGATTAGATTTAAATTTTTTATTGAATCATACATAAGGTTTTTTATTTAATTCTAAAATGTACTGTCCTTTCTTAAAACAACCTAATTTATCTAGATTATAAGAAGAAGATGATTTTTTTTAAAGAAATTATTTGGTTTGGTTTATTTTCTGTTTAATTAAGATCCAGAAAAAGTTCTAAAAGTTTTATTTGGGTTGAATTTAACTTAAATGAATATAAATATGTATTATTGAATTTACTTAAATCATTGTATCATACTCAAGAAAAGAAGTATGAGTAACTTTATCCAAATGTATTTAAATAGAAATATCCTGGAAAAATTCTATTAAAATGATACTTTCTTTCATTCTTATTATTCTGTCAGTACTGAAAAAATATAAGGACAATCAAGATTATAAATACTAGAGTAAATAAAATAATTTGGTGTTACCACTTGAGATAATGACATTAAGTAATTTCAACCAAGAACTTCTTGCGTGTACCCAAACACCATTGAGAGTGTCCTGCGTGGCGACATCACTGCCTGGTACATGGACACCACCGAGCAGGACTGCAAGGCCCTGTAAGAGCAGCTTGTTACGGCTAATTACACAATAGGTGATGCACAATAGGAGATTTAGAAACAAGACACTGCAAACATAAGTCTATGTGAAGCATTAAAGCTTGCAGCCACACAGATCACACTTTTTTTCAGCTTGCATAGGGGAAAGAAGGAAGAGACTAAGGAAGAGCTTCTACCCTCAGGCCACGAGGACTGTAAATGAGGTCACTGCCTAAGACCGGCTCACATATATTATTTGTTTTTTTATATCACTACTAATTACTTATGTAAGCTATTTTTAGATCATAATTGATTATCTGAATTTACATGTGACAATAAAACATATTTGATTATTACTGTATAATAAATCATATACAGGGTCATGGTAGTGCAAGAGTGCAAAGAAGAATGGGATGCATAGTGTATGGATAATGAGTCACTGTATATACAGGGGTGGTTTATGTGCATATTAAATAGCCAAGTATGCAAGTACAGCATGTCCCCATGGTAATAATGATAATAATATTTTACTTTAATATTTTAAAGTTGTAGGTTGACAAAATGAAATACAGAATTAAATCATAATCATTTGAACTGTTTTAAATATTGACTATACAAAGAAAATATTTAGGTAGTGAGGTGTATGTAGTCATATTGAAATGTTGTACACTGGGTGAGGATCATGGGTATTTTTTTTATTCCAACACAATATTACAATATTAATACTTCAGGAAGCTGCTGCTTAGGAGGACAGGAGTCACAGACTCTCCATCACTACTACACACACACACACACACACTAATAGGTGTCTTGTGCGTTCATGTATCCGTGCACGCGCTTATTTGTGCACGCGCATTATAAAAAGCCTTTGGTTCACGTGTGTAAAGAGACTCGAGATGGGATGGGGGGGGAGTGACTTGTAGGATGCGGAGTAGCCGGCGGGGGGGAGTCTCTGAAACACACACACACACACACACACACACACACACACACACACACACACACACACAGGGAGGGGGAGAGAGAGCGAGTGTGAGAGATAGAAAGAGAGAGAGAGAGAGAGAGAGAGAGAGAGAGAGAGGGGAGCGGGAAAGGAAAAGCAACCGGAGCAATATTATAGCCGGTGTTACGGTGAATTTAGTGCCCGGAAGAAAAAGTTCAGATCCCACGAACCCAGCAGCGCGTGGGAGTGGGAAGCAGGATCGTGACTTGTCTCATCATGGCAGGTAAATTCTGTTTAACACACACACACGCACGCACACACACACACACACAACCACGAACGAACCGGCGTTTTTTTTCCTTTTTACAACACGGTTATCTTCCGACGGTTCCGCCGGCAGCCTGAGTGTCATTCAAGCTAACAGGAGTGAGCTCGTGCTAGCGGCGGCTAGCCAGCAAACTCCGGTGTCATCACCGAGCCGGCTAACGCTAAGCTAGCCAGCTGCTGCTAGCAGGGCAGTAGCTGTTTACCATTCTTCTCACCGGCCCGAGACCGTTCTCGCAGTCTTAGCGTTAATCACTCGTTTAACAGCTATCCTGTCTTCTGAGGAGAGAAGAGCAGCGGTGGTGTAGCTGCCTGGCTTTTCACTGCCCTGCACACACACATTTGACAAACATGCAATGACTAGGCGAGCTACGGTTAGCTCAAACTTTGACATTGCCCACATGCAGGCTAGCAGCCCGGGCCTGCTGCAGGACTGGACTCGCTGTTAAATATCCTTTTGCAACTTCTGACTGAAACGACGAGAGCAATCACAGAGCTGGTTGACGGAGTCATAAAATAAATCTGAAGCTGCAATAATCTCTACAACAATCAAACCCGAAGATAGGCAGGGATTTATAAAGGCTGTAGCGTTCATGTTTCATTCATCAGATGGTAATTGTGCACTGGGTGTAACGTTAGTTATTATTGAGATTATGTGCGCTTCGGTCCACTGTAGTCAAATTAGATTCGGGGCTATATAATCATATAGTAAAAAAAAATAGGTCAATATATTTAGTGCATGTATTGGGTCAATTTGGGCGGGGAAATGACACCAATGTCCATGGGCAGATGCATTGCACATTATCTTGTGGTTGTTGAATCTGATGGATGAGATGATTTGCAGATGTATGCAAGAAATGCTGCAATTATTAATAACATTCTGTCCTGGCCAGGATCAACTCAGTCCTGCCTTCTCGTTTTAAATCATGATTCACAATATGCCTGTGATGAAGCCACAGTGACTCATAAGTGTCCTTGATTTATCTGCAGAGTTGTTCCACCATGGGTTGGACATTTTTTTTTATTGACAAAGCAGACCAGTTTTCATTGTGTAATAACACAGACGATCACTGTAAAAATATGTGGAATTCAGTTACCTTTGTTGTGTCATGAGCAGTTGATGGAGAACCTGTTAAGTGGTGGTTGTCATAAAACAAACAAGGCACCATGTTTGTTATATAAATATATTTCTATCATAGATTTCTGGCATGAGAGGATTTCCTGTTGGTGTAACAGTTGGCCTGGCTTAAAATAATAAAAAAAAACATGTTTCAGGACTGAATCCACCTCCTGTTGTTCTAATCTAGAGTTTAGGCTGCATTTATGATTGATACATAATTTACCCTTTCTTTCAACAGGAGAATACCACAGTACTAACCAAGTCTCAAATCAGATTAAACATTGACGATTACTGAAAGGCCTGCATTTCAAAACAGTTTAAATATGTTGCTATTTCATGTTGCCATAACACTGGTTTTACAGGTATTGTGTGGGGAACAGTTCAAGGAATCGCTATACATCGATCTTGTTCTGGGTGAAATTGTGCGTGAGATCAATTTCAAGATCAGTTTCACTTTATGTCCGATTTTAGGCTTGCACAACTTGAGAGGATATGTGCACATGTATGACTGTGCAAGGTTGTGCAACAGGCCTGCCATGTTTCTGAAGTTCCAACATCATTTCTCTAATATGTCATGCAGAAATATGCTGCACGCTTGCATGTGTGACCGCAACACGATCAGAACAACGCTTTTCAATTCCACATCAGGCAATGAATTGTTGCTTATCGGCCCTAAATGATAAACCAATAGTGAAGAATGCCCACTGCAATATAAATGAGCTATTTTTTTTCATCTTTACAGGACCTGGAGGTGATATGCAGTGGTGCTTCTCTCAGGTGAAAGGAGCCATCGATGACGACGTAGCTGAAGGTATAAGCTCTGCCAAACATGTATTATTCATAAGCATAAAACAGGGATGGGAAAGTGGAGAGAAATGTTATTGGTAATACACAACAGCTGGCAGTGATTGTGCAGATAGTATTTCAGTGTCTTCCTCATGTGTTACATGTGTTGACTAAATCTCTAAAAAGCCACAAACCTTCTCTTAGCTTCTTCTTAGGTTGTTTCAGGGTCTAGTGATATTATTTTAGTAAACGCTATAATAGGCTGATGTCAGAAACAATCTGCTTTATCTCCAGATGGTGGTTAGAGAACATTGGATGAACGTGCATTATTAATAACATCGCCTAAAACACTACTAGGTGTTGCAATGTTCAATGTCTTTAGGGTTTATTGAAGGGTTGTTGTCTTTTCAGGTCAATTACAGGCATAGATATGACTATAAACTGACTCTAATTTAAAATCAGTTTATAGTACTTTTCAAGTAAGTTCCACCTATAAAGGAAAACTCATCTTTGAAAGTCTTTCTAACTTAAAGAAAGTGTTATAAATATTGCAGCTTTGATTCAGCTCTTATGTTATGTTCTGTTCGCTGTATAGGAGCTGTAATTGCTGTGCTAAGGTAGTGCTACAGACTTCCTGCTATTTCTTCTTCACATTAAAAGCTTTCCACTGGTGAGCCACTGGCTCTTAGTGCAACAGGAAATTCAGACTCGATTGTCACTGAGGTTAGGAACTTAGAGCCGTGACTCGACCATACACAGTGCATGGCTTATTCATACTTTTAGCCTGATTCAAAATCAATGTGACTTTATTCAGCACTTTTTGTTGGCAGGGTAGATTTAGTATCTCAAAGGGGAATGGTAAAAGAAGTGGCCGCTTGTATTGGGCCTGCATTACCGATACTGGCTGCAGTACAGGAGTCCCAACTATAGGGCAATTTAGCAATAGAGCTTTGAGCAGACAGGACGCTGATTTATAATCTTAAACATATTTGGTCTTATTAAACAGGAGTTCTAGGAACCTGTCACAGAAGTAATTTCTTTTTCCCTCTCAATCACTGCAAGGTAAACAGTTGAATTGACATGCTTCACAGTTTCTTGTATAAGTAAGATTGGTTTTGCTGCAGATCATTATTAGTCAATATTCATTCTCAATAGGTGGCCTCTATAAGAGTGGACTAGACTAAACAATCACTCACTATGCATAGCTTTCCCTCTCTCGCACAAATCTACCTCTGTACACAAGTGTAGACAGCGAGCGGCTTCTCGGCACAGCAGGGATGTTAGAGATGAGAAGGGGAACAAGCCGTCTGCCAGAAATCTGTTCTTCCTGGAACAAAAAGCGGCTACTCCGGACTTTATCATTGACACACAATGCAAAAGCCATCATGACCATGCAGCTGTGGTGCTGTTATTAGAGCATCAGTGTGCTTTTCTTGACGTCCCCAGAGATGTGAGCATGGATGGATAGAGACAGACACACACACACACACACACCGCTCTACAACATGATGAAATAGAAGTGGCAAAGCCACAAGTTGGATTGAGCCCGGCTTGTTAGGCTTGTTTAGCCTGCCCTGAGAAATGAGATAAAGTTACAGATGTAGATATTTACAGATATAGATGCATGTTTTTCTCTTTATTCTTCTTCTTCTCTGGTCACTTTACTGTCTGTTTTTTTCTAAAGTTGCAGTATATTGACAAAGGCCAAAACAATTGAATTGATTTGTTATAAGTGTTTATATAATTTATTGTTCTACCTTGTGTTTTGTGAACATTTAGCTTTTATTTACATTTCTATTTGATAAAATGTTTGTTTTATTCCAGTGTATACTACACTCAACCCTTCTCCCAGTAATCTTTCATAGACCATGGTTTAAGTTGTATAGTTGTCTCAAAGTTAAAGTGCAATATGTTGCACATGTTTCCTGACTATATATAAAGCTGCCAATTGTCATGATACTTTATCTCTCAATTGAAATACTTAATATACAACCTTGTTAAAGTAGCTAAATGAATAATAATAATAAGTGATTACAACATACGTACATTCATTGTTAAATAAGGTGCAGCATGCTTCACAGCACAGCTCTGATGTTGTTCCCTTCTTTATGTTTCAGCTAAAACACATTCCAACAATGCAGTGACAGAGTAATGCACATTTTTATTGTTCTTGATTTATGCAGTTTCCAGCCAGATAGTGACTTCCAAGCTTGTGTCTAGAGCCTAGCGTACCTTGGGTCTCCATGAATACAATGTTCACAAAGACCTACTGCTACTACAGCGGCATTGCAGCATCGTGTTTCTGCTTCAATGGGCAGGAAAGGGTTAAGCAAGGGTGTATGTATGTATGCATGTTCCTTCGGTTCATAAAACAACATATTGCTGCTGGGTAATGCTGTGTGAGTATGTGTGTGTTGGGGGGGGAAGGGGGGCAGTGGAGAAAAAAGGAAAAAACTAGGTTACTCTTTTCCGTCTGCTCTACATGCTCTGACATCCTCCTGCATCTCGGCCTACAGTTATCCATCCAGTACGCTCCGATTCCCTGAAAGATTAAGCAAGGGTTAACTGGGATTAACTGAGTGGCTCCTCATTGTCTTAAGTATTGGAAAGACACTGATTTACCTCTGTACATCAGGTTAAGAATAACATCACCACAAATGCCAGCTTTAAATGTTTGACATGTTTGTGTTTTTTGTTTTCTCAGCGGACATCATATCCACAGTTGAATTTAACCACACAGGAGAGCTACTAGCCACAGGAGACAAGGGTGGACGTGTAGTCATTTTCCAGCAGGAAATAGAGGTACAGCTGTGTTTTTGTCTTCTGCTTTGGAGTTTTATCCCCACAGCACAATACAGTTTTGAGGAAGTCAACACCTGAACTCAAATAATCAAACATGATTTTTTTTCTGGTAGCTATTTTGTAAGCAGAGATTGAATGTTTAACTTGTGGCGTTTCTTGGTAAAAAATCTGTCACTTCTTATTCTCAAATAAGAGCATCAAATATGGAACAAAAATCACCACAGCAGCTTGCTTGTGTAACGCTTGTTCCTTTCATTTTTCTGTGATGCTTCACCCCGGCTTCTGGCAGAATAAGAATCAGCCTCAGTTCCGGAGCGAGTACAATGTTTACAGCACTTTCCAGAGCCATGAGCCCGAGTTTGACTACTTGAAGAGTTTGGAAATAGAAGAGAAGATCAATAAGATTCGCTGGCTCCCTCAGAAGAATGCTGCTCAGTTCCTGTTGTCAACTAATGGTAAATTCGTTAAGTCCACACAATTTTCTTATTTATTTTTTGTAAACAATGGTCTTACATCATTGCTGCACTGATCTTGGTTGGTGGATGGAAGACCGTCAGAACTTGACCACAATTAACATCACAGCTGGTTGGTAGTCAAGTACTTTACATTACAATGCTGCTGCCCAAATAGAAAGTAAAAAGAAGTAGAAAGAAACAACATGTTAACACAAATTGAATAAACTAACCAGATTAGATTGAGTGAGGTAACTCCATTTAAAATAAGTACATACTCTAATAATATCTGACATATCTGTGCTAATTTTGATAGATGGTTTCATTAATACTATTTAATTGAGAAACTAATTATAGCCTATTGTACGGTTCAGAATCAAGTCTGGACAAGAACTGGAAATAATGTTTCAGACAGTATAATTTATCAATTTCTTTCTGAAGACCAATATAATACAATTTAACAAGTTGTGTTTTCCATTGTCTACCTGTAACATCCAACCTCTACTCCTGCATTCTGTGTTCATATTGTGTGAAGTAGGCCAGCACTTATTCTCCACAAAAATTGATGACACAAATCTGTGTGAAACTAATTCTGTGAGTGGAAGGGAAATACTATTGTCAAGCCAAGAGTATGTATTTTTCCTTTGGAAAAACCTGCAGCTACATTGTTTTTTTCTCTTTATGTTTGACAGATAAAACAATTAAGTTATGGAAAATCAGCGAACGGGACAAGAGACCGGAGGGCTATAATCTGAAAGAGGAGGATGGACGCTACAAAGATCCCAACACTATCACATCACTGCGGGTCAGTCACACACCTCAGTCATACACTACCTGAGAGGTATTTTGAGATGGATGGGATTACTCAAACAGACCAGACTTCCTAGGAAGAACTGTAAAGTAATCCCCGTACATTTATTTTGTAATTGATGTATTAAGAGCGGAGCTTTGCAGCTCAGTAGTTTGACTTTCTTACCTAACGCAGCATGCTCAGATTACCTGCCCTGACCTTGCTGATCCCTCCATAATGCACTTATAATGTAGGTGAGTCCCAAGGGAAGGGAAGAAAAACATATTAGAATTTAGGTCCAAACTAAATTCATGATGGGACGAGGGCTGCCTTCAGTCAAAGGACTGCTGAGAGGGCAGCATATGAAAACATGTCCTATAAATGGTTTGAAGATTGGATGAAAAAATGGGGCAAATATTTTTGGAGACTCCTGACATCGGCCATAAAACCAGCAAATGGATGGTCGGTTTGTTTTGTACTAAATACATATGTGTACATCCAGTGCATATGATGAAGTGTTTAGAGTGGGGGGTTTTTTGTATATATTTTGTGATGCACATTATTTTGTTTAAGAAATTATAACATTAGAATGGCAATCAGAACGTGATTTTTATGATTATTTTCAAAGCTATTATGGATGGATTTGTTATAGAAAGTCTGAAAATATGAACATGATCTTGAGGAAAAGGTAAAAATAACTAAGCAAGGCTGCGTATGTGGTTTATCTGTAGCTACAGTTGGCTTTTCAAAGTGCATCTTGATAGGAAGATATAAATAGTTCTGCCTCTATCTTGTAAGAAAAGCCCAAACTCTTAGCAGATGTTTGACGAGCACACAGATGCAGGCTGAGTGTGAGGAGAATGGCTGGAGCAGGAAATATTTCCAATCGGCAATATATCGGAGTGCAAGCATTCTTCAGCGCAGAAGCGGAGCCAATCTGAGCACACGCAGGAGCTATTTGAGTACAAGAGCAGGGTTTGAGGGAAAGAAAAACAAAAACTGAACATGAAATCAATAATCCATACACTCAAATTGAAAGACCACACTTTCAAATTACACAGGGAAAAAAATCTCTTACTAATTCAAATTCTCTCTGGTTGTTCTTTTTTGTTTTTGTTTTTAAAGCTAAATACAATTAATTCTAAAATTAATGGCAAGCTTTGATGTAAAATTGTGACTTTGAAGTCAGGAAGAACTACTGGTTTGGTTTCATGTTGCTAACTACAAAAATAACTCAAGTCCTGATCTATGCTACCAGCTCTTTGAGATATGTTTGGACTCCTGTCACATCCATGTACCTTCAGGGTGCGTGGTTATCAAAGCAGTCCTCCAAAAAGCTCATGTTACACACTTCGATGCTGGCACGCAAGTCACAACTTTGGTTATTCAAGGCATTTTTAATTTGAAAAGAAAATGTCCCTCTGGGGTGTTCTTCACTGTGCATGTCACAGCTCTCACAGACAGTTGCACATCTGTAATTATCTTATGGCGAGTGCAGGTAGCTGTTGATTTTAAAACTTGACAGAATTGCTTTGTCACATGTGCATATGGCACACAAGTGAAAGAATCAGTTGAAGCCCTATATGAGAGGGGTAGTTCTTGCTTCTGAGTTCAAACAGTTTAATGAATGCGTGTCATTTTCTATAAAAAACTTTGTAACAGAAACAGAAGTTGCCAGTGTGACATTATGTCCTGTTTGTTCATATCTCAGGTACCAGTTTTAATACCCATGGACCTCATGGTGGAAGCCAGTCCACGGAGGGTGTTCGCAAATGCTCACACCTACCACATCAACTCTATCTCAGTCAACAGTGACGATGAAACCTACTTGTCTGCAGACGACCTCCGCATCAACCTCTGGCACCTCGAGATCACCGACCGCAGCTTCAGTATCCTTAAAGTCCTTCACTCAAATGCATTTTTCTTGTTAATGCACTGGCTTGTTATTATAACTTCACTTGGATGTTTGGACTAAATGGCACAGTGTGAGACTTGAAGGCTGTTTTCATATTCATTTTTGCTGAAAGGAAAATGCTTCTTTGTGCTCACTCTTCAGAGTTTCAGGGTACAGGGCGAACAAGCTAAAACAAAAGCTGTCTTTATGTAATCTTAACTGTATCTTGGTTTAAAAACTGCTGGATGAGACAAACCAGCCCCTCTTCTCTCTACTAGCAGGATCTGCAGCACTGAATCACAACAGCAAAAGAGGAAAGCACGGATACTGACTAATGTCTGTGTCTGACTTAAATGTTCAGTTCAGTTATACAGTTTCTAATAGTCATTAGAGTGAATGTTTCTGGAAATGACTGATTTTTGACCGGAAAATTCAGTTGAAGCTTTATATATTTACATTTCTCCGCTTTAAGGGTAAAAAAAGCTTTCTCTATATATGATTTATCTATTTTCAGTGTGCTAGCAGATAAAGGGGTTGTGTCTGCAGGACCGAATCAAACCAGTGCAGTGCAGTCGCCTTGGGGGGATGCACAGGCTGACACCCGCACACAGGCGGACAGACAGCTGAGCAGCTGTGACTCGCGCACACTGTGCTGCTGCTGCTGCTGCAAACCTCAAAACTAGCTGACAACAAGAGAGGAAAAAAAAAAGACAAAATCTCTCTTTACAAGCAGGTAGAACAGAAGGCAGGAGTTTCCGGTTTGAACTTGTATCAGAAAGCAAGCGTGCATCTTTTGAGGAAAGAAGCCTCATGTATCACTGCTACACTTTTCCCCTACAGACACGTTGCAGCGCCCTGTGAAACTGCATTTAGGACACGTCGTGCCAGGGAAGCACGCGGGGCTGATTAGCTACTGCTAGCAGCAGGGCTACGGCGACTCACGCTGGAGAGATGATACGGCTGCGATATGGGCTGACTGCTCGGACATTTGCCATTGTGATTTATGGCTGTAAAGTTAGAAGCGCCCTTTGTTCTAGCTTTAGGAAATGGAAACGCTGATGCACGCACACGCACACACACACACACACACACACACACACACACACACACACAGAGTCCTACAATATTCATTTCTCCAATTCTGTCAGCAATGTGTCTGTTCTTGACGCAAGAGTTTATTATCAAGGTCATACTTTTATTATAAATCCTGATTTTTTTTTTTCTTCTGTCGTATACCATACTCTCCTGGGTTTACCTAAATTATGGAAATATATTTGTAAACACGATAAACTGATCCAATATGTGCCTAATTTTATATTTTGCATATGTGTAAAAGATCAACAGGACATATCTATAGGCTACAGGAGCTGTTTATTTGTGCTTTTTATTTGGGTTTGTCTGAGTGTGGGTCAGATTACCACCATTTTTAATAATAAAAAAAAAAAAGGTCAGAAATAGTTTGGTACCAGACTGATGCCATTCCTCAAAGGGTCTTGATATGTTTGTTTTGGTCCACATCCATAGATTTTAGTGTTAAGGTCTGTCCAAACTAATCGTACCAAGGAGTAATTGGATTTTGGAATGAGTGAGAATGATTAGATCTTACCACCCATCTTGCTTTTTCTCCAGACAGCTACCTTTTTTTAAAATGGTCCACTATCAGTCAGATACTGTCTTTGTTTTCTTGTTCTTTGATTTGCAAAAATGTACATGTGCACTAAGCACATGTGTGTTAAAGCCTGGAAACACTGTGTATTCCACTTAGCCCAGTGTCCTTCAGATATTGTTGACATCAAACCAATCAACATGGAGGAGCTAACGGAGGTGATCACAGCAGCGGAGTTCCACCCTCATCAGTGTAACACCTTCGTGTACAGCAGCAGCAAAGGAACGATCCGTCTGTGTGACATGAGGGCTTCAGCACTGTGTGACAAGCACTCCAAATGTGAGTACCTACTTTGATCACTTTTAATCACCACATCTACCATGGGTGCAATGTGATGAATTTATTATGCTCAGCCACCAGATTTTCTCTGAATTACTTTTATGTCAGATGTGTAGAGTGTACTGCAGCTTGACTTGGTGTTTGTACTCATTCATTCCTTCTTTTATGCTTGTCCAGTGTTTGAGGAGCCAGAAGATCCCAGTAATCGTTCCTTCTTCTCTGAGATCATATCCTCAATCTCAGATGTGAAGTTTAGCCACAACGGCCGTTACATGATGA
The DNA here is from genome assembly GCA_036785175.1 of Eupleurogrammus muticus. NCBI lineage: Eukaryota > Metazoa > Chordata > Actinopteri > Scombriformes > Trichiuridae > Eupleurogrammus > Eupleurogrammus muticus. The sequence goes on along the minus strand of JAYKQN010000013.1, from coordinate 17,205,167 downwards.
CCAGAGACTATTTGTCTGTAAAGATTTGGGACCTGAACATGGAGAGCAGGCCAGTGGAGACCTATCAGGTGAGAGCGATGAAACGGACAGTAAATGCATGTAGGAGTGTAAGTTTGTTAAGCTGTTGTAATCAGAATGTGAGCTTTGAATTTACCATGTTTGGTGGCGCTATTGTTGAGTAGAACAGCAGGTCTGCTCCAATAGTCTGGATGACATTTATCCTCCTTTTTTTAACCACTTCATGCTCAGACAATCTCCTGTAATGTTATATTAAGTCGTTTTGTCTCTTGTAATTATACAGGTACAGTCATGGGGCAATATAGATCATTTACTCTAATATTAATGACTGACAACTTGTAAGTTTGAACCGTTCTGCTTAGCTCTAACTTGATCTATCATGCTGAATAAATTCATGAGGTAAAACCATTGGCTACGTACTACGGCTGAAGTTTTTCCGACCATATCAACGATTATAACACTGAGTCTATCTATTTATCTATCTATTGTGCAGGTGATAATGTGTTCTGTAAATAGAAGAAAACATTTTAATATGTGCATGTATGTGCTGTCTATATTGCCTAATTCCAATATAGATACCATGCGAAGACCGATTTGTAGCAATGACCACACCTTTTTTTTTTTTATAACCATTTCTTGTTATTTTGAATCATGGCCACTAGGGGGCACCATAAACATGAGGATTTGCCTGTATAGAGCTCAGCATGTTCCATTGTGATAACCTGGTTCATTGATGGGTTATGTAAATCTGATTTCATAGGAAAATATAAATCTGCTGTGATAGTGAAGCTCTTTCATGGTGGTTGTGTGACTTTATATTATAAGCAGCAGCAGGAGTAGCAGGAAATAGCATTCCTCTCATACCTGCCTCTGATCATTGCAGGTTCATGAGTACCTGAGGAGCAAGCTGTGCTCGCTCTATGAGAACGACTGCATCTTCGACAAGTTTGAATGCTGCTGGAATGGCGACGACAGGTGAGGACATGCAGGACGTGTACATAACATCTCCTGAAAGCAACAAATTACCCCTGCCATCTTTGTTTTTCTGTTTATGCTGCTTCACTGTTTGTGGTCCAAGACCAATGCCCTTATTTTAGATTTTGCATGCTTTTGATGCATTTGCACTTTCTGCTCTGTTAGTCTTGTAATATTTAAAGAAAAATGTGATTTTAGAGGCCTATTTATGCAATCAACTATTTAAGTATAGTAGACAAATTCTGCTTTTTGGCATTTAATCTACTATGAATCACCTTTTTGAGAATTGCTGGTAATCATGTTAGTTTTTTTAATGCATTTCAATAATACTAGTGGTTTAAAAAATGCATAAAAATTATGCATTTAGTAAATTACTACTTTTCTGGAAAAAAGATGTTTTGTCATCACATTATTTCAAAATAGCTTTTGATAAAGGCTCACACACCCATACCATGTCTCCATCAGTGTGGTGATGACTGGCTCATACAACAACTTTTTCCGGATGTTTGACCGTGGCCAACGGCGGGACGTAACCTTGGAGGCGTCCCGAGAAAACAGCAAGCCCATGCAGGTTCTAAAGCCCCGCAAGGTGTGCGCAGGCGGCAAGCGCAAAAAGGACGAAATCAGCGTCGACAGTTTGGACTTCAATAAGAAGATCCTTCATACTGCCTGGCATCCCCAGGACAACATCATCGCCGTGGCGACGACCAACAACCTCTACATATTCCAGGATAAAGTGAACTAACTGCAGGGCGAGCTCGCGTGCGATCTGGCGCGGGTCACGTCACGTGGTACCACCTGCCGCCTCGCAGCCTCACCCAGGGTGATCTGTGGTAACGCCGACGACCAGCATCCCTGTCCGCCGCTACTGGGTGACCACACTTTGCCACTTTGTTCCAGATGTGGACAGAGGAATCCTCACTCTTGCCCATCATCAGCCTCTGTGGCAGAGTGACACCTGCCTTGTTGTTTAAATGATGTTGTGCCAATTTTTTTTTTCTCCTGCCATCCCACCTTCTTTCCCCAGGAAAACATGGGTAAAACTGTTTCATTTCCTCAAATTACTGAATACAAACACACTTATTTTTATAACTTTGTTTCCTCCCAATGGCTCTGTAGTAGAAAGATGGAAAAAAAAATAATTAGTATGTCCCCCTATTGTTCTGTGCCATGGTAGTGTTTATTTTTCTAAGAAAGAATTGCCAGTCTGTTTTTTTGCTTTGTTGTGTTTATACACCCCCCCCTTCTGTTATACTTTCATAGTATTCTTTGAGTCTCTTTACATGTCTACCATTTTTCATTAAACCATGCACACTCATCAGTCACAAAAGAATGCTCACAGTTTCATTGGACAGCAGCACCTCAGTGGTCACCTCCTGGAGGTCGAGAGGTACAGCATGTTTTCAGATTCAAAGCGCAGTTCAGCGAGGAGTCGTCCTCCTCACTGTGGCTGTGCCTCAGGCTCTTCATGGCCAAATGTAGTAGGTCGAGTTTTTTTTTTTTTTTTTTTTTGATTATCTCTGTTTTCACATCTTCTGTGTATCGGTTCCACTTCGCTCCTTTGTTTTGTGTTCAACAATAGTCAGGTATAAGAGATAGCCTATTCAAAGATAACTATGATTGTCATATTTATATTAAAAAAAAAGGTTAAAATGTCACCTGATTTGTTCCGTCCCATTTTGTGATATGAAGCTGGACCTTAACATATCTTTTTGCGTGATCTTAAGTATTGTCTTCCCATGGTGTACCACCGCTCTAAAGCAGTACTTCACAACAGGGAAACGCTTTTGATTTGACACTGGACTTTTTGCACCAACTAAAGTACTTGGATGTCTGTGTTGTAAGACTGCAGTTTACAATGAAACATTAATTGAGGCATTAAGTCACTTAAAAGTGTTTGTTTAAACTACTGCAGACATTATTACTGCTACTGTATGTGATGGTACAATAAGCTGCACAATGATTTTGCAGCAGTTGATGTCTCCACACCTTATTTAAAATGTGGACTGTTCAAACTATATTGATGCCTCTAGTAATGTATAACTACAATTTTAATCTATGACAGTGAAGATAATAAAGGAACTACTTTTTGCATCCTTGTGATTGCCTGATCGTTGGTGGGATGTCATGAGTATGGAGCTGTCATTTTAAGTTCTGAGTAATGTGTCTGTGTTGACACCTCACATCTGTGACATTGATACTCCACAAGTTCATAAATCAACAGACCTAGATAAAGTATTGTACCATAAACAAACATGGGACCAGCCGATTTCACCAATTAGGATGCTTTCAGTTAGAGCTACATGTAAAGACTGTTAATCTGGTGATTCATTATTCCACCGGCTGCTTTTCAGCCATTAAAAACATGCCATCTGTAGGACTCCACTTATGAATCCAAGGGTGTAAATTTTGTTTGAATATTGGGGACATTCGTAGCCAATTGAACAGGGGCATCTGATATTTTGAGAATCAAAACTTAATTTCATGTGTTCTGGATTTGTGAAGAAATGTGTGCCTTTTCTGCATATGTTTTTCTTTGTTTAAAGGAAAGCACAATTCAGGTAGCAATTCTTATGATATGGAGTCTGTCAATTGCTTTTAAATATGTATTCTCCTGTAGATCGTTTTCCCATTTAATATGATCCATAATGAGTGGACACATAGACACAGGGTAATATCCTCCTTTTTTCCCTCTCAAAATACAAATCCTCTGCTTCTTTCTTGTTTGTATTAGCGGAAAATGCATGTTTCTAAATATTATTAGAGATGTATTACCTCTGAAATCTACACCGTTTGTCTGAATCTGTCCCCGAACGAACCCGATAGACTCAAAAACTGAAAACCAGCCGCTGAGGGTTTATTGTATTCAGCTTGTGTGTTGTCTTGATTGTCCAACACTGGACTCGACGTGGGCCACACAGCTGTTTTCCACTGGCGACGCGTGTTGTGTACGTGCGTGCAGGCACGCCTCCTTCCTCCTCCTCCTCCTCCTCCTCCTACGTGGGCACACTGAGCTCGTACAAGTTTGTGACCAGATGCAATTTTCTTGCAGTTTCCACTTTCGATCAAACCTCGATGCCAACGGCGCACGTGCGCCTGCTGTCGCCCGCGCGCGTGTTCGTCCGCTCCTTATGTAATTCCTCTCCCTCGCTCTTTTGTTGTCAACTGGCGCGGCCTGACGTCATCACGCAGGCTCCGGGACGGTCTGCGCGGCTCTCGGCTGCTGCCTCCAGACCAGCTAACGTGGACAAAAACAAACCGCAGCGGTGCTAAAACGGAACAGAAGGCGACCCGGGTCAGTCTGGATGTGTGTGGTGGGAGGTGGTGCGAGTTTTGCACTGACTTGAGTTTTTTTATTCCTTTTTATGCAACCCGCCTTTGCTCACCAGGAACGACGATGTCTGACGCGGCTAACGCTAACGTTACTTCTACAGACAACAACGGAGACTCCGGGCTAAACGGTAAGCTTAGGATGTAACCGAGTTTTCGGAGTGAAACAGCCTGTCTGTGTGTTCTCTCAGTGCGAAACTGTTCGGGCCACGCGACTGTGTGTTTCCAAAAAAAAGTTTATTGAAGGTTTTTAATCATTGAAGTTTTTATAATACGGTTATTTATCTTGTTCCCCCCCGTGAAGCTACATTGAAGGGGAGGAGTGAGAACGCTATGTTCCGTATGCTTTTTAACCAATGGCGTTACGGTCTCGTTGACTGACAGAAATGTGGGCCAATCAGCGACTCACGCGGTGGGGCGGAGGCGGGCTTAAGGTTTGTCAACAAGGCGAGATGAGAAGAAGTCAGAAATGGCCAAAATGTTTCTGTGACCATTTCCATCCATCAGCTCTATTGTGCAGGAAAATAAAGCGTTCTATACCATTTTTTAATTTTAGAATATATTTATATTTTCAAGTCTTTCTATGACAACAACAGTATTGAGGTCAATTTTTAAGTAAATATTAAACATCAGTGATGTTAAACTATTAAACAGTGGCTTTATCTCATCATTTGATGTATTTGTGTTGCTGTATCATCTGATCACACAGATAAATGAAATGGGATATCTTATGGAAGCTCAGTTTTCAGAGAATGACGTAAACAAAGGCTTGTTTAACATAGCTGCACTGACTCAGGGGCCTGGGAGCTGCTGTGGTGTAAGTTTTACCACACTATGAGGGGCGTTGACCTGGCATGCTATTTATGGCCCAAGTGACAAGAGGGCAGACGTTTCGGACGTGAGGAAGGTGAGAAAGTCTTCTGCCACACACCAATGTAGGAACATGAATACTGGTCCAAACCCTCAATCCGGACTGGAATCAAACTTTCCAGACGTCACACAAGAGACACTTTTTTTTCCTGAAAAGGATCGGATAACCAGTGAATGAATAGTTACTGTGTTTTTTTTATTGCCTGTGGAGCAAGCAAGTTATCAGCACTCTGGCTGAGGGTGTTGAGTAATAATTTCTATCTTGGTTTATGACCCTCACGTGTACATTCAGCAGGGGGTTTGGATATAACTTCCCGTTGTTACATGAGCTGAAAAGCGGACGGTTTATGTCATTATGGATTGTCCTGTTTATTTGTCGAAAAGCTGTTTGTATAGATACCATATCTAGGGGGAAAAGTCTTTCCTGCTATGTCAATAACAGGAAAAAGCCCCCTATTCCTTTCAAGTGATTGCACATTTTTTTCTTAAGGGCCCCATAGTGCTTTGCTTCCACAACAGTTACTCAACACTTTTGCATTTGGGTAATAAACATGGTGGTCACTATTCTTTTATTGGTGTCATTGGTACACCAGAACACATTAGACCGTCTCTGTACATGCTGAGACACCGCTGTAGGGACAATAAGACCTTGCTCCTATCAGATAGAGGCCATCAGTGTACTCTGCAATCTGAGATGTTGGGTTATTTTTGGAATTTCCTGGAGCTATCGTAAACCATTTTTATCTAATACCTGGGATCTTCAAGTGAGCGGCAGCCGCGGCCCCTTTTCCCCTCCCGCCTGAGCCTCAGCATCAATAGATCAGAGAGGGCACATCATGTCTGTCGCCTCTGAACTGACCCAACAGCTGATAACGGCCAGAATGTTCGGAAGAGTCGGCGCCATGGCAACGTGGTTTTAGTCCAGGGAGCGGAGACAATGGGCTGTCGACAGCAGCTTGGCTCGTAGTCTGCTGTCTAGCCTAATCCACAGGATGAGTGCGAGTGCTGAGTCGAGACCTGTTTAGGGAGGGGGGGGGGTCACCGTTCGGGTGGTGGGTAGAACTGGCCTAGTGCCTGAAAGGTGAAATTCAGTCCCCTGAAAACTCCTGTCAACATGGTGTTGTGTACCTACTGGCATAGTGAATGTTGTTTTTAACCCCATCCTCCAAATTCTTACCTTAGTTAACCTGCCCCTCATCTATATTTTTAACCCAACCGTGGCTCCTCAGCTGCTTCGGTCCATGCAGAAGCTCACGTACAAACAGCGAACGCGTCATATATCACATTCAAGGTCTAGGAGAAGCCCAGCTCATACACAGGCAGGCATTTATTGCCCTTTCATAACAGCAGTAAATAGAGCTTTACCATTAACACTCTTTGACTGACAGTCTCAGCTTGTGTGTCTTGTTGTCCCTATCTGGATTTAGGTTGAGGAAATCAATTTGTCATCTCTTACACAACTGTTTTTCTTTTGAGTGAAAACTTCTCTGTTGCACGCTGTGGGACTGCTCAAACTGCGCAGTAAATAACATGAATTAGGAATCCATTTACTGTACCACTTCCCAGCCCACTGTATGCACTTGCTGTTTCACCAGGATGCTAAACACTGAAACAGTCCATCATTAACGCACCTCATCAAAACGTCTGATGTGACCACAACAAGAGAATAGGGGAGGAAGCTTTGTCCCTTGTTGTGGAAGCACAAGTCATTCATCATTCTGGTAATTAAACCAAAATAGTGTAAATATGCATAAAAATAACCACTTGCTCCTTGAGCTAGATCAAGTCTTGATCTGAGGAGAATTAAAATTAGGAAGAGGTATGTGATGACATTTAACTTTCATGTAGTTTGGGGATGTTGAATAATGTAGCGTATGATTCAACTATTTCTGATAAGGTTCCTGATAAGTGGACAAGAAGCTGGCAGTCAGCAGCTCCACCACAGAGCCACTAGTTGTTTAGCATTCTGATTCACCAACCTCAGTAACAATCATGGTGGTGAAACACACCAAAACAATAAAAATGTATTCATATTGTTGGGCGATTCACTCTCCAATAAACATCTGTTTAGTATCTGTATCTGTGTAATCAAATCCAGTCACCTCAATGCAGCATCTCTGTTTCAGCGTAACAGAAAGAGGATATGGCTCATTGGTTTATTGATATTACTTAACACCGGCTCTGTCTTATCAGGTGATACTGACAGATGTGTCCAGACATGGATAACAAAACAAATACATTAATTGACTTTGTTGTTTGCTTCCCTCCCACACTTTTAGTAACTGGTGGCAGTTCAGCATTTAATGTCACCTAATGATGGTTCTTGAACACTGCAAGGAAAAAACACAAAATGTTTGTTTTATTTGCTGTTTTTTGCTGATCTGCTTGTGCATGAGAGCATTGTGTAATATTCTCTGTTCAGTGTAGATTTCTTTTCTTTAAACAGGGTCCTGGGTGGAGTTAGAGATGAACAGAGCCGCGGCTGGGTCGGTCCAGTCATCCTCCACAGGCTCGGCCACCACGAGTCTGCTGCCCCTCCCTCAGGTGGAGGAAGAGGAGGCCATGGTGGGGGGGCTGGAACACGTCCCGTCCTCGTCCTCAATCCATAACGGAGACATGGAGAAGATCCTGTTGGACGCCCAGCATGAGTCGAGCCGCAGCAACTCTTCCTGCGACAGGTAGCGTTAAGAGTCCTGATTTAATTCAGTAGCTTAAAATACACCGGGTTCTGCCTGGTTTAGGAGAAATAAAAAAAAAAAAAAAAAAAAAAAAGAAAGAGTCCAGAGTATCCCCAGGGATGCTGTTCTGTATCTGATTCTGACCTTTGACCTTCTTCTACCTAATTAATGGAAAAGCAATTTCACTGCAGTTCATATAATTAGACTGCGTATATAATATGCGATCGATTCCCAGCTGGCCAGACTATTTGCTCCAGGTCATTACCCTACTCTCTTTCCCCACATTTCCTGTCTCGCCACTTTCACCGTAACATTAAGGCATACCAGTTCCCAAAAAACAGACAAACCCCACAAACCATATGTATATTAAAATTAGAAACATTCTCTCATGAGAATATCAGTCTGATTCTGTGATGAGACCAGACACCATTAGCAATTTTGATAACAAATGTATGGTCTTAAAATGGACGAAAACAATTTCAGGGAATTACCATTTTTTTTTTTTTGGACTTGGAACCAGACAAGTTTGAAAGCTGCTGGGAATCCTGGATTGAATTAGTATCACCTACCATTTTTTAAACAGAAATCCCACAATGTTGCTGTGAAAAAGGCCCTTCATTACACTGGTTTTCCTTCTTTAAACAAGGAAACAAAACCGACATAACGCTACCCTGTGTGTGATAGCCAGTGCTGACATTCTGAAATCAGAGATGTGTGACGCAACAGTGTTGGTGGTTAGCCTGTTGTCCAACATACGTTTCAGACGGCAGCTTTGTATAAAGTTGTGACATCCCCACCTTGAACAGTCTGTGTAAACTGAGCTGCATTCAGATGAGACTTTAAATAAGCGAGGGTTACTTTTAGTTCTCAAGCTACTCAAGAGTTACTATTATTATATTATTAGTTTCTTTTTATTGTCATAGATATAGGCAACACCCCTCTTTATTTAATACTACATCATTAATCTTATTTTTTCTTTTTCGTTTTTTTCTTACTCTTAGTCTTTCTTACTGGCGATTGTTTTTGTTTAACTTGTGAACCTGCAAAGAACCAGTTATCATGGGCTACGGCTGGTTGGAGAACCACTTCATCACGTCACTGTATCCGTCTCCATCTTCTCACATAGATTACGTAATTTCTCACATACACTTGCTTCTCAGCTAAAAAAATAACAGGAAAAATTAAAACATCCTCTTTTTAGTGCGTAATGGTTGTTTATAACTATATTCTTCTGAATCACCTTGCAAAAAGCCAGTGCATCGCAGCACATTGCTTGCTTTCTTTCTTTTTTTTACATTTAAATGAATTAAAGAAGAGAAAACTCATCCCCTCATCCTACACGTGTCATGATGAGTGTGCTTTCTTCTTTCATGCATAAGTAGCAGCATTCACTGTAATCAAACCTCTGGTGTATATGGTTCTTTCTTCTCGTCCAGCATAGAGTTGGTGCCAGCCTGAAACCAGATTTCCTGGCTCAGAGCTTTTTTCTTTGGCTACTGAACAGGAGGACTGTTTCTAAGTAGGCAACCGTCTCCAAAACCAACCCTGGAACTGGCTTGGTGAAAAAGGGGTAACAGATGGGGTATTTGTTTTCATAATATATGATAGAAAGTCAATGACCTGGTTGGCAAGATGAGAAAACAAAAGAAGCATTAATCAGGTCTCTCAAAATGTACATTTTGTGTTTCTTGTCATTTAAAATTATTAAATTTTTACAAAAATCTATTTTTTTGTTCACATTTTTTGTATTTTTTCCCCTAAGTATATGTTTTTTTTAATTCTCCATGTTCATATAAGTGCAATCTCTTGTTCCAAATGTAAATTGAAATAAAAATCGAAGCTTTCTCTGGAATTCACAAAACAAAAGCTCAGGTCATATTACCATTAGATTTAAATAATATTTTCCAGCTATATTAATTATAGTTTAGAGCACAAGATTTTCCATCACACTTTAAAAATTCAAAGGGTTATTGGGTTCATACCATCTGTGTTTATTCTGTAGTTGTGGAAGATTTAGTCTTTGTGGTCAAGTCGGTTCCTGTCTGAGCTCTGTAACTTAACTTTGAGTCAGTTTGGCAAAGACAAAGTTGAAAACAAATTAATGTAATTATATAGCCAAGGCTTTGATATAAATCTCTAGGATATTTCAAAACCTGTTATTAGTAACCTGTCATCAGGTTTACACAATGCAAAAATTGGGACTTTTTTGAGAACTATAGTAATTCTTCCTTGTTCATATGCTGAAAAAAACAAAGTAGCTTCTCTTAGATGTACTTTTTCAACTTGACATGGGTGTTCATCTCACCTAATAATGACTTCCTGCAAAAAAAAAAAAAAATTCTTTCAGAACTACGTGCTCGACATGTCGAATCAGCTTCAGGCTTGACAGCTGCACAGGAGTTGAAGTAGCCTCTGAAAATAAAAATGACGTTGTCTTTCACAATGTGCCTCTGATTTTGTTAAGCTTGCTCGAAACAAGGCTGACCCTTCAACTCCCCCCCCAGGCCACATCATGTGCTTGGGTGTAATCCCGACGGCTTTAATGATAAAACAGAGCTTATCAGTCAGCTGTCACTGAGTCACCTGAGGATGTTTATTAGTGTTTGAGCCAAGAACACCGTGTCAACAGGCTGCTCTAAATAAGAAGGAACACAAACACTGGCGTGGCACTGTCTTATCACTTTGTCTTAACACAATACTGTGTTTTATTAAACCAACTTAATTAGGACAGTGTTTTCTTTACAAAGACACACACCCTTTAACAGACAAGCAAAAGACCAGTGAAACAAACAAAGGTGGTAATATTTGGTTTGGTGGTTACCGTTGATTATTTTCATTGTAGTTAATTTGAATTATTGCTTGTTTTTCTATCAAGTGATGAGTGGCTTAACAGCACGGTCTGTAACAAATGCAGAAATCAAAGCTGTGTTCCAGGTTGTCATACAATGGTAAGGTACTACTACTTGTAGTAGTCTAATAAACCTTAGATGGTGGTTGGAGCACTGTTGATATGGTTACCTGTCGTTAAATATATTTATACACAGGTTTGGATTGGCTGTTAAACTTTTGACTTGAACACTGATGCTTGACGCGCCCTGTCCCACAATTGAAATATTCTTTATACTATGAAGCCTGTTGGCATACAATAATTTTCCAGGATGATGATGAGTTAGAAGGTAATATAGTGTGTTGAGTTGATGACCTCACTGATTTTTTTTTTTTTTTTTTTTTTGGGGGGGGACCCACAGCCCTCCGCGGCCCCACAGTCCCCAGGATGGTGGACAGATCATCTTTGACGTGGACGTGACCAGCAGAAGAGACAGCCAAGTAAGTAAGAGCCTCCATCAGTCTGTTGCCATGGCAACCCCTACCATTGGATACTGAAGTGGTGTGTCTGTGTGAGCATGACATCTACTGCCTGCCTTCATTTTCCAAGGAGATGCCTGCCCCACCCAGTGTGGATTTTTGTCTTTTTTTTTTTTTTAACAGCATGATGTGTCACCATCACTCTCTCATTTCTATTTGGTAAAGAATCATACTTTTTCCTTGACGGAATTTTGTCTGTAGTCATGTCCTGAATAGAGTCTCTGTGTCAGTGACACACTTATGCCCAAACAAAGGGTTCATATCCTGCAAGAATGCAAGCATGTGTCTGTGTCTCCAGTCAGAAGAGGAAGTCTCAGACAAGGAGCGGGACATGGACATCCTGATGAAGGACGCGGACTGGGTTGCTGACTGGTCTAGTCGACCGGAAAACATTCCCCCCAAGTAAGTTTCAACTCGGTAAACACCAAGGTAATGTTTCCATGGCAACCGGACACACACAGCTGCTTGTTTGTCCAGGGGAAGGTGGTTAGTCATTATGGCAGTAAAGTTGGCCTAAAGCACACACATAAAGCCAGCTGCCAGAAACAGTCCATGAAACCCTGATGCTGAGGTAACTTTAGAAAAGTTGAAGTTAATCGATCTAGAATTTAGCCTTTTTTTCATATTGCAAGGATTTTTTTTTTGTCCTGTCAAACATTTCAAGTGATCTTATTGGTTAACAGGTTCCCTGTTAGCTTTAAAATCTTTTTTTTTTTAATAATTACTAATGTGTCATTAATATATTTCAACAAAGTACATTCATGCCAATTCTGTACAAAAATTGTGGGGAAAAAACAATGACATGTCTCCAGAACCCAAAGGCAGCTCTTGTAATTTGTGTTTTTGTGCAGGTTAAAAATCTGTGTTAAGGCTACAACTAATCATCATTCATAAAGTCTATTTTTTCAATTCTTTTTTTTTAATTAAACACACAAAGGTATTCAGTGGATGATATTACAGGGGAAAAACAAACATTCTCTTTTTATTTCTAGTTCCCGCTTGATGTGTTTTTCTCTCCAATTCTACAGTAGTAGCAATTATATTGTCAAACATATATATATATATATATATATATATATATATATATATATATATATATATATATATATATATATATTTTTTTTCCTTCTCTGTGCAAAATATATAGCTTTGTTGTTTCTGTTTTATATGCATTCTTATCTCTGCCCAACACAATCAGGACAGGTCCTGCACTGGCACTACTAAATCCAGATTTTTTTTTTGTTTGCAGGGAGTTCCATTTCCGCCACCCTCGACGCTCTGTAACACTCAGCATGAGGAAGACCGGGGCCATGAAGAAAGGAGGCATCTTTTCCGCCGAGTTCCTCAAAGTCTTCATCCCATCGCTGCTACTATCACACATCCTTGCTCTGGGGCTGGGGTAAGAAACAAACACCACATGACTGCAGGATGTTCTTTGTTGCTCCACGAAATGTATCTGTGTTTTCTGTGTCAAAAAATAGCATTTATATCAGTACGGAGCATTAAAACTGTTCGCTAAAACCCAAAAAAAAGAAATTGTAGCAGCTAAACTAAATGCAGGTAACCCAGTATTCAATGTGGTTAACAATGTGGTTAACATGAAATTGTGGAGTCATATTCACAGCCATTCAAAGCAGCCAATCAGAGGAGAGGCTCTTATTTCTAGAGTGAAGCTCAAGAGAGAAGATGTAGAACTATATTGAGATGATTTTTGTTAAAAAACCTCAAATTTAAAAAAAACAAAACAAAACAGAAATATATCTTGTTAGGATATCACAACTTCAAATTACATTCAGAAAAAGGTGTATTTCAAAGGTTTGGTTATTGACATTTTTGTATGCAATATTTTTATTTTATTAATGAAACATGAGTCATATTAAGTTTTCAGTAATATTTTTCACCCCTTCGCCATGAAATGTATTGTGATGTAAGCTGTGAAGTCCAGCAGGGGGTGCTGCGCAGCCACAAACGCAGTCGGCCTCCCTTCATACTGTATCTGTCCAACGAATTAGCCGAGCAGCTGCAGACTGTACGGCCCAACACCTGCTGCCTCTTGTGAGCTACGACACTCCCAGGAGCACTTTCTGTGCGTGATAACACATGTTGCAGTAATCCTGGTGCCTCAATCAGATGATGTTTCTGCAATGACACCCGAGACGCCAGTCCTGTCTTATACATGAAGTGGATCGCAATGAGTGCTTTTAACATACTGCACAACCACAACCCCTGTTTGGCTGGAGTTCATACAGTTGTCTGGAATGAGTATAATAGAACTGTAAATGTCAATCTTAATTCAGAATGGCTTTACCTTAGTGTTATTAATGTGTCCTTTTATTTGAATCCTTCATAATGTTCATGTTCATAATGACTAGACTGTCAATAGTCTTTGGTTATAGTTACTTCTCCCCTTAATATTATAGTCATATTGCAGAAACATCCATGAGAGATAGAAACTTATTTGAGATGTTTAATCTTCAATTTGACTTCCCATCGACAACTTTATCCTCCTGGGTCAAAATTCATTCGATCTGGTTTAAATGTTTATTAAATGTAAATTATCACCATGTAACAGCCTATTTATTCCAAATCATCAGATCATCACATTCACACTTCCTTTTTTTCCTTATGCTGACTACACCAGTGCTTTTCAACTTTTTCCATCTTGTGGCACATTTGAAAAATCTCAAAACTATTTGCGGTCAACAACAGGCCACATGCTTCGTTCTCAGAGCAGTTTTTTTTGCTGTTTTAGTTTTTTAACTGAATGCAACACAAAACCACAAAATGAGTTGTCTCATAACCTGTGTCAGAACTTAATTTTTTAACTTCCAAATATCTTTTTAGTGTGTCATAACTTTAGACTTCCTTTCCTTCACTAAAAAATATTTTTCTTTTCTTCTTTAAATACATTTTCACTTGCATGTCTGCATGTCCATCTGCAATATGGTGTAATTTGAAACACAGCGTGTGCTGTATGGATGGACATATTCTCAGATCTGGGTAATAACATAGATTAAGCTTTTCTGGAGACTTTTTAGGCATGGATGTGATGAATGGTGATTCATAACCTGTTCCTCATCTGTTGCACCCTCTTCTTGACAGAGTCTACATCGGAAAGAGGTTGACCACGCCGCCGGCCAGCTCTTTCTGAACCTGAATCTGAAGAAAAAGTGCCTGAGAAGTGGCCACAAGATGTTGGAGAAAGTTTTGCTGTCATGAGAAGATCGCCCGTCTCTCCCCCCTCTGTCCCGCCTGCTCCCTCTTCCCCTCCTCGTCCCTGAGATATGACATGTTCTCAGGAGTAATGTATCTATCTGCCTCTCCTCCTTTTCTCCCCTCTTACCCTCCCCTCTTTTTTTCTTGATCTGCTTCTTTTTGATTGTCTGTAGATATCCTCCTCTCCTTCCCCTTCTTGTACCCTTCACTCATTCATAGAAGCTTTTCAAAGAATAAGGTCATATTTCCCCTCTCCCCCAGCGATTTGGTTTAACTGTTTATAACGGGTGGGTTTTCAGGGAGGGTTGCAGCATTGAACCAAGCTCTTCTACTACATACAATGTCCCAGTGCCCTTTGATCACCTAACAGAAGGAGACTGTCCAGATTTAGAACTGACCGCAGATTGTGCCACCTACACAAGTAGCCCAGCTCCACCTCGATGGGATCGACCAAATTCCGAGTCGGCTACGCAAACTGAAAATGTGATCATGCCTTTTTTTTTCTGAAAGTAGCCATTTTGCTAATTATCTTTTAGATAAGATTGTCTTTTTTTATTTATTTTACAACAGTGATGGTTGAGAAGCTGTCTGAAAGTGAAGAGTTCCCATAGTGGTTATCCCGAACCACAAGCACTCTTGAATTGCACTGGGGGAGTCTCTGGCTGTTGAGAGATAAGAGAGAACTACATTATTTTACCTTTTTCTGTGTTGGATACAAGAAACTAAATTCTTTTGAGTGAATATTTTACAAAGTGACAATAACTGGAAAGCAAGACTAGGATGTGTGTGGTGCAGGCAGAAGTGCTGCGTGGTGGAGTTCAGAAAGGTTCAATCGTCTGTGTCCATGTTGTTCATTCCAGTGTCTCCTGGTTTGTCTGCAACATATTGTAACAGCTAGTTTTGCTAACAGGGCACTTCCTGCTTACTTTCTCTCCAGATTGGGCTGGATATTACATGGTACAACACTAATCGTTAAGTATGTGTGGACTTGAAGTAATCCAAAATATGATTTGGTATCAAAAAAAAGCTTTAAAACTTGAGATTTAAGATGGAGAATTTGAGTTTTTGCCTGTGGGTTTATACAAGAGGCATTTCAGGAGAGCAAAAATTAAATACTAACTAAACATTTAGCTAATTACTTTTATCCTAGAAAATCGCAAGATATTGGTTGATTAGTATTGGGTTTTTAGTTGCTATCAAAGGAAAAAATGTCCAGTAGTTGTCAGTCCTGCATCCTTAGCACTCCTGACATGTTTGCCAAAATGCACAAAGCAACAGAATCCTTCAACAGGCTGCAGATCAGTGGGTCTGGACAAGCAGAAAGGTACTTCACATCCTCAGTTTTACAATGGTCCGTCTCCTTGGAGACACTGCTGAGCTGCAGCAGCTTCTAATCCACTAAGGGAAGGTTTCGTTTTTCACCTAACAAGGCTCTACTTTGTGTGTAAACGCAGGTACTTGGCTAGCGTACTGAGCATGCTCAGTGAGGTCTCGTTCTCTCACAGCATGATTGAAAAGCTTGACATCAGACATCGGCTTCCCTGCAGTATCTCTGAGGTTGGACTGTGATCGGTTTCGCCAGGCGTGGGTCAGTTTAGAACTTCACATCTCCCAGTGCACGCCTCCAGTTTACGTATGCAGTAAAGTAAATTTTTGCCTGTCTGTGAAAATCATTTTCAGCAAATCCTATTTGACGCTGCAGGTCAGCCGCAGAGATACTGCACTGTTATTTTGTGCATTCCTCATATGTGTTCCTGCCTGTGTTTGTACATGCAGCTTCTAAAAGCAGTGTAGAAGAAGTAATTTTTATTGAGCATATGCTGGATTGTTCTTTTCCCCGTCTGGTTTGTTTCGAGTCATTTTTGTTTTTCCTGATGTTGAAGAAAGATTGTGAATGCACCAAGTGGGTTGGGCGTTTGACACAGATCAAAGGTGTTAAAATCCTGGTGTGAAAAGAAAGAGATTTCTCTCAGACGGCGATGGTCTAACAGTAGTCATTGTAATGATGCATTTGCTTTAGTTTTCTTTTTCCCTTTACATTGGAAAAATGATAAACATTTTGTCATTAAAGATTACCTGAATGAAGCTACTCTGGGTGTGCCTTTTTGTCTTACGAGTTACTTTTTATCACTTAAAATGTAATTTTGAACATTTCCATGGCAATTCTTGTATGAGGATTATTATGTTTGTATGATTATTTGCTATTTTCTTTTTGTCACAGAAAAGACGTTGCTCTCCGTTACACCAGCTGATAAACTACATCTTCTCTGAACCTCTGAAGAAGAGGGAAGTTTATCATCAAAGCATGTCTGGTAAAAACATCATCTTTTTTCATGTGACAAAAGAAAAATAGCCATTATTTATTTCTACGACAAACAACACTAACACAGTACACTGAGGAAAATGGTGCATTGTGATTCACAGCTCCAGAACAGTAGCATGAGAAACAAAGGGAAAAAAGTATGTTTTTCAAGCTTCATAGGAAATCCCAAAAAAGGAAAAAATAAAATTTCAAGGAGCTCATATTGACATGGAAAGATACAGACTCTTAAATCAACAGTTCAGGTGAAACCATATTAATTTGTTAGTGGAAAGATACTCCTATTATAGAGGAGTGCATTGTAACAAACCTGTTTAAAGACCTTCCTGTCAAATTTAACATATTCCAAAATGTCATATTGTTCTTTGCTGACCCATCATGCATCAAACCTTGCATGATCTGGATCCTTTAGCTGCTTAAAATCATAGCAGGGAACTGCAATGTCAGCTTGGATTTTTAGCTCAAAGCTGCTCAATGAGACTCCTAACCCAGCACGGCCTCTAAACCAACCACCCACCTCCAGTCCTGTCATGTCTTCCAGAGAACTGGAGTGCTGCTCAGTGCTGACTGGGGGAGCACTGCACTCCAGTGGCAGACACTCTGCAGTGCCGGCCTTTTGTTAATTTCCCTTTGAAATGTTTCCAACTTTCATGGCCTGTGCTGACAAACACTGCCTCTACTAAACATGTGGTGTAAATCCTCAGATGGGTTTAGAGCCAGGCTCATACAAAAAATGGAGCATCATAGCGTGTAGGTAAAAAGCACTAAACATTAGTCAAGATATGCACTTGCCTGGGTTCGCTAACTAAAAGGGTTCAGAATTATATATATGTTAAATGATGATGTTTAGATATGAAGGATATTGAATTAAGTAACTATTATTTTAATAGATTATTTCAACCTACAAGTCAAAAGTAAACTACTGTAGTGCTGCTTGGCAGATAAATGTTACTGCTTAAGTTGCAGATATCATATATAGATACTTTATTATTGCTAAAACTACTTAGCAATAAATCATATTTAAAAGCTCCACCTTAAACACAAGTTAAGTTAATTTAGGTAAATTGTGCTGACAGTACTACTTTGTTTTAAAAATGTAATGCAGGACTTTAACTGTTATTTTATTTAAGAAAGCAAATCAACTTTCCCAGAATGTCGAACTATTTCTTTAAGAGTTTAGCTTCCGAAAAAAATGGATGTGTCTCATGAGTAAACTGATGTGGGTGTGTAAATCAGGAATAATGAGATGTAATATTAGTGTGTTGAGTAAAATATAGTATGTCCTGCATATGAGAACCTCACTTTATGTTAAACTGACTGAAACTCAAAGAATGTACATTCTACAGCTCTAAATGTGACAGGCGTGTATAAACAAAGCTTAAAAAGATAAGAAGAGAGGAGGAATGATGTCACCATGGGGAGTAGTTAGTTAATCTGAAGGTACCACACACACACACACACACACACACACAGCTTCTTCTTGGACAATGCCTCCTCCATCCTCCCTATATGGAACCTCAGAACACCTGTTCCTGACCAATCCTGACACAGTGAGACGCGTGGCTCCTCCCACTGCAGCTGATGGCGTTACCATGGGTTACAGGGTGGTGGCCAGTTCTGTCTCCATCTTCCCGATGAGGAGACTTTCCTCCTCTTCTCCTTCAGGATCCAGCAGTGCTACACTGCAGATAAGCCCCGTGCTTCATGATGAAGGCAAGACCAGGAAATCTGAATCTCCTCATTCCGTGTGTGATTATTCCACCCGGAGATATTATGCTATATGCTTCCTTTGGTGCTGTGACCGCATCAAGACAGCTGAAAGATTAGCAGTGTTTATGCTTTATACTTAAAATCACATAACTTATCCAGCTGCCAATATATATCTATAGTGGATTAATGCATATTGCAAAAGCTGTCAAAAATAGGGTATCTTTGTTTTCTGATTTAACCTGCAGGTGGATGTTAGTTTGGTAGAATGTTACCATGTTCATTCCATTGATGGATGATTCATTCTCTAATGTGTTGGCACAACAGCTAACATTTCCTGAATTGTAGTGAAAGCAAAAGTGCAGCTCTGTCTTATGTGAATGCTGTTACCTATGCAGGTATTTGGTTGAGACATTTCACTGTAATTTAAACCCCCAGAAAATTATTATAATTAAAGTTCTAACCCCAAATGTCTTTGACTACATATAAAGCCCTTTAAATACCTTAATTCTTTACCCAGGGCATATAATGTGGAAACATTATTGCATGTAATTTTATGATTTACTCCTTCAGTCATGCTTAATATCACCTTAATGCCGTGTTTTTTTCAGATGCAAATGTGAAGGGGGTCAACACCTGCATATTCCAGGCATATTTGGACTGTGCATCCCAGTGGTATTAATTGTCTAGGGACAAAAGGGACAACCAAATGCAAAGTAATTAAACCTCAGTCATGTGGGAGGCAAAAATGGCTCGAATGAGCAGCCCAATGCGGACTTACATGTGGGCCACATCCAAGTCTGTCCCCATAAATACACTTCCCCTAACTTTGCCATGTATATTCTTTTCAATTGACAGTCTTATGTCAAGCTCAAATGCAGATTTTTGTATGCCTTGGACATGGTTGAATGTTGAATGGGGCCTGGAACCATTTAGATAATTTTCATAGCAGCACTGAGTCCACCCCGTCGTTCGGGGTCAACATTAATGGCCTCATTGTGATCAGAGGAAAATGCCTCATAATCAGGGTCCTCCTCTGAATCACGTTCACTGTCAAAGAGCTGTGACAGAACCTCAGTGGCAGAATCTGCTTGGAGGCGATTTTCAATTAAGAGTGATAATAAAGCAATAGCACATAGAGCCCTGATA
The DNA here is from genome assembly GCA_036785175.1 of Eupleurogrammus muticus. Taxonomy (NCBI): domain Eukaryota; kingdom Metazoa; phylum Chordata; class Actinopteri; order Scombriformes; family Trichiuridae; genus Eupleurogrammus; species Eupleurogrammus muticus. The sequence goes on along the minus strand of JAYKQN010000013.1, from coordinate 17,185,538 downwards.
TATAATATAATAATTTTCTCCTCCCATATGCTGTGTGAAGTATGAGTGCCCTTATGGGAACCATATCCTCCTCTCTCCACTACCCACAAATAATGAAGTTCTCATGGGAATCATGTTTTTATGCTCTCCCCTGCCATGTGAACTATTAGTGATTCTTGCACTACTATAGGTATTTGTTAGGTCAGGGCCTTAAAGCAAAAGATTTTTTTTTGTCAAGATGATAAAAATCCTGGTTATAGTGACTTCAGTAACAGCCTAATTAACAAAACCAAATGTCTGTAAAATGTTGGTATTTGGTTGGGTAAGTCTAATCCATCTTAATCAGTATTTAATCTTATAAAATTATATACCACCTATAAATATCAACATATTGTTGTCTTGCTTCAATTTACTTATTTTGAGCCTATAATAAGTGAAATATGAGTTACATACTTTTCATTTAAAGTATATCTTTGTAAGTTTGAATTACAGGAAAAATCTTTGAAAAAATGGGTCAGTGACAAATGTTTAAAAAAATGAAATAATAAAATACAGTTTAAAGAACCAACCATTTTTCTCGAAATGCACATTTTGTCTTTAAGTTTGTTTCTTTGCCATTCGTATCAGTATTTGTTTAATACAAGAATCACGATTTTGTGTATTTTATTTTGATAAACAGTTGACTGTTATGGCATTTTCCCATATACATTTTTTTTTACAGTGCAGGGCTTTAACCTCTATTGAATAAACAGCTTGTGATGCCAGTCTAAATACATGTTCTACTCCTTACATGTTCGCATCCCCCCCCGACCCATTATGAAATTGGGTTCCTCTAGACCGACAGCCCGCTTTGTAAGCTGAACTGAGCGGGGCTAATAATCTAATCTAAAGAGCAGTATGTTTTCACGGGGAGCGGCTGATTAGCCCGAGCCCCGCTCATACTGCTGAGCTCATGACTTGTCCTACATCTGTTCCCTGGATGCCAGGACCAGGCCCTTCCTGTCCAGAGACCAGATTCCCCCTCCGCCTCTTCCAACTGTTTGTTGGGCACGCCGCCAACTTTCCCCTCTAATTATCTAACACCCCCCCCCATCTCCTTTCTCAGTGGGTGGTAGTGGCAGGGTGGGGGGGTTGTTTTGTTTCATGGAGCCACACATTAGCCAGACAAGGGGGGGATGTGTCAGGGCACTGTCCCAGACTTTAGGCGTGGCTGCACCTCCTGACATTTTTACTTTTACAGTAAAAATGTCAGGCATCAGACTTCAGACTGCATACGCGCACGCGCACACACACACACACACACACACACACACATAAGCCCCCACAGCCCTCTGGGAGAGGAAATAGCAGCAGCACAGCCATTTGTTGCCCACCTCGTTGTTATGGAAACAGGGCTGACATGGATTCAGTGCTAAAATGTTCTCCATGGCCACTTGTGTAGGCGAGGGTTTGTCTGTTACAGTGTTAGTCTGGAATTAATGGTGTGTGTGTGTGTGTGTGTGTGTGTGTGTGTGTGTTTTACTCTGTGAGTACTCTCTTACTGCCTGTTGTTATTGATCACCATGCAGCACTGATTTATTTATGCCTTGCTGCCGTCCATTCTCTGTAAAGATCAACTTGTCCAGTACTAACCTTAATAAATGTAGATGCTTGTTACTTAACTGTACTTTGAGCCACTTGATGCATTCCTGAAGGCAGCTCTAACAATGGATCCTTACTTATTATTATTGTTTAACTTGTGTGGATACATTGTTTATAGCATATTCCAGCGGTGTTTTAGTATATATTTTTTCCCCTTCGTTTCTCATCTGTTTATACAGCTGCCTCCACCTGTGGGAGGCTCTTACGTGCTATGTACGATGATATTTATGCTACATCTTTGTGAGATTTTAGTTTGGTTAAATCATCTAACATGCCAACTTTGCTGCAAATCCATCTATAGGTGGCACTGTAACAAATCTTCAGGTTTTTTTTTTCCGCAGGAAAAACAGCCTTCAAATGTCACAGAATTTAGTAAGTACATCTATTATGTTCTTTAGACATATATATTTCAATTTTGTGCAAATATATTCATCTGTGGAGCTGCTATAATTTTTTTAGTTTGGAATATGTTAATATGTTAATTGAATTTAAGAATATAATTATTTGGCTGTGATTGTGTAATATGTGGTATATTTGCTTAAAAATGCAGCGCTGTTGAAAGGTCACATATCAAAGTCAAAGTCAAAGTCAATTTTATTGTCAATTTCTTCACATGTACTTGACATACAAAGGAATCGAAATTGCGTTTCTCACTATCCTATGCGTTTACATGTACAACAACATCAAAGTGCAGGTGCGCAAGACGAGACAATCCTAAACTAGCTTTTTGCAATATGGACATTGCAAAAAGGAAAAAAAATATGTACAGATAGCAGTGAAATACTGCATACAAATTATCATTGTACATTCATCTTTTAATATTCTGCAGCTATAATCTCCAGCAGTCTGCTTTATAGTGTGGTTGCAGTGAGATGTATACAGAGGGTGCAGCGAATACATATACATTAAATAACAGCAGAAAGTAAAATGCATCAAATAAATTCTAAGCCTGTAGTAAAAGTCGCTCTGAGACTAGAAACCGTCAAGTTTGCAAAGTCTGAAAACACTGGCCTAAGCAGTGTTTGCGATGCCGGGGTAACAATCAATATCAGGCTATCAGAAGCTGTAGCCAGGTTTTATTGAGAGATTCTAGTCTTGACCTGCTGTGGTTCTTTTAGAACTAACAGAATCTAATAAAAGTCTGTTAAAGGTGAAACTGTGTACATGTTATCTAATCTGTAAAAGAGCACACAGGCCTTGTTAAAACCTCTTCAAATGGGTGCCATAAATGTTCCAAATTATCTAAAGTTTTAGCATCCTCATACTGGGAAAAATGTATTTTTTCAATGATATCATTGCATGTTACATTAAAAAATCATTCATGTAAACAGATTGAGAGAATAAGTGAACACAAGTGTCCCACAAGGAGAAATAACAGAGAAGACTCAACAGCAGTTTAATGATTTCAAACAGGCATTAAAACAATGAACATCAATGCAATCCTAATACAAGAGACATACTGGATTTGTAGTTTGCAAACTTTATCCCCCAATAATTGAATGCTGAAATTTCATGTCATGTTCGAATGAGCTTTGGGTCTGAATTGACAGATTTATGATTAACTTTCAAATCATTGCACAACTTTCAGAGACTTATAAATGCAGCAAGGCAGATGTTTTTATTTAATATACATGCATGAAGTTGTGGCAGTGTATCACTCCTTTTTTTGTTCCTGTGACTCTCTTAGTTACTGTTGCTATGTAGGACACACTTTGCAAACTTACCCCATGATAACTTTTACTAGGCTGAGGTTAGGTAAGGTTGGGTTTACAAGGGATTTCTCTCTTTTTTTCTACACCTAAATAGCAAAATAAAAAAACTCATTTCCACCCTTCCTCCACCATTTCCATTTCCCCTTCCTCCCTTCTTTACTCCTCTTTCTTACTTTCTTCCTCAATCACTCCCTCTCTTCCTTCTTTCCTTCCTCCTCCTTCAGAGTCTGCAGTATATGTCTTTCTGTAGATTGAAGTGAGACTTCCCAACAGCAGCTAAGATAATTGGATGTGTGATGGTCTCAAAGGAGTTCATACAATAAAAAACTCAATATTGAAGTAATGTAACATAGAAATACTTCCACTGTTTGTCTTTCAGCGATGAGAACCTTCACTTCTTAACATATCTAGTCATTTTGCACAGTGCTTCCTGTCCATTATATTATATACATTATTCATTCCTATTACTCTTGTGTATGATTAGTTGGTGATTCAGCATTTTCTTCATCTGTCCTCTGTGTGCTATGGTGTATGGTTACTGAGACATCTGAATTTCACAGTGGTGAATCAATATATAACATCATCATACCAGTATAGGCTACTGGACTGGTATTGTACGGATCAGCTTTCTGTGTGCATTTTGAGTTAAGAACAGATAACATGTTTTCAGGTAAAATAGTACAACGTTCATCAGGAATCATTTATAAAGTCATTCTAGTTTGCGATAGATAAAGTATTTTTTTTATCTCTAGTAAGACACATTATTACTGTTACAGCACCTATATATCATCATCCATCCATCCATCCATTTTCTATCCCGCTTATTCCCTTTCGGGGTCGCAGGGGTCTGCTGGAGCCTATCCCAGCGCATTTTATGGCGAGAGGCAGGGGGATACACCCCAGATGGTCGCCAGCCAATCGTGGGGCACACACACCATTCACACACCATTCACACACACACTCACACCTATGGGCAATTTAGATTTGCCAATTAACCTGAGCATGTTTTGTATTGTGGGAGGAAGCCGGAGTACCCGGTGAAAACCCACGCAGACACGGGGAGAACATGCAAACTCCACACAGAAAGGTCCCAGACCCAGGCCCAAGGCGGTCTTGAACCTGCGACCTTCTTGCTGTGAGGCAACAGTGCTACCCACTGCTCCACCGTGTCGCCCCCTATATATCATCAGTATCCACATAATCAGTAGAAAAAGAAAATAGTTTAATAAAATATCAGTAACATGGCTGCAACTAACAACTTTTCATGTTCAGTAATTATCATCAGAGTTCTATGTTAACTATATTTGCTCTGTCACAGCAAAATAAATTAAAAATAGACTTTGACATTTTTCTTTCAATAATAGGTTTAGTACATAAACTTTGTGGTTGTAGAGATATTCCATAATTATTGTCATTTCGAGCAAGAAAACTGAAAACCAGGCCTGGGGCTAAAGTGCTTAACACACAATAATATATGTGTAAAAAAAATCCATTAACAAGAGTATCTTTGTTTCTAATGTTCTGAAAATGTTAAATCTCCTGCATAACGTGCTTTGACTTTTTAAATACTTAACCCCTGAGAAGTGTAAAAGTCACAAGTTTATTTACAGCATTGATTGTTAGAAAGTCACTTTAATTGATATATTATTTAGGTTTGCAACTACAGAAGTGACAGTTTAACTTGCGAGAAATAAAATATGAACATGACAAATAAAGATAGGCCACTTATTCACTAATTCATGAGTAAATGTAGAGTATTGTCCCAGACTGATGTGTCAAGTGGCTTCATGCATCCGTAACTCTCAGCAGGTCCAACCAAAGTGAGTAGAACCTGTGCATCTGTCAGCGTGTGGTGCTGAAGGGACAGCGCCCTTCATTGTTGGGCTGGGTGTGACTTGGAGGAGCTGTCCACGGTGCTGATCGCCTCCTGACCCCCCCACCCATCCCCCCTCCAAAAAAAAAAAGAAAAAACTCCCTGTCACAAACGCCCCAGCAGAACACACACCGATGACATTTACAGCCACGCCACATGTTCTTACTTATTTGATTTCCAGCGGCTTGTCGGGCGGCTCTCTGGGTCCTGATGGATTAGAGCTCTGGGGAGACTCAGTCGGGTCTGATGCGCTCCTGGCACCGCCGCCGCTCTCCGGACGGGTTCACGCAGGCTACAGGTAATCCTTCATCAGGAAATATCCACCTCCCGAAGCCCATTGGGTCTTGATTTGATCGGCGAGACTGCAGGTCTCTCTCTCATATGCTGACTTATAACACGGGGATGCTGGCAGTAAACGAGATGCTGCTTTAGACTCATGAGTAAGCATTTCAAAACTGTTCGCTGATCTGTTGCAGGGTGGGGGGTATTTTTTTCCCTCATATCTCCCTTCAGTTTCAGACAATAGGCTGCGCAGATTTATGGTGCATTTTGCTTTTTTTCCTCTCTACAGTGGGAGCGTTTTCCGTGCAGCATTAGCCGCTTTTGTCACGGTGCGACCACCTGGGCTTGAACACTGGTGAAAGGCGGTGGCTGTGGAGGAAAAAAAAAAACAAGAAGGCAAGAAGCGGAGCATCCGAACAGATACACCGTCCGCAACAAGGCATGTCGACCACCGGGGAAGTGCCAGCTTTCTTTAAGAGCATGGGCTCTGACAGCCCCTCCAGGCCCCGGCAGAAATTCTGTGGCATGTTCTGCCCGGTGGAGGGGTCCACGGACAGCAAAACCCTGGACTTTGACGCGCTGTCGGCGTGCAGGGGCAAGACCGACGGGCGGGTCATCGACCGGCAGACCGACATCTCTCAGCCCAAGAGGGTGGAGATCAGGCAGAGCACCGGGAAAGAAGCCCTGCAGAATCTGGACGATAAGAGGGTAATTATGCTCATTTTGGCACGATTTGGCGTCTCTGTCTTCTCTCAATCTGTCATGTTTCTGTGTCACTAAGATGCGATTCGTGTCATGACAACAGCTGCACAAACCTGCGCCACGTCCGTCATAAAGTATTTCAGTTATGGCCAGGGATCGAGTTTTGTTGTTTAAGGCTACAGCCGGTGTACAGCAGACAACTTGGCCTGACTCCATTTCCCAGAGAGCACCGCGATGTAACAGACCAGATAGAGGGACCCACCATGCAGAGCTTGCTGGAGGGAGTGGCTCCTGTTATTAAGAGCTGACATTAGTGATGCCCCCCCCCCCCCCCCCCCCCCCCCCCCCAACCCCTTCTACTGCTCAGTAGTTAGCTGGCTGATAATACCTGATAATACAACACTGCAGCAGTGTGTGTGTGTGTGTGTGTGTGTGTGCAGTGTATGTGAATGTGTGTGTGTGTGTGTGCATGGGTGTGCATGTTGCTGAAGTGCCTTTGAGCAAAGCAGCAAACACCTGTTAACTCTGTTAACAGAAATGTGACTGACACACACACGTATATATATATATATACCTGTGTGTGTGTGTGTGTGCGTATATCATACACCCTGTCTGGTTATGTGTGTGTTACACACACACACACACACACACACTTGTGAATGTGTGCATGATGTAATGCACGGTTGCAGCATTTTCTTGCCTAAGGCCCGCTGGTCGTTCGTGCTGTCTGAGGGTGTGGAGCTGAAGGCTCTGACTTGCATGACTTGCAGGAAATCCATCAACTGGTTCAAACTCACTAAGTTGTTCTTCTAGGTTTTTAACTGTGGCCGCTATAATCCGTTTAAAGCACTCAGGATGCTGTTAAAAGCTTTGGCTAGCAGTGTCGAGCCCTGATATCATGTTACATATTGACTGGAAGCATTAGCCACAGAATCTATGCTTTACTGACTCTCTCTTCTCTCTGTCTGTCTGTCTGTCTATCTATCTATCTATCTATCTATCTATCTATCTATCTATCTATCTATCTATCTATCTATCTATCTATCTATCTATCTATCTATCTATCTATCTATCTATCTATCTATCTATCTATCTATCTATCTATCTATTAAATTAATCTCTCTATCACATTAAACTCTCTATTGAAGTATTATTGCATTGTATTATATGGCATGGATCAGGCTTTTCTGAGTATTAGGTTACTGGAATTCATGAACTGCAGGGAACTATTCTTTTATAAGATAAGATAAGATAAGATAAAAAATTATGAGAAGCATGCTTAATCTCGTAGAGGCCTGTGCATATATCTGGCTTCTGTTCTGTTTTTGGGGATTAGGAACAGACTAATATTTGATTGAGTTAGCCTTTTAGAAGGGACAAAATGAATAAAACACACACAAAAATAATAAAAGTACATAACAAAAGAAATATTTATATAACAATGAAACCTATATATATATACAATAATATTTCTGCTTATTAATGATTTATTAAAACAATAAGCATAGGCACCTATATTTTTCTCGATATTCATATTTTTTTACACTATTTATCTCAGTCTATGCACTGTTCACAAGCCTGCACTTTATTTACTGTCTTGCAGTGTCTTGTGTATTGTGAGGAACTAATAGAAACTGTATGAGTGCTATGTGTGTCATGGAGTGATGAATGTCATTGCATTATGTACAATGGCTTTACAACTTTCTATGCTCACAACTTATTTTCAGCGGCATTTATACAGAAAGAAATAATATACACGGTCAAAGAAATAATGTCTTGAAAAATAAGGAACTCTCCTTATTTTTAGCATTGCAAAAATATCACAATTATTTAATGACAGCGTGAAACTATTGAACTTGTCAGGAAACAGGTGTAACTCTCACTCTGCAGAGGCTGAGCTCACACACACACACACACACACACACACACACACACACAGACTGAGTGACTTGAGTTTAAGATGGCTGCTGGCTGTTTCCTTGCAGCTCATCTGCTGGGCTTTGCTGGATGTTTGCAGGCTGCTGCACCGCTCCTCTAATCCGAAGGAGAGCGATTGATGGCATTAGCGGCTCGTCTCCTGTCAATGGAGCAGGGCGAGGCTCTGCGCATGCGCCGTGCGCTTCCTTTTTATGGGGAAGAGGCTCGGCCGTGGTCCCTCCCTCCGCTCTTGTCTGCCTCCGTCTGGGAAGGAAAAGGTTTGGCGCATCGGCTGCCAGGACGCGATCCGGAGTTTTGAGCGATAGTTTCGGGTCTTTTTTTTTTTTTTTTTTTTTTGCTCTCACTAATTCTCGTCGGATTCGCGTCCCGTCCCAAGGATCGACCGCGACCGTCGCCCACGACCCCCCCCCACCCACCTCCTCCTCTCCTCCACCACCTCCTCCTCCTCCCATCTTCTTCATCATCATCATCATCGTCACCATCATCATCGCCACCCTCGTTTTCAAACCGGGCGACCGGCAGTGATCCGCACATCCCGTTGCACAGCGAGCGGCGAGCGCCACGAACCCGAGCGGCTGAAAGATGTCTGGCTACCAGGGAAAGAAGAACATCCCCCGCATCACGGTGAGTGTTTCGGGAGCGCGTTTTCGGCAGCAGGATCCCCGGTGTCCGGTGTCCGGTGGCGTGGGCCTGCAGTGCGGGGTGTGGGTGCGGGATGTCACCGGAGCGCCTTTAGGACCTGAGCTTGTTCACGCCGCTTCCTTATGGGAAAAAGAAAAAAACACGCGTTATATGCAACATGCATGTCGGGATTTATTCTTATCACTATAATTACGCATGATTATAAACGCACGTTAGGATCGATAAATCGATGAGGCCACAGATTGCACAAAAAAATCTTTTTTTAAACAGCATCTTTGCGACAAGTGCTCCTCTCCGGACAGGACGGAGTTGAGGTTTAATCCTCGGCTGTTGCGGATTCTTTGTGTGACATGCTTTTTTTTCCTCCCCATAGCCCGGTGTCTTTGTTACAGACGTCTGGTCGCCGGGTATCACCGCACACACCAACTGCTGCGGGCAGACGCTTCCCCGCATCCGCTCCAAAAAAAAAATCCCCTTAAACCCCCCCTGGCACGATTTTTTTTTTTGTTTTCCACGGCCTTCGATTTGTCTTTGGAAATGTATTTTCTAGAGCTCGGAAGCGTTTAAAGGCCACGTTGGTGGTGTCACTGTGTGCGGATTGTTCCCCTGGAACGAGCCGCTGCTGCAGGGCTGCTGCTGCTGCTGCTGCTGCTGCTTCCATGGAAAGAAGTAGAGAACAGGGAGGGGAAGGGAGGGGAGTCAGGGGGAAGGGAGGGGACAGCGGCTCCTATTTCCTGCCATGTTTCTCTCTCAGCTGTGCAGCGACTGGAAGATGCATGCAGGCAGGGCTGATCGGTAAGGAGGTCACTGCCTGTCCTCTCCCAGTGGCTCCACTGAAATAATTGGGTTAAAATGTCAGAGGATGACATACAGAGAGTCAGATATATATGGATGAGGCTTCATGCTGATAATCAGATGAACCAAATTACAGCAACCGGGGAAATAAATCAGTGCTGGATGCTTTACTCGAGTAAAAGTAGAAATACGGTTGTCTGAAAAACAAGATTGAATAATAAGTCAACTTTTTGAATTGGAAATGGCACTTTAAGTAAAGGTATTATCAAAATGTTAATGTAAAGGCACTGTAAAGTGGGTCAGTGACAGATCATGGTCGGTAGGATGGAGAAGTCAAAAACTTTTCAATAATACAAGTTTCAAGAAGCATCTGTCAGGTCTCTCAAAATGTACATTCTGTTTTCATGTTGGTTTCATGTCAAATAAAAGTCCATTTGCATCATTTTTGTATAATCTAGGTGGATTTAATATTTATAATGAATCATTCTTTCAAATCATACTATTTGGGATGAATGCTTGATGAATGATTTGTCCCTGACCCAATAACAGTTTATTATATTACTTGTTTTTAACTACTAAACATGTGAATGTTTTAGTTTTTAACAATATTATATTTAATAATATATATGTTGGGTATATTAATACTCATCATATTGCATCATAATATTTAACATGTTTCATAAGAAGTACATAGTGTATATAGAAAAGTACCTCAAAGGAGCAGTAAATACTTCTCATGCGTAGTTTTTTTTATGTAACACGACTATTTCACCTGTGTTCTTTCTGCATGTGGTGGATATCATGCAGACAGAGAAAACCATCCATGTTCCCTTTCTAAAATCTCAACAACACTTTATCTGCCAGTTTTGTGTGACATTCAGATTTGAAACAGAAGATCAAATTATGTTCATGTGATCCATACAAGTCTAGAAGAAAAAAAAGGATTTGTAGAAGTAAAAAAAACAAACAAACTTAAAAACGTCTCCAAACGACACTCATGCACTAGTTCTGTGAAACTCAATAACCGGTTAAATTGATTTAAAGGTCCCATATTGTAGAAAGTGATATTTTAACTGCCTCCTGATTTTAAGAGGATGTTATATAAATAGTGTCCCATGTGTCAAAAGGCCCAATCCACAGAAATACACAAAGCCTGTATTCAGGAGCTGTGAGCTTCGTACTCCAAACCACAAATATATCTGTTACTCATGTTACAACTTCAAATAAAACGAAGGGAAAGTGTGCAAGATGGGACCTTTAAAGCGTTCCAAACGTTGTGTTCTCAGCTTCTGAAATGTGAGGATCTGCTGCTTTTTCCTGATTTATTTAGTTGTAAACTTTCTTTGTCAGAAAGGAGTTTCTGTAATAATTCAAATGCTGTCTCGGGTGAAAACACACAATTTCTCAGGTAAATAGTTTGGTTTCCAGAGAGAGAGGGAGAGAGAGAGGGAGAGAGAGAGAGGGAGGGAGGGGGGTAAGAAAAGAAAAAGAGCTTTCGACCCAGCGTCCGGTTGGAGAGATCAGAGGATTAGTCGGGTTTGTCGTCCCCGCAGTTTTCAGGTCAGACATAAATGGATAGACTTTCTATTCCTGAACCTTTGCGTTAAAAGAAAAAGCAGGTCACACACAGAATTATTTCTCATAAATGTATATTTTTCATAAAAAGCTTTGGACATTATCTCAGCCATAAAGCTGCATCCTTCAGGGAAGAGTGTGATAAACGAGACTGTCGCTGAGACACTGCTAAAACCCGTTAGTACCAGATAGATTTTAAAAAGGTTTTTTAAACGTAAAAACACATGCTTTCAACTAGTTTTATATTCTAGGTGGATTAAATATTTACTTAAAATTTGTCTTTTTTTATAGTTATACTACTTGACATTTCATGTCACAAAATGGTGATTTTTGTAAAAAATAGAGACTTTTAAAGGACAAGAAACCAACATTAACACAAAATGTACATTTTGAGAGACCCAATGAATGCTTCTTAAAAGTTAACTTATTTTTAAAAAGTTTTTGACTTTCTCACCTTGCCGACCTTGACCTGTCAGTGCCCGGCCGCTGAACCGCTCGTCCTGGGTGTCCGTCGTCCTGTGCACTCCAGGTAACAAAAACCTGGAGTGCCCTGCAGCCGCTCTTTGACTAGCTCAGCGTGCCGAGCGGATAATGGACGAGCGTATTAATAAACAAACAGAGGCTGGAGAGGAAATGAGCGCGGTCAAATCGAATAAAAAAAGCTAAACGGGAAAAGCTGCGGCGGTGACAAAGGAACTGTGTGTTCCGTTCAGATCAGACGGCGGCTCGCTCCTCCCGAGGCCTCCAGGACTCAGCTCCACGCTGCGGGGCATCGAACCTTCTGCTGCACCACGCTTGTAGTTGAGCGGCCTTCTTAAGCATCTGAGACCATATCACTTAAAATATAAAAAACTACAACTACAAATCAATCAAATCTGAGTTTATCTTTGTGTATGATGCCGTATTGCAATAATGAACCCAGCTCACCCATGGCACTGATTGAGGTGGCCTGTCCTGGCCAGATGGATGTGGGTCAGCTGCATAGGCAGAGAAGTACTTAAAGCAGCTCTCATCAAATATGAATGAGCCTCCGTGAGTTCGCCACCTGGGATTGGAGCTTCCCTTCGACTCGTGTCTACTCGTGATTTTAGATTCTAACAGCCGGAGCAGAGTTTAAAAAGGTGCAGCGACAGGGAGCAAACGTGGAAACGGGCCCCGACTGATGATTAATTCATCGTTTGGTCTTTAAAATGTCAGAAAGTAAGAAGAAGAAAAAGGGGACGATTCATGATCCCAGTGCCCATAACCTAGATATAAGTAGTTTACACTAGTCTAGCAATCAATTAAACAATCAATCATTTGAATTATGAATAGGTTATTTCAGCCATTTATCAAATAAGAAGGCCAAACGTCTGCCAGCTGTGGCTTTGCTGTTTGCCCTTTGATTTATTGAATTAGATTTTGGACTTTTTGTTTGACAAAATCCAATTCGAGTCAATTGGCAACAATTTAGTTTGACATTTCAGAGAATAAACAACTACTTTTTTAATCCAACAAATGTTTGGAGTGATTAGTCAAATGTAAGTGGCAGCACACAGATGAAAAAAGAAAAGAACTTTTGGTTCAAAAAACAGCCCAAAGCTTCCATAACTTACATGTTTCCTTTGTTTTTTTGAAGTTGTGACATCCCTAACGACATATATTTGTCATTTTTAAATACCAAAAGAATCATAGCAATATAGTTGCATCTAATTTCTTAAGCTTCTTTATGGGTCTCTACAAAGAACAGAGCATTTTGTGTTATCTCATTAATATTAATGAGCCCCCCCTTGTTTGGCTATTTGAATGGTTGTGAATGGGCGAGGTGGGGGGTGATATAGTGTAGTGTTTTCAACCACCAGGCAGTATTTCTAGAACACCTAGAGCTTACTTAGAACCCAAAAAGCAATTCAGATGTTCAAGTCATTTCTTGTTCAAGTCATGCGAGGATTTCCCTTTGATTTATTGACTGATGGTTTCAACATCAGAATCGAGCCAAAGTTGATTTTTCCCCTCTCACAAGAGCGGTTTGCTTTCCAGCACAGTGACGGGAGGGAAAAAAATATTGATGGAAACGATGTAAAAATGTCATTTTAGCGAGGCAACCGTCCATGTGAAGTGAGGGTAAAAATAGCCCGGGCTATAATAAGACTGTCCTGGATTAACGTGCTCAGTGGATTCACCTGTGGTGCAGTAGTGGTTCCTGGTGGCATCTCAGTGTGTGTGCAGAGCCTTCGTGCTGTTATCTGCCAGTGCTCACAGGGCGCTGTGTGTTCAGACATCACACGCAACACGTCAGTTTACCGTGCAGGGTTGGGCCTTTTCACGCTAATATAATCCCATTTTACCTGATACGTAAAGCCAGACACCAGCCAGAGTAAAGTCTGCAGAGCTTTTTGGGTCACGAGGGAGTTTATGGTGATTTTGCTGCAGTCGCAGCGAGAACTCAAAGTGCATATTCAGAGAGAAATAAATAATTAAGGTTAATTATTCAGTCAAAAAGGAGCTTGCAGGGAATTGAAGGGTGTTTTCACAAGGATAAAACAGATCCTATACGATACAAAGTGAGCCTATAATTGAATTTTGATTATAGGACAATGTCATGTGGTGTAACCCTGAAAACATAGCACCAGATACAATAGTTTAAACACCTAAAAATGTTTAAAAAATTAAAAACACAGGCTATCAACTGGTTTTATATTCTGGGCATATTTCATTTTTCGGTTACACAATTTGTCATTTCATAAAAAAATCACACAAAATCAGTTTTTTTTTTTTTACAAACAAAAAGATACAAAAGGACTTTTCCCATTTTAGGAGACCTGATGAATGCTTTTTATAACTATTTTACAAAAGTTTTTGACATTCTCATCGCTATTTGTCATTGGCTCTTTTATAAAGTTCTAGCTCTTATAGCTCAATGATATTGAGACTCCCACAAAATAACCAGATTTTTCTAAAGCTGTGAAAATATATTGAGAAGATTTTTGCTTCTTAAAACTAGTGATCAGTGTAAAATATGGGATGTTGAAGTGAACTGAACAGAGTCATAGCCATGCAACGCCTTCCAGTGAACAAACCAGTTTGTGTTGTGTGTTTAAAGTTTGACTTTTCATGCTTCTGGGGATTTAATCAACTGTTTTGCCAGTTTTTTGTGAAGCGTGATATTTGAAACGCGTAACAGTCAACATGTGTTTTTTAGCACATATCTGAACGTGCATGGAGGTGATTTTTTGGTTGTGGGCTGTTTCTTTTTTTGGAATAATCCGGGACAGACATAAATCATGGTGCTGAATGTCTGACCTGGCAGCATTCTGCACCTGACTTCACAAATGTTTCCAGGATATTTTCCATTTGGACAACAACACATGGCGTTGCCGGGTAACGCTAGCGGAGGGTTTTCACAGCGCCTGTTTTTTTTTTTTGTCCTGATTTCATCTAACTCAGTCCTGTCAGGCAACAGGCACATCTTTTCTTCTGCCGGGTGTTTTAGATTTCACCTGCACTGCTGAACAGAACATGTTTTTAATAATGAACATCTGGCTCTAAAAGAGACATAATCCATCCTCCTACACTCCATCATCATTAGGTCTGTTCTCACATTCTGCAGCTATTAGCACTAGATAAACTAATACGTTTATATAAGCTGCTGTTATGAATATTTCTTAAATACAAAAAAAACTGGTTGTTTTGCTTTCTGAAGTCACGCTAGAGCAGAGCAGCTTTAAGAGAAACCGGTTCGGTGAAAAGGGAGAGGTCAAGGTGGCAGGTTGAGGGGTCAGCGAAGGATAACTCTAGCTGGACAAACTTCGTGTGGCTGGTACGGCGTCTACACAAGCTGGAGGGGGAAACACAGCGGCTCAGCAACAGTGAACCCATTGTGCAGCGTCCACATCCTGTTTGTGAGCCTAAGTAGTTCCCATGAAGAAAAGGTCACTGTCATGTTTGGCACGGGTCCAGTGCAATCAGACACACTCTCTAACCCCCCCCCGCGAGCTCCAGAACAATTATGTGGTTATACGCGTCTGGAATCTTTGCAGCTAATTGTTCTTCTAATTTCCTTTATTTTTGGTTTTCTGCAGCTGCAGCTAAACAAAAAAACAAATCCCTAAAAGACCATAAAACTTGATTGGAATATGTCAGGATCAAAGCTGAGGTCGATGATTCTACCTCTACTTCACTAATGAACTCACAAATCTTTCAGCGAGGTCCGTGCGTGAAAACGGGGGTCACCTCGACGAACCGTAGCCCCGTCGGCGAGCGTCGGTAACTAATGTGATGACGGCAGTTGTGATGAGTCACGTCGCGTTACTTCATATTTCAGAGCGGTTGTTGGGATGAGAGCAGACCAGCTGTGGGCTGGAGCGGGACCAGAGCAAGCTGCTCCATATACGTCCCAGATTACCACACCAGCTCGGCCCGTCGCCGTCAGAGCGGCGCCACACCTTCAGATGACAACTGCAAAGCTTTTTACAGGCGTGCTGGAGTCAGCAGAATTCCTCGAGTGTGTCTTGTACTGTTAGATTGTGTGTGTGTGTGTGGTTGTGGCTTCCACCCTGTCACTGAAAAGCCATGTGTGTCCTCTAACAACTTTGAATGCTAAAAGGATATTCCTCATCCTGCATGTTGGGTGTGTGCGTAATAGTCTGGTTACTGTACAGATTGAAATAAGAAACGTTACACTTATTATCAAACTAAGTCTGACATAGACTGAGACTATTTATCATGTATTCTGCTTATCTGCATTATGGGCAATGTTGGATCCAATGTTTTTTTTAGTTTGACCCTTTAGGGATTAAAAGTCAGGATGTCATGACCCTTTTTGATGGGGCAAGATCCACAATGATATATAGAATTATTCTAAATTTCTGGAATATACCTTTAACACCATAGTAGTCAAAATGCATTCTAAAATAAATGCAGAATGAATTTTTTTGTGTAAAAAAAGTGTTTGTAGGCTTTGGATAGATATTGTAACTATGCAATATTACTTCCATATATTATGTCAGCAGCTGACAAATAAATTTAGGTTACAAAGAATTAAGATTACTGCAACTCACACATATTTTGCATCATATCATTTTACCTACAGCCCAGAGTGAAGTCTTCCTATTGCTTGATGTTTGTAAATAAAGATATTTCATTTACAACCATAGAAAACAGAGAAAAGCAGCACATTTGAGAAGCTGCAACCTGATACACTTTTTTTTTTGTGAATAAAATGAGGGTAATGTCTGATAGATGTTTCAGATGTCACATCATGTTTTGGCACCTCCACCTGCTGCCGGTCCTGTTTAAAGTCAGATCATTACAACATGCGTGCTGCAGGGCGGGGTGGGGCTGCCCCCGGCCCAGCAGCAGCCGTGTTCGGGGCCAGAGCCGCCGGCCGAGCGGCGGCTCCAACAGAGCGGCCTTTGTTAGGCCATGTGACCGGGGGCTGCCACTCCCTTTTTTTTAGACAGCGAGGGGGGGGGGCCCCCCGCTGGAGTCACCCAGGGCGACTCCGACCCCGCCCCTCCTTTCTCCTAAACAGAGACAAGTGGCATGGTGGCAGGCGTGTATGATTGATTACATGCCCCCCACCCCTCATGTCTGGTCGTTCTGTTTCTGCAGTGGAACACGCTGACGCTGTTCTACGCATAATGTTAATTAGGCTGATCTGCTCCAGGGAAGATTGTCGCTGGCTTCGATGTTGTACTACTGTGCATCTCTAATGATTAGCTCCATATAACACTCTGTACCAAGGGGGGGTCAAACTCAGTTTTCATTCATAAGCCATTTTATGCACAATTTGATCTCAAGTGGTCCAGTAAAAATATTGACAACTACAAACGTCTCCCCTCCTTTTTTATATAAGAGATGCATAAAAAATATGGAGAGGATTAATGAACCTTTAATTTATACAACAGGAGAGAATATTTTAAAATATGATGTGTCCTTCATTCCATATTCACTCAATCTAGAGTTACTTTACATTTAGTCCCTGGGCAATTTATTTAGTTTGTATGTATTTATTTATATGTTTTTATTCTGTTTTCCTGTTTTATTTCTGTCACTGATCTCGAGCTGTGGTGACACAAATATTTCCCCATCAATAAAGTCTAATCTACACTAATCTAATCTAATTTTAGGCGGCATAGTTATTTCCTTTAAAAAACATTCACAAAACTCTAAATATTTTATCCCTCGAATTGTGAAAAATTCTTACTGACCTTATATTTCTGTGAAGGAATAGGAAGAGGTCAATTTTTTGTCACACTTCAAAACAGTGTTTTCCAAACCATTTTATATTAAGACTTGAGATTGTACTCAAATGTGCATGCACAGTCGTTTTTATTTGTATCCTCCTGTAATTTCCATTTATTAGACAGTGTTTTTCACATGGACTTGTGTCAAAATATTGTGCAAGTTCTTCTTTTTTTAACTGTATTGATGCACTCCTCCATCATTTATATTCCAGCCTCTACTGTATGTCCTTTCTTTGTCTTCCTCCATCTCTTCTCCGGCATTTATTTGTGTGCAGAGGAAGGAAGCAGCATGAGCTGAGAGACACTCAGAATGAACCTTAAAGAGGTCGAGCAGGGGCCGCTTTTAGCAAGTTTTGTGTATTTATGTTTTGTTTGCCAGTGCCAATCCGCTCTTTTACAAACTGTCTGTCACTGAATGCGCTTAATCCCAGCTCTCATCCAGCCGCGCTTGTAACTTCATGTTTTTTATAGGCGATAAAATCTGACTGTTTTGTTCAGATCTGCAGCATCTGGTTCCCACAGTTTTAACTAATGAGATTTATATTCCCAATGCGGTGAAACTTAAACTCGATCATCTTTTATTGTCTTGCAGAGCGACCGTCTTCTGATCAAAGGCGCAAAGATCGTGAATGATGACCAGTCCTTCTGCGCTGACATCTATATGGAGGATGGAGTCATTAAGTGAGTTTACTGCGCTCTCCTCGACGTTGAATGAAGTGGTTTTGCTTTATTATGTTTACAAAGTTATAATACAATGCTGGTGACCTCACGAGATACAGTGGAATACTCTACATCATAGTAAAGTAGTACAACTTGCTGTTTCCCATCTGAGTATTCTAATGTGTGCATATTATCAATATCTAAGAGTCAGCGTTTGAATTGGAGATTTAGGCAATGCTTTCAGAGTCTGGTTAAAAAAACATAAAACCAGAAAAGCCCTCTGAGATCGCAGACCTCGGCCTCAGCATACGGCCAAGCTCTGTAGAGGCAAGATATCGCCACCAGGTGGCCCCGGACAATGGCGCCGAACTAGGATTTTTCTCCGGATCATTGCCAAAATTTAATAATCGATCCATGGTAGGATTCCCAACCTTGGCTGAAAATTTGATGAAAAATCCAGCCAAACTTTTGTGGTTATCTCACTAACAAACAGAGACGAGACAGACAGACATGAACCTTCTTGGCGGACAGAAGAGTGCAATGATCCTTAATACAAAATCTCTTTGTTATTTTGCTTGATGGCTTTATTTATAACACATTTTTTGTTTCCTCCCTCAGACAAATCGGGGAAAACCTCATCGTGCCCGGCGGGGTGAAAACCATCGACGCCCACGGCCGCATGCTCATGCCGGGCGGCATCGACGTGCACACGCGTTTCCAGATGCCCGACCGAGGCATGACATCTGCCGATGATTTCTACCAGGGCACCAAGGCTGCGCTGGCAGGCGGCACCACCATGATCAGTAAGTCGTTGGCCGTGAAGGCCCTGCGGTTTTAATCGATTGATCCTCGGCGGTTAAAAGGATCAGTTTCCATTCCAGTCCTTTCTGACGGCGAATCAAACCTGACAGCGGGCGTTTGCAGAGCATCTTTCCCTGCGGTGACTCTCCACTCACTTGATTGGGTTTAATTGGAAAATATCTTAATGAGTACAGGAAGAAAGCCAGGTCTGCTCAGGACAAAGCCAAAGCATAAACCCGTCCATCTGCTTTGACGACGCGGAGCAACGAGGTGCCGACTGCTGGACTGACCGAGCCAGGAAGGGAATTTACTTTCTCTTTTATGGATTAGTGGCGGTTTTCTCTGTGTGTTGACCGCACGCTAAGTTCCCTTTCTCACATTACAGATATTCTGGAGTTTTAGAGTTGGTCCTCCAATACAGACAGTGCCCAACTTAGGAACACAATAGGTCACAAGAGGCTGTTTAGTAAGATGAATTGTTTGTAAGTTGTTATATATTAAAATATCAATCTATATTTCGGGTCGGGTTCCGGATACATTAGATTACAGACATTAGTCAGTGGTTGTTTCAAGGGTGTTCGTATCTTGGGGTACTGCTGTATAGTAAATTAATACTTAATTGGCTGGACTGGTCATTAAATGTCTCTCCATCACTAACTGGAGTGATGCATTACATCATTAGTGAAAAGCAGTAAACGGGGATAGAACCCACAATCTGAGAATCACCAGGCAGACATTTTACTGAATGCTTTTTATAGGAGCACGTTCCCTCACACTTCAAAACTGAGCGGATTGACCCTATGACCCCAAAAACTTTGAGAAGGGCCTGTCTGCACGTTGATAGACATGGGGCGTGTTGTACGTAGGCGTGACTTCAGAAAGTAGGAGTGACTCGATCAGGAGACACTCCTCTGCAGTAGGTGGTGATATGCACATTAGCGAGATTTAATTTTCTTATTAAATCAAAAAGGTAAAGTGTGTGAAAATCCACCGGAAAATGGATGAATATCCAAATCTGGTGTTACGACCAAATCTGGTCGTAACATGCAAAATCAAAGCCCTGCATGCACGGTCAAGCTTTATCCCAGGTTTTATTTTGATGTTGTTTTAAGTAGGTGTGGGATCGTAAAGATAACACCATGTTTCATCATTAAAAGATAACATGGCTAAATGGAAGCTCCCTCTCTAACAGCCGCCCTCCCTCTGCTGACTCAGCACTATTCTCTCCTTCACAGCAAAACGCAAACTCGCCCTGCATGTCGTTGTCGTCACCTTCGGAAAAAATGCTGATGGCTGCACACACGGGCACACACACACACACACACACACACACACACACACACACACACACACACACACATACCTACACAGACTCACACGCGCACACACACACACCACACACACACACACAGGCATCTGGTTGGTCATTTCACACATGAAGGCAGTTAGAATCGTGTGTATTGTAACAATGACAAAACTGTCCTAGTTTAACTCTCTTGTTTAACTAAAAGATTTTAGACAAATGCCATTAACTAGTTTTATATTCTAGTTGGATTAAATAATCGGTTACACTATTTCACATCTCAAAGATCAAGATCACCAAATTGCACCACAGTGCATAAATTTGTGACTTTTGTATAAACAAATGATACAAATGTATTTTTATTTGATATGAAACCAACATGAACACAAAATGTACATTTTGGAAGACCTGATAAATGCTGCTAGAAACTTAAAAAAGTTTTCCTCATCTTGCCACACATGATTTGTCCCTGACCCATTCTGTGAATTAGCACTGAAATGAGTATTTGAGCTGGGCCACTTTGTTGGCCTCAGCATCAACAGATATGGGTCATTATGTGTGTGTGTGTGTGTGTGTGTGTGTGTGTCTGAAATAAAAAGGAGCATATTCAAAAAGAACATCTTGATCTGATCTATGTCTGACCATGATCCATCTTTGTGTGGTGGAAACCACGAGTCGATGACCTTTTTTGATCTGAGTGGAGGTCTGCATACGGACGTCATGTATCTGCTTCTTTTCATAAGATGTGCTCACTGAGACACATTTGGAACATATTCGGCTGCTGTGCGATGAACTTAGACACACTGCACCAGCATATCAGGATACTATGATATGTGTTTGACCGTGTGTGTCCTTGTGTTTGCGCCCAGTCGACCATGTGGTACCTGAACCAGGCTTCAGCCTCATCTCTGCCTTCGAGCAGTGGCGCGAGTGGGCCGACAGCAAGTCCTGCTGCGACTACTCGCTGCACATCGACATCACCGAGTGGCACAGGGGCATCCAGGAGGAGATGGAGGCGCTGGTGAAGGATCATGGTACGAGCACGCCGGATTCAGATGGCATTTAACTGCACTCGTTATGCAAAATGTTCATAAAAGACGTTTTCCCTGTAGATTCCCAAGGGGCCCACTAGTGACCTCTAGAGGCTGCTCCCTGCAATATAAAGAGATGTTGCACATCTTTAGTGGGTCTTTTGGACTAATACTTGAAAATACAGTCAACAAACAATAATTAATGACAAGTAAAAGTCCATTTTACTTGTATAACTGTATTATTATGAAGTCTTATTACCAAGTACATCAGAAAATTGTATAAATTCAAAAGTAGTTTCACAAGAATTGCACAGCACATTTATAAAAAATGCAGTGATAATTTCATGAAATATAAAGAGATAGAGTATATATAAAATACATATTTTTTCTGCTTTAAACTTCCCTTTTCCCTGATGTTTATTTTCACAGTGACATTTTGTGTTTTTCAGGTGTCAACTCCTTCCTGGTCTATCTGGCTTATAAGGACATTTTCCAGCTCACTGATGCTCAGGTCTGGTTTCTCACCTCTTTCTTCTCTTCTCACTCTATTAAATGCGTGTGTGTGTATTTCAGAACAGAACAGGCTGCGGTGCGAGTTAATGAATCAAAGAGGACGATCAATCCACGCGCCGCGCTCCAATTTGGACGCAGCAATGACTGCGGACAGGCCTCAGCGAGGAGGAGGAGCTTTCTCCGAAAACCTCAACTCTGATCCGACTGCAATTATATTGTAACGGGAAACATGTGGCTGCTCGTTATTCCATATTCCAGCCAAATTGTCGTTTTCGCTGGGCGAGATACGAGATAAGCTGTTTACTGCGGAGGCATTCATTGGATTAGCCCCAAAAAAAACAAGCTGAATCACATTAGCCTGCCGCTGCCTTCATGCAGACTGAGAGCTGCTCCAGCATCACCCCGGCCGACCTAAACTGTGCAAAGAACACTAAATATATATTTAGATGTTAGCAGCAGGCCAGGGATGAGTTACAGCGTGCGTGTGTTTGTCATGGCGAGGCATCGCTTCTACTGATTGTCAGCGTGTTTCTTTTGGGAGGCTGAGTGGATAATGAGAGCAGCGTGTCCCGCCCGAGTCCCTCTCTGACTCCAAATGAATCAGTCGCACTTGAAAGCCGTTTATGAAACGGATACGTGTTGGTCTTTGCACCTGTGTGATGAATGTGGTCCCGGTGCAGCCAGAGTTTATCATTTTTCTGCCCACCACCACCCCCGTGTCAAACCCTGATTGTTGCACGCTCGGCGGCCGGGAGGTGATGACTCACCCCGACACGTCGCTTTTTATTCAGTCGGTGAAGTCACTGAAATGTGGGAGACGCTCACACTGTGTGAAATTCAGAGGCCGTGTTTTATGTCAGCGGGAAAATATTCAGGCCGTTAACCCCCACACTGCCGACCCGGCTCCTTTTTTTGTTGTCATATCTCACAGGTGCCTTTCGGTTCAGTCCAGGACAACCAGTTTGTTTCTTATACCTTTTTTTATTTAAAGCAGCACTGTATTGGGGTCAGAAGCGTTCCGCATTGGAAGCCTATAAAGTTTTAATAGATGGAACTATTTATTGATTTCCTGTTTGTCATGGGTCCAAATTTTAAAGTAACATGCCCAATAATGGGCTGAAGGCACAGATGCACCAGACGCAGATTTCCTGTATTTTCTCATTACACAATAGACAAATGAACTGTGACTTTCCTAAAATAATAAAATCCATCATGTTTTGCAGTCAAGCTAATTATATTTTGAGAAGAAACGAGTTGTAAGAATTTAAATGCAGCAGGTCTGATTGTGCCTGCAGTGTCTATTATCTACATATACTACTACTTTATTGAATGAATACTATACAGAAAGATCTTGTTTGTGCAAAAAAATTAAATGTATTGTCAAAATGTATCGACAAGAAGGAGAAAAAAAACGTAATTCTCTGGTTGCAGCTTCTCAGTTGCTCATTTCTCAGCTTTGAATCATTGAGTTAAATATCTTTTGGATTTTGGATTAGTATTGGTACAAATCAAGCAATTTAAAGGCCTCGCTTTGGCTTATGGCAAGTTTTTATCTGCAGTTTTCAGAATATTTTAACATTTTGTCAACTAGACGAATTCCTCGAAATTATATTGAAATTATACGGGGGGAAAAAATTCCAGGGGAGGTTTGCTTTGCAAAAGCTGTTTAAATCGAAATACAAACATAAAAAGAGGAAAGTAACAGCTTCCCAGAATAAACACCAAGCTGTTAAACAAACCAATTTGTTTAACAGAGCAGCAAGCTGAGTGCATTTTACCATGATGTCTCTGTCAAAGCTTTTCACTCTGAAAAGGAAAACTTTCAATTAGTGTCTGTCATTGTGTTCACTTGTCTGCGATAAAACAGCAAAAATAAATCTTCCTCAAAAGCATAGGCAAAGGATAAAATATGAACCCGCTCGTATTCATGCCGACCTCCCACTCACTACAAGTGTTCATGACAAATGTACGAGGAAAAAAAAAGACAGTTTTATATTCTCTCCAACACCACATCTCATCAGTCACCAGGACTGCAGTACGGGACAGAAGGAATATTTCCATCACTGCATCTCCGTGCCCAGATCCTAACTGTACCTCGGTCTCTGCTGCAGGTGTACGAGGTGTTCAGCGTGATCCGTGATCTGGGAGCCATCGCCCAGGTGCACGCCGAGAACGGAGACATCGTAGCCGAGGTACGACACTTTGTTCCTTAATGAGTTGTGGCGTCCGGAGACGACGGACACGCCATTTTTCTTACACTTGGCGTCAGTTAGACATAAACCCTTCAGCTACGAGGGTCCCGGGTGAGGTTCGCCATCGCCGCCAGCACTTAGAGCTCCAAAGGCTGACAAATGCTTGAAAAAAAAAAAGTCTCTAAGAAGCCGTGACACATCATTTTTTCCCGCTGCGGTGCTGAAACAGAGCTTTCACAGGATCACGGCTTTTTAAATAGCCAACAGATGAGGATGAATATGCATAGAGGTCACGGCCAGGCTGAGGTTTTACTGCCAAGGCAAGTCATGTGGAAGATGCGTGCACCTGCACATGACTCAACATCTCTCATTTCCACATGGTCTGCATGCGTGCGTGTGTGTGTGTGTGTGTGTGTGTGTGTGTGTGTGTGTGTGTGTGTGTGTTCAGGAGCAGCGTCGGATCCTGGAGCAGGGGATCACTGGCCCTGAGGGACACGTGTTGAGTCGTCCTGAGGAGGTAAGAAGGAGTTTCAGCATATTTACACTAAGCTGTGAAAAAAAAAAACATCCTCTTCACACTCAGCTTTCATATGTTTGAACATCACGTCCTTCACATGATTCAGTTCTGTTACTCAGACATCAGACATGTGGAAACAAAGGGAAGCATCAGATTCTCCTCTTAGTGTCTTCTTCTCCTTCCTCTACAAGTAGTAAAAATATTTTATTAAAAAGAATCCCAAAGGGCCAATAATATGGCCCATAGTAAAAAGATTTTCATCGTCTTCAAGTAAAGAATGAAGTTCTTCCTCTTTTTCTTCATCAAGAAAAGAATGAGATTTTCTTCTCTACTTGTTCTTGTTGTTGTTCTTCTTCAAGATGATTAATGAAGTTGGAATCCAAACTGTCAAAAATCACTGAACACTTATAGCAAAAAAAAAAAAGCAGAAAAAGAACAACCAAAACGCCAAAAGAAGGAAAAAAAAAAGCAAATATGATCCAAATGAAATTACAGACAAAGAGTTGAGTGTTCTGTCTGCTGGGAACACGGTGTCAGTGTTTGTCAGTGAGAAATAACGATCTCTTAGTATCTTACCATATGTGCGTTTCTATGGATGCAAAACAGACATTAAGCAAATGAAAGCGTCAACGCACATCTCAGGGTAATGGTTTGAATTTCACAGATTCAAACGTCTTTATTCATCCCAGAAGGGCAATTCCGCTTTGACATTTAGAGAAATAATCTTCTTCGCCTTCTTCCTGGTATCAATCAACCTGCCTGAGTCTCAACGTGGAAAAACAAACCTTAATTCCCCCAAATATTCATAGAGACCATTAAAACGCCCACAATGTCGCGCTGAGAAAACACCGGTAGGAGGAGAAGTGAAGTGATCACGCATGTGGTGGTCAGTAATGTCATTTCATGCCTCTGCTCCCACATTGATATGTGTTTCTTACATTTTTTCCCCAGGTGGAGGCTGAGGCTGTAAACCGCTCCGTGACTGTGGCCAATCAGACCAACTGTCCTCTGTACATCACCAAGGTGATGAGTAAAAGCGCTGCCGATGTCATCGCTCAGGCCCGGAAGAAAGGTGAGGCTCTGGAAACAGAAACCACAGTATACTCATCCGGTCTTGGGCTAAATTTATTCAGTCATTACTCCGCACCGTGTCACCAATTGACGTTGCATGTTTCCAAAAACAGCTCCGCTTCCTTTCACTAAGGATGCACTGAAACGAAAACACAGAAGCCATATAAACTTAAACGCTGAATACCAAATATTTTTTTCAGTATTTGTTTTTTATTATTTCAGAAATAGTCTAAAATATATTTTGTGAAGGGGGTACAAGCTGTTAAAGTTTGTGTGTGCTTGTTTCTAAATAAATGAGCCTGGGATTTCCTGATGGTCTATGAACGCCTCTTGATTCTTGCTGCTATTTTAAAATTTTCCTCCAGATGTTTTTTAATGTGGTCGGCAAAGTGAATCAGACTGTTCAAAGTTGAGTTTATTCAAGATTTGCACGTTCCCATCACCCCAGGGAAGCCCCAAAGCATCATGGGGAAAGGCTCTACTGCCACTGGTCTCTATGGTAGCTATAGGCCAAGCCCGTTGAAATGAACAGTGGCCATTTCTCAATCCAGTGTCCAGTTCTTATGGTACATCCATGCCTGGATCCAGTATGAAACAGAAGAAGAAGAAGACGACGATTCCTGGAGCATCTTGTACTTCCATGGAAATGACGCTTGGTGTCCTCCATAGCTGCCATGATTAATGTCATAAACTTTAGACTCTGAGCTGCCCCCTGCTGGATTTATTAGTTATCATCCATGCCGATGTTGAAGTATGTACGGCAGTGTCAGTGACAATGGACCTTAGAATTTTGTCCTAACCTAACTACAAAGCTCTTTGGTAAACCCTGAACTTCCATTACCTTCTTCGTGATGCCTTTTACTTTGGCACTTCGTCGACTTTTCAAAGATGTCGTCTTACTTTCTTTCATACCTAGCGTGCTGTTCAGAGTGGTTGGCCTTTAAATGACAGATAGAGCAGTCCTTCACATAAGAAGCCCCTCACAAACTGCAATCCTATTCCCACTCTCAGCCATTTTTAATTTATCGAATTTAACCGAAGGCTCTAGGTCACCACTTCACCGGACGTTGTCTGATGGTGTGATTGTATCAGATGCCACTAGTCAGCCTTGCTTTTAAGCATTTTCTTGCGATATTCGGTGCATCCTTACCTTTTGCTAAACATGAATAAGAACCCCATGGACTTAAAACACCAGTGACAAACCATAGTGTTGTAGTATCTGCTGTTATAACGGGACTGGGCTTGCAGGCACCGTGGTCTATGGAGAGCCCATCACTGCATCCCTGGGAACAGACGGCTCACACTACTGGAGCAAGAACTGGGCCAAGGCGGCCGCCTTCGTCACCTCGCCGCCCCTCAGCCCCGACCCGACCACACCAGACTATCTCAACTCGCTGCTCTCCTGGTAAGAGGACCACCCAGTGGATATTCAAGTATCGGAGCGACGACTTTGTCTTACGAGACGTTGTCCTTTCTTTCCCGTTTGCGCCCCTTGACCCGGGTGCAGTGGGGACCTGCAGGTGACAGGAAGTGCACACTGCCCCTTCAACACCTCCCAGCGCGCCGTGGGCAAAGACGACTTCAGCTTGATCCCTGAAGGCGTCAATGGCACCGAGGAGAGGATGTCCATCATCTGGGACAAGTGTGTGGTGCGTAATACATATTTATACTTGTTGAATAACGCATAAAGTGAGCTAGGGGCGGGCAATATGTAAAATTAGTATTTCTGAATTAAAAAAAACAGCATCTGATTATGTCAGGCCTTTTTTATTGTATTTATTGCTATGTAATTTCATAGATATCCAAGCCCCCTATAGGGTCAACTCCATTTGGTGATCCTATCACTTTTCATCTCTCTTCATGACATCAGTCTGTCAACATTCTGATGGTAGAGTTTAGCTAAAAGTAAGGTAAATAAATTAACTCATAAAACGTCGGTTGCAAAGTGGACCCACATTTGTTGTCCCCAGCCAGCTGTTAAAAGGTAAAACAAGTAGAAGATTATCTAAAAAGAACTTGTCCTTAAGGAAAACGTCTTCCTGATCTGGAAAAAAAGGTTTTGTTAAAAAAACGGTTGCATCCCAGCAGAAGTGAAATAACTCATGTAGCTCATGTGCTTGGTATGACCTGATGAGATTCTATTCATGCTGAATGACATTCACAGAGCTTTGGGATCACTGTTGTTGCCAATGCTATTTTTTTGTTTTGTCTTTTTTTTCTATTCCCTTAATAAAATCTATTACTTAAAAAAATCCCCTTTTGCTGTTTGTTCTAATATAACGTGCATTTTTTAACAGAACACAACTTCATTCTGCCTCTGTGGTCAACAATGAGTACTGCACTACTGTAAAATATGATGGTCCATGATAGATTTCGCTCTCTTTTTTATCAAAATTTAGGATTAAAATCATAATAGTACAATAATAATGTTGTAATATTATGAGAACAAAGTTGTACTAGTATAAGTATAAAGTCATAATATTCTTGTGCATCATGTGACACATCATCACTATAATAATTAATATAAGAACTTTGAACGGTTTTGCCCAGACTTTGAAGAAAATCCTATAATATGACTATCTTTCTTTTTTTAAATCTTTCTTTTTCTTAGTGTGACCTTAATACTCTGTTGTAGTTATGTTCACACTACTTGTCCTAACACCCCCCCAATAAAAAAATCTAAAAAGAACAACTGCATAAATATTTAAGAAAAAAAAAATGGCAAGAAGAGCATGAAAACAAGCAGGATTTAATGAAATAAAGACGCTGCCCTGTGCCGCTCTCACTCTCAGCTCTTGATTCGATCCAGGTGACGGGTAAGATGGACGAGAACCAGTTCGTGTCGGTGACCAGCACCAACGCCGCCAAGATCTTCAACCTGTACCCCCGCAAGGGTCGCATCGCCGTGGGCTCGGACGCCGACCTGGTGCTGTGGGACCCGGACGTCACAAAGATCATCTCGGCCAAGACACACAACTCTGTATGAACCTCAGAACCACAAACACACACACACACACACTCTGATAATGACGAGGCCGCTTAGTCTGAAAAATTGAAATATGAGTCTGGCTCGATTAGTTTAAACAAACTGTATGCATGAGAAAAAAAAACAGCAACGATTTATCAATTGGATTGATGTAATTTATAATAATTGAGTTTATGTATCTGAGGACAGCCTGAGCAGCTGGTTTATTAGTCCACTTCTCTGTTCGCTGAGATGAGTGTTTTCATGGCTGTCTGACTGCTGAACAGGGTGTGGGCCTCACACGGCGTCAGGGGAGTGATGTCATCCCTCAAATCTGCCAGAGAGCTGGAACGCACCGTTTCTGATTGTTAGCAGACAGATCCGTGTGTGTGTGTATGAGAGAGAGAGAGAGAGTGTGTGTGTTTTCAGGAGACATAGAGACGATAGCCGTGTACGTTTTCTTGGAATCAGTTTGTATAAACCCATCATGCGCTTCGATTTCTTTTTTATTCCACTCGGTCAAAAAGTGACAGACCCATGTTCATGGGAGAAATTGCTCATTTGGAGTGAAGAGTGTGTGTGTGTGTGTGTGTAGGTGTGTGTGTGTGATAGCCCAGCCTTGCTGATGATCTCATTTCGGGCTCTCAGAGTCCACCATATTGCCATGACCTCAGCCTTCAGCTTCAGTAGCTTTAACGAGTGAGCAGTCATAGGGCCAAATTGGTCACACAGCAACCTTGCATACAAACACACACATATAGACACACACACACAAACTCTTCAAACCACCCCACTTCTTCTTTTTCTTCTTCAAGCCTCTGTGCCACATCAGTTGTTTCCCGCCCAACACTTAGCTTTGTGAAGAAGAACGCTTTTTTAATTGCGTGTGTTAAACGAGTTAACCTCATTTTAACGATTGCATTTTATTCCACGAACGACCTGGCAAGTTTCACGCGGTCGCATCATGCAAAAACTCAAAGCGGGGTCCAAGAAAACAGGCAATCTTTTAGATAAAGACGGAGCAGGATTTCCATAAATCTGTGAAAAAAAACCAAAGCAGCAACAATCCCAGTTATGGCGTGTTGCTCCGGAAAGGTGACATCATCTTTATGATAGGGCGACGTTGGCCAGATGAAGATGAATCACTGTATCTCTGCTTTGCAGGTACTTTTCTGATGATTTAATATATCAACATTTTATGTCAGAAAGTACGAGCAGCTGCAATAAAACCTCACAGAAACACAGCTGGCGGCTGCCAGACAGGAACGTTAACCTGTTTCAAATCTTTATAACAAACTATAAATAACACGCACACACACACAGTAAAACCTTGGGCTAATTTCTCCCCGTAGAGCTAACACATGCTTTATCTACTATGTCATGGGATTGAGTTGCAGAATCTTTTATCCAAGAGCAGAAATAGTTGAAAAGTATGACCCAAAACCCAACCTTTGACATGCATATCGCTACTGCCCCTTTAATAATAACAATGATTTGGATCACCTCCAAACATAGCAGAAGTCTTATTTAAAGAATGACAACATTTTTGGGACGAACACCAGGAGATCAGAGGTCGAGATGAGCGCCAGGATTCAGCCACAGATGCTCCAGCTCCTGACGTTTCTCGCTCTCCATCTACAGGCCGTGGAGTACAACATCTTCGAAGGCACGGAGGTGCGTGGCGGACCCCTGGTGGTGATCAGCCAGGGCAAGATCGTGCTGGAGGAGGGGACCCTCCACGCCACCGAGGGCTCGGGACGTTACGTGGCTCGCAAACCTTTCCCCGACTACGTCTATAAGAGGATAAAGGCTCGCAGCAGGGTACAACGCCACTGCCTATTTTCACATTTTTTAATTGATATTGACCACTGTGACCTTTTATAGTTTTTTTTTAACCTAGTATCTGTAGTTCTATCTCTGGATCTGATTTAGAGAAAACACTAACACATGATGCACTTGTTTAGTGAGTTGCTTCTGTTGTGCCTGTTTCCCATCATGCAGCTGGCTGAGCTGAGGGGCGTTCCCAGGGGGCTGTACGACGGCCCCGTCTGCGAGGTGTCGGTCACCCCTAAAACCATGACCCCCGCCTCCTCCGCCAAGACCTCGCCTGCCAAGCAGCTGCCCAACCAGCCCGTCCGCAACCTGCACCAGTCTGGTTTCAGCCTATCAGGTCAGCAGGGAGGGTTTTCCACATCCATGGCTCCTTGGGCTCTTTTATTTCTGGATTCTAGTGAGGCATCATTTACTCAATGAGGCCTTTTAAAATGTCTGCAACCTACAGCTATGCATTCAGAACAAGGGAGAGAAACTGAGAGAAATGAATAAACTCTTAACTTCATTAGTTTTCATTTCCTCAGTGTACTGAACATATTCAGTATTTTAAGCAGCGGGTGAAGTTATCTACTGCTTTACAAGCAATTTACAAATCAAAACTGCACAGTTTATCCCTTTAGCCTTGAAAGACGTTCAATAACCTCACATTTCTGCAAAGAAACAGGAACTTCAGTCATTCAGTGGGCCGGATCGGACCCTTTAGGGTCTGACCCCGGGCCGCATGTTTGACACTCCTGATTTCGAATATTGAAAGAGAATTACGTTAGTTTTATTAATTTAAACAATATTTTCAATTACATTTTTTTAATAACAGACATTTTCTTGATATATCAATAAATGTGATATGTGACCTTTAACTTATGAGGAACCTTGTAAATCCGACTTTCCTTCTGATCACGCAGGCGCTCAGGTGGACGACAACATCCCCCGCCGGAACACCCAGCGCATCGTGGCGCCCCCTGGTGGCAGGGCTAACATCACCAGCCTGGGCTAGAGCTCCGCCCCCCCAGGCCGCCGAGGAGGACGCCGCGAGGCCTGAGGAAAGGACGGCCGACAGGGGCTGGGGGGAGGGGCTCGGGAAGCCGCGCGCCGACACCGCGGGGGGTCTGACACCCCTCACAGCAACTGGCCGGGCCGTCCGTCAGCCTCCGCATTTACGTCTCCTCCTCCGCCGCTTTATCGCGTTTCCCACATCCCCTCTTTTCCCCAAAAACCAGATCCTAGAGGACACAGTTCAAAACAAACGACGAAAAAAAAAAAGGTCTGCCTCATACGATGAAAAACAAAAAAGAGAAAAAATGAAACACTCCTTATTTGAGCACTTTTACTGCATTACTTAGTTTTTTTATACTGTACTTTCTCCCTGCCATGTACTCTTTTGATGTTTGTTTCACTGTTGTTTTAATAGAGGGGTAAAGTGAGACTAAACTGAATTAATACAGTAACAAAGAGGATACTTTTTATGCAGGATGTCCATTGTACTTTTACATCATTTCCTTTTTATTCCACTCGAGTAGTTTAAATGGAGCATGGGTACAAAACCAGTATTGTTATCCTCTTTTTATCTGCATTCAAATAGGCCAAACAGTAGGTTGCTTGAAGTCGATGTCTTACAGTCCATTCCGCTAGACGAAGAATAATTATTTCCTCAAGCTGTCGATGATCTGTGATTTGTATTATGTTGCGTTAAGATCTCTTGGCCTCCCAGCGTGTCTGTCCCACACGGCCGCAATCAATAGCTAATTGATAATTCCCCACAAGGGGGAAAAAAACGGAACAACACGGTGATCTATATTGGACAGCCCCGGGGGGTTCAGAGGCCCTCGCTGCACTGGCTTCTCATTTAATGTTTTCCCACCTTTTGCTAAGGTACATAAGTAAGAAACCATATTCCGCGTTTGGCAGCTGCCCCGGAGCTGGTGAGTTGGCGGGAGGAAGTCCTGTGGCGAGCAGAGGGAACTTTTGGCAGGTAGTAAATAGAGCTTTATGCCTCATCACGGCGCAGTAGAACATTAAGCGGGAGAAAGGGTAATTGAGGGAAAGAATTAGGGAGGAGGGGGGGGAGAGAAAGTCGTACCCGCGTGTCATGTCCAATCTCAGCCTTTTTTTTTTTGCCTTATAGCCGTGGAACGCCGTCCTTTTTAGAGGGACTTTCAGAAGTGCACGGAAGGCGCCACTCACCAACAGCTACACACTTCTTTTTTTTTTCACAGCCAATGAAGCATCCGATAACCGTCCATCACCAACCAGTGCATTTACACACAGAATGTCGCTCCTCCTCCTCCGAAATGTGACTTTTCTACTCATCACAACCCCTCTTTCCTTTCTACTCTTTATGTGCCTGAACCCACAGAAGTTGTACTGATAGTTAGATTATGTTTTTTTTTCTTTTTTTGTTCCGTTATTCTTATTATTGAGGTAAGTGAAGGATGTAAGATAAAAAGATGTAAAATAGCCAGGATTAACCGATTCAAAGGTGCCAGATTTTGCGCTTTCATTGGGCCTATTCTGCCGGTAGAGCCCCTGTAAAGATGAAAAAAGCTCGATATCTTGAGATGTTCTAATGTTTTAGAGTTTTTAACTTGTCGTCAAACTGCTTTTTAGTGTCATTCTGTATCTAGGTGCCTAAGGGCTGAGCACTATTGATTTACGCTTGAAAGTAGACACGAGCTAATGTACTTCTGACTAGTGTGCAGTGTTGATGTGTGAGGGATGGGACACGCACGGCGGGCTCCTGTACAGCAACCCCCACCCCCCGACCCCCTGTGTGCCGCCGTGGGAGCGGCGTTGCCGCTGGGGGCTTTGCGGAGCGCTCTCTCGTACGTTCTCCTTCCTTTTTTTTACGTGCATGGTCTGGTTCTCATTAAAGCTAAGCAACTGATTTCCTGTGTTTCGCTCTCGAGCCGGCGAGGTCTTGGCCACCGGTCGCCGTCTCTCTGCAGCTTTTTTGTTTTTTTCCGTGAGTCAGCGCGGAGCAGTAACAGTTGGGAGGCGAGTTAAATAACTTAGATTATGACTAGACTGGCTTTAGTATAAATGTTTACAGCGACCTACTTTGAGTGGCCAAACTCAGCCGATCTAAAGAGCTTTTAACAACCCCTGAAGTATAACTTGTCAGTTGTAGGACCCTCCGGAGGGGCCTAAAAATCCCTAAAGTTGGACCAATGCCACTGATTTAAGTCCAAAGTCGGCCTTTATGCTACTGGCTCCAGACTCGCTCACATTCTCACATATAACACACGCTGTAGATAACTCACATGAGCTCCGTGTCTGTGCTTTCAAACCCCAGATTTACGGGGTTCCACGGATCTAACCAGAGGCCTATAGAAGGCAGCGTCTGTCACCGTTACTAATGCTGTATGTATTTAAAGAATCCAAAGCTCGGGGGGGGGGGGGACTTAACAAGTGAATGTCTCTGAAGCATTCAAAGATGAGACTAGATAGGGATGGGGGGAAAATGTCGATCTCCATGGCAACTTACACATCTCGCAGAGAGGTTTATTTCCACATGTCAGAAGTGTCCGTCTGTTTCCTCGTCTTCATTAACGCGTGTTTTTCTTCTTATGGACACAATCTGCACCATATTACTCACCATTACTCATACTACACACACACACACACACACAGTATTCCCTTAGGCGGGTAGATGTCGAGGTGGGGGTGAAGTCCTCAAACATTAATACAGTTTGGCAGAGGCAGTAACTGTGTGAAATAATGTGCTCCTTAAAGACGTATTTTCCGTGTCATTCCTTCTTTCAGCGTCTTTCTGTGTCTTTCTTCTCCCGCCCCATTCACTCTTTCTTTCACTCCCTCCCTGGCTCTTTTTCGTTGTTTCTGGCTGTCGCCGTGGTGACAGACCCCTCGACTCTCCTGGGGTTCTGCTTTTTGTTTGTCATGGCAACGCCTGTCAGATTGGAGGTTGCCATTAGCAACCTGCCATGACCTGGTGCTAGTTTAGCACAGCTTCGGGTACACACACACACACACGCACATCTTTTTTTAATTATTCTGTATATCGGTTGCTGAGTTGCGTGGAATCCAGAATCCTCTGCTGCTTAAAAAAGGAATCTATTAGAGTTGAAAGCACCCTACAGGCTGTAGTAGTAGTAGTAGGCCACACACACCCACACACACACACTCACAGACCCACAAACACCCCTTGCTGTGATGCAGCACCCATTCCTGAACAATTGACTTGGATATTAAAAAAACAGCTGTCAGCACTGGCATCCTTGACGTGTCCCATGTCTCCTCGATGTACACACTTACACACATTAAAAACACACACTTATACTCCTTTAAACGCTCTGTCAGCTTGGATGCTTATTCTATGCCATATTATGCTAGTGATATATGAGTGATATGTATGTACGCTATGTGCTGCAGACTGAGAGGAGCTTCCTTCTGTTCTGAGGTTGTTGATGCTGTTGAACACCTTCTTG
This sequence comes from Eupleurogrammus muticus, assembly GCA_036785175.1. Classification (NCBI taxonomy): domain Eukaryota; kingdom Metazoa; phylum Chordata; class Actinopteri; order Scombriformes; family Trichiuridae; genus Eupleurogrammus; species Eupleurogrammus muticus. The sequence continues at coordinate 17,150,844 of JAYKQN010000013.1, read as the reverse complement.
CCCTCGATCCCCTCCTGTAAACCTTCCCCCCCCTCTTTTGTGAAAGTGAAACTGTGTGATGGTATTTGTCTTGGTGGCTGTGGGATTTCTGGGATGCTTGCTCACTATGGAAAAAAGTGTCAAATCCCATGGATGGTGATGTTAAACAAAAAAAAAAAATAAAACCAAAAAAAAAAAAAAAAACCCAACAAGGACTTCAAAGAATTAAAAAATGATAAAAACTAAAGAATCCAATGTCCGTTTTCTTTTTTCTGACTTTCATGTTGTATTGTTGCACGCTTAGTTTATTGTATTGAAATCTTATTAGTTTATTGTATTGAAAATATATTGTTTTGGGCATAATTTAACTTTTTTTAAGCTTATTATAAAAAAAAAATAATAATGGAAAATGTGCCCAAAATATGCTAAATGATCTGCCAGTGGAATAAGATAATTCTACTCCATATCAGACCAATTGTACCAAAAACAAGATATCTTGTTAAGCTTTCAGTATTTGCAGTGTGTAACTCAGAATATATGGACAAGAGACAGCAATACCTGCAAGATTTTTGTATTGAACCTAAAACACTTTCAACATTTTTAATATGACCTTTTCTTTGCTTTTTTATGATACAAAGTAAATGTGTTTTGCCTTAAGGTCTCAGTTACATGGTCCCCAGGGTCAAAGGTGCTCAGTAAAAGTACAAACTAAGCTCCACCATGGGGCTGACCACCTCTAAAGTGTTAACATGTGTTCTGGTTGTGAGTCTCATGTTGTTGCACTCGGTGGTACACACAAACCTTAATTTAATATACTTGTGTGGAGGAAAAAAACAGAGAGGGCACTTGTTCAATCACGGCTGGATTGTGGCCCACTGGTGTTAGACAAAGTGAGACAAGATCCAACAACCACTCCGTTTGAAGCATACTGAGGGTTTTTATTTTGGCGTTAAGTGAATAAACCTGGCAACAGTCTTACCTCTCCACACCAAAATAAATATTTTATTCGCACTGTAATAGCTATAAATTAATATTTTCCTAATTTAATTGATTTTATGATCTATGTGATTTTGGTTGAAATGTTTTTGATAAAGATAAGGTAAGGTGAGTAAGGTGACTTTATTGATACCCAGAAGGGTAGATTTGGTTGCAGGTAAAAAAGTGCAGGCTCACAACACACAAAACAATGGCAAAAAATGACATAGCAGAAGACAACAGGATAAAACAACAAACAAACAGCAGACAACAGCGGCGAATAACACCAACAGGATAAAACAACAAACAAACAATACTGACAGCTGGACAGACAGACAGATGCTCCTGACTTGATGTTTTCTAAAATGAATAAATACATTTTAGAGAACATCGAGTCAGGAGCATTTCATATAATGACATCTGATTATTTATATTAAGTAAATAATGACAACTTATTCATTTTGATTAAATGCTTTGTTTCACCTTTAGAAAACACAGGATAAAGGGAATTTATTATTTGTTATTGTTACAAATATTTTGTGATATAGATTTCTTGAACTTTTTAGTAGATTTTTCAGTAGCAGGGAAGCAGCACTGAGGCCTCATGCTGTCAAAATGATTAGCTTAGGCTAAACTAACTAAAGAATTAACTACAAAATCAGGCTTTGAAATGAACTGAACAAAAATCTTTAAATCGGTAAAGCGAATGGTTATTTCTCTCACCTCAGGCTGACCTCTGACCTGAGACTTGCTGTGTGCAGCTGGTTTGTTCTTTCACTGTTTGAGTGTTCTTCCTTCTGCAGTCGTTACAGGTTAGGTGACCTGGAAAGGCTGAATTACACACAGGTGTGAATCTGTTTTTCTTTCTGTCTGATAGGCATGTCCCATTTCATGGGGTGAGAGGGCTGCACGCATTGCAAAAATTTAAATCTTATCAAGTGAGAATATCCTGTTTTTGGTTCAGTAACTCCAATGTTGAGTAGAATTATCTTGAGCGGTGATATTCCATCGGCAGATCATTTTGCTTATTTAAAGTCCTTTTTTCTTGATTTTGGCTGGTCAAGTCAAACTTAATTTTATTGTTAATTTCTTCACATGTACTTGACATACAAAGGAATCGAAATTTTGTTTCTCACTATCCTATGCGTTTTACATGTACAACAACGTGGTGATATGAGCAAAATGAGCTGCCAACGGAATGAGATCATTCATGATAATTCCACTCAATATTAGACTTATTGTACCAAAACAAGTTATTTTCACACAATAAAATGCATTGTGGTGCATTAGATGTGCCTACACTAGGTGGCAGTATTGTCATCCTGTTCATTTCCAATCCTTAATTTCCTTTAAGAAACAATCTGGCAATTCCTTCTATTCAGTAGGTGAACGCAAAGTGTGATGGGTTGGAGGATCTGTTAGAACACATTTTGCTATTTTTTTTGTTTTGGGTGTATTAACTTTCCAATAATACAACTCAGTGATTAATGAATCAATATGCACTTTGAGTTTATAGAAAATTGTTCAGAAGTAAATTTGTAATTATAGGTAATTACCAACTCAACCTACACCAGAGTGGATTCCTAGTGAATTAAAAGCACAAGATGCCATTTCCTGCAGTGTAACTAATTAAAACCCTTTTTTTTCTTCTGACATAAAAGCAATCTTTGACTTCAGAGGCACTTTCATGTGCATTCCTCAGAGACACATGGGAAGAAAACATGAGAAAAAAATGTGAGAAAAAACATGAGCGTAATTTGTGTTTAAATAGGAAAATGGTGGAAGGCCAATCTAGCTCACCTGTATTTTTATTATGAGCCTTGTGTATTCCCCATCCATGTATATTTATATATAGTGTATATCATGAATATTCATAAATGTGTGTTAGACCCACAGACATGAGCATTCATAGAAGCTGTTTTACCACAGTGGTATTTTTCCTTCAGTGTAATGTTATACAGTTCCCTCTAGTGGCTGTTTCAGGTCAATTCAGTGGTCTCTAGAGAGTTCACGAATTAAAAATCACTCAGCACCCATGTATTGCATTATGCAACTTATTCATTTATAAATGTATAATTCATGTATGTGAAAATGCAACTGACTCCATGTGATAACTATGGACCTGGAAACAAATTATTTTACAAAATTAGGGATGTACAGATTTTTTACCTTAAATATTACAGCTTCAGTCCTGAACAAAACAGCCAAGTATTCAGTTTTCTCAGTTTTTTTTTTTTTGAAAAAGAAAAAAATATTTCATAAAATAAGTGTGAAGTGTGTTTTTATTGAGCAATGATATTGCTTTTCATCTTTTGGTTTGATAAATAAATGAATACTATTAAATAAAAAAAATAATATAAAACATATTCATACTTGGATTCCTGAAGACATAAATGTCCCCTTCCAAAGACTGCTATAAAGTAATATTTTCAACTTTTTTCCATTTTTGTTTACATATTGAATTTTAACCCATTTTTAACATGTAGCCCCGTAGGCAACAAAATGTATTGAGGCAAGTTAATTTCTAGGAAGCTAAATTACAACAAACAATTCACTAAGGTCATTAAACTAAATGTAACCTGGCTTAATGAATAAAGAGAAAGTGGTTAATTGGCGCATTACTGCAGCTGCCAATTAGTGTCCTGGATGGTTATTGGTGGAAAGAAAGGGAAGAAGAAGAAGAAGATAATAACATGCCGTAATGAGCGAAAAACAGGAGAGAGGAAGGTTTGAACACAACATCAGTCCACTGAGTGTTTTGTGTGAGGGTCTTACAGCTGTTGAGTTTCTGTCGCTGAGATCCGAAAAAAAAAGAATTTCACTGAAATAACCGCTACCGGACTGTGTGCGCTAAGCTAATGCTAGTGACAGAGGACGCCACGGGACTGCGTGAGTGACGGCAAACGGCCGCCATGGCTGTGTTCCGACTCGCACGGGACTGGAGTTCCGCGGGCACCGAAGTCTAAGTGGTCGCAAGCTGTCGGGTTTTCTTGAGACCACCATTGCTGCTGCTCCTGCTACTGTGCCGCCACCCGGTGGAGAAGACTGACCGGTGCATGTAGCCGCCGGTGAACTTTGTACGTGAGTTAAACCGAGATCGGGCTACGCGCGGACGTCCCTAATCGGCGGCCATATTGTGACGGGCCAGCTCCGGCTGTAATATTGTTGCCCAACCGCAATAAAGTGACAGATCTGCACAGACAAAAATATATATATATTTGAAGGAAAAAAGGTGATCTAAGAGTTGTGTTTTGTTGTTTGTTTTCCCCCTATAAATACTGATAAAAGTAAGAATAATAGTCCTGCCAGAGAAATACTTTGATAAAGCCATTTTGCGGTTGCCTATTTTTGGTTGATTGACCTATTGGATTTCATGCAATTAATTTATATTTTGAGGTGGTTTTTTTAAGTATTGTATTGTTTAAGTGGAACTAATTGAGCAGTAGAGCAATTTTGGAAAAAAAATAATTACAAAATAAAAATGAGCTTAGTCATTAGTTGGGGAAAAAATGGTATCATGGTACTCATGGTTTTCTAGTAAAGCATTATTTATTCAGATAAACCTTGTGTATCTACCCATGCATATCCAATCCATCATTCCAGTAAAGGTGAGTTAAATAACAGAGTTATTATAGTGTTGGGGTGCTGCAAACAAATGATCCCAAAATAAAAAAAAAGCAAAGCCACTTGTAGTAGTAGTAGTAGTAGTAGTAGTAGTAGTAGTAGTAGTCATAGTAATAGTGGTGTCATGCATGACGGCACACAGGCTTATGCAACCTCCTCATCATGGTGAGTAGCTGCCACGCCCACCGGTAGATCCACCAGGTGCACAGAACAGAATTTGTGGGGAAGCAAGAGGAGCGGGGAGACCAAACAGGCCAAGTAGATCTGAAACTTAATAATAAAGAGCCGTAAATAATTCCAGGAATCCCACATTCTATCCTTATTTAACCTCATGCTTTTGTGAATTCTCAACATTGCTTTGTTCTTTTTTCCCCCATTCATGTGATCTGCAGCGATGAAAGAAAAGGTCCACATGAAGTCCTCATTATTTTCACATGGTGTCATGAACTTTACACAACACCTGTTACTTTATCGTTTGTTATTTGAGTGGAAACGTTTAAGCTGTCGGAATTCTGTACACACACCGGGATGAGACGGGCCCGCTGACCGGACAAGCCTGACCTTTTATAAGCTCAGTCTTGCTCTGAGAAAACACAGCTCTGGGCATGACTTGTTTGCAGCCTGAGTTCAAACTGTGGTTACAATTCAGACCATTGCATAATTTTTTTTTTGTTTTACAACCACCAGACCAACCTGTCCAATGTGATTCAAATTTGACAGCTTGATTTTTTTTTTCCCTTTTTAATGTCCAGTCACTACAAGGATAGCTGCAATACAAAAGGGTTTTTGATGAAGTCAAGAGCAAGCTCAATGTGCCAGATGGTAGCTGCCTGCTATAAAAACAAATGTTCAGTGACATGAGTATTAAAGGCATCTTACGCAGCATTAGCTTCATCTCATATGCGGAGGCTTTAAGTCTTTTCTAATTATTTTTAATTCACAGCTGCCAAGATTCACATCAGTTATTTCACATTGACACACACACACACACAATGAGCTGCTATTATTCCAAATGTCATTGCTGAAAAGGTATTAGAAAGAGCTAATAGTTTGAATTATTCATAGAATGAATGTGCAGAGTTCTTTTAAATGTCTGTTGTTTTGTTGTTGTTGCGCTTTATCTTGTGCCTCAATTTGTGCAATAGGGATGCTGAGTTCGGAGCAACGTTTTCATTTCCTTAAACCTCTGCTAATAAAAGCATTCAATCCTGTTTCTACTGCCGCTCAGTCACAGCTTGGCCCTGGCCTTGTGCCTGCAGTATCAATGGAGCAGCTGTAGGATTTGTTCTTCTTTTTAGAGCTCTGAGTACCTGTGGACCCACACAGGTGTTTTTGCTCATTGTGGTTGATTAAACCACTGCTCAGTTTGAAGGATGGAGAAGCTACGCCTGGAATAAAGCAGAGAAGAACCACAAAGGTGTCGTCACGTCAATCAAGCTCAGCCTTTACATAACAGTCCTGAGAGGTCTAATTAGGGGAACGTGAAAACGCCTGTGAACAATGGCTGTGTAGGGGGCTCTCCTGTGGGTTTATGCAGAGTGTAATGTCAATGTTCACAAATTAACCGAACACCACAATGGAAATAACACTTGTTTTGCCGGTGGACTTTGGAAATTCGTTTCTCTGTACTTTGAAAGCTGAATTAATTGAGATTTGGCCACTAAGGGGCAGAGCTTTTTTTTTTTTTTTTTTTGAGAATTTCAAGCAAGCTAACCCAGGGCCCTGATATTTCATTTGTATCGCTAATCCAGCACACAAGGAACAGCAACAGCATTTATTGATGAATTTAAATCACTGGTGTAAGCTCTTCAATGAAATCGATGCTCTGAAAGAAGCTAGAAAGCTGCATGTTGCAGAGAAAGTGGTTATTCTCTGTTGTTTATTACATCATAAACCTTAGAAGCTACTGCTTTTTACACAGTTGCTGCTACTCAAATGCCAAAGAAGAAGCTTCTATGAAAGAAGGAGGCACAATTCAGATCTGGTGATGTTGGGTGGAGTGTTATTCACTTACATGCTGCAAATTATGACCAGATGTAGAAAACCATCTGGGTACTGTTGGCCTACCTGTTGAAAGCCTACTAAGGTATTCAGACATGGGTTAATCTCTTTGACGTATGGTGCAAAGAAATCAGGCAATGCAGGTGTGAGATCTGACACCAGGTGATAACAAACCATGGTGCCTGCTTGAAGGTCCAGTGTGACCAAACAACAAAAATATAAATATTCAGGATACCATACTAAACCTTTGCTAAAAAACTGACGAAAATCCGGCCCAAACTTTTTGAGGCATTTTGCTAAGAGACAAATAAAGTATAAAGACAGACAGTTGCCAGCTAAAACAAACCCTCTTTGGTGGAGGTAAATATTTCCATGGTTCATATATTTTAGTATTTAATGCTGATATTTCTCATTGTTGACTATAGCGGGGGGGGGGGCATAAAGTCTTTCTTGCAAAACAAAACTGCAGCGTTAATTTAGTCAGAGTAGGGTGTTCTCTGCAGCTGCTGTCCAATACCTTTAGCTGAGTAAATATTAGAATCTGCTCGATAGGAAGTCAATTTTGGGAAATCATTTCTCCTTTTTGCCCAAACCTTTTAATAAGACGATTCAGGAACCATAACAACAACAACTTTGCCCAATTTAATTTCTGCAGGCAGACTGAATTCGCCACCTCTCGTGTTGCAACGTATCATTTTAACATTTAATGAGACAGAAAGTGGGCTAATTTAGGGAAACAGCACTGTGGGGAATTTTGAAAGATCTAATAGAAACAATGATTCCAGGAGATGCATTTGCATAAAGGCTACTCGTGTTGGCAAATCAGTGAGTGGGATTGGTAACCAGTGTTTTTTCCTTTTTATTACAATGTAGCACTTAAGCTGTATGAAGGCAGAATAAATATGGAGAGCATCAAAACTAAGTAAATGACTTCCCCACATCTACTGTTGTAATTGCTCCCTAGTGGACTTCTTTAGTTAGTATTTTTCTAAAAGTTTTTGGGTGTTTATTTTTTGCCAACTTGTAACAGGTGTGGTAATACATAAACTACGTGAACCTGCATATTTCTTATTGAAAATCGTAGCATTCTACTGGGAGAAAACCCCAACCAAGTACATGCACCTACATCTTCCACAAATCTTAGAAAAACACTGGCAACACTCATGAAAGCGTCAATAAAACTGTAGATGTATGCTCTGTTATTTGGTCTCAATTTCACATTTACAAACTGAGAAGACTTTCGGCACATAAAAAGAAACCATTGATTTAGTTTACTTATTGATTTTGAACATAGAATTAAAAAAAAAAAAAAAAACGATGAGGAAAAACAAAAGTAATAGTGTCTGAAAAAGGAGGTAGGAGTAAAACTTAAATCCCTACTCCCTTTCTTACCTCCCTGTCAATTTCACAAATTTCTTACAAATATATATATAGGTTTATTAGAAACCCAAATATCCCCCAGTGATGAAGTGTCATTTATTTATCACCCTAATTTCAAACGGGTTGTTTTAACACTAAAACGACCACGGAGGGGTCAATTGACCTTTTTACCTAAAAAGCCCACAAGAGGGTCATTTGACCCTTTGGACCCCCTGTGGACACTCCTTTTGTTGTGGAAATGTGGCTGTTAGCGGCTCAGAGAAGTCACTTGAGTCACAGAGTCGCTTGAGCCTGTGTGGGGGAGGGGAACCCAAGGCAAGCTTTTAGTACTCAGGTAGGTTAGTGTGTTTTTGCATGTGTGTGTATGTGTGTGTGTGTGTGTGTGTGTGTATGTGTGTGTGTGTGTGTATGTGCCCATATGGTGGATTTATAAACATATGGTGGATTTTTATGCAGTAAATCATCAGGATGAACGAGAATTTGGGATCAAAACTCTTGACATTTATTGTTAAAAAAAATCAAAACAAAACATATTTACAATGAATAAAAAAGCAACTGTTTTCCCAGTTTTCGTGTGGAAGGTTTTTGCAGAAGTAACTGCTATTTTTTTGCCAAAAATAGAAAAAATTTACAAAAAAGCATATTTACAAAGAATGCAAATGAGTCAAATACATTTGAGCAGTCACTCACAATTCTGGCACTGCCATTGCTCCTTTCTGCATTTCCCACATGTATATTTGTAACAGTCAACACAGCGCACAGTTGCACGATTGTCCTTGCATTTGATTTTAGCCTGACACTTGGCTCTTTGTCCGAATTCTGGTGTGGAGGGTTGTTGCCGAAGCAATTGCTCCTTTTGGGCCCTTTTCATACCCACGTGGGAGTGAGCCAACTCTCTTGCCAGTTCAAACAGGAAATCCACCCGTCTTTCCTTTCTCCCAGTGCATAATTGATAGAGCACGTGGGCATTCAGTGCTTCACACATAAAAACAAATCAGAGATATTTTGTCTCTGTCCTGGTCACCAGCCTCATCTTTCTGGCTATTCCCATGCTCTGTTTGTCCGCAGATTCTGGTCAACATCCCCTCTGATGTTTTCTCTTGAGATGCAGTGTGGGAAGAAGCGTCAATGCCTTAGCCCTCCTCAATATTGAGGAGAGACCTCTGTTTTTTGCCATGATGTTCATACTCTCCACCTCCAAGCAGAGAAAAACACCTTCTATGGTTTCAGGAGAATATGATGGTAGCAAGGCATTATGCATTCTTGGATGCCATGTTGAACCATGCCTGGATGTGTGGACCATGGCAGAAATTGTGGAAACATTGCCCCATACAATGACAAACGTGGGTATGTCTGCAACATGATCTCCTAGAAATCTGTGAAAGCTGGCAAGGATCATTGTGACACGAAATCTGTGGTACTGGCACGGATTTTTCCAAAATTCCCTGTTGGGGGACACGGAATTATTTCATGTGTCCAAAGTCTTATTTTTGTCTTTGTTTTTTTTCTGATTTCAAAGATTATTTACCCTCAAAAACATTTCTTACTGAAAGGTTAGGGTTAGGGTTTGTTTAGATCTGATCACAATGTGTCCTGCTAGGATTCTTGTGATAGGATTTTGTTGCCAATCCACCACATTAAAAAAAAAAAAACTGACAGGATAAGGTTAGGAATTGTTTTGATCAAAGCACAACGTGAATTGCTTTAATTCATAATATTATATGTATTATATACAGTATACTGTATCAGTTACTATTTACCTGTGGTGATTTCAGAGGCTGACAGCCCTTCGTAAGAAGCTATCTGCCCCTGTTTTTCTTGGCTGTTACCTGTAAGGTGTGACCCCCTCACCCCACACACTGCCCCTAACAGCCTCATTACCATAACAAAATGAGTGATTAGTGTACTCGGCAAAAGCTGTGTGGGTCAAATGACCCCTCTCTGGTCCTTCTAGGTAGGCAGAAAAATTGTGGTCTTTCTAGTGTTAAATATTAAATTCTAATATCAATACTAGAGGATTGTGAAATAAATTAATAAATGAACCTATATAACGCATACATAGATTTTTATACACAAAAAACTCCTTTTAAGTTCATAATTGATGTCTCTCTTTCCAAGACATATTAAGAATCTCTCTGACTTCCTGAGGCACTCACAATTTCTCATTCCTCGATGCTCTCTCAGCGCCATTATCTGTCGTGATCAAAATCCATAATGAAACACCGCTTTGCTAAGTCAACTGATTAGGTTAAATAGCACACGCTTTCCAGTAATGACTGCCTGGATCCATTTATCACAACAGTGGATGCCCTAATATGACAGCTGCTGCAACACTGTTCAAATCTCACGCTCTTCTTTTGAAAATGAGAGCCGCATATTTAATAGGAATCTGATGCATCTATTTCCATAAATAATGTCTGAACCGACGAAAAACAGACACAACCCTGGCGCACTGTTTTTCACTAACATTCACGAGCATAAAAAACAGCAGCCTGCACTGCAGTGAGACAAAGATAGATGTATTCACACACACACGTACGCATGCACGCCATACAGAAAAGCAAGCAGTGGTTTGATGATTCTTCCTCGACAAGAGCCCCGCTGGCACTGATATTGAGTTGTGAATCATTCAATTTTCAAGGCTTCTGTCTTTCTTTTCTCGACGGAAGCCAACAAAGGGCAGTGCCTGCAGCGTTGGAAAACGATACACTTTAGCAAAAACAGGAAAACGCGAGAACGATGTGTGTTTGTGGTTTTGACACGTTCATATAAGTTACCGGAGATGAAAATAGATTTTGCCGTCGACACCGTCTGACCTACATGAGTAAGAACGAAGCAGAACATCCTTCTACTTGTTGCCCAATGCGGCCGTTTGCTGCATAATCTCTGGAAATGAGAGCTGCATGTTTATTGGCTATCTGAGACAGTTTAATGGCTACGATTATTTAAAGTCTGGGGAGCTTACAGAATTTACCAGAGTTTAAACAGAGACATTATCCTCCATAATGCCACGGTTAGCGTACAAATCCTGGACCGCAACGCAGAGCGATGAAAACTTGACTGTTAGACGACAAGTCATTCGTCTCCTAGAACTTCCTTTAACAATCTGTGTTTCGCAGATAAGCAATATTCAGGTATTCATCACTGCTACGCTGTCTGTAGGGTAGAAATATTCTTTTAATCCAAGCAACGAAAAATACCATGTTCTTAATGGATTAATGGCTTAGAAGAACAAGCATGCAACAACTTTAAAAAAAAAAAAAAAAAAAGATTAGACCCCCAAAAACATGTTTATAAAGCTTGTATTATCTCACACTGGAACGCATGATGTTTGTTTGTGGATTCTGCATGAAATGTGCAGCTTTATTTGCTCAACTAATTAAGTCACTTCATTTCAGTAAAGACAGCACGGGTTGGCAGTCCGCAGATGTTCTTTTGATTTGAAAGGTTACAGTTTTCATTTTAGTTTCTCCTGCAGCAGCAATTTACTTTCTTCAAACTTAATATCCTTTTCCATCCATCCATCCATTTTCTATCCCGCTTATTCCCTTTCGGGGTCGCAGGGGTCTGCTGGAGCCTATCCCAGCGCATTTATGGCGAGAGGCAGGGGGATACACCCCAGATGGTCGCCAGCCAATCGTGGGGCACACACACCATTCACACACCATTCACACACACACTCACACCTATGGGCAATTTAGATTTGCCAATTAACCTGAGCATGTTTTGTATTGTGGGAGGAAGCCGGAGTACCCGGTGAAAACCCACGCAGACACGGGGAGAACATGCAAACTCCACACAGAAAGGTCCCAGACCCAGGCCCCAAGGCGGTCTTGAACCTGCGACCTTCTTGCTGTGAGGCAACAGTGCTACCCACTGCTCCACCGTGTCGCCAATATCCTTTTCATAATGTCATATTTTTTCATTTTATATAAGCGCCTGTGTGTCACAAACGTGCTACACTGGATTTTGGTGAACTGAATGCTAAACATCCTACTGTAATATAGCTCAATCTATCATAACCAAACAAGGAGGATTTCATTTTCAGCCTTGCACATGGTAAGGAGTCAGATTTAAAGGTTCTATATTGCAAATAGAGAAATTTAATTGCTTTTTGGTCATAAGAAGGTCAAGGTGTTATAAATGCTATAAATACTGTCCCATGTTTCAACACGCTGAATCCACAGAGAAATGCTCACGCCTCGTTTTCAGAAACTGTCTTAAAACAAGCAGTGGACGTGAAGTTGTGATGTCACAACGCTACAATCGCTTCCCTTTCTCCACAATCGAGGCCATTCAAATGAACCAATCACGGGGAGGCTCATTGATAATGAGACACGAAGCGACCTTCTCTTTTTAGAGGTCTGAAAAGAAGCTTGAGAGTGGACATGTAAAACAGTATTATAATGAGTTTTTGTTCTCAAAACCACAAGTATATTGTGTTAGGCGAAACTTCAAATTGAAAAGCGTACAAACACTCACTCAACAGCTTAATTAAATGAGTGCAGACTGTGACACACACAAGATAATTATCACTAAACTCTGCAACAGGTTTTTGTCTTGTTGCTCATTATTCTGGTGCTCTTATTAACCCCGTTTCCAGCATATTCCTCTGGTGAGTGAAATAAAAATACGAGAAGAATGTGCCTTGGGTTTTGCTACCACAGTCACTACACAAAGGAATGAAAATAGAGGTAATATAAATAGTAAAAAAAAGTAATATTAAAATTGATTTAATTACAATAATGAATTGAATCAAAAAATAAATAACTTTTTCAGAATTTCTAAGTATCTGTTCAATCCCGGCCATGAATACCCATATTTGTACTGATAAAATTGCTATGATACCACATAAGTCAGCGGAGTTGTGATGTCAGATTTACAGTCACAATTTTTTTCTTAATATTCAAGGCTATTCACATCAACCAAGGTGAGGCTCATTAATGAGACACAAAACAACCAGTTCTTTCTGTAGTTTCAGAAGGTGCTTAAAGGTGATGTAAAATGATAGTGAAATGATCCTTGGTTCTTAACACCGTAAATATATAAGGTTAGGGATGTAATATCAGCAAATAAAACCCAGCAAAAGTGTACAATTACTCAACCGCTCAATTAAATGAGTGTGGACAGTGATGAACCCAAGGTAATTATCACCAAAATCTGCAGCAGGTTTTTATCCTCCTAGCTCATTGTTCTGGTGCTCTTATTAACCCCATTTCCAGCAGCTGTTATTCACACACAGACAAGCATTTAGCAGCTAAAAAAACAGAGTATGACCATAAAATTTGTATTTCTCTGGTGATTGAAATAAAAATCTGTTTTATTAACAAAAGTATGCAAGCATACAAAGAACGTGCCTTGGCCTCTGTGTCCACAAACATAACCTAGAATAAAAATATAAATATTTAACTATATTCAGGGTATAGGACATAAATCTCCAAAACAAAAAGTGACTGTACAGAGGAAATGTGGATAAAGAAATAAATTTTATGAAAGATATGAATACAAAAATCTCAAATATTAAATGTGACGTGGGCAATAATTGCATAAAGCAATGTAAACTCCAGTTTGATGAAATATAATAAAGTGACAAGCTTTAATTTTTTACTGTGGCAACAGCTTCTGTGTCTGCTGGTGGACGTTTTTATGAGTCTTTCTTTTCTGAGGGAAGAAGATCAAAGAGTCTGTGTCCAGGAAGGCGGGTGGTCGGGGGGAGGCAATTATCGTGCTTGCACGCCGCCCGGTCCTGGTGGTATGCAGCCGACGAGGATCTGGGATAAGCGGATGATGTGCTGCGTCCTGTGAACGTCCTGTCTGGTTGCTGCACCGTGCCAAACCGTGATGGACGAGGCGGTTATGTGACAGTTGTGTCAAACGAAGCGTTAAAGTCAAATAACGCGATAACGGCGGCGTGCAGTTCGTTAAACAACAATTATTTCCACTTTAAAGGCAACATGGATGCAGAAGGAAGAGGTCACACATGCAACTGCGTTTGGAAAGAATACAGTACAGTACATGCCGAATGCCGGCAGAAAACCAGTCCTCACAGATACCAAGACTGGAAAAAAAAAAACGACTTCTCATTTATTCAACAACTCAGAGGCTCAATGACACATCTGAACATTCAAAGCTTCAGAAGAATGAAAGGAAGGCTTTCATGTTACTGTTCTTATTTATCCCATAGGACACATGATCAACTGATAGCTTACCTTCCCTCCAATGTTCTCTCTGTTCTTTGTATTAAAGTTTGCGAGTGTTTACTCCATTTTTTAAAGTGGTCACACACATAACACACACCCACACACACACACACTCCTAAACAAGCCTCTACTTTCTCAGAGCTGTCAGTGAATGCTAATTATGCCCGGGATTAATGAGTATCTTGCCCCTTAAGGGCTATTGTGCAATCTGCAGAAATACCACTAGTGCTTAAAGAAATTATGTCTCAGGAGTTTTTTTCAACAATGACATTTCAATTAGATGCTCTTAGCCCTTTTATTCTTTTCCAGGCACTGATGGAAATCCCTACTAACCCAGTGTCTGTACTTGCAACATAAAAGGGGGGCTTTGGCTTTTTTTTTTCTTTGGGATTTTGTCCAAATGTCTCCTGTTGTGCATTAAAATTTCACAGTCTTCTTTATGGCCAATGAGCAGCTCCTTGTCAACATTTTTAACATCAAGTGCCCAGTTCAAGATGAGCTCAGTAGTGGCTGATGATGTAGACAAAATATTATTCATTAACTTTCCAGACACATCTTTTATTTGATACTCTGGGCATTTAAACCAGCCTACAGCCTTAAGGCGATAATTATCTTCTGCCTGCAAGTCATTTTCAGCTGGCCCTGTATTTTGATGCCTCTGGGGAATATACATATACATGTAAAAGATGTACATAAGAGTTTTCTCAATGCAAAACTGAAATACAAGATCGGATCCTCCGAACTCCCAAATTACTGCAGCATCAATCAAACGGCCTCTCCAGTAACGGCAAGTGAAAGGCGTAAGACCTTGGCTGATACATGCCTGGAGGGCTGTTGTCTGGGAGCTCGACTTGCCGAGAAACACCAGGCCTTCAGCAAACTCGTACTCTGGATTTGTGAATTTTGAGTCTGACCCAGACCACAGGCAGACGACGAGGACGTCGACAGCGCCCTGCAGCAACCCCACGAGGAAACGGTGACGGGGCTTTGCTCGGAGAGCGCGGCGGTAGTCGACGTCGGGCAAGGGCTGGAGGAATAAGTGGTGACGTGTCCCTGCGGTTTGGCGGGTGATGTCCCGCTTCTCAGACAGCGACCACGCAGCACGTTGTGGAAGGCTTTTTTGAACTCCCGGCTGAAGCACGGGTAGATAATGGGGTTAATGCAGCTGTTGAGGTAACCTAGCCAGAAGGTTATTTTAAATATGGTTTCAGATGGCTTGCAGGATGGGAAGATGGACCCTAGAGGACACAAACAGACAAAAATAAATACAGGAAAAAAATATATATTATATTTATAACAGAACTGGATTATTTTTTATTTTGGTGTAATCTGACAGTAACCTTTCAATATATTGTGATTAAAGTTGTTTGATAGATGAACACATTTTTGTATCTCTGTAGGAGTCTGAACAGCCTTAAGAAAATCTAGACTGGTCCGGCAGGTCCATCGCAGCTTATTTCAGGAAGTGGTGGTGTGGGGTGGTTTAAGTTTGCAAAGGTTTGATTGCAGAGAGACTGTTATGGTGGAAGTTCGTAAAGAAAAGACAGCAATTCCAGTGTAGGCAACAACAGCAAGAAAAGCTCAGCAACAAATCTTGGTTGGTCTAAACATGGGTTAATGTGAGTTTGTGTTTTAATAGCTTAAGTAAAGTTACGATCAAAACAACGTATGGCTGTGTTGGCTCTTAGTAGATTAGCATTATATTACTGTGAACAAATTCTCCCATGTAATCAACTGGCTGTTTCCTTTTGTTGTGACTATTTGTAGCTTGCTAGATTGTCTATGAAAACAGTGATTTTTTTTTTTTTTGTAGCGGTGTATTATAGTGGTTTACCAGCTTGCTATGTACCAGCAAAGACAAGAAAAGACATGCAAGCAAGCAAAAACAGATGCAAACCATACATTTTAGAACTACATGAACACCTGTAAATCATGTTATTGAAGTTCTGTCTATTGGTTGGTCTTGAAATGAATGGTGAATGGACTGCATTTGTATATTTGGCTTGTCTTCCTGTATTCTTGATATGCTCACATGCTGTCTTCATCATTGCAGCTGTTTAGGGTTAGGGTTAGGGTTAGGTTAAATAAAGGGAAAAAGTAATTTAAACATGTCTTTAAAAAAACTATTGATGCAAAATAGCAGATAAACGCTGTTACCATTGATATCAAGGTTAAGGGTCTGTTCCATTGTACACTTGTAGCAGTGTTTTCCAGGCAGTGCGTACACATCACAAAAGCAACTTGACTCGGTTAGACCTGAATTGAGACTAAATAACGTTATTGGTAACACCCGTGTTTAGCTGCTGTGAAAATGCTCTATAGCAGTGGAAACATGTATAACCTTAACCCCTAAAATGTGTTTTTTTATGCTGACCAACGCTTCCTGCTCTATGAATGTCCCCCTTCTGCTGTTTCTTGGCCACAAAATTTCACTAAATTCAGCAAGCGTACACACTGCAAATATCCAGCAGCTTGTGGTGTAGAATATTATAAAAAGTTAAACATCAGTCACAGGGCCCATTTTTCTGTTGCAAAATTGATGTTTTTCACTAAAGCGATGCTTGACAGTGGTATTTTCTAAGTGCTGCCTTTGATGAGCAGCAGATGCTAATTTTCATGAGCTTTGAGACGCTGCACATGTGACTCCGGCGTTGCAGCTGCACTGGCAGCCTGGCGGCCGCAAAACAGGTTTTCCATCTGAGGAGCTCGAGAAAGAATACCACATAAAAAATTCAGTGGTTTTCGAAACCCTCAGTCTGGGAATCTCAGACTATCATTGCCTCGGTGCTTGAATGAGCGCTGCGCTGAAGCCGTGAAGGTCTGTCTCAAATGAAATGCATTACTGTTCTGCGATGACTGGCTGCCCTGGGAGGCTACGGGGTGACTGAGGATGCCTACAAGCATTACAGCCCATTAAGCCTCATGCTTGTTATCTATAATAGCTTTCATAGGAGGGAGCAATAGTTTGGTTCATTCAATTTCACCCCACAGTAGAAGCCCATTCTGCTCCCATGTGGTGTTTTATTTGTTCTATTTGGTTGCTTGTAATTGAATTTCTTTATGTCCCTTATGAGAAACTCCAGAAGCCGGTGTTGTGGGGAATGAGGAAGTTCTGCGTGATGTTGTGTTCATAGAGCAAAACAGACCATCAAGCATTATTATACGACGGCTCGGACCTCAATAGCTTTTGTAATAGTTGTAGCTAGAGTACAACACAATAGTAAAGTTTAGGATCTATATTTTTTAACCATACGCTCTAACAGTATATAGTAAATGTTTTATGTGTTTGTGTAAATATTACTTGAGTAAAGAGAGAGCTTAAATACTTCTGCCTTCCAATTACCCAATGTATGATCTTTATTGCAAACCTATTGTTTGAGTCTCTTGAATTGTGCCATGAATTACACATACAATATTTGTCAAATTAAGGTTAAATATGATAGACTACGACACAACCGTATGTAGCTTGTGGGGAGCACAGGAGAGATGTCACTTATTAATACTTCTTGGTGCATTTTTCTTGACTATTAAAATGGTGTTTAAATAAGGTCCCATGGGTACTTAGTACCACTGTAAGACTCTATGTACAAATTATTTAGATTTTCATCTAAAATCTATCAAATATAAATAAATAAATAGTAGAAAAAGGGCCTATTGTGGCTTTTAAACTAAACAGGTGGTCTTCAAATTGATTCTACTGGCAAACTAAAAACCACAAAATATTATATTGAGCATGACAGCCAGGGTATGCGAAGCAGGACATCCTCATATTTGGAAGAATTTAATGGTCTCATATCATGGAAATTGTCATTTCATTTCTTTTGGTTTAGAGGTGTGTGTGTGTGGGCGTGTGAGTGTAGAAAATAAAATTACAGCCATTCAAATCAGCCGAACAGAGGAGAGCCTCATGAATATTAATGAGGCAGAAAAAAGTCGCCCTCTGCTTTTCCGAAGCGTCAGAGAGGAGCTTGAGTGAGGAGCTGTCAAACTACATTGAGATGACTTTTGGTTCTTAAAACCACAAACGAAACCCCAGAAAAGTGACGATATGGGATCTTTACCAGAGCTGGAAAACTATAATCACTCTAGAAAGTTGATTCTTCACCTTGGAAAATTTAATTTGACAAGAGTTGCCACTGAGGACGCCTGTGTGATGCTGTCGAAAGTTCTGGAAAAAGCAAGTGAACAGACCTTGAGTCAGGATTGTTTTGCTAAACTACAATAACTTAGATTGAATTTTGTGCGGCATTGATCCCTGTTGAAATACCTGTTAGGGAAGAGGGACAACAGCTTCCAGTTGGATGCCAGCTTTTTATATGGTTATGTACTGCAGGCAAAAAGCCCTATTAGCTTCACGTTTGCACAGATAATCTGTTGCGCTCTTGTCTCCTCTCATCTTGTATAATCAACCGTTTCCTTCCTCAATAAGATCGCAGTTTGTGTAACCAAACACACTTTGAAGCATTAGTGTGTGACCTGTGAGGTAACTGCTGACAGACTATTACCCTTAAACACACACCGGTCCACACTGACATCCATTTATCGCAGTTGAGCTACTAGACTTATCCCAGAAGTAATTAAGATTGTAGATTAGGTTTCACAATGATTGGATCCTGTCCTTTTCTTACATCTGTGATCACATCCCTGTTATCAGCATCTTTGACAGTCTGACTGAGTAAATGTATGGTATCATTTATTAGAGATACAGGCTTTTTCTTGAGTTTCCTTACATTATTAACTGACACCCATATCTACAGAAAAGTTCAGTACAACTGCAGAATAAATCATGAGTTCATTCATTCCACTCAACATTTCTTGTGTTTACAAAGTAAAGTAGGCCCAGGTAACATTATCAAATAATTAAAATCACCTTTTACTTTGAGAATGCAGTTTCCTTGAGAAAGTGTATGACTCATTTAAAGTTTTACCTGCATGAAAGCCACAGTTTCTCATTCTTTGACATTACAGTCAAGTCACTACATGAAGCAGCTGTTTTTTTCTGAAAAGTTAATCGTGTTGATCTTTCAAAATACCAGAGGGTCAAACAACACTGTATCTTATTTATTTATTTATTTTTTACAGCCACTTAATAGATTTTTGAAGAATTCTTTCCTAAATTGCAAAAGTTTTCTGTAGCTAAACGAAGAAGTTAGTGTGTATGAAGCATCAACAACATGTTTTTATAAATAACTTTTCTAAATGAAAGTATATAAGTTATGTGCAAGCTGTGATATTGAGGCTATATTAGTTTGGTCAGAAGTATACATTGCTGCACCTGTAACCACATCCACCACCAGTATGTCATTATTCTACATCACTGGAGGCCAGTAAATACAAGGGGAACCTTTTTTGACCAGCAATGTATGTAAGGGTCTCTCAGTGAAATCAATAACAAAGGATGGACTGGGATGATGAGAGTTGTGTTGCTCTACAGTCAGATTCCTGCAGTGTCTGACATTCAAAATTGCATGATGTGTTTGTAAATTTTATTTTATTTTATATAGTACAGTTGATGGACAGGAAAGGGGATGAGGAATCAGGGAATGACATGCAGAAATAGACCAGAAAGTGCAGAGTCAAACTCTGAATGCTATAACCACTCGGCTATTAGGTCATATCTGCATGATTGTTTAAGTGTTAAGTAATTTACTTAACTTTTAAATTGTTTTATGAATATTTTACAATTAACGAATCATATCCTTTATGACTTTATAAATTGAATTAATCATTTGTAAAAACGTTTATTTACTATATGTAGTTGACAGTAGTTGCAATTTAATCTTGCTACACACAGAAGAACTTTGAAGGTTCTAAAAATACATTTAAACAGGTTAAACTGGTTAAACAGGTTAAACTAAAGTGGGTCTGTTTCCTGTTAAACAGCATGAGAGTTCAGGCGGTACCTACCGATTGGTAAAACCAGAAAAAAAGGGAGCCAGCACAGAATGAAGCAGCCAACCACAATGCCGAGGGTCTTGGCCGCCTTCTCTTCCCTTGAAAACTTCAGCATCTTCGGGAGGGTGAAGGCGTTGCGTTTCTGCCTCGGCACGGTCACCTCCTCATCAGTCTGAGCGGCGTTTCCCCGGTGAATCCTCAGCATCACCCCCTCCGTCTCGACCCCCTCTCCCTTACTCCCCTTCCTGAGCGTTTTAGTCTCTTTCTTCGCCACGTTGTACACGCGGCAGTACATGGCCAGGATGATGGCCAGAGGTATGTAGAAGGATCCCAGCGCTGAGAACAAAGCGTAGCCCGGCTCCTCAGTGATCCGGCACACCGACTCGTCTTCCGGGTCGGGCTCCTTCCAGCCGAACAACGGGCCAACAGATATAGCCGCCGAGAGCCCCCACAGAGCGGCCACCGCCGTCAGGCCTCGCCGCCCCGTAGCCATGGCGGGGTAGTGCAGCGGGTAGCTGACGGCCAGGTAGCGGTCGATGGAGATCACGCACAGGCTGAGGATGGAGGCGGTGCAGCAGAGCACGTCCAGCGCTGCCCAGACGCTGCAGAAGAGCCGGCCGAACACCCACCTCCCGAGCGCCTCGGAGGTGGCGGAGAACGGCAGGACAGCCGAGCTGAGCAGGAGGTCGGCCGCCGCCAGGTTGGCGATGAAGTAGTGCGTCACGGAGCGCCAGTGGTTGTGGCACAGCACGGACAGGATGACCACGATGTTGCCGAGGACGCCAAACACCACGAACACCACCAGCACCATTCCCAACACCACCGCCTTGCCCACGTCCACCTTGGGGTAGGCAGAGGAGCTGCAGTTGGGACAGCTCTCTGCCGCCAAGAACGCGCTCATACTCTCAACGGCTTCTGGGTCTTTTCGGGCGTTTTGGGCTTTCAGACGTCTCGCGGATCAATTACATTCATGCCACATCTGTTCCTCAACGACTAAAAGTGCAGCCCTCTGCCTCTCTCTGCTCCTCCTAATGCAACGGATAAAAGCTTTCCCTTCTGCATAGACTCCTCTCCCAGTTCATTTGTGGATGCAGCGGCTCTTGGCAACCCTCCGGGATCACGTGGTCTTAGCCAGGATTCCTTGGCAGAAAGTCATATTTGGAAAGAATAACTCGTCCACAGTTTGTCATTTTAAGTCCGGAGGAGCTTAATAGAAATTACCAATATTTATGTTTTAAGTGGCAGTCGCTGATGGATCTGGGATGTCATGTTCGGCGATGCTGAAGTTTTTTTTTTTTTTTTTTTTTTTTTTGATGGAACCCTGTTCAAACAAAAGAAGATAAAAATCATATTTAATAACACATTAATAATCCAAGACTCCTATAAATACCACACACAGGCTCACTACTGTTATCAATGTATTTGATTGCATCAGGACAAAAAAGGTCATTTCATCTCATCAGACTTTAGTTTGAAGTTGAAAAACCTTTTCCCCTTCAGCAAGTGATTTTAGTGTTTTTTTTGTTTGTTTTTTTGCAACTAGAACAAGCATTGTGTTTAAGTCCCGTTACCACAACCTGCAACCATCCTACCGTAGCCCCGTAGCCCCGACCGGTTATATATTCTACCGTAGCCCCGACCGGTTATATATTCTACCGTAGCCCCGACCGGTTATATATTCTACCGTAGCCCCGTAGCCCCGACCGGTTATATATTCTACACAGAGGTGGTGCTACTGAAAAAACATGATTCCAACAGGAGGGGAGCATTATTTGAGTTTGAGAACAAACTTTGACACCACACTTAATCGCTTTTGGTTTTCCTCAGAGCTGAGCTCCATGAAAAAACGATGAACGCCACTTTGGAAATAAGAGAGAAGAAAGAAGCATGCTCACTGAAGAGGTAAATTGAAATTGTCACAATTTTATATACAATACGAACAGGAAAAAGCTATTGTAATGATGTGCACCGTGTAGTAACTAAATTTTGCTTATTCATTCAATCTCGTGTCTAATTTAATCTTGTGCAGTAAATCAAGCTTTCATTTTCCCAGGAGATGGCACCCGGTGGAAGACGGAATTGCAGAATCGTGGAGGCAAGACTTGTCAGGAACCAATCCAAACACCGATAGAGTCATTATGCTGCAGCCATTACACCACACAATCAACATTTACTTCATAAAGGCACGTTAAAGCACACTCCCACTTTAACCTTTATTAAAACAGGCAGATCAATTCAATTAAATCAGTTCGACTGAAAATATCTATTTAGAGAGACTGCATCAATGGGCTTAAACATTTGTTGCTCTGATGATGACAAAGGAAAAGGGAGGAAAAAAAAACGAGAAACAAGATATAATCAAAAACAGCAGAGGTACAGACAAGGACACCACAGAGGCAATTACAGCCCTTGGGGGCAAAAAAAAGAAAATCATCTGTGGTATTATGGGAAGAGCAGCCAAGCATGCGGAGAATATAAAGATGAAAGCGGAGATAATTTGTTTAGGAGCGGACGTTCAGCCGGAGCCTGGGAGGGCTTCATGAGGGTCCAGCGCACGCCGGCCGTGGCTCTAACTCAACCGCCAGATGACAGGCCAGGAATTGAACCTCGAGGAGAGCGGCACTGCATTAAGGTAACGGAGGGCTGATAGTCCCACTCAGTGCCACTCTTAGCGTACGTGTCGGAGATTCAGGATGTCACCCAGTGAGATAAATGAGAGCGACGAGAGGCAAAAAAGAATGAAAAGGCGGCCGCGATAAAGCCCCATCGGAGGGGGGGGGACGAACATGCTTGTCACGCGGGATCAAAGGCTTCCACTCTCCACACGTCCCACCGAGAGGTGGAACAGAAATTCGCACAAATAAACACGTGATTTCCGCCTCAGTGGCCAGAGGGGGAATTTAAAATGAAACGGGCGCTGAACGCGTGTCTTAGGTTCTTTCTGCAGTAAATCTAAATGCAGTGATATTTGGAATATACTTAAGGTTGTAATGAGATTTCTCGAGTAGAGATCAGCCATGTGTTTAAACAAAAATAAAGTTAATTTTTTCAACCCACCAGTGATGTGACCTCCAGTTATTGTGAAACGGGAAAGAGATATTTTATTATATATTGAAATCATACAGAAGGAAAAGCTGCTCATGTTGCATTATTTATTACTGTATATTACATATTATCGGGGGAAATAATGCAGGGTTTAATACAGTATTCTTAAATTCTGCATCTTGAGCAGTCTGCATTTCAAGATAAATAAGTCTCTCCTGAATGAAGCTGAGGACCAGGGTTTATGCCCCGAAGCTGCTTCACTGGCCTCAAGGTTCATCATTTACTGGAAGAATTACTGTATGTTTTATTTTGCTCATATTGTGTTGGAGTCTGCCCTGAGACTAAAAACAAATCTTCCTGCCTCATGTTTCATTCATGCTGGTGCTTGTGCTGTATGGAGAGGACATCATTTCCATCTATAGGGCAGCAGGAGTTTCATACAAACTGCTAATACTTTTGAGCAGCTTGCGATGTGACAAATACGCTCCTAGAATGAAAGGGTATAGGGGTATTCACGAGGTAGGAAAAAGAATGCAGAAACCCAGATCTTACATTTAAACAGAGAGGGAATGACTTTGTGACTTTAGTTTTTCTAAAAATATGATCAAATTTAAAGTAACTGTGGTGGGCTTTTACGTCACATAGGAAATCTTCTAACTCCACCTTTTGAAATGTGAGTATTTGATGTTTTTCCCTGCCTTTACATTTTTTTGTGACTGCTGGTCAAACAAAATAGTGGGCATTAGTTAATATTAATAATAGTGGTTAATAAGGGATAACCTATAACCCTCACTAGTTACACTGTTATTGGTTGATCAGCAACTGTAACTGTATACATCTCTTGCCGTGCAGATAATATTCGATTAAAGGCGAACATCATTACATCTGAAATGCAAAGGCGTAACATTTAGGCTATTCTATTAGTGTTAATGGAACCACGGAAACACAATACTTTGCCCTTGAAGAAACTTTCCTGTTTTCCTCGGTCTAAACGGCAATAACACAATTGAAACCGGTCTGCCAATTAAATCTATGATTGGAATCATAATGAGGATTCCGCTGTAGGAGGTGGAATATTAGCGAGCATATTAAATGGCTTAATGTGGCCTGACTGTGGACACGCTCAGTCAGAACGGCAGGTCACAGGTGGAGAACAACATCGTTAGCACTTCAATTTTGTTTAGAAAAAAGCAAGCGAGTGCTTTGCTTTGCATCCTTGAGCTGAATAACCTGCACATCTGTCAAATTAGACATCTTAGAATCAATTAATTTATTTAGAAAAATAAGAAAGGCAAAGTAGAAAATGTTTGACATTTTTTTCTTGGTGTCTTCTTACATTCATTTTATCCAAACGATTAACCACTGCCAAAATAGCTAAAAGCCACTACTCCTGTTCAAATATTTATAATATTTTTCCACAAACCTTCCGCTATAACAAATTCGGGGATGTTAAATGTGCTTGTTGACTGAAATAAATTTCCTTCGGGTCATGACGTCTCATCAAACAAATGAAATTCAACAAGCTTTTCAAGCGCACACACATGGATTTCCTCGGCATGGTAATCTATTCCGCTGCCAGCGTCGGGCCATGGTCGAGGTCATACATCATTTGTTTCTGAAAAAAGCTCTGTAATATAACAGTTTCCGTCGGGTCTCCGGAGGACTGCACTCCAGTGATGAATTACTTTATATTCCTGAGATGCTGGACGCTCCGAGGGGACGGCCGATTGCCTGTAGTTCATATTTCAGTTCCCTCCTGGCATTCATCATTATGTTTTATCAACCTTGAACATTAACTGCACGCTGCCCTTCAGGAAAAACAATAAGTGTTCTGTCCTGCGCTTTCATCCATGCGAAGAGGTCATGTTATTAGTGATTATTCCCAAATGACAGGTGCATCTCAGAGGATTAATTCCCCTAAGCTTTAAAAACATGATCCTTACTAGTTTCTTAATTCTGTAATCATTCACCATTTTCACTATGTTAATAAAGTGGGTATGTTTTCATTCCATTTTACATTTTATCACCAAGATGGCCTACCTGTTGAGAGGTAACTTAGTCTATTATAGATAATGTCTAGAGTAGTTTGATGTGTATTTGGAAATAAACAAACACTGGCTGCATGAAGAAGCATGGCGACCTGAAGATGTAAATGAAGCAATCTTCACAATGTGCTCATTACTGGCCTGTTTAAAAAAAGACAATCAGCACGTCCTCCACCTGATTAAAAGTAATCAAAATATCCATAATGATTCATTAAAAGGTAATCAGGACGCGAGGTAAAGTGTGGGATGAGGGGGGGGGGGGGCAGAGAGAGAGAGAGAACGGGAGAGAGAGAGAAGAAGTCTTACCTTCTTCAGGGCGCGCGCGTCTCACCGGACCGAGTTAAAAAATAAATAAATAAATAAATAAAAAATCAGGTATTTTTCTCTGGAAGCAGCGTGGTTGTGTTCAGGCGGCATGGAGAGCAAAGTCAAGCAGTAGCCTCCTGCCGTCCTCCTCCCGCCTCTGCTGAGAAATAAAGTCACGGTGGACCACGACCACCCCACCTGATCCTCGCAGGCCCCGCCCCCTCCCACCCGAGCGGCTCCTACCTACCGGGTCACGTGACCTTTTTATTAAGGGGTGCCCGCGCCGATCGTAACGAAGTAGAACTTTATTTTAGTATTGCTTTTAGAGGGAAATGTGTACTTTGTGCTCCATTATATTTATTCACTACTTATAGTTACTGTTCATAATAAAAATTGACATCAAATACGATGTTTTAAAAATGTTATTTTCTCTTTTTATAAACAGGGTATTATTATTTTTATTTTTATATCATATGATGTAGTAATATTAAAAACAATCTAATAAAGTATCTAAAACCATCTCTATATTCATAAAATTTCATTTGTGTAGACTCTCAAAACAAAGTTACATAATAATAATAATAAAAGATAACATTTACTTACTGTAAGTAAAGGATCTAAGTACTTCACTACTGTTCACTACTGTTACATTAATAATGAAATGAATGAAATAATTTTTAAGTTAAAAAAATGCACCTGAGATTCAAGATTATGAGCTAATAAAATTTGCATTTATCCTTCAATATTTAGAGCACATGCATTTGTTTCCTCAAAGTAACATTAATATATATATATATATTTTTTAAAGGACTTTTAACTAAAATAAAAATGCTCCCAAGGAAGACAGAGGAGAGGTCAGAAGAGTAATCTTCAGAAGAGTAAACTTCCTCTTTCCTCTAGGAACATTTTGCAAGGGCTCCAAGGACTACTGCTGGAGTGTGTATGTTATGATGAGCTTCTACAGCGATTTTAAAAATAATACTAATAAATTCTTGATATTATATGGGGCGATGCCAAAACTGATGTACTAATGGACTTTTAAATGACAAGAAACCAGCATGAATACAAAATGTGCATTTTGAGTGACCTGATAAATTCTTCCTAAAACTGTATTTTTTTTAATTTTCTCAAACACTATTTGTCACTGAACCATACAACAAGGGGCACATCTATAACATTTCAAGTATTAATTATATATATAATACTATAGACACTCGACATTTCAAAATTCAATACTTTTTTATAGATGTGTATCATGTAAATTCATTATGAAATGCCTGTATTCACTGCATTTTGTCTCCCAACTGTGCTTCACCTGACAAAACAGTAACTCCTATCAGAAAATAACTGTCATTGCTGTAAGGACTTCACAAAAGTTTTAATGCGATTTGGTGTTTCTATAATAAATATTTTGGCCACACTGGCAAGTTTACAACGGAGGCCTGTCCCGCTTCTCCCTGAAAGTCCTTGTATTGGAGTTAATGAGGAGCAGAGACAGACGTGGCCACACTTAGAGGCTGCCTGCTCATATTCAGTAAATCCCTCAGATATTTTAAGCACATTGTGGGAATCAGAACAACTTTCTCTACAAAGTAGGAAGGACAAAGTATGTGTATGTGTCTCCTTCATTCTAAGTAATGATGTCACCCACTGAAACACTAACATTGGGCATCCCATATAAACTCAAAGCATCAAGGTGATTGATCAAAAACTTACCTATAAAAAGTTTGAATAATACATAAATACACAAGACATGTCATGTCTTACAGTATAAAGTTTTCACGAAGTCTCCTAGTTAAAATATGCCCGAGCATTCATTCCCAATGACATTATGGGGATTGAATGACTTGCATCACAAAAAAATGTTTTTGCAGATAAAATCAATCAACTGATCAAAGTTTGATTTGCTTGGGTCTTCTCAAAACTGTAGGACAGGTTGGTTAGGTGCCAAAATCCATCCGGAGGAGAAATAAGAATAAAACCAGGTTAAAACAATAGGGCTCCGAGCTTTGCTCCAAGCCTACACCCTCATCAGGCTTTTAAATGTGTGTTGACACAGCTTGGATAATATCAAATGAGAAAAGTTGATCTAAGAGGAGAATAAATATTTGACAGTAGTAAAGAATGCCTGAGAGCCTTAATGCATTATATTACATTATATTTAGAATTGCCAGATGGCGCCTGAATTGTATGTTTTTCTTCATATGACGGCATTTCCAGCAAAAATTGATACAGAAACTCGCAAATCGATGCATAAAGATCCACCAGACTGCAAGAAATGAGCTTTTTGAAGGTCTCAGAGGTTTTATATAAATGTAATCCGTAAAGAAATGCACACAGCCATACATAGAAACTGTGCCTTAAGGAGTCTTGTTTGTGCTTCCTTGAATAAATGATGTCACAACTATAAAGTCACCACCATATATCTGGCAAAAAAACAAACATTTTGTTTATGGGCCTAGATTTGTGTTGGGGTCATTGTTATGTTGAAAGTCAAACTGCTGCCACATAGTTAGAAAGTGCATTATTGTTGGCTGGGCCGGAGTCCATCGTCGCGTTTGTTGCCAGTATTTTGATAGCGTTTTTGGGAAGTAAAGTTGTCTGAGTGGCCAGCCAATCCCTCCAGGAGTTTTTTTCAATTGGCCAGCGGTCCTGCAGCTGGCAGCGACCCACCTTCTTTACAGAGGGTGTGTCGGTGGCTTGGAAACAGACAGGAGCCGATCGACCGTCATCAACATATTCACACTCAGTGGTTCTACACGAAGCTCCGTTACACCTGGATTCTTCTCTCGTCTTCTTTGCAGCTTCGCTCCTCTCTCGCATTGATCTGTGTCAGGCGATTCAAACATCTTACTTCAGGGCTTGAATCGTTGCTGCTGATTTTACTCCGCCTTGCTTTGTGCAGCTGATGAGTTTTTCTTCCACCAGTCGTCAACACCCAGCTTCTAACTCCGAGCTGTCAGTTCATATAAATAAATAAATGCAACCAAAGTAATGATCAATAACGCTGGAGCAAATATTTGACAGCCCAGGCTGCGAACACCACTAACTGTCTCTGTAGCGATATGGCTACACTTTCACAAATTGTCAGAAGGATCCAGCCGTATACTGGGTTTTCATCTAATCTTGTTAAAAAAATACCATCGTTGCCGCAGTAACAATGAAATCCCTCTTTGCAGGAGATTACAAAAAAAAAGGCCTATTAGCCCAAAAACAGCACAGGATAAAAAAAAATGACGGAGCTGTCCAGATAACACCGCTGAGCTGTCTGGGCTGGAAGTGTTTTGGAGGACTCGGAGGTCAGGAAATGAGGAATACGAGCCGCTCCGGGCTCTGATGGGACAGCCGCAGTCCTGCTGGTGATTGTCTTTTAATTTTGCAGAGAGAGAGGATGCTATATGTACAGAGTCAGATACTCAGAGGGGTTTGGGGAGGGGTCCAGAGCATCCATTAGACGTCAAACATGACAAATACGACGGGCTATTTCTTCACTTAGGTTATTGTTTTGTGAGTTATTTATGGGTCCCGCGACAGCTGACCTGACCACAGGTGTCGCAGACACTGCCGGCTATTCCTGCTCTCATCTTATTGTTTCGGTTTGAGTTATTTATGGCGACCTAACCACAGGTGCCTCGGATACCGCCGAGGGCCCACGGCACCGGCCATCACGTTGAGTTTTTTCTTTTTTCTCCCCCCCCACCACTTCTGTCTGGATTGCCGGGGTGATGCATTCATCTTCAGAAGACAGAGTCGTCTCATAAGTCTGCTGCCACCGGCGTATTGATCTCGCGTATGGATCTCTCTGAGTCTCTGAGTTTATATTGCAACTTTCAAGTGCACATTTGGGGCTGTCCTTATATTGTCCTTGGCTGGCATGAAATATTGTGTCTGTCAGTGAAATAAAGTGTTATTTTGTTTAGAATCTGCCTATTTTATATTGATAGAACACAGTCAGACATATTTGTTTGTGAAGTTGTGCGTCTGTCTTACTGGACAATGAGTCTGTTCAGTGCATTTGGTGATAATAATATGAGCTTAATAGTTCTTATAGCCTCTGTTCAAATGAACTCAGAGAGTTTGGGATGAGAGCGACACAGCATTCTGCATTCTGTATTGAGCTCATTAACATTGAATGATATATCATGCACGCCACACAAGCGCTTTAGAGTGTGTTTGGGAAAATAACAGTTTGCAGATGAATATTTAGTGGTGCGCCTGAATATAAATAATTGTTTAACCTACTTGATGGCATAGGATCATACACTTATTTTGCTCTGCAAAGACTTAAAAGTGCATCTCATAACCTGCTTTAAGTCTATATGTGTTATATGAACGTTTTAATAGTCCTGTAAGTGCTGCATCCATTACAACAATGGCTGCATTGCTGAGATGCTTTGCACAGATGTTCATGTCCTACTCAGGAAGAATTTGAAAAGCTATCCAGTCTGGTTGGGTATAGACACTTAGTCATGTTTAGAAATGAGAACATTAGTAAGGGACAAATGTTCAGGGACTGAACAAAATACAGTGTGGTAGATGAAGTTATGGATGGAGTTATCTTATTACATTTGCAGGTACTTGTTAATGTTTCCAGATTTTTATCAATATAATTTTGTTTTAAGAAACAACATTAAACATGTATCTGCCATGTAATAAGTAGAATACTAAAATAAGATATTTTACGATATTTCTGTATTTACCAAACACAAGATATTTTCACCTGATTTTACATTAGACCTACAATTTTTGCAAAGAAGAATAAACCTCCAATACCCATTTAATTTTGAAAATAAAAAAAATACACAGGATGAGATTAAATGTTTGGTACTTTTAAATTGAAATTTACAGAATTGTACTATATAGGAACTCATTTCTTGTTCTTTGGGTGAAGAGGTATGTCTTAAAACTTCTGAATTGGCCGCATAAAATCTGCCAAAAGCTCAGGTTTTTGACTCAGTCATACACACACACTTTAGAGTTCAATGAGCGAAGCGTTTCTTCCTCTCCTTGCTTTTCCTGACTCTCACTTTAACTCTCACTCTCTGATCAGTGCGATCGAGGCGCTTCTCGTGATTTGCTGCTTGCGAATGGAAACTCACACAGGTTGCTGTGTACGGTAGTGACAGGAGGTTTACGACTGTGACCCTGAAAGCGATTTTCAGAACAGCAACATTCTTGCTCTTTTGCTTTTCAGCTCCTTTCTGTAGTTTTTATGCCTTTCTAAAAAAAAAAATCTAAAATAAATGAAAACTTTCACTTTGAAGGTCAGGAACCTGAACTCAGGCAGACAGACAGGCCACAGAGCCATTACTGCGCTGTAATGCTCAAGGCATCCTCTCATAGCTGATGTTCTTTCACATTTGCCGGCTTCAGACATTTAACTGATTACATTTGGGGAAGGTGGGGGGGGGCGCGACTCTCTCCTGTTATTGCCAGAGGAATGCAAAAAACACATGGCTCCAAACCTCCACTCGGCAGAGGGAAATACATTCCGTTGTTATCTGCTTCAGTTGGTTAAATGCTAAATTATTCATAGGGAGGTAAAGGCTTGCCCTCATGAGATTAATGCGCTTAATTGTTCATCCAGTTTGCTGCTTGAATGCTGGGAGAGAGGCTGGCTGAACGCCAGCATCCCAGATGAATACTTACATGAGAAAAGGAGACATGACATTTAGAAACTATTTACAGAACTCCTTAAACTTTTAATGTACTCAGCTTAGCAATAATGGATATGTCCAACTTTGCAGATCTCAAAAAAATCTGAGGCAAATTAGACCTCAGGCTCAGGTCTTGGGTTTTACTTCAAAGCTGAATCTAGACTATGTTAGCCTTCATTACATTTTTATTGACATTTAATAACAATCTCATTTAGTCAAACAGCTTTTAAAACCATTTAATAATAAATATGCAACAGATCTTGATATACCTTTTTAACATCTTTAGAACTCAAATATAATTGATTAAGTGATTGAGTTTTGACCTGCTCATGTGAAACATTTGGGACACTATGAGATCATTATAGAAACAATGGCATCCGGGTTGATTTTTTACCAGCTCTAATTCTGGTGGCTAATCCCACCAATGTTGGCGTCACTGGATATATCTGTCATTCAGGCAAAAAAAAAAGTCACAAACATTATTTATTAGAAATCAATGCATTTTCAGTTTATATTCATGACATGTTGATGGACTCTGCTGCTCCTCAGCCCCTCCCTCCTGTATTTCTGTATTTATACCAGTCAGTTTTCCACAGTTGTTTGTTAGTACTCATACCTGCCTCCTATGCCGCCTGTTTCCTAGTATCGCCTTCTGGGTTTATGACCTGCGCCTGTTTCGCTGGATTGTGTTTTTTCCTCCTGTATTTCTGCCTGATAATTTTGAATTTTGATTCTGACTTTACAACCGACTGTACTCAAAGTTTATTCCTGCCTCTGCCTTGTGATTCTGTGCGTGATTTCCTCTGATATATGACAGGATATACATAATATGATACATAATATGCTGATATCCAACTGGGGGTCCCAGCTCATGGCAGGTTGTGATAGTGTGTTAGTGTATTGAGAGACGATGGCCAAACAGTTGGAGGTGGTGGACCCTAATAATCCTGAAACATCAGGTACTAAGCGCCTGACCAAATAGACTGGAACAATAAAACTGTCACAACCGGTTAATGAAATGGCACGATTTTCTGCAGACTGCAGTACAACAAAAAACACAACCGCAGAGGGCTGAAAAGAAGAAAAATCCCCCCCACAGAGAGGCTCAAACCCACAGGTTCAGCTGTCAGAATGGCTGATGTGAACATCATTCAACGGAGACGAGCTTCTCCTGTGGCAAATCTGCAGCAGGCGCCGCTTAGCCTATCAACATTTGCACTTGATATTCACGTGTTGCACTGTGCTCTCAACCCTGGCGAGACAAACTGAGTGATGGAGAGCTCAATGTCCGGGAGGTTAAGTGGCACGCTTAGTGTCTTACCTCGACACAGAATAACAACATTCTACCGCAGCTTTAATCTCTTGTGTATGGGGCGGTGGAAAACAAAGCTTTTTATAATAATTGTTTTAAAAATCTTACACGGGTAAACATCTTGACACATCCTGCACCTGCTACTGTGACAGGAGCCTGTTGCCATTTCCCAGCATGCTTATATGTCTGTAATGCCCTAACCCGGCTAAGTAAGGACGCTGACAAACATTGCTCATCTCCGCAGAACCCATTACACCACAGTTCATTTTTAAAGCGAGACCTGACGGTGCACTTACATCCATCAAACGTATGACACTGTTTTCCCTCCCTGTATACTCACGGTGGGCATTTCAGAGAAATTATATCAATCCTAATTGGATTTCCTGTGCTGGTCAGGGCTCTGCAGAGATGCATGGTGGATACCTCAGATACCACAGGACTAGTTTGGGAAAAATATAAGTGCACCCAATTAATCATGGAATGCACTTACAGTTTAGCAAATGGAATTTGAAATGAGCACTTTTGTTTCATTAACTTATAAAGCCTCCAGGGTTGACAGAAAAGGGGGATGGATATATCAACAGTCAGGACAAGGAGAGGAAAAAAAAAAACTCACGTGGAAATAAAATGATGACAGCCCATGGCATGCAATTAATGGCAGGGACTTGTCTAAGCCAAGTTGAGGAAAGTCTTATTGATTGCTGCAAATACTGTGGTTGCTTCATTTATTTGAAAAAGTAAGGTTCTTTCAATTTGTACATGTCTACTTTGAATCAACAAGTAGCTCTCTTTCCTGGGGCAATTAGCATTTACTTTGTGATTGGATTTCTTAAAAGTGTAGTTTCTCGATGTGAAAAGCATTCATTTATTCAAGCAACGTTTTTATTTTTAATCCATTTGCAGTTCTTTTTTACTTACTTTTCGATAGATATATAGTTTCACATAGATTCACATATAGATGAACTACTGATGAACTGGAGCACACTGAAAATCTACATTTCTCCCAACATTATGTCAGCACATGGAACTTTTGCACTCTGCATACGTGCACAGACTGTATTTTTATGCATCTGCAGAATGACAAGCAGAAATATATGTTTTTGCATTTGCATGCACAGACACACACACACAAGCACGCACAGACACACACACACAAACACAGGTGCATGTGTGAGTGCACGTCATACTGCAGTATGTAGATGCATACATCTGCAGTATCAGCACATACATTCAGTTGCCAGGTATCCCTCATTACAACTAAAACTGCTGCCACGCAGGAGATGGCTAAGATGTTTTAAGGCTAAACTCATTTTAAAGAAGGTTTGATCGGCGGTATTATACTGCGAGGTGTTTTTTTATGATGTATTCCATCCCCGCTCATGCATATACAGTGCAGCGCATGCATTTTGTGACACACAAGATAAAACACCTTTACAGTATAAAACAATGAGCAGGACAAAGCCACACAATACATCAGTGGGTACATTATAATCCTGTCGTGAACGGGATGTCCTGCCAGCTTTGCCACAGCAGGCGAGCCATTGTATACATCTCAGGAGTTTTTTTTCTTTATAACCGCTGCCTAGAACAGCAGAAGGAGCCAGCATCTTGTGGATGAAACAAAAATAGGCTGGTGCAGACCATGTAATATTTTTCCTTGGTAGTTGGAGCAGCTTGGCATCCGTTCTGGTAATAATTTTCCGTAGCAACTTTCAGCACTTTTCTGATGACCAGAGACATAAACTGGATCTTGTGTTATTAAAGTGTCATGAGGTCTTTGATAGATGGTTTCAAAGCATACTCGCCGTGTACCCCAAAAAGTTCCAAAAAGCAAGACTTGCCGCTCGTTTGATTGTATCAGTTTTATTTTATGTATGTGAGGAGCTATCAAATAATGAGGAAAGTTTGCTACTATCATAGAGTTTGGTTTCTTCCTCTTTTTTTTATAAAACTGATGATATATGACCAGAGGGGTTTGTAAAACTCCGGGAAAGTTTCACATTCTTTGTTGTTTGATGAGAAGCGATGTTTTTATGGTGTTCTCCTGTGAGGAATTCTTTAAATTAAAGTTTGTTCTTGTATTTTAATATTGTTCATAAATGTGTCAGTTGTGGAGGCGTCTAGTGTGCTTTATGATTTAATTTAGACACAAATAACTGTGGTTGGAGTGTACATGGTTTTGGATAATGGTAATGATATATAGCTTTTTCCACTTTTTTTTCCTTCTGAACTTGCCTCCTCTTTTCTTCCTAATAATAATATAGAATTCATATTTAAGTAAGAGTTATTAGAGAAGGTCATGGTTTACTGCCATCAGAAAAAGACGGTTGACTCTAGGCTCAAAAGATTTGTTTCCTTCCAGGTCCTTTTTCTGCCAGCAGCTTCCTCCAAATGCCGTTGATGTGCTTGTTGAAAGTTAAGGATATAAGGGATTGTATAATATAAAGTTACTTGGATTAAATATTCACTGACTTCAGGATCAGATTTTTCAGCTTTTCTAAAGTGTTTCCACAGAGAGATTAAACTGCATATCGTATTATGTAAAGCTATATGTAACTATTTTACTAACAGATGCTTTAGGTAAGAGAATGTGTCGCCCAATATCATTCACATCCACTTTTTGCACTTCTGTTTGCTGATATTATTATTAGACGTGCAACACAACAATATATCTGGGGCTCTGGGGTCAGCGAGTCATGCATCTGACTACTGCCTGGAGGAAGGTGGCTCATGCTGCACAGGTTGATACCATTAGATGAGCAGCGGGGCGTTCATTAGTAATATTTTTCCACAGCTGATATGATTTGTTTGGACGGAACATACTGCATTTCTCTGAGTCCGGCTTTTATAAATAGTCGCTATACCGACAAGCACGGTTCTTGCTTTATGGAAATGTCTTGCTCAGACACATGCAGAGGAGGGGGGGGGCGGTATGGGTGCCCTAGCACCTGACCCTTTGACGCATGATGTGAAAAAATGCCACATTTGTCAATGATTATTTTTTTTCTCTCTATCTTTAAATAAATACGGTTAACACAGTACCACCTTTCAGAGGTTGTAACCTGCTCTATTTTAAAGATACTAGTATCGTTTGCAGCTAAGCGTCCACTGTTACCAAACTTATAATATTCACTCGTCAGGAATTGGACTCAATAGCCATGCAAAGTTATGTTACATGCTGGTTCCTGTGAAGTCTCTCTGTGTGTCCCGTGTTCTGTAGGCTGATAGGAATGTCTGGATTATGGCTGCGTATCCCACCCTCAGTCCAATGCAGGAGGGCGGGAAAGAGGTTCATGACTTTGCAGCTTATTTTCACATACATTTATTGCACCGTGGCACATCTTGGGGTCGTGCAGCTGTTTCTGGGAGGTTGTTGGCATGGAGAGAAAGTAACGTGCACAGAGTCCTTTTTCTATATAAACCTGTTGTTTGGAAATATCACCTCCCCCTAATGTGCTGCCTGCATCAACTGGAGTCATTCTTCACAGAACAAAAATGTCTTTTCAATCCTTCATTCAAAACCTCTTTTTGAATTCATTGTTGACCTTAGACTAGCTTGGTGTGTGAAAACTTTTAACCATGCAGGAATAGTGTTACTTTATTGAAATTCAACTGGCACTTCAACCTGGAACATGTTTATTGTTATTAATTATCATTTACTATATTAGTGCATATTAGACAGTGAAATTCAACTCACACTTTCAATGCCTGTGTTTTCTTATGGTTTTGCATTTGGTCCATGTATTTTAGCATATTTAAAGAGGAGAGCCTTGTTTTGAGAAAAAAAAACAGCCATGTAATTTCCCAGAATCTAAAAGCAGCCATATCAAACTGTTATGTGTCCCTTCTCATTTCTGCAGGTGGGATGTAACATATGTATTTGGTTTTGTTGTAATATCTGATGTTACATTCTGTTTGCATTGGTTGCTATAATTCAACAAGATATGCTGGTCATTATGTTAGTGTATGCTGTTTTAACTTTATTGTCAACTAACCTCCAAAGATCCCTGCCTTAGCCCTGGTCATGCTGACAGTGACACAAACACACTAGACATAATTTGTGAACTATTTCCAAGCTGGTGTACATTCACATAGCTGGACAGAAGCACTGCTACATACCATGTTGGGGTTTTCACGATGAACACATTTGAAACATTTTTGTAGAGGCTGCGGCATATTCGTTTTCTATTACAGAGCTACACAGCCATTCTGGAAATAGACTACGATAGTAATGGAACTCTAACAAAGGGAGAAATTACCTTTGAAATCCCTAAAGATGCATTATTGGAGGAATGTGTGCCTGAACCTTTGTGTGCAGCTGTTTACCTTCTGCCTATGTTTGTTTTATAGACTTTCATTTATATATATATATATATATATATATATATATATATATATATATATATATATATATATATATATATATATATATATATATATATATATATAGACTGTGCAGTATATGCTGAGATCCCTGCTGTGAACCATAGACTGTGCAGTATATGCTGAGATCCCTGCTGTGAACCACAGACTGTACAGTATATGCTGTGAACCCTGCTGTGAACCACAGACGGTGCAGTATATGCTATGAACCACAGACTGTGCAGTATATGCTGAGAACCACAGACTGTGCAGTATATGCTGAGAACCACAGACTGTGCAGTATATGCTGTGAACCACAGACTGTGCAGTATATACTGAGAACCCTGCTGTGAACCACAGACTGTGCAGTATATGCTGAGAACCACAGACTGTGCAGTATATGCTGAGAACCCTGCTGTGAACCACAGACTGTGCAGTATATGCTATGAACCACAGACTGTGCAGTATATACTGAGAACCCTGCTGTGAACCACAGACTGTGCAGTATATGCTGAGAACCACAGACTGTGCAGTATATGCTGAGAACCACAGACTGTGCAGTATATGCTGTGAACCACAAACTGTGCAGTATATGCTGTGAACTCCGCTGTGAACTTCCTGTGAACCTCTAACCAAGACAAGAAACGGGAGAACCCATTCCGCGCATGCGCACTTTTGGAAAACAAGGAAGTTATGGAGATTCTCCTCAGTGGCAACAATTCTGTAAATCTGGCGACATAAAGTGGCGGAACACGACGTTGACAGTGTTTACTCAACCTCAAGAGAAGGTAAGAGAGGGAGAAGCAGAAGGTTTAAACGATCGTTATCACACAACGTGGCATATTGTTAGCATTAGCTTCACTGTGGTAGCTTCCCTCTTAAGTAGCTAACCGTAATGCTGCAGCTAATTATG
The DNA here is from genome assembly GCA_036785175.1 of Eupleurogrammus muticus. Taxonomy (NCBI): domain Eukaryota; kingdom Metazoa; phylum Chordata; class Actinopteri; order Scombriformes; family Trichiuridae; genus Eupleurogrammus; species Eupleurogrammus muticus. The sequence goes on along the minus strand of JAYKQN010000013.1, from coordinate 17,113,150 downwards.
AAAAAAAAAAATAGATTTCTAAAATCACCCGAAGTCTCTGGAAATTTGGCAGCTCCTACAGGTATAATCATTTTTTTCAAACCAAAAAACCTCAGCTACATAATTTTATTAATGCACAATTTGACGAATGTTTTCAGTAATTAGCCATATGCAGTTTACAGTTAGCTAGCAGAGATTAATGGAGGATTATAAAAATTAAACAGTATCGTTCCCTCACTTCTATCTAATGAAAAGACTAAGTATCGTTAACTGTGACAGTTCCAGGAGATTAGGCAATATTAATCACGTTATAATAATTCTCATTATGAGATTACACGGGGAAAATGTCATAAACAACATGTACACGAAACCTTCTTTAAGGAACCAGGGTAGGGTTTTAGAAAAGTGTCACAAAACAAGTTCTACCTAAGAATATTATAGATGGATGAGACTTTATCACTTCCTGGAGGGAAATTAAGTTGTCGCAGCAGCCGGGTACATTAAAAATATATATAAAATACAACAAGATAAAACAGTAAATATAATAGTTGTACAGTGACTTCGACAAATGTAATAATACTGTGCTGCTATGTACTTTGACTGAGCAAAATCTACATACAGCACCCTATAATAAAGAAATATGAGATATGTTAGATGATATATGGCATATGAATAATAAATGCATCATTATTTTGCCTATGCAATACATACATACACATGTATAAGTATGATATGTATATTATCATTATAATGTATTCCAGTCATGTATCACACCAGACACTGAACAAAGTCTTGTATTTTTAAAATGAACATTTCAATTAATTTTATCCCACATTGCTCCAACATAGAAATACTAGATCCTTTGGTTGTATTTAAAGTTTTAAATGACATATATGCTAAATATTATAATCTGTCTGTTCTGACCAGGAGAACAATTTAAACACTTTATTGAACTTTTTTTGGGGTTTCTTAAATGATTCAGTTATTATTTATATTATGCTCTGTTATAAAGGCATGTGATGCATGTTTGTTTTATGTAGTTTTAATATAATATAGTTATACTATACTATATTGGGCTGTTTTTTATTGTGTAAAGGATGTTTCTATCAACGATATATATTGATATAGTTTTATTGCCCAGGTCTGCTAGAACGTAATCTCTCCTTCAGTTCTTGTTGTCCCAAGGTCTCAACTGTATAGGAAACAATAAATAAGGGAATATAACGAATGACGCTCTTCCCTCCAGCAGAGTTTCAAAGATTTAGACATAGACAAGTCATTACCTGTATTTTGATGTCAGAAACAGTAGATAAAGAAAAATCAATATTATCAAAACACTCTTTTGAAAAAGTATTTGCTCGTGTTGGTTTTTCCTCTGAAACTAATCCAAATACTAATGAATACTCCCACGTGTTTTAGGTGGTTCTAACTGCACAAATGAATGGAGCTTGACCTTGTCCAACAAACAGACTAGTACAACACCTGAATTTGATGTTACAACAATAATCATCTAAATGCAGCTTGCAGAGTTACAGAAAGATTCAAAATCAGAATCTTATTATTTTGTCTTCCTAAATTTAGTCACAAATACATCAAAAATGAAGATCACATATATGAGTGCATGTTCTTCCTATTTGGGTGAAACGGCTCCATTACAGAAGTCATACTTAAACAGAGAATCAGAAAATTGACTAAAATCATTTGGTTTGAGTATTTTACCAGCAAGGTATTATCCTCACTCAGTTCTTGCTGCCAACATGAGAGCCATTTAAATATTGACATTGTCAATATAACAATGCTCATGTTCTCAATTGAGTTTACTTTATATTATTATTATTATGAAAAGTTAAAATTACAAACAAAAGCTTGTTGTTTTCTGCCTGAGGCTGTTTGTTAAAAAGTAATCCGAGCTAAGTAGAATAAAACAGTGTGCGTGATTTTTGTCTAGGCTGACAATTTTTTAGCTTCAAACCAAACTCCGACCCCGACATCAATAGTTTACCTGTCGACTTGTCTATCCTGTGACAGCTCATTTAATTACTCCCTTTTGTTTAATCTCAAACGTCTCCTCTCACGTTAGGCGACGGCTCAGCTGGAAACGCTACAGCTTTACTTTTCTCTTTTTCTGCCGCTCTGTCGTGCCTGCTTCCCGCTTATCTCCCAGTTAGTTAGTTGCCAACCATTAAGTGGTTCTCTAATCATTTACATATTTTTTCTGACTTTTTAGATGAGATAAATAATTGATTAATTGAGAAAGTAATCAACAGATTAATGAAAAATATATGTAATATTCAGGTGCATCTCTACTGAACTAGCTCCACCAAGTTATATGTGTGAGTTGGTGCGGGCTGGACTTAGCCTGACCTCTATCTATATTTTTAGCTCTCATGCAAAGCTGCAAGTTTTTTTTTTTTCCAAGAGCATAGTGGGACATCTAAAATACATCCCTCCATTTTTGATAAATCCACAGTATTCCCTCGCCACAGTGAGCGCTGTAACTTCACAGCTGCGTAACCTGGAGCGGTTCTCGTCAGAAACGCTGTGGCGAGTTGATGATGACAGCTGCCAGCGAAAAAAACGCAACGTTTCTGAAAAAAGCCCCTTCGAATTCTGTTCATGCAGGATTATTCTTGGTTTTTTTTGAGGGGGGGGGCTTCCCATGGGGGACTTGAGTGCAATGATGCACGGAGCCAAAGTCTCCCAACATAAACAAAGGTTTGGCCTTGAGGAAGAACCGATCCCATGTGTAGTTGCACTCGTCCGGGGCAGATCAGTATTGTATTTTTTGCTTGTTTCTTTTTTTTTTTTTTGCTTGTGTGTTGGATGCCGCATGGCATGACGCACAGATAATCTGTTCAATTTGAGAAGTAGATTGATTTTGTTGAAGCTGACTAAAACTAATTTTTCTCGACAGAAAGATAACATGAGCTGATTCTTTCCCTGCTGCGTGCTTATGGGTTGCTTGAAGGGGGGAGGAAAAAAAAAAAGTAATTTAAAGAATCAAATGCTTTGTTCAGCCCCAGGTATTGTCAAAAGTTTTGCCGGGTAAAAAAAAAGAAGGATCAAGTCTTTGTGAAAGTAAAACAACCCAGTGTTCTGCAAGCATTGCTAATGAATACTTAAAACAGAAACATTAATTGATCTTGCTAAAGTTTCCACATTTCCAAGTGAAGTAATGTCAGAGTTTGACAAGCTGTAGCAGAGGGAACATGAAGCAATGAAAAGAGGAGATGACGACTATCTTCGGTTCACTTACCTATTACCTTACTTAAATATTTCTTCAAGGTTGAGCTTGTCAAAAGTGTCTCTGATATTTGATCAAAGCGGACTTGGATGATATGATGTTACACAAAAGGAGGATATTTCTTTGACATAGTGTTCATGCCATGATAAGCAGATTTTAATGCTTCTGAATGTATTGTCTCTCTCTCTTTCCAACTAGCTCCCATGTCATAATGAAAGCAACCAGAAGCAACATGTTAGCTGGCGGAATGGCCAACAACAAGGTCAAGTATTCCCGGCTGGCTGCGGATGACGACGGTTACATCGACTTACAGGTAAAAAGGCCTCTTCTTTGTCACGTCCGCGAACACGATCCCATCTGTTTTATGTCCTGTCACACTGTTCTATGTGTTGTTCGGCAGCCCAGTAATTGAAAACCATTTACACAGGCAATTAAATCCCAATTAACGGTTTCCTGGATGCTGTAATGTGATTAGATAGGAGTGGTGTTTCAGTCTCTCTGTGTCTGTTTAACACAGGCTAACTGTTTCAATATGATCTGAAATTATTCTAATATTTGTTATGAACCAGAGGCAGCACCCTAACTTACCATTATTAATAACCATAATGATGCTCAATCAAATATCTCGTATTTTGTTCTGTATGTGTTGCAGTTCAAGAAAATCCCGCCAAAGGTCCCGTACAAGGCGATTGCACTAGCAGTATTCCTGTTCCTGGTTGGCTCCTTACTGATAATCTTCGGGGCCCTTCTCCTGGCAGGAACCATAAAGGTTGAGGTGGGTTTAGGCAGTTAATGCTGACAAACCAGTTGAGATTGCAGAAGATTCCTTCGATGGGTCTTATGTCTTGATTTTTGTCTGGAGTCACTTTTTTGGACAGCAGTTTGGTGATTTGTTCCCAGTATATAAAAATCCACTTCCTATTTGTTCTGTTGCCAAAAGGCTTATTGTTAAGCATGTCGCCCAAAATCTGTAAGTCCCTTACAGCTGACAGGAAATACCCTGTCTGGCAATTTCCCAGAATATGAGTCTCCTGAAAATCCATTTATGACAAAAAAGCCTCTTTTTGAGCTGCATTCAGACAGATCGTAAAATCTGATCGCACCATGTCTATCTGTTTAAATTGCTCCAATGTGTGAACAAGCAAAACTTTGTATTCTGTCTTTGTGTTTTATGGCTGTAATGAGTCTCCAAAACACTCTCAAGGAGGATTAGATTCAAAATTCTATCTGGGCTTGGATGCATCTTGAAAGTTAAAGTAGTCCTTCAAGATGCTGTATAAAGTGATAGGATCTTAAAGATTTTATCAGTACTTATACCAGCTCTGCTCATGATAACAATAAACTCACACACACTGTTGAACAGCTCATAATTCCATGTCTAATATTTATTTGATGTCTTTGGAAAACAATGTATGAATGTACTTATTCAAGTTTCTTACCCATTTTACAATACAATATTACATTCAAACACAATTATTGTGTTTTACTTACATTGTCCTAATACTCATTTTATAATATATATATATCATAAACAAAAGCCTTAATAATCCTCTGTCGTACCTTGTTTAATCCTGTTTTGGGTTTAAATACAGACTTGAACATCAAATTACTATTCTTAACCAACAGGAATTTGCTACGAGGTTTGTGTTTGCTTTGTTTAGTTTAACTGCAGATAGCTGGTGTAGCTAAGGTCAGGCGCTTGTTTTTGCATTTAGCTGTATTTTGCCCTGTCAGCCATGACTAGGGAGCATTGTAAACTCAGCTTGCACATACACGGCTAAAAAAACAATACAGCAGTTCCCAGGATCGGCACAACTAGTAACTGATGTCCATAAATTCTAGTAAAATGCCTTTTTGCATTTGTAAGTTTGTATTTTGATCTTTACACCATAACTAACTAGTTCCCTTTTCTGCCGCAACCCACTCCAAGCAACATCTTACTTGTGTCTGTGATCATCTCTGCACATTAGGCTTTGTACCCCCCTTGAAAACTTCATAGTTTCCGTACAAGGTAACTGACCTCATTACCATATTCTGAGAATGGATTATTCAAGGACAGAAATCTGTCTTGATTGAAGCCTCGGCGGGGTGGCGGCTCCTGCTGTGACCGCTGATTATGTTTCTGTTTTAATGCTGCTGCGTTTTCCTAAAGAGTCCCACCAGTCCTTTATTAGGGTCATGTTTAATTGCCACATGAATGCAAAGCTGAGCGTGGCAGCACATGGCACGCCCATAATAAATTGTTTATAACACCAATGTTATTGTAAGCCCAGGAGCCCAAAAGTAATCGCTTAAGCTAGCCTGTTTTATCATGCTTGACAAATTCACCAGGCCCAGTGTTGTGTCCTGATTCTAAAAAGGAAACTAAATGTGAGGCTCTGCATGACTGGCTGAGTTCATCCTCATTCGTTCTCTGAACTTACTTTGGTCCAATCGCTCATTATTAAAAAAAAATAAAAATAATTTATGACTTTATGATTAATTACCACTGATCAAAGCTTTAGTTCTTTTAGATCAACCCTACAAGTTAACTTTATTTATCTTGGCTGATAAAGCAAAGGCTAATGGCAGTGGTAGTGGGGGGAAAAAGTGCAAGGCAAGTTATATTAGTGGTAGAGCTAAGAAAAGCCAGACAATATCCTGGTGGACCTAACTGAGCAATATAAGCATAAGAATAGTTTCTTTATATCAATGTTAATAGGTGGGTAATGTTCAATTTCAGTACTTGCCTTTTTTTAATTCTCTTTATCCAGGAATCCAAGCACTAATTAAAACACTGTTAATCTCGAACACTTGTTCTGATGTTTTATCACTGACATTGCTCAACTGCGCTCTTGGTTTTCTTGGCCTTGGTGGCTTTGTGTGTGTGTGTGTGTGTGTGTGTGTGTGTGTGTGTGTGTGTGTGTGTGTGTGTGTGTGTGTGTTTGAATTTAATTAATGGTTTTGATAGTTTATATCTCGGAGTGCCAAGTTTATTGGATCCCTGCTGCTGTTTCTGCTTCCTTCGTCCTGCGTCTTGACACATTATATTTGTAATTGTGAATGTTTATTTACAGTCTGCAGACTGTACCTGCATTGTTTTTATCATTATTTTATATATTGCATTACTGCCTAAATGATTCATTCAGAAAAGTAGTCCTGTGTTCCACCCGTGAAAGCTAAGAAACAACTAAAATTTTAACTGTAAGTCATTATAATGAGAAACACCTAGTTTTTCAATATTTTTCAATATATAAATCATCAGATAGACCTTCATCTAGGCCCCTATTTGCACACACACACACACACACACAAACACATAAAATGTTCAACAGAACATTTTTTTAAGAAGAATGGTAGTCTCAGCCCTAATCCACAATTTCAATACAAGCAGTAATTAAAACAGTGCAGTTAATCTTAATATAGCTCTAATTGAACACTTGTGCTGACATTTTATTGCACCGCTGCCAGTTTTCATCATGCTCTTGGTTTTATATATGAACATATATATAAATATAACTTATGATTTTGATATTTTATATCTTGGAGTGCCAAATTTATTGGATCCTCCAATGTGCCTCCTGCTTCCTAAATTCATGACTCTGTGTGGAAGATAACGGCGTCTGTCTGCACATATTATATTTGTAATCATCAGTAGGGGTTTAATGTGAATATTTATTTCCAGTCTGCAGATTGTATTTGCATAAAATTTGATCTGACATGAAGGCAGCATTGCAGTATTTGAGCCATCTACTTGCCAATTAACCCACGCAAGTTAAAATAGCATATCTAATACCTCAAATTACACAGGGTTCAAGCAACGGATAATAGAGAAATGAGATGCAAGCAGCTCCTGTTGCAAAAAGTTGTATGAGTAAGAGGGGGGGGGGTGTGCTTTAATCGATTCAGGTTTCACCTGCAGAAGGTGCGTGTGTGTGTGTGTGTGTGTGTGTGTGTGTATTAGAACTTGGTCTTGAGGGAAGTAAATGAAAAGAGGAAAATTAATTCTGAGCACAGTCAACCATTGCAGTGTCAAATTAAAGAGAAATGAAGCTAAGATGTTGAAACCATCGAACCCTTTACTTCATAAATAAGTAATTAATAATAATGCCACTAACACAGATAATTGGTCTTTATTACAGTTTGAAGAATCAGGGATCAAGTTGCCAAAATTATTAAGACTAAGAATTAAGTTAATACTTAATTATTGGTTCTTGACTTTTTAAAGAAGTAAAAAAAAATTAGGGTCACCTGTCCCTTTTTTTTCCCCACATGGCATATAATGTAATCTTTAAAATCCTACAACAGGATGATGCACATTAACGGTGCACTGTGCAACAATGCATCTTTCCAAAAACAGTGAGAGGGGCAACAGAAACTCTGTGCACAACACCGCCATCTGGTGGCCCAACGGAACTCTTCACTTGACACTGACGGAGGCAACCTGTGCCTCCTGGTGGCTCGCTGCCCCCGTGCATGAAACGATGACACACATGAAACCAGATCTCAGACGGATGAAGTCATCATGTCTGCGTGCCTCCTCCCGCACACCCTTTTCATTCAGAGGGTGTTTATATCGCGCTGGCAGGCAACGTGCAGATAAATATGTTAAAGCCTGCTGAATACATTAAACACTCTGCAGTGGTTCCCCCCAGAACCTTGAGTACAATATTCCTCTAAATCATGTTTGCTTACACATATTGAAGTAAAATGCTGATTCTGACACACTCCTTATTTTATATATATATATATATATATATATATATATATATATATATATATATATATATATATATATATATATATATATATATATATATATATATAGTATTAATGGTTTCCAATTCCTCAAAAGGCTCCCTCGTCACAGGCTGTATGTATGTACATCTATTTGGTATTTCTCCAAAGAATACAGCTAGTTTCATAACATCACACTCTGACCTCCAGGCTGAGAAAAACTGCAGTAGATATAAATGATAGATACATTTTCTATCTGTGTGTGTGTTTTCAGCATCCTGATCGGACCATTCCTGTCATCATCATAGGCCTCCTCGTTTTCCTCCCTGGCTTTTACCATTTGAGAATCGCCTACTACGCCGCCAAAGGTTACCGTGGATACTCCTATGATGACATCCCCGATTTTGGCGACTGAGGCAAATCCAAGCTGCTGATTGGCAGAGGATGCTCTCTTTAGATCTGCATTCTGTATGTTGAGATGTCTGTCTGCTGTTTACTTTTAGGTTTCTGAATGTATGTAGAGTCAAATATTGAACTGTATTGTCTGCCATAGAGGCCTGTATTTGTCCACAGGTGCCCTGTGCAGGGTTTCAACCAATTTGTTGGTTTTTTTGTATGTTACTCTGTCTTGTTTATTGTCTGCTCCTTGCTTCACTCAAAAATGTTGGTGAACCTCAGAGGCTTTTTTCAAATTTACTGACAATGAACCAAACACTGTATTAATATAGGGTGTCAGACTATCATTTTGCCTGCAACAGAACAGGGTATCATGCTGTAATACAATACACTCAACTCATCTGAGAAATCTGACACTTTGGATGAGTGTAGAAAACATTTTTGGAGACTACAAAGATGCCTTTAATTCATTATTGTTACATGTACTGTTACATGTTAGTCTATGACCTGTATGACTGAGAACTTTTGAGCTTTTTGCACAGTTGCACAGCTATTTTATTATGTATCTTAAATAAATGTTAAAATGTCAGTAGCCTACTTCTGTAACCTGTAAAACTGGGGAGGCTATATTTCTCCTGCATGAGCATATTCAAAGTACCATCCAAAGATTTTGTCAAAGTACAATATATTTTCAAATGAAATGTATCACTTTCTGTGTGAAGTATTGTTGTATATTTGATTTTAAATATCAAAGGAAATGTATTTTTACAGAGATTTGCCTGATTAAAATAAAATGAATTTGGACATCTGAAGTGTTGTTAACAGTGATTGCTGATTAAAGACCCATTCTTGTGAAGTCATTAAGACATGATTAGCAATGAAGTACTTAGTATTAAGTACATCTACACAAGGCAACATTTAAAGTGGAAAACACAAAATAACATATTGCAGTCTTATTTTGGGCCTTTTGTTCAGAGATCACTAGTCATTTCAAGACTATGAAAATGTATTTTTGGAAATCATATAAAGAAATAGACATTACTTTCTTTGTCTGATGATCAGCTCAGAACAAAAGCAGCATTTCCACTGTGAAAGTCAAAAAAGCATCAATTCACTTTGTCATTCCAGAATTTCTGATACTGTTTGAAAGGGTAACATGAATGCATGAATATGCTTTGAAGTCTCTTTGTTTTTCCCATATCACTCTCTGTATGAAATTAAGGTTTATTTTGACTCACAGATCATAGATTTGTTTCCACTCTGCGAATTCTATTTGCATTAATTTTGGTCTGACATGAACATGGCATATCAGTATTTGAGCCATCTACGTGCCAATTAACCCGTGCAAATGAAAATGGCATATGTAATGCCTCAAATTACACCGGGTTCAAGCAACAGATAATGAATAAAAATATATACAAGCGGCTTCTGTTGCATGAAATTGAGCTTGAGGTTGAAAGAATGTAGTTTTAAAGGTGTGTGTGTCTATAAACATATCTTTTTTCATATCATCTCAGAACAAAAACAAAAAAGGCATTTCTGGTGCAAAAGTCAAAGAAGGAGCGTTTCACTTATTTGTGAAGTTTTGATGGTGTTCAGAATTGATATAAATACATTAAAAGTCCTTTTCTACTTTAATAACAAAACACGTCATTTACAATGTGCAATTAAAGATATGAATATGAGTTTTCTTTTGATTATAAGGTCCAGGAGGTATACATTCACAGATTTTTCACATTTTTCAACACAATTAATCCACAGAGTCCCTATTCAGAAGCTATATAGTCACCCTGCCCACCTATTCACAGCTTTTCAAATCAGCCAATCACAAGGCAGGCTCATTAATATTAATAAGACAGACACAAAAGTTCCTACTTGTGCATTAGAAACTTGAGAGAAGAGAAAACTGTTTTGAGAAGATTTTGAGTTCCTTAAACCACAAATAAATGTTGTTGGGGGATTTCACAACCTAAAATAAAAGCCAATAAAGGTAAAATAAGGGACTTTAATATTTAATATTTCAGTAAACAGTTATTTCAGGCGACTCATGTCCAGTCCAGTAAGTGTCAGTTTTTTCTGCTTTGGGGACAAACATCAGGTAAAGGACACCCTCTGGTGGTAAATTGGATGCCATCAAGGGATTAAGGGCACAACAGCAATCTTTTTATCCTCTGCCTGAAACACACACTTACTACTACATCTGTATTTCTCCAACATCATATGATGGGTAACCTGAGTTAGCCAGTAATACCACACCCACCCTGACTACATTTGGCTACAATAACTCTTCATTTCAGATAATCTATTCACATATTTGATAATAGATGGTACAATGCCAACATTGTTAGTTAAATTCTCTTAAAAAAATCATGAAACCAACCTAAAGACAAAATGTATATGAAAGACCAGATAAATGCTTCTTAAAATTGTATATTAAAAGTTTTGGACTCAACATTTTTTGTCACTGACAAAGGTATCGAAATTGGTTCAAATTGTAGATATCTCAAACTGGAATTACTACTATTTGTAATTCAGTTACAGACACCTATAATTTACATACTTGGTGAATTACAGATATCTGTGATGACAAACCCCATTCACATGAACGGCAAAAGTGGTATCCTAGAAAGATTGTAGTTGTGGATATCTGAAAGGACAATTATGGATAGGAAGAATATAATTGTGGATATCTCACATGTTCTTTTTGACTATTGGCAAAACTGAATTACAGATATCCGCAACACCAGGCTAAATTTTGTTAAAAAAATTAAGTAAGTTAAAAGGCCTTATGTGGTTTAATAGTTGGGAACACAATGAGGAAACAGCAGCATCAGAGGAGACAGGAGACAGGGGGGAGGAGACAGGAGACAGGAGGCAGGAGACAGGAGACAGGAGGAGACGAGACAGGAGACAGGAGACAGGAGACAGGAGACAGGAGGAGACAAGACAGGAGACAGGAGACAGGAGACAGGAGGCAGGAGACAGGAGGAAGGAGACAGGAGGAAGGAGACAGGAGACAGGAGACAGGAGACAGGGGGGAGGAGACAGGAGACAGGAGGGGGAGGAGACAGGAGGGAGGAGACGAGACAGGAGACAGGAGACAGGAGACAGGAGGCAGGAGACAGGAGGAAGGAGACAGGAGACAGGAGACAGGAGACAGGAGGAAGGAGACAGGAGACAGGAGGGGAGGGGGAGGAGACAGGAGGAAGGAGACAGGGGACAGGAGACAGGAGGGGAGGGGAAGGAGACAGGAGGAAGGAGACAGGAGACAGGAGGGGAGGGGAAGGAGACAGGAGGAAGGAGACAGGAGACAGGAGGGGAGGGGAAGGAGACAGGAGACAGGAGACAGGAGACAGGAGACAGGAGGGGAGGGGGGGAGACAGGAGGGGAGGGGGGGAGACAGGAGGAGACGAGACAGGAGACAGGAGACAGGAGACAGGAGACAGGAGACAGGAGGAGACGAGACAGGAGACAGGAGACAGGAGACAGGAGGAAGGAGACAGGAGACAGGAGACAGGAGACAGGAGACAGGAGGAAGGAGACAGGAGACAGGAGGGGAGGGGGAGGAGACAGGAGGAAGGAGACAGGGGACAGGAGACAGGAGGGGAGGGGAAGGAGACAGGAGACAGGAGACAGAAAACAGGAGGGGAGGGGAAGGAGACAGGAGGAAGGAGACAGGAGACAGGAGACAGGAGGGGAGGGGAAGGAGACAGGAGACAGGAGACAGGAGACAGGAGGGGAGGGGGGGAGACAGGAGGGGAGGGGGGAGACAGGAGGGGAGGAGGGGAGGAGACAGGAGACAGGAGGGGAGGGGGAGGAGACAGGAGGAAGGAGACAGGGGACAGGAGACAGGAGACAGGAGGGGAGGGGAAGGAGACAGGAGGAAGGAGACAGGAGACAGGAGGGGAGGGGAAGGAGACAGGAGGAAGGAGACAGGAGACAGGAGGGGAGGGGAAGGAGACAGGAGACAGGAGACAGGAGACAGGAGGGGAGGGGGGGAGACAGGAGGGGAGGGGGGGAGACAGGAGGAGACGAGACAGGAGACAGGAGACAGGAGACAGGAGACAGGAGACAGGAGACAGGAGGAGACGAGACAGGAGACAGGAGACAGGAGACAGGAGACAGGAGGAAGGAGACAGGAGACAGGAGACAGGAGACAGCAGACAGGAGGAAGGAGACAGGAGACAGGAGGGGAGGGGGAGGAGACAGGAGGAAGGAGACAGGGGACAGGAGACAGGAGAGGAGGGGAAGGAGACAGGAGGAAGGAGACAGGAGACAGGAGACAGGAGGGGAGGGGGGGAGACAGGAGGGGAGGGGGGAGACAGGAGGGGAGGAGGGGAGGAGACAGGAGACAGGAGACAGGAGGGGAGGGGGAGGAGACAGGAGGGGAGGGGGAGGAGACAGGAGGGGAGGGGGAGGAGACAGGAGGGGAGGAGACAGGAGGGGAGGGGGAGGAGACAGGAGCGACAGCGTCGACGCTTCAGCGGTCACCTGTGCGTAAAAAGAACACCTGTTCCAAGCGTTTTCTTCAAGGGGGGAAAAAAGGGGGAAAAAGCGATCATATTTCAGGAAGCTTTTTCTTTTTGTTTTCCGGACAGTGACCTTCTCCCCAAACAGAAACAAGCTGAGACACTAGTCGGACTGAAAGCGATGCGCTCTTTGAGGAAGTCTCGCCCAGCGACAGGTAGGGTGATTCTAATAATAATTAAAAATAAGAATGAATGTTCCTGGAAGTGTTTCTGACTTCCAGCAGCTTTAAAAAAGAAGAGGAATCATCGCTGCGAGCTCCGGCTGCTGAGTTTTCCTCTTCCTCCCCCTTCACAGCAGGCCAGTGATCTTTCTATGGGGGCTGTTCATTATGTGGAAACCTGACAGAATTCTGCTTCTTTTTTCTTTTTTTACATAAAGGAGTCGGATAGTAGAGGTCTGGGAAAATTGAAAATATTTGCTTCAAAAAAATCTACCAAAAATAATGCTGGGACTATCTTCCCCAATCAATTAATACTGGTTTGTTTTAACTTTTAATGTAAAGTTTGATGTAATTTCATTATAAGAGCAAGATCATTTCACTCAGAAATGTGTTTGTGAAAGTTCAGGGTTAAGGAGCAGTTCATCTTATTAAGTAGCACAGATAACACAGAAATGCATTATCTCTTTTAAGTTCCACGGCTACATGTATAATGATGTTATGTGGAGCCAGATATTCTTGCATGTCTTGACTCTGTGCAGAGACTGGACTGAATCTTGAAACCTCCCCCGGAACGTGTCAGATTAATGTCCTTTTTTAGTTCTGTTATTGCTCTGATTAGTTTCCAGTAAAGTTCACACCGTCAGAGGGGGGTGAGAGGACGTGGATGTGATGCACATGGACCTGGCCTTACCCACACGTTGCAAACACTTCACACCTCATACTAGATGCAGATAGAATAAATTAAAAGTATTTACCAGTGTTGTTGTGTGCCCCCCCCCCCCTTAACACCGCTGTGGTGCTATATCACCACTTATCAATAATGCAACGTTGACAGTAGTAATAAGAGACACGATGATCACAGTGGTGAATTATCCATGTCCAAGGACGCTGGGAGTGGATTTCCACACTGTGATGAAATGAAGACAATGAAGAGAAAAGGGGGAAAAACACAATACATTCATGCAGAAAACCCAGAACGAGTTGTAAGTTAAATGTAGTTCTGCTGTCAGCCGTGCTGCAGCTTTTAGGCTTTACAGAGAAGACACAAAAAGGGTTCAGGAGACTTAACATAGTTCTACTCAGGTGTTGTTGTGACACTGGAGATGTCAGAATCCAAAAAAAAGAACGAATAATTAGCAGAGACACTCTGACAAGGTATAAAAAGCCTTTAATATAACATGGCCTTGTTATGTTAAAGGCTATTTATACCCTTTATTTAAATGTCAGAGTACAGCCAGAGAACATGTCTGAGTTCCACCTCCTGCGTGTACAGTTTGTCCCATGTAGTTGTAGACCTGGGTGTCGTGGCCTTGATATCCCTTCATATCTTCCCTTCACCTAAAAGATTAAATGATGGTATGAAAACGGTTCATTTCCCTGACAACACATGTGCTTTGAATAGAATACGACAGCAGCCAATAAGGCTGGACGAGCCTGCGTGGGGGAAAAAAGGCGTCGTTTGGCATAACGACGACAGACGATACCTCGGATTATCAGATTCAGACGTAAACACGGCGGCTGCTAAACATTTGGCTGGAAAAATGATAAATAATCGTGGCTGCACAGGACATAGTTTATTAGAAAAAATCTTTTTCTGTGCAAAAGTGTGCTTTTGAATTGTGATTTCTACCGATCAAGCATCTATTTGATGTTTCCCCAGTTTCCTCCTGCTTGTCTCTTTTCCGGCACCTTGCTAATACTCTCTCAACCCTTTCCCTAACTCAATCCACTCAGTAAAAGACTCAGTTTTTGCTTTTCCCTGCAGCCGCAGACTGTTCAGCTCCATCCAGTTTCAGGAACATTAAAGAAAGACAACTCAAACCAGTAATTCATAGAAAACACTCTGTATGTGCGGGACGTCGGCGCAGAGATACAACATTCACACAGTGCACACCTCCCTTTTTTCCCCCCTTCTCCCTTCTCTCTGTTCCATTTTCCCTTAAGTGCAAATCAAACGGAGTGCCTCACAGGTACATTGTGATGGAAAGCTTGTGTTAGAATTTTAAAATTAGTTTTTCTAAGCCATGTGCGAGCTATGAGAAATGGCAAATGAACACATTTTTCTTTACCAAGTGAGACAGTTTCAACCTTCAGACGTTTGACCCCAAATGATCAATTCTCTCAGGAATCCAAGACGAGTTTCTAGTCTTCAAAAGTACAGACTATAGTACATTATAGTACCAGTTAGTGATGGAATATAGCAAGGTATATTTACTTAAGTACTATACTTAAGTACTATCTTGAGATATTTCTGGTATAGGTGTAACTTATTACTTCCATTCCACTATGTTTCAAAAAGAAAAAACATCCTCTCTATTATGTCATATAGTAGATTTGTACTTTATAGATATAATTCTTACACAAAATGAGTTTACACACTACACCGCATTGTGAAACACTATTAACTGCACTTGTATCTACCATTTTTATCTTGTGAGCTTCTGTAAAATAAGCATGTTATTGTAGTTATTAGCAGTTCCAATTAAGCGACATTTCCCCTCTGTATCACATCTATTTAATGTTCAATGCCCAAATGTGTCAAAATTCCAAATCAAAGATTAAAATGAAAATTAATCAAAACTCCGGTGACACTGGGGAGGGGCCTGACCTCCACGTCAGCTAAAAGTCTTTAGTAGTGTGAAGTGGTTCAGACTAACCATGAACGTTCTGCTTACACATAAATTCAGCATTATTAAAATAGCAACTATCCTGTTCTGATTTTCTGCAAAACTAAATTAGTACCTTTAACGCTTTAGTGGAAGCTGCTGCTACTTCCGCGGCTTCTCCTGCAGGAGCTTTACTTGTGATGGAATACCTTAGACGTTGAGGTATTGCTGCTTCCTCCATCACTGGTCTTGTGTGGTCTTGTAGGTTCATTGCATGAATAAATCATAGTGCCGGGACGTGAATAGAAAAAAGGGGGAAAAAAATAGAAAAGAGAGAGAAAACACAGAGAGACGTGCTCCAAATGCAGCAAGCGCCAATTTACATTGTTTTCCCATTTTCCGAAAGCAAAGACAGATTGTGGACTTCAGTAAATACTTAAGCAACTTGAACCCATGGGATGTGCTAAAGCGCCGTGTCCCGGTCGGGTCTGCCGTGTTTCGAGTGTCCTCCGGAAAGTTTTAGTTCGTTTGAAAGTCGTTTTCCGTCGCGTTATGTGCGATCCGCAGCCTGTCTGCGTTTGCCGTGAACAATCTCAAACTGCTCAATGTGTTTGCTGTTTGTTCCCTTTTATGTGTATTTGCATGTTTGCAGTGCCTCGAGCTCCTGGGGCAGTTCCACGTTCCAACCACATTAACTCACCATTGGACTTAACAGCAGCGAATTTGTGGCGATTTTTTGTTGCCAAAAGCTCAGAATTTCTCTTTAATGGACATTTAGTCTCACTTTGGTCTCGCGGTGCAATAAAGAATCATCGCTTTCACCCCAATCCCCCTCACAATTATTACGATTTTATGTTGGGCAGCTCAAAGTTGGAGATTCTAGTGGTGCATTTGACCTTTATTATGACCTTTTGAGGCATCATTTGAGTGTCGCGAGGTCTGGTACTCGCCATACCCTGATATGGGAGACCCACTTTTAATTGTGATTAGAAACACCACTAACAAACACAGGGGCAGATGAGAAGAAAATGTAATGTTTTTAGCTGCATTTGGACTCTTCATTTGGCTGAATTTGACTCATTTTACTCAGTAAATGTTAAATTTAACAGGTCCATATAACTGCAGCTTGTTTGGTTTGTCTTTGCAATATTTTTTGAGCATCTTTAAAAGGAAAACTAAGGTTTGACTTTATTGAAGCTACTTCTCATTGTTCCAATAACCATAAACGGACACTTGCCTGAAGCAGACTTGTCGGCTCACTTGTTCGAAATATTAAAATAAAAAAAAATCTTCCTTTAAGGCACATTTAGAACAAATAAGCATGCTATTAATTGGTGGTTGTGTTGTGTGGTTATGTATTAATAGGGATTATTAATAGATCAGTCTCAAGATGCACCAGATTACTGCATTTAAATTCACAATTTTTCACATTTTTCTAACTCTAAACTTCTCACTTCCTGAGTGGGGGGATTCCTTACCTTACCTCACCCTATCTTAAACGTGTCTTAGGTCATAGCGTGTTTGTTTTCTCCTCTCACTTTCATCCGTCCAGAGTTTGACATTATGAGCCTGGACGCAAACCAACACGGCAATACTCACGTGAAAGAAATGGAATTTGATCGGGAAAGAAACGTGCCGGGGCCCCATTTATCTGTTGGTTTGGGAGCGTGGTGACGTAAGAGCTGCTGATAAATCTGTTACTCTGCCCCGGTCATGATTAATCAGCCCCCCCCCTCCTTATGTACAGTAGATCAACGTGGCGACAACGTGGGATTCCGGCGGCACGCCAACATTTCTATTCCTGTCAGCTGATAAATCTGTGCGGGAGACGGTCTGCTTTCCTTCGCGGTGCCTCCGGCTCGTTTATTACGGCTTTACAACGTTTTCCTGGAGAGGCCTCGCTGTCGCTGAGCTTATGTTTATGCATGTTCCTCACCGTCGGAGGAGGTCGTGTTGGAGGTCGGTCTGTGGGGACCGGCTGCTGTTACCATGGCGGGGGGAGACGCGCCGGTGCAGCCACCTCTGAGCTGTTGGTTCACATTTAATGACAGAAAATGTCCTCCGGTTTAACAAGATTATTTATTTATTTAGCCTCTTTCTTCTTGCTGTTTCTCTCTGTCTCTCTTCCAGCAGCAACATTTGCCGGAAACAAGTCTTACCTTCTCAAAACCGTAGAAACAATACACTATTTTTGTTTATCGGTCTGCTGCCTGTATTTCAAAAGACAGACACGCAAATTGCCGGGCTACGCTTCCTCACGGCAGCACGAGCGTCATCACAGGCTGCTCAGTGCCCGTCGCTTCCATCCGTCAATTTACAGGGAAGCAGGCGAGTGGAGGAGATGCTGAGCATCTGTTTGTTGTATGCCAAACAGGGAAGACTCGGCTCTGCTTAGTCATGGCGACGGGCCGGCTTAATTCATGCGTGTGTGTGTGTGTGCGTGTGTGTGTGTGTGAGTGTGTGCTGTTCTTTCATCCTTGCCCATTGTGAGATGATGTAAAGCGCCTTGGCAGGGCCGGCTTTCCTCAGCAAACACTCAACGCCCAATTCAAATGACAAAAGTTCAGATAAACTCTTACGTGCTGTTTTGCATGGAGCAGCAGGCAGTATCGAAACTCGCCTATGTATGACGCCACCGATTGTGGGGGGGGGGGGGCCCATTCCTGAATTATCCTGAATTCAATTTTTTGATTTTTGTGCAAAACCCGTGTTGGAGCCGGCGGCGGTGGCGGCTGACAGGCTGCGGAATTGTTTTTCCAACAGTTCAGACTTTGCCCCCCAGCCGTGAAATGAAAACGCTCATAAAGCCTTATGGTGGACGAGGGCGTGCTCGCTGCGCTCATATTCCCGGAAGTGTAAAGCTCACCGGGGATGACGGGCACTTCGTTTTAATCTGACCATGCGACGCCATTGGAGCCAACCTTGTAATTCATAGTGGGCCTTTCATTGTGGAGGTAGAAGTTTGAAGAGTATAACCAACACCATCCACAAGAAACTTTTATAAATAAAACTATTGTACATGTCAGAGTCGTTTTTAATAACTCTATGAAGCTGTCGCCGTGAATTTTCTTTTGAGAAAATAGTGCGCTTAATCCAATCCAACGCTATAAAGTACAGTACTTAGCACAGTTGCCTATTATGAAATTACTGCCGTACATATTTCAATGTTTTGTTCTGTGGAAGGTGTATTTAAGGACAGATTTGAGTGATGGCAGCCGGGGAAGTTTGTGTAATATATCGTGCTAATGTAGCATTTCAGAAATGAATGTTACGGCACTTGATCATCTCGCAACAGCCAGAAATGTTACAAGCTGTTTGTTCACCTGTAATCTCCGATTTCTAATTAGACAAATGTTATTTTTCCCCCCCAAAGATTTTTTTTTATTTTTTTTTTTTATACTTGGGCTGCTCTTGTTTTATGAGCTGTACCCCCGCCAACGCTGCGCTACGAGCGTTGAGCCTCGTAGTAAAGAACAATGTTGTCCAACGTGTTGGAGACCTACAGTACATACACCCTAGCAGTATTATTAGTGGTGGTTTAATAAGGCTGCACCAAACACTATGATGACGTCTCTGTATGTAGATTTAGTCTATGTAGATTTACTATTAGAAATCTAATTCGTCTTCTGTCAATCATTTCTAGCTAAGACTATTTATATTTTCTATTTGATGCTTGATGATTTTATGTTTGATTTTGTAGATACAAAACCTGTAAGCAGCTTTTGAAAATATGAAAAAAAAACAACATTTGCAACATTTTCTGTAATGAATCACTTGATTCTTACAATTTAACTATTTATCCCTGATAATGCTGATGATATTTAAATGAACACAAAGGAAACATGAATTCAAATACTATTAATCTGCATCTTCAGGTTGTCTCCTGTGAACTATAGATACTGTCAGCTTGAAGGACAGATTTCTTATCTGCACAACACAAATAATATCAAATACTCTAAAGCCTTTAAATGTCATGTTGGTAGCAATAAAAAAAATCTCTAAAATTCTATAAAATCTTGTCATTGTATTTTAAAACAAGACTAATGGCTATAAAGGAAGAAGAAATGTTTGGTCTGGTTTCTGCTTATGTTAATGTATGCTAATGTTATAAAGGTAAATATTGCCTTTTAATGCATCTTTTACCACTGGGTCTCTGTTAAACTGCATTTTTAGCTCCTAGTTCTGTGGCACTGGCACCAAAAACCCAAATAGCCTTTGCTCCAACATGGCTGCAGCGTACTGTGATTATTTTAGCTTCACTCTTTCCACGCCAGCATGTTGATCTTCCAACACACCTGCAGAATATTCAGTTCTATGAATATATAAACAGGAAATATATCGGCAGAAGGAGGATAAAAAAAACAACAAAAAAAACCCTTCTAGATTCATACATACTTATATCAACTTCGATTTTTACTCACTTGCATATAAATAACTTCAGTTATTTTATTTTAAGCAAAAAAATACTGTTGATAACACATTGCTATTAGATTTCCCATCATACCATTAGTAGCCTGACATGCTACAAATGGCCAAAAGGACAAACGTAGAGTTTTCTTTTTATCTCAAATCTGACCTTTTTGCATTGATTTCCTCACTCTGGTGTACACCTTTTAACAAAAACAAACGGCGTAGGCCGCTGCCTCTGGACATGAAGTTCTCCTTGATGCACTCGGAGGCGTCGCTTGATGCCTCGCGGTGGCCTCCGCTCCCATCGGCTCAGCTTATGTCTGCCTTTTGAGCGCCGCGTTCCCCCCGGCCGCCGCGGCCAAATGTCTCCGTTGATGTGCTCTAAATAAAACGCTTGGATGTCGCTGTCGCACGTGACCGTCGGAAGATTTACCAGACGTTTATGACATTTACTTTCAGGGAAGGATTTAAAGGCCTGGGGGAGATTTCTGGCAGCGGAGGCGGCTCTGCCCATTTGTGTAATGATATGGGATAAATTCCAGTTATTGGAAAGCCATGTAAAAAAAAAAAATATTTGCACACCCTCTCCGGTGTCTATGAAGTGATGGCAGAAGTGGCAGTTCTGATGTAGCCTTTTTATATTTTGGAAATCTGTCACAGATGGCTGTCTTCTTGTGTGGAGCCAAGTAACTAATGTGACTGTGACAATTGTGTGTTTTATTTTTTTGTCCTTCCCCTCCAACAGAATGAACATGCTGCAGGTTGTATGAATGACAGATATGGAGTCATCAAGATCACATTTGCAGACCTTTACGGCGGTGGCATTTTTGTGCCTTTTTTGTAAGTATCTCCATTGTTTGATCAGGAAGATATTTTGCATCTCGCTGTTTCTGCAGCTAATCTCATCCAGGATGATTGCATGTAATTGTCCATATTAGTGATTCATTTGATGTGATATACACAGGATGGTGAACTAATTGAAAGCCATCTTTCATAATGATTCTTGACAACCCCACAGTGACCATCGAAGGGGCCGGTCCGGAAGTGCGTGGCAAGGTGGGAGGTGTTGTGGAGCTGGGATGTAGTTTCCCTCCACTAGACGTGTCCCTGCATGTGGTGGAATGGGTCCGACAGGGACTCGACACCCCCGTCCTGATGAAATTTGGATCCCATGTGCCTCGTGTCCATCCACAGTATGAGGGTGAGCATTTATAGAAATGATCGTTATATAATCCACAATCATGATGTAACAAGCACCCCTGCTGTACAGCATATAATCTGTACAGCAGGGGTGTACAGACTGTATATTTACATGTAAGCTTTTTTTTATACTTGTGTGCTGTATTCAGATGTTATACATACTACTTAAAACTACAAAAAACAAAACTTTATTAGAAGTAGGTCCTGCATTCAAAATTGTACTTAAGTAAAATTACAAAAGTTTTAGCAACCAAATTTACTTAAAAGTAACAGAAGCCAAATCCATCTCATCATTAGAGAGAAAAGGCCCATTTTACAATCATGTTTGACTAATTATTGATGCATTAAAGTGTTCATAAATGTGGGGATAAAAAAATACTTGATTCATCATTTGTAATAATGATATAAATCTTCAGAGTAACTAGTGCTGTCCATTAAATGTAATAGAGTAAGAATGACAGTGTTTCCTCTGTTCCCAGACCCGTGTTTTATGAGGTATGACAAAGGTTTACAGCGATCAAAGAAGGCTGCTCGCGTTTGGTGGACGTTTGTCACGAACATGTGACGAACTGCGTTTTTGACACTTTGAAGCATCTGTGTAATTTTAGCTTATCACAGGTGTATCTGAAACGGTGCATTAGTCTGCTGCGGGGCAACACGCCGTCGCAGCTCAAAAATATGATGAAAGGGGAAAAATAAAGCTGTATGTTTACGGTAGCTCACAAACTATCAAAACCAAACACACACTGTTTATTTGTTCTGGTACCCTGGAAGAAATGCTAATGGATCAGAAGTGTTAAAAGCGTAATAAAACTATTAGTAATATGTGATAGCTGATGTGATGTTTAAATATCTAAACTCTCAGTGTGGATGTTGGTGTCAGTCAGGGATTAATTGGAGGAAATTAAAAATAGAACTCGACTTTAAATGCCTTGAGAGTATAATGACTGGCAGGAAAAAAAGCAAGAAATGCACAGCAAATTCAGAATCTAACACTTGTGGCAGCAGAAGGAAAGCGATGCTGCTCAGCCCTGGGCTTTGCTCAAGTATAAAGTGTTGCAGAACTCTTCAGAGCATTGACGACTTGATTCCTGCAGATATTCACTGCTCTATCGGCGTAATAACAGGTTAAAAACCGTCAGAATGAGGGCAGTTTTTTACATGACTCAATCCCGGTGTTTTCCACCATGAAAAGAATGCAACATCTGACAATAAGTGGATCCCCGTGTAGTCACCGCCACACCTCTACGGCCTTTCAAACCGGCCTCGCTGTGAGAGCTGCTTTTAAAGGGGCTGGATCTCTCGCATTTCATCGTCCTCCATTGTGCACTTTCTGCCCACAGCTCTGAGAACAAAGGGAGTCTTTGGGGAAAAAGGATCCTCAATGGACCAAGAAGACCTTTGTGCGGCCCCCGTTATCCTTTAAAGTCACAAACAATGGGACTAATGTGGACAAAGGGAAAGCATGTCTGAGGTGGCTCAGGCCTTCCTTTTGTCGGAGTCCTCTTTTCCAAAGAGCTCGTCTGAAATGAACTTATCAGCCTTTTCCAAAGGCTATTTGAATTTCTGCAATAGCTCCGCGTCGAGTTTTGGCTTAAGTGCACTTTTTAGAATGAAACTGGCTGAGCAGGAATGATGGTACCACTTCAAAGAGTGAAATGTATTCTGATGGGAGAACTGGAGGTTGGAACAGACATGGTAGCAGGCTGTTTTACAAACAGGTCACATATATGTAGCTTAGGTTATCACAATCATTATTAATGGTAAATATGGTATTTGCTGGGGACTATTTTCAACTGAGGATACATACTCTGGTACTCTTTGAGTATTTCCAGCAGCAGGATGGTGTTATATTGGCTCAATAACCGTCTATGGACAATAGTGGAGGCCTGTGGCATCGAGCAACGGTTCTCAAAGTGCGGTTTGAGGTTCCTTACAGGTCCTTGAGGGAGTTCCAGGGGGTCCCCAGCCAAAATTGGAGTAACTTATTTTCAATTTAATTCCATAATTTTGTAACACAATCATAAAAAAATGTGTGAATGTTTTGTCATGGTTGCATAGACTTTGTTGTAAAACAAAATCTTATCAGAAGGATGAGGACATTAAAGGCTCTTTCACGCCAGCAGCAGTTGGTGCAAACCAAACCAAACCGTTAAAATAAGCAATGTGCGAAAACATACGTCGTAAAACAGTCAGAATTGGGGCTTATTTCCACCAGAGGATAATCATTGATGACACGTCCAAATTTTGGTGCGTTTGCGGGTGTGAAAGTGGACCACGCTGAAGTTTATATGCTAATTAGAAAACATATTATTGCCTGGTGTGGACCAAATCATCAAATTAGTGGTGTGAAAGCGCCCTAAAGCATTAAAAAAAAAAGAATCTTCATTGACATACAGCAAAGAGTAGAAATCAGTGCATTTAGATGCTTGTCAAAAAATCAGCGCCTGCTTTTCAGCTGAGTCGAGGCCTTTTCTTATTTGAGTGGGACGCCACTCCTTCACCCAACCTGACTGGGAAATATGACACGGACATTTGCATAGCAATAAAGTCAGCGCGGTCCTTGGCTGATGAATTATGTTGAGTGGGAGCAGGGTAGACTTTAATTCCATCCTGGGCTCATAAAAGACGGTCTCCTTTTTGTCGCTGACTCTGGAGACGATCCTTCAACATACACCGATGTCACACACTATTACACTCAGTGTCAGTTCCAGAAGGGAAAGGGCAATATACTGGTAGTAAAAACCCTAAAATTTGCCTACCCCTTTCGGCCTGCGAATTAAAACTTGGTGTTTCCTTTTTTTTTGCACACTTCACTCCACTGTAAAGCATCCTGGGCAGAAAAGCACTTAGTTTAAAAGGGACAGGTATGCTAATCACATGCCTCTCCGGTGACAAACAGAAAGCTGCTGTTCTTTGCGGACACAAAGGATTCGGGGAAAAAAAAAAGATGCTTTGTCCGATCGGAGGGACCCGAGATTAGGGGCTTTTCTCATAGGTTCTAGGGGCCGGTGTGGGAGAGTAACAGGTGCAGCATGGGAATCGCAACGCTTTGGAGATGGAGGATGGTGTGGATTTCACCTCCTCGGGCCGCGGGCGTTCTCGGGTGTCTGATGCGGTTTGGGCTGTACTGGACTGTTGTTTGGCTGCTGCTGAGGCTCATTCATTCCCAGCTATTCTACCCTTCACCGTGAATGGATTCAAATTGAACAAGTCCATCAATAATCTCTCTCTCCGTCTGTGGAGCCTCATAAAGTGTGAGATACATTTTCCTGGAAGTGTTGAAGCTCTAAAGGGGGTTTAAATGTATTTGTAAGAGTACCCTTCACAGGGTACCCTTCGTGCAGATCAGAGAGATTAGCGTGTGCTCTGTGAAGGGTACAGAGTCCCTCAGCACCCACACAGCCCCTGACTTCATAAAGAGTAAATACAGCTGTATGGATGCGCTCTTCTTCGCGTGAATCCCATCACGAACCTGTGTGCAGACGTGGCGCGTTGCACACGGCTAGCATGGCTACGCCGCCACCTTTTCCCACATGTTCGTTACAGCAGCAACAGAGCTCTCAATCCAACTTCCAAACGGTCACAAGTGGAGCAACATAGGGCAACAGCAGTTTTCTGTTTTTTTTTGTGTGTTTTTTTTTTCCTCCCCTTAGCAATAAACCCGACGGCGTGCCAGGAGCTGACGACATTTCTCAGAGACTACGTGGGCTCGCTGCCCGCCAATATCACATTCTCGCCGCCTTAAATGTCTGTGTCTTGCGGAATGGTATTGAATTTAAATACATTTTCATACGGAGCCTTGTCAAACCGCACAAGAGGCTTTTTTTTTATATATATATCATTTGAAAAACTTCATTTCCAAAATGTTATGTATCCATTTTGGATGAAAGAAAATCAATATCTCCGGGTGCATGCTTCACTCTGAGTAAACCTGGGGAAAAACATGCAGGCTTTTATGCCATTCAAAGTGTTGCTTTGGTCTGTAAAGTTCATTTTTTATTGAGCTTTCTAATGGTTTCAAATCTGTGAAGTCATGACAATAGTTGATTTTCGGAAATGTCTTTTTTTTGTTGAAATTTCATGATCTGTTGTCATCATTCTCTAAGGGAGAATGCTTTGCATTACATAAAGAAAGATAAACTGAAATCTGTGAGGCACTTTTTGTTGGAGCATGAGCATTTTTTTTTTCTTTTGAGAAAGAACCTTGTGTTTGCGGACGGAGAGTTGTATTTCGTAACGGCACAGAACGGTTTTGTATTTCTCCGTCACCTGAGAGTGTTTTGAAGGCTGAAACCTGGTTTCTGCTCATCAGATTGGGGCATTATGTGTGAGAGGACCGGGGGCTGGGCGGGGGCGGTGGGGGCTCTCCTGTTTTCTTATTTCTGTTTTCATTCCCTGTTACAGTTTAAAAAATGCCCTTATTTGGTTGTCATGGAAATTCTGTTAAAACGCTCCAGACAGATAAAGACACAGACAGCCTTGGAAGAGACAGAGAAATTACACAAGCCTGCAAATCACCATCTGCCTCCTCAACAGAAAGTGAAACCTTTTAAGGTTTCTGGAGGACGAGCTCTCATTTGTTAACATTTCAGCATTGCATATATTCAAAGTGCATTAAGTCATGGGTTGTCCTCCTCAAACATAAAACATACCGCCACTATTGTCGAAGTCGGCCATTCCTCTCCTGACTGCTCACGAGGCTTCTTGTCTGTTACTTTTACAACCCTGTCTCAGACAAGTCAATAACAAGTTGGTAAATACATGATTTGAAGAAATGATCAAACTAGATGTTTAGCTCATTCCTCTTCCTCCAATACACGAATCTTGTTCTGTGGAAAGAAGTCTAATAAAAGCAGGAAATGTATGGACAGCTAATCGGTACATCCATATGTGGTTGTTTAATAATCCTGTGTGGTAATATGCTGCAAGAAGACTCCTAGAGACTGTAAGGATCCTTTTTTTGCTTCCCCCAAATTGCCACAGGAGCATTAATAATGCCAGACGCTGTTGTTGGGTGGTAATATCTGGCTGAAAGTTGCTGAGGTTAAAGATTTCTCAGAGCAAACTGGGAAATAATTTCTTTATGGAGCTTGGCTTTGTGTATTTGGGTGTTGTCGTGTTGGAACAAGAAGGCGTCTTCTCACAACTCAGCGTATGCTGCAATATTAAACTGACTCTTGTTTGAAAACTAAGATGCCCAACAGCAGCAGTTTGAAATGACCATGTAGTGAAATAATGAAATTCATTACCAGTGTTATAATAGTGTTACTCATTGATAATCTCCTCGGCTTTTAAAACTTAGTTTTCTTTGGTGGTCAGCAGTGAGTGTGGACTCAAATAAGAAATGGAAATGTGTGGAAATGTTGACCTAATTTAACTCCACTCCTGATTTGTTTGCACGGTGAGAACTGCAGTTTCTGTAGCTGGCATTGAGATCCCCCCTCCCCGTACGTGTGTGTGTGTGTGTGTGTGTGTGTGTGTGTTTTCTTTCTGATGCTTCACCTTCTCATCCGCCCTCGCGCTCGCATTTACCTCGCATTCAAATCTCCTGCAATCGTGCCCTTTCCAGATGGCAGCCGTTGTGGCTTTGGGTCACGCTCCGACTTCATCCCCACCCTTCCCTTTTCCTTTTTATCTGACGACTCCCAGGCACATCGCCCCCCTCCCCCCCAAACATCCCAGCCTCAGCACGATGTACCCACTAAGGTGCTGTTGTGACCTATATCGCACTGAGCTGGTAAATATGAGAGAGGGGGGAAAAAACAGGAAAGGGTCAAAGGGTGGGATTTTGAAATGTAGTAATCCTCCCGAGCGCATGCAGTTGTGTATTTTGCTGTACTTTAGCCCTCCCCCTGCACAGCCCTCCCCCTGCACAGCCCTCCCACCCGCCCCCTCTTTGTCCCTCTGGATTTAGTCCCCGGTTGGCGGCACGGACGAGTAAATAGGGTGTGTTATCACTGCCAACATACCTAACTCCCGACTTCCTGGTTGCTTTATGACTGGCCCTCCCTGTCACAGTCGCCAGAAATCAGAGCCTCTGTTAATAATTACCACTCCTGCAGCAACATCCCAGCGGTGCACGGCTTCCATGCCGCAGTGTGTTTGCTGTTGACATTTTTTTTTTTTATTTCTCATATAGTGCAGAGAGAGGAGGACTTCCATGAAACTTTCATTGACAGTTGATCCTCAGCTATGCTCTCTCCGTACTGTTAGGTCAATAGACAATGTGTGAGAAAGTGTGAAAAGTAGATGGACAGAGAAAGTGCTGCGGGCTGGAAAAGGATAAAGGGCTGATGTTGAGAGCCGCGCTACGGCTCCGGGGAGCCGTCACCTGGCAACCAGGTGATCACGTTCCTACGTTTGTGTGTGCGTGAGTGGAGGTTCCAGGCAGGAAAATGTCCTGCAAAGCATCACACACCAACAGTTGCAAACAACTCAGGCCTCACTGTTTGTTTTTTTTCTTCCAGGGCGGGTGTCTCTGGTTCGAATCACCGCTTTGAGGCTGGAGGGCCTGAAGCTGGATGACCAGGGCCTGTACGAGTGTCGAATCCTCTTACTGGATAAACCCACAGATGAGCTCCGGAACAGCACCTGGACCCTGCTCACTGTAACCGGTGAGATTTACTGAATAACGTATATGTTTGCTTCACATCTGTCAGCATAGTACATTATATTTACCTTCATTGGACAAGAATCTATGAATCTCGAAAGCTGATTTAATGATGAATAACATTAAATCCAGATAATGGCCCTCCTCTGGTACAGTAGCGTGCAAATTGAATAAATTGTGTAAACATTTTTTTTCAACGTACAGCAAAGAAGAGCTGGGAAAGAAACTTTAATACCTTTTAAAACCATCTATATAATAATATTATGTTTGGAACACAAAGTTTGCCCCTTTTAAACAAGCAGCCAGTACCTCCGTGAACGTGTGAGGTCACAAATATACAGTCCCACTGGTTCCACCTTCTGTTCACAGCCATTCGAATCATCCAATCATAGGATAGGCTCATTAATGTAATTAACGACCTGTTCTATTTTAGAGCTCCAGGGAGAAGCTTGAGAGAGGAGATGTGAAACTATATTGAGATGATCTCATGGATATCTAATCTTTAAACTTATTTCCAAGAAAAGTCTAAAACATTAGGTGTTTGTTTGTATGGAGTTTTTTTTATTGATGCTGGTGTTGGTTAGTGTAATATATATATATATATATATATATATATATATATATATGTATATATACTATTACTGATTAGGCCCTTAAAATTATATCAGGTTTGCACTTTTTTAGCCTCCAGAGGAGAACTGGGTGACCTTTAATCTTTAAGAATCTTTTTTATTGAAATACCTTATTATCCATAGTCATTTTAAGATAATTTTTGCAGGGCATTTTGCCTCCATTTATATCGGAGAGTGACATGCTGCAAAGGTTCGGCCTGCTGGCACTTAAATTGGGGACTTGCTGCTCAGAGCACGTTATTTCCACGTAACCACTTGGCTATTGGGGTCTATAGTCATTAAAATCTTCATACTCTATAAATATCTGGTTATGAAACTGTTGCATGATGCCGCTACATGACCTACATCAGCCAAAAAGAATTATTTTTTTTCATTCTATCTCAGTGGTAACCTTTTAAAGCATAAATAAGTATGTTTACACCACCATACAACCCTGCAGGAAGGCGCCTTGTTGTATTTGGTATGAACACATCAGGTGTAGGAATGGCACTTACTTTTGCTTCACCAGGCACATTATTAACTTTATAAACTAAAATCAACACAAACTACTGCTTTTAACTCTAAACTCCCGTCTTTTTTTTTTATCAACATTTAAAAATAATTTCTTGTCATTACCAACCTTCTCAACAACTTTCCTTTTTGAAGACAAAAGTGTAAAAGTTTTGCGCTATAAGGTAATTTAAATATCTTTTCACTGCCTTCTCATAGGGTTTATTGTCATATTTATTGGCGTGCTTAAATAATAGATCTAAATATGAAAGGTGCATCATTATTTTTTCTGCTTTGAAGTTTATCTGTATTTTGGAAACCCGTTGCCACGACTCCATGCACAAACGTATAGTACAAAGTGTCAGCTCGCGCCGCTGATCAAAGCCAGGGGAGACGGTTTCTACAGAGCCGGTCCATGTGAGCATCAAGTTAGAGATGAGTATTATAATACATTACGACTGTGCACTTGGGGCCTTGGACGCGTCTTGGATGAGTGCTGACGTGCCCTGCAGGTACGCTTTTCATATCCTTTTGTTTGCTGTCTGTCTTGAATGTTGGAGATTTTTTTTTTCATCGGCTTTCACATTTGGTATATGCAGAGCTCTGAGAAGTCTGCATTCACCACTTGTGAAATGAGTGTTTTACTCTGCTATGTGAGACTGAATCCATTTAGTAACCTTAGCACCATTTCACAAAGACATCTAGATTGGTTTGCATTTCATAGGCCAGTCTTTTGCTTTGCTCAAGGATCTGGTTTCACAAAAATATAAACTAACTAATTTTATAGTGAACAAAACCTAAACCTCCATTACATGCAGGTAAAGATGTCTAAAGCCCATGTTACCATGGTAACAATTGGTGATCTGTCTGAGCATTAACACCCAGTAACAAAAAAAATATATATAGCTCATAATTTGTGGTTTGCTAACTCTATTACGGGGAATGCAATGAAAAGGGCAACAGTTTTTTTTTTTTTTTTTTAGCTATCTGAACTATCCTGAGCCTGTCTGTAGAAGTTGACAAGCAGCAGCGGCAGCAGCAGCATTCCAGCTCAGCTACAGGTTTGCACTGTTATTTTGCAACAGGAAGTCTCCTGTTCACGTCGGTGGCTCTCCGGGTCTCAGTGAATCTTCAGTGTCATGGATTGTTTACCGAATGTCAGGGTAACTTTCAAATAAGCTCCTTCGGTTTCCAGACCAAACTCACAGGTGTATTATTTTTCAGCATAGCAGGGATTCCCAGGAGCCATTGATATGACACCTTACAGAATTTAGGCACATTTTTTTTTTTTATGCCGATCACCCATATCCTCACCTTTTTTGCCTATTCATGATGCTCTGAAGTAGTCAAACTCACCGTTTATGCAAGGCACCATTGGATGGAGTCCTGTTGGGGGGGCTCTAGTCACCCTCTGAAACCATGGCTTCATACTGAACTCTACCACACGTGCCTGGGGGGACTAGAATGCAGCTCAGGGTTTGACCTGTATCACAGACAGAGGTGTTTTCACCGTGGACAGCACCTGGCAAAGTCGGCAGCGTCATCTGCTTTCAGCTGTTGTGCTGCATGACTTGGCTAGGGCAATTTTTAATAGAGGGATATAATATTTGTCCTATTAATTCTACAACTATAATGAAGGTTTTTTAAATGTATGCTGACAGCCTTTTTCTGCCTGAAATCCCAGTGAAAAACCACATGAAACTACTTGTAAATCAAGCCAAAGCGCTGCTTTGTTCCGCGGTTCATAATGTTTGTGGGCGTGTGACCCCCCAGTAGCCTCGTCATTTTGTTACATCATACGGCAAAACTGCCTTTACAGACTACAGCTTGTTTTTTCCTTTTAAATGAATATCACTAAGCGTATAAAACATTTCCGGGCTAATGTTACTGGCGTCATCCTGGCTGTCATTGGCCTCTGTATTCTCCTCTCGTCTCACGTCTCAAGTAGAACTTTGTTGAATGAAATCTGAATATTTATTAGACTGCGCTTGAGTCATAGTCAAAGTTTTATCTTTGTGAAACAGAAAGGTATTCTGTAGGTGTTTTTTTTTTTAAATCGCCTTCTTGTCTGTCTAGTGGATAACAAAACTAACGTCTCCACTTATGATTCATAAAAGAAAAGTTACTTTTGGCCGTTTTTTCAAACTCAAGGAGTTGGAGTCCCGAGAGATGGTAATGCATTTTGCAAGTGGTTTGTTTGTAGTGAATGTTTGAAGATGTTAAAAGAAGCGTCTGTCTGTACGAGATCTGAGACTTAAAAGTGGCAGCAAAACATTCACGCCATCAGATCCAGGGGCTGCGATTGTAATTGACATTTTCACTTGCGTATTTGAATCGATGATGTAACTTGCTGCCAGTAAACCGCACACAGCCTGGCGTTGTTTAACAAAGGAGGCCAAGCTGCTGTCAAGTTGTATATAGGCTGATAAAAAGGGGAGGAGAGAGAAGAAGGATTTATTGTCCAGCTTTTCTCTTTGCTGTTTTTTTCTCTTATTGCTGCTGCTCGGTGACAGTGTGGATTTTGCTTTAGATGTGTGCGTCTTGCACTTTGGTGACAGTGTGTGACATTTCCTGTCAGTGGCCACCCCCACATGTGGCGGTGTGAAATACAGCCATTTAGGTCAGCTCAATGTTTAGTTAAAGGGCTGTTGCGGGAATTAAAACATCCTGTTCTTGGATGGCTGTTTCACTTTCTTAACTTACCAGAACTTTTTCAATATAATTAACTACACCCAACCCACTCAGGATCACTGTGTTTTATCCACAATTATTGAACTAGCCCTACACTTCTGCAAGGCAGTGTGTTCCCTGAAAATTCAGATTTTGGTCACCCTGCCTCATTATTGGCTACCATGAATATAACTGTTTTCCAATAGATTTCCAACTATGCACATTTCTGATGTCAGGTTAACATATTGTGTACCTCAAAGAGGTTATTAATGCTTTCATCACTTCTCATCTGGATTATTGTAAAGGCATTTTATATGTCTGGGCTAAAAAGTTATTATATGGCTTTAGGAAGTCCAAACACACTTTTAACCAAATCACGAAAGCATGATCGTATCTCTCCTATTTTAGTGCCTCCTCACTGGCCTGTCCACTTTAGAATAGATTTAAAATTTCACTCTTCACTTTTAAGGCCCTGCGCTGCATGGCACAGAGTTACCTCGCTGAGCTTTTAAATCATTACTCACCAGCCGGTAGCTGGAGATCTTTTGATAAGGCCCTGTTAGCTATTCCCCGGTCAAAGCCGAAGACCAAGGGTGACGGAGCCTTCGGTGTTAGGGCTCCGACCTTGGAATAGCTTACCTAAAGAACTTAAACCAAAAAATACACTGCTGTCTTTCTTTCCTATCAAAATGTATCTCAGTACAGCTTAGATATGGAGTTAAGATCTAGATAACGTGCATATAAAAATTGCTGTAAATCCCTTGTGCATGCATAGATAGGCAAGTTGAATCTATAATATAGTGGGAATTTAACTATATTAAAGAGTTATTATTTCTGACTGGGTTTGATGTCTGTAAATATTTTATTCTTTCTGTAGCTCCACCCACCTTTACCCAAGCTCCGCCTCCTGTGATGGAAGGCCTGGTTGGAAGTCACCTCTCTCTTGCCTGTGTTGCCAACGGCAACCCTCCTCCGACCATTACCTGGTTCAAGGATGGCATCATGATTCAAAGTATAAATTACCAGGTATGTGTGGGCTGATGTGTACATTGAACACACTTAGAGAATGTGCCCTTTTACATTATTCAGGCCTAGAGTAATCCCTGTGGTTTGGCATCTGGACAGTGTGAACATGAACTGCTTGATTCAGCTCCACTTTGCATGGTAAAGATGCCACTAAATGTAAACTAACAGGCTGTAGGCTAAAATCAGCGAGAAAAACTCTGGTTTAAGTTCAATATTCAGACAGGATGAAGCTTGACTGATGTTCCACAGGTGTCGCTCTCGTTTTATAATCCATTATTGAAGTTTGGCACATTGGAGATTTGACTGACGAGTTGAAGATGGGGACTTCTCGAAGACGGCATAAAAAATGAACCAAGGGATCTCTTCAGGATTTTCTAAAGAACATTCTCTCTTTTTCATGGATACTTTAACTTTATTTTTATCCAGACCTCCTCCCACTGCAGGCAAAAGCAATGTTGGTAAAACGTCATCTATAAATAGTTTAGTATTAATGATAAATTAGTTAATGATTATTTTACTGTTAATGGTTAATAATTACTTTGTAAACATCTATAAATTATTGCCTTTATTATTGGGATGGCTGTTATAAAGTTGCAACTAATAATTTTGCAAATTGTGTAATTCATTATTTAATCAATTAAGGTAAAATTTGAGCTTCCGATAATCGAGCAGTCTCGATGATAAATTCTCTTTGCTGACTGACATTTTGAAATTGTTGTCAGTCAAATAGGATAAACGCTGGTTGAATAAGTAACGCTGCTCAGCCAGCAAGCTCCAGTGTTGTGCATACTCAGTCTCTGACATGTTTTACTGGGATACTTTAAAAAAACGGTCAATTTCTAACAACTTTTGGTACAAGTCACACCCACTTCTGCTCTAAAATCGAATGCAGCGCCATCCACAGTTTATGGTCTCAAATGAGAAGGACGCTTTCAGGTCACATGCATGTGTGTATCTGTCTTTCTATGGATCTATGCATCTCTTGTATTTAGGCCATAAGTCAAAATGAGTGTCCGCGGCACATGTATTGTTTGCACTGATGAACCTCTCTGTTTGTTTGCCGTATCATACTTTGCAGGAAGGAGCTTTATCTCTACGAGCAGTGAGCATGCGGTCGGCGGGACGGTACACCTGCCACGCCTCCAATTCGGAGGGAAACGTGACCTGCGTGACAAGAGTGCAGATCAAAGGTCAGCCTGTCTGTCTCCTCGTCTGTTGGTTCCTTCGACGTTTCTGATCTGTGTGAGCCACCGTAACTTTTGGGGGTTTCTCCCTCTTGCATCATATGACGGATTCGTAACAGAAAGACTCTTAATCTGTCCCTGTGCAGATGATATTCACGTCATGGGGTTACGCATTCAGCCTATTTAGGTCTTTACACTGGTTACCTGTTATGTTTATGTATAGATTTCAATTTTATTGGTTTACAAGGCCATGCACCTGATAGCCGCTCATAAATGCTTTTGAATTATGAACCAGGAAGTCCCAGATGATTTTTATTGCTTTTATAATGTTATTGCTTGTTTTTTGTCTTAACTTTATCATCATCTTTTATTATTGCTTATTCAATTAACTTTTTTTCCTTTTGGTTGCCTCTTGCTTGGTTATCAAATTCACATTTCTGATAATTTTTCTCTTAAATATATCTGGTCACAAAAGAAAAATACAGTCTTTCTATGTCCTAATACACCAATAACGGATTCACTGATTTTAGGGTACAGATTTACATATTTACAGTCCAGTTTAAGGATAAATACATGTAGAATATGCAGATACTGTGTGCAACTGCGTATCATTGGATTACACCAACACACCACTGCATAATACGTTGTGGAATTTATTTTTGACTTCTTCCTCCACTCCTACTCAGACTCCTACTGCTGATGTTCTCTGGAGAAACCAGCACTTTTCTGGAGTCTGGTGCATGGGGGGAAAATGTTTTGTCTTGGCACAGCATCTCCTCCGGATTTCATTTAATTTTGTGATCGCACAGTTGCATTCTGACTTATTTTTGAGTAATATTCATCAGCAGGACTTAACTGCATTAATACCGCATAGATCTAAGACATTATTTGAGCTTTTCTTTCAGCGGCCTTGCCCCACAGATGGATTACAGCAGCCTAATAGCCGATTTGAATGAATTCAGCCTAAAAGCCCTAAGTGACCTCTAAACTGTCGCTCATGCATCCATCCAGCTTTGGGAGTTATAAACCTGATCAGTAATGACTGCTGTAGAGATCATGTGGTTATTTATACATGAGGAATGTGGTGTGTCAAGCCTCCTTTATTAGCTCTTTGCAAATAGAACACGTGTCGGAGGTTGGCACTGCGGAGGGGAGAGATAAATGTGATAGCATAGCACTCTGCATTAGCTGCATGTGATTAGTTTCTAAGGAAATTACATTGGTACATTTGATGGCGCGGAGATATTGTTGTATAGAAAGGAATCGTACGTGCCTGTGTGTGCATACAGACGTGT
The DNA here is from genome assembly GCA_036785175.1 of Eupleurogrammus muticus. NCBI lineage: Eukaryota > Metazoa > Chordata > Actinopteri > Scombriformes > Trichiuridae > Eupleurogrammus > Eupleurogrammus muticus. Next base: position 17,078,000 of record JAYKQN010000013.1, on the reverse strand, counting down.
TGTGAGTGCGAGAGTTTCTTATGAAAGCTGCAAACCGCAATAACAGAGGCCAAGGATTCAGCCCGTTCCAAACAGACCTGTTTATATATCTTCCATATATACATATAAGCCTGATTTCTTTCCTCCTGTTCATACTGGATATTAGAAAATCTCCTTCAAATGAGATTTCAGTGTGCAGTAAGTGATTCACAGTATATCTGGAGCTTATATGAGGCTCCAGCAGTCAGGAGTACATAAAGCAGATATGTGGCACATTTACAATATTTCCTGGAACTCGTAACGTTGAAGGACGTCTCCTCGATTTCACTCATTTGGAAGGCTGAAGCTTCACATTAGCTTCAGCATAATTGGTGATCTTTATTTACCGATATTACTCTCTTATTGGAAATCTTTATTTTACGCAGACTAAGGCTTGTGAATTCAAGAAAAAATGGGAAAACCAATCAACATGGAAGAAACAAAGGGAACAAATCTAGTTAATATATCATAATCAGTTTATTTACCAAAACACTGTAGACTGTTCAAATATAAATGTCACAGTTAATATATTTAATACCTGCCCCTCTCTAGGTCCACCTGTCATTGTCATACCACCCCAGAACCTCTCTCTCAACATGTCCCAGAGTGCACTGCTCCAGTGCCAGGCGGTGGCCGATCCCCCCAACATGACCTACGTGTGGCAGAAAGACGGAGAAAACGTCCATCACATAGAGTGAGTATTTATTTCTTTTTTTTTAATTTTTAATTTATCCTGAAGCGTGCTAGTCCTTTTTTACCTTTTGGACGTTTTATGTTACAACATTGGAGCCGGTGGAGAACAATCGTGTCTAATGCAGCCTCAGTCGTTCCACGTCGCAGTGGTTAAATCTGGCTTAAAATGAATTTTGTTTTTGTGGCCCTTTTATCTGAGGCCTCAAAGGAAAGTCTTGCACTAAAAAATGCAACCCCCTCCTCCCAGCAACAAAAAAAAATCCACAAAAAAGAAAGAATACAAAATTGGACTTGTAAAATAAACAGAGATCAGTCAGATTTACTGTAACAATTTAAATGCAAAGACAAAAACATTTTAAAAGATCCGATTCTTTCCTAAAGTCCTCTGGCTTTCTGATCATTCCATCTACCATGGGTAAAATCTTATTCTTTATATGCACAGATGCTCAAATCCCATTTCTATCAATAGAAAGTAAAAAGCCACCACTTAACTTCTCTAAGTTCAGACCATGGAGCTACATGAAAGCCATTACCAGAGGAAGTAGCATTTCATCAAAGCCCATCTGACATGCATTCATGTGCTGGTTCACTGACAGACTTAATGACACATGTTGAGTGTTCTCAGTCAACTGATACCTGAGGTAGTGGGTGTCACACTCGCTCCGCTTCGGGCCATGCACGTGTGTTGCTGTTATTCCCGACGTAAAAGTTCTCAAAGTAATGGAGAAGTTTTCCTCTGTATCAGATCGAGAGCCACATTAAATTTACAGTGTTGGAAACCATTCATTTTATATGGACTCAATAATTTATCACCGGCTTTAACTTGCACAGAAATAGCAACACTTAACTAGTGGCTGCAAAAATCCTGGTGATGCAACAGCAATGAGAAGGAAGTGTCCTTCCCTTTGAGAATTGCATCCAGGAAGAGAGAGCGCGGCGTCCCCTCGGGAGGGTCTCTGGCGATCCCTGCTTTAATTGCCATAGTAAGAATGTTTAAAGGAACAGAATAATCAATTTAAATAAATCACGAGTGCTTCCTTTTTTTCTGCTTGTAATTAACATTGGCTGCACAAAATGCTTTCGGTGACTGGTGCTGAGCTAAGGTCCAACTATACAATAAAAGGTTTCCCTGGCAGACTAACAACAATAAAACAAAGCTGTGCAGAAATCAAACCAACTAGCGATGAAAGGATCTATCTGCCCATGAGAGGGAGAGAGCTGTACATGGGGAATATTCCTGAAAGGATAAAAGGTGTATATTTTATGCTACTAGGCTCTGATGTCAAATTTAAATAGGCAAGTTTCATCTCTCCAGGCTTGATATATATATATTTTTTGCCAGGGATTTTAGGTTTCCCTTCTACATCCGTGCTCCAGTGTTTTGTGCAGCAGGGTTATGTCTATTGATTTCAGGGAAAGGGTGCATAAATTGATATGATCTTAACCTCAACCTTGTCATCTATAAAAGTGTGTCCCAGTGGCTTGATGTTAAGGCCGGGGTAGAGCTTTTGGGGGTAAAATAGCATTCAAACTGACTTACTCAAGAGTTAGAATGGGGAACAGAGCAAAGGAAAGTGGATTTACTTTACACGACTCCAAATGAAAGCTGATGCTCTTTCTGTGTCTGCTCTATGTGTGACTGGGCAATTGTGTCTCAGCGCGTTGGGGCAGAATACATTACGCTGCACGTCAGTCAGCCTGTTTTTGTCTGATTGCATGCACATTTAATGAAGTCCAACCGTAGCAGTCCCCTCCAAGACACTTCAGAACACATAAAATGTAGGAGAGAATAACGCCTAACTCATGTCACTTCATAAGAGGAGGGGGGGGAATGAAATTGGCCTGCAACCGTGAAGCGCTGAATGAGCCTAGCAGTTGTGAACGGAATGAGCGAGCAGGACGCCGCTGGCCTATCATCCAGCACACAATTGAACACTTAAAAAAACGGTGGTGGAGATAGGGTCAGATGAGCAGGTAGAGAGCCTAATTTGCATTTCTTACCCTCTGGGGTATTCCTCCGTCCCACATTTCATGTAGTCATTAAAGTTATTCTCGGGTTAATACCCAACCCGATTTTCCAGATGGAGAAAGTGTCGAATGGGTGATGTATAATGCTGTTAACAGCTGAGCAGAGCACGCCGGGATTACTCTGATTAGCTGTTACTAATTTGGGGAATTTTATAATTGCTTTGTGAAAACGCGTATGTTCAAACTGGACTTTCAGTTTAATTGTTTTTCTCTCCACTTAAACTCCCGTTTTTTTTAAAGGGTTACTGTTAAATTAATGGTGTTTTTCATGTGGTTGTTTCGCTTTAAGCCTCCTCATCTTGCCTTTTCACTGCCGTTTTGCGCGCATTTAACGAGGTTAAATGGGAGCAATGAGACAGTAGCTTTACAGTAAGTGGTGCTGTAAAGTCAAATCAATGGGGTAAAATGAGGCTCAGAAGCTGCGGAGTTTGTGAAGATTCTTTTTTTTTTTTTTTGTGAAATTTCCTTAACTCCAGCTGCACAGTGGTGAATAACTCACAGGAGGAGAGATAAAAAAAATAGAAAAAGAGAACACAACAAAGCAAAAATCCTCCCACACTGTTGATGCAGAGAGCCGGTTTGACGCCATTAGAGCGGAGCGGCTGAATTGCCTCTCACTGTTCCGTGCAGCAGCCGGTTTGTTCTTTTTCATATTGAAGAATTCCTCTGTGCTTATTCTCGAGGTCTTTGAAGTCGCGAGTGAAGATCGTGGTAGACGGAACCCTGCTCATCACCGGCCTCACCCCGGAGGATTCTGGGAATTACACCTGCACGCCGACCAACGGCCTCCTGACCCCGCCCACCGCCTCTGCCAATCTTACAGTGCTGCGTACGTTTCTGTTTGTAGTCTGGGAGACTTCAGAGGACGTCACATATTATCTTTTTTGTATATACACACAATTTCTAACACAGTATTCTGCAATCAATGGGTTTACATATGAAAAAGGACGTGGTACTGTAAATATACACATAATAAATGGTTATTAACCTAACTTATCCTGGACGATTACATGACTGTACTTGAAATTATATTAGGTAAGTAGGATTAGGTGGATTTATTTATCCTTATCCCTAACGAGGAGTGTTTTCTCATCTGTCTGCATAACATTAATTATGAATAAATAATAACATGTCAACAATTTGTAGCCTTTAAAGCAAATAAAATCACTTTCAATTCAATCCTGAAAACAACAGGCAGACAGTGGAGTGGCGTTAGTAAAGGATGATTATGGTCTTATTCTTTTTAGACGGGGTTAAAAGATGAGCTGCAGCAGCTTTCAACTAACTGTGGGTGACGGAGTGATTTCTGGCTGAGACGGGTATATGAGGGGTTTTAGTAGTCGAGGCGTGAAGAAATAAAAGCACAGATGAGTTTCTCCACCTCTGCAGGTGAAATAAAAAAAGAGCCAACCTCCGTCATATCTCTCAGATGATGAAAACATGACTCTATGATTTTCTTGACACGGGGTTCAAAGCAGACGTCCTGATCAAAAATAACTGCTGGGTTTCTGGATGAGGGTGTAAGGCTCGGGGGGGGGATCTTCAGCTGCTGTTATATTACTTTTTCATTTGTTTATTTTATTGCCATTACAACAAAAAAATGAAACAAAAACCACAAAAATATCATATATTTCAATGTCAGTATGGCTGTTATGAAAAAGATGTATTTAGAATAAGTCTGTCCATCCTTTTGTTTAGACCTTACACATGATGAGATATTATTTATAGTATTAACTGCATGTGTTAAGCATTTTTTGCTGACAGCAACATTTTTTCAGCCAAATTATTGTTTTAAAGGAAGCATGTTTTTTTGATTGATTTTGATGGATTAATATACCGTATACCATATGTCTGTGTTTTACAGTTTGAAGACTTATGAAAACGCATTCAGTAAGCCATAAATACAAGTACACTTGTACCGGCTCACAGGAAATGTATTACAACATTAGGAAAAAAAAAAAAGCAATCTGCTCTCAAAATGAGTCAGAAGTTATGGATCAAGGCACCGTGTCCCCGCGCCAGGACATGTTATTTCCCGTGGTGTTGCTGGGGGGTGGAGGGAAATGAGCTCTAATCTAAATTACACTATATGACTTTTCCTTCCATCTCCTTCAGACCCAGCCCAGGCTCTTCCAATGCCCCAGGAAACGTACCTTCCCACGGGCATGGAGGGCCGGGTCAGCTGCCCGGTGGCGGCTCGGCCTCCGCTGCTGCGCGTGGATTGGACGAAGGACGGAGAACCACTTGACCTGTCCGCGGTAATCAGAACCCGCTTACGCATTTCTGACCTTTACCGTGTGCCCAAAACTCTCCCTCCTGTTCTTCATTTTGTCAACAGTCAACACTTATCCTATTTATTGATTCTTAATACCGCGAACATAGCAGGGAGCTGGTGGCTGAAGCCATCAATTTTCTTTTAGCAGTGAAATGTCAGCCGCCGACTACAGGCGTCCACGAGGTATCAGCCGTCAGCAGCCTGTCATGCAGAAGCTTTTTTCTAACACAATCAGCCCACTCAGCTTGCCTATCGAACAGCACAAGAACCGTTTTCTCACCATTATAGTGTGAACATGTACAGGGTTATTATGATGTTATTTTTCAGGCATTTTAATAGGACTCTCTGTGTTGAGACAGGGACGGTGAGTTTATTTTGTTTTTTTTTGCTCACCTTATTTTAAGGATAGATGTAGGAATCGTTCTAGATGAGGACAGGACTTTCCATTTTTTTTAACCCTTCTCCCCCACTGATGTGAAAAAAACAATATTTGCATATATATGTTTTTTTCCAATAAGATCGCAGGGAGACAACTTTCCTTTTTTTTTTTGCATGCAAAAAAAAATAAAAAATACGCCCACTTCCTCCACTTCCCCCCCCGTTCACATGCTGAGTCGGCTGCAACACGTTGGTCCGAGCGAACGAGACGCACCACAGGAAACGTGATGGCTTCCTGTAGCGTGGGACATAGCGGCTTGACCGGCCTGTTATTCAGCCAATTATTCCGGTTCCACCCTGGATGTCACCGGCTCCCATCCGCACTGTTATAGCCTGCACTCTCACCGCTTTATTCTAGAGGAGGATAATAGCAGACGTCGACTTCATTAAACTGATTGGGAATCTTTTTTTTTTTTTGCGCATTCAAAGTGCAACACAAGCCTTCTGCTGTGTCTTAATGGTGGGAAAAAAATGAATCCATTTAACTGCTTTTAATCCAAATGCTTTAAGAATGCAATTTTGAAAGCTCCAACCAATTCTGTCTGGGTTTACCTAAGATGAATCTCCTAAAGGGAATATCCAGTCAACCAGGAGAAGAAAAGAGCACTTTATTTCTTACATGAAGTTGAGGCATAATCTTGCAACATCAATAAATAGAAACTTGTTTTTTAAAGAAGTTTGTATATAATACTCCCAGTGGAGACTTAACCACTGCAGGGCTGTGGCATTAAAAATATCATTTCTAAAATCTTTCTTGTATGTCGGAGGCCTTTTAGTTTCTGTGGTTACATATTGCAATTTTTTATTTATTATTTTTGCCATTATTGTTATACATCATATATATATAAGCTGTGAGATTGGTCTCAGAATTCTGCTTTTTTCTTTTTTTTTTTTTTTCCTTTCTCCAGTATCCGGGGTGGACCTTGACACCAGAGGGCTCCTTGCTCATGGCCACGGTCAACGACGACGCAGCCGGCGTGTACACGTGCACCCCGTACAACAGCTACGGCAGCATGGGTCCGTCTGGGCCAAGCAACGTGATTCTGCAGGTCGGTGCAGGCGACCTCAGTAACTCAGCTGAGAAATGATGTGTGTGACAGTAACTCATGTTTTAATCATCAATGAGCTGTGTACACATGTTTAATGAGGGAGAAGTAGTATTTCTAGATAGATAGATTATTTATATGTGTGGTGCAGAGCTACATTTCCTGCGACCGCAGCTGTCACAGCGAATGAAAAACTGAACAGAAACAGCATTTTATTGACATTTTCCGCTCCGTTCCGCCGGCCCTCTGGCGTTAACAGAAGTCAACTCAGACTCACTACAAAGGCCGCGCTATTGGGGAGTTAATTGCGTGGCTAATCCTTTTGTTATTAAGATAATCGTGTCCAAAAGCGGCCGGTAATCCAGTCTTGGAATCCATTGTCGGCACTGCTGAAATCTCCCGTGATTCAGACGTTGCTCTGGCGATTCGCAGGACCCCCCGTCATTCAGCGTCGCCCCGGAAAAACGGTACACGCAGGAGGCTGGCGGAACCCTGCTCATCCCGTGCCAAGGAAACAAGGACCCGACAACTAAAGTGACCTGGAGCAGGGTAAATAAGCCAAGAAAAATCGCCTAATTAAATTCTAGTGTGGCCACTTGGTTAAACATTTAAAAAGGTAAAATTATGAGATTTGGACAATCTATTGAGTTTCACAGGTTGAGGAAGCAAGATAATCTCATAATCTCAGAGTTAACATGTTCTGTCCATGCAGTGTTTTCAGACACTTTTACGCCCATGCGTGATGGTTCCTGTGTTTTCTCCGGCAGGTCGACCTGGCTCGTCGCTCGCCTTACTCCGTACAACCCGACGGCTCCCTGCTGCTGCGGCCTCTCCACAAGGACCACCAGGGACTGTGGGAGTGCAGCGCCGCCAACCGCGTCGCTTCGGTGAAAGCGGCCACGCAAGTGTTCGTCCTGGGTAAGTGCGAACGGAAGAGCGGGGCCCGATCGGAGAATTCCATAACCGTTCGATTTCCTGTTACGTGAGCTGATTCTTATTTTTACCTCTCGAATGCTTTTCTTGGCATACCTGTAAACCCTGATCACACCTAGCACAGGCCGCCTGTGCCTCCACCACCACCTCCGACGGATAAATGTGGCGCATCACAAAGTGGCCTCTAAACTTTGGCCAGTAGCAGGCAGTAGGTGCGTTGGCCCGTTTCCATCAACACCTCTCCATTGCCTCCGTACAGGAACCAGTCCCCATGCAGCTACCTCTCTGTCCGTCTCTCCAGAAGCGAGGCAGGCCAACGTATCCTGGGAGGCAGGCTTTGATGGAGGATCAGCGCAGACATTTTCAGTTTGGTGGGTGTGAAGCCTCCCACTTCTTTGGGCTGTAACCATGGCAGCCATCGACAGCGCTGGTACTACTCTATTGATCTCGAGCATGAGGAATTCATTTATCTGTTATCACTTCTCGGCAGCTACAATAAAATATGCTTCTGCAGAGAACAGCTTTATAATGCAGTGGCCGTGCTAAGCTACAATGGGAGGTTACTGACAATGAGAGCGGATGCGTTTGTTCTCGTGAGTGTGCACTTCCCCATTAGCAAAGAAGTCACAGCTGAAGGTCTTGTGTTTAGTTGAATATTGTCTGTCTTAAAGAGAGAATTTTTGCTTATTACATTTTCTATTCAAGTGCAAGTGATGAACATGGTAAGACAGATGGACTCTGTAACTATCACACTTATAGCGTATGGATTGAATGTTTAATTAAGTAAAAGAGCCATGTGTTCATGGCAGAGAATGCAAGTAAGGAAACAGAACAATGACAAAAAAAAACTTCTTCCAATGCTCTTCTTAATCACATTTGTAACCTGAGAGCATGGAGATGAAATGAGAGAACTGGGTCATCGCCGCTGCAAAGAGCAGCACAGACATAAATATAAATTGCATCAAAAAATGTAAAAATAGTCCAGCCAATCAGTATTAAAAACCCTCCCGACGTCTTTGCTCTGACGGCCTGACACTGCCATGACCATAGAGTTCGATACACAGGCCGAGTGAAAGCAACGCTATTGCTGCCATTTTCTTTACTGTAAGAAATGTATTATATCTATAATGTGAGTGTTTTCTCCTTGACTATTCATCCGCAGTCTTATTTTCATATTCAGGCTCAACTTTGTGACCTGAAATGATCATGCAGTAGTTAAGGCTCTTTTATTTGCTTTTATAGCCACAATAACATACATTATGGAAGCTGAATTTCAATTTCAACTTGAGTGCCTAAAAGTGGCTTCGTAATGACTGCTGCTGCAATAATACGAATGATATTCTACAATGTTCTAGTTTCTAAAAAAAAAAAAAAAGAACATGCCAATTACATGTAGGTCTTCAAAAAGATGAAAAGAACCTTTTAGATATTCTCCAGGTTTGATGAGGTGAATAGGTCTTTCTATCCTCGAGGGTCAAGTAATTTGCTCTGTAGTAAATGGATCTGTAGGAACCTCCGCTCTGGTAGGAACATGACAATCATGAAATCACCATAATTGGAGTTGCTCTCTGTGCGATAGTAGGGAGACATCAGCGCTGTCTCTGCCACAAAATCCGGAGCTGATGATGGGTATGAATGATTAATGGAACCCACTTTTCTGTCATGTTTCATAAAAAACCAGACTCCCTACGTTGCCCCCAGAATCTTTTTTTTCACACTCTTTTTTTTTCCACCCCACTTTCTTTCAATTCTCTCCCCTGCAGGGTGAAGAAGATTTCAGCGGCTGCTAACGACGGGAAGCAGGACTGGTTCTCCGTGCCCGTGCCCCCCTCCTCTGGCAACAGGCTGCTGGTGACGGGCCTGTCTCCTGCCACGGAGTACCAGTTCAGCATCCTGTCAAACAATAAAATGGGCACCGGGCCCTTCAGTGAAATCGCTTCTGCACGGACCTTGGGTCAGTAGCATCCTCCCATTTGCTTTGAGGCAGAATTCTAATAGCCGGTTTTATTTTTGGAGGCGGTTGCAGGTTGGAAAATATGACTCTCTCTTTTTTTCTTTTTTTTTTTTTTTTTTTTTGAAATCATCATCAGAAGCCGTGCACATTGGGATGGCAGTCTTTTCATTTTTAGCTGGTGCTGACTCTCATTTTTGCCCCGTTGAAACTTTGCAGGCAGCAGATTCTATCAGTTGTGGCTAATTCAAGTTTGTTACATAAGCAACTTGACCAAGGACCAAAATAAAAGTTGCCTGTACACAGCAGAAACACTGCTCTCTAACACAGCCCTATGATAGTGTGTGGACTTTTTTTTTTCAATTCAGAGAGTTAGTATTCATGGTCAATTTTGCAAAACTTATCCAAACAATATCAGACCTGGGGTGAACTTTGGCTTTGGCTGCATTCTGTTAACCTGTGCAGTGGATTTCACAGAGTTTACAGCAAGTTTGAGCAAGAACTGTGTAGAGAAAACATAGAGCAGACAATCTCCCATCAGTCATTGTCAACGCTGTATGTAGAAAATGTGTCATTTTTAAATTACTTAACAAAAAATGAAGAAAAATGAATACTAGCCTGTTCAAAGACACATTTCTCTGCGTTTTTCTTTACAAACTCAAATATTTATTATTTGATTTAGCATTCCTGTGGATGGCTACATTAATATTTAGTTGTATAACCACAATTTCTGAGAACTGCTTCACAATTCCTCTTTCTTGGTTTGCGCCTCTGAAACTCAGAAACCACATTTTTGAAGTCTTTTAACTGGTTTAAAGCCGTGGGATGCTGCTGCAACATGACCTTTTTAAGCATTTTGGTATAGGAAAACGGATCCGATTTTGGCTTTACACACTTTTAAACACACTGCTATTATCTTGAACACTATTATACATTTAATCCTCTCGATCTAACTGATCATGACTACTTCCTAATTAAATGTCTTATAAGTGTGATTATAGTCTTCAGTAGCACTGATAGCATTGAACTATACATTGCAACATCATCGGACTTTGATGCCCTCTCACTGTCAAGGTTGCGGCAGCAGCAATATCCTCCACCGTGGAATACATTTCTCTGCCCGACTGTTTCCCACCGAACAACTGAAGGTCTTTTTTTATTCCCTCTCCATCAGATGTGCCAAGGAGAAGTAAACCGGAGCCCCCCGCGTCGCTGTCGGCTAATCAGGGCTCAGCAGGCGTTGTTCTGCACTGGTCCCTTCCTGAGGCGCGACACCCTCCTATCACCGGCTTTGTTCTCCAGTGTCGCGGCGAGCGGGGGGAGTGGTTTAATTTGGATGAGGACATCAGTGCCAACAGCAGCGAGACCGTCGTTCCGGGTCTGCACAAGGTAACAAGCCAGTCACACCGCTCCCTCCGAGACTAATCAGCCCACGCCGCTTGTTGAATGCCTTGGAGATTTTTATCTGGGCTATACCTCTGTGCTTTTACTGTTGCAGACTCTCAATTATGCACACGACATGGCAGCAATCACTTTTCTGTCTTCTATCAATCTGTGGCGCGCCGTCGCTTACTCTTTCTGTCGGTTTCATCCCCCTTTTTTTCTCCTACTATGGGGCTACACGAATTCAAATGAGATTCATTAGCATTGCAGGCACAGTCCTGTGTTGACAAAGTGTGGTTTCATCCTCCCCACTGTGTGTGTGTGTGTGTGTGTGTGTGTGTGTGTGTGTGTGTGTGTGTGTTGCAGGACTGTGTGTACGAGCTGCGGCTGCTATCTCGTGGCGGGGAGTTGCTGAGCGAGCCCAGTCCATCAGTCAATGTCTCCACCATGGGTAGGTGTTCGAGGAGCAACCTTGCCCCCGTCCCCTCGTCGCCCCACCCCCTGTTTCAACCGGTCCTCCTCTGTCCTTTTTTTTTTTTTTTTCTCTCCAAACTCTTTCCTCTTTCTTTATTTCTCACCCTCATCCCTTTGTTCCCGCTAGACCAGAATTAGAGCAGGGCCCTGGGGAGTGACGTCCATTAGAAGCCTGAATGATAGAAATAGCTCCACTAATAACTTCTCACAAGAGTTGGTGATAACATGTGCATGGTCTTTTCTGATTCTCATGTGGATGTGACAAAGCAATGTCATATGTGTGTTTAATTAAATTAAACTACTATTTCAATATCGTCTTGTTAACTTTGAGCTGTAGATTTCCAATGAAACCATCAAGACCGTCGACTGTTGGCTTGAGAGACAGATTTGATATCTGGGCACCTGAAACACTAACAAATCCTTCAAAGCCTTTAAAGTGCAGCTGAATTTCAAAAGTGCTTAGGAGGCAATCATTTCTTAAATGCACCAATATAAATGCTAATTAACAAATCACGAACGTGTTCAGCGTTGCAGTGCCGGTTGAATTTCAACCAGGTACCTGTAGACCTGCAAATATAAAAAATGTAGAAAGGAAAGATATGGATTCACACATGAAGACACATGAAGTTCAAAGGAACTACCCGGGGTTCAAATCCAAATGTATTGACATTTTAGAGAAGTAAGAGAGCCGTTTCTTTGCCGTTTCCATTGAGAATCACATCAACGCTCACTTCTTCTGTTAACTGTACAAATTTACAAGTATTTATTCCGATTTTTTGAAAATGCAAGTAAGAAAGGTTGTACTAATACCTTAGAGCATTACCATCAATAATATGTTAAGTTAACTTTTAATCATGTATGTTTGTTCCCTTTTTCCCCTCTTGTATTCACTTATTATATAACTGCTGAAATTATGTCACAGGGATGGACATCTACCCCGCCACGTCCCGACTTCTGGAGCTGGGCCCGGAGCCGTTAGTCGCCGGCGTGCTGGGCGGGGTCGGCCTGATGTGCCTGACGCTGGTCTTGCTCGTGGCGTCCGCCTGTGTCGTCAGCCACAGGAGGGACCAGCGCCGCAGAAAAAAGAAGAAGGATGGTAAACCGCGCTCACTCCTGAGACTCGGCAGACGCTCACTTTGATGAACTGCATCATGAATATCATCATTTATTCAATAAAATATTGAAGGCGCTTTCAATCCATTATATAAATCATACCCCGCTGCATTGGATCTTGTCCCTGCTCGTCCATTCAGTTGTAAAAGTTATTGATGTCATTTACATTACTTGCTAATTAGGGTAATTTCTCATTAGTGGCTGATAAATGTAAGTGTAATTAACTTTTTGGACAAGCCTTGCTGCCTCGGGCCCTGTAATGGGCTCTTATTAGGGTTGATCATGTTTTTACTTCTTGGTCAGTATAGTTGTATCCTAATGAGTCAGATATCATCTTGCCCCTCTCTTCCTCCGTTTCAGAGCCCCCTGCTGCCATCTATAAATGCTCCCCATCAGTGTAAGTACCCCTTTATCATGTTACTTTTACACCTCCTATCGACCTTTCCCTCCGCTTCCCTCAGAAGCTAAAATATGTTCAAACTGCCAGAACTTCTGTTGTTTTCGATTCCTTTTTTTTTTTCTTCTCTCTTTCATCTTTTCCCATTGATGCCACTGCTGCTGCTTTTTTTGGTCTCTTTCTGTCTAAGTCTCTCCCGCCCCCTCTTTCACTCTCGCCTCACTCTTATTTTTCTCCATCTCTACTTCACTCCCCCTCGCACCTCCGGTTTTTCTTAGAATTTTCACCCTCCCTACCCCCTCTTTCTCTCTCTCTCTTTCTCTCTCTCTCTCTCTTACAGAAAGAATTCAGGCACCAGCAGTCCAGACAGTTTGTTGAAGAGAACCTTACTCCCAGCCAGTGTCCTCTATCCCACCACGTCTTCTACCACCACCGCCTCCTCCTCGCAGACGGACTGTTCCTCCTTCATCAGTGAGAACCATCAACGGCGGAAACAATTCCCGTCCGGCCAGGGTAGAGGCTGCCTCACCAGGACGGCGTCTTCTCCCATCTCTCCGTCCATTGAGTTGATTGCCAGAGGTTCGGATGGGAGGTTCACACTCCCGCCGTATGACCATGACACGTTGAGCATTCACAGCAAGAAAAGCGGGAGATTCGCCCACCCTGCCAGCGTCCGAAGGTCTGTGTCGTTGCGCTCGGACAAGGAAGACCTGAAAGATCGTCCGTTTGTGCTCTCCGTCGATCTCCCACTTTGTAAAGCGATGGACGGAATTGGCAGTTCGGCCCAGCACCTTCCCCATCATGGTCCTTATGCAACGAATCCAAAGACAAACTATGAATGCCTTCCTGACCTCTGCAGCCTGTCCTCAAACAGTAGTTTTGCAACTGCTCCTCGCCACGACAGAAACCGAACCCCCACGTTCCCAATGCTCCCTCATATCCGATCCGGCCTCGGTCAGCCATCCACCACTGCCAGCAGCCTGTTGCTGCAAATGGAGCACGAGCGGGAGAGAGGCAACCTGAGCCACTGTCTGAAGCTGGCCCAGGAGAGGGAGGAACTGGAGAGGGAGCTCCAGATGTACACGCTGCAGCGGAACTCCATGAGGGAAATGAGGACGCAGCACACAGACCCGGAGAAGATGGGGAATGGTGGTGATGAGCCAGTCTGTAGATACAAGAGCAGCACCTTGCCACACAGACACCCCCGGCTCAGCAAGGAAAGCTGTGGCCTGTCACCGAGCCCGTTCTCTTCATCTTCTGTCCACTGGGAAGGCGGTCCACTTGTGTCTTTTCCCATTGTGATTCCAGCCAGGGCCCTTTCCAGTGGGCCTTCACCTTTAAGTCCTTTTTGTCTTCAGTCTGGCAAACACTCTGTTCCTTTGACCAAACACACCTTCCCCCAGTCTGAGGAGTCAGGCAGTTCTCCCAAGGAGAGATTAACTCTCCCACATCTCTCCACAAAGAGACATGAAAGGGAAGAAGCAGCACCAGAAGGCTATGATAATTCACCACAATCCACAGTCTTAGAAATGCAAATGAATGAATCATGCTCTGAGGCATGGAGACAAAGCCGCCATCTTGGCAGTCATGGCAGCTTTTTAACGTTAAAATTCCAAGGCAATAATTATACTGAAAGATCTAATTCAACCCTTGACGGTGTGCCAGACTCTTCAAAGGTGGAGGTGGCGTTCCCGAAACCCGCCCATGCGGACGTGTGCGTCGAGATGAGCGTAGATGAGCCGGAGTTCGAGGTGTGCGCGACGCGGCCTACGAAGCCCATGCTGCACCACCGAATCGCCTCTCACGTGCAGCACGGGCGTCCGCTGGTGCCCGGAGGCCGGTACGAAGACATGAACAGAAGCATGAAGTTTGACTGCCGCAATCGTGCCTCTGTGGCCGATGCGGTCTCGGTTTCCCCGCAGCCTCCGGCGCTCTGGAGAGCAGCGAGTCACGGCTCTAAAGTCTGGGAGACGAAGCGGCGGAGTCAGAGCTTAGACTCGAGGAGACGGAAGGAGAGCAATTTCCTGACTCCTGATGCGTGGGTAGACTCTCTCAGCCAGGAGAACTGCTCCGTTGTATCCCCCCGTCACCCAGACTCTCTCTTCTGGGAAGCCCAGAGCTCTCCTACAAGAGAAACCCTTAAGTCCCCGGTAAATTGTCCTTCTGCCACTCACACTGGCTCTCACCCACTTCATGCTGTGGGATTTTTATCTCTGAGGAGCAGTCCACATTCGCCCATACCAAATCCTGAAGTGCCTTGCCACTATGAGCCAAGAAGTGAGGCCTCCACCTTACCCAACGCTGCCGAATGGCCAGTCACCTATCAGGAGGCCATGGAAGAGGCGGGGGGTTACATGGAGGCCACGCAGGGAGCTCCCAGATGCTTATCACCCAACAACGTTGGGCTGCACCACAATGAAGACGTACTGGAAGTGGAGGCAGGGGGCTACGAGGGGGTGCCGCAGTCCGGCAGCAACTACAGCAGTTACGCCAGCAGCGGCCGGGGGAGCATGGAGCCCGCCACCAGACGCTTGTCTCTGTGTCACCTTTCCCCGACCCTCACCATGCCACCCGAGACAGTAGAGGAGAACCAGGAGAACCACCAAACTGAGCCCAGCCAAAGGTATTGGGACACATGAATGAGGATGCAATTACAGAAGAAAATGCGTGTGCTTGCATTTGTAGCGATAGACCTGTGAAGACCTGTGTGGTCAAAGAAGAGAGGTTTATATACACTATTTAATATTTTATCCTAGAAATTGTATTCAAGACCATGCGTGCATATTGTGTTTGTAGATCCAATTAGAACGGAGTGTGTTAAAACAATGCAGAAGGTAATTAATCCATTTTTAAAGCTCCACAAACATTGATGAACTCCATTAAGTGTCTTATAACTGAGAATTATGGAGCTTTAATTAGCCTCTTTCTGATGGGGGTACACATTTCAACATTCAGTTCAGTAGAATGTGCGGGGAGAAAAAAAAAAAAAGAAACTCCAATCCGCTCAGTTAAAAATGTATTTAAGCTTAAACATATTTAAATTATAAATATAAAACAGTAACAAGTAAAAAAGAAAACAAGTTGCATTTCTTTTGCAAGGAGGTGTATGTTTGGGGTAAATTTCCTCACCAACTTGGTGTTAAGTGCTGCTTTGTGCCCTCTCTAGGAGAAAGCCGTCGGTGGATGAGAACTATGAGTGGGATGCCGCTGATTTCTGCTCACAGCCTGGGGACCATGATGGTGAGGATTTTTCTTTTATTAATTACTTGCGATTTTTGAGTGCTTTAGATTAAATGTTAATTAACCAAGGAGGCACAGTACAAGTACTGAGGCGGCTGCTGTGAGGTCATTGAAGATGCCTCGCTAATGTTTAACATCCTCATCGACAGGGTGGGGGCATAGAAGAGCAGTGGGTATTTCCTGTGGTCAGCTGCCATTCCTCAGCAGCATTTACCTTTTAAAGCAGAAATATGAGTCTCCACCAAATAGTTCCAGCAACTCTTGGGGCAAAAGAAAGTAAACTCCAAAAAAAGAGTCCCACCCTCCTGTGTTCCCCGTACATCCAAAAGCTATTATGATGCTATTATGTAAAACATTAGATAATGAATTAAAGGGTGTTGGCAACGCTCTTCTTTGTTATTTATTACCGTGTGAATGGAGGTAAGAAGTTCATGCAAAAGAGGTGTGCAGAGGCAGAAAAGAAGAAATGTCTGAGTCTCCAAATTAAGGATGAGCTGACTGTCATTTCTAGTTTAGAATGTAACCACATGGAAAACTAACAGCGACATTTCTCACACATACTCTTCTCTCTCTTTATCTCCCTGTTTTTATTCATCAGGGCCAGAAATGATTAGTTCATTATATAATGTGAACGCACAAGTTCCAGCAGTCAAAGTGCTCATTGCTCAAAAACAGAAAGGACAACCAGAGCTGAGGCTTTTTTGTTAAATGCAGGTTAAGGGTCCTAATTTTCTGAAAAACTGCAGCGGTAGAAACAGGCTTTTTATTATGAATAATTGAATAGATAGATAAATCATGTTTAGCGTCCGGTATATACAAATTAAATTCATACTAGCCTGTTGGATTATACATCTTGATTTGCAGTGGTACTGTTGTTACTATAGCAATTCTAAAATTGAAGATGTTTGTTCATGTTTTTTTTTTTCCCAGAAACAAATTAAGATAAAGGTTACAGAAGTTTCTCTAATTGAATTTACAGCAGCATACCATAACCTGAGTTTGTGTTCCGTATCCGTGGGAGTTCAGGATTTTTAATGAAATAGGATGCTTAAAAAAATGCGAGGAAATTCATGAGATTATTTCACAACTTAAATTTTTACCCACAGGCCTGCTTCCTTCATCGAATCTACAGAAGCCCGCTGCATTCTGCAGCCTTCCCAGCATGCAGTGCTCCACTAAGGCAGTGAAAAATTGCATTCAGCTCCCCTTGCTCTCGGGGCATCGGAGCAGCTGCTCTGCTGAGCCAGAACCAGACACCGTGCTGTTCTGACAGCCCCGGCCTCCGGGCTCATCTCACCTGGTGTGTCCTTTCACATATTGACTCGCATAAGATGACAAAAAGCACATGTGGTGGAAACCGAGCAATTGTCTGATCATTCCAGTGCGCTTTTTTGCCACAATGCCGCTTATTTCAGGGAGGTGGTATTGTGCAGTGCTCACATTTGGCTTTTGTGGGGAAAAAAAGGTATTGAACTCTTTGAGAGTAATGAAGTCCCACAATCACTTCTGCTCTTGTGCAGAGCTTTTAACATTCGTGATCCGAAACCATTATGCACTTGACAATTCTTTTTCTGCCAATCCGCCAATATCGAAGCGTTTCACTGTGCCGATGGATCCGTCGCTTTCCTGCCGTTTCATATGCATTCATCATTCAGGGATGACTTGGTGGCCGCACAAGGGACAAAAAGGATGACTGAGTCATTATCGAGTGACTGGTTTTGACTGTGGATGATGAATTCTCCAGATATCATCAATCATCGTTTGAGTTTAACAGAAGAGGTGCTTATGAAAACCCCATAAAAGAGGACGATGAATGGAATATACAAGATTATGTTTTCTACGCTGTTGTGTTTTTTTTAGATGAGACGCTGTTTCTCACAGTTTAATTCCCCAACAGACAACATTATCTACTTTGTTGCTCTTAAAATACTGTGAATATTACAGTTTAAGCTTTGGTTTATCCTTGTCCAGTGAAGCAAGTAAACCTGTAGGGTTTGTCCTTGATTATTTTTTTTATGGTCATAAAGAGAAATTAGCGTTATTTTTCATTTTGACTTCAATTAACCAAGGGTCGGTTCACTGAGTGATTGTATTTTATTTATTTATTTATTTTTTTTTTACACCTCCTTCATTTTCTCACAGTTATTCAAATTGACAGATAGCAGTGCTTTTATTCCTGCTATTTCTAGAGTTCAATGCCATGTGCAAGGCCACTTTGACATTGTGTACTTGCTGGGTAATAATTCATCATTATTCTCCATAAACGGTCTCAATCAAGGGTTATTAGCAAATCGACAGAATAGTTCCAGACAACAATTAATTAATCTCTATGGAATCCCCAAGATAATAATACGATCACCTTTTGAATTGTGTAGTGTCTATATAAATACCCAAAACTAAAGAAGGTAGATGAAAGTCAGAGCGGAGGGAGGAGAGAGGAAGGGACACAGAATTTAAAGATGTGGGTTTTAAAGGGATGTTTGAAAGATGATGAGGTGCTTGTCGATGTGGTTGAGGAGGGTTTTACAGGAAGTGTGCAGGAGCTGAAAAGGAAGTTAGCCCCAATGGTCATGAGAGTGTTTGTTAGACCAACAGGTTGGTGTGACTGTTGGTGTGAAAAAAAAAATAGTCCGAAATCTGTATTTTAATCTAATTAAAGCTGTAGATCAGGGGTGTCAAACTCAGGTCCTGGAGGGCCGAGTGGGTGCAGGTTTTTGTTCCAACCAGGCAGTAACACACCTGATTCTACTAATGAAGGTCCTCAGCAAGAGCTCTATTGGTTGATTAGTAGAATCAGGTGTGTTACTGCCTGGTTGGAACAAAAAACTGCGCCCACTCGGCCCTCCAGGACCTGAGTTTGACACGTGTGCTGTAGATGTTGGGATAGAGAAGAGAAATGACTTAGGCGGAACTTTGAAAAAAATCGCCCCACACACACACACACACAGACACACACACACACACACACACACCCACCCCGCCCCTCTCAGGGAGCAGTCTGCCCTGCCGACAAAGCCCTTCCTGAACATGCCAGGGCTGCTCCCTGTGTGTGCTCGGGTTGCCTCGAGTTCATTAGATGTGAAAATTGATCCTGACAGAAGGGGCTGAGTGTATCAGAGGGCGCTTTCACACCACCAGTTCAATTATTTGGTCCGCACCAGGGTTTAATAATTTTCTCTATGTAGCATGTGGACCTCAGCGTGGGTCGCGCTCACTCCTGCTAACAGGCCAAAATCAGTGCAGTTGTTGTTTCAGCAAACAAACTGAAATGAAATAAAATAAATAGTAGTGCTGCCACTAAAGACACATTTATTTTAAGTCAACAAATTTTTTGATTAGTCTAGAATTTTAGATTAGCTAACCTTTACGACTTATTAAGAAAAAAACCCTCACTAATGCAATTAAATATATTATAAATTATCTCCCTATTATAAAAAAACTCCCTTTATCCGTATATAAAAATAATATAAACCTAAAAATATATTTTTTAAATATAAAAATAATTAACTTAACTATACTATTGCAATCTCTTGCTACATTTGGATTGAAAATGCTTTTGGATATTTTGCTATGCAGTTTTGGTGACTTTCTATCTGCCATTGTTTCTCTCACAATACAAAATAGTCAAAGCAGCCTGCTTAATATTAATCCTCCCATGATGCATCTTGAAAAGTTCTGTTGGAGTAAGCAAAGTTTCAAGACACAAGTGGACGGAACACCTCTTTTTGGAGGTCATGGTTTACTTGATTTACTCCACCTGAGTGCAACTCATTCTTTTACACCAAGAAACACAAACCAAACTAAGCTCCTTTGCTTCAAGGGGACCGTTTGGTGCTCATCAGTTGTTGTTTCTTAATGTTATCTTTGGTGCACCACTCGTAGATTTATATAAATAATCTTGTTGACAGGTAAACAAGAGTGAATTTTGCTTTGCTACTCTCTGGTGTGATTGTCACTGGAAAAAATAGAAATACCTAATCCAACAGATTAAGATAGTTCCAGTTTGTTCTGGAGCATTAACCCACATCACTTCCCACTGCTGCCCCATAACCACTGAGAGAAACATGTTCCCCTTCATGAACAATGGACGAAAAACGGGGGAAAAAACTGCTTTTGTTCACCGCTGTTGCTTAAGGGCCTTCACATTAGTCAAGCAAATAATTAACTCGGGACTCCACGGTGTACCGGAGCGTTGCTGGGTATCCATCCTATAATTGAAGTTCACTCATAGACGCCGCATTTACTGCAAATCAATGTTCCTGTAGAACATTTTCATTTTCTGCTGTACACATTGTACCGCAGGTCCACAACCCCGTGTGCTTCTCTGGGGATTTATAGTCAGCACTACTTTTATGCCTACGTTTGTGAATATAAAAATTGTGCGTCCAAAACATCACACAAAAGTTGTTGTCTGTATACTCCAAGTAATATTTATAAAACGCAGAAGCCTATATGCTGCATGTTGTATGTTGACTGCTCTTGCAGAAAATGCACACCACACAACATTGCCTACAGAAAATAATGGATGAACCACACAAAGGAAACATTTTTCAAAAGATATGTGGACAAAAGCGAGAGATATAAGCCATAAACCAGATTGTTGTATGTTTACCCATTTCTGCTACTTTGTGTACTTAAGGGAATTAGCTTCAAACAAGGTCTTTTTATTATGTGCATTATGCAGCGGATGACTTATTAGTAAATGGCTTTAAGTGACTACCTATAGAAATAAATCATGTTTTCTTTTTTAAAGAAATGTCAGATTTAAGTGTTCACCCTCATGTTATATGGAGTTCTAAAGCATACGAGTTATTACTTCCCTTGAGCTTTTACACTATGTGAGTGAATGTCAGCATCACGGCTGTAATTATAGCATTTTTGAGAAACGCCAAATGATGCAAATGTTCATTTTTTTTTACACACTGGCTTGAAGGCTGTTTACATTTTTTAGTGTTTTTTTTTTTTTTTTTTTTTTTTTTTAAAAAGAAGAAAACAAATCCTGCCTGAAATATGAAGAATGAGAGCAGTTTTGTTCAAATCTCAATCACTTTTGGCTTATTTTTTAAAGAATAAAATGCTGCTATATTCACATTCCTGTAACCAACAGAAATAATGAGCCCACACAAAATATGAATAACAGTCAAATACTCATGTTATTGTTTTCACTCCAAATATGAAAGAATGCTCAAAACTTGGAAATAGTAAAAAAAAAAAATGACAGGATGTAGTAGTATTTTACTTTTGAATACAGTCATGTTGTTGCATTTCGGCATCTACAAGATCGCAGTTTGAAGCTCTCTATTCGGTGGTTGTCACAGATCTCCAGGAATTGAACGGCGGCGTGTTCTTTCAAAGAATCTGCAGGTTCTCGTCCTTCCCTCCGTGTAAATCCAGCGTTAACACTCCGTGATGGTGCACAGATGTACAACTCATCTCTGACAGTGAGCGGCACCTGACTTCATTGACAGATAAATCTCAGATCTGAACGAGCTTCCAATTACACTAATGGTATTACTACTACACCAGACCATGATGTAAATGTAAATGATCGGTGGTAATGTCACAGTCATCTTTTTTAATCTTCTGCAATTCCGCGTATTTATTATATTTATATCGTTTTGACATCAGGGATTATGGGGTGGGACAAACACGTATTTCTTGTCTGGCTGTGGAGCAGCATTTTTTTTTTCCTCCCAGTTGCTGAAGGCAAACACTGAATGCAGTAATGAGTGTGTACCCGAGCAGCCTGGGCGTGAGGATCCGAGCGGCTTATTTTCAAAGGCGAACGCTCTCAGCATTCAAACGGCAGGTTCATATTGACAGGTAACCTTTTTGTTTTGGAGTGCACCTCCACGGTGTGATCTATGCATCCAGGCTTTTTTCCTCGGTTTATTCTGCGCCCGTCAACACGCCGGTGACAGTCCGCTGGTCAAGTGCTGTTTCCCCCCCCCAACTGAAGATGTTTATTACGTCCTATAGAGGAAGTGACATGGTGACGGATGGATGATACTGTCTATAATGCTATATGACCCTTAACAGAAATTTCTCAAGGTTTTTGATGGTTTGAGGTCATGATTGAGTGAATGCTTATATTATCATCACTATGTTAAAAAAAAAAAAAGCTTCAGGTGCCTCTTATATTGTATTTAAAAATCCTGAATGACCGAGACCACTGTGGTCACCACATTCATCATTAAGAGTTCAGTGCAGAATTTCCAAGTGCAAAAAAAAATTTGCACGCTTCATAAATGAATTGTCCCCCCTCTCTCCCCGAAGGCGGTGGAGGTGTTACACGCAGGAAATGGAGAAAGGGACCGTGAGGGAGCTCAAACCTTGCTCACTTTCACGGCTTCACGCCCGGCCAGCCGCGTGTTGTGACCGGTTCCTGAAAATGAAATGAAGGATTTGTGATGATCAAAAAAACAGGTTAATTAAGGGGCCCCTGAAATACCGAAGGATGAAATTAATTCACATGATTTTCAGTCCTGCTCCCTGAAGAATTTTAAGTTTTATTCCCATTCCCGCCTGCAAATCCCTCAAGATGGGGACTTCTTTCTTTCTCATGAAAGGTCTTTTCATCGGCATCGTGCACATGTGATTCCTTCAGCGATCAGTTGTTTTGCCGACTGAACACGTGTTAATGTGAACTAGTAGCAATAGGATTTTTTTTCTCCTACAAGCAATAGTACAAAATGTAATAACGCAGCTCTGATGCAGAGTCTGGAGAGTAAACAGTGAGGCAGATATCAACAGGATAACACGCATGGATCATTTCCTGTGAAACCCCTGTGCAGACAATGAATCCTGAATGGCGGCTCCGCCACTAACCATGAAAAGCGTGTGTGGAGAGATAATTTAGTGACTATACAGTGAATGCATTGAATGGCTGTTGCTGAAAAAAATGCTGACTATAATTTATCAAAACTGGGGAGGGGGGGTGGGGGGGTTGATTTCACTAAAGGGTTACAACGTAAAGGCAATCTGCGAAAGTCAAGTCCTTTCCAAGTCAGAATCCAGCTCCCCCAGAATGTAAATGTGTTCCATCACCTTAAGCCACTCTTGCACTTTTCCCTGCTCACAGCAAATTTACCGACAGGAATTGGAAAGTGTTCTTCAGTTGTTTTACCTGGAGGCTCGAGCACACGCCTCAATTAAAAGTTGACAATCTTTAGGCCACTTCCCTCCACTCGCCGAGACTCCGGCGTGACACGCAAGCTAAATGAGTTTAGGACTCTCGGACATTTTTGACTTCATTAGCCTGAGAGCCCCGTTAATTATGTCAACACGCGACTGGCGTTCCGAAAGTCAAAATGTTAGCACGTTATGTTGTTTAAGAAGTGGAAAACATCCACTTATTTTTAAGATTAGTTCTCTTTTATATGTTATTTGAACATCTCTCTGTGATAATTAAACGAAGTGTATATGCAATCATAAATTCTTAATTTGGAATCCGATAATCAATTCATTAGGCAAATGTAATGTCTCTAACCAACACTAACAAAACATTCCTAAAAATAAAATGTGAATACGTGAGACTAAATATCTTTGCATCATATAAGTGGTTCATTAAATGCACCACTGATCACTTCCCTTCACTGTAGCGGCAGGATTAATTTTTGCAATTATGTTCTGCTGTTGTGCAGGTGTCTGTATCATTTAACCTTGCAGACGTTCATAATTATTTTTCCATCTTCACGTGAAGGACAACAGGTATTTTATTTGCATGACAGAAAAAATGAGGACGGCAATTAGCGCTTGTTGCCGAAGATAAGCCGTGACCAATATCTCCTGCCAAGTGTAAAATTAGTCTGATTATCCGCAGTATACCGTAGAAATATGGCCCATCGTGGATAATATAAAGATTCCAACCTAAATGGGAGTTTTTCAATCAGTCTATATGCACATCCCACATTCAGTCTGAGAGTTAATTACCTCACTTAATGCCTCACAGAGTGGAATATTATCATCAGGGGAGGGAATGACTATTCTTCCCTTGTATTGGTTTTATGGTACAGCACAATCGTTCTTAGCCCCTATTTCACATTAATTAGGCGTTTGCCAAGGACACTGGCTTTTTTTTTTTTTTTTTTTTTTTGGGGGGAAAAAACAGCTGTTTTTCCTGCTAACCCAAGCAGACCTGTCATGACAATTAACGTTATTTGCTCATCGCAAAATACGTGGACATGACCTTGATCGTTTTTTTTGCAGACTATTGTGTTCACATGTGTGTTTGTTTCTGCAAGGACGTCCCTGGCATTCCAGCCGGGATGAACCGCATCATGTCATACGTGTGGTGCATCAATTTTTTTCAGGAGGTTGTTCCTGCTGATGAGTAACTTTGCTGATTGGGGTATTTCACTAAACTTAAAAAAAACATAATTTCATTGCTCTTTGCAAGGTTGTAGTTGTATTTTTATACTATTTTATTATCACATCAGTGGTATGACGTGGCCTTTAAATTAAAATATTATTTATCATGGTTTTTCTGGGGCAATATATATTGTCCAAGAAAATGATGATGACCTATGATGTTTTACTCACTTATTGCATAACAGCATAACATAACTTTATGTGACATGACGGGTCAGTCAAGCTTCTGAAATGCTTTTGGATGCATTATACTTGTAATGGTAGATACATTTTTTTTAAAAGGAAATATATACACTTATATTATTACAAATACAAGAAATCGTACCACTTTCTAACCTAATATTAAAACTAACATTATATGTCTATATTGCTATCCTTTGTTCACTGATTATGCATTCGCTCATGTTATGATTTCTGTATTTATGGTTAATGAGCTTACTTGCAACTAAGGTTGCAATCATGTTTACGAACAGTAGATTATTAGGTTCCTATGTTGTGTGTATTTTTGTGTCACATAAAGCGATGACGTTGAATCAGGGTCTCCATGGTTTATAGGCAAAATGCAATATTGTAATACATGTTAAGAACTGCTGTACAGTGAATGAATTGAATGGTATATTTCTTCCACTGCTGCTTCAAATTGTTCATTGATGTTTTCCTTTTTAATAAATAAAATTAAACCCTTTTTTATCACTCAGCCAATGATTGTTTCCATTTCAGTAACTTCTGAGCTTTTTGTTATGTTGCATTATTTGACATTGGATGAAAGGTGTTGGCATCGATCAGACCTGCCTGCGCCAGAGAAATAACGTGAATTCTCCTGATTGGTATTCTCCTTTGCTCATTTTTGAGTGTTTTGCATACTGAAATACTTTCAAAATCAATGGAACTTTGTTGATCCAAACCTTTTGAAAAATTAGGCTGTTTTTGGGTGAATGAATGTGCTCACTTGAATACGAATGAATTGCCAAAGTGTCATTTTGTACTGAAGTGGGCTCGTCATTGTGCGGTTTTCCCTCCACCTCACACTGCTTTGTGTGAGGCCTAAGAACTTTTCTTCCATAAGTCACCATGCACTTGAGATTCATAGTGACTATGTCACCATGCAGTTCAAGGAAACTGACTATTTAGCCTTTAACTTTCACATCATTTCAAAATTATACGCTTCTAACGTGAGCATTCCACCACAAACACGCATACAATAAAAAAAAAAAAACTGGAGCAAATCTGAAAAATTCGTATTGATGCGTTTTCACACTTTCTCAGTAATTAAAGCAGTAAACCTGGCAATTGTTTCTAATTATAACACTGTCAGATAATTAACTCTTATTTGAATTGCAACAACAAATTGTTAGGGGTATAAAAACTTTAAATAAAAATACAGGAAATCTGTACAGCATGGACAGCTTAAAAAACATCAGGTAGGTTTACAAGCCTAATGTTTGCCTATTTGTCATCAATAAAATGCTTAATGTCAACAATATTGCTGCTAATTCTACATAATCACATAACAGGATGAACCGATCGCACTGTAGTTGGAGTGATTAAAAAATAAATAAATAAAAAGTAGTAGTAGTGATTCTATGTAAAGAATAACGTTACGGTGAGCGGCTTCCGATTTGGATCCTTGTTTCTATCATAAGAGTTTAGAGTGATGTCCTATTAGGTTGAATGACTGTGC
Source organism: Eupleurogrammus muticus (assembly GCA_036785175.1). NCBI lineage: Eukaryota > Metazoa > Chordata > Actinopteri > Scombriformes > Trichiuridae > Eupleurogrammus > Eupleurogrammus muticus. Next base: position 17,051,960 of record JAYKQN010000013.1, on the reverse strand, counting down.
TGAATAGTGTCGAATCTTGTGGTAAGTGAGTAAAAAGAAATAACGTATGTAGCCTGTCATATGAAACACCACTGATGGCAGAAAGTTGACATCTTTGTAGTGACAGGACCATGTCTGTTATCTTTGTGATGCTACTGATGTAATTACAGTGAAACATGTATTGTTGGCTGATGTTAAAGGTCCCATGCTGTCAATTTTCCAATTTTCAAAGTTTGTATATCTCTAACAAGACATATTTAAAGCAGCGAAAACTCAACTCAGTATAGTTTTACATATCCTGTCTAGATCGGTAGAAAGATCCTTTTGTGGCTGGGTCATTAATATTAATGAGCCTCTCCCTCTGATTGGCTGATTTGAATGGCCGTTAATAGGTATTTGAGCACAAAGTTGATATCTCATATCTCATCCAGCGGCTGGTGAGAGAAAAGTTGCACCCTGGAAATTGTTTAAATTTTTTTTTAACCATCTAGTAGTGGCCGATAAGCAAAAATTTCAAATACCTCTGTGCAAAGAATGTTTGTAAAAATGTGCATCGTGACTCAAAACCACAGGCAGATCAATGCGGATTATACGATATGCAGATCTACTTGCATTTCATGCAGTAATCTTCAATTCAGCCGTAAAGCTGCAAATAACACCGTAACTATCACAACCAAAGCCATAACCTGAGACACGTTCAAGCGAACCATGCTTTGAAGTCATGAATCCAAAAAAGGCTGGGGTCGCTACATTAATCTACTCGGTAGGATATTCTCAAAGCTTTCAACTTGTTTATCTGGTTTAACAAAACTCTGGGTACAGAGTGCTGTGCTGGTGTGGTTCAGAGGCCTAATTGGATAGAAAAGTGTGTGGATAAAAAAAAAAAAAATGATTTATGTAGTCGGGGCCTTAGTTTTAATGGCAGCAAGAGGCCATTTGTTTGATTCGGTGTTCTTACCACATTGTAAGTCTGTAGTTTAAGGTGGGATTGTTGGCACCATGTCAGCCCTATTTGTCTTTGTCTGGTTTTTTTTTTCTAGTTCAACTCTGGTGAGTTAAATTTTTTTTTTTTTTTTTGTCGTTCCACAGGCTGCATCATTGATTTAATTAATGACCATCAGTGAATCCATTGACACCACGGCTGTCAGTTTCATTATGCAATGTTGTTAGAAGACATTTCTGCAGCCTGTTTATGAAGTCCAACATGCACGATCACTGGATGTCAGGAATATTAAGTGGCTACTCTGTAATTCCTGTTTGCTCACATGCTGTCAGTGTGCAAAGCCTTTTTGCTGGATATCCAATAACTCAACATTGGTGTGAATGAAAACTGACAATACAGAAAGGGTGTGCTTGTCTGATGTTTTACAACTGAAACCTCTTTTGCTCCAGTTAAACTGGGAAAACTATATATTTCATTGATCTGATGTGAGAAAACGAATATCAATGCATTTAAAAGTGTCTTTTCACAGCGTGTCCTAGCTTATTAAACTTGTTTTGCACATAAGAGATGATGACTGAGATATCAAATGTATTACAGTGACATTAGAAAGGATGTCTCTCTCTCTCTGCATGTTTTAACGTGTGTTGCTGCATTCTTTTGCTTCTTGCGCCATGTGGAATGTTACTAGGTCCAACCAAATGAAACTGCGAATGAATGAATCTGTGATTTTTTTTTTTGTAAAAGTCCTCTGTTTATCTGGTGAAGCCTCTAAATCCATAAACAGATAAGCTGACCACAAATTAAGGAAAACTATCAGATTGGCTTGATACTCCCTTGAATGTTAAGCCTTGTTTCCACTGTCAGTACAGTACGGATTGGTTCCTGTTGGTAATAATAATAATAGACAGCTTTGTGTTTCCACTATGTCATGGGGCTTTACAATTATGCCCCATTTCCACTATTGCCGTGGGGTACAGTCCTGGATAAATCACACAGGACTGTACCAATGCAATAGGGAAAAACAGTTGTGCTGTGCTCTGCATCTAAGCCATCGAGGCTTTTTGCTACTCTGTTTGCTGTACTTCATTATTTATATTATTTTCAATTTTGCATTTGTTGACTGAAAAATATCACTAAAGTTACTATTGGCCTATTATTATCATGTTTGCTGACAGTAACTGGATTTGAGTAATAAAATGCAATAAACGTCAGGTTGGATGTTTTATTAATTTTGCACATTTATATTTTTTCAAAACTGATTTGGTGAAATCATCTTGTGGCCCCAATTGGGGGGTTCCAGGCCGACCACTTGGTAATAAGGTTGGGAATGGCTGCCCAAGGGGAGGTTTAAGACTACCCCCTGTAAATTTATGGTTGCATTACACAGTGGAAACGCAACACAACCATCTCTACTGATCCATACTATACCGTACCATATTAAAATGCTAATGGGTTCCATGGGACTGGTACTGCTCCATGGTAACGGAAGCGCTAAAATAAGCGTATGGTTCCATCCCATAATGTGCTGTACTGCACAGTGGAAGCATGGCTTTAGAATAAAAGGGGAGCTCAAGTGACTCAAGTGAATTATTTAGCGATAAATCTTGATTCTCAATTAAATTTTAAAAGTCATGCCAAAACATTCCTAAGGCTAATCAGAGCGGTTTTAAGATGATAAGAAATTTCTTGACATTTGACTACTCCTTGTTTTTCAACTGCCAGCGCAGAGATACTCTCACATCTGTCCTGCAGTTTAACTCTGTGGTTCTGGTGATAAAATGTACCATCATTGCCACATTTTAGGTGAATATAATGTTTGAAGTTTTCTGAACTGTATTGATTTCCATTATGCAAAGCTTGTGTTTAAATGTTTGAATGGAGTTGCCTCTCAGCCATTCTGCAAACACACCAAGAGATGACAGATACACCAGAGCACTTTCAATTGGCCCCTGTAAAGTGTAATTTTACAAAACATGTTTTTCTCAGATGAGTTTTTTTTTCCTGTCAAAGTCCTGAAACTAAAACTTGCTGCAACCTTCGAAGAGCCTGGACTCCTGTTATTTTTCTTTTTTCTGGATCTTTCTGTCCTGTTAACTTGACCTGTTTGCTATTTTTAATTCTATCATTTGTTCATAGTACAATTCTCAACATTTGGTGAACATTGGATGAAAATCCAGCCCAAACTTCTTGGGGTATTTTGCTAACAAACAGACATTCAGAGAACCCAGCTAAACGTAACCTCCTTGGTAGAGGTAAAAAAAAATGTTCTGTACAGACAACTTTAGAGAAACACATCTATTGACTAGTATTGTGCAACTATTTATACTGCATATATCATCACATATGTGGCATTTAGTATTTTCAGTTTTCAATAATCCCCCGTTCTGTTTCCATCTGAAGTTGTGACAACTTGTCACTCTCACAACAGTTTGCCCTCATTCAGATTAGATGCTGCCTGCAGCTATGCATGCATTTCATTTAGAGTGGCTGCATAGCATCAAATATACCCACACAATCTCCATATCATACCTGATGATTTGTTTTTCTTGTCTGCCTCTCAGACAGCACAAGCACATAAAGAGACTGCCCTTGACGTGTATTTTGACTTTGTCTGGTATACTCACACACACTGAGTAGTGAAATGGAATTCATTGCTGGTTGCTAGGGCTGCTGTACAACACTTATACTCCCAACAGGGAAACCACTACAAAAACAAGAATGGCAGATCTAAACTAAGTGATGCCAAACGTTACAGAAATATAAGGCTGTCAACGTGTCACACAGACACTTAAGAAAAGTGTCCTGCAGGAATGCACAAAGACGTGTTTTTGTCTCATACTCCACAGTCGGTTGTCTGGGGATGAAAATGCATAACTGAATAATTTCCATGATTTCCATCACACTTAATTGATGCAGAGCTTAAGGCCTGACACGTGAACCCGTCAAATTGATTACAAATGGGAAAGTGGGGTCAACTGTGTTGGCCATACAACAAATTAGATAAGTGAAAGCAATCACTCTAGTGTGCAAGTTCCATTTCAGTGATGTTGTGCCTTTCCTTTTTTTTTTCTTTAACATGTAGCCTTAATAAGCGTTAATAAGGCTGACGATCAATTAACAAAATGAGGTAATAATTACCATTTTCCCTTCATAAAATTGAAGCTTGTAATAATGGATATTTAAATGTAAAATGTAAAACAGCATGAACATCAAAAAAAAAGAAGCAAGAATCTACTTTCATTAAGCAAATTCATTAAGCAGCTTTTTTTCCTCTTTGAACACTGAGTCTCTCCTGTGAAGTACACATTTCCAATAAAATATATAAACTATACTAATGAAAAGGATTAAAACTATATAATCTGATTGTGATATATTAATAATAATAACATTAATCAACAGCACATTTACAGTCAAGTGTTGACCCAATTTAATGAGGTAACAAAAAGCCTGTAATTATAAAAAGAACACGATTCTGATTGCAACGTGCAGAGGGAGTTAAAAGGAGCCGTTTCCCTCTTCAAATGTAGTACGAGAACGGTCGATTTAGTTTTTTTGACATTCGTCAATGGTTGTTAATGAGCCCACTGCGTTACCTTTCACTGTTTAATGAGGACTGATTTTCCTTCTGCTGTTTGCACTCCTTTCCAGCTGTTCCCTCCTCCAGTTGTCTGACACAGTCTTTTCTGGCATTTGAGTTTCTTTCTGCACCTCTGAGTGTGTTCTCTCTGCTTTTTTTGAGTGTGTCTACATGTTTTTGAAGCGGACGTTTTATGTTTTTCTAACTCTGCTGTCATTCTGGTGTCAAACTGTCTGTCAACTCCAATCTGACGTTTCGCCACTTCACTCCTGTCCGCTCCTTTGGGGCGTTGATCCTAAGCTGCCGTCAAACAGGAAAGACAACAGATGTCAGTCCACCGGAGCCATAGGCATTGGACAGGTGCTGGCTTCCAAAAAACACACCGTACAATCATAAATCTGATTACAACAACACCGTTTTGGAAAATCACATTCTCAACTAGGGAAATACTGATAATACAAACTGCCCCCATGAACGTTTTCCACAGTCGTCCTTATCTGCACTATTACAGTTACTGGCAACACCTCGCTGGCTGAGGCAGGGACAAAAGCCATTTGGCTCCATTGGCAGATAATTCATATGGTGCGGGGCTATAGGATTAAACCAGGATCCACTAATGAAATTGAGGACGAGACTATTTCTGGGCTATTCTCAAAATGTCCTTGAGAAAGATGTGATGAACTCATATCTGAGTCTGAGTAAATGTTTTTTCTTTTTTTTTAATTCTATTTTAACTTCCCACATCATTGGCAAAAAAAACATTATTTATTTATTATTGGCACTTGACAAAGTAAAATAAATTACATATGAAACTGTAGGCACAGATTCGCTATCTCACTCAGAAATTCAACACTGCGATCCATTTCAATTAGATCATGGTAAAGACTCCATCAGTCATGGCAGCGCGTGACTTTGGAATCAGCCGAAATGCATAATCCCTCAAGCCCAGTGAGCCATCTCACATTTAGAATCATTAAATGTTACAGTAATAATAGGAGGCAATCAGGAAGCCCCCACCGGACCAGGAAATTGTCTTCTGAATTCAGTCAGCAGCCATGCATCTTCATCCACTGTCGGAGGTGAATAAAAATCGATAAAACAAAAATAGGGAACAGGGAGAGGAGCGTCCAACAGGCCACCAACGGGAGGAAAAAAATCAGCGATTTATAAAGCGGGAATAAAGCAGGGAGAAAAAGGAAGGGGCTCAACTGAACTGACATCATCAATCAAAGCCCAAAGTCACATTACTCATGGGCGTCAGGTTTGGGGGCTTTGCAGTTTCCTCAAAGCCCGGGAGACCAATTTGCAAAAACCAGAGTTTCTTTTGACAAAAAAGAAAAAGGATACCGGATACCTTTTGGATTTACATTGCACAACTGATGGGAATGTTTTGATCAACAAATGCATATCTCCATGAAATGAATTACAGCTTGCAAACAATGTCATCATATGAAAAAGGAATTTCTTTTTCAATGTCCTGCAGGGGGTAATCAGTTATGTGTCGCGAACCGCCGCAATATGCGATTCGTGGGGATAGAGTTTTTCTTGGTGAAATAAGCTCAAAAGACACCTTGCTACCGAACGCCCACAGAGCCCGGCACAAAGACAACTCCTTTCAAAGCAGCGCAGCGAGGTTTAAAAGCTGCCGTGGCAGCGAACAAGTATGCAAATCCGAGATAACGAGAGTGCTAAATTTACAGTAATTGAGGACGTCAACGGCGCTCATCACCATATTCTGTCATCCCCAGACACAAAGTGTGTGTCAGCCGGTGCCGACGACAAAGCAGCGAGCGTCTCGGCACGACTTCTTTGACACAGTGTTGACTGTAGCGCGAGTGCGCTTCGGCTCACGGCGGCTTTGAAATCCACGGCGGCTTTTGTGCTCTGTCGTGATTGAGACGCAAATAATGACGACTCGGGGCCTCGGTGACACCCTTTTTGTTGGCGCCATCAAGCCTTTGTCACGCAATATGGGCAATAATTGGATATTGAATTTATTCAACAAGTGCGTCATGAATATTTTGAAAATGAGGATAGTAGGGAACAAAAATACCGCAGCTGATCAAGGCAGCAGATACGGCTAGATTTGAGGACACAGAGGTCATGACCTCAGTTTTTTTTTCCTTGCATTTAGTCTCTTTTACATTTTTCCCCTTTAGGCTTTCTTTCTGCAAGTAAAAACGTTAACATTGACACCTGACGGCGACGCTCACATATTTGACTTAAAAGCATAAGTAAACACTGTCGCGACGTGAACGCCGGCTGCAGCTCTATTTTTAGAACGAGCCAGAGGGCACAACGTAAGAGGCTGCCTCATCAATCACAGCTACCATTTCTTAAGGCAAGAAAGGCAGAGGATGACGAGGCAAAGAGGAGGAACGGGGACAATTCTAATATTCTAAGAGGCTGAGGGAAAAATAGTGAAGCAGCGTTCAGATGCAAAGACCAGATGTTAACCTGTTACCTACTGTAAATGTAAACTAGGCTAAAATGTGAAAGGACATGCGATGAATGGATGAATGGATGGATATAATTATTAAAACTTTACATATTAGATCATATATACATGTTATTTATATTTGCATATTGAAAAATCCAGGCCGCAGCCCTGCTTGTAATCCTTTTTAAAAATTATTCATTGCCCCCTTTTGGATACCTCCTGGAGGGAGATGTTTAATTTACTAGACAAAATATTTGGTGAGCCACCCAGGAATCCATGGCTCGCCATCCTCAGGGCCATCCCTGAAGCAATGATAATCAGGAAATAGATATTTACCACACATGCGCTGCAAAAAAAAAAACAAGGGAATACTTAAAATAACATCAGAACTTGATGAGCGATTATTAATAATTACAATATATATCCCAGCTGTCCTCCAAGGTTACCATTATAGTTTTAGATCTCATTGGAGTGAATCCTTTTTTTAATCTAATTCCAATCCTCCAATGCCATTACCACTATTGTAATATTACTAAAAACCCACAAAGACTCTATTAAAACCTCTCATTTGTTGTTTTGTCTTCTCAAAGAGAGCCATCACTGAGTCTTTCTGTTTTTTTTTGTCGAAAAATCCATTTTTTTTTCGCCCTCTCATGTCTTGAATCCGAAGGCCAATTCAATTGGAAATCAATTTGGTCGGGTTTATTTCATCATCCTTTCATGCACTGCACTTGCGACGGTGGCGAATGTCAGAGAAACACAGACATTACAATTACAAAGCACAGATAAACAGAGACGCCATAGTGCTCCATGGTGTCATCTCCTAGCAACACCAACGCGCAATTGTCCCTCAATTGATGTTGTCATGGAAAATGCTGACATTGTGGCTCAAGGCTAAGATGATTACACACTCAGGCAATCTTACCATTTTGAAGCTTTCTGCCCATGTTAAACACGGCAGTTCCCTCAAATGGCCCAAAACAACACGTTTACGTTTCACAGCCATTATATATTATCCTGTCTGCGTGGAGCAGGGAAGGAAGAAGTAACTCAGGTGTTATCAAAAGACATTATTTCTTCCCTCCTGTTCCCCATCAACAGGCAACAAATCGTTGTGGAGAGCATGGATCAACTATATATTTAGTCATTTATTCTGGAGGACGTGTTGGCAGCATCAGGCCAAAGGGAGCAGGCCACACACTAACACAACACAACATATGCCTTGTACACTGATTTAAAATAGTGCCGCTGCTGCAATAAAAGATTGTAACATAGTTCATATTTCTGCGGTTGACATGAGCAAACGTGCCGCAAACAACAGAAATGATGCAAACCAAAAAAAAAAAACACACACACAAACCACCAACACATAAAAAAAAAGGCTGAGGGAGAAAAATGCTGCAGAAACAAGAAACAGAAACAAACAAGACCCACAAAATAAATGAGAATGAACAGGTGCTTTTTAAACGCTTTGCTGTCATCTTTAACAATATCGTAGAAGCGCACGGGGGGTTACAAAGCTGACATTGTGATTTTATTTAATTTAACCCCAGTTTTCACTCTGCAACATCGCCCCCTCATATTAGACCCTTAAAGTGGTCAGAGAGATGACAAACCGACCGGGTGCAGGGCGGGGAGATGACGAGGAAAGAAAAAAAGGGAGCAAATGTGAAGAAAAGTGAGTGAATTTGCAGCATTCCCCTCTTGCAGTTGTTTTGGGGGGGGTTGTTTGTTTTTGACATTTGCAGCATTTTTCTTTTGCATTTATTTTGTGGGGTTTGTAAGTCTTGGCATCTGCTCCGTTTCTGTGATTGCAGCGTTTTTCTCCTGTATTTGTATTATGTGTTTGTGTGTTTTTTGCATCACTTCTGCGTTTGCAGTATTTCTGTGTTTTGCTGTTTGCAGCACAATCTCCCCTGTCAGGAGAATCCACAATTAATTGCACGTTCTGTTTATCATTTAACCCACACATGTTGAATCCTCTCTACACACGTTAGTCTCTAGAAGGCTCGATCACGTTGCCTCAAAATGTGTTCTCTTTTGTGCACATTTATCAACTTTTCATGAATAATATTGGACAATGGTGCACTGTGGGACACTAATCAGCATGTGGAGGTGGAGCTCACAGCTGCCTGGTTGTGCCAGGCCTTTTCTGGGGGTCCTAGCAGCACTAGTCAGGCTCGGAATGGGGCTCAGGAGGACCTTCTTCCATCAGACCACTAGGTTCCTGGGAGAAAACCACTGCCTGTGTTTTTTTTTCTTTTTAAAGTGATGCAAAATTTGTTATTCTGCAAGAAAGTCATGAAGTCCCTGCTTGGACTGAGGATGAATGTAGAGAGTATGAGGGCCCTCCCAGAGATGAAGGAAAGGAATCTGACAGAAAAAACGGACCCTTGCACAGATGCTAGTGAACCCCAGTGAACTAAACGCAGGCCTCACAGGGTGAGCTGGATGCACTGCACAACTAAGGTTACGCCAGGCCTGACTTGACTTTGATATTTTTGATTCCCCGTCTGTTTACCGGAGGAATTGGGGTGGACAAGAGCAGAACATCTTGTTACGGCGAAAGACAAGTTTGGATACTACTTTTCTAGACTGGGGGGGGGGGACCTCAGTGAAGGATTCAAGCCGCAGCCTGTCCTGAAGCATTACACCAATCAGGGTTTTAGTGATACTCCAAGCCAGCAATAGCAGGGAGATCATCCCTGAGACAAGGGAGCTCACACTGTTATGGCCTCCCCTTTTATTATCCTTGTCTGGGAAAAATAGAATTCCACTTGGCTTCAGCTTGACACTTCACACCTACTGCAGTGTCAGTAACCAAGTACATACTATTCACACCAGAAGGCTTGAATGAATCACTTCAGCTCATGTTCATGTTTTATTAAGGTCAGTTCACTTGTCATGGGGAGCATGATTCAGCCAGTTAAAACACCTCAGTGTTTGGCTGTTTGGGGGGGAAACTCTCCAAAGTTTGAATAAAACTTTTTTTTGTTGTTTTCAGGTTAGTAAGTTGTGGGAATTGTTGGTCAAAAGAAAAAAAAAGAAATGCACAGCAAGCCCTGAAGAGGAAGAATCACTGCTTAACGAGTTAATGAGGAGCTTATATTAATGCATGGTGGCTGGTGGGCGGGGCTTAGCGTGTCCTCACACAGGTGAAATGAACACAGGTGAACAAAAAGAAGAAGAAGAAGAAGAAGGAAAATGACTAGAGAGCAAAAATGCAAATAAAGCGTCGCAGTGAAGTAAGCAGAACAGCTAAATGACAGATATATACATACATGGTGGAGAAAAGTCTGGCAGGGGTTTTACAAAATATGTTCATGCATTTCTAATTATTTGGAAAAGACAAAGAATCCACCAAGGAGGGACCTGAGGAGGAGCAGCAATGCTAATGCAAATACAAATAATACTGATGATCCAGCTGTATGAAATCTGCTCCCAAAACTCTGATTTTGCAGTTTTATTTCTGACTCTGCTCGACATAGCTGCAGCGAAGCCTCATTCTCTGTTCTGTCCAGGTTTAAGCTGCAGTAAGGACCAAGTCAAGGCTGTTACCAGCAGCTGAGAACAGTGGAGGCTGCTGACCTCTGCCAAAGCCAGAAAAGCACAAAATCAGGATCTAAAAAAGGTAAGACTATTTTTGTTTTTATTTAAATTATTTCTTTTTGATTAATTTTTAAAATCTGTCTCACTGGAGGAAGTGTTTGTAATATCTGTGATCACAGAGGTAGACGAGTGCATTTAGAACAAGGATGCAGTTTAGTTGTAAAAAAAACAACTTTTTTACTTTTAATGATTTTTTAAAATGTGAATGGCAATTTTCTGTTTTTACCTGTGATTTCATCATAGGATTATAATTAGCAGTAAATCATTTATTAAAACAGGATTTTATGCTGCTGTATTGAATGAGCTGTGCTGCTGTAAATCCTGTGTTAAATGCAGGTAAACTTATTAGTTTTGAGTGTTTAAATATAACGACTGATGTGCAGTAAATCCTTCAATCGAAGTTGATTGTCGTTATTTTTTATTGTGCATGCGTGATTCTGAGGGGGCCCTTTTACTTGTAAAGGCTGAGGGGGGGCCGTCATGATCCGCCTGTGACTTTATTCCCCCATAAACTATCGTAACATCTTAAACTTTGGAGTTCAACTTCGGTAATGAGGCTGAAAACTGTTTACAGTAGAGCTCCTGCAAGGGAAACTGGGCACTCGGGTGCCTGGTGGAAAAGTTGTTACTTATTAGGAGGGAAAAAAGTACAAACTTTCGAAGCTCCAGCTTTCTTGAAAACTTACCGTTTATGTTCATAGAGTAAATCACAAATGATCGATCAGATGCTGACAGCTCATGTGAAACATTGCCATGAACATGTGAATGATAGTGCAGGTAGGTAATATATTGCAATTGTGCAATTAAAGTTGCACAAAAATAAACAAGGCATAGTTCAGACCACGATAAAAAAAAATGCAGCAGACACAAAGGAACAGTGATCTAAAGATAGATGCTCAGTTCTTTGTGGCTCTTGACAGTTTGACAGCGGAGATGTATTTTTCTTAATGTACGACAACAAACAACCACTAAACAATGTCAGGTGCAATGCTTGCTGCTGAGGAATTAAAATGGGAAGGGACTATCGCTGCTATAAATTATGATAAATCAATATCTCTATAATATATCTCTACAACTACAATGTTACGTAATTGAACTTGATGTCAAAAGAAATTTACAACATGTGTCAGAATCAATTTATGATTGTGTGATGAAACAAATATAGCTAGAATATATATATAAAAATGTACATAGTGTTTTATTATAGTTAAAATTGTTTATTTAAAGTTGAAACAAGACCAAACTGACCTAAATCAGGGGAAGAAAAAACTTAAAAAACTTAAGGTAAGTTTTCTGCAATGCAAAGTTCTGTAAGATGTTTAATATTGAAATTATAAAGGAGCCATTTAAAAATTAAAATTATTTGCACAAACAGCTCAAATCTAAATTAAAATTATAGGCTTACCACTAGATTACCTTGTTCCTGGAGTCAAGTCCGTTAGTTTCTCCATTTCTGAGCTTGAAGGTTAATTTTTCACTCTTTTAGTGTTTCAAAGCAGAATGTCAAAAGAGCCATAAAGAGTGCTGTTTGCCAGGCATGTTGTTAAACCTTGAAAGCTGCACACAAAATGCACTTTCAATGTCAGGCTCTATCTATGCCCATTTCAAATGCAATCAACCCATTAAATGAGCATTATTAGTGGATGTCAGCCTAGTAGATATATGACTGTAGGTGGATATCAACCCATTGGAATACAAACCTACGATGTTGTTTATGTATGTACAGGCAAACTTGAACCCTCCCAGCGCACAAAAAAGAAGATATCTGAAAGTTAAGGCAGAAATCCAAAATATTTGCTTATTCATGAATTCCTTAATTTTTAATGATGATAAATGAGTTCTCTTACGCCACCACCCTGTTCTTTCCCTCTGGAGCACACACACACAGGCACACACACTTCCCTCCCACTCTGTCTTGCTCAGTCTCTGCCACCCCGGAGAGTTCACGGCTTCCGCTGTTTTAACCTCCGACCCCGGACTGTCCGTGCCGCCTATGCTGCGTGTCACTCACCGAACGTTTGTTCGCCTCTCGTCACTCCCCGTGCAGCTCCCCCTTCCCCGGAGGCTGCCTGCAGGCCACAAAGAATACCGGAGTGATTTCACATCCCTTCGTACCAGCTGGTAATTTACTCCACACAAGGCATCTCTGCTCCTATCAGTGAGATAACGCTTTATTCAGCCTTTCTCAACCACCCCCCCTCCCCCAGTTCTTCTGTCTCGTTTCCCGCTCGCTATAGCAGTGCCACATGCTCTTCATGCAGCAGGACTCATCACACAAGGTGTCGTCTGCGATAACGCTGCAGTAAATAAACTCACGTTACTTAGCTTGTAATTAAAAGTTGTGTAATTCGAAGTAATTAAAAGTCTCGTAATCAAAACTCACCATAGGCGTCTGTCTTGCTTGTTTTACACAGTCAATTCAATTCAATTCAATTCAATTCAATTTCAATTCAATTCAATTCAATTTATTTGTATAGCCCAGAATCACAAATCAGATTTGCCCCAAAGGGCTTTACATTGTGTACAAAAGCAACACAACATCCCCTGTCCTTAGACCCTCACATCGTACAAGGTAAAACTCCCTAAAAAACCCCTTTAACAGGGAGAAAAAACGGAAGAACCCTCAGGAAGAGTAACAGAGGAGGAATCCCTCTTCCAGGACGGACAGGCGTGCAGTAGATGATGTGTGCAGGTGGAGAACATTACAGAGAAATTTGAATATTACAAACAAACAGAAATGTAATGAATGTTGGTAGAAGTGGAGGATGAGGAGCAGGATCCATCACAGCTTTCAAGTTTCACCAAGGCAGCCTCAGACCCTCCAACATCCGTAGATCCCTCAGTGGCTGTACTGCAGCATGCTCTGTGAAAGAGAAAACACAGGGCAGGACTCCGGAACCACAGCAGATTTAAAAGTACAGTAGTGGTACAACAGTATCACAGATAGAAGAAGAAAAAGAAGCCCAGGGCATCTCATGAGGACCCGGCAGACTAACCTATCGCAGCATAACTATAACTAGGCCAGCCAGGGCCGGCCCTAACTATACGCTTCATCGAACAGGAAAGTTTTTAACCTATTCTTAAATATAGGAAGGGTGTCTGCTCTCATAGTTAGTTAGTCTCAAGGAGTTCTAAAGAAATAATGATAATACTGCAAAAAAAGAGAGAACTGAGATCCTTGTTTGGTTTCATGCCAATGCCAAAGTTCCAAGGAGCAGAATTAAACAAGAAAAATATTTTTTAAAAAAAGTTAGCATGTTCTTCCTGTCCTGTCACTTTGTCTATATTAGGTCTGGGCTTCTGTGGTTTCCTTGCATCAAATTGCTTTTGAACATTCACTGCAAAAATCACTGTCTTAACTTTCTATAACCAAATATTTTTAAAGGCGTTTTGATTAAACCCACTGGTGCAATGTTTTTTTTATTTTTATGTCATTTTTAGACCTATGCTTTAAAAATAAGCCATACTTACAGTATTCCCTATACCCTGAACCTTAAAAAGGGTAAAGGGCTCATTTTAAACCTTATTTATGCGTTAGAAGGGTAGTGATAAAAAAGTATGAATGAAAGGAAAAAGAAAAATTAAAATAAAGTACAACTTTAGCTCCTGAAGGATTTAAAAGGATTTATTGCAAAGGTATAGAAAAGAAATATTAAAACTCTCAAAGGAGTACTTAAAACTGAAGTAGGCTTACACTAACATTGATGTATATTATTGGATAGTGGAGACACAATAGTGGATTCAACAGATGTCATCCCACAAGTAAATTCCCAGACTAAGGCCCATTTACACCTGTGTTAACATGTGGCTTGTGTCTGGAGCCTCAGAGGAGAAGCACTTTTAAAAAATCAATTGAGTATCAAGCACATTCCAAATATATATGTTTTACATATAGACAATTATGTACAGAGTGCGTGCGTTTCGTTCCATCCACAGTATGCGCCTGTTTTTGCTGTGTCTGGAATATAGTTGACGGAGAAGTTAACAGGCAAACTTTTCATTACCTCCACAAAGGAGGCATATGAGATTAGATTAGATTAGATTAGATAGCTCCTTTATTGTCCCACAGTGGGGAAATTTACAGTGCTACAGCAGCAGTTAGGAAAGTTACAAAAATGTTTTTAAAAATTTAAAAAGGAAAAAAAATTAAAAAATTAAATTAAAAAACAATATACAGATATATACAGGTATATACAGGTATATATAAATATGATTATAGATGTATTGCACTGTCCATTTTTTCTGTTGGGGGGGGGGGTTACTGAGAGCTGTACTTGTTGTACAGTCTGACAGCTGTAGGAAGGAAGGACTTCCGATATCGCTCCCTCAGACACTTTGGATGGATAAGTCTGTTGCTGAGGGAGCTCGTCAGTCCAGACAGTGTGTCCTGCATGGGGTGGAGGTGGTTTTCCATCATTGATGATATCTTCCTTATCATCCTTTCCTCTCCCACCACCTCCACTGGGTCAAGGGAGCACCCCAGGACAGAGCTGGCCTTCCTGATGATCTTGTTCAGTCTCTTCCTGTCTGCAGCTGTTATGCTGCCTCCCCAGCAGACCACCCCATATTGTATGACTGATGCCACAACTGAGTCATAGAATGTCTTAAGGAGTGTCCCCTGCACTCCAAAAGACCTCAACCGCCTGAGCAGGTAGAGCCTGCTCTGGCTTGAGATGACACTCAACGTGTATGGAGTATGCAGTTTCAGGACACAACTAGGGATATAACAAGAAAATGACTTATTTTCCTACCTGAATTATATTAACTAGAACACAGATTTGAAGAATATGGTTCTGCTCAATGATAATGGGGAGACATAACTATACACATATTGTGGATAGATACAGCCGTGATGAAAATGCACTCTGACTCAAATCAAATTTAGAAATTCTAATATATATCCATCAGGAGCCCCCCACTAGGCTGTAATATATTCTAGAATACTTTACCTTTATTTATTTATTTACCCATAGTTTATCTATTTTACATACAGACAGTGCCTAACTTTCATGCACAATAGGTTGTTTGTGAGCAGAATTGTTGATAAGTTGTTATTTAGCTAAAATTCCAACAATGTTTAATAATGTTAACTTATACAGAAATGGTCGTTTGACAGAGAGTACAAAGCCTGATGAAAACTGTCCATTAAACCATCATGTATGTATCTACCTGTTATTATTATAATATTAATTATAACTAATATTTTTAATATAATTTGTTATATTTTCGTAATTTGTCTTAATTATTCTTAAATTATAGAATAGCTAGACTTGTACAAAAATATGCTGATTACCACTATTAACAATTTAATGCATTTGGATTTTTAAGGATTGGAATCTAAAGTGGGGCGACATGGTGGAGCAGTGGGTAGCGCTGTTGCCTCACAGCAAGAAGGTCGCAGGTTCAAGACCTCCTTGGTCCTGGGTCTGGGACCTTTCTGTGTGGAGTTTGCATGTTCTCCCCGTGTCTGCGTGGGTTTTCACCGGGTACTCCGGCTTCCTCCCACAGTCCAAAAACATGCTCAGGTTAATTGGCAACTCTAAATTGCCCGTAGGTGTGAGTGTGTGAGTAAATGGTGTGTGTGCCCCACGATTGGCTGGCGACCATCTGGGGTGTATCCCTGCCTCTCGCCGTAACGCGCTGGGATAGGCTCCAGCAGACCCCTGCGACCCTAATGAGGAATAAGCAGGTATAGAAAATGGATGGATGGATGGATGGAATCTAAAGTTTTGCATCGCTGCGATTTTCATGCAGTTGAAAGAACAAGGAATTAATGAGATATTTCAACAAAGAAATATCGCGGGCCTGGAGTTTGACACGTGTGATCTAGAATGTGTTTTTTTACTTTACCAGTATGCAGTCACATTCTAAGGAAATGATAAAGTAAACGCAAACTCCATCCCATGAGAAGCAGACCAAAAATACATTGCACTTGGGTCCGTGTTCAGTTACAGATGAGCAGAGTGAGGTGATAACACACACTGTACTCACTCATCAGGATTACATCACTGACCAACAGGGTTTTCACAAGAGAAAGTACAGCCTTAGGCCACAACTAAACAAATCTAGTTTTTTTTTTTTTAATCCACATACTTTTCTGTCCAATTCGGCCTGTAAACCCACAACCACGCTTATCTGTAGATTTGTCAAACTGGATAAACAAGCAGAGAGATTGGAAAATATTGAGTAGATTAGTGTAGTGACCCCGATTCATGACACCGAAGCGTGGCTCACACATGCTCACAGATGGCAGACTAACTCACATTATGGCTCTGCTCTTGATACTTTTGGTACCGTTTGCAGCGTGACGGCTACATTTTGAGGTTACTGCATCAAGTGCGAGCCATGACCTCCTCCTGCAGATAAAAACATAGCCTCTGCCCCGTGCCTGTTACAAAAAAATAATATTTCATTTACATTTCAAAATTGGTTGGAAAGCATTGATGCAGATGGATGGTGGGTGGATGATGTGTTTTGTAATGCAGTTGAGGTTGAAATAATAGGCCATGCTATGATCTGGAGCATCTGTAGTGTAGATTCACCCGTGTTTTTGAATCACTTCTGCATTGCTCTGTAAAGGAGGACGACGGATAAACGTTTAGTGAAAGCCAAGCAGGAACAACTACAACATGTTTATGGATGCTACCATTTCACATTCACTAAATGCAAATTGCAACTCGGGCTAATGGGAACGTCATTAGTTTGTCAGGTATTTGTCATAAAGCAAAGTACCGGATGAATGAAGCCTTCGCCCTAATGATGGCCGTTGTTAGGATCATCAGGGTAGTTTCGATTTATCCTGAGGGGGGGTATGAATGTCTGAACCAAATGTTACGGCAATTCATCCAATAGCTGCCGAGACATTTCACAAAAAAAAAAAAAAGTCAACCTCATTGTGGTGCTTGGGGGGAAATCTGGGGATTTCCAAAGTCATTAGGATCCATCCCCGTGGAGACTATTACGTTGCATGGAAAACCTAATCTGTACATGCCAAGATATTGCAGTCAGGACAAAAAAATTGTGCAACAGACCCACGCTGCCTCCTCTAAAGCAACCCCCCCCCCTACTGGGGCAAAACTTAGCATTCTGTATTAGTGCTACTAGCGCATTTGAGGACTCTAAAGGAGACTCCAACAACACATGTTTTTAGAATCAAACATGCAACGCTTGTAGGCACCTGTTGCCCAACTAATGAATGTGCTATATTTGCATCAGAGCTTTGGACCCGGTAGGAGGTGGTGGTGGAATGTATAAGGAGAATCCTTGGCTGTCTGTAGGGCACACAAGCGTTTTTATTGTGGGTTGCTGTTGGGATTCGTTGTAACAACAGCTACATCCTCGCTGCCAGCTAGCTGCCAGCCGGGATTCACTGTCGAGGGGTCGCCGGCTGACCTTGAAATCTGTCTCTTCAGACAAGATAAGAGAGTGTACGGGAGCCTCAGACAGGAGAAGCACTTGGTCTGGCTTATCCAGCGCTCTGCCGTGTCTGTTGTTAAATGACCAGTTCCCTGTGATTTCTTCTTTTTTTTTTTTTTTTTTTGTCCTTGTCTACCCACAGCCTTTAGCCTGACAGGGTGACAGCTCCGCGTCAAAGGGTTTAATCATCACAGTCGACACCAGAAGGTAGCAGAATGTTTCCCTCCGTGGCCACAGCAGCATCATTAAGCAATAAAGCTGTCAGCGGCTAACGGCGTTTTTGATTGTTCAAGTTTGGTCGGATGCTTATGCACAATGCCACACGTCCCTGATAACCAGACTGAAGCCTTTTCATGTCGCATGTGGGTCATGTGGATGGGGTGTGACAGCCATGATGTTGCAGGATGATAATGATTTCAGTTTCTTTTCTTTTCTTTTCCCTCCGACAGGGGAAACAAAATAAATGTTGTGCCTTTCAGTTCCGGGGGAAAAAAACAACAACAATGTATTAAATACAATTTAAAATGAGGGGAATTACAGCCTTTGGGTATTTATATTTAATAAATGTGGACAGAAAAGTCTGAGTGTTTTGAGGGTTTTTCTTTTCTCCTCCCACGAGAGGTTTGAATTTACAGAGTAATTAGTTGAGTAGAATACACCCTCTAATTTACCCCCAGCCCATTCTGCTCTGCTCTGCAAAGTTTACATTTGGTAATGAATTAAGAGCTGTGCGCTATTAAAAGGCGGTTTTGCTGACATCTCTATAAGCTTAAGATAAGCTGGGCCTAAATCAAGAAATATGCAGACCCAGCACATTGCAGTCCAAGGAAATCTTAGCGAGAAGAGCTTTCAGCGAGGGATAACAGCAGGTATATTTGCCTTTGCATTATCCATAAAACATCCAGGTTTGTATTAATTTGGAAATGCTTTTAATCCTAGGAGCATAAAATTATTTTATGTCACTGCTTCAAGTAATGTAAAGGATTTTAAAAGATTGTTTTGCTGTAAAATTATATTTTCAAACAGTTTTATGACAAAGCACTTAAGGTGTATTACTTACATTATGTTTAATTGATATTATTATAATAGCAGTTTAACTAAAAATCCTCCATTGTAAGCATTTCCAATTCAATTTCTAATGGTCCAATCTGCAGCCATAGTGTGTGCTCATGCGTCACATGACTATTGTGTATTTCTGCTGCTTTCTTTCTTGATCATATTGTATAGCCTGGAGATGGAAGCTCTCAACAAAACAGGGTGAATTAAATTTAGTTTTCTTTGTGGAAATATTCTGTTTATTTTTTTCTCTTGATTCTTGGTCCCTGACAGTATCCCTTTTCCTTTACAGACCACATGTTCTATATTGAATTGACAGTACCTGTCTGCATGTTGAGTGCTGAGTGAAAATTGATGTACACATTGATTCCTGTGGGCTGACTGACAAAACTTTCTGGCAGCCATAGTTTTTTCTGTCTGAATCCCGTCACCAAGCTGTGAGCAATGTGTTTCTTTCATTTTTTACACTGGCTATTTTTATATTTCTTTGTTTTAACGGCATGCCTCT
The DNA here is from genome assembly GCA_036785175.1 of Eupleurogrammus muticus. Taxonomy (NCBI): domain Eukaryota; kingdom Metazoa; phylum Chordata; class Actinopteri; order Scombriformes; family Trichiuridae; genus Eupleurogrammus; species Eupleurogrammus muticus. Next base: position 17,032,432 of record JAYKQN010000013.1, on the reverse strand, counting down.
AATTTGAAATTAACGATTTTTTGTTTTTTAGAATGTTTGACCTTTTGCTGCTGGGTGTGCGGCCTTACAGCTTTTGTTCAGTTTTTTGTTGGGCTCATTGCTACACCTACCTATGTATTTGGTCCTCATATATAGTTCACTACTGCTCCTTATATATGCAAATGATTAAATAAATACTTTAAATAGTGCCCAAAATGGCACATAAAGGAATGAGAATGCAATTATCAATTGTGCACACATATAAAGGAATGTTAAGAACATAAAGCCCTGCTTTTCTAACCAAGACATTGTGCCTCATGTCTAAAGTGTGTTAAAACTGCATAACCAATAAATACGTACACCTTGCTGAGCGCTTACATTTTACAGATATTGATTTTAACCAATCAGACTCGAGTGTGCAAAGCGTAGGCACCGTAGGTGCTGCTGGGAGGACAGGCCAGACACTCTTTAGTTGTTTCATTTCCCCTCAGCCCTCAACATATGTCACACATAGGCCACCTACAGATCAGAGGGATGGGGAGTAGAAGAGATAAATGGAATGCACCTGCCCTTGTTTACTTGCAGCCTAAACTATTGTGGATTGACCAGCGATTGTAGACTTAGTCCTATGCTGCTATTCAGGATTTGGTAATTGGCTCCATCAGATTCTGATTTGGAAATAGCCTACCTATACAGACCCAAAATAGAAAAAAAAAATGAAACCGAAAAGCATAACAGACAGTGATGTGTTTGAACTGGAGGAACAAGGAGGAAAACAAGACCGTGCTTGTTAGCTTTGGGGACATTGAGGAGCCTGTGCAGGAGGCATGAAGGGACGTTGTCGTCCAGGCCTTGCTGCTGAGGTCAGTGGTGCAGCGATGAGGAATCGGCTGGCACACTGCATCCCTGCACCTATCCATCAGCTGCTGCACCACAACTATTTATGTCACATTAAAACAGTACTGCACAAAACCGTAAATAAACACAAATATGTACTTCAGACATGCCTTGCTCTTTTGCCAAACTGTAAATAATAATAAGTACCAACATATTTTGACCGGAGAATGTTATTAGAAAATCAGTAGCTATGACACATATATTTAATTTAATATACATCTTGTTAACCATTTTCTTGAAAATTCCAGGTAGTCTTTCAGTTTGTGCCTGAATCTGGCTTCTCTCTCCTTGTAAAAGAATCTCTCTGCCTTCGCTGCGTTAGTGGAGTAGGCATCTTTTTCCGGTAAATTCAGCCTTTGTTGCTCACACATTTCCAGTTGAGGCTGCAGGGAAGTGTCATGTGGCGGCGGGATTCCTCCGGCACGCGGGATCTCGGGAGACTCTGGCAGACAAGTGACTGTGCCAGATGATGGCTGATCTTCCCCGGTGCGTGAGGCAATCAGGGCCTGGGGGACTAATCGATGGCATGACCCGATTGCCTCATGCATCAGGGAAAACCACTGCCGACTTCTCTGCTGTCGCCTCGCTCCCCGATCAGTCCCCCTCTCCTGTCGGAGCTCGTAAAACAGCAGCAACATGTTCTAATCTTTTCCTTTGTGAAATATATTTGTTTTTTCAGTGCGCTATAGTGGCCTAAAACCCATGTAGACAAATATATCCCGGTGACCTTGTATTTCTGCCTCTCCTGCCGTCCAATCATCTGTGCAACATGGGCAGATGTCCTTGTTGCACAGTTGTTGTTAGACAATTCAAGTAATGGTAGTGTGTTAAAACTTAATATAGTACAGATAAAATTAAAAGCAAAGTAATCAAAATGTGTCTCGAATAATCATGAAAATTAGTCTCTATATAAATGAAAACTTACTTTTGGAAAAAAGCATTGGAACTTTATTTAAAAGCCTCTTTGCTAGTTCCTCACCTTGATTTCACCCAAAAACAATATAAAACCAGTCATGGCTATTAAAAATGTAAATGTAAAATTTATGGGTAATATGATATAAATAGGCTATATATAGAGCAATTAAAAGTTTATTTTATCATAAATTAGCTATTAGTTGCCACCACCACAGCCTGTGTCTCTGTTTTTACTGCCCAGGAAAACAGCTAGTAGTGGTGTGCCCAGACGTTTTGCAGGCCAAGGGTGAAAAGGTAAAAAAAAAAAGGGCCCTCCAGCATATTTTGTGCCACTGAAGAGGGCTCTTGTGGCACAGTGCTCCTCTCTAACCAATCTAAACCCTTAAAATCCAATTCCCCTTGCCTCAACACATTCTCCACACCGCAGGCAGCTTTGGGGGGAAAAAAGTGTTTATCAAAACAAATGAGCTCAAGATGAATGTGAATTAGCTGCACTGTAGGGGTCAATAATGTTAATTATGTTGGAACCAAGCAGTAATAAGAGTGCTATCTTAAAACTTAATCTACGCCGCAGTCGGAACAACTGGTGGCGAGGAGTTGTGGCCGTTTCGTGGAAGGTCACGAGATTTGATTCACTCGACAATCAATCTGCCTATAGATCCTTTTGTCCTTGAGCGAGACTCTGCTAGTCCTGGATAAGTTAGTTTGTTCCAGAGAAAAATGTAATTTCTCCCTAATGAGTATAGTGACAGAGTATCTTTGCTATACTGCAAAGGTCTTCAGTGCCCACTTGGTTTCTCAGAACTAAGACCCAAGGCAGGACCATAGTTGAACCAGGTCCAAAGTCTCAGGTCTGAATGGCAATGTGTGCCATACTCGAGGGGGATCTGCATAAACCTGAGTGGACTTATCATGTGGTAGATCGCAATCACGGCGTGAGAAAAACGGTGTATTTTGAAGAGATAAGGAGAATATAAACAGAGGTATGGGGGTTGTTCTTTGTCGTAAAAAGAAAGAGAACAAGGGACATAATACAGTTTATGTCATAAGAAATCACCGTTCTCTTCTGCTTTCACCAACCGGACGTGGTGCAAGACGTATGCCAGTTGACATCAATGAGACCGGGATGCCACTACTGATTCATCTCAAGGAACAGAAAGCACAACGGTTGACCTGACCTTAAATCGTTAGACCCTTTATTGTCCCCTTTGTGCACCAAAATGAGGGCCACACTTTCAAATCCCGTGAATGTGCTTGATCTTATCTATCAACATATATTTGAATATAATGTGGTCGTTTTCCCTTTTTATTTCCTGGAGTGGCAGAAATATGCTGCTGTAATTTCACATTTCATTTCATTCACTTTTATATTTAACTTATTTTATGTTTTGCTCCAACTTGGCATACCTTTCTCACCTTTTATTATCTCTGGCAAATAGGGGTGGAGGGAACGGCCTGGACCTTGAATCGTTTAATCTGAAATATCACAATCTAAATCACTGCTTCTAGTGTCTTTAGCGCCGGGTTGACACCTGTGTGCCCTTTGTCTTTGACTACTACAGAAATCTCTGTCCTGAGTTAAAGTCCCTTTAATATATCACAGTTCTTGCAATGCACTGCACATGGTTTGTATAAACCATACAGTATTGTATGGTTTGTGTCCTTAGTATTTGTGAAGTGAAAGACATAGTATGTATGTAGTAACAGCAAGCAAAAAGGCATTATGGCCTGAGTCCTTGAAAAACAACCTGTTCCAGCAGATCACATCGTCCTTATACAGTTTTGATAAGGTTTTATGCTCAAGTGCAGCTTGTTCATGCAACACAGTGAGGACGTCAGTTTACTCAATAGGTGAAGAGTATGTTCAGTGCAATTTGTAAGAGTTGTGATTGCCAATGAAAATGTAGAATATATTCATTTTAAAGTGACTATATATTCAATAAAGAAATGTATCCTACAGTTCCTCTGTATACTTTATTCTCTTTTATAAATATGTGTAATTTAATTTTCATGGCATACCGGTATGTGTCTTGTTTTACTGTGTCAGTGGAAACAAGAATGAACGCTGCTGTTGTTTAGTTTCCTTATGCAGAAAAGATTGTCTGTTTGCTTTTCACAGCGCTGTGTAACTCATGTTCAGGCAAGCTTAATAAATCTTAAGTTGTGTATCAAACTTTTTTTCCACCGCTGACTGATGTCCTATTAAGTGAATGTTAACCTCCCAAAATGTTGTTTCCTTAAAATATCACATTTTTATTATGAAAGGATTTACATTGGTCAGATATAGACCCCCTTGTACATGAGTTCAGTAAAGTTAAATACACTGTGCTCATAATAATTTAAATTTGAATGTAGCATATTTACCAAAAGAGAAAAGAGTTTCCCATTTAAAGAAATGATTTAAATAGAGCAAGATAGAGTTTGCATGCATCCCCCCAAATCACTGAATGAGTGTTCCTTTTTTATTTTCAATAATTCAGCTTTTTTCAATGCTTCTGTATTCATACCCTTTGTATGCTGTTTGCTGCAGCGTTATTCCTGCTCCTGATAACCCGGCCCCTAAAAATCCTGCACACCGAGTAGGTGCATTAGACATTGACGGGATCTGTTAACTTTGAGCGGACTGGGCGGATTCAAAAGTCCGGACCCAGACAGTAAGTGCACCAATTTCTAAGACTCTCTTACAACTGTAGAAATCATTGACCGTAATGTTGGTTTGTGTTTTAGAATTCCTTGTTGTTTGAGTCAGTATTTCATGCCTGATGAAAAATAAAGCCAGCATCTCCACTCTGTGCTTAGTCCACATTTTAGAGATGTAATTAATATTTGTATGTATTATACAATATCATATCACAGACTCCTGTCCTGATAAAGCTGTATTTGAAGCTTATATTATAAGAAAAAAGACCAAAATAATATATTAAAATCATCTAAATATATGCTAGGGTCCTGCCAGCAAAGCATTTGTGAGTGAGTAGGAAGTTGGTCCGATACCCAGCAACGTTTGAGGTCTCGCCCTGAGTAGCCGGCCAAGACGCGCTCCGTTGTAATCGGCGCTCGGAACAGTTTGTCAATTGATGCCGATAGATTAAAATGAATAAACAAATGAATACATAATTACATATAAAATCCCTTTCAGCCTGGAGGCGTTACCAGGGAAGACCGAACACATTTCCTGTCATCCCAGGGGGCGTCGTGATGACTTTAGTCTCGGGCCCTGCTGTGTGGAATTCAGAGTGTGCCGCATATTCCCTTTAAACTAATTCGGTCATGGATGTCTGGATTTGATGCAGTTATGAGGCACTTGGAGCTGTTTTTCGCAGGCTGTGATGTACAAGGATCAGAGGCAGCTCCGTGTGGGAGTGTGCATTCAGTCGCACATGCCACATTTTCTTGCCTTGTTTGCAGCGACACAACGCCTGCTCTGGCCCGTGCTCTTTCACACGGCGGTAAACACGGAAAAACACCATTAAAAAAACACCCCGCTAGTGTATCAATTTATTTTTAGAAATTCATAACTTTATATTCTATGTGCATGCAAGCACTGGTGAACATGTGGTGGTTAGTAGCCAAACTTATATCTGCACTGGGCTAAATATGCTTGACTGTAATATCTACAGCACATAACTGTCACTACTGCAATTCCAAATGTAGTTAGTATCAGTTTCATATTGAAATATAGTCCTTATAACCATTATCTACAGTAGATATTTTAATGCTGAAAATAACCACAGCTCTGTGACCTTGGCATAGAATGCAATTTATACTTCCACTGTAAACCTCAGTGTATCAGTGGACTGATAGTACGTTGTGTAAATAATGTAACAGTAAAAATATTACATAGAAGATAAAATCCCATTATTCACACATTTAGAAGATATGTCTACAAAACACTAACAGAAGCTGTTTACATTAGATAGAACGTACAGCCGCTGTAACTATTTATTTATAAGATTAAGATTTTTAAAGATTGAGGAGACGGAAAAGGCTTTTTGCAAGCTTTCTATCAGTGAGCATCAGTACAGTGCAGCAACAATCCTGTAATAGAGTGTGCTGTTTATCACCAACGCTGTACCCTGTGCGTACTGTAAATTTCTCCACGGAATCGGCTCCCGAAAAAAGCTCAAAGAGAAGTTGCTGTCATCCTCCGCGAATCCCGAAAACCTCTGTGCTTTTTTTTTTTTTTTTGCTTTGCAAAGGCGGCTCATTCATGTTGCAGCCTCGGCTCCCGATTGGTCCGACCGAGCCTGGCAGCTCCTCTCAAGTCACATAACCGGCGTCTTATGTGAGCCTGGGTTATGTGAGCTGCAGAAGCTGTGAGCCAGCGTAAGAAAAGGGAGCTGACGGCTGCTGAGAAATGTCACTGGATTTGTCGTTTGGCTCCTGTTTGAATATTTAGTCACTAGTCTGAAAAGGCGCCAAATATGGTGAAGAAGTTGCTACATTGGCAACAACGGTGCATGGTGAGCAGGCAGCAGATTTACGGAGTCTGGGCACTGTTGGGTAGATATTATACGGTCTATTGGCTGATGGTCTTGTGTGTGTAATACTTCTTCTACTTCTTTCATTGCAACACACAGTTAAATGTATGCAACGTTACATTACTGTGTGAAAGGTGAATCTTTTCATTTAATTTGAATAATTGCCTAATGAGAAGTCATAGACTCCACTGTATACTACACCATTGTTACTGTTGCAGCTGTAAAAATGTTGATTTGTTTGAAGTGTCACATAATGTTTATTAATAGGCTTAATCAAATTATGTTATGTTCTTAAGGACTTAAATGGGTGGATGTTCTTTTACATGCTTTAACATCTCACCAACATTGACTTGTCAGTATGACAACTGGAGTGATTTAAGTCCTTTTCTGCGCTCCAATTGTGTGCTTCCTTGTTTGTTTCTTCCATCGCTGCAAGGCTGACAGCTTTATAATTAAAATGATTGTTTTCCCTCATTGCTAAGAGGCACCTGTTTTTGTACTTGGAACAGTCAATAAAGCACAGCTTGGCTAGCTACTCCAACTATAGGCTCGATCAAAAATAACTGAAAAGTGAGCGTTCCTCATTAGTGTCTTCTAGTGGGGTTTCTTTGTTTATTCCTACCACAGAGTATAGGTTTTGATATATAAATTCCCTTTTTTATGTTGAGATTTATTAGAAGCAGGTTAGTTAAGTTAGTAACAAATGTAATTACCAATTAATTAATTGAAAGTGCAGCTAATATTAGCTAATTTAGCTTAATTTAGTGTTTCCTGCAGAAAATGTGTATCTCTCAGAAATGTACATATTTAAAGTGAACAGTAAAAGTGTGAATCTCTGTAACAATCTGTATCAGCCTTAATCACAATTATAATCATTATCTTTGCAATGAATGACATTCCTATTATAAAACCTTAATCATCACTACACATTATCAACTATAAGCAATTTGAATTTGACATGTCCAGAGGTGCATTTCCATAATTGGTGAACCATCACCCATCCATTCATTTTCTATATCTGTCTATTGCTCATTAGGGTCGTTGCCTGTCTATCATGGAGCACACACACCATTCACTCACACACTCATACCTACGGGCAATTTAGAGTCTCCATTTAACCTCAGCATGTTTTTGGCTCTCTGGAGAACCTGGAGTAAACCATGCAACCTCCACACATAAAGGCCACAACCCTTGTGAAGTCCCTGAACCTGTGAGGCTACAGCGCTGCCCACTGTGCCTCCAGCAGTTCATGATTATTCACTCCTTATTTGTTCGTCATCCGTTTGCAACATTACAGTATATCCCATTAATGCACAGATGGATACATTAAAATGTAATTAGCCCTCTGATAGTCACAAGCTAAAACAACAGCTCCCATCTTCTTATGGAGCCTTTTTACTGCAAGCTGTCATGCGCTGTGTTGCGGGGCGATGGTGTAAAATTGTTTTTCTGCGGGGAAACGATTTTGGATTTAGAAAAAAAATGTATGTAATCCCCCGTTTTCATTTGCATATGACATGTGTAGCGCGGGAGAGTGAGGGTTGAATCACTCTACGATGATTGTGTGATTCCCTCAAGGGGATTCAGAGCTTGACTCCAACCCCGCCCCGGCCGTTAAGCGATAGAAGCAGATTGATGCCTTTGAAATGCCCTCCAGAGTCACTTTCTTTACCCTGCAAAGATGGGATGACAGGTTCAGCGCTCGTGACTTAAGATGCAGGGTTTTACTGATAGTCCCGAAGCCAGTGTTGACATCAAGCTATTCATTCGGGTAAAAATGTAAAAAGTTATTTCAATATTTTCTGCTCCAGTCACTCCGGTGAAAGAAGGAGCGGAATGGATCTCGCAGCATATCATTAGTCTATGAATGAGTGTACATGGTTTCGCTAATGACAGTGAAAGCAAAGCCCCGGGCTTATCTCGCCGTCACCCACTTTAGGATCTGCTGACTCCGCTTTGTGAGAGGGAGTGTGTGCATGCATGCGTGTGTGCGTGTGTGCGTGTGTGTGTTTTTCCTTCAGGTGCAGACTGTCAGAGAGACGTTTGTCGTTCTTGATCCTGGCAGAAAATACAATAAGCAGCTCAGGGAAACGTGTGATTGCTCACTTTGTGCTGTCAGCACATGCAGTATTTAACCTTAACAGGTGAGAAATGTGCCGTTTACAGATGTTAGGGTAGACTTTGTAAAGTGAACACGTTCACTGAAATTCACCAAACTACTTTGTAAAACTATATTTTAGTGTTTACTATGTGCTGCTTAGCATCCAATATGAATGTCTATAAATAGCTGGGGAGCAGTGTCTTAATGAATACTGTAAAAAATCCTTCATTTATATATGACACCTCCCTCGACACAGTTGTAAGCGTCAACAAACTTGGTCAATAAAACACTTTCAATGCTTTAAATCATTATTGGCATTTAGTATTTAAGAGTATGAGCATTGCATATTTTCTGAATACCATTGATTTGAAATGTATGTAAAATATGAACTATATATTATTAAATATTGCTTTGTAATTCACTATATTCAAACTTCAGTCGTTCTTTCACTTTTTTTTCCTGATTTTTTTTTTCGTTGGTATTCCTGTTTTGTTTTGTGTTTCCCCCAGCGGTAATCTCTGGGGCTGAAAAAATAAAGCCAACAACTCCTCTGTAAAATCAGCTATTCTTGTTATTCTTTCTATACTTTGTTTCAATTTGTTTTAATGCCTAACATCATGCATAATTACAGAAATAGCCAGTTTTGATGATAGGCAGCAGTGTTTCCCACACATTAATTTAGTTTATTTAATTCAGTTGTTACATTTATAAGTAAAAAGATGTTAACAAATCCAATTTTTAATATTAAACTTCAACTATAAATTTTCATCTATATTGCAGACAGGTTTTAAAATAGACATTGTTAATGCTTAATAAAATGTAATTTAATATGGTATCATTGTTATTTCAGCACATGTATTTATTCTCCATTTTTAGCTTAGATTACATAATTAATAATTATTAATTATAATGTATTTGTTATGTAATGTTTATGGGTCAAGATATTTATGCATTGTATATATTGCCGTCTTGGACTCTACTCCATCATGTGTAGCTCACAACCAAAGCATGCATAGCAAAACATGATGCATTTAGTACACAGAGCGTGTAGGTTGTGCAAAACACAGAAGAACTGATGGAATTATATTTAAGTATTGGCGTGAAGAGACACGTGTAGTGAATGTGGGAAAACAAGGTCAAGAGTTGTTCTCCATATGGACTAAAAAGGAGGCGTTTCAATTATTAATGAAACCTAAAAGATTTTACAAGCAACAAGGGAATAAAGACGTGTTGTTGATGCCGATCCAAAAGTCAAGGCAATTCATCAGAATGTCATCTTTGTCTGCACGGTTTCAGTTTCTGCACAACATCATCCCAAGAGGACAATGACTAAGTGGTCAACAGCAGCATCAGTCAAGGAAGTCGGGGAGCTCTTAAACACTCCTACAATCCTGCAAACACACTGTCATGAGGTCAAATTTTTCAAAACATTTTTGAACAAACAATATCCCGACAAATAAACACTTTAGAGACATTGTCAGAAAAGATGATTTAAGTGCAAGCCTGGATCATTTCTGATCTTTTGTGGTGGTGTAACTTTGACAAAGTTCACATGGAGATTGATTTGTTAAGCTCCCCGCTAGCAGCATTTCTGGCCACGTTTACACAGAGTTACAGAGTCAAGTGCTGCAACTTCTTTTTCTTTTTGCCTCATTCTCAGTACATGTGAGATACCTGGAATAACAGCAGAATGTCAAGTCATTTTGCACAGATGGCTCTGCAAACAAAAATGGCATTTGAAAATTGCCGGACTATTAATTAGAGAAGATCCTCCTCCTATAAAAACACCATTCAGTTCTGGCAGGCTGTGCTCACTCACAGCAAACAAGAAAATTTAATATCTGGGGAAAAAAGGTGAAGAAGCAAAATAGTAGCCTCATTCTGACTAAACGCACTCTTTAAATTCAGTTTTCATATGCAGTAGTTTCCATCATTCATGTGTATCATATAAAAATGTGTAGTACATATAACCGCCTTGGCATATCTCTCTCTCTCCCTCATATATATATATATATATCTCATACCTTCAGTATACGACAATTATATTCTATCTGCAACAATGATCATTGATCGTCACCTGTTAGCTGTCCCACTGTCTTTGGCAGAGAACATGTAACAGACTGGTGAGCACAATGCTACTGCCGATTCATTTACCACACAGTATTGAGGAAGGAAGTGAAAGCGCCAAACTGTTTTGTTGTGAGTCGTGTTTTATTTCATGTCTCTGAGCCAAATTCTTTGGGGCAGTGAGGCCCTAACACGTGAGTTCTGTTCATGAGTTCTTGCATGAAGAGATGGTCTTCAGATTAATGATGCTAAAATGGAAACGCTCTCTTAATGTTTAATGCACATGCTATAATGCACATAACAATATATGTATTCCTAAAAAAGTTTTCCAGGCTTTATTTTATGATAAAACAATTTGCAGCAGTTTTCACGGAAAAGAGATATGCAGCATCATGTAGTCGCTTTTATTGCAAATTGTACGTTAGGGCCCGATTGACTAAGATCCCAAATCAAGGGTGCTAAATTGCATGTGAATTCTAACAGATTGCATCTGTGGTAGATGAGCGCTCTGAGGGTGATCAACTAAGAATAATTGTGTAAATAACAGATGAAAACACAGCGGTGATGGCAATATTTAAAAGAGGGTTTTTGCTTGTTTAATTGTTTACACATAGAGTTTGGAAGGGCAGCATTTGTGTGCTTGCATGCAGAAAATGAGCTTTTCTTCAGGAAAAACGACATGATCACACATCACAAATCTCCAAACCCAGACAGATGGAGGATGGTTGATTTCATCAGTTAGTTGTGATAATAATAATAGAAGCACAAATTAAATTCATTTTTTAAAGGCATTTATATGATTATATTGGACCTGCAGAGGAAGTTTGCATGCTACTGCTAACGCAGACAAACAAAAAAAGGTCACCACCTCCCTCTACTCAACAGAATACATGAATGCATAAATAAAAAAAAAAAAATGTATACTTACCTTTGTCACTGGGGGAGTTTTCATAAAAGCAACATTCTGTTTAGCACTTAGCAGGAATTATTGATGCCTTTGAATGCCAGTAAAATCAAAGCATAAACAGACTGCTAAAATCTATTCCAGCAGGCAATTCTTAACTAATTATTAAAACAAAAACTAGTGTTGCACACATGCTTTTCCGGGGAGGTAATTAGTAAATTTGCTCTGACAGATGTGGGATGTGTCTGTCTCGCTGCTTGACGGCGGGGGGGGTTTGAAAGTCACGTCATTTCCCAGAGAATGCTGGGAAAAAGCCAGTTTCCCTCATGGTGGAGGTGTTGAATGCTGCTTGGCTGTTAAAGAAGAAAAGTAGTGATGAAAAAGAAGTGGAAAAGACTTGTAAATCCCTAAACGCTAAACACTTTTGTCTGCATCAAAGAAAACCAAGTGAGGAGGAGGCTAAGGTAAGCCCGAAAGACAGCTGAGAGCAGGGGATATGGGCTGCTATCAGTGGGGTCGAAGAAGTCTGTGATAACATCTACACACACTTGAAATAAAGCAAAACTGGTTCAGTTTGTCAGTTAAGGAGGACCGGGTCCTGTGGGGGCCGCTATGGGGGGGTTCGGTTCTGGACCCACTGACACAGGCCATCCAGTCCCTGTACACTCAGTGCCAGAATTGCTTTGCATTGCTGGTAATAAGTCAGATTTGTTTCCAGTGAGGGTTAGACCCAGCCAGGGCCATGGATGGAATTTCTAGGTGCAGCCAGGGCATTGAGGGGCTGCTATAGGGTGGCCTCAGAATTGGGTTGCTGCTTTTTGAGGGCGATCTTGTCCTGTTGGCGTCATCAGACCGTGACCTTCAGCTATCACTGGAGCGGCTGGGATGAGAATCCTCACCTCCATATCTGAGGCCATGGTTCCCAGCTGGAAAGGGTAGATTGTAGCCTCTGGGTTGGGGATAAGATTCTGCCTCCAGCAGTGTTCTAGTATCTTAGATCTTGTTCATGAGCGAGAGAAGGAAGGAGGAGGGGATTGACCGGCAGATGTGGACTCATCTGTCGTGGTGAAGGAGCTGAGCACAAAAGTGAAATTTCTTGATTCACCAGTCAATCTACAGTCCTACTCTGACCCATGGTCACAGGAAAGGGAAAAAAGGATCGAAACATGAAGTGCTTGTTGTGATGTCCCTTTAAAGGCATTGCTTTTTTGGCAGGAGACGGCTTTCCTTGGCCAAGGAATTGTCGGTGTTAAGCTTGATCCGCCATCTCCTTCAGGCTACAGGGAGATCCTCCATCCTCTGTAGGTTTCTACCACGAAGAAGACAGTGCACAGTGAGAGTTCACTGTAGGCATGTGCACGTACCATTATTTAGGTGTGTGTGTGTGTGTGTGTGTGTGTCCCTATGTTTCTGTTTGTGTGTACTACTGTACTGTTCTGTGGTTTTCATGTAGATGTGATTACTGAATGCCAAGATGCGCTTGCCTTTGTTTTGTCTCTAAAAAGCTGGTGGCCCCCTCTGGAGTGCAGGTTAGCAGGCCTCATGTTTCTACACGACTAACATCGGAGAGAACAAAGGACCCCTGGGGGCTGCTGCCGGCCTCCTGGCCAATCAGAGGGGACGGCTTGTCGCCAATCCATAACGCACATTATTGCTCGCAAATGTAAGAGCCACTTTTGCTGGGAGAATTATATTTTTTATTATACAGTATTGGTGCAGTTCCTCTATGCATATATAGATGGGTTGAAAACTGGATGAAAATATCAGTTTATTACATAAAATATTTTTAAAAGAAATAGGATAAAACCGATCAGTTTTGTTTTTTTTTCACAAGGGACAATAAACTAGGCAAGTTGAGTTTAAGCATTTAGTGTGAACTGAAAAATTGCATGTTCTTAAAAGAAATATCAGAAAGGGCAGTCTCAGGGTAACCTTGACAAGAAGCAACCATGATAAAAAGAGAAATGTGAGGTAGGGCAAATATATTATTTGTGAAGCGTAAAGCCAGCTTTACAAACAAAAATAAGTAGTGCATTGAGTCCATTTTGATACTGATTTTGAGTTCACATTTGATACTGATTAATTGATTGATTGCATTGCTTCATCATGGAACACAGAATTCACAATTGGGTAATTTTTGCAATATCTGTTAAAAACTAAATAATAATAATTAGTATTTTCCATAGACAAAGTAGCATTGTGTGGTGCTCGGGGCGCTGAAAATAAATGGTATAATCTAGCAATTAAATGAGTTAAATACTGTAATTACACCCACTCACTCACTCACACACACACACACACACACACACACATATAAATATATATATATATATATATATATATATATATATATATATATATATATATATATATATATATATATATATTGCAGCTGCTGGTTTTATTAAAAAAACAAAAAAATTGAATTTAAGACATCTACAGCTGTGGTCTTCCAACTGCATTGAGTCTTAGGATGTCACTACAAGTGAACTTATTCAGACTTTTCTAACACATACTATTTTACATTGTTTTTAGTATGTAATGGTCCCGCTCAGCCCTGTGTGCAAAGTGAACAGGCGTCGTGTATTTCTGGATTCACTGGAGTATTTAAATTGATGCTCAAATTTGCTCTTCACAGTGAATCACTGAATAATTAAGGACCTCTACCATTTAGGGAATTAAGAATGAGAAGCATGATAGTGAAGAATCAATCACAGGGTGGGTGCATTTTGTTTTTTTCATAGTTTTTCCATCATTGAAATATACAACAGCACAATATTTTATTTATTTTGTATTATGCGGTATATTGTATTCACTGCCTAATTATGGTAATGGCTTTGATTTACAAGGCATGTATGTACTATAATTCCCAATACAAAACTAGCAGGGGAAAGACATAGGTTTAAATTGGTGTAATTGTGTCAACATGTCGATTATTTTCTTGATGATGTTTGACAGAAACAAACAAGGGACATGGTGTACTCCAAATAAAAGATTAAGAACATTGATTTACCAGAAGCACAACAAGACAATGCACTTAAACCTCATTATTTGCTGAGCAGCTGTGAGGTCTGCGGTTAATTCAGTGTTGTACATAATCATTACTTCTCCAAAGATCTCTTTAGTGTAACATACATGGGTTCATTAACATGCATCTGTGTTTGGTTTGAAGAACCATGTTCTACCAATGGAGACTCTAAGTGATACTAAACCGTAAATGGTCTGTATTTATAAAGTGCTTTTCTAGTCTACTGACCACCTAAAGTGCTTTACACTAAATGCCAACCTTCTCCCATTCACACCTTTATGGTACAGCTATCTGGAGCAATGAGCCACAGCCGCCCCCCTAAACTAACTAACTAAATGTTTTTTTTTTTTTTTTTCCCTAAGTCTATCCCTTCTTAACATTCAGTCAGTAGGACGGAGCCAGAACTGGCTTTTTGCCCGGGCACACCAGAAAGCGGCACAGGACGTTATTCATGCATCCCGACCAAACACATGGGTTTGGAAGCGCTGACGTGTAGCGACCACTTGTTGGGTCTTTGTTGCTGCAACAAGGCCACTCTGATGGTCTTCAGTTTGATCTGTTATGGAAATTCACTCAGGTTTAATGATCTCTCATATGCTGATGGGGCGTGGTTCTGTTTAACTGCATTTATTTCTGCCTTTCAATAAGGACACTTTTCTTTATGCGATTTTCTTTTTGTTGGATTCACTCTGAAAAAATGTGCAAAGAGATTGTCAAAGAAAACACAAGCGTCACATTCTGATAAATCACTGTTTTTGTGGCTTCTAAGGGTGTTTTTACACCACTAAATTGATTATTTGGCATATTTTTACTAGCCTATAACTCTAGACCTGCAAACAATTGGTCCGATTTTCCTCAGTGTCTATCTTCAATCAGACAGGAAATTGAATAATTAGTATCCCCGTCCATGACGCATCTCTAATAGTTTGTTTTGACCTCAGTTTGTGTCCTACCAGAGGCGGACAGAGACACCTTTTATTGAGTTGGCCTGAGTACGGGTTTCACACTAAAAAAAATCAACCAAACTAAGCGTCTTTGGTTTAAAATGGATCATTTGGTGTGGACCAACTGCACCCTAAGTTATAGCTCCATAGATATAGCCCTGGCATATATTTAAATGTTTTAGAACGGCTCTACCTGGTGAGGTCAGGCAGAAAACAACGCCCCTACTGAGCCAAGTCGCTGTCCAAGCACTGAATAAAGAGCCATTGTTAAAACTTACTGACTCATGAGGTGGGCGAAGTGAGAATGTGAATGACTATTACAAATACTACCTGACAATTCAAAAGGTCCTTTTTATGAAGGAAAAAAAAACACTTTCAGTGCTTACGTGTAAATTTTTATTAGGCCTCTATTGTTTCTGCTAGTAAACTGTGAGAAAACAGAACTATGAAATAAGACCAAACCCTCATTCTGGTGTGGATGGGCCTCTGCTGTAGTGTTGCTGAGCACAAACCATTTAGAAATGGCTCTAGTTGTGATGTCACAACAGGAGTGAGAGTTAAGAGGAACTTAGAGGGCAGATTGTGTTACTGCTACACATCTAACTCGGTTCTCTTAGAACACAAAAGCATGTTAATTTAATAAATAGACCACATATTATATATAATATTGAAATTAAAAAATGGCTTCTCTAATGCAATATGTCATAAAAACAATCCTAGCACAAAAATGACCTGTAAATGCACAACACCTAGATTGTTCATATAAGAGAGCTGCCTTTTTGCAGTGGGGAATTAACACTCTAACAATGAAATGAAATGGCACAGAAGTCATGGCTCAGTCATGACTCTTAGTTTGAAGAAACAAGAAACGAAAACATATTTTTAAGTGGCGCCTTTATTATTATTTTAAGGGGCAGCCCTATGAAGGTGATTTGTGACATCAAAAATAAACCGAAACCAATTCTGGTGGAATCATAGGCAAGGCAAGGCAAGGCAAGGCAAGTTTATTTGTAGAGCACAATTCATACACAGGGCAATTCAAAGTGCTTTACAGTTACACAAAATCACAAAAGGAGAGCAAAACATACATAAAATCACAAAAGGAAAATCATAAAACATAGAATTCATCATTAATTTAAAAAAGAGTGAAGAGTGTAGATAAGATACTTTCAGTTTTCGTATGCACGGTTAAACAGAACTGTTTTCAGCCTGGTCTTAAACATTGTCAGCGTTGAGGCCTGTCTCACATTCTCTGGAAGACTGTTCCAGATTTTAGCTGCAGAAAACTGGAATGTAGCTTCACCGTGTTTAGTCCTGACTCTGGGCACCTGCAGGAGACCAGTCCCTGAGGTTCTCAGGGTCCTAGATGGCTCGTATGGCTCTAACATGTCACAGATGTATTTTGGTGCTAGACCATGAAGAGACTTGTACACAAGTAAAGCTGTTTTAAAGTCTATTCTCTGAATGACAGGAAGCCAGTGCAGAGACATGAGCACTGGACTAATATGGTCATATTTTCTGGTTCTAGTCAGGACTCGAGCTGCAGCGTTCTGAATGTTCTGTAGTTGTTTAACAGCTCGTTTAGAGAGACCAGTGAGCAGGCCATTGCAGTAGTCTAACCTGCTGGAGACAAATGCATGGATCAGTCTCTCCAAGTCTGGTTTAGACACTATATTTTTGATTTTGGCAATGTTTTTTAGATGGTAAAAGGCTGTTGATATTGTTGACTTTATGTGGCTGTGAAAGTTCAGGTCTGAGTCCATTAGCACCCCTAGATTTCTAACCTGTGTTTTTGGTTTTAGAGAACGAGACTGAATGTGACTGATTACACGTTCTCTTTGCTTCAGTTGCCCAAAGACGATTATTTCAGTTTTTTCTGAGTTTAGCTGGAGAAAGTTGTTTTGCATCCACATAGTGATTTGTTCAATACAGCGACAGAGTGAATCCACAGGCCCATGTTCACCTGCTGTCAGAGACGCATAGATCTGAGTGTCGTCTGCATAGTTGTGGTAAGACACATTGTTGCTGTGTATTAGTTGGCCTAACGGAAGCATGTACAAATTTCCAGTACACACACACCCACACACACACACACGCACACACTGAAAATAGACCTAACAGTGAAATAAAAGAGGTTTTCTATCAAGCAGTTGAAGCTGAATGTTGCATTTTTAATGAGGGATTAGCCGTAGATGCCGTTTTAAGGACTTTAATGTGGTAATAGTATTTTTATATAACTTAATACAAGTCTGGAGGGGATCTTTAATATTTTACATGTGGCTTGTTATTCTTGTACAATGACGCTAGGAACATCTCTGAATATTTTCCAACACTGCTATCAGAAAACTTTAGTTTAGCACAGCTTTGCCAAGAAATAGCTGCTGGAATAGTTTTCTTACCATCTAACTTGGTGTTAGGCAGAGCACTTTTGGCTCCTGTGAAAACAGCTCTCTGCAGGGAACTGGGTTGATTAGAGCAACGAGCTGAACCATGCTGTAAACGCCTTGTAAAACCGAACCAATTAACTTAAAGGATGCTAGCTCTAAAATTCTGTAAATAGTATTGACAAAAATATGACAAATTAATGACCAATGCAAACTTCCACCAGGTATTAATCTGTAATAACCATTAATTTGGGCTGGGTGCACATTCACATTTACACAGGGTCCTTGTCCACATAAAACACATGGGTCCTGTTTGTATGATTACCATGCTTTTAGATTGTTGCTGCAAACAACAACTCGAGCCATATAATTCTATACATAAGACAAAAGATATTCATAATGAAGTGCAACAGACAGTACTATATTCTGCATCTATATGTGCGAGTGAGTGTGTGTGTGTATGTGTATATATATGTATATATATATATATATATATATATATATATATATATATATATGGAGGAGCCTATGCTCATCCACATGTGCCTATTTATTCTGTCTTGACAGCGTCTAACATGGAAATCTGTGATTAGAGTTGTTATCTCATACTGAAGCATCCCTGAGAACATGCAGGGTTTATGTTTCCACCCTTTCATCCGTGACTCCTAACCTGCGAAGGGAATTTTCGCATCTTGTGAGAGCTCCAATTGAAATCTCATCATCCTCCGGCCCTCACAGGACTCTATTCAACTTTAAACGCTATTAAATATTTCATTGTCACTTGCACTGTCGTTGACATTGAGCAATGGGTTTGTCACGACAAGAATTCTATACAGTGCGTCATGCCTGACTGCTTGTTCGATATTCCCACAATGATTACAATGTTTTTTCTTGTGTACTATACTCTATGTAGCTCGAGCATATTAGGATGAAGATAATGGTAAATATATAGACTGCATTTTGCACCTTTTCTTGTTTTCTGAACACTCAATGTGATTTACAATCAAGCTGTTCATTCACCCATTCTCACACTGATTGTAGGCTCAATAATTTAACATGTAGACTGACGACTGTGGCCCAGAATTGAACAGTTGTTTTTCCAATTAGTCGATGACTCCTGACCCACAGCCATAAGGAAAATATACGATTTCTTACTTTTCATTCAAAACAGAAGTTTACCATTCTACATAGGTGTATAGAGACCCATTTCCAGCAAGCATCACTCCAGTGTTTAATGCTACATTTAGAAGCTAAAGGATGAGTAAGAAACCATTGTTGGCACAGCTGAAAACAGTTTAGCTGGTTAGATGGAGCATTATTTGACGAAAGCAAAGTTTGAAGAAGAAAATTGTTATTTCAAATGAAAATCATTATGTCTAACCTTGTCAATGTTTTGACAATTTTCTATTAATTTGGCAACTCTTTTGATAAATAAAAGTATGGCCTTCCATGAAAAACATAAATACAAACTTTTGAACAGTAGTGTCTACTCTCTGTTATACTTGGTAATATGTGGAGAAAAATCATTGCAGCTTTTTTATGTGCGTTTGTGGACAAAATGGTAAAGAAAAACACTTTCAGGTGAAAGAAATCCCAACTTTTTTTTTTTTTTTACAGAGCACAGTGTAAACATTTTTTGTTCCTCCAAGAGGCCAGAACGGTATTTTAAAGCATCCTTTCAGCATTAAAAATGACTTCATGGAATTCTTTTCAACCTTTGGAACAACTGGGTAGAGAATGATGAAGATGAGGGATGAAGTGATTCCTTTTATAAACAGATTGATACACAAAAAAGCCTTTTTTCCACTTGTAAAAACAGCAGTAACTACAAAATCGGTCAGTTTTGACAATATAGATTGTTTGAAAAAAACAATCTATTTAATCATATTCTTTTATCATATATATATATATTTTAACAGCAGCCATATTGACACCTAATAGTAGAGTAAACAAAGATATAATCAATGATTGTAATTGGATTTCTGTTACAGATCTGCTGAAACTGATGTGCTCTGTAAAATAAATGTATGTTAATGCTTTTTATTTCTCTGGCAAGCCGTGTGGGGACATCAGGCTGGCCATACTGTCAGGCAGAGAAGAACCAGAGCTAACTTTTGACTTAATAACAACGTGTTGCGTTCAAGCATCGAACCAATACAGCTGCAGTGTTGCCGCGTGGGACTAAATAGCATGTTCAATTCACTTGACCACAACGCTAACACGGATTGATAAACTGCCTCTGGCAACTCTTCTCCAAAGTAATACGGTCACTGTAAAGCGTTTTTCCTGTTTGGGAGACGGCGACATTCAGTGCTCAGTCATCCACTTACTATCCTGTCATATTACTCAGACTAACCGAATCTGCTCTGAAATTGAGAGTGAATGGAGATTGTTGAGTTGGCACAGTGGGGAGATTGAAGATTATTCCTTTTGCTTAGCTCTGTCAACAAGTGCTGGTCGGAAAAGGCAAAATCAAACCATGAAATTGCAACTACATGTCACAATTTTATTCACAATGTTGCTGTATAATGTGGCCAACACCTTACAGGCAGGCACCGGAATGATGACGATCATCATCATAAAACACAGGTATCACATATGGCTGACTGAGATTAAATTGGCTACCAGACAGAATTAATGATTATAAGAAATTATTATTTAATCATTAGGCTTAATCGTATGATTTAATTTATTGAATCTAAAATTGGGGCATTACCTTTACAATGATAGCCAATTCTCTGACTCTGTCCCATAAATTATACTAAACTATCAATTTTAAACTGTGATTAATAATTCACTTAATAGAACTTAACCAAAATGACCTCATCAATAGCTAGTGATGGTTGAAGGATTTGGAGATTGGCATAATTCACTCTTTTACTCTCAAAGTATTACTCAAAAGCCTTTATTCAACAGAACATGAAAAACACAAAAATTTTCTAACTAAATGTCATTTTGACATAAGATTGCTGCAGTGATGGTTGTTCCTTTTGTTCTGCATTAATGATAGTGGACTCATGTAGGCTTAAAAGTACTTGTGTGTACCTAGTTAGGTCTTAAAGTCCGTCTTTGTGAGTTAAGAGGTTGAACACATTACCAGGTTCGTGTTCAACAGGCTTGCTTAGCAGTTTGTAACCTGGGCAGAACATAGCAATAACAGAACAGTCATATTACCAGTTCATGGAAAAGGAAGAAAAGGAGGAAATGGAGCAGAGTTTCTGCAACACCTTGCCTCACCTCTAATGCTAGCAATAAATTATATGATTTCCCATGAGCATCTCTGACTTTAAGCAGCCCCGGCCTGTTTCCTTCAAACCAGCAACAGCGAGCCTCAGGCCTGTACAATTGATCTGTTCAGCAGACCCATTTGTGCTTGTAGGGAAACCTTGAATCTAATTCTTAAACAGATGCTTGATCTACTACCATGGAGAAGGTGGCAGATTGTGCAGGCAATACTTTGAGCAGAGAAGCGAGGTTTCAGGCCTATGGCCTTTGCTGCATGCTGCTGAGAGATGGCATCATTTGATGAGTTCAAGTATAAGAAGAGAAATGAAGTGGTTTGTGGTTCTGGTGACAATAGGAAATTCTTGGTTGGAGTTCCACTTGGAGGTATGAACACTTTGTGAGAGGAGTCACAGCAAGCTCAGGCTAAGTTCTCTCTTGCTCAGAGTGTCTCATGTTTAGCCAATATTCTCCTCCTATATTGATAATAGAACATGTAATATGTGCTACCACCATATAAACTGAGGGTTTGAACGCGACTGATTTTGCAACTGAGGCGAGGTAGCTGACCGGTGGCAGAAAACATCGGCTGACACGAAGCGAGGTGACGCGGGAGCGGCTGTGAAACGGTGAAAGAAGAGAAGTATCCAGCCTGCTGAATGCCTTCCTTCACTGATATTTCACCAAATAACATCCACAATACCACAAGAAAGGCTCGACAGGAAATTGATGCTGCAGCAACACAACTGTAGTGCAGTGTGTTTTCAGCCCCTTTTGTGGCTCTGTGAACATCGTAACACACACACACACACACACACACACACACACACACACACACACACACACACACACACACACACACACACACACACACACACACACAATGTGCAGTGACTCATCTATCCACCAACATTCATGATCACTATCATCCAGGTAGTTTCTGACATTCATGGTCGTCTGCAGACTTGTTTTTTCCTGTGTGGCCCCGTATATTCCTTCAGACAGGTCGCTCTTACAATTTGAAAGCTTCCAAGTATACCAATTTAAAAAAAAAAAATACTTCATGAACACTACCCTAGAAACTCTTTTCCAAATTCCTGCTCTCCATGTTCCATGTGTACAGAGTGTGTTGGCAAACTGTTCCGAAGAACAGATGGAAAGACTGTGTCCAAAATCCAAGTCGATCGTCCATACTGTCTCTAAACAAGATAGTTTGTTTCTTACAGCCTTCCAAAAACGACCCTGTTCCAAAACTCATCCTCTTTGCTATAAGAACCTTGGTCTCTGCTGTCAATAGAAAAGCTGTGTAGTGTTCATGCTAGTCTAGACTGACATTCATCTACAATATGTCCATAGACAGACTGTACCTGAACCTAGACCCTCATTTGATGCTTTCAGCAGTGACATTGTGGATGTAAAGGTTCTTTTGTGTGACCTGATGAAAGCAATATGAAAGTTTCCCCATTGGTTTTTGTGTAAACATACAGTATATAATCCACCACATTCACAACAACCACCACCGCCTGAATGGTGTTTGAAGTACGTGTAAGACGAGGCGTTATTCAAACTTGCTCGGAAGGAGTATTTCTTCACCTTTGCCATCTTGCAAACTGCCAAACCAAAAAATGTTTTACGCCCATCAATGAGTACGCTCCCGGGCAGCTTTACTGAACGGCCGTAAAAACTGATAAACAGACTAATGGGGGGGGCTTCCTTGAACAATGTACATTCCAGCTACATTTTTCAGCCTGTCCTTAGCCTTACACTTGGCAGCACCTGATCACAATGACACTGGCAGGCGGCCCAGGGCCAAAGAATCTACTGACTGAGCTGCTAGCGTGATGGAGAGAGAAGAGAGCAGGGCTGGGGGATGGGGGGGGGGAACTAAAAGAGATTTAGACCCTCCATCTATCCAGGAGGGGAAAGTGAGATCACCAGCAAAAAAAAAAAAAAGAAAATTGATGAGCTCCCTGCCTTGGTCTGTACCCAGTGGGAATATTATGAATGCAGAGTTATGTGCTTCACACAACACATCCTCATAATTAAACTACCACATAGGTCAATTGTACCCTGCACTCCGGAATGACCCATAGCAATGTTTTCTAATATGCCAACCCAATCTGCAGTAATTCTAAAAAAATATATATATATATTAGGTTTCATGGTCTGATAATGTTGTGTTTAATGTCCCGTTCGGTTTAGGCACAAACACCACTTGGTTTGGGTTAGTGGGAGATCATGGAACGTTTGGGTTAAAATGATCTATTTAAACATGGGGTGGGTCAGAGTTACTGCTACTTATTTTTTTTTTTTATCCAAATAACTTTTTGTTTGGTGGTGGCATTTTCTCATTACTTGAGTTTTTTTTTTCCCCCTCCCTCCCTCCTTTTTTTTTTTTTTTACTTTAAACGCCATCAAAGATTTTAAAAGGCTTAAGACCTTGGGTCACATTGATGCTGTGTCCCAACTTGCATCATTTTTCACTTACACTTAATATTTCAAGTACATAAAAGTGCATTCGCACATGCAGTGTGTGAAAATGCACTGTGCACTCAAAATGGCCAGAATAGAACAGAACCTATATAACTACATAGCACAAGATAGCAGAAGTTCCGTAGTGTTGAAGTGAGGGAGGCAACAATGGAGCTGATACCGAAAAAAACACTCATTGTAACACAAAAAAACTCACAACGGCAAAACACAATGCTTGAATCACAAGTGGCTGTCAAGTGGCAATCAGGAATCCGATGGTTGGTTGTTCCAACAAATAGAAGACTGCAAGTGTGATTGATTCACAAAAAATGTTACTGGGTTTTGTCCAGGATAGGTTTATTTTGCAAGAATTAAGAGACATATTAGGAACTATGTGACATTACAAAAACGCATGGGAATTCATGTGACCTGTTTTTTTTTTTTTTTTTTTGAGGCTTGTACTGTGAAACAAGTTCAACATATCCTGGGTTGTCTTTCTGTTAATCAAACATTGGTGTCCTGGAAACCCAATACCTCATAACTCTGGTTATGAACCAACTCTGTCAACTCTGGGTTTTCACATCTCGCCGCAAGTGTGTCATGTGAACGAGGCGTGATTGTTAATTATGAATGACAATGTCAAAAGATATATGAAGCAGATAGTAGTACTTGTAGATCAAGTACGATAGAAATACATGTAGGTATAACAGTGTGAGTATTTTTTGCTTTTAATTTGGGTGACAAACTATTCTGAATATGCTCACAAAGAAAATGTACTTGTTTTGTCAGACTGTTTCTGCTGTTTCTGCTAAAGCAAATGGAGGGAAAATAGTTAGTGACTGATCAAGTCCATTTGACTGACATGTTGCATTTATAACCACAGGAGCCAATTCTTAGTCTTCAATTAATTTTCTAATAAAAGAAAACCAAAGCTTTCAGTTTTATTCCCAATTTTCATCTCAGAGTTGTCTCAAGTTATTCTGAGCTGCATCTGATGAATCTTGGTGTAAAAATCCTGTCAGCTGTCAATCTGGGGATGAAATAAAGCACATGAATAAATTGAAGCTAAAATTATTGACATGTGCTCCATTGATTTCTCTGTAGGGAGCTCTCCTGAAAAACATGTGGAAAGGAAAGCTTGGAAAATAAAATTGGTTTAATTATACATGCATACCTACATATAAACGTGTGTGTAGATTTCCCAACTCAGCTTTGACCTCCCACATTTGTTCCTGATGTGAGAGACGGGGGTTTGAATCCTGCTCAGGGCAGGGAGCATCCGGTAGGGATCCTTAGGCCAGACCCTTAGTGACACACCGACATCAAGAATGAGTGAACAGGCTAATGATAGAGTCATGCTGGCATGGATGTCGCCCGGGTCAACAAGGTCTGCGTCAGTTGCTAGGATACCACGGCAATCTGAAGAGAAATGGACTACTGGAACAATGCATAAATGGATGAGGGCGAGAATAAGGAGTTGTTGGAAAGCTACGATATAAGCGATACCTGTGAGCAGGTATTTATGCAGGAAATGGGGGAACGATCTAACGATATTTACACCTTTTTCCCCTCATCACTTTATCAGGTAAACTGTTCAGCGTGTTTTACAATGACAATGTGAGATTTTGTGTGTGTGTCCTGTCCGTGGCTTCCTGGATCCCGCTGTTGGTTCCGGTTCCTCTGTACAACGGTCTGTCATCAGCTCATCAATAACTCTGTCTGTGGCTTTCCTTCAACAATTCTTCAGTCAAGTGGTAGATACTGTCCTCACCTGGACGCTCTATGTTTGACTCTAGTTTTTGACTAGTGTTTCCTTGTGCTTATGCTAACACAATTTCAGTGTCCTGGTCTTGTGTGCCAAGCCTTGTTTTTTTCCCCATCGCGTTCTGCGTGCTGCTTTGAACCTGCTCGTCTGCCGCTCTATGCCAGGCCTTGTTAGCTCGGACCAAGTCCTACCATCCTCTCACTGCTGCCTGGTGCTCCCTCCAGCCCCCCACTCATTGTCCCCTCATCCTTGCCCAAATCAGATTAAACCATGTTCGACTTCATTCCTCTGTCTCTGTGTCTGCTCCAGGGTGCAGTTCTCTAACATTGCCGTTGGAGATCGGCGGTTTTCAAGCTGGAGGCAAACAGCTGTCTCCTGCATTTAAGTCTGCTTCTTACCATCTGTCTATCAAGCCATCCAACCGACCCCTCAATCTCTGATTATGGAAAATTGTCAGCTTTTACCTACATTACCTGAGCTGCGTCACTTTCTCTGGGTCGTAATTACTATGTCTGCTAGATGGTGTCTGTCAGTCAGATGTAGCTAAAAGACATTTCTGTCTGCAGTATTTAGAAATAGTGTGCTTTAAAAATATATTCACTAACGAATAAAAGTCCTCAATTAAAAATGTTATTAGAACTAAAAGTATGTTATCAGTGAAATATACTTAATGTGAAGTATGAAAAGTGTATACCCATTATGCAGACTTTTACTAGAAGATATTTTAGGATAGCATTTTTAAGTTTTAAAATTTTTAAGATATCCTTTCATGGCATAAAAAGGTCCTTTCACAAACCTTGGATTGCTTAAGTCATTACGCATACTGCATTAATCAGTGCAACAAACTTGTTTTCTGTGCAGCCTCTCCATCCATTATGTGAAATAGCAAGATGAAATGTTAACGAGGCAGTGCAGGTTAATTTGTGACACTTCGTCAGTCGTGTCAGACGGCAGGCGTGCCGTGCCGTTGATTTGCTGCAAGGAAAACCTGCACATTCTTCGTCCTCTGTGGCATCGGTATTGATTGGACATCATGCTGTGGGGTGGGAGGGTAAGGCCTTTAGAGGAAAATGTGTAATTTGAGGCTTTATACTGTAATTAAATGCCATTATTTCCTATAGTGTGTTAGTTTAGAAGAGTCAATTACTTCAAACAATCCCAGAGCCATGTTTGCTGTTTCAAACTTTGGCTTTTACTTAAAAGCAGGCACATTTGATGAAAAAAACTCATCTATATTATATATATATATATATATATATATATATATATATATATATATATATATATTGTTCATATATATATATATTGTTCATATATAATATTGTTTATAATTATTGCCCAATTATTATATTTTTTAATAATGAACATAACATTCTTGACGTACTGAAGAACGAATTTTGTTTCAAAACGAACAGTGTCAAATAAATGCAGCATCTGAAAGCATCTCCAGTGGCCACATTGCAGATCTCTCTTCATTATGCTGAATCTAGGGGAGCCTCTTGTGCCAATTTGAGATCTCTCTCTATGTCTTCCTTATATACTGTTTTTTGGTTCACTCCTCCAAACATTCTGGAGTGTCTTTGTTTGGTCAAGACAATTCAATATTAGCTTCTTTTTTTGCTAAACAGTTGTCTTGAAACAATCTGAAGAAAGTACAACATATACCTCACCCTCTGACATAGGCTACAGGCCTTTTAACCCTTTTTTTCCATTTTTTCCACCCACATGCTCTGCTTCTATTGTTACAAGAACTACAATCACATGTTCATATTTCGGCAGTACACTATGCTTTTTCTTACAAATTATCCTCATTACTTTACCTTGTGTTATTTGTTTTCTCTATAGTGGTTCCTTGATTTGTATCATCTGGTTGAAAACAGCGGCTGGTCCATGCTTTTGTTTAATGTAGGTCACACCCACATATGTCTCAAAAAGGCTGAGAAAAAACCAGAGGGCTGAGTTACATCTGTTTTTTCTCTCCTGCTTTGTGTATATAAAATTGCCACATACTCATTTGCAATTGATGACAACTTTATTTTTTATTTTTACATTTTTGGGTGGGCACCCATCATACTCATGAGGACATTTGAGTTGCTCACATCGGTGCTTTCATTTTCCCGGTCTTGACGCTCATAAATCCTTCAGAAAGAACAGCAATCTCATTTTTGCTCACGACCCACCACATCTTAGCTACTTGTTTCAAGACCATCATGGACCAGGAGGATGCCTAACGACATGGCAAATGATGCTATTTCATAGTCCGGAAAATAGCTATATATGCTTTCTGTGTCTGGCTGAAACACACATTGACTATGCAATTAGCTTAGAAACAAAGGGAGTGAACAATTGCTTCAGGTTCAGAAGGTTAATGGGGTAATTCAGGGATTTCTGAGAGTGCTGTATAGTAACAGCAGTTGTTGATGCAGCATGAACACTAGGTGATAAAGTACCATTCTGCGTCTCGTTGCTATTCTCAAGTACATCTGAAAAGACCTATTTGCACAGAAGTAATGCTACCTTGAGACCTTGTGTGACATGTAATAATTGCAGAGGTCGTCTTTGATTTTAATCCTGTCTGTAATTTATAAATTAAAAAAAAAAAAAAATGACGTACCTTTTTTCTTCCA
Source organism: Eupleurogrammus muticus (assembly GCA_036785175.1). NCBI lineage: Eukaryota > Metazoa > Chordata > Actinopteri > Scombriformes > Trichiuridae > Eupleurogrammus > Eupleurogrammus muticus. The sequence continues at coordinate 17,004,646 of JAYKQN010000013.1, read as the reverse complement.
ACATGGAGGTCATGTGATTGTGTGAATTATTATTCTTCTGATGCATGGCAGCCTCTGCCATCAGTGTATGAATATCACTGAATGAGTGAGTAAACACTTGTAGTGTAAAGTGGTCTGTGTTGTCAAAAAACTAGAAAGGTGCAAGGACTCTTTCCATTTACTATGGTGAATGTGCTGCATCCATCGTTTGTGATGGGAAAATGTCACAGAACTTAGTCCAAACAGTCACATTGTGTCATGCTGTTCTTTGTTAATTGTGTATGTGGGTTACTAGTAAAACAATCTGATTAAAATAGATGAAAAACATGTCAAACTGGTATTAAAGGCTGAGGATAGGTGACTTGGGTCCAAAGCCTTTATTTTTTACATTTTCCTGTCTTAAATGCAACAGTTTGATGACAGAGTTCGACATTTTTAATTTGCAAATGTCTCTTTTAAACACACACGTGTGACTCACACAACAAATCAAATGGGATCAAAAGAGATGTTTTTTTTTTCTCTTTATTAGATATAATTTTTCCCAAAGTAGGTTGCCATGGTAACCAGAAGGGTGGAAGTGCTTATATTCTCCATGGACAACAGCCTCAAAGACTTCATAATAACTACAATGTGTGCATTCGAATGACTAATGCAGTGCATAGAAAAGATGAATTCCTATAGACAAGTAGACAGATTGAATGTACGTGATGTTTGCATCTCCCACACACTGCTACCGCAATATGTGTAGTAAATAGAGGAAAGATAATAAATGGTTTTGTATTTTCATACAAAAAAATATGTAATGCAATTTTTAAATTTACAACAACATATCTATCCATTCATCAAACGATAGTAGGCATTCACATAGAGTGTGTGAATGCCTCTTGGAGTTTCGGCGTAATTTAGAGAAAGAAGAAAAGATGATGGTATGTGAAATTTTCTTACGAAGATTGCTGTTTTGGCGTTGGCTAAAGAAGCCCATGTTACTGCAAGATAACTGTAAGGGTATGTTAACTTTTTTGTGTAAAAATATTTTATGGCATAGATGCAAAGAAATACTTCAGCTAGGACTCAAACAGGGGTCCATTGTTTATGAGGCAAGAACACTACCCCCTACACTCCCGCAGCACACCTATAAGGCTTCAAGTTTTAATGAAAATAATATAAAAATGTTTTAACTATCAATCGGAAAATTTGACCAAAAATGAATCTCAAAAAGGATTGCCCCCCCTGGAAAAAAGTCAAATGATATGTGAGGTACAGACACACAGACTGACACACTTCTTGCTTTATAGATAGACACAATTATCACTATGGAGAGCTCAGAGAAGCTGATGTACAACTGCGCTAAGTAGCAGGGAACGAGTCTGTGTGCCAGGGAATGTAGGCTGTTCTTTAATTAAGACTGACTGTTAAATTATATATAATATTATTTTTTTAGCTGCAGTGCATGTGGAGGCTGTGGAAGAGCATAAGAAGAAGGGTAGGATAAAACAAAAGAAGTCTGCCAGCCTCCTAACCTGACAGTGATAAGCATGATCCATGGCAACGAGAAGAAGACGTAGGATGGAGGTGTAGAAGATTCGCTGTTGTGTAAAAAGGGATTTGTCTCTGAAAACAAAAATGTCATTGATGATTTTAGGTTAGTTCACCTTCTCTCCATTGCCTGACAATAAACCTTCTGTTAACAAGCACATTTCTTTTATATTTTAGTAAACACATTTGTTTATTCACTCCCGTTAGCTACCTCCTATGATGGATAAGTGTCTGGGGCTGAGTTTTCAGGACACCCTTGAACCTCTGCTGTTTCTGTGGAATGAGCAGATATCCTGACCAAGTGTCCAATTTCCATTTGTTTACCATCCTTTAATGTCAGACAAACTCTGATATGTTCGGCTGGTAAAAGCTTATGCAAAGCTAAAACAAAATTCAAAAGTCTCAAGAAAGCATTTGGCCATCGCTGGTTCCGTCTCAGATGGACCACAGCCTGCACATACCTGGTTGGTCATACTTCTCGCACTACAAACACTAACTGAAACTTTTTCTATTCGCAGAGTAACAGTCTCTAGCCGACAGATTCCATATCACATGCAGAATCTCTTCACAGATATTAGCCTTCACTTAATTCTGCCGGCAGCAAATGCTTTTCTTTCTTGAAAACTAAAAAAAAAAAAAAAACAACAAAATATGCATCACCACCAAGGGCTTAATACCATGGTGTGGTATCATATGCAAGAAATCTAAAGCAGCTTAGTATAGATTGCAGCCGGGGTTTCCACAATAATTGTCATGCAAGCTACCGCAGCCTTCAGAGAAATGGCCGACTGCTTTCACCGCGGGAGTCTTATTGTCAAACATAACTCATCCAAGCCTTCATCTCTTCACCACATTGTTTCCATGTGAGGGTTGTTAGTGCGCCGTCAAACCTCACACCACCTGCTTTAGGAAGAGCTTTTATCCACAGGCAGCGAGGCTCATCAACACTCAGCCCACAGGGTCACAAATGAGAGGGAGATACTCCACACTGATTATTCATGAGTAATATTCGTGAGCCACGTTGATTCTCATCTATTACGATTTCAGCTGTTAGAATAGAGAAGTTTGAACTCTACTTCTGTCTAATGCACTTTTAGCGTGGACGTAATTGTTGAAAGCAGTGATTTCACTCAATGTGCAGAGTCTAACGCCTGGTACACACCTAAGCTGTGTGTGTGTGTGTGAATGCGCTGGTGTGTTCTTGCAGGCTGTGATGCTGCAGCAGCCCAGCAGCGTGCTGGTTGACCAAGTTCATTTCTAACGTGTGCAAGACGCTGCATCTATAAATGGCTCGAGCAGGCAGTGTGGCTCCTGTGATGCGTTAACAAGGACGCCAAATTGATAAGAGGCATGTTGCGCAATGCGCGTGCGCTGCACTCGCAGGCGGCGTGCCACAGGTGTGGGTTTTATCTACACGATTGATAGTGTTGTTTCTAGATTGGTGTAAGGCTAAAAGTAATACAAAAATGAATCAATTTATTGCAGCGATTAAAAAAAAAAAAAAAAATTCCCCAAATTTACCAGAAAGTTGTCATTTTGGCACATTTAGTGCCCTTTAGGTGAGATTTTGGAGTGTATTTTCTTGTTTTTCACCTACTTTTTTTATTCTTTGCTGGGCTGTGAAGAGTTTTGGCTTTTTTGACATAACAGCCAGTCAGTAATCATTTGAAGAGACATGCAATACAGTTGAAGTCACATCAGATTGAGAATTGCCTTTTCCTGCAAGAAGACAGTGGAGGGGGGTCCATGGAAACTAAGGAACCAGGATGGAACTGCTGCAGCCAGGCTCAGTCAGTCAGTCCACATACAATAAGATGCAATGCAAAGTGTGTCACACAATAAAATAGAATAATGCCCCAGACCCCATCAGCATAGGCATAGTGAAAAAAATCTATTGATTAATCACAATAATGTTGTGGATGGATATAAAATGTTCAAAAATCAATTATTTTATTTGGTAAAAATGGTCCTGCAGTCAACAGAAGTTGGACGTCATACATTCGCCTGTCTGCAAATGTGACAAAGAGAGTGTTAAAGTGAGGGAGGAAACTCGTGGCAATGACCAACGGATTTTTCAACCAGCTCCATCTGTGCTAAAAGCGAGTGTCTGTGGACCAATTTTGGCTTTTATTTGGCTTCAACAGAACACATGCTGCCTGTCGACATGGCCGCGCTACGTTGAAATACCGCTGCAGCACGAGCGACTTGAGGGCTCACATATCACATCCGGAGGAGGCTGTGTCAGTCAAAGATGGACCACAGGAGGGCCGTCGTGAAGTCCTGACGTTACTTCCTAAGATATGAGGCCATACGGTGTGTGGGGAAAACCAAGGCTTTTTCCATACAAAAGTCTTTACAAGAATAAAAGTTTCTACCAGTGTAGCAACTGGATGCTTCCCATTTAATGGTGGAAAATGAAATGGAATCAAATGGAAAATAATCAACGATCGAGAATTATTAATAATTGGAAATTAGTTGGTAATCATGAGAGCACATCAAAAACTGAAACAAATAAAAAAACAAAAAAAAGACTGTTAAAAAAGAACAAATGGAACGCTATTATTGATGAATGGAAAAAACACTAGAAGTAGAAATGGAAGAGATAAATACTTAAAATCTAAAATAAAAGTGTAATAAATTATAAAATAAAATAGATATATTTATGTCTACTGTAATATACCAATTATGATTAAAAATTATGAAACCAAAATGTGTTAATACATGTATTATTTCATAAATGTATAGATAAATACTTACTACAATATATTTTTGTCTATAAGAAGCAAGTCTTTACTAATGTTAACTTTCTGCTGAATGGCTGTACTGAATTTGCATTGTGATCATTTAGTCTCATTAGTTCTAATAATACCAACAAGTAATACCTACAAGTTTGGCATAAGAGTAGAGCATTAAGCCCTCTCATTTAATTTATACAAACAGCTAATCGTCATGAATAATGCAGCAAAGCAAGTGTGGAAACAAGCTCGCAGGCCTGGAGTAATGCAAATTGAATTTGAAGATGAAGTATCTCGTAGACAAATTGTTTGTGACTTCTTCCTATAATCACTCGTGTTAAATGAGGGTGGAAACATGGAACAATGTTAAAAATGCAATTCTCCTGCAAACAAGTATGATGCTTGCATTTTAATCAGTCTCCTCCCCGCCAAGTCGTATGTGATGCTAATTTCCCAGCTGGTTCTGCTGTTGCGTCTAAGTATCTAAATCTTTCATGAATACAAAATACACTTTAAAATTGTCCATATACGTTCGGCTTTAATTGTGTTTGGGTGTGTGCTGGTGACCTATGATTTTACATTAGTTTGAGTTTTAGAATTTTAAATTAGATATTTAAAGTGTACCTTCTTTGGCGACAGTATTTCCATCTTCTTACCCTCTCCTTATTTGCACTCATTAACCACATTTTTTTATCAGACCAGGGAAAGACTGATCAATTTCTAGTAGTCTTTGCTCATTTCAGGGTGAGGACTCCACCCAAAAATCCAATTCATGCTACCTTTTAGAATAGCACATCTTTAATAAAACTCCTCACACAAAGACATCATTTTGATTCTGTTCACATTCCATGAAAGCCAATTATACTATGTGTCATTTCCTATAGCCGCCTTACATCCTCCCAGCTAATACGGTACTATCAGCCCATTCATGTAACAAGCAAGATAAAATAATATCAGAGAAAACGAAGCACTCTGTCAGGATTAATAAGGATTCCCCACACCTCCCACCCGAACAGCTTGGTACGAGAGAACGCGTGCACGCAAACAAATCCAGGCCATTGCATCTGAACATTAGTCAAGTTGAAACAGATTGCTTTGCTGACTGGCCCAATCAACCAAACAAAGATTAGACCCGAGTAAGTTTCACCCCAATAAACATTTCCTTAATGCCTCTGGTGTTGGATAAAACTCCCTCAACAAACCATGAGCTCTTGGCGTCAATGCACTAACAACAGAATCATTTCAAACTTTTAAATTGTTCTGGATAAAAGCATCAGCTGAGGTTGCTACAAAAAAATGAATAGCTGTAATTAAAGGGAATGAGTATTTATTGACATTAACGTTTATGCCAAATCGGATACCTCTGCTGTTTGATTGGGTGGCAAGACCTATTCAAGCTTCTGCACTGAATCCACTGTTGGCATCCTAAGTCCCCTGCATCGCCTTCCCTCCTGGACTCCTGCTATTATTTGGCCAGCACCCAATTCTGCTCACATTATGAGAATATGTGTTTTCCTCTGACTCTATATTGTTTGTACTGTGGGTTAGCCTTGCCAGTCTGCTTCTAAATCGTCTTATAATTTCTTAGTCATTTCAGTATTTTTTTCATCACATCACTAAAGCAAACTATTAAAGATGCATTATTAAGAAGTTACAGCTTTGAGTGACAGGTGGCTCATCACTACGGCGCTGCAATGCATTATCTGCTAAACTCTTGTCTGAATATGTTCATGGAATAGTCACTTCTGGCTTAAAAAAAAATGCAAATGCACAAGTCTCTAAACTTCGAGGGGACGTCATGTTTGCTACATCCAGACTAACCTTTTTCAACACTATCTACTGTATCCTCCCAGAATTCATTCAGATTCAGGTTACAATGTCAGCAGTTTACATTTCTCAAAGGGAGGAGGCATTCCGGAATCACATGGGATTTTGCGTCAAGTGAGCGTTTTTTTTTCCATTTTGTTTTCTTGAGGATGATTCTCTGAGGCACAGTGCTTGCTCTGCCTATCATGCTGCAAGATGCTGTTCAGGATCAACTGGATCGCGGTAATTAGTCCATATCTTTTTGAGGTGAACTTCCAGCAGGGTCGGTAAACGTATCAAACGGGGCTCCTGGCATCTATCAAGGGATGGATAGATATTCTGACAGATATTCTTCACATCCTGTATCAGCTTGAGAATTTTCTCCCCGATCCTGACACTGACATGATCTGCTACTAATGATCTGCATGCATTAAAAACTCATAGCACGTGCAAATGAATGTATAGCCCCTACTAATATTGCACAATAGGGATTAAGTTGTTTAAATGTGCAAAATACCATGCCACTTTTGTTTTAGTTAGTATGCAGATGGGGGCATTTACACATTAATGTGCAAAACCCTGGAAAGGGGGAAAATGAAAATAGATTAATGTAGCACATGCCCTGTGATCAACAAGCCCTGAACTTCAAAGATTTCTTATTAATATATCGACTACCGTCGTTCTACCCAAGGTCACAGGTGTGTGCAGAGGCAATTTTCAATTAAACGCTTTCCAGCCACAATAGACACAGAAATTAACAAAGGAGGAAAGTCAGTAAATCAATGTGCATTGGTTTACAAGTGCATGTGGGTGACTCTTACAGTAACTGCTGTCCAAAGCTGCTTTATGTTGCATGGAAAGCTTCTTCTACACGAGTCTTCACCTGTGGGTGTTGCCCATCCCGTCTCCAAACAGCATTTTTGTATCGAAGAAATTCACCTGAGAGGTTACATTGGAGACAGGTGATGCGGATTTATAAATATGAATGCGGAGAACAACGGAGCCTTCTGGGATGTTTGTGCATGTGTTGCAGTGAAAAAGACAAAAGAAAAAAATATATCCCACCAACTCTCGGAGCTCGCTTCTGCTTCCATATCCACCACAACGCTCGCGTGCGCTCTAATTGGCTGTAGCGTCTTATCACGTCATCCTGGCACGATCACAGCGATCTGCAGAGCGTGGTTCCCCCAGATTTCGGGGGAGTTGCGTCAGCGTTCTCCAAAGTCCAACAGTGATAAGTGACAAACGGTTTGCAACAGTCTTTCTTGCTGCTGCTGCCAAGAGCCTGTTCCTGGGGGGGATGTCGGGTCTCTGCAGCTAAAGCGTCTGGTGTGAAAAGTGTCAACCTTTGTTATGATTTGGCACCGTTTAAATACAACTTAGTCGACTTGATTTTTCAACCAATTTTGAGCCAGCTGAAATGTAGAAATCTTAAAGTCAAATTCTTGAGTTTGCACATGACAGGTTAAGAACTAAACAGCAGAGAGGCATCTTCTGCCATTAGCATGAAGGACTGTCTGAGCCATAGGAAAATCATTTCAGCCTTGCATCTATTTAGTTCAGGGGCCACATACAACACAACTTGATATCAAGTGGGCAGGACCAATAAAATACATGTAAATAAAGAGAGCTACAAATGAATCCCCTCCTTTTGGTGTACAGAAATACATTATAAATATGTAATATTTAAATATTGATTAACCTTGAATTTACAGAAACAGTAGCGATGATTCCATATTTAGTCTATTGTTGTATTTCAATTTAAAACATTTAATTTTTTAGGCAAATGGTGACAAATCGCTTTAATAATCAAAACTAAATGTTTTATCTGACAGATGCTCACTGACTTTACAATTCTGTGAAGAAACAGGAACTGGTCAATGTTTTTGGTCACGATTTGTACAGTCCTCCATTGGGCCGGATCGGACCCCCCCGTTCTGGATCTGTTTTTGTCGGTCTCTCCACCAAGCGTATTGTATGACAACTTACTCCATCTCAACATCCATCTTGCTCTCACTTGTCCAAAATCCTTCCTTTAATCTTCCACCTGCAGACATGTTTTACCCAACTCTACTTCATGTATGTTGACTTTCAACTCGCAGGGTTTGCCTCCCTCCTGCTATTTGCCATTTTCTAGCCTGAAGAGCTACATTAATCCTTCCCTTAAAACACATAATTTAATTAAAGCCAAAACCGCGGCACAAAGAACGAGCCAGAATTAGTGTCTTGTTTACCTCTCAGCTATTTGCTCGCCTCAGTTTAAACTTGTAGCGTCCATTAATTGGCTCTTGAAGTGCAATAATCCCTCAGAGATAGCGTTATCGTGCTCTATATTCAATGGTGGGTATTAGGGAGCCAGCAGCACCTTTTCTCCTCCTCTGAGACGGGGGGAAACAGTGGGTGCTTTCTCCCGAGAACAGACAGCCGTATTCATTAGGATATTCATGGGTGCAGAAGGACGGCAGAGAGCAGCTCAGTGGCATACAGTATCCAAAGCAAGTTTAACCCAAAAAAAGGTTAGTGCTTAACAGACAATGATTATTTTTTTTTTGCTGTCTGTCATTTTTTTCTTGAATCAGTTGATTCATCTATGCCGTTGCCTTGCTTCTTTGTTAACAACCTGAATCAGACAAACACATACTTCCAGACTACATGTTTTATCTATTAGAGAAAATAGGTGGCTTTGACTGAGTGTCGATGGATGCATTTAGTTTCCTCTCACTGGAATTCACCTGCCTGCATGTGGAATGTTTTTTTTCTGTCTGAGGAGGAGAAGGAGATGTCCTCAATCCTCACAATTACAGGCAAATGACTGCATGTAAACTCACACACATACACCCACACACAGCCCCCCCCACCCCAACGGAAAGGGCCATTGTCGACCTCCAGCTCTAGTGGGAATTCAATTGATGCGATGAATATAGTACACTGTTCGCTAACAGTCATCAGCTGCCTGCTGAGGGGAGAGATGGCAATGACAGTGATGGCTGCACGCGTGTGTGTGTGCGTGTGTGTGCGTGTGTGCTTGGAGAGAAAGTGACGGAGAGAAATTGCCACCGCTCGCTGTTTTAAAAGGTGATGGATGGAAAAAGACAAAAGGATAAAAAAGTGAAAACCAGCTGATCCAGTTCTGTCCACTACGCACCAAGGAAAAAGGTCAAACAAAAACAGCAATAAAGTGTGCATGTTTAAATGAATATAATAAAAAGCTAAGTAGTTAGAAAACCGGTTAAAAACACATCAAACCCAATTATCCTGGTGGGTAGCTGCCCTGGCGTCGTCCATGGCTCTCATACCCCCCTCCCTGGAGATGATGCAGACACTATTGGGAAGGAAGCATCTCCTGAATCCTTGAGACATTTACGCCTACTCTGGCATTTTCTAACCCCTAACGGAGACCTTCATAAATGCTGCTGACCACATTTTGGTTTGAAAACTCTCGGGTTTTGTTGTAGTCTGGAACACGGCAGAAACCAGACCCCCTCACGAACAGCACCGGGCAATGAAGCAAATATGCAGCAGCCTGCATTAGACAGTAGAAATGGCAAAGGACTGTCAGTGATACTCCTACCCAACTGACAAAGTAAAGTTAACTAACTTGAAAAAAAATGCACAAGGTTGAGCTGGCTGTATGAATGGATATTATTTGTCTTAGAGTAAATTGCCATGTTTTTTACACAGTTATTCATTTATGTGTTTTATTGATGGCAATAATCTGCCTGATAAAATGATGCCTGAGCAAGGGCTGCTGGACCACAAGAGATGTAAAGAGGAAATGACAGCTCACAAACCACAAGGATCCAGTAGCAACAAAAAAATATGAACTTATAAGCAAGGGGCTCTTTTATTTAGAATTTGTGGTGGTACTTCTGTTTTCTGAGATTGTGGTTTTGTGGTGTTTGGAAGTCTTCCTGGTATATGATAGTTCACAGGGCTATTTAGGCATGTACAATAGATCATGTTATTGGTCTGTCATGAAATAACACCTTGGCGATGCGCTCCAACCTTATGAAACCCTCCGTTGCCTCTGAGTTATATGGACATTGAACATACAGCTTCCACATAGAGGAGGAGTACTATTCTGGATTTAAAGTTTAGGCCTTTGGGTGCCATAGTGTCCATTTCCTCACAGATTTCCCCTTTTTTGTGTGGCTCTGGTCCCCCTGCCCTGTTATTATCAGTCTGGGTTTGCTGAGTGTGGGTCTTTGATGCTTTAATCTTGCTTCTTACAGCATGTGCATTATAGAAGGAGAAGCACCTCTTTGTTCCCCTCCTTTATGAAAGCTGCGCAGCCAGATGGCGGTTAGGGCCGCCCTATTGTGGATAACTCTTTTTCAAGGTGTGTGTGTGTGTGTGTGTGTGTGTGTGTGTGTTTACGTGCTGGCATCTGTGCATAGGAATTATCAGCTATGGATATGCACCCCCACATTTGCACATGTTGAATATTGTGACTATGGCTCTTGTTTGCACTTGTGATCATGATTTAATTCAGGATACATGTGTTTACTTATTTATGCAACCACATATGGTCATTCTGATATTTATGAATATATTATGCATGTGTCCTTTGAATTGAAATTTTTAATGCTGCATTGTTACCACTGGTATTTTTTCAAAGATTGCATCACTATTTCATGGTGTGCCTGATATGTCAAAGCGTTTTACCATTTAAAGGCCAAATTTGTCTATTGTCAGTATCAAAGGCTCTCTGACTAGTCTTAATTACATTTTAAATAAATGCATCTTTCATTCACGTAATTTGACTATTCAAAACCACATTTAGAGATCTCTGCAATTCAGTTTTGACTAAGCACAATGGACGGCCGACAAAAAGTAAAGGTGTTTAAGCAATGTCATTTTGCCCAGTCAAATCTCTGTAATTACATTCTGACTAGGGAGAATAGAAGTTACAGATATCTCCCATTTCAGTTTCTCTAATCAATATTCAGTTCAAAATATCTAGAACTTGATAATATATCGACAATTACGGTAGTCATAACTCCAGATATAGACATCTACAACTTACTTTCGCCTAGTTGAAACTTAATTAAAGATATCTGAAAAGCGACGTGCAGATATCTTTAATTGTGGTGAATTAAAGATATCTTGAACTGGCTACTCAGAATCGGATTGTAGATGTTTCACACTGGATTTACTACTATTCATATTTAATTTACATATATCTGTAATTTACAATTCAAAACTGAATTGAGCTGATTTGCCCTCTTGTATTGTCTGTCTAGTCTGATGAAGAGAAGCAGTTTGAGGAGTTGCCAGTAAAATAACATTTTTGATACCGGGGCCCTGCAAGCTGTAGATTTGTGCACCTTGCGCTGATCACCTGCTGCCCTGTTGTCGTTAATGACCCCAAGAGATGACCCTTCTGCTTTGTGGTTCTTTACCATAAATGCAGGCGTGTTACAGTCCCTCCAAAAACTACTAAAAACATGCCAATGAGACACACCACTGCATTGGGTTATATATTGTACACATCTCTTAAGCAGCTTTAATAAAATGTCAAGAGGCTATGATATGAGGCATATGCTGCGTACGATGTGCAGCATCTTCCTGACACAGAACTGCTCACCAGGGACTGAAATTCTGATTGCTGCTATTAGTCTTTGGAGCGGTTTCAAAACAAAATGCTCCCAAACTGCCCTTCGTTCTGAAGGGACATGTCACCTAGTGCAGCAGTGTGGTTAACTGGTGGAATTTTAATAGTTTTGTTGATGAAATGAAAAATCCCCAATCTTTACAGTGAATTGTGTGAGGGTTCTTTTTGTACGTCCATGTTTGTTCACTAGCAGTCTTCTTTACCACTTGTTCATGCATGACAACTTTATTTTTTATGGCAAACAGTACTTTCATTCAGTGAAAGTGTGTGAAATCGAGTGAAGGATGTTAAGTGTGGAGGTCCTCTTTATTTTATATCAAAGATTTTGCAGTCCCCTGTAAACTATACTAATCAATATGTTCTTACAACAAGAACCATGAGATGAATGGAAACCTGAATGACAATCCATTCAAAGAAAAGGTTATTTATTTATTTTTTTTTATAAATAATAATTCTTCCCAGTGGCCATTTTTTTATTGATGTCTGCATAATGGATGAATGAAATAATAATGCATGGAATGTGCCTGCTTGGTCGTTATCACCTTGAAGTCAATCATGTTTTAAAAAATGGTATTGAAACCAAAAAAAGAGGAGATATCTCCTAATATGAGTCTGAAACTGGTGGTTGTGATGGATTGAAAAATGCTGAGATGTGGATGATGAGGAGAGGATCAAGAGCCTGAGCAATTTCCTGGAGTAAATTGATTGTCTGACAGCAAAGATGTGATTGGCCGATAGAAATCGTGGCAAAAACTCGGTTGGTTCCCCCTCGACTCAAAATAGACGTTTTTTTCTTTCTTGTCCCTGCAGTTGGATGTGTTTATGTTCATCTGCTGACAATGAAAACAAATACATAAGGGGGGGTCTACAAGCAGGATTTGTGGAAAAAAAAAACATATTAAAAACTGCCTTTTCTGTAGGAGACTACTTTTTTAAAGATGTTGTACTTATAATTTTATGAATGACTTTGCATGTTTATAAATTCTAGCATTTGTAAAAAGGAAGAAGGAGAAGTTTATTTTCTAAGGGGGGGGGGGATAGACACAAAAAGCTTTATTCTCACACACGTTCGTTGAAAAATGCCATCTCTAAAATGGTGGATACATTCCTTCTGGGCCCCGTAAAATGACTTGTTTCACTTTCACAGAATTTTGCATTTGGAAATCCTAGAAAAGCCACAGGATTGATTTATTTTAATCCCGTTCGAGCTAGCAGGAGGGCTAAACCGATTTTAGCCAGCGGACACACAGTATGCATTCATCTGGTTATTCTTCTTTTTTACAGCGGGAAGTGACTTTTTTGGATTCACGCGCCACTGAGCAACCTTCATAGGAATGAATGGTGCCCCGCCTCAAAGGCTTTATCCAGTTCTCTTTATACATCCATAAGTACAGATCGACTTCCTTCTTAAAGTTATGCTAAGCTTCAATGGTTGCTGTAATCACACCCCCCCCCCCCCCCCCCCCGCCTACACTGGCAGATTCCCTCAGAGATACAGAATTAAGTGATGTGGGATGCGGTCCTTGCAAAAAAAAAAAAATACTTTTAAAGTTCAGCCCAAAGTAACACGAGGCAGTTTGAGGTTGTGAAATTAAGTGAGTGTCTCTAAAATCGTCCCTTGGGTTTTGTGTCCCCCTGATGAAGCTCAGTACGGAAACTGTCTGGAAAGAGAATTCTGAATTAAAATTACTGTAAGGAAGACATCGACTTAAGCCAGACTTCTGAAACCTCAGATACATTTTGTTGCCCCATCGCTTGCATTATGAAGGAATTATTAAAGCCAGCATGGACAGTAAGCACTACAACACTTAAATATGTGTAAATATATAATATATATCATTGTTTTAAGACAGATCTGAACAAATAAACAATAAACTCATCCTTTAAAAAAATGCTAAAAAAATGGAAATCCAAAAGAAGAAAAATAAACGCATACTCTTACATATTGTGAAATAACAAAGCGATGACGCGTGATGACAGGTGGCTCTCTCCTCATTAGGTGTGATGAGAACAGCTTGTTATCAGGAATCCATTACTTGGATAAAAGTAAAAAATAATGTGATTTTAAAAATACCCCTAAACAAATAAATGTCCTGAATTTTAAATGTTCCTTGTGTAGAAGTACACATATATCGTCTAGCTAAAGAAGAAAAGTACTCATGCTGTTCTGTTTAGAGTTGCAATGTTTGCGTGTATCTTCAAAAAATTATCGTAGTGAAAAAGAATTTTATTTATAGAGTAGGTTTGATTAATAGTAATATTGTAGTACTGGAAGTACTACATCAGAATATAGCGTCATGTGTATCAAAACTATAATATTAAAATATTGTATCCATCAATCTGAAAGTAGCTGCAAATGGCAACTATTAAATAACATTAAGTAAGAAGAAGTGCAAGTACCTCCAAATTTTACTGAAGTACAGTAAATGTACTTCGTTACATTCCAGCACTTCACTTTAATGAGTTGCACCATCTGAGGCTATCGTGTGTGTGTGTGTGTGTGTGTGTGTGTGTGTGTGTGTGTGTGTGTGTGTGTGTGTGTGTGTGTGTGTGTGTGTGTGTGTGTGTGTGTGTGTGTGTGTGTGTGTGTGTGTGTGTGTGTGTGTGTGTGTGTGTGTGTGTGTGTGTGTGTGTAGTCAGTAAATTGGCTCTAAAGTAACCTTAGAAAAAAGGCGGACTTTGAATACACTTCAAAGTCAGAAAGTCCTTGCTGGCAACCAGTAAAAATTTCATTGACGCCTCAGAGGAGCACTGGCAAGCAACATGTGAAGAACAGGAAATGAACTTAAGGACATCTGTTTTTTTTATTTTTTTTCTCCCTATGCCCTTGTGATGCAGATTAAACACACTTCAAGTTACATCTCAACCACTTCAGGAGCCCCGGTTGCAAATGTTTTGACTGCTACAGTTAAATAGAGCACAACCTGAAGACAAGTACGTGAGTGTGTTTTAGAACTCTAAATTATAGCTGACATATGCAGCGTGAGAAAGGAATGAGACATTTTTGGGCTGATGTAATTTTCTTTGCGAAGCAGCGCCTAAAAAAGATAAAGGAAGCTACCAAATTAATTCCGTTCAGTAAATGTACAGTATGAAAATAAAAGAATCAAAGAGAATCAAATGAAAGAGCACTGTTTTAAATCAAACATCATACAGTGGTAGACTATTAGCCATTTTACTTTAATGCTTTCTAGGGTTTTCAGAGGCAGAACATGACAGTCAGCAGCACCAAAATTTCCTCCGGAGGGAGAGTGAAAAAATGCACAAAAAAATGAATGAAGGGAGAAACACTAGCAAAGAGAATAGGGAAAAAAAAAAAAAAAAAGTTAGTTCCCTGATACTTTTTCCACAATTCAAGATAAAGGTCAACACTCATTCTGCATGAACTAGTGTCAGTAGTCCACACATACATGTTTAACACTAGAGAGGAGGCTAGTCCACGAATATGTGATCTTATTTCACTTTGTGAGTTAGCAACACTGGTTCGTCTTAGACAATATGTCAGATGAGGATTCTGATCCAGGCTGGTGTGTTTAACCGTGATCTGTGAGTGTGAGGTGATGGTAGTGTGCTAGTGAAAGGAACAATAAAAGTTTTTGGTTAGTGCTTTTTTTTTTTTTGTGTGTGTGTGTCTGCATCACAATATTAGGTGGAAAAATATCTGCCAGTGTGCTGCAAAAAAATCCATAATAATGTATCCAACAACTTCTACTGTCAACCTTACACCTTCTTGTCTGTTATTACCCGGGTACACAACTGTGGAGGAGTGTGAGGTGCATTCCTGGGGGAGCGACACACACACACACACACACACACACACACACACAGTTATTTTGTGCCCATCCTTGCCAACTGTTACACTTGTAATACCATTTAAGGCATTTCAGAGTTCAAACAAGTGGAAATCATGTTTATAGAAAGCAATTTATTGGCTTTCCTCGAGGGAATAGGTGATCATAATAAATAATGAAGGGCTGTGATAGCTCAGTTTCCCTTTTTTAAAAGGACTGTCAGAGTCCTAAAAAAAAAAAAAAAGCGCCCGACGAGTGATTGGAGGAGACATGGAGCCCGCTTGTTGGCCTCTCTGGTGACAGAAGTGATTGTTCTCTCGTGATCACAGCACGCCGCCATGACGGCGTCAGGTGCAGGCGTCTCGGGTAAATCAAAAAAAGTAGCTGTGTGTGGCACCATGCTTTAATCAAGCCGTGAAAGTCACAGAGGACGCCGGAGGGAGATTAAGGAGGGTGGCATTACCACAGCAAGGCCGCGCGGATGGCACGCTGACACATGATGCCTTTATAACCATTATTTAAAGTTCGCAGCACATTCAAGGTCTATTGTTTACAGCGGGCCACGGCCAACTTGCTAAAACAAAAAAAAAAAAGTATCTGCCACTATGGTAATCACAGGCTCTTTCCCTCCACTCAAATGGTGACATGAAGCATGAAAGCATTTTTAAGAGAAAAGCTTAATAAGTAAACA
This sequence comes from Eupleurogrammus muticus, assembly GCA_036785175.1. Taxonomy (NCBI): domain Eukaryota; kingdom Metazoa; phylum Chordata; class Actinopteri; order Scombriformes; family Trichiuridae; genus Eupleurogrammus; species Eupleurogrammus muticus. The sequence goes on along the minus strand of JAYKQN010000013.1, from coordinate 16,988,494 downwards.
AAAGCCGGAGTTGATTTTTTTTTTTTCTGCACGGGGAGAGTAAAAGATCACTCTCATTTAATGTGAAATTCTGTGTGCTTTTTATGATTTAAAGGCTGAATCGTTTTCGGAAACGCATACTGTCTGATGAGGACATAAATCAGCAGAAATATATGGAAGCCAGCCTGCGCCTGTGCAGCTGTTCATTATGTTTTCAGTTTTGGCTGGGCCAGTCCAGTTCTGCAGACCAGTCTGTCCTGTTGGAGTTTCCCATTGGCCGTTGTCTTTAGCCATGTCTTTCTCCAGCACTGATGGAACTAAACCGAATGCAGTGCAAATACCCACAGGCCGACACGCTGGAGTTGTTCATCTCCCGAAAAAAAAAAAAAAAAAAAAAAAAAAAAAAGCAGCGGTTGTAAGCACATTTTCAATTTAATGACTACCCGTAAATTACCAAATAATTTACGGGTTTCAATTAACTGCAGGGTCCCCTTTACATGCAGGGTGCAGGCGTGTATTTTGATAAATGGCTGCCGGTCCTGAATAAATTCTGAATCTAATTTATAATAAAAATAGAAGAAAAAAAAACGAAGACATGACCACTGATGCTACATTTTTTTTTTTGGTCCTGACTGAATCACTGTCATGGGTAATATTGCGGAATAATTGTCATTCTCCATGGCCCTGGTGCAACTAAAAAATAAAAAGTAAGACATAAAATTCAAACTTCCCATAACATATGCACATGTGAGACATTTAACTACAGTGCTGTGATTTTTACGTTATGTGGTAGTCATACTGGTGCTGCTGTGCAAACTGCAACTATGCCTATCCAAGTAACTGTCCATGTTTTCCCACAATAGCCACACACAGTCCAGCCATTTACTAGCTGTACTTTGGCCTTCCTCACTTTCAGCACTCAGACAACCATCAGTCAAGATAACAGATATAAAGTCTTTTTCCTCCACTGCTGTTTTACTGCTCAACTCTGTAAAGTGCAGGTTGCATCCGCATCACCTCCAATCATGTCTGTTTCTTCCCTTTTTCCTCCAATAATAGTGTAACCTCTGTACATCTTGTGGTTACTCTTTACTCTCATATTTATGTTTATTTTAGTATTTTTTATACCTTCTGTGCCTCGCTCTGTTTTTTTTTATTATTTATTTATGTTTTTTTTTATTGCTTTTATTACTACTGCAGAGAACAAATTGTTCCTTCGGGACAAATAAAGGTCTTCAAGTTGAACTTGAAGGTCCTTGTCTCACAAGACAAGTTGAACATTAGGGCATCCTCTGTAGCGCTTTTCAAAAATTACTCGTATGTACTATTACTCAAACTCTTATTCTGCTTCAACTTTTTAGTTGGTATTTGCTGTGCTTCTCATTGTTGCTGATCTGAACAGTTGAACAAAAAGGGCATTTTTGAAAATGTTACTCGGGCTCATGGGACTAAACTTATTATTATTCATTGGTCAATATAAATAAACCATAAGAAAAAGCATTTAATATTATGTAATAAAACTACGTGCACAGATGTATAACTGGCAAAGGATATTATTTTATCAAATATCTGCAACCTGGACCTGTTTAATCTATACTTATGTGCCAAATAAATGCCTTTTATAAAAGAAATTATAAATGCACATTTTAGGAGTGGTATTTTAGGTACACCTGCACAATAATACTGTTGATGCATGTTGGTATGCCACACCTGTCAAGTGGATAGGACACCTTTTCAACAAATTTGTGAACCAAAATTAAATGAAATAAGCCTTTGGTTTGCAATATAACCGCAAAACTGAAGTGTTGCTTTTGCGATTATGCAAACGTGCTGCAGACAATACGGGCAGATTAAGTGGACTGTGAAAGTGGACGCACGGAAAGGTAAAGACGGGCTCTCTCAAGTAGAACAAATTGTATACCCACTCAGCAACAGAGCAACACACACACACACACTAAAAAACAAGCCAAAAACCGTTCCTGCTATGGGTGGAAAACTGCATTGATTGTAAAGAGGCTTATCATTGCCCATCATTAGGGCACCGAGAGAAAAACTGATAAAAATAATAATAGTAATAATACAGCGGTGTGTCACTGTTCGTCTGGGATAAGATCTATTCATCTCATGTTGTGTAGGGCTGTGGCGAGGTGCATACGGCTCCAATCTGCTGCATCTATCACTGCGGGGACCCCAGTGATGAAACTTCAGCACATTAATATGCAACAGAAGTTGTCATCCGTGATTGATAACGGGCTACCTGAGAATCCTGGAAATGTGACAAACATTTATGATATAGTAGCCGTGATGCCATTAATCATGGCGGTAAAAACAAATGCACTCTGAGCTCCCCTTGCCTGCAAATAGACCCCTGTAAGTAATTAGAACAGACCCGTCTGAAGGGCTCTGATTACTCGCCTCCGCGTCCATTTAAATGCGCCATTGTTCACATGGAATTATGCAAACAGAAATCCGATGCAGGTGTTTTTAAAATATTGTTTAAGTCATGTTCCCATTTTGGAGGATTAATATGTTATCGGAGTCTCGAGGTTGTGCGTAGCGATGTATCAGGGGCTTTAGGTGCCTTATGTAAAAACAAGTGGTCGACATTTAATCGATTAAGGAGACTCTTGAGTGCAGTAGGAACAGTGTGAATGCTTAACCCAACAGGTCTGCAGCAGGGCGGCCCGCTGCCTGTTTGCTTCACAGACGGTCTTCGGCTTGAGCCAGAAACGCAGCGCCCTGGGGGGGGGTTGCATCTTGACCCGAGGAAGGACAGCTGGCTGACATATTGATAAATGAAAATTCATTAATCAGACGATCAACAATATTCTTCAGAGTCGGGGTAACGTAGGCCCGCCCTTAATCCATCAAACATCATTGAATCAAAGCGTACCAAGATTAATATGAATATATTATGTATTAAATAAGGATGATGAAATGTGAAATTATTACTGCTGTCAAAAATTAAAGCATTAACTTTTGCACTTCAATTGAAATGATGAATGTATTGATATCTTTGCTTCACCTGTCTATCTGCCAGGGCTGCAGCAGGCTCAGTCTTAAAGCTAGAATGAAGATGTGTCCTCATGAAACTAAACAGCCAACACCTCAACCAGTGTAATGATAGCTTGTTGGGAAGTGGGTTAAATAATTTCCTTTTTCTTTCTATGTCTTCATGTGGTCTTATTGAAAATCATTAGATCACAGAAGAGACTTTCTATTTAAAGTTGCCAAAAAAATCTTCTTTTAAATGAAATGAACTTCCTTGGCGTCCATTTTTCATTAATTCCAAAATTTTAGATTTAAATAGCCATCATTACCAATGCAATTTAGAAAAAAAGTAGAATTTGTATTACTAATCATATAATTTGACAAATAGAGTAGTGTAGTGTAATCTCAAATCTTTAACCCTTAGACATGTTGACGTCAATCCATTGGACATATGAAGACATTTTCACAATTCATCAAATGTAAATGGAGCAAAATGAGTCAGCAGAGCATCGAGGAATTAACATGAAATGTCTCAATTCGTCGATTTGACCTGTGTAATAATAACCATTGAAAGCTAAAAAATTATTCACACTATGTGGCAATGAATGATTAATTAAAATAACTGTATGAAAAAATAACTTTTATACAGCAGTGGCAGATAAATTGAATATGTAGTGATCATCTGAAATATTCACTAAGAAAAAAAAAAAATATGTTCAACGTAAGTACATGTTAATATTGGAATACATGATTGAATTAAATAACAAAGACCAGCACTAAAAATTCCCAGGACGAGTTGCAGTCTAGTAAAACATATTATTAACCAAAGGCTTGCTGCTTTAGCAAGGAAACCCAACTATAAGAATGAGCATGATTGCAATGTTACACCTGTGAATCACCATACGTGTATCTTCAAATCCTCGGAGGTCATCGTACATTAACTCCAATCCATTACCGCCACTTGCTGAGTGGATTGAAGAGCAACAGGAAGTGTCTGCAGGAGCTCCACGATCCGACGTTGACTGTTGAGTCTTTAATTTTCACAACACACCTGAAACTCCTGGTGTAGCCATGAAAACGTACAGCATGCACCACTAGTGATCAGTGTCTGCAATACGTGGCTGTGATCACCAGTGAAACAGCAGCCTTTTTCTTTTTCTTTTCGCTTTTTTTTCTCCTTATCTGGAAGTCACACCCTGTTCTGTGTGTAGCCTTCCGTCCGCACAACACCTGCTTCTTTTGAGGAATCTGGCACGTCGCGATTTGGGGACAGTGGAGTTCACACAGGCTCGGGCTCGGCTGTGTGGAACCACTCGGCTGTGGTCCGTCGTGGCGTGTGGAAAATCCCTCTTCTGGGTCTAGCACCTGCTCGCTGTGGCTGGCATGGACCAGCTTGTCGGAAAGTGAGCTAGAAAAACGACCCCAAAGTAAGGCCAAATGTAGTCGAGTGAAACAGTCCTTCATGTGTAAACCAGAATAAAGAACCACCTGGTACTTCAAAACATGAAACACATTTATCCTAGTGTCTTATATAGCCTTATTTATATTATGTGTGATGCTTATACAGATGTATTGACAGATCAATCATCATGTGAATCAAGGTCTACATGGATTAATATGAAAGAATGTTTCAGATGCTCAGCTCAGTTTTAAAGCTACAATAAAGATGGTGTCGTTATATCAAACCAGATTGTTTTACCAGCCAATTTAAAAGTAGCTGGTTGGTAAAGTGGGCTAAAAAACTACAAATTTAGGCTAAAATTTGGCAAGGGAAAACGATTCCTTTGAACTCCCTGTGCCTTCATGTGTGAACCAGAATCTGCCTTTCGTTTCCTTTTCATATTTTCGAAATTATCGCTGTCTAAAACAGTTTTGAAATTCAGCCTCACTTTAAAGTTTTACCATTTCTGTTGTGAAGATGAGAAATCGTAATGCCTCAAGCTGAAAGTCGATGGTCTTGATCTGAAAAACTGTAGTTCACAGGAGAGAATCTGTGTTCCAAGTCCAAAAAGTTAGTGAAATCAATATATATATATATATATATATATATATATATATATATATATATATATATATATATATATATATATATATATATATATATATATATATATATATATATATATATATATATATTAATATTTTGTGTATATTGTTATATTAATTCTAAATACTATAACATGTTTTAATGGTTGTGATTTTTACATTTGAAGGTCCTATATCATGGACATAGCCACTTACATGTTTACATTTTACATTTTCCCAGTAGATAAGGTATAGAGATTATTTAAAAAAAAAAAAAAACATGCATCCAACACTCTGGAAAAATTCGCACCGCCTGAATTTAGAGGCTGAGTTATTTTAAGGCTTTTTACGCTTCCTTGCCTTGTGTTCTCTTGTAGTAGCTCCCCCTGTCTGTAAAAGTTACTAAAAATTAAAATCATATAATTTGAAAGTATCCTACTTCAGATACATTTGTCAAAGTTTTAATCGCTAAGTTTTCCTATGTTTTAGGTACACAAATAAAATGGGTAGGTGAGATATTTGAGGGAAGTGAAATAATTGTCCTTATTCTCACCTTGTACTCCTCGGTCAGTGCGGGAAAAAAAAACAAATGATCTTCTTTTATACTCGAGACCCAAGAAGGAGGGTGAAGGATGCCAACTCTTCTTCAGTGACCAAGGAGAATGTCTGTCTTTGCTCAGCTCCTGTGCCATCCATCATTTAGCAGGAAACGCATCACAACACGCAGGGACTTGACAGCAAGGAAGGCTGGAGGCTGGCAACACTCCATCATGTCTTCTCTCTATCACGCACTCAAGTGTAAATACAAGTCCATATAAACTCATCAAAAGAAGCCGTGAAGTTTGGAAATCTGTTTGGTTGATTATATCTCTTTCGTCGCTATCATTAGCATTGTATGTTATTTAATTGGAGAGTTTGTTCATTTCCGCGTTTCATGGGATGAAAGCTGAGCAGTGGGTGAAGATCCAGGTGAAATGTGTCAAATCCTGCTGTTTGGCATTCGCTGTTGTTTTGAGGTTGTTCGGGGGATCGTATGATTGAACTCTTTCAGTAACTACCAACATGTCTTTTTTGTTCAAGACATGTTGTTAGTTTTACTATTTTTAATCATTGAACAGTCAGAGGGCCTCAGCCTGGTAGGTGGGAGAACCTGACGGCTCCAGTTTTTTTAAAAAGAAAAAGAAAATGTAAACAGTACTTTTAGAACTTCCGGGGCTGAAGAATGACATCTTGAAAATTTAAAGTTTAACCAACTATATAAAAACAAAAATAGAAAAAGAATTAATTTTTGGCCCCACGATTGGCTGGCGACCATCTGGGGTGTATCCCCCTGCCTCTCGCCATAAAATGCGCTGGGATAGGCTCCAGCAGACCCCTGCGACCCCGAAAGGGAATAAGCGGGATAGAAAATGGATGGATGGATGGATGGATGAATTAATTTTTGATCAAATTGGTGTGAAAAAAGGAAGAAACAAAACACAGAACTCAAACACAGTCCAGTACATTACTCAGTGTAGACAGTTTAGCATTTTGTAGAATTTAAATCAAACACTTTTCTGGTAATAATATAACAAGTAATTTATCAAACCTAAATGATCTGTCAAATTGTGTTGCGTTACTTAACTTGAAGATCATGCATAACAGATTGTTTTCCCATTGTGAATTGTGTATAGTGACACGGCCAATGCTTTCCTATAGGAGACCTTCTCTGCAACCGTAAAGCAGTTCTTCACAGGTGTCTCTTCACAATGAGCATGTATAGAGACCTCTCATTTCTGTATTCTCTAATGCTGTCCTGATGTATAGTTAGAATTCTTTCACATTATATACTGAATTCAATGTATTCCACAGTGCATTGTGAAATGTACTGTAAAACCCATTGTCACTAACCACGCAACATATACCATAATGCAATGTGTTTGTCCTACATCATGGTATATGTATGGCTCAAATCCCTCACAGCTAATGTTGCTTTAGTGATTTGGGCTTTGCAAACAACCTGACCTTCAACCGCAAATACCATGAAGAATTTGAATACAGGGCATGCAAGTGGTCAGATGGACAAGGTGCCCCCCCTCTCCAGCTCATGCACAAGGTTCAGCCGGTTGCAATTAATCACTGTGAATTTTCAGTTGCATGCATTAAAAAAAAATGACCTGTTCCACTAGGTAAGGACATTTAAACAGGCTTAGACTGTAGCTGCAGCTCTTGTGTTTTACTCTATCTTTCACCCCATGCATTGCTGAGTCTGTTGCTGTCACTTAACGTTTAACATTATAATGAGTAGCTACTTATGCTGAAGTAATTGGCTTAAAGTTGTGTGTGCAGATGTGTATTCTTTGCATGCTAACTAGAATATATTAGAAAACAGTGGCACTGAATGTAATCCTGGGTTTACAGATTTATCTTCTGCAAAGTGGGCTGTTTTGGCCCAGGCGAGCTCTACTATGTATATAATTCGTTATACAAGTCCTTTAAATTACATGCTTTATGTCTGGGTATGTGACCTTTTGAATTTATTATAATGACTTTGTATGTGTGCTCTTTGTTACATTTTACTGACCACTCCCTTAATAGAGTGTCTTGGTTGATTATATGACATTTATTCGTTTGCTGCATTGCCGATTGTGTGCCTGCTTTTCTTTATTTCAGTTCTTTTTGATCATTAAGGAAGGAGGAAAAAAAAGGACCCTGACATGCTTTACATATTCCAGATGGTAAGACAACATTGGGGCGTGACAGAGAGCTCAGCACCCGGCTTTGCAGATTCAGTTTGCATTTGAAGTCATGCATTATGATCTGTAGATGATTGATTCAATATACCTGCCAACACTTTACATTTTTTACATTACCATAATTTCTCTTTAGAATATTTTCTTTTTCTGTCTCCTGTTGGGTAAATTCAAATGTCTTTTTAAAATAGTGCACAGCTCTACTTCAGTTGGAGGCCACTGCTGTATGACATTCTGATCCATCATATAGAAAACACTTATTTTTTCATCTCTCTGACAACAGTGTAAAATACATTTTAATATTAGATGTATTTCAGTCCTTTATTCGCTGTGCAGAGCACAGAGCACTTATTCAAGAGCACAAGCTACTAATCAACTAATAGCACAGATGAAATGGTTGTTGCATGTGAAAAGAAGGAACAAGCCGAATTGTTTCATCTATATATATATATATATATATATATATATATATATATATATATATATATATATATATATATATATATATATATATATATATATATATACATACACATAATTCAGTTGAGTGTGGTCTGTTCATTCTTTAGACTGGCAAGGGAAGAACAGAACAAAGTGTATATCTCCTTTTTATGCTAATAGAATCATGCACAAAAAGACTGTCCTCCCCCACAAAAGCCAACAGAATCAGTTGTGTCAGCATGTGTCCCAAAACAACACGTTTATATTCAAGTGACAGAAGTCCTGAATATATAGCTACACAATCTGTCAAACAAAGTCTGACTTCAACATTTATTTTGTTGTTGTACCCATGATGCACCGATAAAAGTCTCCTAAACTCCATGAAGTAGTACCCGCAATGCTCCGAACTAACTTAAGCATAGTGCAGCAGCATCTGCAACAGTGTTGGAAGACACAAACCAATGACATCCTGTTAATTATAAGCGATAACATCAGATTGTCCTTCCCTGTAAGTTATGGGATGAACCATGATACTATGAAGAAAAAGTTGTATTCTAAATTAAATTATATGATGAAGTAAAAAAAAAAAGTGTTATTTGTGAAGTGTGAATAATATGATCTGCTACAATAGTGAAAGAGTAAGGCTTAACATTCATCAATATAATATTAAAGAAAACTTAAAGTGACATCAGAGTGTATTTGCTACAGAGTAAAAGAGAGGAAATGTAGTTAACTGATGAAGTCTCTCTGAAACAAGTGTTCCATTTATAGTCAAGCGAGCCGATTACCACTGTGGATTATTGTTCTCATGAAAGACAACAGCTGCTTTTGTATTTATTTCCAAGTATCTTCACACCTCCTATGTTATTCTGAGCTGCAGAGAATCCAGGGTGTAATTTTTTTCAACACTGTCAGCATCGCTCCAGGAATAAAATGTACTTGATTCAATTGCAACGCAGGTAAAATCATTACGTTTAGTGTCATAAATAGTCTAGGCTTCTTAGATGCTCTGTTTAAACCCAGAATCGAAATAGAAAGTTGGAACAATCAAAAGATTCCAATGACCTATAAAAATACATAGGCTATTGATCTTTTTTACTTGTCATTTTATTGCAAACTCAGGACTTCTGTCCATGTCGGGATCCTGTAGGAACAATGACCTCTTTTTGTCAGTGAATTGATTGATTTTAACCTGGTTGGGAGTAGACATTCAGCATAAGTTGCCATAGTGATCTATCATAAGAAGAGAACCACCTTTGTAACACTGAAAAAATGCTCTAGGTTCGTGTAGTACGTGGATCAACAATGTATTTTGTGGTTTAGTTTATAGGATTTGTCTCTAAATTAATCTAAGAGAAGCATTAAAGCATTTGAATGTTGAATGGGGCGGCTGTGGCTCAGGAGCTCATCCATCAGTTGGAAAGTCCGTGGGTTGATTTCTGGCTCCTCCAGTCAATATGTTGATGTGTCCTTGGGCAAGATACTGAAACTTTACACTGTAAGGCCTCAGTGTATGAAAGGATCTATAAAGGATGAATGAGCACTTATAGTGCAAAGCGCTTTGAGCCTCATGTATGTATCATGGAATCCTTTTCAGGAGGAGTTTGTACTGTATGAAGGCGTGTCAGCCCACCTTCCTTCTGAGTAGATCTTAACCACTACAGACATTGCCGCACTATGAATGTTGCTTTCACTTTAACATTGACCTAGCTCAGCCAATACCCAATCCAGCTACTCGCTAACATGGCCGCCCCATGACTGGCGTGTGAAGTCTGGCTTTATACATTTACCTTGAAAACAGTTGCATCTTGTAAAGTTGTGTTGTTATCTCGTCACATGGTGAATGTGCATGTTATAACTCATCCACCACAGTGTTTAGGAGTTGCCTGATTGTGTATTTGCTGAGTTTGATGAGGGAAAACCGAAAAATACCATTAGCCACGTTGTAGCGGCCGAGCAGCTCACAGCTCTGCTTCAGTGATCTGGAAACAGAGCTGCTTGTGTTTGTTTTCCACCTTATATGTCTCATTAACACAAAAATATCCCTAATTTGTTTTTTGCAGCATGTTTAAGAAAAAACCCAACAAAACCCAACCCCTTACCTGCTGTAGCTCACACACTCGTCCTGCAGTTTATGTTGGTTACTTTTGTTGTTGCACTAGCCATCTCATTAGCTATAGAGCTAATATCTGCTACTATCCCACAAACCAATGCTAGTTGTTCCAGATGCCAGTGTCCATTGTTGTTTGCTCTTTGCCCACATACCCCACATACATAAAACTCACTCCAAAGGCTGTTAAGGCCAACCAAGAACGTCAGTGACGATCAATTTTATTTTTTTTTAACTTATGTTACAACCCATCGCACCAAAAAACAATTATAACATGTAAATTGCTTTATGAACATTTCACAAAGCCACAAAAGAATAAGACCATCCTTTTCCATTTCTCTCTGTTTAAGTTCAAATGCAGCCCTGTTTCCCAAAGTAGACTGACACCTTCTGTCTAATCAGAAGAGATTAGAAAAAAAAATCATTTTCTGGTTTTATTTATGTATCAGCATCTGCAAGCTGATCCTTATTTATCTGTTTTCAGCCCAACAAAAGAAAATGTAATAAACAGGAAAACCAAACAAAGTGATTAATGTTCGCTCATTTTTTTTTTGTCTTCATTTTCCTATTTCACAGCTTCGTCTTCCTCGCATGCCCATGCCTATCAGAGAAATAATTGATCTGTTTTGTACAGGAGAGAACACATACCAAAGACAAAATATTATTCAAAGTAATCGGTTTTATATATATATGTCTTAAAACATGCTTGGAGGAGTTTGAAGCTGAATGCGGCAGCGCTTTCATAGAGGAGTGTACTGTGTTCCACTTTGCAGCACCATTATTAACATTAATGTCGCCCCTCTCTGTTCCCCCGAAGGCTAAACAATACAGCACTTCCCTTATTACTCCCCTTGTGAGCGGGGTTTATAGTGCAGACAACAATATGTCTGGATGTTAATGTCCCTTTTTGCAATCTTTTATCAAAGCCTTTCATGTCACTTTTTAAATATGACTAATGCAAACTGCATATTCAAAGGTCTGTGTGTCTTAAACGCTGACAAGAATCTCTGGAGTTTTGTGAAGGTAGAGTGGCATATCTTTATAAACTGTTTTTTTTTTTTTTTGGAAAGTGACAAGAAAGACGAGTGTTTCATGTAACTCTTCAAAGTATTAGTAGTTCATGCAAGTTCTACAGTTTCCGCTAACCTTGATAGGCACTCGGCGTGGGGAAAAAAAACATTTTGTCTAACATTAAGAAGAGCAGCATTGTCTCTACTCTTCTTGGCTTCTGTAGCAACCACCAGAAATAGTACCAGAGTGAAAGAGGAGTAAACAAGATTAAGGAGCTAAAGATGCTTCTAAATGCAGACATGCAGAGTCTGTTCAGAGTATTTTAAGACCATTTTTTGCTGAAATAGAAATAATACGAGTGTATTACAGGGATAGTACTCTTTTAATAGAGTTGTTTGAGCTAAGTTTCTTTTATTTTTCCCACATACAGGCCTAATCTCTAATGTATCCAGAATATGCACTTATCCAGAAAAAAAATACTAGAAGTATACTATAAAACAGGGTATTTCCAAATAGGAGAGATTCATCAAGGGTTTCACAAATGTAGCACCAAAATAAAATGCAAAGTAAAGCAGTGGAATTATTATAAATACAGTAAAATGAAAAAAAAAAAGGGGTGGCTTAAATACATTTTGCTTCCTGTCTCAGCAGCAGCTCGTTGCAGCCGTGTTCGTCCCACCCCAAATCTACTGCAGTTAATACACTGACTGTGTAAACGTACGTCATGCAACACCCTCTTCAAAAAATGCTAATTATTCTTTTAAGGGAGATATTAATGAAACTCGTCACAGCCGAGTTCACACACCTCCATTTCGGTGCAAGAACAAGGCTTCTCCATTCACTGACTTTTATAATAACTTTGTCTTAATTGCGTTGTTAACTTCTAGGGATTTTTCTTGTAGTATTGTCATCTGATGTGAATGCAAACACCCCGGTAATTATGTCCTGTCTTCAGTTTTATCCAATATGAATAATTACTTTAATTGGTTGCCAATACATAATGAAAAAAAAATACTGTGATTTCTAACAAACTTGTCACTGTTTTACCTAAAATATTAGACCCAAAGCACCTAATTGTGCATCGAATCAGAATTAGAGGCAGCAGTGCAAAAAGTTATTTAAATATCTCATTTCATAAAACAGCTATAGGCAATTACAGAGATTGTTATCCTCCCTTTTAGTGTGTTACACAATCTCCGGACTATCAAAAATTATAAAAATACTTTTGTGCGCGTACATCTCAGCCAGTAAGCTCATTCTTATCAACACTGAGCAAGCAATGCAACGCTTTTTACCAGATAAGATATTCCAAGAAACTGGATGTGTGATGATTTCATCCTCCCCCCATTGTGTACAAAAAATACTTAATGTTCGATTCAAACACAGTTCCCAATTCAGTTTCATAGAACTAACTATTATTTCTGTTGAGAAACTCTAGTTACATTGAATCCAGCATAATGCTTGCTTTAATATATAATCGCTGTTCGATGACAGCGTGTTATCAAGGCAGGTTAATGCTACTGAGATCATATATATATGAATTATTTTCATTATACGACAGCGAGGTCAATGTAAAACATGTCAGAGATTAGCAGCAGTTTAAACGCTGCCAAAGAGGTAAAGGCACGCTCGGCTAGACGCTGGAATCTAAACAGCCGCGGTGCTGCAAAGTCAAGCTGCCGCAGGCGTACATATTCATAAGTGGCCCGGTAAAAACATCAGCCGTATATTCCGAAATACGGGAAGCTGCTAAACTAAAGCATTTAATTAGAAGGCAGGTCACTGGTTTTTAGGTCCAAAGGCAATCATTTGCATACATCAGCTTTCATATCATCATCTTAGGGCAAAAGGGATCAGAAGTGACAGGAATAACTATTGCAGGCTCTTCTATTCGCAGGCTGCCTCCCCATGATCACTGATAGAATCTCCGCCTGCAAACGTAAATGATCTTATTGAATATTTATGAAGACTTAACTTGACAAAAAGCGATGTGATAATTAACCTCAATACCACAAGCACCATAATTTAAAAAGGCCCATATAGGTTGAAATATTGCAGGAATTTTCAAAGTTGGAAACTAATGGCAATATATATGTGAATAAACAGGGATAAATCCTAAATTTACTAAATTGAAGGTTGAATCATAAAATGTAACTTCATTATGGTTGTGGAATGTAGTTGGGGGGGGGGAGGCTAAAACAACCAATTTAAAGTGGTAGTTCACCATTTATTGAAAATTCAATCGTCATGATTCCCATAGTCATAGCAATAGGTGCTTTACCTTTTTGGTTGAAACAATTTGTTTCCAGACCAGCGGAACAGCTACTAGGTAGTTGATATTTTTGGGTTTCCCTCAACAAGCTCAAACTCTGGTATCTTAACCCAACACCCAACACATTGTCCCAACACCCCCCCAAAAAAACTAAGAAATGGACACAGCCTGAATTTCTTTTTATAGGAACTTTGCCATTTTGTGGTTAGCTTGTACTTTCGTGACTCCACCTGTAGAGGTTCCCAGAAGGGCCCACCTGGCTCCACCGTCACATCCATGTGGCCCCACTGTCATACACACTATATTCAGTCTTCCAAGCGAAAATCTGCCTCAGGCTCATGAATATTCACGAGACCAAAAAAAAACAACCTGTGCATTCTGGAGCTCCAGTGAGGCATTTGAGAGATGAGCTGTAAAACTACAAAGAGTTAAATGTTTCTTCTGTAAATTGTAAATATATCACGTTAGGGGTATCAAAGCTTCAAATATACCTGAGAAAAGTGCATTTTTGAAACATCTTGTATTTTATATCTGTCTAATGATTGCAGTGATGTACATTAGCCAGGTATGAACAATATCCTGTATCATTGAAGGTGAAATAATCAGCATGAATGATTCCTTGATTATGAAACAGAAATAGCTGTAAAAGCAAGCGGCAGTCATACAAAACACTGGAATTAGTTTTATATTGTCCTGTGTGAATAACATATTAATTGTATACTATCCATGATGTTGACTCTATACCTGTACCTTTCTGATATCAGTCTTTTTTTTTATTCTGACCTATTTTTTCCCTCCGCTGAAGCGGTTGTGGTTCATTCTTCTGAGCTGTAAACTCTAGTGGAGATAATAAGCTCAGTGTAGAGTTAGAGCAATATCTACCCTATTTTCCTCGACAAAAACAACAAACAAATCGCTTTACAAAAGACTGTGTAGCTTCTATGTTGTGAGCTTTACAGAGATGAAGTATACAGTTGTTCTGAGGTTCTCCTGTAAAATATTGCTGTATAGTGTTTTTACTTGAATATAAAGCAACATACAAATATACGATAAGAACAAAAATATCTTTATTTTTCCAATAATACTCCTAGCAACAGCAAACACAACTGTATGTGCAGAGGATTTGCAAAGAGCTACTGATCTCAGCCAATACTGACATCAGAAAAGAAATACAAATGTAAACTATTAAGGGACAAACCATGGAGGTCACCTGGTGGCCTTAGATTGCTAAAGCTGTGATTGCAAATTGCACATCAGCCTTGGAAACTGAAGTTTTGCCAGTTGAAATGGCGGCGGGGCTCAGTCTGAACACAAGCAGATTTGGCATCAATGAAGAGTGTGCAAATAGAGAGAATTGTGTTTTGAAGGAGATGTGGTTTTTGGAATTGGAATCTGGGTCTAAAGCAGGAAATGAATTGCTCCGCAAGAAAGAAAAATATGAACAACAAAAAAAAGTTTGTATGTGAGTTACAGATTGATTGGACTGTGCAGTATTTCAAGTTAATTACTTAATGCAACAGGTAAATACTGTAAAATGCCCAGATCCTTAATTTTGATAAATTGGACTTAAATGGACACGGTGGTGCGGTGGGTAGCACTGTTGCCTCACAGCAAGAAGGTCGCAGGTTCAAGACCGCCTTGGGCCTGGGTCTGGGGCCTTTCTGTGTGGAGTTTGCATGTTCTCCCCGTGTCTGCGTGGGTTTTCACCGGGTACTCCGGTTTCCTCCCACAATACAAAAAACATGCTCAGGTTAATTGGTAAACTCTAAATTGCCCATAGGTGTGAGTGTGAGAGTGAATGGTGTGTGTGCCCCACGATTGGCTGGCGACCATCTGGGGTGTATCCCTGCCTCTCGCCTTAACGCGCTGGGATAGGCTCCAGCAGACCCCTGCGACCCCGAAAGGGAATAAGCGGGATAGACAATGGATGGATGGATGGATGGACTTAAATGATAATGATGTTAATATATGCATGCTAATGCTGCACATCAAAATATAGACAATGGATTTTACTCTTTATTAAAACATGCTGATGGAGCAATTACAATCTTGATTTAACATGCATTATAGTAGTTTCAATGCAATGGTCTCAGCTGTGCTGTGCTTATGGGATGTAGTCTAGTTGGGGTGAATCTACATTTATATTTCCTATTGAACAGAGATTTTTTGGGAAGTGGAAAATGGTTAAACATGTACCTAGTAGTTTTGGGGATATGCACTGACTGGATATGATGGCTTTAAGTCCAGCTACCATATGGAATTTCCTTTTAATTTATGCCAAGTTTTGCTGAAGTAAAACAGAACAAACTAATTGCATCACAGTTTCTGTCATACGCTCATAAACTCCTCAAGGGACTAAATTATGGCCCATCAGCGCAGCTTTATGCTGTCTTTCAGATGTGGTGGAAATATTACAGTCTCTTTGACACAAATCAAAACATGTATATGGAGTATATGCGTCTATTTGCTGGCAAGCATAGAAACAAAACATAAACCACTATAACAGGTCTATGAATAAATTAATGTATTCCATGAAATTGCCATGTGTCTGATCTGCTTCACTGCTGTGATTTCATACTCTCAGAAATAGAAGTGAATGAATTGAATTTGAAGTGTCTCTCAAAAAGTATTTATAGAAATATGTTTATCCAGATTAACAACAAAGATTAAGGCAGTCCCCACAGGCGTGCACAGCGTGCATGTAGGATTCATGAACAACAGCAACGAAAGAATATTGAAAAGGGGGAGTTGTAGTCTGAAGAAAGACAAATGAATGGAGAGCGAAACTGAAAGCTCACCTCTCTGTAAACTGAGTTATGTGAAGGTATAGCAGCTCCGGTTCATTTTGCACAAACCCCGGTTCAATCTGCTGTGAACGCTCCAAGATGAAAGCTCACCTCTCTGTGAGGCAGGTCAGTTTGGGGATGAGTTTGCTTTGAAGCGCGGGCAAAGAAGCGTGAGGACAGTTTATACTTTAGGGTCAGTCGAGTCAGTGTAGTGCATGTCATATTAGTCATTCACTGCTTATACCCATCTGCTGGCTCATGTCCTATTCAACAGCTGCATAGAAAGAACCCAACCCAATTATATCAGGGCAGGATTCTCCTTTCAGCCAATGTCAGGGGGCCAAAAATCAATGCCTGCTTATCTTGTCTGCTGTCACACGTCTGGAACAGCAGTTAGGAGTGTGCTTTTCCACACAGACATTGATACATGGGCAGGCTGGGAGTTTTATGCTGCTGGGTGTCTGGTTAACGGATTCATTTTACCCCTGCGGTGTGTGCGGCTATTAATGGTTTGTACCAATGAGCCACAGGCAAAATTGTCATTCCCGCTCCTCCTCTGAGTCACAAAAAAAGAGGTGGAATCGCTGTCAGGCAAATATGAATGAATCACGTCGAGGGAGGGGAGGAAAAAGGCAGTCCAGCTGAGATGTTGCGGGCACAGCAACTGGCTGTGAGTGTGCCTAGGGGAGGGTTTCACAACTTGTGACAGCCACCAGTCTGTAACACAAACAAAATGTGATTTTCTTTTTTTTTTTTTCAGAATAACAAGCATCATCTTTGGAATCTGCCTTCCCCCCTCGGTTGTAATCAGAAGCCCACTCGCGCTTCCTCCCGTGCAGAGCGTGATTTCCGCACAGTGTTTCAAACACAGACAGTTTCCATCCATGGCATCTGATAAACGTCTGTTTCCACCTCTGCGCATAACGGCAATTATCCATGCGATGAATTGTCCATTATTGACAGCTCCATAGCCAGGGTTTAGAAATTAGTGAGGCGAAATCGTCGGATCTGCCCGTTCTATGAGTCGGGGGAAAAAAAAAAAAAAGAGGCGGCATCACTGTCAGGCGAACATGAATGAATCACGTTGAGGGAGTGGAGAAAAAGGCCGTCCAGCTGGAATGTTGTGGGCACAGCCGCTGACTGTAAGAGCGCCTACGGGAGAGTTCACAGTTTTTGACAGCCATTAAACTGGAGCACCATCCTCCAACCGCCAACAACGAAAAATTGTGACGATTAGAACAACAAGCGTCGTCTGTACAAGCTGTCTTCACTCACGGTTATAATCAGACGCCCACGCGTGCTGCCTCCCACACGGAGTGTGATCTCAGCGCGGTATCGACTCGCACGGCGTTTCAAACCAGACAAACAATTACCATCAGCGGCATCTGGTAAACGTCGACCCAACCTCAGTGCAGCATGACAAATACTCATGCAAGGAATTGGCTTTTATTAGTGGGGCCCTAGGAAGGTCCAGATTTTTTTTTTTTATTGGAGCTTATTGTGCTATGTTTCTGGACAAGCGTTTCATACCAAAATGATGCCTAAAAATACATCGTCAGATATACACTGCAGAGAAGCTCATAAATAGGGCAAAACTACTTTTATTAAAGCTGATAAAATTTCTTATAACTCTTCTTTCTCTCTCTTTCTGTGTGTGTGTGTGTCTTTGAAGAACACAACTAAAAGCCGTTCACAAGCCTCCCATGTGTTCCTGCCAACATCATAGTCTTTTAGTCCACTCCTTCACTTCTTTGGTCAGTGAAATTACATAAAATACAGTTTTTCCCACAGACCAAGCAGCATTGTGTGGTAATGAGAGGGTTGGAGGGTGCGACTACATTGACTTAACTTGAGGTCTGAGTGTTATACAGCTATTGATCTCTCATTCTTTCTTGCTCTCTGTGCAAGTGACTAAGAATCACAGAATGGCGTTGGGAGAAAAAAAAAAAGGTGGAATCAGTTTGCGGCACTCGGTTTTCATTCTGTGGCACTGCGACACTGATTGATCTATGTGTGGGGAAACACTGAAGTAAGAAAGAAAGATACAGACACCCAGAAGTTATTATCACAGACTGGGAAATATTGATGGTATTGTTATTGGTGGTGATCATAAAGTCGGCTTCAGCTGACAGTTCAGCTAATTTTGCGTTGTGGATGGTTTTACACAGCGCTGTCACTCGTAATTTACAACCCTGCCTCTTTCACACGAATGTGCTCATACCTGGATGATCCATAAATAACTGAGCTAGTTGATAACAAGCTGTCATTCGCGATGCCAACGTTAGGCTCAGAGAAGCCACCTCATGACAAGAGAACCAGATTGAGTTGAACTTGCTGTGTTATACAGGCCTCTGGTTTTTCTCTCTTTGCTGTTGAAGTCCAATTGAAACAGCATTTAGAGAGTATCGAACATATGACCTCTTTCTGGTATGAACAGTACTTATAGGCAGGAAGAAATGCTTGGAGGGCTTTGATTGGGCCATTGAAATATGGAGTTATCCTAGAAAGTGCAGGTGGAATGGGGCAGAAAGAAGACAGAAGTGTGTGTGTGTGTTTGTGTGTGTGTTGACTCAGCAGGGATTTATGTTTCCATTTACATGAATAAAGACATTTATACCATAACCGTGATGCAGAAAAAGCACAAATCGGTGCATAAAAATTCAGCAGAATGCAGGAAAATGAAGAAAACGACCCCCAGAACCCCATTTAACGTGTCCTCACGAGTGTTCAAATGAAACCTAGGCCCTTTTCTAACAAGCTGGTATATTTGTGGCTCCTGTCCAAGTAGAGCATTTTATTCATTCACCTCTTTTAACCAATGACTTGAATCTTAAACATTCCATATGAGATATTTTTTTTTTTTTAAAGTCAGTCAGTGTGCTGTTGATGCAGGGTGAAGAGTGTTTGATATAGTCTGTGGTGGACCCGTGCAGCGCCAAGTTATAAAGTCCACTGAGCACATATCACACAAAGCCAACACGATACCAAGTTCCTGCTGAGGTGAAACCTCACCATGAGTCAAGCAATCAGTGCAGGTTTAAGTGAACTGTGGATGTCCAATGTCATCTCTTGGGTCAGGATGGGATGGTTCACTATGTGGCTGAACTGACCCATGAAATTTGAAAAAGTCATGCTAGGAAGTGTTTACAGGTCATGAGGCTGCACTGTAATGGCGAAAAAAGGGGCTTGAGGTTCAAACTACATTGACTACGATGATGAATTTTGGAACATTATGCAACAAGTTGTAAATTTGTCAAGGAGTTGATGCAAAAAAACCAAAAAAAAGAATGTCAGCTATTTTGATGAACCGCCTTTCAGGAATAAAAGTCAGACGCACTAGCACAACTGAAGAAATATGACCACCTTTCCTAAATAGTAGACCCTTTCTTATGGAGGGCAGAGATTTGTTTTTTCCCACACCTTGGACCATTTCAAATGTAGACCTTGCTTGGTATTCTGCTCAACTGACAAATCTGCAGCGCTAACGTACAGTAGGGGGCTGAGTTGTGGCGACGGCGTTGTGGGAGCACTGCGGTTGCCTGCAGACGCCCTGCGGATCCGTTGATTCCAGACACATGTTCTATACAGGACTTACACATTAATGCTGTCAGAACTGTCAGTGTTACAGAACATGTGAACGGTCTCTGGGTCTTTCTCTCAGTATGTATCTCTAATTAAAAAAAATGAATGTTAATTATCTATTACCTTGTTTTCATGGATCTTCCAATTAACCCGATCCTGTAATAATTGATATAGAGCACCCGGTGGAATGGATTAGCGGTGCAGGCATTTGGGCGATAGTTGTGAAGTGTCATTGTGTGCACAGACTACAGCACCGTTTAAATGAATTTCTGCTGCTGCTACTTCCCTTGCTGCCTCCTTTTCTATGTGTGGCACTGTACACGTTCATGACGTTGCAACCTAGCAACCAAATCTGCAGCTACACCTTTGAGTTGGACACCCACTGGGAGTTAGACCAAACTGAACGAGTGAGGGAAGGTTCACTCTCTGCATGTATGCAGTGCTAAGTGGAGCAGCCTTGACTACGATGATGTGTTACATTATAAGCGTTTTCAATGACCCTACTCACCCATCGGGCAAAGTACAAAAAAAAAAAAAAGCAATTTAAGCAGGTGGATGTTTCGCAGTCCTTCATACGGACACGAAAAGCAACCGTTCTATACAGTCATAAACAAAGGTTTGCTACAGAAGCGCCATACCAAAGAACATTGATGGCACTCTGGAGGACTGAAAATTT
The DNA here is from genome assembly GCA_036785175.1 of Eupleurogrammus muticus. NCBI lineage: Eukaryota > Metazoa > Chordata > Actinopteri > Scombriformes > Trichiuridae > Eupleurogrammus > Eupleurogrammus muticus. The sequence continues at coordinate 16,967,889 of JAYKQN010000013.1, read as the reverse complement.
CGTTTCTTTCTCTGTGGTTGAAAGAGACAAAAAGGAACACAGAGAAAGACACACAGGCCACACTCTCACCCTCTCTCTCTTCCTCTCTCACCCTCTCTCCCTTCCTCTCTCTCTCTTTGATACACACTGCAGATTCTATTAAGATTAACCTGTATGAAAATGTACAAATTGAAAAACTGAAACTTCATCTCCAGCTCAAAATAAAGTACACTAAGGTAGAGGGTCTTCTTTTATCAGTTTGCTGAAAGGAAGTTCTTGATTCGTTGTCCTCAACAGATTAAACACACATGTGCATTCACGCACGTACACACACTTTAGCAATCTCTGGCATGATGAACTGTGATATTGGCTGTGATGACATTGCTGAATTCATTTTTACTGAAGGGATGATTGGAGTGCATTTGTATCATGCCTTTCTAGTCTTTCTAGTCAAAGCATTAGTACATTACAAGACTGAGTTTTCATTTACCTGAAAACACTCTTTACTGAAGCACAATAATGCCTCAACCTCTCAAAGATTAAAGTTTAGTATCATGACCGATGTTGACGTATTTTGTCATCTGCAGAGGTGTAATTATAAACAGTTCAATAAACAGTTTATTATTATTCATTAATTTGGGTTTATCACAAATAGAATTGATGATAAATCGTGACAAAAACTATTTTTTGGTATTTTTTTTCTGTTCTACATACATTTTTCAGGAATATCTGCACGATATACTGTAGTTATTGCATTTAGCACTAATCATGCATCATGTTGCAGGTGCTAATTTTGCAGTTGATTGGCGACTTGTCAAATTTTATTTTATTTTCCTTTTTTGCAATTTTTTTCTTTTTTCTCTACCAGACACCAAGTAACAGCAAATGTGCGAAACAAATACCTAAGACGCATCTGTGGCGTATCGCCTGCTCCACATTAGCGTAAAACACCTTCGACTCGTAAATCTAAGCGTGCGTCTGCCATCTCACCTATGGCCACCATGTTTTTGCAACTGGAAAATGCTGGGAACGGCGCGGTTTTGGATTGTGGTGGGAGGGATGCTTTGCTGCGCGTCGGACGTAAAAAATAACGCAAATTCAGTCTTGTGTTTGTCCAACAGAGGGCGCTGTGGCTCTATTACCTACAGCTCAGCCAGCAGCCACTCATGGTGCCAAGTCATGGACTGTGTCGTAGTCTTTTGCAAAAACAAGAACATAGCAATGGCGGCTCAGGAAGCAACGGGCATTAACGTTGGGAGAGTAAGCACAGCCATAAGTGTAATTATTACTGAAATAGACTCAATTACATTTAAATGAAGAAAACTAATGCACTAACAAGCAACTCTTTTCCCTGATATGTAGAGCGAACAGAAATGTGTAAGAGGGGGGAAAAAAAGTGTGTTCTGTGGCTGTCGGCGGATCAGACGACAGGGCAGCAGCTAGACGTTTCTCCGTTGATCCCAAGAGTGGCGCAAAAATAAGGTTTACCTCATCAGCTGTCAAACAAAGGTGAATAAAGGGCTGCGTGGCTTCCTTCCATCATCGTCTGTCTCTCTCTGTCTTTTTCTCTCTGTATGGCCCCCCCCCCATCTGTATGACTAGTGAATGAATCATACCGGTAATTGATGTTATTCATAGTCTAATTTATATAAAAGTAATAGTCAAAGTAGTTTCCCATTCATCATTTGATTCTATCTATCTATCTATCTATCTATCTATCTATCTATCTATCTATCTATCTATCTATCTATCTATCTATCTATCTATCTATCTATCTATCTATCTATCTATCTATCTATCTATCTATCTATCTATCTATCTATCTATCTATCTATCTATCTATCTATCTATCTATCTATCTATCTATCTATCTATCTATCTATCTATCTATCTATCTATCTTTACTGTAATTGGTATCTGCATCAGCCTCAAAAATCTAGTATTCAGAACTAGTCCGGTTCTACTTATTTTTACACAGGCTGCATTCATAAAGTAACTTCTTCACAAAGGTCAAGTCATTTAAATATAGAGGTGTGTGTGTGTGTGTCCGATATCACTTATCACACTGATATCACTTGTCGCTTATATCATACTGAAAGACAAAATAGCATCTAAGATAAATGAATAGTCTCTCTTTGAATTTAAAGTACGTGAAGGAGAACAGAAGGAGTGCTACCTTTTAAATTACCAAGGCCAAAAATGCAGTGGGGAAATGTGGACCTTGACCCTGGTACTACGTTTAGCAATGAAGATTAAACGTAGCAATAGAAATAATAGCCAAAAGCCCTTTAATTTATGCCTAGCATATCAAAGGTTTATTTTGCAGGTGAAAAGGCGATTATGGAAAAATAGACATTTAAAGATGACTATCATGTCATCATCAATGTAGATGTAATATTTCTGCCGAAACTAAAAAACAAACAAACATCAAGTTAAATGGGAAATCGCACAAGCTTTGTTTAAGTTCTGCTTGCACCAGTCCTGGTAAGGTAGGTAATGGATGACCGTTTTAATGCTTTTTTTGCCTGAAAAGGCAAACTATGAAAAGATGTATCCAAAATATGTTATATATATGCCATGTCACTGCGCTTTAAATACTCCACTGCCTTTATCTTTTGTCTTTCTGCTCTCAACTCACTCATTGTTTTGGTATTCACAAATAACTTAGATTGGCTAAGACATCTGTCAATCTCAATTCGTGCCCACGTCTATTTATATGAAGCAAGTAGCGTCTGCCAGTCTGTGGCTTGATGTTTGTTGTATAAACCTAAACTTTCAGATATAGCTTACATGTGGCACAATGGTGTATATCCTTTTCTGTGAATTTTTTGGGATGGATATTTCAAGCCTTTTTTGTGAAATTGTTTGGCGGATAGTCAAATTACATTATTATCATGAATATCGTTAAAACATACAATCCTCTGGGTGCACTGTGGTATTGTAGGGGGTGGTGCGCTTGTCTCATGAGCAGCAGACCCAGGTTTAAAAACACAAAAAACCTTTTCCGAAAAAAAAGTTTAGTGGCTCACAGACCCTCAGGAAATCCTGACACTATCGTTACATGCATTAATGGATGGATGGATGGATGGATAGATAAGTTATTGAACAATTTATTAAAACAATAACATGGAAACACAAACAAGACATTCAGTCTTTTCTATAGGAATACGTACTTAAACTACACAGGACCTTCAGTATAGCCACCGAAGCTTTTGCCAGGGGAGTTGCTGATTTAGTCTACCCAGTTACCATTGTCTGAAAGGCTTGATTGGTTCATTTACCCATTGTTTCCTAGAATTAAATTAGCCCATGTTTATAACCATGATCTAGAAAATTTTGCTAATATCGTATTGTCTCATACCAATACTTTAAACATAAAATACAAAAATAAATGCAACTTTATATATATAACTCTATATTATGTGTCCTTTCAGTTTTTAACAGTCAGGTTTGTTGGGCAGCAAAAAGTGACTGGTGAGGTTTTCCCATGTGTTACTTGCCCCAGTACACTTTCATACCTCAGATGGGATTCTGGCTTGAATATGTAAATAGGTACAATATTTATAAAGTTGACATTTTGAGTAAAGAATGAGAACGCGTACAGAAATCGTATGTGTTAGTATTGTGATTTGTTGATGTATCCTCCAGAGGCTGGAAGTGATGCAGCGTCTTCAATCTGACCAATCAGAACAACGGGCTTGTGCATCTGTTCTGTTGAAAAGGTAAAGTAAGGTTAGATAAAGTGCTCGTGGGCTGTATGTTTTCATGCTGTGTGTGTGTATGCATGTGTGTGTGTGTGTGTGTGTGTGTGTGTGTGTGTATTTGGACTTAATAGTGGAGAAAGGACATGGATAGACTGGATGTTTCGAGGCATATATAAGTTTGATTTCTTGTGGATCAAGTTTTGAGAGGGATCGCAGTCCATCACAGCTATGTGAGCGAGTGTGAACATATTTCTGTATAGCCATGGGACTAAATATTGATCCTTCTGCTGATATTGTGTGGTATTTGCGGAGGTGTCAAAACAGATTGAATTTTTGCTTTGTGTTACGGTGATCCAAGGTTATTGCTTTAGGTCAGTGCATTCTCGACAGCCCATAAACATAACTACACATAATAATATGATGACTGCTTTACTTTTATGCTCATGAGGTGCATCGCTGGCACTGCCCCCTCCTCAAGCTGGAGATGACAATGATAGATGCTGCTCTGGTGTCAGTGTTGATCACCTCATTCAGGGATGCAGCATGGATCCATACATGGACTCAAATCAAATTCTGCTATGTTGGCAAATCTCGAGAACCACCCAGGATCAATTGAAAGCATGGGGCAAGCCTGAAAAGGCAAAGGTCTTCCCCAAAAGGAAATGAAGACATTAGGACCCACCTCCCAGCTGAGTGGACAATTCCGGCTGGCTTTACACAGTGACACTAAGGGACAACATACTTCATAGTTACAAAACTCAACTTCATGGAAGTAATTTTATGCGACAGCCAATGAAAATACGTAGATAACATGACACACAAGTACATTGAACAATTGATTCATGTCAACCGACTGACTTACACGCTCAGAATAAAATGCAACCTGGTGGTATGTTATGATAGGATTTCCCGGTGCAAAGCGTGGCCCCTCGTGGTAGTCCTGACTTCACAGAACCACACTTATATTTGTACCCACATGTTTTCTTGGAGAAATTGCATTTTGTGCTGATTTGAGATCATGCCACTGAAATTGCTTTTGGCTGTCAGTGTTGTATATTGATAAAACTTCACTGGAAAGAATGAATGGTGGCTTCTTATGATAATGTGACCTTATCTACTGGAGTGACCTCTGTTATAATGCTGAATAATTGATATGCATTTATAAAAGACACCACATTTATTTATTTATTGTTTTATTCATTAGACTTTGTTGCTGTTGCTATACATGAGCCTGTGCTGTTACTATTAAAGACGCTTTACAATTTAACTGTATATTGTAAATCGTTGTCAATACAGCAACAATGTGTTATTTTATTCTATTTAGTACACCCTGCACCCACCAGGTGAAAATACGTAGTTTATTAATGAATCTCTTACACAAATAAACATTATATACTTACTGGCTTATACAAAATAAATACTACTACTAATATTCTTCATTTGGAAATGTTTGCGAAGTTTGCAAAATCTTGATAACAGAAGCCCCTATCTGTAAATTATATGCGCTGTAATACATCCTTACAGAACTAGAAGTAATTTGGTAACATTTAACTAAACAGAAGCAAGAGAATATAGTTCAATCACAAAAAGCTTGAGCCATAATAATAAACTAATGAAATATGTTCCCCCTTATCAGTCTCCCACCCACTCTCTTCTGTCGTGATCTCTTTTTTTTCCATTTTAACAGCAGCCATAATGATATAATAAACACAGGTGTTAGGGGTGATGCTAATTAAAGTTCAGTTTCACTCGGGTCAAACAGTGTCAGGGAGCTGCTATTGTGCATGTCGGCTCATTAGAAAGGCTTTGCTACACTCATTGGAACCTTAAATTAGTACGGTATCAGTGGCGCCACCTGTGTTACCTGCTTTTTCATACACACACACACACGCACTGTCTGTATATGTGCACACACACACACACGTAGCTATGAGTGCACCATATTATACAGAATGTCATTCACTACAGAGTCCTTTTATCCTTCCTGCCTAATGACTCACCACTGAATAATGACACACACCTGTTTCCACCGCCACTGAGAAAGCAGTTGATCTGCCCACCATCACACAACTCTCAGAAAAGAAGAGGGCGGAAGCTCTTCAATAAAATAGAATGTTGTGAATGAATTTACAAAACCAATATTGCATTTGAGCAACTGAAATTCACAGACACATTAGACTGAAATTTAAGCATTCAACACGCAAACACAAAAAACGGCCGGTTGCACAAAACACCTTAAGGTGAGGTTCTTCCTTAACCTCTGAGTTAAGGTTCCCTTAAAATGAAATGGTTTGCACCAACCACGCTGAAGGTTTCGCTTTGTCTTAGTCTTACTTCTTAAACTGGTGCACAAAGAACCTCAACAAATAAAGGTATATGTACAATACAAAAAAACAAAAAAAAAAACGCATACAAATGGAATATGTCCAATAGACAAGGTTATAGCTTTAAAGTGTCTTTCAATACCTTTTAAAGGGAAATGTGAATCGACTGGACCAGGCAAAGTAAATAACACAGTTGTATAGAAAACTAGTAGATTTCTGAATCTCACCGTGGGCTTTAATTGGAAACCACTGATATGCAAATACTATGTAGCAGCACAACATTCAGCTGCAGCCACCTCATCAGAAATATGAAGAAACATGATAAAGATCACTAATCTTAAAGTTTGGTGCAGACAGACTGATGTTTCATTCAAGGAATTGGAATCTCAAATTAATTAGCCCTAAATATCAAAAATTTGCCAGCTTCACTTCCCCCCGTCTTCCTGTCACCGAGGTTGCCTGGCAACCACCAGAGACTCCTCAAAAACTGCAATTTGTCTTCCCAGACAACGTCCCTGTAAGTCTGCATAATCCAGACTTCTTTCAACCACCCTTTAATGAAAATTATTTAAATAGGTGGCACATTATTTCATTGAGAAAAAAAGTTGCTGTTCAGTGTATCGAATGTGACGTTTACATAGTTGTGAGTGATGCTGAAACACACATGAATTCTGATAATTGAGAATATTAAATGATTAATTATAATGAAACAGTTTGCTACTTAAATGGCTGTTCTGTATCACTTTGAATTGCTTATATTCAAAGTTTTTGGACTGAATAGATAGGAGGAATTTCCATCAATTTTCCACTCCTTTTTAATATTTTATTATCTGATTAATTGAGCATTCAATAGAAATAGTCAGACAGATTAATCAGTAGTGAGGATAATCAAGCTGGAGCTGAATTCGAGCAACACAAATGTATTCCATTAAAACTCAAAGGCAGTCCTTAGCAAATAAAACCAGCACCCTGTTCATACACTTTGTAAGCTAGAAATTAAACATAGCGACTCACAAGTGGGCACTTTATTTAAAAAGAAAATCCCCAGAAGCCTTTTATTCCCAAACAGAACTAAATTGTTATGAATTAAACTGTTCAACTCAATTGAATCCATTGATTGAGGTGTGCTTAATTTACTCCTGTGCTGCAGCCTCCGTTCCTGGCCTTTCCACTTATGCTTTAGTTATTGATTTCCTACGTTCTTGCCGGAAACTGATATGAACTAGCTGTGTTCAATAAAAAGGTGGGAGAGTAGGACTATAAGTACAACCAGCAAGTCAACTGGTTGATGAACGTGGGGGCATTTTATTTATTACATAGCGTCTGCTGGCTGTAGTGGCACTCGTATCCGTTCCTCTCAAACAAAGAGCCTCTGTCTGTTAAATGCTGGTAGTAAATAGTGAGTCTAAAATGTTTTTTTCTTTGATTGTGAGAAAATAATGCAGTAACCTTGAAATTTCAGACCGCTAGAATATAATATTCCATCATTGTTTGGGGAGAAAAGTACATAATTATGTCCTATACACATTTTATATAACAGATGTCAAATTAAACACATGTAACAATAGTAACAATTCTTTTCTTCTGGCAAAAGCAACGGTGGTATGATAAAGAAAGATGGCTGCCTTGCTGAGACGTTTAACATTTGTTATTCACAGTACAAGATTTTGTTGTCCTAGATATGACAAAAAGCGTTCACCAGTGACTTCAACTTGCAGCAATTCAGCAGCAGAATCCCACACAGATCCTTAGCATTCTAATCACATCAGAACTACACAGCACTGAAATATTTAGAGATATTTGATGTCATCTGTAATATGAGAGGATGACCCTTTTCTAGCATTCTTCTTCCAATCTTGTTTCCATTTGTTTGTACAATTTTTGAAGTAACAACAGGAGGTCTAGTATGCAGAATTTTTAATAAGATGATTTCATCATACACATTTAAATGCGTAGACTGAAGCTCACACAACAGAAATTTTATTTGTACAAACTACACTGAACATAATAATAGAAACATAACACTTAATTTTGCTCTCATTTTTCATGAGTTAAAATACCAAATCTGAGATTGTTTCCATGCATGCAAAAGGCTTATTCTCAAATTTTGTTCGCTAATTTGCTTAAATCAGTTTTAGTTACCAGTTCTGCTTTGTTAAGATAATCCATCCACCTGACAGGTGTGGCAAGATGCCTATTAAACTGCAGGATTATTACAGGTGTGCCTTGGGCTCGTCACATTAAAAGGCTCTAAAATATGCAGTTTTATCATGCAACATGATGCTGCAGGATTTAAGCCGTGTGCAGTCGGCATGCTGACTGCAGGAATGTCCACTGCAGCTGTTGCAGGTGAACTGAATATTCATTTCGCTGTCATAAGTCTTCTTCAAATCCCTTTAACCACAGCAGCATAAAAGCTGCACATCCAGAATCTTGGCTTGCGAGATCGTCTGACACCAGCCATCTGGGCAGCTGATGCAACAGTTGGTTTGAAGAATTTCTGCGCTAAGTGTCAGAAACTGCTCTAGGAAGCTGCTCTGCATGCTTGTCATCCTCACCAGGGTCTTGACCTGAATGCAAATCATCAGAACTGACTTTAGTGGGCAAATACCATACTTTGATGGCATCTGACACTTTGAATGACAGTTCTCCGCCGGGAAGATGAGTGTGCACGGTGGTGTCTGCATGCTGTGAACACGGTAGCAGTAGGCTTATAATAAATGATGGGAATAAAACGACGCTCTTACCTTTACCAACATGTCATTAATGTGTGCAGGTTGTCAAGCACCTGGCAACAGGTTTGATGTCAGAGAATTAAAAGCAGCGACCGGAGAAAAGGGAGAGTTGAGTTATGAGCTTGGCGATTTAGCTGCTACTTTATTCTTCACCCTAACACTAGCTACTACATCCCACCAAACTTAAAAAAAGGAATGTTTTCCCTGGTAAATACTTCTTATATGGTATATAGTCAGGCATAAGCTGGGGACATTTTAGTGGTGTCACTTTGAATGCACATAGATACTGTATTCCTGAGGCCTATTGTTGTTCGCCATCCCTCCACTGATATCACCTCATATTGCTGCATGATAATGCAAGGGTCTGTACACAGTTGCTGGAAGCTGAAAAACTAAAAGTCCCTGCATGGCCTACATACTCACTGAGCCAGTTTGGGATGCTCTGGATCAGTGTGAATGTGTGATCCACACCTGTGCAAAATAATCAGCATCTTAATATGCCACATCTGTCAGGTGGACGAAATATCTTGGGGGGGAAAAGTGTTTCCTAAGATGCATTTAGGAAAAAAATTTGAGAGGAAAAAAAGAGAGCATTTGAGAGAATATGTAACTCTTATATCATTTAGTTAAACAAATATTGTGCAAGGTGGTATAAAATGGCCAAGTTTGGTTCAACATAAGTAAAAGCTGATCTAACATCATTATGTCAATCTGTCAAATGGTAGGATCATACTGGATTTTATTAAATTGGATCTTACACACATTGAGTTTATTTATTTTTGATAATGGTCGGGGACCTGGCTGATTCGCTTCACTAGGTGGCGTTGCATCTCTTTCGACTAATGGTGTTAGAACTACTTCCGGTTGATGCTACTTTCCTACAACAATCAACTCATGAGCTCTGTCTCCTTGTCCATTCAAAGGTGAACTGTCTAATTCTTCAAACCCATTGTATCCTTTTGACTTTTCCGGCAACAACACTGCTATATATGTTGGTGTTGGCTCCTCCTTCTACTTCCGGGTGAAATCCCTGTTGGAAATTCTCAAGTAAGCGTAGGACATGAGTATGGTACCATGCCGTTCACAGGCAGGCAGGAAGCAGATTAACAGTATTTATAAGTCAGGGGTTAATGCCTTCATTATCCAATTTGTAGGTAGGGAATATCGATTAACATGATGAACACAGAATTACATTTTCTGTGTTAACCAGTGTCTTTTAGCTTTTCGGTACAAATTGCATTCACCTCTGTGGACCCAGCGATGACGTCTTTAAATAACTTCCTCTTGTTGGAGAAAGTCCCCGGTTACAAAAAAAAGTTTTATTCTTTTAAAAACATTGATTTGTTTTGAATCAAAAACAGTCTATAGAGCAAAGAGTGCACACACACCACAGAAAATAGCCCCAATTTCATTGGACAAAAAAAGGACAGATTTCTTTGGAACATAGCAACGCTATTCTCAAAGAGATTCCATCTCCCCTCTGGTGATGGTCATGTTTCCTTTACTCTGCTAATGCATCGTGACGTTCCATTCTACCTTTTCCTCTCCTTTTTATCCATGATTAATATCTGATACCCGACTTGTTTTACCAATATAAGTGTATGATTTAGCTGTCCTTTTGATTAGTGTTTTTAATCATTTTTAACTAATAACTTTAAAGGAATTGGTTAATCAATAATGCAATTTCAGTTGTCCCACTGATTTCACTGAAGTATCCAATTTATTCCGCTTACGGGTAAGGTCAAATATTCCCTTCAAACATTATGAAAGGAATTAATTTGTCTTTTGAAGGAACATCTTGATTACCTTTCTAATTGGTAATTAACCAATGCCTTCCTTTCATAAAGAGGAATTAATTGAGTTTCTTTTTTAAGTATTTTCCTCTGAATCTCCCGCTCATGTCACCAGTTCAATAGAGATGAGAGTGATTTGTCCCTTACTGCATTGTGATTCATTTGAATAGACAATCAAAATGTTGCTGGAAGCTGCCTTGGTTGTTTTATTCATGTCAAGTAAAGTTATTCCACAACAACAACAACCTTGCAACATGTAACTAACACACTGAACAAAACTTGATGCAACACTTGTTTTTGCTCTCATTTTTCCCAAGTTTAAATAAAAGCGCTAAGCTTGTTCTAAGCATAAGAAAGGTATAATGCAGTCCTTCAAAAACAGTCGTGAATGCTCTTTTTTTTCCTACCACTTAGCATTTCAGTAAATTCATTTATAGTCAAGTTCTTGTATCTGTATATTCCACTAAAGACTGAGATTACAACTGTAGATATGAAGCTAATTCATTTCAAGTCCTCTTGAAATTCATAAATAATAATAAAAAAACAAATGTTACGGACATCTTTTCCAGAGCATTTCATTTTTTTTTAACATCTAGCTCTTAATTAAGGCATTTTCACAAGATACGATAAGTTCAATTTTAATGGTCCTCGCCTGTATAAACTGTTCATGCCAAAAACTGTCAGTTCAATGCTTTCAAAATGTCTTTACTATATATATATATATCCATCCATCCATCCATCCATTGTCTATCCCGCTTATTCCCTTTCGGGGTCGCAGGGGTCTGCTGGAGCCTATCCCAGCGCGTTAAGGCGAGAGGCAGGGATACACCCCAGATGGTCGCCAGCCAATCGTGGGGCACACACACCATTCACACACCATTCACTCTCACACTCACACCTATGGGCAATTTAGAGTTTACCAATTAACCTGAGCATGTTTTTTGTATTGTGGGAGGAAACCGGAGTACCCGGTGAAAACCCACGCAGACACGGGGAGAACATGCAAACTCCACACAGAAAGGCCCCAGACCCAGGCCCAAGGCGGGTCTTGAACCTGCGACCTTCTTGCTGTGAGGCAACAGTGCTACCCACCGCACCACCGTGTCGCCCATATATATATATATATATATATATATATATATATATATATATATATATATATATATATATATATATATATATATATATATATATATATATATATATATATATATATTACTTAAACTCTAAATAATTCATCAATATATGCTTTGGGTTGTGTGAATGAATGGAATAAGTGTCATCTGTGTCACCACTTCCCTCCATCGTTGTGTGCTTTCCTCCTCTCATACCTGTATTTACCTTACATCTCTCCACTGACACTGCGATTTGTTGCGGTCGCTGTAGCTGTCTATAACCTCGCTGATTTATGGCCCCGCCTCCACGCGGCCGAGGCTCCAGGCGAGGGGGCCGAAGCGACCCGTCGTGCTTCCTCGCGCTTGTTAAATGGATTTTACGGCTCTTGTCATTCCAAATATTGTCTTTTATCCCCCAGCCATAATTTACAAAATATTATACCAGGTTCAATGTTTTAAAATGTGTAAAACGCTGAATGCTTTATAATGGCAGCGCTCTATGAGGTGTAAAGAGCTTAAGGACCGAAGGCTACACACACCAGAAGGAGTTTCTAAAAGACGTGGAGTGGTTTGTTTTGGGAAATCCATCCAAGAATTAAAAAAAAACAAAAAAGGTTGTTACTGTGGTGGACTGGTTCAGAGAAACTGACATTCAAAGGGGGTCTGACCCAGAAACCATGACTGTGTGAATCTGATGCTACAGCTGGTTGCCCACAGCGGGAACAAACGACTAGTTAGGTTGCACATGCTGTTTCATATCCCTGCTGCTCAGCGCGTGTTCAGAGGTTCTTGTTTCTGGTTTCCTATACACATCTATGTCGAATGAAATGGAAGTGTTTCTTTTTCTATTCAGGGTATTCTTGAAGAGTTATTCAGGAGTTTTATTTATTTATTTAGAATTTTTAAAATCTTCTGTGTATGAATCTTCTGTAAACGTATTCCAATTAGGATTGTTCGGAAAGCCAATGTCATCCGCGTGATGGACAATGACTGTCAGAAACGCACGCCGTCAACATCTTGTGTGGAAGGGCGTTCTCTAAAACAACTGTTAATAGGGCTCAGTAAAAAGTAGAAGAGAAGAGCTATTTTCGTCTGATTCTTGCAAACAGTTATGGGAAACGAATATGGCCATTAGCTATCTGCAATATAACTATTAGCAAGATTTGAGCAATCATTGGAATAAAAACACTAAAATAAAAAGACGCAAAAGTGAAAGCCTTCCGAAACACAGAATTTATCGCCCTGTACTCGCTCACTTTGAACCTCATACTTTCAATGTCATAACTATCGTAAAACTTTCACTTTCCGTGCCATGCTGGAGCAATTTCCAATAATGGGCACATTTTATAATTTATCACCTTTTTTTTTCATCTCTTGCATCTGAATCATCTGTAATAAGTACCAATCGGTAGAGCAAACAACCTCCTAAGAATGAATCACAAATATGAAGTGATTAAAGAAGGTGGGCGTAAATCAAATATTTGAAAGTGTTATAGACGCTGGGTGGAACTTCGCCTAATATAATGGGAGTTAAATGGCAAAGCAGTAGGACTTCTGGTTAAAGACACATAAGTCCTTAAAAAAGCATCCAAAAAAGTCATGTTCTCAATGCCCTCTCTGGTTTTCTCAAAGACTCTAATGAGGGTTTCTGGATTGTTTCACTCCAGTATAAAAATGTGCTGGAGAGGCAGCTAAACAGTATCTAGGATACTGGAACAAAACGCGTTTAGCCTTCCTCTCCAATAATTATGCAACACAGGTGGGATCAGGCAGGCTACCCACTCATGCTATAATGATGACCACATATAGCCCTCAGTGTGTCCTCCACAAACACCTGCATTACAGACTCGTTTAAAGGGGGGGGGGGGACGCTCCTGCGCGTTTGGCTCGTTTGTGTCGGCGGTGAAGAAGATGCAAACGGCAGAAAACAAATTAAAAAAAAAAGCAAATCTCATATTTGTCCATATCTGCCAGCAGCTGTTTTACACTGCATTGAACGCTCCCTCTCTCTCTCCCTCCTTCCTTCCTTCCTACTCTTTTTTTTTTTTTTCTTTCTCCCACATGCGCGCACACGTCCCCCACGCAGCCGGGCGCGCACACGCACCCCAGCAGCCAGTGTGCGCCGCGCAGGAGCCCCTGGCAGTACCAGCGCCTGCTAGTGCTGCTCGCCGCCCGGCGTCTCCGCCGCTCCGCCGGAGGATTGCGCAGAGGACACCCGGTGACTGCGCCGCTCCCCGCCTCGCAACCGAGCGCGTTTTCGCCTCCTAACTTTCGCAACGCGCTGCTGGAATTTCTTCCCTTTTTTTTTTTGTTTGTTGTGTTCCAAAACCGCTTTTTTTTTGCTGCAAGAGCCAGGACGACTGATTCCCAACTTAAGGGGGTGGGGGGGGGGGCTTTGATGGCACGGTTATTTGTGACAGGTCTGGAAAGTTGCGCTGCGCCACGGAGCATGGGGCGCGAACTTTAAAAGCTTTTTTTTTTATATAATTCAGAGACAGATATTTTTTTTTCTTATTTAGAATGAAGGCGGGTGAATCACCCCTGGCGTGAGAGGCGTGCAGGTGCTGGAGGAAAAAAAAAGGCGACACGGGAGAAGTCGTGATCTGTGCGGCACCGATGAGCCAACATGGGTAAGTGAGTGCAGGGATGTCTCATTCTGAGGCTGCACAGCGTCATTTTGTTAGTTTGGCGCACTTGTTGTCCTTGCTCTGGTGTAGGTTTGACGAGTCTGGCGCAGCTGTGAGTGTGTGTGGATGTTCAGAAGATTTCCCCCCAGATCTTTCAAGCTCCAATATTTCTGAGCGGTACTTTTCACCCTGCTCTCTGCAAATATTTCGTTTGGATCGAATAGGTGGTTTTTATTCTCAATCCGCAGTTTCTTAGGTCATTTTTTTTTGTACGAAACAAATTCCGCAGGCGGGAGACAGTAGTATTCTCACCTTCATGCTGTGGAAGTGCCGTAGCTCCGCTATAGATCAGAGTGCCAGCGCGCAACGACGAGTTGAGGCTGGATAATGGAGAATTAGCCGGAACGTCAGATAACGTCCCCGTTGGCGCCACTAACAAGTGTATTCACCGAGCTGGCCTTAAATGGCTCGACATTTGGTGCCCCCCCCCCTGTCCTCCCTGCAGCCTCCTTCCTGTCTCAGCCTCCCCAGCTCTGACATGTTGGACTTGGCTCTATTTCCCGTCTGTCCCCTCTCCTCTGACAGCTCTACACCTCCAATCTCATCCCACATCACCTCCTCCATTTTACTGACTGTGGCTGCTCCACAACTGAATCCACCGCCTCACAAACCCACACTTCTCTTTGCTGTTTAATTAGTTTTATTATTATTATTATTATTTATTCCACGCAGCTGAAGTCTTTCTTCCTTTATTTGGCGCATTGGTTTTTGTGGCTCAAACGAATCGCACGTTGCTCCGAATTCCGTTGAAAAAAAAAAGCCACTTTTCGGGAGTCTGGAGCAGTTTTGACTGATGATATTTCGACCTTTCCCCCCCTAACGTTCTTGCTTTGAGCGCAACTTATGTTGTTGTTGGATATCCGTGGACTATTATTCATGCGTTACGCACGCGCGCGTGCGCGGAGCGAGCAGGGCATGTTTGGCAGGAGGTGAGGCGCACGGAGAGCCGTGAGTTGTTTCCAAAACGCAGCCCTGTGATTCATTGTTTGTCTTGACCCCTCACTTGTTGGATTAATGTCCCACTTTTGTTCTATTTTCTCTCTTTTTTTTATTTATTTTTTTTATATTTTTTATACCCGCATTTATAGGCTACTGAAAATGTGACAGAAGCTGGAGACGCTGCCCACACATCTGCGCAGATCCGCGGTGTTTTCCCAAAATAATGAGCAGCTTAATGCAACTAATTAGCACATAGCCCCATTGCAATTATAAAAATGGTAATAATAATAATGATCATCATAATAACAATATCCTAACTGAAGCTGTCTAATAGTGTCGCCCACCAATGTTTTTCATAAATGTAAAATACAAGTTTATACTGTCTTTAGGATGGAAAATATATATTTAAAAAAAAAGCAAGCAGTGGAAACTCATTTTTACTTGAACTACTACCAAATATTTTGATCAATCATTTAATAGTTTCATTTGATACTAATTTGCTGGGTTTTTTTAATAAAAAAAAACGCAAATTAGTTTTGCTGTTCTAAATGATTAAAAAAATTAATCATTTTTTTAATCATCAAATTAAAAAAATGATTATTTTTTTTAATGAATAACTAGTTAGAAAGACTGTTTGAATGACAAATCTTGATGAATTTGATCACATTGTCATTGTGCCTCCTGGTAGCTTCAACTCTGGCTCAGGTCCTTTGTTGCATGAAATAGCCTAATCTCTCCCCTTGTCTCCACACAATTAGTTCTGTCTAGTAAAAGCAAAAAGACGCCCAAACATATCTGTAAATAATAGTTCTCATTGCGAAAAACACAGGGAGGGCGAGTCCTCAGCTGCAGGCGAATGGCTAGCAACGATTATGCTCAAATAATCTTCAGTTTATTCAATAATCCATCATGTTTCTTGGTGCAGACACAGACAGTATTTGGTCTGTGGAGCACATTTCTGCAAAAACTAATATACAACAAATGACGGTTTACCGAATACAAAAGTTCAGAGCTTCGGGATAAGTGAATAAACCTTGAGCACCCAATTCCTTATGTGTGTATATATATATATATATATATATATATATATATATATATATATATACACAACATTCTTGTTCTCTGGAAAGAAGAAGAATGTTGGAAATGGGTCAATGCAATCAGTTAATAACACATAATACACACACACACACACACACACACACAGACACACACTCATTGACATTGTCATTCATTTATTAGTGGTTGTTCAAAACCTTCGTTGGTGTGTCATGGAAAATAATGCAATGCAGAAATCAACAAAAATGCATAAATGAGGTGATTAGAGTCCCCATTTCCCGCACCTTCAAGAACAGTCTCATGACACGTCTAATTTATCAACTCTACAAATGAAACACATCTTACTTCTATTCTGTAGATTATTATGGAAATATCCTCTTATTTTTGCTTTAATTTATCATTATGAAGTAAATGTTGATTGCACGGTATAATGGCCATAGAATAATGACACCATCTGTGTTCAGATTGGTTCCCTGCAAGCCTCGCTTTCACAATGTAATTCTGTGCCGCCGCGTACCATCTCACTGGAAAATGAACTTTTGATTTACAGCACAAGATTATACAAGATTACATTAGACATTCTTTTTATGTAAAAAAAGTGGTAAGATACCAACCACTTTAAATAGGCTGAGTTACATACCGAGGAAATTACAGTATCCTCTCTGGCCCGCTGTGTTTGTTCAAACACAGCAAGAAACTACATGTTCATGGTCACATACACAGAGGATGTGTATGAGTGAGTGGGTAGACATGTTACATTGCTGCTGTCACATGCCTGAATCAGAACTGCAATATTTAAGCCTAAAAACCTTAAGAGAACAGCAAAGCTTTTAACACCACCCAAGGCCACAATGAAACACAAAACCCTTCAGTGCAACTACTATGGAACTAATGCGTCTGGAGTGACAACCCGCCGCCATTGATATCAATCGATCCCGCACAAGAATATGACCAATGAAAGGACAGAAAGCAGAATGATATAATATGCTTTTTGATTGAGCAACTTTCCGGATGAGAACCACTCCACATTCCACCCGCGGTTCTTTCTTAGAAGAGTTCAAAGTTCAAAGTTCAAAGTCAATTTTATTGTCAATTTCTTCACATGTACTTGACATACAAAGGAATCAAAATTTCGTTTCTCACTATCCTATGCGTTTACATGTACAACAACATCAAAGTGCAGGTGCGCAAGACGAGACAATCCTAAACTACGGTACAACAACAACGGTAAAGTGCTAAACTAAAACTAGAAACAAACAAACATGTATGACAGGACAAGACATGAGTACCCCAAGACAAGACATAAGTAGTACATAAGAGGACATAAGAGGATTGAGTAATGATGGTAACCGGTGGCCACTTGGCCTCGAGGCGCTCTACCCCCCACCTTCTCCTGCAGATTAAGAGTTCCAAACCTGTGCCCAGGTATATTCGCTTCATTTCATTTCTAAATCTCAAGTTATTAACAAAAAAACTAAGCTTCCTGCTAGCTTCCTCATACAGATTTTTGCATCAAACGCCAGGCCACGCAAGACAAATAGTATGAAAAACAGTAGGAAGCAGCAAGGACAAATAGCAAGAAATAAAATGCTAAAGCAAATTATATGCAATATAGAAATACACTATATCCATAGCTCATGAATAATAGCAGATAATAACCTATGAGAGTCAATTAAATTATTATAATTTGTTTGCAGTTGTGTTTGTTGAGAGGATGTGGGTAATTGTCATCGCTAGGCAGTAGCATCTGATACTATAGCTTTTGCTTGTTCCCAATTTAAAATCATGCTAATTGCAATTAACCTCTTCAGTGAACATGCCTGGTTTTCCTATTTGAAAATTGGTGTTGATCATTTTCTTGGTGGGGCGAGGCTCTGCAGAGAATGGGAAGCTCTCAGGTGTTGTGTCGAAGTGCGGTTTCCTTAGCCCAACCTCACCTGGTTATGATGAACGCAGCACAGATACCTGGTTTTGTTTCAGGTATGTTTGGGTGCAGGTTAAAGTAAAAGGGGGGAAATGCGTATTGACAGGATGACGGACTCTGACTGTTCCGGGCAGCAGTTTAAGCAATATTAGCACTCGTAAGCGGTGGAGGGGAAAAGTTGAAAAGTCGTCCGCTTCCACTTTAAAGCAGTAACGCGACACGTTGCTTTAAACTAATGCTCCTTCCGCGGCTAAGTATTGTTCTGCCAGTGTGAGGCATGTTTCCTGACTGGAAGTCCCTATCGGGCATTTTTCTGCAGCTTATCACATCTAACTCGTTCTTTCTACCTCTAGGTGAGGGTATAGCTTGTTTTTTTGGTTCCTTTCCATTTTGTATTACCCTTTAAATTTTGCAATACCAGTGAAAGACTTCCCCAAAACAATGTGTCCTGCTCATTGAACTCGAGCAGTGAAATATGGGCTGAGACACAAAATTGAGCACAAAGTCTGGCAGCACACGCTGCGAGCTGAGTTTGCACAAAAGAAAACGTCTCTGCAACAAGAGCCACATTTTATTATGTATGTTGTCGGTAAAGCACAGTGCAGCCTATGTGTGTGGCTGTCATCGTTTTATATAATGTTGGCTTCTTACTTTCTTTTTTTTATTTGCTAATTTTGTGCATAGAAGTATCTGAGAGCCATGCTTATTTCGAACCAGTTGGAGCGTCTAGACAAAATTCTATAAATCTCTTAAAATAGTAATCAAATTGTTCCTAGACTTTGGCAGAAAAACTTAAGTTCATGCAGGATCCAATCAGTCATAGTAAGAAGCAGGATTTAGGAATTAGGTTTTAGGGCCTTTAAACAAATGACCAATGCAGACATTTTTTTCCTGGTGAGAACAGGCTATAATATATAACCCCCCTCCCAAGGGGCATAGAGTCAAATACGAAATGGGGAAACATTTTTAAAATGTGTCTTTTGTGGAAATTATGCCATTATTCGGAAAGAGATTTACCACCACCACCAAGACCCATTACCCATGACCCATGTCGCATTATCTGATCATTTTTGTTTGTTCTTTGACCTGTCTGTTACACCAAAGCCGGCAGCTGGGCCAAAAAAGGTTCGAAGAAGACTCATAAATGACAAAACAAGGGCACAGTTTATGGAAATGATTGCTTTTGAAAATACCACTGGTTCTAATGTTGATGATCTGTGGAACTCCTATACATCGAGTGTTTTAAATGTCTTGGACACCGTTGCCCCTTTCAAGGTTAGAGAGGTTAAAAACAGGCAAAAGGCACCATGGAGAAATGATGACTCAGTCAGGGCACAAAAGAGAGAGTGCCGGGGAGCCGAACAGAAATGGCGCAAATCAAAACTCCAGGTTGATCTAGAGATCTATAAAAAGAAGTTATGCATGTTTAACCAGACTTTGAAAAAATCAAGGGAGAGATATTTCTCTGAAATCATCACCAACTGCAATGGTAACGCTCGAGTTCTGTTTGCTACAGTAAACAGATTAACAAACCCTCCAGTTTCACTGCCCCTAGAACTAATTTCTACATCAAAGTGCAATGAGTTTGCGAAATTCTTTAGTGATAAAGTTCAGAGTATTAAGAATGCAATCATTCCCACCACACAGATAATAACCCTTCATCCACCTAAACACCTCGAGCTGACACAATTCACTCCTGTTACTGACAGAACAGTTGAAGAGATCATCTCAGGTCTGAGTTCATCCACATGCTGCCTTGATGAGTTACCCACTGGATTTCTAAAGGCTGTGTTGAACAGCTTATTAGTAGAAGTTACTAATCTAGTTAACATCTCATTGGAGACAGGAACATTTCCAAAAGCCCTGAAAACCGCGGTTATTAAGCCTCTCCTAAAAAAGAACAGTCTTGATGCCACAGTTTTAAACAACTACCGTCCCATATCAAACCTGCCATTCTTGGGTAAAGTCCTCGAAAAAGTTGTTTATCGGCAGCTAAGTGACTTTCTCCTATCTCACAACGCTTTTGATACTTTCCAGTCTGGCTTTCGACCTCACCATAGCACTGAGACAGCTCTGATCAAGGTGATAAATGACATCCGCCTGAACACAGATGCAGGCAGAGTCTCAGTCTTAGTTCTGCTGGACCTGAGCGCTGCCTTTGACACTGTGGACCATGATATTCTTTTACAGAGGTTGGAGAACTGGCTGGGAATCTCTGGTCCTGCTCTAAACTGGTTTAAGTCGTATCTTGAGGACAGAACTTACTTTGTTGATATTGGAAATTGCATTTCAGACAAAATGTCTGTGACCTGTGGTGTTCCCCAGGGCTCGATCCTGGGGCCCCTCCTGTTCAATTTGTACATGCTTCCGTTAGGCCAACTAATACGCAGCAACAATGTGTCTTACCACAACTATGCAGACGACACTCAGATCTATGTGTCTCTGACAGCAGGTGAACATGGGCCTGTGGATTCACTCTGTCACTGTATTGAACAAATCACTGTGTGGATGCAAAACAACTTTCTCCAGCTAAACTCAGAAAAAACTGAAATAATCGTCTTTGGGCCACTGAAGCAAAGAGAACGTGTAATCAGTCACCTTCAGTCTCGTTCTCTAAAACCAAAAACACAGGTTAGAAATCTAGGGGTGCTAATGGACTCAGACCTGAACTTTCACAGCCACATAAAGTCAACAATATCAACAGCCTTTTACCATCTAAAAAACATTGCCAAAATCAAAAATATAGTGTCTAAACCAGACTTGGAGAGACTGATCCATGCATTTGTCTCCAGCAGGTTAGACTACTGCAATGGCCTGCTCACTGGTCTCTCTAAACGAGCTGTTAAACAACTACAGAACATTCAGAACGCTGCAGCTCGAGTCCTGACTAGAACCAGAAAATATGACCATATTAGTCCAGTGCTCATGTCTCTGCACTGGCTTCCTGTCACTCAGAGAATAGACTTTAAAACAGCTTTACTTGTGTACAAGTCTCTTCATGGTCTAGCACCAAAATACATCTATGACATGTTAGAGCCATACGAGCCATCTAGGACCCTGAGAACCTCAGGGACTGGTCTCCTGCAGGTGCCCAGAGTCATGACTAAACACGGTGAAGCTACATTCCAGTTTTCTGCAGCTAAAATCTGGAACAGTCTTCCAGAGAATGTGAGACAGGCCTCAACGCTGACAATGTTTAAGACCAGGCTGAAAACAGTTCTGTTTAACCGTGCATATGAAAACTGAAAGTATCTTATCTACACTCTTCACTCTATTTTAAATTATTGATGAATTCTATGTTTTATGATTTTCCTTTTGTGATTTTATGTATGTTTTGCTCTCCTTTTGTGATTTTGTGTAACTGTAAAGCACTTTGAATTGCCCTGTGTATGAATTGTGCTCTACAAATAAACTTGCCTTGCCTTGCCTTGCCTTACAGTGATGAAGGCGAGATATAACTAACAGATGGAGTTGATTTCTCAAAGTAAAATGAGTCCGTTATTGATTCTGATGAACATCGGAACAACTAACCGCTGATGTAGTTTGAGTTTATTGCTTTTCACACTCCTGAATGCAACTGCAGAAATTCCAGCCTTTATCCTTTGCCCTTTAACCCTGCCCCACATGCGCATACACACAAAAAACACACACACACACACACACACAAAAACACACACACACACTCCTTAACAATGATGTCAACTCTTAAGCCTTTACAGCAGGCTCAGCTCGTAGTCGCCAGCTTAAACATATCAGTTTGGGTTGATGTGTTGACCTCAGTGCTCATATTGATCGACGCAGATCTCTGCTCCTGCACAGATTTCTACACCAATAACGTGTTTGTGTGTGTGTGTGTGTGTGTGTGTGTGGTGGGGGTATATTAGGAAAGTGAGCATCAGTACAGATCCTGATATGTCAAATCTAAGAGTTCCAGCTGTCACTTTTCAACAGGCTGAGGCCAGATGTTAAGCTGTCGTTGTGTAGAAGGTGAAGACCTCATCGTTTCGTGTCATTTTTCTTGGCGCAACGATAAGAGAATCTCACCATTTTGGACAAACCTTCCCATGACACATGCACGCCGCCCCCTATCCGTCCGGATAGAGTGGCCGGTTCCAATGTTGTGTTCACACCGAACACCATTGAAACATTTTCGCCTCCTGTTACTTCTGTTTATTCACAGGATTATTTGTATTTATTCACTCCGATCCAGCCAGGGATACAGTGTGGTGATACCACTGAAGCTCAGCCTGCCTGCCATCATAAAAGCCCTGTCTCCCAGCATGAGAGTCATGTCGACACTTGTGTTACTTTCCTTTTTTTTGCTGTGCTACACTATCAACTCTATTGTTTTTGCTGTGATGAGCTGAATTGACTCCTAACATAACTCCCCCCAAAATTCAGTTGATTTACTGCACTTGTTAGACGACCACTGCACGCCTCAAAGCTCTAACCCAACATTAACTCAGATTTTGCTGTGCTGTAAAATTAGCTTTTGAACATCGCACATCATAATTTTATGTAACAGTATTACTTCCGATGTCTAAGAAAGATAAGGAGAATGGTGAAAAGAATCAAATCATCATTGGTCATGGGTCTTCATGCACAATCATCATATCGGATCATAACACGGAAGCCATGGATAATTCAAGTTAAATATAGAGTAGTGTGAAGATTCCACTTTCCTCCCTGTTTTGGAAGAATCATAAATTATTTCGCATGAGAATTTGCAATGTATCTTTTATTAAAACTGTGGGCTACGCGGACATCGTTCAACTGATTTACGACCACTGGATATTCATAGGGCTCAAACTAACTTGAGTAACTCGCCGGGCTACGGCTGAGAGAACGCCGTAGGCACCGGACCAGAATGGATCGGCTGAAATGCATTTAAAAAAAAAAAAAAAATCTCTTTTCCAAGCGAGTCCATCCAGCGCTGCTCATTAAGGCGGCCTTTTTCCACAGTGGCCAGCTTTTATGGTCGCACAAAACCTGCTGATGTAAAAACATTGACATTCTGCATATTATATCATGAACCCTGGACAAGTGGTAGTGGTCAAATAGGCTGTAAAACGTTACGCTTTCTTTGAGGCAACATTGTCTAAGTTTTCTACAATTTTCCGGGCAGCTTCGAGCAGTAATTGTCTCCACTGGTGCTGAAATGACAAGTTTATTAATACAGTACAAATATGCTGCCACAGGTTTAAGTTTCAGTCGGACCCTGGAAGTGTTGCTGGTTCTCCAGCAGATAAAACATCTTTACAACCTCCCAGATGACGAAATTCACACCACTTTTTTTCCCCTCCCGAGTTCCACACATTTTGAAGCCAGTTGCTTTATGAGACTCATGACTATTTTTCAACTTCAACCTTTGGATTAGGTTTTAAATCTATTTGTGCTAAAGCTAAGCTAGTGAACACAGACTATGTTTGAAATAACAAAAAAGAGATCATCTTTTAGCATTGGTGCTTCTGCAATCATTTATTGGTCATGTGCAGGTGCATTCAGGTTAAATCACTGAAATAAAACATGTGACTCAGTGTCCGATCTTAGTCATACTTATACTGAATATTCTGTGATGTGCCAGTTACACACGCTATGGTTGCATCTTGACTCATTGCTTTTTTGCAGCCCCCCCACCCACACACACACACACACACACACACACTTGTCACCAAAGTCGAGCAACAAGATTAAATATCCAGCTGCTCTCGCCCTGAACACGTTTGAGCGCGGAACATCAATGGATGCGAGCGCGTGGCGGTCTGAGTTGAAACAGACCTTCCTCGCAGCAGCCATATTGACCTGAAACAGTAGGTAAACACAGGTGTTAACAACCATATTAATTAGGTTTCTGTTCGGGTCAAACAGAGTCAGGCTGGTGCTAGCGTGCGTGTTGGCTCATTATAAGGCTCTGCTGCGATAAATGGGAAAAAAAAACTTAATTAGTGCCAACATTAACACTTGGGTGTACCTGCTATTTTGTGTTGATATGGATTCTATAAAGATGGTCAATTGTTCACTACACGTGTATCACAGAACCAGATAAGGAGCTGGTTTTCCATTACACAATCTTACCTTTATTAAGTCTGAGCTAAAAGCAAATTCTTTCTCTTCCCTTCCATGATGGATTTCAGGAAATTTAAACTACTTTTGGTGAATTGACTATCACAGATATGTTTAAAATATACTCTATTTATAAAAGTTTGTAAAAAGAAAAAAAAGTCCATAATACCAGCTCTATAACTGAGACCAATGAATCTGAATTTAAAATTTATACTAAATTATGCATGTGATATTACCCCCCATCAATTACAGTCATGGGATTTATAATTTGGAATGTATTACCCGTAGCCACTTCATATATTCCCAGATTAAAATACCCATTGTTTATGAAACGTAACAATAATTTGTTTTGAATATCATGCAATGTAGTTCCTGATTCTCGCAGTTCCTCCCGCTTGTGTTGCTAGGCAACATTTAGGAACGGGAAGGCTGAAGGTGCAGACACACGACGGATCTCGCGACTGATGTTATGTCGACGGATCCCTTTTTTATGGAGAGCAGGCGATCCTGCTGCATAATGGATACGACGCGGCGAGCTGTCCGACCAGCCCCTGTATCTGAATATGCATAATCACGACTCAACCTCAATTTTATGTAAATTAGGTCCATCATAAGACGTCTCAAAACTCCAGATCAAACCATGGAACCGGGCAGTGCTGAACAAATATGAATGAAGATCGTGTAACTGCACTTCTCACCTTCACATTTCTCAGAAGCATCTTTGGTGCTGGTTCCACCTTAAAACTAATGGTAGAGGAACGAAAATGCATCCTTGGCAGATTCTGCACATATGCACGATCCGGTTGATAGGTTGAAAATCCTGACAGTTTTTTTGGGGGGAAACTGCTGTAAAACTTTAAACATACTCACTGCTACACTATGTTGGATAGAGCCTTTTAGCGGAGACCACGTTGCTGCCTCTCCTTCCACCTCCCTCTCTCTGTCACTCACACACACATTCACATACACTTGTTAGCTCTGCTGCTGACTCTCTCTTCCGGTCACACTGTAATCTGTGGCTTTTACAACTTTTTTTTTCTTTTTTTCTACCCTGTGGGTTGGTTACATTTCTTGCATTTTCTGCTCTCTGGATCCTTCCTCGGAAAATTTTCAGCATCCAACTCTTTCTCACAATTTTTTATGCATCGATATGTTCCTTCTGTACATCGATTCATGGTGGAAACTTCTTAATGTTGAAGAATACGCAAAATTCAGCACCTGGTGACAAATCAATTCATAACAGACCATTATGTAGTGAGGCTTTCAAGCCTTCTGTACTGTTTTATATATGTATTCTCCTTTAGATGAGTGATTTACAGGCACTGTAATATTAACCCTAATGGGTCAACACACATAGAGGGGTCAGTGACAAATCATGATTGGCAAGATGAGAATGTCAGTAACTTCCTAAAATACAGTATTCGGAAGCATTTATCAGGTCTCTTAAAATGTATATATATATTGTGTTAATGTTAATTTCTCATCTTCAAGAATTAAATGTGATTCAGCAGCATTTCTGCTCCTTTTCTAATCCTTCTGCACATTCAAAACACGTATGTATTAGAATTAGTATTAGAAGTTGAGAAACGTAATAGCAGCTTTTAATATCAACATCCTCCACTACTTTTATGTTTTTATTGGAAAGGACAAATGCAAGTGCAAAAAATAACACAGTGGTTGAGGTTAAGGTTAATCTATACCTGCCAGCCACTCAGATTTGAGATTCCTCAGTGGCAATGGTGTAAATGGGAATGAAAAACACTCCAATCAATAGACATGACCAGCAGCACCACTGCCCTGCACATACAGTGAGAAGTTGATGTACGTTGAAGGCAGTTTCTCTTGTGGATAAAGAAGAACTCCATATACCGTTTGTTGCTAATCCCATTGAACTGGAATGCTAATGCTTAGACTTAGCAAATCAATACAGCTAATCATGACATTGGGTCTTTGAGTGGTAATAATTCAGGCCTTCCTCTTTTTTCCACTATAAAAGCCAGCAGGCAGAGCTGTAGCAATCCGTCTATCTCGTTCGTCCTCTTTTCGCTGTTATGCTTGAGTGGGTCATGGACTCACTAGACCCCGAGTTACTACATCCCTCACAAATCCAGACAGAATAACTGAGCTAACAAAATTGACTGCTCATTTCATTTCAATTTTTAATGGATGCCGTCCCATTTAATCTCTATTTTGCCATTACTGGTATGATATTCGCCAGCTAAGCTTTATTTTTTCCATACATCTCATTCTTGTTGTACGGTATAGTGTATTTAAGACTGGCTGCTGCTTCTATCCGTTTATGCCTCATATATGTGCAGCTGCAGAAGTAGTAAAATAAGCTTTTAACATAAATCATACATTTCAGACATCTTCATGCTTTTTCTGCGAGTTGGAATCACAAGTGACTCCAATTTTCAAATTAATGGGTGTAAAATAATGGGTTTTAAGTGTGTAAAAGGTACTTCATTTCAATATTGTACTGTAAAGCCAGCGTGTCCAATTAATCACTGTTGCGTGATGGGCCCTGTGACTGGTAATATGTCACATACTTCTGTGCCCTGGAAGTATTTTTAATTTTATGTGCCTTAAATCTGAGTGAACACGCTCAATAATGCAATATATCACACACACTGTAGTGCTCTGGAATTCTGCTTGCCTAAGCTCGATCACACATCACACACTTTAAAACCCTCGGCTGCTGTGTCAGAGAAGAAGACAGTTGGGGAGAGAAGGGAAGGCAGGATGTAGAATCGGAGGATATACGCGATGCATCAACCTCCGATTAAAAACGTCTATGAAAATACACAATATTATATATAATTAGTGGTTTTATTGCTGTAATAAAGTTTTCTAATTTGCTGATCAATCTTTGTCACAACTCATCTCTGGATTCTTCACTGATCGTAGACATATACAGAAATATAGCCTTTATGAACTATAGACTATATCTTTTGTCCTGCAAAGTAAAAGTTTTCAAACCGGTCCATATCCACAAATGAGATTTTCTTTTTCTTCTTTTTGTTCAAGTTTCTATTATCGTAAAGCTGCACAAAGAAACACAAATCCTTTACTTTAATGTGTACAAACGGTGGTACGGCAGCGCATTTAATAAGAAATAGCGGATATATTTAGTTTTCTCGCTCACTTCTCATTTCTTTGAAGTGCTCGGGCGTGTGGCCTTCACACTGCTGGCCCACCCACTCGGGCACTCTGGATAATAGCCTTTTGCATCAGTGCTCGGAGCGCCGCGCATTCAAATGAAATATCAACTTGTCGCACGGCCAAGGAAGACGACAGCTGACTCTGCTGGGCCTGCCAGAACCCACTCTGTCCTCAGTGGGGGACTTTTATGGGATTTCGCAAAGGTTGCCACTGGAGCCTGACCTTAGGTGAGGTAATTGGTGGAAGGATATATTTTAGGAGCTTATGTAACTTTTGCTGTTTGGTGCTTTAGGCCCGTTTTGGTTGACATTTAGCCTGAGCGTTTTAGTGTGACTTCAGCGAACTACCCCAGTGGTGAGTTGTTGGGCCCAAGGGTGGGGGACAGGAGCTAAGAGCCTGTTCTTTAATTGATATTTACCACCTGCAATTGTACTTTTATCAGTAGCAAATTGCGCTGAAGTGCTCGACGCGAACAATAAAAGGGAAAGGCAATCTTCTCTGGTTTGCTTCCAGGCACAACTACCCTGGCACTTATGCTGGATTTTACCGATGGGAATTAAGTTAAAATCTGCTCCACTGTTAATTGCTAATTTAAAAATTCAAGTTCAGGTCACTGACGTTCGACCGCAGGTATGCAGGGAGAAAACCTTTTCCTTGACTAAATACTCATTTACCTATCCCCACGCTAGTGCCCAGGGGTAGGCAACCCTAGTCAGAGAGAGCCACCTGATTGGAACAAAACCCTGATCCTGACTTTCATCAGTATAATCAGGTGTGTAACTGTGTAAATTATTCTATTTTTCTTCACTTTTCTATAAGAATACATGTTTTCTTATAGGCACTGCACCAGTACTTAAAATGGGTGGAAAAAAACAACTGGAGACTCGCCTCTTCGGGATAGATCTACTTTTAGGATAACTATGCCAATGTTTATTCATGCATTGTTGTACTAAAAGTTGTTCACCTCTCCTAACTTGCACAAGATATAAAATCTCCAAAGCCCGCTGGCTCTGATTGGTCATGCTCCACTAAGAAGAAGAGAGTTAGGTAAACAGACGTATGTAGCTTACAGCACGAGATCAGATCTACTCGGAGGGGTACCGCATTTGATAGCGACGCCTGCATGAACTGTAATGTTATTTATAGTTCAACTTCTTACTGCAGGTTCTCTTCTCTCCTTAGTGACGCTTTGCCTATTTTTTTTTTTTTATTCAGCATATTACAAAGACATATTTTCCTCTAATAAAACATTTGAAGTTTCATTTATAACTAAGTGAAGGAGTACTGCTAATTCATGCATGTACATGAAATCTGGCGTTTTTGTGTATGTTTTTTAATGTAATTCATAAAAATGTGATGATTTGAGTATTTCCTTTTCATATTGCTCCCTTTATGTCTGTTTCTGTTCTCGTTAGCATCCCAACATTGACGGCCGCTTTCTTTTACTCCGGTTTTTGTCTTTGAAGTATCGCTGGTGTGTTGCTGCCAAGAAACTAGGGTGTGAGGTATTAAGGTTCTTACAGCACTTGATGCCTAAATCAAGAAAAAAAAAAGACCTGAGCGATACCTTAAAATAATACCACATTGAGTGATTGGATAATCAATCTGCCCTTAAGGGAAAGTCTCCTTTTTCCACTCTTCTATGTAAGGCCTCCCATGGGAGCCTGATGTACACATGTCAAGTGTATTTTTATTATTCTTTGCAGAAATGTCTACAGAGGAATTCTTGTTGAACCCATGAATGCTAATTACAGATTCCAGATGTGTCAATCGGCTATTGACTGAATGTTGTGGCTATCACCGTGGTACTGCCTGGTGATTTTAATTTCTGAAATATGTGTAAACCCCCCTCTCTGGCTTCACAATAGACTCTTCTAAATGCTCCAAGGAGATTATCATTTAGAGAAAACTGATGACTTTGTATAGTGCTGTTGATGCTTGGCCAGTTCACAGATCACCTAATGGAGGTGATGGAAGTGGCAGTGCATATATTGCTTGGAGGACTCCAGAGATTTATTAATGGCCCACACTTTCCCATAGCGTGTAATTTCCACTGATACTCATTTACTCGCTATCACTAGACCTCGTTTGGTTCCTCTATTGCATTACTTTGCCGCTCTGCGTTTTTTTGCAGGCGTGTGTGTTATTCGCAGTCGAGCTGCATTTTGTATTCCTCCAATTATTCACTGCTGCTTTCGGTGACATTAGCGTGGAAAGAGACAACTTTTTCTGCTTGAAAGAGTCCGTATCATGTAAATAGCACCTTCCATGGCTTTCTTTATGTGAGATAAGCTATAGGGACTATATAGAATATGTCCCAAGAAGAAATATGCACATAGATGTTATTTATTACCTATGTAACCCTGTTACAGGGGTCTGTAGCTTCCCCCATGCATGACCCCCTCCCCACCATCCATCCGTTTTCTCCCCATGTCACTGTGGTGAGCTTAGACAAGGACTTATAGAGAGCCACTGTGGGCGTGGGCTTTTTGTTCCAGCCAAGCAGTAACACACTCGATTTTACAAATAAGCGTCCTTAGCAAGGACTAATGATTAGTAGAATGGTGTGTCCGCTCTATAGCACCAGGGTTGCCTATCCCTGGCATATGCAAAAAAAAAAAAAAAAACAGTCAGCCAATTAGAAGAGAGGTATAGATAGATAATTAAATGATTGAACTCCCACTGGGGCGTCATCAGACCATTGAATCACAAAATAATAAAATCAATGACCAAGCAATCATAAAATCAATACAAGACACTACCCCTTCCTGCCAGAGTTCAGGAGAGCGATAGCAGTGGGAATAAAAGTGTGTTTGTACCTTGGTTTTGATCGGTGTGAGTCTGAAAAAGGGGAAAACAAAAAAAAAAACCCTGATGGAAGAAGCTCAAATAGTTGACGTAATGGATGTGAGCTGTCTGCCAGGATGGATTCAGCCTTGTTGTAAACTCTGTGATTGTACACATCCTGCAGAGGATCCTGGGCCATGCTAATGATTCTGATAATGAGTTTTTTTTGTTTTTTAATATTTAGTGATTAAAACCAACAGATTAAAAGAAAATGGGGGCACAGACTGAACAAAGGATCAATATTAGATGTTCAGCGGGATCCTGTCAACCGGAAATTTAGCAACTTTCCTAAGACAGAAGAGGTGCTGCTGGCTTTTCTTGTATATTGAAGTCTTAATGAAGTAAATGCTGATTGCACAGTGCAATTCCTACAAAATAATGACATTAGTGTTTAGATTGGTTCCCTCTGAGCCTTGCTTCCACTACGCAATCCTGTCTGCCACAGGGTGCGCTCTCCTGGGAAAAATGAATAATAGACTAAATGAATGAACAATCTCAGGCCGTTGCTCCCAATGTTTTTTTCTCCCTTTCTCCACGCTGACACCAATCGCTGCTGTAGATACTTGATTATGCATAACAATAACAGTACTCAAATTACAAAAAAACCTTTAGCTCTTCGTAACTTCATGTAAAATTGGGGAATTTTCAATTATCTTCATGTGCTATTTTTTTTTTTTTACTTTTAGTAATCAGGATTGTTCAAGTAATCAAGTGACCTATTAGATCAGTTTGTGTGCTACATTATTCTATTTACATTTCCTCCCACTATTTACAGTAGCATGTAAATTCCTTGTCTTGCATATTCATTGACATTAAAAAAGGACTTATTGTACAAGGTGTGTTACTTTGCAGATTTAATTATTCTTCCCAGTGTGCTCAAATTAATACAACTATGCATTTGCCGATATTTTTACTCACATAGTACAACAGTGACAGTATTTTTTTCTAATGTTACTATATAAACTACAAAAACTAATAATCTGTACATACTCTACCATATGGTTGTTTAATGATGGTTATCCAGACCCAGATCAGTAATGTCTTAACATTTTAGTATCACTACGATTAAAAGGAAAAAACGTATTGTGTGTGTCTCTGTGGAGGTAGATGCTATTTGAGTGCTTTTCACAAGGTAATTGTCATTAGAGCAAATTGTTGTACAATAGTATACTCGAGTGCACAGGAGGTACTAATTCATTATTATGTTACATCTTGCAACACCATTCATTCAATGCCAATAAATTTGAACTGTAAGCCCCAAACCTTACTGCTTACCGTTCCAAACCCCTCTATTGTCCTATTACTGCAAGAAAGAATTCTCAATGGCAATGACTGCTGAACCCTGTTTAGAATAAAAAGCCACAGCTCTGCCACTGTCTGTCCTCGGGAGAGCGAATTAGAATTAGAATAGGAACAATATGATACAATATTTTTGTAATTCCTTTTTTGTGTGTTTATTCTTCTCTGGTAATTTTGTGCCCCAAAACGAAACAGCCTGTACCCAGACATACTGTATTACACAGCTTATGATACAGATCATATGGGACAGTGCATGTTTGCTGCACACATTATTTTAGCACTAAAATGCCACAGTGGCATGAGAAACTCCCCTAAGTTGTGGCATAATGATGCATAATTATCTGGCCTGCTATATGCCAGCTTTTAGAGGAACGCCACTTTTTTTAGTTACAGTACCAGTTTACCTGAACAGATTACTACACAGAAATCACAAGTGATTTTCTGCACATTCAATACTTCTGTCCTGAAGCTTTGGTGTACATTAAAGCTGCTTATCGTCTTTTAAAATGAACATTTTATAGTAGGCATTACACTGCAGTTTATATACACTGCTCCTGCAGCCTTCTGAAAAAAAAAGAAAATATAAAAATGTGAACACAAAGTGATTACAGTGCACATAATGTGTAAATCCAGGACTCAAATTGTCAGTCATTTTCTGTACCCGCTTATTCCTCACTACGTTTGCAGGACTCTGTTGGAGCCAATCCCAGCGCATTACAGGGGAGAGGCAGGAATACCCCCCCAGGCCCTGAACTTGTGACCTTTTTGCTACGAGGCAACAGCGCTACCCACTGCTCCACAATGACGCAATTGTCATTCAACCAATTTTTTTTGGCATCATTATGTCGCCCATGTTTTCTTTAATAACCAACGTGTCTTTTCAAAATGTGTATACACAGATTTGCACATCACTACTTAATATGATGCATTTCTGTTTTTGTATTCAAGCCATTCGCTTGTCATTTTTTAAACATTACCCAAAGTCAAACAGTCATTTATGCATATAGTACAAAACAACAGCATTTTGTGTGTGTGTGTGTGTGTGTGTGTGTGTGTGTGTATTCTTGTACTTTTGTTTGTGAGGACCAATTTGGGTATTAGATCATGGGAGTGAGGACATCTTTGGAAATTAAACTAATTAAATTACTTTTGTCCAGGGCTGGATTCTAAGATTTGTTGGGGTCAAGTCGTCTTTATTGGCTGTGGTTAGAATTCGATCTACTTTAGTTTAAGATAAAGGGTGTGGTGAGCTGT
This sequence comes from Eupleurogrammus muticus, assembly GCA_036785175.1. Lineage (NCBI taxonomy): Eukaryota > Metazoa > Chordata > Actinopteri > Scombriformes > Trichiuridae > Eupleurogrammus > Eupleurogrammus muticus. Next base: position 16,935,005 of record JAYKQN010000013.1, on the reverse strand, counting down.
TGTAATGTAATATTGACAATAAGGTAATGGCTGTTTGTAAAAAATATATTCATACATTACAGAAAAATAATATCTTACAATGCACGTCATTTAAAATTTATACTCTTATTTATACTCTTTATTTTTGATCCCTAAAACTATTTCTTAGGAAACAGTCTCTCTCTTAATTTCTCTACACCCCCAAAATGCTGCCTGTCATCCCTTTCTTCACGCACTTCATAGCAAAAAAAAACCAAAAAAACACTGCCATTTCAGTCTGTCCAAACAAATTTAACACCCACCCTGCTTTAGGCCTTTGTACATTACCTCCTCATTGTTAAACGTCAAATCTGTAGTTATTAACAGCAAAGCTGCTGACACAAAACTGAACATTAGAGCAGACAGGAGCCTGAGGGGGGAAAAAGTGCATTTGAAAGCAGCATTGTCATGACATGTGAATATCCTTAGTCGGAGCAATGCTCAGAGCTTCTGAAACCCGGAGATTGCCTCGGATCAAGGATGTGTCTCTTGACATATAGCGCAGTCAGAATCTATTAGGATAGCAGGACATTTTTTGACATGTTGGCTCTGTAATGCAGCATGTCCAATTTGAAATCAAACAACACTAGAAGTTAAAGTGCTGACCGTCAGCTTTACTTTTAAGGATATTTGCATCAGATGAAAAGCAAAGGAATTGCTTTCCTGTGTGTAATACTCCCCCATTATTAGGAATACAAATCCAACCAATTTACATTAACATGAAATCATGACATTATCTTAAGTAACTGCTTGCAAAACAGAATTAGGGACTGTCTAAAGCCTGTGTCTTTCTTTGTTGTATTAAACTTCTTGAAATAGTGGCTCTAGACCGTCTAACAAAAAAAAATGGAGAGTGAGAAAAATCACAGGATGCCTTAGTTTGAAATAGAAAAGATCCCAGATTTTTCTATGATAAAGTTAAAAAAAAAAAAAAAAGTGCAAATTTTTTTTTAAACAACACAGCAATCATAGGGGTATTGCAAATGTTGGCACATCTTCAAAACTGAATGTGGGGAAAAAATGGAATGATTTTGTTGAACACTTTAGCAATCAGTCTTTCAATACTTTAACCTCAAACAGACCTGTCTTTGTCCAAACGCTTATTATGCTTGAGAAGTTCCGTTTCAAAATATTAATATTTCAGCAGGCCTATCAGTAAGGGCATTTTGCAGAAACCAGTGTCTTGAACCAAGATCATATGAACACTAATAAAAAAAAGATATGCTTTAGATGGTAAGTCTTAAAACTGACATTGCCACTGATGAGATGAGTACAGTATATTGTGAAGAAACGACTTGGAGATCTGTATCTTTTAATACAATATGTTTGCCACTTTTGGTCTTTTTTTCCGAATGAAGTAAGCTTTTTATCATTTTTTTAATGAAGATCCCTAAGATTCCCATCTAGTTTCTCCACTTATATAATTCAGCTCTTCAAAGAACTTGAAATTATTTTACGAATAGTAAACCTGTTGGGGGGGAAAAAAAGTGAATCCCCTTTTTCCTTACAGAGGATACTGAATGTGTGTTGTTTTCATGGAATATTTGTGAATAACATCTAATAGCAGTTCCTTCTGCATATTTCATTCTCTTACAGGTCCATTGCTGTGTGATGGACGAGTGACACACCTCCTCTTTCCTCTCCTCCTCCTACTGCGGGCTCCTCTGCTGTTCAGCTTTGGTGAGCGAACCTGCCCCAATAACTGTCGATGTGAGGGGAAAACGGTCCATTGTGATTCATCTGGCTTTCTAGATGTCCCAGAAAACATTTCAGTCGGCTGCCAGGGCCTCTCCCTGCGCTACAATGAACTACACACCCTGCTACCATATCAATTTGCTCACCTCAGTCAGCTTCTCTGGATTTACTTGGACCACAATCAGATTTCAGCTGTTGACAGTCGAGCATTCCAGGGAGTCCGCAGGCTTAAAGAGCTAATATTGAGCTCCAACAAGATCACATCCCTGCACAATTCAACATTCCACGGAATCCCCAATCTCCGCAGTCTGGACTTGTCATACAACAAATTGGAAATCCTGCAGCCGGGTCAATTCCATGGCCTGCGAAAGCTGCAAAACCTTCACCTACGCTCAAATGGTCTTTCAAACATCCCGATTCGAGCTTTCCTGGAATGCCGAAGTTTGGAGTTTCTGGATTTAGGCTACAATCGGATCAAGGCTCTTACCCGCACCACCTTTTTGGGGCTACAGAAGCTGATGGAGTTGCATCTGGAGCACAACCAGTTCTCGAGGATAAACTTTTTTCTGTTTCCACGCTTAGCCAACCTGAGATCACTTTATCTACAGTGGAACCGTATTAGAGTGGTCAACCAGGGGCTTCCATGGACTTGGTATACCCTGCAGAAACTGGATCTGTCTGGAAATGAAATTCAGACCTTGGACCCAGCTGTCTTTCACTGCTTGCCCAACCTTCAAGTTCTGAATTTGGAATCCAACAAACTGTCCAATGTGTCTCAGGAGGCGGTGTCGGCATGGATCTCACTGACCTCCATCAGCCTCGCTGGGAACATGTGGGATTGTGGAACGGGCATATGTCCACTCGTGGCTTGGTTGAGGAATTTTCGAGGCAGTAAAGACACCACTATGATTTGCAGCAGCCCGAAGTACCTCCAGGGAGAAAAAATTATGGATGCCACAAGGAGCCATGGAATTTGTGAGGAAACTGATTATGTTCTGACTGAAACACCCTCACCAATGTCAGACCTAATTTCCGAAGCCACCGCCGAACCAACTTTTGCCCCAACTAGTGGCTCTCCACCTATCCCGCCAGCTAGCACCTTTGGTCCACTCCCACCATTCAGACCTCGACCTATTCCTCATCCTACCTTCCCAGGGCATATGAGCAAAGATCCAAGAGACTCGGATGCTCGCATTCGACCCACCCAAACACCACCTCCAGAGCTGGAGCACATGACTCTGCACAAAGTGGTGGTGGGCAGTGTGGCCATCTTCTTCACCATGTCCCTAATCTTGACAATTATTTATGTGTTGTGGCGGCGCTACCCAGGCGCAACAAGGTTGCTACAGCAGCGCTCCATGGTGGGACGGAAGCGTCGCAAAAAGAGCCCGGAGCCTGAGCAGAACCTGAGTTCCCAGCTTCAAGAGTATTACATGAGCTACAACCCTGCTGCCACACCAGAAGCATTGGAGGTGCTGGGCAATGGCACTGGTTCCTGCACTTGCACAATTTCTGGCTCCAGGGAGTGTGAGGTATGATCCTTTGCATTAGTCTAAAAGTTAAAAATCATAATCAAAATGCAAAACAACATTAGAGAGATGCATCTTTTATCAGGTATGCATTTTTAAAGACACAATTGAATCACACTTAAGTATCCTTGACTACCCTTGACTTCAATATATCCAATTATTCTGTTTTTTTACTTTTGAATTGAACCTTTGGAAAATCAATACTGGGAAAGCAAACAGAGACAATAGAAAAGTTTGTGTTCTCTGAGGTTAATTGAGAATGGCTTCAATTACTGTTATGTATCATAGGATTTATCTTTCTCCATTGATTGCTATCTAAATTCGTATTGTAATAGGGGACCATTAATAATCGGACACATGTGTAATGTCTAAAGCGATTTACATAATCCCTTTTGGTGTGATAGCTTGTAACTTCAAAAATGAGACCCTCACTGACATTCTCAGTTGACTATATCAGCCTGTGGAATGACTTGTGTAAAGAGCTCGGGGAATGTGAACGATCCAGGGTGTTTTTGCCACTATCCTCAAACAACACTACAAACACAGGGTTATCCGACGAGAAACACCACGCAGGCCTTAGCTCTCCAGCTAATGAGATGATTAGTGTGACCACCAAACACAGCACAGATGCAATAATGAGGCGCCCACTCCCGAGCCCAGGCATGCACACAAATACGTGGGCACGCACAGTTAAAACACAACATTTCCCCAACCAAGAAGTAGAAAACAAGCAGCAGAGTGAAACCACAACATTACTTCCCCCCTCTTTGATTCTCCTGTTGTAATAAGTCCAAAAGTATAATTTGACACTTCACAACACACCAGCTCAGTCACCACAGGGTCAATACATACATGAATACATGAATAGTTGCCCTAAATTATGTGTTTCACTCTAAATAGTGAGACCTTTGACATGTGTTAACTGAATTGTTGGACATCTCATACTGAGGGCCTGTGGCGTTTCAAAGGAAGCTTTCTTTTTTTTCTCTACGAATTTTTCATAATAATTTAAGGTTGTCCGAATTAAGATAAACTCTATCCAGCTTGGTGTAAGACACACTATTATCACACAAAATGCAGAGCGAGGGTGGATTAAGTACTTTTCTATTGATTCGAATTCTGCTATTACACAGCAAAGTGAGAAGTTGCTGGAGGGGCGTTTTACTGCAACTAAATGGTGGGAACATGCTGCTTGTTTGTTTCCAGGTTGAACATCCAGAATTGGCATTGAAGGCTGGTTTTCATCGGCTGTCCCTGGCCAGATAAGCAGCCTAAAAGTCCACAAATTGAAAATCATATTTAGAGGTACAATACTAATAAGAGTACATCTTGCATTAGACAGGACAGTCAAATCTGATCTATATGATATGAACATACACATCTATGGACAACAACATGCACAGAATAAGAGAAATACGTAGAATAGATGAAAGACACACAAGCAGGACAAGACAGCTTGCAGAAGCAAGCAGTTTGCAGTTCAATAAGCAAGAATTTCTGCTTCCCTGTGAAGGGATGTGAGTACTGAATTTTATAATATGCGCTGATAGTGAATTCCATTCCTGCAGTGCCTTAACTGAGAATGCAGAGTGGCTGATTGCACCTTTTTTTCCTGCTGGGTAGAACACGCTCTCCTCTGGTTGAACCTCTGATTGCCTAGTTGCACTTTCTTAAAATGAGGCAGTGCTGGCTTGTTTGTACAATAGTGTAGCTTAAGTGTTCTTTCATTGTAACGTGCAGTATGTGAGATTATGTGACATTATTGTTGAACCTAGCTGCGTCTTTTGGTGGCTGAGGTTCGTGATCGGCATTGCCTTTTGTGCAGATGGGCACTGTAACTTCTCTTCAGTGATAAAATTGAGTTTCTCAGGAACAGCACACGCGTCCCCGGTTGTGTGTGGAGATTTATGGTAATCTGTACAGAGGCAAGGCAATACGTTAATCCCACAGCTTATGATATGGCTTAAATGTGGATCCCTTTGCTGTGATAAGAAGTATATTTATAAACCAGGGTAATCACCCGCCTGAAAACTCAAAACTGCAGGTTGTCTTGTTTGATCTCAGGAAGCATGTTTTCTTTTTTTTTTGTTGTTATGTAGGAAACAGACTTTTAAAATGAACACATCTATAATAATAATAATAAAATATGAATAAAATTAATACTTTTTAATTATCGAGCATATTACATAGTGTAAAAATCAGCTCAATTTTTCTGTACAAAGATCATATGAGAATATTAGAAAAGTGTCAATAAAGAGACAGTAAAACATGGGCAGTAAAAGTCCGAGAGAAGTGGATAAAATGATAGAGATAAGACCAGTAAACACCAGTAAAAGAATCAAATAAAACGAAGGCCATGAAAGTAGGTTTTGAGCCGCTTCAAACTGTCACCTGAGGATGCCTGTTCAACACGAGGAGGAAGCAAATTCCAAATCCTTGACACTGAAGGCTCCTTCTTGCTGTAGCAAACCGGCGCCTGAGGTGATTTGGAGCGCACCCCGACAGGCTCAACAATGGATCGCCTCAAAAGTACAGTGAGTTACGACGGCTTTGATTCACTTTTCACATCATAGACTCTAAATTTATAATTCTAAATCAATGCTCTTGTTTTCTTTTCATTATTGTATAATCACAGTAATATAAAAATTGCAGTAAGAGCAATATTCGCAACCTATGAAAACATTTGAAATGAACGGTAATGATTCATTTAGATGTTGTATATTTACTGAACATTGACTGTGTAATCATGTAGAATACATTTTATTATAAGTCTACATCAAGGGTGATGAATCTTGCTACTGAAATCCCCCCACTCAAATATACCCAATTCTAATTTCTAACTGCTTATCAATCTTTTGACAAGCTTCAGTTTCTTGATATTGAGTTGATAATTATCTCTGGTCACCCCTAATCTACTTATTGTGCAAACCAACATATTTCCTCTACTATAGTGAAGTATTTAGCATTGATTGATTAAGCACTGTTTAGCGCAGCATATGGGATATGAGATTTCAGTGGGATCAGTGAGCATTGCTACGAAGTTAAAGTCAAATAAATTTAAGCAAGTGGGTAATTTCTTTATTGCATCATTCCTCATGCTTGTCGTTCAGAGGACAATTTAGGCAGTTAGTTTATGTACATGATTATTATGATGTTTGAGGAATTTTAAAAAGCAAGAGCGAAGAAGTTTTATGAGACCAAAGTAATATCCGGGCCTCGTAATGCACAGCTGAAATACAATATGTGTCTCACTGACAGATTTCCGTACCTGAAACTGCAATCTGTGCTCACAATCTGCATCAGATTTAGTTATAGCGGCGTATCAAGCAATCAGTTACCGCCACTGTCTTCTATAGGAGGTGTTCTCTGTGAGAGAAGCAGCACTTCAAAGCTACAGTCCGCCGGTGTTATGGGCTACGAAGTTATTCATGCAGAAAGTGTTCGCTCCTTTTCGGAAATTCTGTAATTTGCTTACTTCTTTACTTTCCTATTGCAACTCGTGTCTCCACGCCGGTGCAGGGAAGTAGAGACAATCTCACAATCTTGCTGCAAAATGAGCCACAGCTTGAATTACGTTCATGGCATAGAATCTCCATCCCCATCAAAAACACATTAGAGAAGAACCGTACCTTTGCATTTGCAAACACAGGAACCAGGTCCCTCAGTAGGCTTAGGGACATCTGTCCAATACTGGCTTATTCTCACAGTTTTCTCAGAACAAACAAACACAAGGTTTGTGTGTGTATGTGTGTGTGTGTGTGTGTGTGTGAGAGAGGAAATAACACAAATCTCTGCATAAGTAATGAGTCACCTGGGCTTGCTGGGGAGATTGCTCGCCCTGCTTCTACGCTTCTACATTCTCTGCCAGGTTTTGCAGCCAAAGTTCAAGTACGGGTAGCTTTTAGCTTTCATATTCTATCTATGGTAAACCTCCATGTTGTGCAGCGGCAAAGAGGAGGCAGACATCAAAGTATGAGGCTGACAATTTTACTGAAGAAGGAGGAAATAGATAGTATGCATCTCAGAGAAGTAATGATGCCAGGTTTGTATATTGACACAAGTAATGGTTATCTAGTCATCTTAGTTTGCTGCTTTGTAGAATGTGGTAAACAAATCAAACATAATAAATGTGCGAGATGTTTATTTAAAAAGAAAATGAATCTGACATGTTCCAAACCAGCCCTGTATGCATGCATCATTTTAAAGTTATTTTCATGCTCTGTGCAAAATCCAATATACATAGAATGTTATGAACAAATTCAAATCATAGCGTGATTGATTTATTTAGGACCTGAAATCAGGTCAGGAATATGTTGAGACCTGGGTTTATGCAGAGGTGTGTGCAGGCCTGTGCACTCTGCTTGACTGCAGTTTGCTGCAAAAACAAAAGTGTTTGGATTCTCTCTCTTCTAACACTGCACATATTTCTGGAGCAATCAGCGTCACCGCATTGTCTCGCTCCACATAATCATAATCCAAATCTTATTTTGTCACAAACAATTGCTACTTTTCGAAATCTCTGGAGGGTGTCTATGGTAGTTTGTTTGGGAGCGGGTTCTACGCTGTTGCTTATTTCAGGCATTTAATAATTGAGAAGCTGGCATCAGCCTGGTTTATTTTGATGAAAGCGCCATCTTGCTGGCCAGCACAGCTGGGCTGTGCCTTTCATTCTGGTTCTGTGCGGTGCCAGCAGTCCCTGTGGAAAGCAATGTGGAAGAACAAAAGCCAACACAACACATTTACTCTGCCGTGGTTGGGACTCAGCGAGGTGTTGTCAAGGCCAGCATAGTGTCAGAGCCTGTAGATGCACAGCCTGAACTCTCCTTTTTCTTTTTCCTCATTGGTCCTCAAAGTTTTGGAGCTGGATGCTCCGAACTTGAAAGCCCCTGCGAAACCCGGACAGGTGTCATCCTTTACTCCGATTAGACCTCCGCACGGCTTGAAGTCAGGAGCGGCTACGCCGGGAAGTTTGCTGAGTTCACCAAAATCCACACAGTAATGCTGCATTCACATCACACAGAATGTAAATGTGAGCGGCTTAGTGGGGAAACGCCGCGCGGGGGTTTCATCTACTACAGCGTGCGTGGGATTCGGCTTAATAGAACGACGAGCCCATCCAGCGACTGTCTACTCCACCCAGGCCGTTTTCACACAAAGCAGCACCAGCGAAAGGTGTTCCTCCTACTTGTACTGATTTAAAAAGCAAAAGACGCACTCGCTGCTTACAAATTAGACCAAATCATTTAAAGACAATTCCCTATACGCGTCCTAACCCTTGCTTACACACATTCTGGAAGACGGAGGTGAATGTGTATGGCGCATGGCTGCTGCAGCAATTACTGCGTTATCGGGGGCTGCGCCTACATTAGAAGGTGTCGCAGCCTTCACACTGCACGCATTGCTCTACCTATACACAATGTTGCCATTTAGATAAAAAAAAAAAAAAAATTGTACCTGCACATATTATGTCTGCATGTGAGCAACTTAATTATAACACTTATTTCTACATTAAAATCACATCTGCATAATTCTTTTCTGGCTCACCAGTTTTATGAGAAAAAAAAATTCATAGCGTAACAAGAATTATGTCATCTCATTCTTTAAATGTAAAATACAGGCTTGGTGTTTATTCTATAGACAACAATTGTAATGGAATGGTTCTTTCTATTTTGTTATTCAGTCCGAATGTTCGGTTCAGCTTGTTAACAAACGGCTACAAATGATGGCAACCAATCGTGGGCTGGTTTGTGAACGCTTCCAAGCCGTAACAGATGGTTTTACCTTCCTACCCGTTTTGCTGACGTGAAGTTACCTTTGGCTATACATCCTGAAAATGTCATTCAAGCATCTGTTCACACCTAGAGCCAGAGGACGAGAGCCAGACCAACACAATGGCGATGTGAGTCTTTGTAGTTTAAAGGCTTAATATCTCAAATACACAGCGGTACTGTATACATTACAGTCACATTATTTCATGCTGTACTGTTGACACTCAACCTTTTGCTTTTACAAAGCAATTCTCTTGACTTACTGTCGCCTATATCCTCATTTTATGAGCAGGCGAAAAACACCTGAGATTCCTAAACAACACTGACATTTAATATTGCTTTTACGAAATTACACAACCGCCTAAATATTAGAAAGTTTAAAAAAAATAGGGAATCAGTGGGTATTGGGTAACATTTTTACAATATCCTCATTGGTATCTGATCAACACATATATCAGCCTCCATGGAGGCCTCAACATGAATATGATCTACCTACGTCTGTGATACCTTGCCAGTGGATAGAAAAATATGTGGATACAAAAATCCTTTGGGCCTTAGTCTGTATTTGTCTCCTATCCACCCTCCCACTGTTTTCCTGTCACATCAGCACAGCTTTTTTACATATGTAAAAACCCATTATTTGTGCTTTGCCAAAAACTGGATTTGGCTTGAAGACTGAAATAGTCATACCTGCTGTTATAATAAATAAAAAAAAGATTGATTTCAGATAGAAGGAACCAAGCTGCCACATCCTCCATCATCCATTAATTAGTAAGATAAGACATGTTTGAAAGTCGACAACAGCATGTACTTTCAATGAACCTCGAAATGGATAGGAAAAAAAGACCTTGTGGTATAAACAATCGGAGGAGCAAAGCTTCGAGAAATCTGCAGATAGGTAACCGGGGTTGTGATCGTCTCTTGTGGGAGACGGGAAAGACGGATTCACCGGTTCACCATCTCTCTCTGGTCTCTTTCCTCAAGCGCTCGCTGCATCGTGGAGATACTGTGCCTGTACCCCTCGTCCCCCTCAGACGGCTTTGAAGAGGGAAGGATGTCACACAGCCAGCCGCGACGCTCACTTTGCATGTCCCCTGGCTAATTTCCCCTCCAGTCCCGTTCCACTTGACAGGCGTTCTTCCAAAAACCATTTAAAAGAACACTTTCATTTTCCGCTCTCGCTCCCCTTTACCTCATCAGTTTGAAGGAACCATTAAGAGCTGCAAGCAGGCGTACCACAGAGCGAGATCTTGAGGAATATACTCCTACCCACCCACCCCCCACCCCTTAAAAAAAAAAAATTCCCTCCCTTCCAGTCGCAGTCTCTGGTCTTAAATTATTAAATTCATTATTTCTGTTTTTGAGCAAGGTTTTTCATAATTAACAGACCCAAATACATCCTGCATTTAAAATGTGTGTACATGGACATAAAAAGCCTTTTTTGTACAATTTTCCACTTAAGTATTGTTTGTGCTTGCACCATTTAGACTTTTCTGTCAGTGAGAACTAAGAATCATAGAAGCTGTATTGCTGTTTCTCATTTGTTATTTTTATAAATGCTACATTACTCAACATTCAATCACAAGATTTTATCCTTATAAGTAAGTATAAGTATATAATTTACTAAACAAATAACTGTTGGTTGCAATTACATTTGATAGTGTTTTTTTAATCCTTCTACAAAGCCCGCAATGTTACTCCAACAATCTGCAGTAGCCCATAGTGGACAAACCAAATAATGGCTACAAACGTCTTTGCGGCGTCGGTTCTTATACATGTGACTCAGTTGGTCGCAATCTGAATCCTCACCGCTAGATGCTGCCAGAAAACCGCACAATTTTTAAATGCGTTCAAGGTTCAAAGGTCAATGTTTTTAAAGCAAGGGCCAACTTCGTAGTGAACTGATGTAACACTCGCCTTTGGTTAAGAGATAAAAAAAAAAATATTTTTCACATTTTATGGACATAGCTTTGCCCAGTTAAAGGAGAGTTTATTTGTTGGCAAAGTCAAGGCATAGAGCACATTTTACCAAAAGGACCATTCAAAGTGCATTAAAAGCTGTCCCCACTGAGGAAAAAAAAATACTCAGTGCAGACACAAAAGATGGTTCAATTGAAATATATTAGCTTGAAAGCTGTATAAAGCTTTTTTTGTTACAGATCAATGCAGTCCCTGAACTCCCAGTGTGGTACACTCCGGTAGAAGCAAGATCATCCTGCTCCACCGAGCCAATAAATTAACACGCTAACAGTGGCAACGGAGGGTAATGAGGGTACGACGTATGCTTTTCACTGCGAGGCTCAAGTGTTTTTTTCTAGTTGACAAGAGAAGTTAAAAAAAAAAAAAAAAAAAAAAAAAAAGACATCTTCGTTTATTATCATTTCAATACGCGTGCGCTGAGAACAGCTGCTCGGTGAGGAGTTGTTCCACTTATTCAGCGCAACAACCTCTTAACCATCTCAGAGGGACAATTTCATGCCCTCTCTCCTCGAGAGAGAGCTAGGTCATCCTTGTCATGTTCGTGCTTGAAATAAGAGGCCGTGTTGATAGCAAGAAACTTAGTTTTTAATAACTCCCGTTCTCATCAACATACATGTGTCAAGGCTGTCTTGCTCTACTGTTATATAGCTCTGTAAGGTGAACACAAAACCCCTGTACTGCCGCCTAGCGGTCACACATGTAGTAACACCCAATCATAACATCCCCCTTTTTCTAAGACAAAATGTTCAACATGAATTATCACATTAACTGTGTCACTTACTTTAACGAGTTATCATTCAAGCTAACCCTGACACATAGTATAAACAGTTTATCAGATTCAAATCTAAGCCAATACTAAACCATTCAGAACACATTCACAACATACTTCCATATACATTTTGGTCAACATCTTTAACATGCATATTGATTTTTTTTTTTTTTTTTTTTTTTTTTTTAAAACACTTTTTATAGGTTGAGTCTATCAGGCTTTCTGGTTTCTCTTGTGGACCTTCGTAACTCAGGTTCACTTGCAGTAGGCGTGTGAGAGTCAGTGTTACCGTCCATATCAGATGTGGGAATGACCTGAGCTTCACCACAGGTTACACTGAACTCACCAACAGTCCCTTCAGGAGTCTTTAACAGACTGCGACGATTGCGCCTAAGGATTTGTCCATCATCAGTTCTAACAGTGTACGATCGTGGAGCAACTTCTTGCAGGACCGTTGCTTTTGTACTCCATCCATCAGCATCCTCAATCCTGACTGCGGTGTTGGTAGTCAGTGGAGGAAGATGCTTGGTTGCTCTGTCATAAAATGACTTCTGCATCATTTTCTGTTGTCGTAGCTTATGTTCAATCTTTGAGGGATTCTTTTGCTTTGTTTCGTTTTTTGAATGACTTGGCAAGGTTGTTCGGAGCTTCCTCTTCATCAGCATCTCAGCTGGTGATAGACCGCACTGAAGAGGTGATGCTCTGTAGCTCAATAAAGCCAAATACGGATCCGAGTCACTGTCAGCTGCTTTCTTTAAGAGTTGCTTGAGAATGTGAACTCCTTTTTCCGCCTGCCCGTTTGACTGTGCATAGTGTGGACTTGACGTCACATGCTTGAAATCATATTGCGCTGCAAACTTCTGCCATTCTTTGCTGCCGAAGCAGGGGCCGTTATCACTCACCACTGTGTGTGGAATGCCATGCCTGGCGAAGATAGATTTTGCATGCGTTATGACACAGGTTGACGTTGAGCTTGCTAGTAGCGCCATCTCAGGGAAGTTTGAGTAGTAATCCACTACCACTAAATAGTCTTTCCCTCTGAGATGAAACAAGTCCATTCCGACTTTGTGCCATGGTGCTGTTGGCACCTCAGGAACCACCATAGGCTCTTTGCTCTGCTTGTTCCTGTGTTTCTGGCATGTTTCACATTTATTTACTAGTGTTTCAATGTCTTTGTTCAGTCCGGGCCAGAAAACCGACTCTCTCGCCCTCCTTTTGCACTTTTCGATGCCGAGATGGCCTTCATGTATCCTGTGCAACATGTCCATTCTCAAAGCCTGTGGAATAACAATCCTGCCCTTTTTCAACAGCAGACCATCCACAGTACTGAGCTCTCCTCTGACATGGTAGAATTGTGGACATGAACCAGCCGGCCATCCCTCATCCATGTTCCTCATGACATGCTGTAGCTCAGCATCCCTTGCTGTAGCCTCAGCTATTTGTCTTGATTTTGTGTCAGACACAGGCAGTGTAGCCGACACCATGTTCACATGACACTGTATGTCCTCGTCTGTGGCACTCACACAGTTGCCGGATGTTGCTCTGGATAGGGCATCAGCGAGGACTAGGTGTTTACCTGGAGTATATATCAGTTCAAAATCATATCTCTGCATCTTCATCATTAACCGCTGAATCCGTGGAGACATTTCATTCAGATTCTTTTTGATGATGGCAACCAGCGGTCGATGATCCGTCTCGACTGTGAAAGATGGCAAGCCGTACACATAGCTATGAAACCGCTCCAAGCCATATGCCAGTCCCAAACATTCTTTTTCGATCTGTGCGTATCGACATTCAGATTTTGTCATAGCTCGGGATGCATAGGATACCGGTTTCCAGTGCTCGCCCTCAGCCTGGAGTAGAACAGCTCCAATACCATCCTTGGAAGCATCTGTTGACACTTTGATCCTCTTCGTGTGGTCATAAAATGACAACACAGGTGCTGTGGTCAGTGTGTTCTTGAGTTTTTGCCACTCATGCTCATGTTTCACTGTCCATTTAAAATCACAGTCTTTGTGCAGAAGCTCTCGTATGCATGATGTCTTTGCTGTCAGATTGGGAATGAATTTACCTATGAAATTGACCATCCCCATGATGCGTAGCACACCGGTTTTGTCTGTGGGCCTTGGCATGTTCTGTATTGCATGTATCTTTTCCTGATCTGGTTGGACACCACGTGCAGACAGCTTGTCTCCTAGGAACAGAATCTCTTGAACACCAACCTCACATTTATTCTTGTTGAGTTTTAGTCCATACCTTTGTATGCGTTCCATAACTCTGTTCAGTCTCTCATTGTGCTGTTGGGCTGTGGATCCCCATATGATGATGTCATCAATGTAGACTCGAACTCCATCCAAGCCCTCGATAATCTGCTCCATTGCTCTGTGAAATATTTCAGGTGCTGACTTTATTCCAAAAGGCAGTCTGAGAAAGCAGTGTCTGCCGAAGGGCGTATTAAAGGTGCAGTACTTTGTGCTGCTTTCATCCAGTTTCAACTGCCAGAAGCCTTGTGAAGCATCAAGCTTTGTGAAGTAGCTTGCACCTGACATTTCACCGATGATCTCTTCACGTGTAGGTATTTGATAATGTTCACGCTTTATGCTCTCATTTAGGTCTTTGGGGTCCATACATATTCTCAATTCACCATTCTTTTTCTTTGTGATGACCATTGAGTTGACCCAGTCTGTAGGCTCGTTAACCTTTTCAATCACCCCCAGCATGATCATTCGGTCGAGTTCTTTTTTTAGGCTGTCTTTCAGTGGCGCCGGTACTCTGCGTGGTGCGTGCACAACTGGTTGGGCTCCTTCTTTCAACTGTATTTTATATGTGAAAGGTAAAACACCAAAACCCTTGAAAACATCTGGAAAGTTCTGAACAATTGAGTCCATAAGGTCATTTGTTGGGTTTATGGTTGGGATGATGCGATACACTCTTTTCACCAACCCCAGTTCTTCACAAGCGCTATCACCCAGGAGTGATTCGCGTCCTTCATTCACAACAAAGAAGAATAGGTGGTGTACTTTCCCTTTAACTGTGACACTCAACTTGCATGTGCCCAAACATTTGATTGGCCGCCCATTGTAGTCTTTCAGTCCAGAATCTTTTCTTTTTATTTGTGGCTTATTTTTCATTGCCTTCACATCACATATGCTTATCAGATTTGCTTTCGCCCCAGTGTCCAATCTCATGGTAACTACAGTCCCATTTATCATTAGAGGAGCTATCCATTTATCTTCTCTGGTGACATCATTTACATTGTCTGGTTTATTTATTTGTTCACTTTCACAATTCACCATTCCAACAAAGAACGTGTCACTGAGATCAGGCTCATCTACAACATTCACAGTTCTTCCTTTCTTCCCCTCTTTCCGTCTGGAGAAGCACTGTTTAGCAAAATGATTCTTGCCTTGGCAACTGGAGCATTGCTTACCAAACGCCGGACACTGTCTTGGCTTATGTTGTGAGCCGCAGCGTTTGCAGGTTATCCTCACGTCCTCCTTCTGCTGTGCATGCCGAGTCTGTGCGCGCTGTCTCCGCTGATTGAACACCGCTCCAACCGCTGCCGCGCTGTCGCTCTGCGCCGAGGCGACTGCAGACATCTCGCTGAACGTTCTCACATGCTTTTGAGACAGCTCACTCGCCTGGCAGATCATAATGGCTCCTGCCAACGTCAGCTCCATCTCCCGTAGTAGCCGCTCTCTGACCTTTTTATCCTCCACGCCGAAGACAATCTGGTCCCGGATCATGGAGTCCTTCAGCGTCGCGAAGTTGCAGGACTGCGCCTTCAGCCGCAAGTCCGTCAGGAAGCTATCAAAGGGCTCATGCTGCCGCTGTGTACGAGACCGAAACACGTACCTCTCGTACGTCTCGTTCTTCTTCGGAGAACAGTGAGCGTCAAACTTACTAAGCACAACGTCCAACTTTTCACTATCTTCAGGAGTGTCAAACACGAACGTGTTAAATACTTCTATGGCCTGTGGCCCTGCTATCGTTAGCAGTAGCGCTACCTTTCTTGCTTCCGGCTTTGTCTCAAGTCCCATAGCCGCAACATACAGCTGAAACTGCTGTTTGAAGGTGCGCCAGCTCTCGTCGACATTCCCCGACAGTTTCAAACTTTCCGGTGGTTTTAACTCCATGTCGTCCAGTCGAGTTTACTCCTGGTACCATGTCATGTTCGTGCTTGAAATAAGAGGCCGTGTTGATAGCAAGAAACTTAGTTTTTAATAACTCCCGTTCTCATCAACATACATGTGTCAAGGCTGTCTTGCTCTACTGTTATATAGCTCTGTAAGGTGAACACAAAACCCCTGTACTGCCGCCTAGCGGTCACACATGTAGTAACACCCAATCATAACAATCCTCAAAAAAGAACCCTGCAGAGTCTGCCGGATGATGATGCATGTGCCGAAATGTTGTAAACGTGGCTCTTTACCCCAGGCGCTCCTCCCTATCGCAGGGATCCAGTCGTACGTACTCCACACAAACCCCGATGTGTGATGTATTATTAGCAGCATCTGGAGCCCGGCTCGGCCCTGCAGCGAAGACAAATAGGGATATTCTGTTTTACTGGATATCACAACAAAAACATAGAGATAGCTGATTTTTTCAAAACTGTGAGTGTGTTTGTGTCTTGGGGAAAACAGCTCACTGGCACCTTATATAAAACATCCACCCCCTCTATTGCCCTAAATTGAATTTTATAATCTCCTACCTGCCCCCCCACCCCCTTTTTTTCCTCTTGCCACAGGCTTTGGCAGATGCTGTGTACTTTATCCTCAGATAACAGTGGCATCAACCCTCCCACCTTCACTTGTTCTATCAAAAACACACAAATAATCCTATTCCGCCACAGTCTTTATGAGTGCAAAGCATGTATTCATGTACATACTTAAATCTGCAGAGGCTAAAATAAGTGTGTTTAAAAGACGCACAGCTGCCTACACACTTATGCACAGGATTTTTACAGTTCACTTTCCAAGAACTTTGCACATGGAGTGGTAGACTTTTAATATACTGTTGAAACAATTAGTTGACTACTGGATTAGTTGAACGAGAAAGCTAATCGACAGTAATCATGATGATACAGCATTCATTTTGCATCCATTGTGCTTTCTTACTTTTCAGATCTGACAATTACGACTGAAGATGAGCAATTAACTTCAAGGCAAGAAAACAAGCTTGTCCAAAAGTCTGACAGAGTTAATCTGCAACAGTTTTTTTTAGTTTACAGTTGCAGAAATAAAAATATCCTAATATTATCATGATCCAGCTTCTAAATTGTGAGGATCAGGTGGTAGTAACCAAGTGCATTTATTTCATTACTACACCTAACATTCTCCAGTACCATTTTATGTTACTTCCAACATTTTAGTATTTCTACTTTTACTTTAAGGCCCCGGGAAATGGAAGTTGGAGCATCTTTTGTGATGTATTTCCGAGTGAACACAGGGACCTGGTCTCATACAGTTTAGTCAGTTTGCAAGATTTCCCATCATAGCTATGGCACCTTAAGGACTGTTAGAACTGATTACAGGATCCCATAACTCACAGTGGTGCTTTGAGATAAAACGCGATGGCAGCCATCCAAGTAGTTGTCAAAGTAAAAAACAACCCGGTGTCACTAGAAGGGAATGAGAGAGTCAAGAGATCACCAAAGTAATTAGGATGCATCCTGTGGGATTCATGAATGTCTCTGCGAAATTCAATCCCTCCAGTCCTTATTGGGATTTTTCAATCTGGACCAAAGTGGTGGCGATAGCATGGCTAAAAAATTATTTATGTATCTTTAATCATTCTCAACCTCGCAGATTTATCTTGGGAACCCTTGGACTAAATGATTAACCAATAAAATCATTTCAAATGAAAATGTGTGTTAGTTGAAGCCCTGAAGTAACACTACTCCTTCACGCCATCAACCCATTAAATCTTATTAAACTTCCCCTTCTGAACCTCTCATTCCTCATTAGTTCTATTATTGCCAACTGTTCGCAAGAATGGGTCAGTGAGTTTAACCAATGTGGGAAAATAACGCCTGCAGAAGAACATCAGGATTCTAAACTGAAAAGGCAGCATCATGCTATCTCAGGTGTTTCTTTATATAATACGATCGGTTGGATAATGTTCAATCAGCTAAAAAGTGCAATGAAATCACCTCTTTACAGGTCCAGCTTCGGTGTGACCAGCCCACCCTAACTTTAAAAAAACGCGGACAAAGCTGCCTCTGACACATGCATAGCACTATATAACAGCCTTTAAATGCCATATTCTTCTTCTTGAAAGAAACAGTCGACCTAGAATCATTTAGTATCTGTGCGCATTTGCTTTTATAACATAGCGACTAACTGCTACAAATACTAACAACTATTTGTAAGTACTTGACAATTCATTGTTTTATGTTCCAAGGCCTATAAGACATTGTATACAAGCTAAAAACATGTTCTTTTTCAGTGCATTCCTTTATACAAAGGACAGACATTAATTTGCAAATCCATGTTACTTATAGCCATAAAGGAAGTAATGGGAGAGAGAGAGAGATAAAGGAAAAAAATATACATGCAAAAAGTTCCATGAAGATACACACCATTGTGCCATGCACAAGCTATATCCAAAAGTTAAGTTTGATCTGATAAACAATCAGAGAGACACACGAGCCACAGACAATTCTTGCTTTTATGGATAGATATCTGTTCTTCAATCAATCTGTCAATCAATTTTAATTATAAACCCCATTTAAAAACAGCTTGCAGTTGTTCGAACTGCCTCACACGTACAAAAAAAATATAAAATATAGAAGAGATTATTCATAAGTTGCCACTATTGCCATATTGATGAAGTAGTAACACACAGCCCAGACGTTACCGATGAGACTAATTAAGGGTTTGCTCCATTCATTGTTCCAGGGAGCCAAAATGAACAATAGCAGCAGGCTGACACAGCTTAAACATGAATAGAACCTCAATTAGTACCATTAGTAATGTCTGTGTTTATCCATTTTTTTACCTGAGTCTTGCTGATATAAAAAAGTGATTGCATCTATTGTACAAGGCTTATATTATGTATTTTATGCCCCCGTCTCCCCTTGATCTTCTTGCTTGCAGGTCGCTCTTTTTTCTGATAATGTACTTTATTTTCGGCGTGTGTTGTTTCCTCTCGTTACATGAATTTTATTTTACAAGGCTCTCACTCTTTCTCTGTAAATGTTTGAATTATTAAAGTGCGGTTTTTCAGAAATGAGCATAGACGTTTGCAGGGATCACATATTTCATAACAGTGCCCTATAGGCATAATGTTCATTTGCAGCAAACAAGGCAGCATCCACAGCCACCCACAGAGGCCACTTTTTTTTTTTTTTTTTCTCGAGCGTACAGTAGTAGAACAGTAATGATGCCTAAAGCTACTTTTCTACTTAGTGAAGCCCCGTTAGTTGGAAAGTTTTGATTCTATTTTATGCCACAATAACAGAGGCACAGACATTGTCTTGCATTCTATTCTTACCACCATACTCTTCTCTGTTTTTATTGTGAATGAACAGCCTGATTATTGGTAGTACACTGATACACATTCTGATGTGAGCAATGTTAATTACATATTTTCACACTTTATTTATTATGCTGTGCAGATAATTGGTTCACTATGGTATTATACATGTAACTATATTAGTTTATTGTAATCCCCTCTGTTGAGCATTTATAAGCATATAAAGAATTGATGACAGTAATGGATAAAAGGACATTTCCTTACAATAACCACTGAAGCTACCTCGTAGACAAGGTAAAGTAGGTTGCTCAGCTAAATTCAAGATGATTTTCATAAGTCTGTGAAGTGGTTGTTGGTGAATCTTTGGTTTTGAGTAATTTCACCAAATATGCAGTAGTATCAGTTTAATAGCCTTTTTGTATGAGTTCTTGATTCAATTTTCCAAGTTTTGTTGAATGCTGCCAAATTGATTCCCATCTCCTTTAATCAATTCTTGTAAAAACGAACGATGTATAGAAGCCATTAAGTGATTACCCATCGTGAACTTTATGGTCCGTTACTCCCCAGAGGATGTGTATATTCTAACGCAACACGGCGCAGGAGCACTCCACTTTACCAGCACACACATGTAGGCCAGTTTTCAGCCAGTGTAAGGCTGTGTAATGTATATGTAGTATGGGAAGGAACACAATTTGAAAGTCTCCTTAAACTCCTAAATATATTTTATGAATATTTAAGCCTTCCCCATGCAGGATTATGAATATGCAGCAGTTTGACATTGAAAGGTTGTTTTATTTGTTGAAAGTGAAAAGTTTTTCCTGTGCTTGTTGAGAATCTGATTTTGGAGGGTGGCACTCTGAGCACGATTTCTGATATCACAAATGGTTTGAAGCCAGTTGTAGTACAATATTCAATGTCCACACATGCAGAGAATGGACAATATCGTTGTATCAATAAGCAGAGTAGCTTTTATATATCAAGATCCCCTCGTGTCTGGAGGGGATTTTCAACATGGTTTAACAAGATGATTTATTAGCTTCTGCGCAGACATTATAATGCTAATTCTCACATTACACCTACTGTTTATTAACAGTGGAGCATGACACTGTCACCAGCAGTCATTGTGGGAGTGTTAATTTTAAATGTCAAAAGCCACTCCAGTGGGAACAGGAGGGAAATGAAAATGTTGTCCCCCGCAATTCTTCAGAATTGAGTCCTGTTCAAAAGACGAGAAAGAAAGTCATAGCAGATTTTAAACATGCAATTCTGAAGAACTGCAAGCAAAAATGTATAAATCTAGTTGTTTTCACTGCTGTGCAATAAAAAAATCAAACATAGCCTAACAGATTCTATTGAATTCCTTGGCCAAAAATTGCGTAGATAAATGCTAGACAAAATTGTCTCCATGGTTTGTTAACATGAAGAACTATGTAAAATCTTTTTAGGCTTTTTCAGGTTTGGATTTTGGGGTAGTGTGGGTGTAGCAAAGAGTTAAAAACATATCTCATGGGTAATTTTTTCATCCTGATACCTGTTGGGATCCTAAAAAAATATACTAGAAAAAAAAATAGTGGGAAAAAAAAAAATCACAGTGAGATCGTCGGCCCCTTGTTCCATCTGGATTCTAAATATTTCAAGCCAAGCAGCTAAAGAAACTGTTGATCTGTTTGTTTGCCTTTCAACAAAGATGTCATGGCTAGGCTGTGACAATAATTCACAGTCATAATGCTGCGTGGCTGAGCTCATTCCCACATCTCCAGTAGTGAAGTTACAGGAGGGCTTATGGCGTGTGATATGTAATATATCATAGCAGGCCTAGTCATTGTTTATTTAGCACTGGCTTCCATATCCGAGAGCTTTTGGGAAAGTTCAGTTTCAGTTGTGCCACTTGTCACTTCCGCTTTTTCATGCCTCAATGATTGTTTTTGTGTATTTTATATTACATTTCACACACGAGCACTCCTTTAAACGTGTGCCCTTCATGCACAATGTTTATTTTACTTAGGTGCGAGTCAGGATAACATGTCTTGATGCGCATACAAGATAAAGAAAGTAAGGAAGTGCCTGGATCTTTAGGCCATTAACATGAAAAGCCAGAATTTGCCACATCTCAGATTGAAAACATTAATGAATCTAATATTCTCTGCATTTAATAAAGTGTTTGTGATTTCCCAAAAACTTGGGGGAAAAAAAGACTTAGGCCATTATTTTAATAGGGCAATGATATAAAATCCTGTGTTTTTTTCGCTCCTAAAATTAACTTCATCCATGCTGTCAAGTGTCCCCCGAGGCCCCCGACCCGCTGACCCCTGCCTGTCCCTGTGACTTCCTGCTTGATCTGCTCTATGCAGCTTGATGCGGCTTCAGTCAAACACATATTAAATGTTCCGGTGGAATCAAAAGCGTTGACTGGACTGGCTGTGAACCCCGGCGGGAACGAGCCATAAGCGTAAACGGGGTCAATGATGGGGCCTACTGCTGACCTGGATTCATTTAGTCTTACCCCAATAAGACCTAAACCATGACTGGAACACATTTTAAAGGTCAACCCCAGGTTTACAAGTGAAATGTGTAGGTGTTAGCGGCTTCTAGTGTAACAGACTTGTCAGAATTCAAATATAATGAAAATTAAAAAATGCAATTTAGTTCTTATTGGATTGAACCATTTGAAGTAGAAGGGGAATGAAGCATGAAGCAGACAAACCAGAAAACAAAAATTGTACCTACTTATACAAAGTTACTTGTTCATTATTTAGCAAACAGGGGGGTGGTTTAATTTTACACCCGGGGCTGCAGCGAGGCCGGCAAATGCAACAGCACTGTTGCATGGGTGAACCCAATGTACTGTGAAGTGCTTAGGAGAACCCCACTGTTCACCGTATGATGTTAGTTTAATCTTTGTTTATCTGCATAATCGCTGCTTTGACACAAAGCCCCAAACTTGTGCAGCTTGACACTAAATGACATAAAAGGTCCGGGCGATTAAAAGTAATTAGCTGAGGCCCTGATGGCACCATGCTGCAGGTGTGCCATATTTCATAGCTACAGGCTATGAACTAATATTTAAATATTCATCTACAGTAAACATGTTTTTTATAGCATCTTTGAAGATTTTCGCTCACCACACCACAGATCTAATCGCAGTTTACAAAGTAGTCCAAGTTTAGCACCGCCGATTGCTTGTGTACACAGCCATTTCTATTTTAAAATATTTCTAAATATTTAACTGTCTAGGATTTCTTTGAAGTGTCCCTTTTTTCTCCCCCTGTCTGGTTTTGACTTTACTTACACACGGCCAGCTGAAACACAGCCATCAAAAAGCCGAATGCTGCATACGGCGTTATGAATACACAGTGGCCCGTTTGAGCTGCCTGATTTGTGTTTTGCTTTGAAATAAAATAGGATTAAACCAATATCTGCCCAAACTGAATGCAATTAATCATCTAAAAGGGGTTTTCATCATGATGCTTACAATGTGACAGAGACCATATTAATTCACACTTTTCTCCACTGTTGCCAAATATTCCTCCTGCGACCCAGTGGCCAAAATACTGTCTGGTAGAAGTTATGGATTAGTAAAAATGTTTACAACAATTCAATCACACTTAATCATATTAAAATGCTTTGTGTTGCATAGAGACAGGCCTATATTGGATTTCATTAAGTCAACCTGTAGACAATCTGATTCCGTATTAGACGTGCACTGGATCGGTGTAAGAAAGAAAGATACAACCATGAAAATAATTAACATTTCCATATTAAATGGCGATAAAACAATTTTCTCTGCAAAGCTGAGCGTAACTGCAGCCCGGTTTTGTACAAAACGGCAGTATGTGAAATCAAAGGCCATGTTTGGCTTTGGGAATGAGGTATTCATGCCTATAAATTGTAGATTAATTGGACTGTCTCAGACCGCAGAAATAATACACTCTGAACTCTCATTTAGGGTGACGTTTTCCATCCCTCAATTAATTATTATTGGGTTATTTCATACAGAAAGTCATTACAGTCTGCCTAACTATTATCTGTTTAATTTCCCATGTAAAAATAAGTCAATAATAGAAAATTAGAAAGCTGACTTCAGTTTCGTCCTGCCTCTGCAGCTATGAGCAATCACAGTAAATTGATCTTTCACCTCTTCTTCACCCATATTCAGGCGAGATGACCTTGAACGTGGACAAACCCATATTTCTACAAAACACGGTAAACCCAATTGAGTGAAGGTTAGTTTCGGAGGATGGAGTATCCGAAGCTGAGATGAGAGGAATTGCAGAGAGCCGAACGGAACAAAGCAGGGCTCCTGCGTTGCTCAGCTTCCAACAGGGCCCCGAAATATCGGGTAAAGTGAGAGAATTGGATTTGAATATAGACACAGTCTCCAGAAGCAGCCAGGATGTGCATTGCAGAGCAGGGCTGGGGAATATTGGGAATGTGGAAATCTGGTCTGCACTGCTTTCAACAAAGAAGCAATCCCTGTCACGTGTCTGCTTGTATGAAGCCGTTTGTTGCATTGTTGAAAATCATTGAGCAGCACTGCTTTATGAAGTTAGACCCCTTAAGAGTTAATGTTCCTGTCAATGCCCCTGACCAAGGCCGCTGCAAAAGAGCTGGAGCTCTGTAGCTGCTTGCTGCTCCTATTGTGTAGGATGGAGGACAAATTTCATTTTGTTTCAATTGACCTGCATGCACATGACTATAAAGGTGGCAGCTTCTTAAATGAACAGAGTTTCCAGCAGCGCTTTTGAGGCGGCCGCCTCCACAACAAATTCCCCACAGCCTCGCCTACGCCCGCATCCCGCATGCATAGTGGCGTAACAACTCTTAGCGCACGCTAAGACGTTAGCTGGTTTCTCAGCCACTTTATTACTCACACTAACACATGCTACTGCTGGCCGGAGCCAGCGCCAAAACAGCAAATGTTTTAAGAAAAGTTCACGAGTGTGTCCTTCTGTTCTTCTCACAGAGGAGGACTTCACACCAGCTAGCAGCATCTAACTCCAAGATGCATTCACAGACCCTCAGGAAATCAAGGCATTATACCCCCCCCCTCCATTTTTACAACAAATTTTCTGCCGGAAATACTGAATGATTATTGCAATCATTAAAAAAATAATATATATATAAAAATAATACTATATATAACTTCATGTAAAACTGTGAAACTGTAAAACTGCACAATACAAATTTTAGAAGGAAAAGTGCCTCATCAGACTGTCTCTGTGATGGACTTGTGGCTATGGAGGCGTTTGCCCAAGTGCAAAAAAGCTTCTTTATAATCCCAGTAGCTCTAGTTCTATATACTCTGGTGTATAAGGCCTGCTGAGCAGGGACCGTATCTGATGATATGCTCAGTTGAGTGCGCCACTCTAGTTGTACAGTACTAAGCAGAGCAGCTCCCAGTTCCCCCCCTTTAGGATGCTTTGCACATCACACAGGTCTTTAGGAGCCCCTGTGAGACTCTGAATTTATTCAACTGTCTATCTGGTAGTATATTGTGTGATGTGGACCCTCCACACCGACGTCCTGCCAGTCCTCCGGGGCGTAGGCAGTTCCCGTGCTGCTTCCTGCCAATATCCTGCTCTTCGGTTTTGCTGACATTCCATAAGTGGTTGTCGGGGTCCACCGCAGATACAGGTCCCTCAATTATTCCATATCTGGCTTTTGTGCTTCTGCATCATCAGTAGTCTGCTTCTGACCACACAAAGTCAATTTCAATTTATTTATTTAAAACAAAGGTGGTGCATATTAATCAACATCAACGTGTTATTATATATGAGAATATAGCCCGCGGCTTGGTTCCATCTGTCGTCCCCTGGCAGGATGATTGCACAGTAAACAACATTCAAACATAAACTTCATGACTTTAAACAATGATAGACCCATGCAGAAAAAAAGAACACTTGACAATATCACAAACTACACTGTACCTGACAGAGGGCAAACACAAAGCTACACTGCAGATAAAAAAAATACAAGAGACAACACTCCATCACCTGTCAATCAGACAGAGGTTCAGCAGCTTTATATGAACAACTCGGAATTTCAAAAGAAGATCTTTCATTTGAAAAGTACAAAACATTTTTTCTTTTAACTCAATAACTTATCTGACAAAAATATATGTTTCCAATGTTCTTTTGTTCTTTTCTTCAAATGGAAAATTAATTCAGATTGTCTTATTGCTTGATCTCAAATGTTTGAAGTCTGCTGTAGAGGAATGACGAAAGGAAATGTGTCAAAAAGCGCCTTACATACTTATTAGGATATAATCAGTCCATTTAATTTTAACTATCCTGATCCTGATGCTTATGCTGGGATGGGCTGTAATTTAGTTAATTTAATATACATTATCCAGAGAGAGAGACATAGGGGTTAATGAAAGCTGCTGCTTTTACCGTGGTCATCCATCACCTGCATAAATCACAATCATCATGAATCATATTCATCCTAAACCATGACGTTGAAGCACAGATAAAACGGGCGTGCAACATGTGCACTGGGACACATCATCAGAGACCGTTTGATTCCGCATCTCCATCGGATCAGATTTCCTCTGGGAGATCTTTGAGCGCTACCTTTGGACCGCAGTTTGCTTCTCTCGCTACCGATAATGCACGCACAAAATCGCTCTCTCTGTAACTTTAAATAATATTATGCCTCATGGAATGCATTTTGTTCTGTTGAAGACAGGAGTCGTGTGTTTTTTCCAGCAATGCCTTTCAGATCCTTATCTTACCCAACAGACATATTTAAACTAGCAATCACCAATAAACAGTGAGAATAACACAAAAATATCAAAATTTCAGAACAGCCTTTGCTACATCTCCATGGTTACTTGTTGGTGATTCTGCTGTTCTCCTGGTTTGAATTTGGCGATGATGTCCTTAAAATGTAGTGGCTTTATAGCTTTTACATGCAAATAAGATTGGCTGTGAACAAATAGCTTCCATTTCAGGGAACTGCTGTTAAGCTGCTGTTTACCTGCAGATTGTGCCCACAGACATTGTAATCATGTATTTGTGGTATTATATGAATGCAGGCTGCTTAGCAGCTGCTTTTCTTTATTCGTATCCTGCCAATTCCCGAACGCTATCATTGTACCATCAAGTATGACTGCAGGCGAAATAATTTATTAAAAAAAAATATGCACATGCCTTTCAGAGCAAGAAAACTATTTTTTTTTGCATCATTCTATATTATTCCTATGTCTATATCTCATATTATTCTTTATCTTTTATATATTTATATACATATTGTATGCAGCAGTAGTGGGCAGATTGAAATGCAAGTTTGTGACCGAAATGGTTGAATCCCTGGACAGACGGGTTAATGCTGATTATGGTTCATTATCACCACAGAGATGCCCTTGAGCAAGAGACTAGCCCCATATTTGTGGGGTGCACACACACACACACACACACACACACACACACACACACACACACACACACACACGCATATGAGGAGACATGGCATCTCCTTCCAGATGTTTGTGGAAATAACGGCTGAGATCCACTAGTCAGACGGAACACAAACGAGAAAGTCAATTAGGATAATGGAATTTTCCAATGCTAAAGTACATGTGGAGCATCATTAATTTGTTGCGTTAATAGTCAGTCACGACCGCTATGAACTTGCTCACCAACAAAAGTTAATCAGAAAGACAATTAGTAGCTTTAATGAATGCCTTTTTGTCAGGCCATTAGCAGGAAGTCTACACTTTTACCTTTTATATCCATCAAACACTGTCTCGTTATCACAAAGGAATCCAAATAACCCCACGCCAACTTCTTTATTTTTTTTTTTTTTTGTTGCAAGCTACTAAACATCAAACCCAAAAGAATTAATACTGAAGTCTATGCAAATTATGCACCAAGACATATTCCTTGGTGTTGATTGAGAATGTGTTTATATGTCTGTGAGTCTGTGAGCAAAGTTTAAGTATCTGTATTAAGGAGATCAAGAGCTTATACAGGCGTCAGCTTCCCAGAAAGAGTTTCTTTCTGTAATTGTTGTTTTTCTTACAGCAGAAATAAGCTCGGTGTTGGAGCGTAAACCTGCTGTTGTTTGTATCGCGTGTGGAGATTAGAGCCGTTTCACGTCTGTCATGATCTCATTTGGCGTGGTGGGTGAACTCCAACGCAGATGGACATACAGTAGGCATATACAGTACATACATATGCACATATAGAACATGAACACAAACAAAGCAGCCGGGGATGGTCCTGGGGAGATGCAAGGTTTTGAGTTTCACATAAAAGACTGTTTCACACAATGCAGTACAATACAACACGCACGTACAAAAGCTACACAAGGAAAAGAGAAGAAAAGAAGGCAGGCATACAGTCCATAACACAGAGCAGTTCAAGTCAAGGTTATATCGTCATCAGCATGTTTCAGCATGCAAAGGTAATGATATTTTGCATCGTACTCTGTGCCCAAGGTGCAAACACAGAAAAAGCATTTTTCCTCATTCTCTGAGTGCACCCTGAGAACATGATGAGTAGATCTAGTTCTATAGTTGGTGGTATAAAATACTGGAGATGAAGTAGCCAATGTTTTTTTAAATTGTCTTGAGAGTAAATAACAAAATGTGCATTTTTGTCTGCTGTGTAGAGAGGACCATCCTATCGATTCATATAAAAATACAACGTTGAGTGTTTAAGTCTGTATTTGTTACAAAAGTAAAGCAGAGTGATATGCAGGACCCCTGTTGCTCAGTGTTTTCCACTCCTTTCTCCAGCACTTTTTACCCTATTACTTAATAGGAGTTTGTGATCTACAGTTAGGGCTCGGCAGATTATCAAATAGAGCTGCACCGTTCATTCATTGTGAATAACAAGTGTAGCTGGTGTATTGTGAGAGATTGTGAGAGCTTTGCATTTCCTTTTCCAACTCGACGCCTGCATTATTTGCATCAAAGATTGAAGCAGCAAAAATAAAATGAAGGGGAAAGTGCCACTTTGTGGCACTACTGGTTTTTACTCTTTTTTTCGCTTTGATTCACTTTTAAAGGCTCATGCAAACGGAATGCATTATAAAACCTGATGAGGATTTGACTAGCTTCCAGAAATTGGTTAGGTCATTTATATTTTTAATTATCATGTTCAGTTAGCAGTGGAATTGATTTGTTTTATTAATTTAGTGCATTTATTTCTTATAGAAATGTTCCGTATAGAGTCCAATCCAAAGCGATATTAGTTTTTAAATTTGTCTTTGGCCCCAGCAGCATCTTTTATTATAATATATTAGATTAATTAAACTGAGGGTTGTATGTACCACTTATCCACAATTTTCTAAAAAGGGTTTGTTTATCACATAATGCTAAGAAAGTGGATTTAAAATAAACTAGATCAAGTTATTTGTGAGACCAAACCAAGGTCACTGTTATAAAGACTTTGTACAAAGAAAAAAAAAAAAGTCTTTTACAACATGGTGTACATTTAGGAATCTTGCAGTTTATCACACAGACATGACATTGTTACAACGGTTCCAGCTACTCTATGGGACTGCATTTGTTCTAACAAGATCGTAGTGTGAATTTTTTTTTGTTCAACAGCAGTTTATTAGCTGAAGCAGACATAGAGAGTTGCAAACTGAGGATGACGATAAGCTTCATTTAAAGCTTAAGGGGGGTTGTAACATCTGAACATAATATCCAAACCATTTGGGAGGGATAATTTAATTTCCAAAAGTTCAAAGCAGTTGGTTTGCTGATAGACTGGATGCGAGTGTGCCTTGTTCTGAAGCCCTTACATCCCTGGATGTTAATCACGTCCTTTGTGATTGATAAGTCCATTTTCCTATTTAACCGACTGTACACATTGATATGGAAGCTGTAGGCCATTTCTATAGCTATTCTCTATACCCCTCTGGTGTTTAAAGCCTCGTCAAATCTGGGCCTGGATTTGGTTGGATTTGACCTGATAGCAAGAGCAGAAGCAGAACAAATCAGTTTCTCCTCGCAGGTGAGCGCCACATAGGGAAGATAGTCCCCTGATCCCCCCGGGAATATAGGCGGCACAATCCTCGCGGAGCGTCCCCCGAGAGGAGCGGCCCTTTTCACGGGCAGCTGAGTCATCACGACAGGATCTGTGCCTGATTCTGGGAAGGTCACGGTGTGTGGGGTAAGCCGCAAAGTGCCCGTCCCCGGCATCAGGAAGCCACCAAACATGTGGGGCAGGAGAGAAGGAGATAACCCGCATTTCCGAGCGGTTTCGTTGCACGATCAATGAATGCCCCAGGGGATTAGTGAAAAGGACTTAATGGAAATAGGAAATCTTCATCAAAAAAGGAAATATTAGACCTAAAACGGGACAGACAAGAGACCCAACACGGTGCCACACTCAAGCTGCCGCCTTGAAAGTGCAGCGCAGGTGTTGCCCCCATTAGTTTTCAGCCGAAAGTGACACATCCAGTCGATTTCCCATTGTCTGCCTCTGTCGTCGTGGTCTTTAGGGAAATAAGGAAACATGGAACTTCTCATACAGGCAATGAGGTGGGGCAGATGGAAACAGGGTAACCGGAGCCCCGGGTGGAATAAGAGTCTTGCGATCGCTTCGAGAGTGGCTGGCATATGTCTGCGTTACTTCCAGCTGTCCTGACTTTAGGGAAACTAATTACATTATGTTTGTGTACTGCTAATTGGTATCCTAATTAAAAACACATAGAGGCATAATGAGGTGGATGGAACAATGCTGGACTTGTAACCTGTGTAGCTGAAAGGCTTCCTTAGGAATGTCTACAGAGTAATGAAACAGCACTGAAAACGATGCACCATTCAATTATGAAAATTAGTGTTGTTGTGTTTTTGTGTGTGTGTACAATGTACTGAATCAAAGAAATCATGTGCCTAGTTTCAGACATCATTGGAAAGGATCGAGGAGGAACAGTGATCAAATGGCAACTCTGCACTCAACACTGTCATAGCACCAAACAAATTCATAGAAACGTAATATAATCATGCAACCATAACACCATGCTAATGACTCATTTAGTGCAATATGAGTGGATGCACCCACTCACAATCGCACAGTCGAAATTCACAAAATTCCACTTGCTTTTTCACCTGCGATATTTTCTTATTGCACGGAGACATTTCAGTGGATTCAGTTGGGGAAAAAAAAAAAAAATGATGCATAAATTTCAAAAGGTCATATAAACCCTACTCAGGTTTTCCATCTTTCTAATATAATCTGGTGCATGATTAAGATGCATCTCCAAAATAATTTGAACGTTCTCAAGGAAGAGCGTGCTCCGTTTCAAATTAGCAGGCATTCTCACCACGAATATCATCCACGGATCGAGGACGTACGAGGGCTTTCCATTTATATTGATTAAATCCTTTTGTAGCCATCAAGCATCACTCAAGCATTCCATGTTATCTGCGCCGCTAATGGGAACAGTTCTTGAAGCACTAGGCCAGTCCCTATCTTGAGACAACAGCTTGAGAGGCTGGACACAGTGTGTGTGTCATGCCTTTCCCCCCGTGGCAATGTGTGAGGGGACTGAGCAGGATGGTGGCTGCATCGGCCAAGTCATCTCTGCTTATCAAGGGCAAATCATCTAGTCCCAAACCAGCGGGATCTCAGCCAGGTTCCCATTTATTTTTCCAACAACTAGAAGCACCGGAAAAAGGGAGGGAAAGTAGCACAGGCCAGTTGTTGAATGCTTTTAACTTGGTCTCTCCTTTTTTTCCATTTCCATGCAGAATGAGTATACGTGTCCACGCCCCCTACCTGGTGCCTGGCTGGGAGATGTGCCTACCATCCATTAACCCAGAAAGGAACTGCTTTAGATCATGGAGCGACCCACTATGAAACCAGGAGTGCAAGAGAGAGAGAGAAAGAGAGAGAGATGTGCAGAAGAACCCATCAGGATCCAACTCCCATTATTCACACTGAAGGGTACATTTAAAATAGTTTATGCGAACCCGAGCACCCACGGACCAAGATAAAGAGGAGATAATGCCGTCCTTTTATTTTTCTTAAGGTTTTATAATGTCTTTTACTTTTTGGAGCCCATGCTCTTTGGTCATCAGCTTCGCTGCATTCCGTCTTCATCACAACACAAGTACTGATGTGGACGGTCTCCATGAGGACACTGTGGCGCGTTTTTAAAAACAAGCAAAAGACTGTAAATTCTTTAAAAAAAAAAAAAAAAAGTTATTCAGAGCAATGCACTCACCGAACAAGGAGCTCTGCTCTGCTGAACAAAACTGTGCTTAATTTAAAGTGGGTTTGGATATTTTGATCCCGTGAAACCTTGTGTCATCGACTTTCAAGACTTCTTTTAAGACCTTTTTAAAGAAAGACTAACGGAAGGCTCGATTGTAAATGTGCCTCGTCAAACGCGTTCGCTGGGTTCCTGTGTATCTCAGTGATGAAGGATCTGCTCCATCAGGTAGAAATCACGTCAGCTGGCAGATAATTCAGAGTTGGTGAAAAGTTGCCAGAACCAAGCAAACTACCCCCCAGCCAATGACTTTTGGTGACTTTTTTTTGTTTGTTTGCCTTAAAGGTTTTTCTAAGTTGTTTCTTATTGCAATCAAACCTCGACGATCTAGTTTGATTTAAAAGGACAGAAAGGGCGATCGGAAGCAAAAGAGGAAAAAAAAGGAAAAAAAAGCTCCTATCAAGGATAAATGTAATTTTCTGACGTTATAATGTTGTTAATGTTGTACTTTATGAGTATGTGTTTTTTGCCATTTATAGCACCAAATACCAAAGAGCCAAATTGTATCTTTAGTCTTTTTTTGTTTGGCTTTTGGCTCTCACGAACATGGGTTGTAACAGATCCAGGATTTGCTCTCTTTAAAAAAAAAAAAAAAAAAAAAAAAAAAAAAATCTAGAAGAAGCCTCAACTTCTCCAGCAGTGGTCAGCTTTTTCTGTGTGATGTGTACGTCTTTGTGAACAAATGATTTCTGCAGTGACAGTCTTCATCAGGAGGATCTTGTCTGAAAGATAACGTTGAGCACTGTTTACATTTTACTACTTATGGTTTATCACATGCTTCACTTTCCTTAAAAAAAAATGGAAAAAAAAAAAACAGCCTGCTCCTCCCTTTGGGCAGACGTTTCTGTGCACAGTTGAGCGTGTGCTGGTGTTTCATTTGTTATGAGTTATTAATTATATTTGAGGCACACCTGAGTTGTGAACTGTTTGTTTCAGCCTTTAAGCATAACTCTTTATACACAGGAAAATGGTCATTTTCTATTGTAAATTTATGCCCCCCCCCACTTCCTCCCCCCTATGAAGTTCTCGATATTTACAAAGCAACTGTGTTCTCTGTTCACAACAGTTTTAATGTTTTATAATGAAAATAATGACTTTATTGGTGAGCGATATGAATTGGTCAAATTAAAATACCCATTAATCATTTTTTGTGCTCAAGCTATGTGTGTCTGTGTGTGCATGCATGTGCGTGTGCGCGTGTGTGAGCTTGCCGTCCGCTGTAATTTAATAAGCCCGTACCCCGTTCCATATTTTCCATTCACACCCCTTGAAATCTGTTCTATTCCCCACAGATCCGCGGTGACGAGGCTGTCACATCAACATTAGCCTCATTAATTTAGAGAGCAGAAAATTGATCTCTGTTCGACCGTTCTGTTCACGGCGTCGCTCTCTGCAGGCCCCACCAGCCCCCTAATTACGCTCCTTGTGTAATGTGTTGTATATCTCGAGAGGGGGGGGGGGGGGGGGGGGGGTGCACGCTCCGTGTAGTGAATTTTCTCCACGTTCACCGCACTCGGAACATGTCAAGCTGTCAGCTCCGCGGTCCAGATGGCCGATCCGCCCGCCGCTTCCGCTGGTATTTTCACATACTCATAACCATAGTATTACTATAGTGCCTTCGCTCGTCCTACTCGCCGCCATGTGTCCACATCATGCTCTCGCTCTCAGTCTCTCCCCACCGTGACGTTCTGAGTCGGTCCTCTTTAGCATCCGGCCCCACGTAGTTTCCTTTAGTCATTAGTCATTGACTCCATCTCTGAAATCTCTATCACCCCAATACAGTTTAGTGAGATGAATTTTTATTTATCTGTGCCTAAACAATTTAAAAAAGAAATGACATTTGATTCTAATGAAAGTGCTTGACAACATCTGTGGGACAATGTTTCACAGGATGCACTTGACCGTGGAAATCCTACGTTAGCTCCAGAAAAACTCAGAGACGGACATGATGAGAATGATGAGTTGACTAATCAATTAGACTGTATTTGCAGCAGGTAGCCCTTTTTATTTTTTTTATTTTATTCATATATTTTCTTTAAAGATGTTACCGTGAGCTTTTTGAAATTGTGAGGGTGATTTTTATTGCATGTAACATAAAAAAAAAGAAAAAAAAGAAAAGAAAATAGTTTGTAGTTGCTATATATTCTGTATTAGAGTTACATGACAAATCTTTTTTTTTTTCCATGACTTGCTTATTGTACATCTCCGTGTTCGGTATAACCCACTGTAGTTCCCAGCCCCTCCCTCTCTTTTTCTATTCATGCGTCCTATCCCGCCGCTGTTCTCTATGATCTCCGTCCCGCCGTCCCCGTGCCCAGCGCTGCATGTGCAGCGGCAGCACAGACAGGCCTGTATGCCCCGAGAGCAGACGCCATACATTATTCATGCGGCTCGGGCTCCCCGCTGTCCCGAGTCCAAACAGTTGGCAGCCTAAAACACTTCCACAGAAATGGCCCCGGGAAAAAGATGTTAAACTGCGAGCGAAATGCACTGATACGCCAGATCCATCAACACCTGATGCTGCGGACGACGCTACTTCAAGGCATGGCCTTAGACTGAGTGACGGGGTCCCGTTGTAAAAGTGTCCAAAGCAAAAACATCCACTGGCCCAGCCGATTACCATGAAGACACTCGACAAAAGAAAGATAACATAAAACATCGGTTTATTGAGAGATGCTCTGACATAAAACCGGTTCTTACTACATGGAATCATTTTGTGAAAATATCAATATGTCCTGAAGAAAAAGCTCAGACAAGCGAGAGTAGCAAACATAAGCAATTCTTTTAAACCTTGATTTATATTGATTCATCCCCTTCAAAGATTTATCTTTTTTTCTGAATGGCACAGGCCTGAACAAAAATGAATAACCCTTTGATTCCTACGTTCCTCCTCCTCCTCCTCCTCCTGGTCTTCGCTTCAAATGAATGTGCCACTAATAACTTTCCCTAACCTCACAAAGGCTGACTCACCAATGAATCATTCTTTTTATGTAAGGCATGTCAATTTGATATAACACTCAAATGGGAAGTCTCATTTTGAAGCTTTTTTTTTCTTGCTCACTTCCACATTTGTCACATTTGGTCAGAACCTCTCTACTGTCATTTTGTTAAAACTTGCATATACCAAAAGGAAAAAAATTCCTACGGCATCTTAAAATTTCAAGACTCAACCAGACGTGCTCTGCCGCTTTAAAAGTTGACGCACAAGTGGAGCAGAATGCAGCCGGTCGTCCGCTGATGCGTATGGGCGAGACCACATTCTAGTTCTAGTTCAAATGACATGCTTTAAACATTGTTTTAGGCCTTTGCCACAGCGAGGTACAATTACAGCAGATCAAAGAGTCCTATTCCAGTAATTTTGGCCTGCATTAAGCCTATTATGCATTCTCTAGGCACATGGGGACAAAGGCTGCATCTAGTCTAGGCCTTTATTCAAGCGAATGGAATATAATAACTGATATAATATAGAAATAGGCTTTGTCTTTGGCTACAGTGAGGCAAACATTCACAGGATAATAGTTATAGGTTGTTATTTCCCTGTTTATAACCCAAGTGATGGAAGAGATGATGCATGCAGGATAATGTTTTTTTTTTTTGTTTTGTTTTTTTGTTTTGTTTTCCGAGGCTGGCTGACATTGATAAATATGTAAAATGTACTATGAATGTTTGATTAATCAACCAGTCACTTGTACCATTATACAACTGAAATCAACTCCAGCCGTAAATGGCTAAATAGCAAAGAAATATATTTTTGTCCCAGATTTGTGTAAATTTGCAGTCCCAGCAGGGACTCTGGCAATTCTGTTGGCCGATCAAGCCCTTCCAAAAATATATATATATTCTTTCAAAATAAAAAAAACAAATTGGCCCAGAAGACTGGCCGTTTCTGTCGACATGCATTCACAATTTTTATTTCATCGAAAAACTGTAACCTGTTTTTTTTTTTTTTTTTTGTAAATAAAGTTTTTTTGTTCTAAATCTGTAACATTAGTGCTTCATTTTTTTATGTCACTGTCTGCAACGACACCGAGGTCCATTGCTATTTTCCGCTCAGTAAGTAGGCAAATGAATGAAATGGGTAACAGAGGTGGAGAAAACCCTTAAATATACACCACGAAAATGATCCATGCCAAGAATGTGCAGGATTAATAAAATATAATGTTCTACACTAAATGTGCAATAGGCTAGATATCCACTGTTGGGTAATAGCTGGCACATAATGACTTACTGATGTTACTGATGTCCAAGTTGTTTCTCCATTTCTTTTCCAATAAGCTCTTGTGGGTCAGTTATTCTTCTGTCCATTCGTATGTCCAAATGAAACAAAACCATCTCATTACCTGTCTGCTGAAGCCTGTTCACCAAATGAAATCAACAGAAAAAGTGTCATCATTGGACAGCCTGTGAGGGCACGGTGTGCTGGAAATAAAATGTAAAATATGGGCGTATAATTAATTCTGCCTGTTTTGCAGATTGCATTCTGACATCTGTTGCGTCCGGCAGATGTAGTGCGTTGCCTGGGATGTGCTCGCCAAGTCGAATTTCAGAGAAGCAGAGGAAAAAGCCTGAACTCCCCCTCCCATCGAGGAGCAGCGGTGCGTCCGTTTTGTTGGCAAGGAGCCGGCCTTCCGCCAGGTGAATAGACAGAAGTGCGCTTTTAAAAATCCCTGCTGTTCCAGTTTAAGGAGCGTCCCCCCACGAGCAGCCGGGGGCCGTCAGCGAGGATCAGCCGGCCACGCTCACCCGCAGGGTTGCCAGGTCTGTGTGACAAACCCCCAACGGCCAATAAAAACAGCCCCGAAAACCGGAGAATATGCCTCTGCCAAAGCGTATACGCTGCTTTTAAAGTGCAACGTTGTTTCTATGGTTGCCAAAGGCGTTGTAATATGTACAAAGCAACGCCATAAATGCTTAGTGTTACCCAAACCGTTCTTTCACCTGGGTTATAAAATGTCATATAATTGTAAATACATGTGTGGTGTATATTAACTGAATGTACAAACGAACCTGTTTCTTTGTCTTGTTGCTTCTTCTTTCTCTTCCTCTTTGCTTGAGCTTGTTTTGACTTCATATGCCTTTTCTGCATTTTCTTGTTTATGCAAGGCCTTAATTCCACTGACACACCTTATTATGCTGCTAATCTTTCCCCTTCGCTTGAATTTTCCCAGTTGGAAATCTGTTTGTCCAAATGTAACCGCCGCCACATGGGTGCTGCTGAAGTATCTGTTTTGCAGCAAACTATCCATTTATGCCACTTATCCTGCTCGGTTTGATCTCGCCAACACTGCTCTCCCAGTCGAAACCCACCGAACACGCTTGAATGCCGAGCATTGTTGTGTTGCCATTTTAAGCTCAACCACCTTGAAGGAGTGATCAATTTCACTGCAGTTACACCACTATCAAACCGCCCCCCCCCCCCCTTGATAATTGGTGGAGGGATAATTGGAGAAGGGAGCAATATCTTTCGTTTTTTCCACATTTTTGTGTGATTTCGGAGATCACTGTGGTGCAGCTGAATCCGACCAAAAGCTTTGGATACACATTTAATTTTGATTCCATCTTCACAGCCACGTTTTGTTTTTACTTTGCTTCGCTGAATTGCATATCAGAGTTAAATTGGGGTTGAGACTCGGGGCGGACAGGCAGCAGAAAGCATTACAGCATGTGTGTGTGTGTGTGTGTGTGTGTGTGTGTGTGTGTGTGCACAGGGGAAAGGTAGGCATGGAGCAGTGAGTGTAGGCAAGCTGGCTTTGTCTTGTCTGTGTGACACGCACCATGCTTTGTCATCTGGAGGAATGCATTATTTTAATTAAAATAAATTATGATGGCTATATTTGATCCATGACATTTGCATGCAGAATCCGTCTAACCAACCTGCAACCAACAGGGACATTTTATGAGAAGCAAAACGTCGAAAAAGGAGGCTAATTAATCCTGGAACACAGCAGGACACCGGGGCTGTGACGTTAACCGCGGCACTGTGATCTTGATCCTGTTCTTTCCTCCCTTCCACCTCTAGCTCCACACTCTGTCTGCGAAAGACGGGGACAAACACCTCTCATTCAACAGCACCCTCTACCACCTCCCTCCCTCCCTCTCTTCTCTCCCTCCATCTGCCACAGATCCAGCACCTCCATAATCTCATCGTCCACCTGCAGCCTCCGTAATCACCCGTTCTTTAAGCGAGAAGGGGCCCGCGTGTGAAGGAGAAAGGAAAGGGTAAGTTCTGTTTTGTATGGAACATCTCGCTCCGTGCTATTAATAAATTCACTGCCAGACAAATTGTACTTCAGGAAATTATCGAATGGCGAATCAGGGCTTCATTCGGGTCACAGGGTCGTTGAGTTTGGTAGAAGGTACACAGTGTTTTATTCTTTAGTTATTCTGTAGAAAAATCGGGGGTTATGGTTAATGGCGATGAAGCTTGTGAATTAGCTGTAAAGCATCACATTCATGACTTCATATATATATTTTTTGTTTTCATCAAGGTTGCCAAGATCGGAATTGGTCTTCCAGTTTGGTGTGAAAAAGGACAAATGAGGTGAGATATAAAACCATGTCAGCTCTCTGTATTCTTCATGTGGCTGCCTGCTTGTGCCAGTGACTCATTGTGGCCTTTCAAAGGTACTAAAATAACATATTATACCTTATCTAGTGATTGCTACAACAGCTAAAAATATTGTTTCATTGCTCCCCCTCTGTGTGAGCTTTCTGTCCAGCTGCTGTAATTTAATAATGTTATACCCTGTTCCATGTCATGATTCAAGGGGAAATCACAAATGCAAGTGTTGCCTTGCTGTATGTGGCAGAACTGGTTAATAATGCATTCATACACACATGCATGTTTCCCCCTCTCAGATTTTCCTTAAAGAAACCAATGTATTTTCAAGTTTCATACGATATTTGTGGGAGTTAATGAAATTGACACACAGGAAGCACTGTGCTTGCTACATGTCCTGTTTGAAGTTTGGGACCCCCCCCCATGCTCCTCAAAACTGTGGATAAAAGAGGTGTAGCGCCTGAGGTAGGAAGGTTAGTGTTGGGAATTTATTCCAGCAGCGTCTCGCAGTGACAGCGGCGATAATAAAATGCAGCGAGGAAAAGCGCGGCCATGATGGTGATGATGATGACGACGAAGAGCGAGGAGAACGCTGATGGATGGCGGCGGAGGCGAGACGCACTGACTTATCCCTGCGTGTGCACAACTGCCACGTCCATTTGGAACACACCCGGACACCTTTTCCAGTGCTTCTGTGATGCTGCGGCGTTTTAAACCACAGCACAAACACAACATATCAGGGACATCTGTGTGCCCAAGGCCAACGTGGCCAACAAATCAGCTTAGAGGCACTCAATAATATGCCTATGCTATATTCCATGTGCACATTATACAGATTTTGATATTAACATGCATAATAGTCAAGTTTCATAATCATAATCTTTGCCGATTGCTGGTCCCTCACCACCTCTACCTCAAGTTTTTTTAGACATTTAATTATTTCAAGAATTCATTTTTCACACAAATGAATGTGTGCACCAGTGAAAGGGTTAACTCCGGTTAATTGGCAGAGTTCCATGAGCATCAAAAATGACAAAGATCTCCCAAAATTAATTATTTATTGATGAAAATATCTTTCTTGTTTTTTTGTTTGGTTTTTTTTGTTTTTTTTGGGGGGGGAGGGGGGAAACAATGCAGCATCATCACAATAATAAACGATCCCCCCTCCCGTCCTTTCCTGGCAAACGTTCAACGCTGTCCAGTGAAGCACTCGGCGACGATGGAGGAGCGAGC
Organism: Eupleurogrammus muticus; assembly: GCA_036785175.1. NCBI lineage: Eukaryota > Metazoa > Chordata > Actinopteri > Scombriformes > Trichiuridae > Eupleurogrammus > Eupleurogrammus muticus. The sequence continues at coordinate 16,895,747 of JAYKQN010000013.1, read as the reverse complement.
AGTGACATCAGGAGCTGAGTCAGCGAGGCTAGAAAAAATGCATTTAATATGGCTTAGTCATAATGACTATGCAAAACCAAGTAAAACGATGACCTAAATGAATTTAATGAATATCTGTTGCCTAAAGTCTTTTTTTTTTTTTTTTACAAAAGTTTGGAATGTTCAAGTTCCTTGATTGATCGGTTCGCTTTAACTGAATCAATTACCAGCCAAGCTATTCCAGAACTGCTCCTACATGGGCCTCGTAGCGTAATATAGGATTAGCATGTGTGCAAGTTCCAAATTAAGATCATTGTCCAGAAGGATGAAAACGTGTGAGTTTCTTGGCTATCACAGCACCTCTTCAGAAACGCTGTGAAGCGTTTTGCAGGAACTCGTTGTTCCCGTTGCCAGACAAAACTTGCAGGTCACACAGTGCAGTGCACACCTCCATTTCTCTGATGCCCCGCAGACCTTTCAACCCCTTTTTTATCCAGGCCCCGTAGTGAATCCTAAAAGTTAAACACAATACTTTCATTTCATTCTCTCACTACAAACCAGGCAGGTGTTCACACTTTTTACAGAAGTGTGTCTCTCTGCTTCTCCAACTGTCTACAAAGAGACTTTTGTAAAAGGAGATCTTGGGGTTAGAGTTTCCTAGCATCGCTCAGTGGGAGCTGGAGGCTTCATGGAAAACTTTGCTAAAGTAGCACGGAATATTAAAAAAATATATATATATATCACGGTGCACTGCATTGGGAAAGGGGTAACAGTTGTGTTGTCTGTTATTAAGGTAAATTTAGAATTAAACTACTGCGTTTCTCATAATCCTGAGGTCGATGTGACCCTCAGACTTTGGAGCGAAGGCCACCTCCCAGTTAGTGAAATTAACATTTATAAGAATAAAATGTCCTATTTGTCTCAGGGCTAGTCGCACATTTTAGCCTGTTTACCAGTCTGAAAAGATGCAAGCTCCCTTGTTACGCATTTAGCTGGGGAAAGAGTAATAAGCTATATATATTTTTTAAAATCAGTTTTAGATTATGCTGATGTCTCGCACGGGCTTGCTTCAAGTCCCTTGATGCTGTCTACCATTCTGCACTCAGGTTCATTATCGGTGATGCCCAGAACACTCATCATTGCATCTTGTATAATAAGGTTGGGTGGTCCTCTCACGCTCTGAGAGACGTGATTTACATACACATTTGTTTATTTATGAAGCCTTTATCGAAAAGCTGCCTTCATACATTTCCTCTTTGCTGGTTTGCTTTTCTGGACCACATCAGTCTAAGACAAATGACTGGCTTCCGCTCCATGTCCCTCAGGTTCTTACCAAGCTTGGAAGGGCTGCTTCAGGCTTCTTGGTTCCATCTACCTGACCTCACTACAATGCACTTAAAAAACTTGTGTTTTTCACGATTACATAAATATAAATTCCTTGATTGGATATACTCATAAGTGGCAACAAATTGTAATGGAAAAAACCCAATTTGATGGATTCCTTCTTAATCTGTGACTCACATAATTTGTTTCATTAAGGTCTCTTGTTTTGTTTTTCCAGGTAACCGCTGGTTCACGTGTCTTCGTCTGTCTCCACCTCGCCAAGTAAGTCATCAGCCCCTTTGGCCACACTCATCATTGAGTTATTGCTGATCAGCCAGGTTATCCTGCCGCAAACCTCACTAAATCCTGGCACTTAACGGCTGTTGGGAGCCTGTGAAGTCTGCGAGCGCCCGTGCCATAAATTGCCAGGAACAAGTCACTGACAGCGAGGGGTGATCATCAATCATAATAATAATACATTGTCAACAATAATACAGTCGTTGAATTATAATTTTAACAAATATACAGCACATAAACTGCTCAGTGCCAAGGTGTTGTCTCATTTGTCTGATGTCCAGAGTTCTTTGTCCTTCCTTCACTTCGTGCCAGGGCTCACTGTGAAAAATGTTTCAATTCACCTATGTAACAAAAACAGAAGGAGGGCTTCATTTTTTATTCTCCTGTTTCCTTAAACGGCAATTCTGCTTATTTTCATCAGAAACATTTTTTTTTATCAACGTTACTTTGCACAAGTCCTAAGATTCACATGTCTGCTGTCAATATGTTGGCCTATGCTGCGATGTCAATCACGTACAAACGTACAATCTGTCTATCTGACAAGTATTGTTTGACGTGCACAGAATATAGAAGATACTCCTCTATTAGTCATTTAGCACCAATTTATGGTGGGAATGTTTTTATTTATAAAAAAATAAGATTAAATAAAAAATAAGGAAAATAATGCAGAATGGCTTTGACGCCTTCTGTATTGATTTTAAATATTTATATTCATTTAATATTATTGTATGGTAAGGTAAACTTTATTTATCCCCATGGGGAACTTCTCTTGTTATAGAAGCAGCAGGAGAAAAAAAATAAAATATAAGCAATATTAGGAATTCAGTATGCAAATAGCCCTGCTGAGTCAACACATATATAGGCATGATTTACTCCTCTGTCCCCTTTTATTTGGGGATGTAACCTCTTTAAATATGCATGTGATCACAATTCATGTCAATGATAAATTGATTTAATTGAGTTTCTGTATAAATACCAGACTTTGCTCACATGATTCAGAACTTTAGAACTTAACTAGGTTAGTGAGGCTAACCTAAAAAAAATGACTACAGCCTATTATGGCCTTTTATGGGCAGGTGACATGACCTTTAAGTTGGTTCACATCTAGCAAGCAAAACTTTTAAAGGGAAACTTTAAAAACATTGTGTATGTAGTGGTTCACGCTGCTGTGCTGATGCGAGGATAATGATGTTTGCCACAAAAGGTTCAGTGGTTGCATGAGCTCATAATTCATGTTCATGGTTTAGGAGAAACAACGTTATTGAAGGAAAACAGGACTGGCGCCTCTTTGGTGATATTGTTGTGTCTATGAGTGACATTATAGCATTTTTGCTGTTGTGTTTTTCCAAAATAAAAGTCCTCTGCATTTGTTATGGTTTTATAGGTGGGGACAATAAAAACTAGTGTTCCCAGTTACTGGGTTTCCATCCAAATGCATAGAAACTTTATAGCAGATTTTGTAAACCACTCACCTTCCAGTCTCCTCCATCGCCATTTTTTTATAACTACAGTATAAAGTAACATCATGTGTGGGATTCATACGTGAGGACTGAGATAGTAGCGGTGTATTTATATAGGGTCGCTGAACTTCTGATTCACTCATAGCGACAGGCAGCAACACAAACAGACACATGGACGCTGAGAACACTCACGACAGGAAAAAAAATGGACAAATAAGACAAACACAGAGGTAAACCGAGAGAGAGAGTGACAAATACAGCAAGGACGAGAGAACAAGTCGCCGTGGCTCATAAACATGCCTTCAGGCTTTGTTTGGCTTTTGAAGATGCAAAGTTGTTTTTTTTATTTATTTTTTTTATTCAGAGACATTTGAAGGACACATTGTGGGAACACAATACTGCTATTCAGTATTAATAGCATTTTACTCTCTTCATCATAACATTTACAGCATCACTGTAAGTGGCCACTGGCAGATTATTATGATCTAATGTGTAACGTAGGTACCAGGACGTACATCACTTCTGGACAATCATCCCAGCATCATCATTTTAAGCATATTTCCATGATTATCTGGATAATATCGTGCAATTATTCAGGCCAGGGTAATCACGACATGACATATTGTCCCTTACCTACCCACCGTACTTTACATCTTCCATCACTGTGATTAGATACAGACAGAGAGAGAGAGAGAGAGGTAATAGCCTATGATATAGTGGCCAAGAAGGATCAATGCAATTGCAAAAACCACAAAACAAATCCCACAGTGGAGGTGACCAGCAGTCTGACTTTGCTATTGGGAAAACTATTAATACAGATGAACAGGCGGAAAGTTTGTTGCTTCGTCACATGTCGGCGTTAGATAGGGTGTATACATATAAAAATATTAACAAATTGAACATCTTTACTCATTTCTAGTTGATAATGTCGCTCATTGATCACAGTTAGCTAGCTCACCGATTGATTCTCACCGTTATTGACTATCAGCAAATGAATACAGATACTGAAACACCAGACTCTGCATTTAGAGGACCGGTGACTCTGTATTTATTCACCATTTTTTTTAAATGGTTAGATCACTGCTTTCACGAACAGGCAGCAGAAGAGACATTGAACAGATCATCTGCTTCAGCCATCTGCTCCCGACTGGGGGCCTTGTCGAGATCATCTCTGCTACCATCAGCTGCAAATGCTGTTCTGATTTTCTTTTTTCTTCCTGATCTTGGAACCAGGATGAACATACAGTACCATGGTAACACACCTAGCAATGCAGCAGGTTCCAAACCCAGGTATTCCTGTGTATACCTGACCCAGTGTGAGTTATTCCTCACTTTTACTGTTTATTTTGCAATGTTGTTGACTCTCGACCTTGTCACTTCCTGCAAGAACGCGCCAAACTCAGCAGCACAGATTGTGGCCGGCCTCCACTCCAACTACATAACACCAGCCTGGCTTGAATCTTGCACCAACAGTTGCAGAATCTGTCCCTTGTGTTCCCTGCCCCCTGCGTTTCTCCTGTTTTTCTGTGTGTGTGTCTGTGTGTGTGTGTGTGTGTGTGTGTGTGGTTAAGTGAGGTGAGCAGCTTCCTGCAGTTCCATATATGGTCAGCTTCCTGGAAAGTTAATTCTTCACCTTCTCAGTAATCAGGCCTGTCTGCTCATCAGCCCTGCAGTATATCTGTCCCGGTTCTACAGTCATGTTTTTTTTTTTTTCCTGTACTATTACTCATCATTCTGTGAAATGGTTAGCCTATGACAGGAAAATCCTCCGTCGCAGGCTAACCGTTTCTCTCCCTCTCGCCGCAGCTTGTCAGTCCGTCTGCCTGCCCTTCAACTCCTCATGCCTCCTCATGCCATAGCCCTGGATTTTTCCTCTCACCTCCAACTACTCTGTTCCACTATAGATGATTTCTTTTTTGCCGCCTCGGTGTCTGTCTGCGTTTTGGGTCCACCCTTCCTGTCCTGCCGTCCTGACACGACCACTGCAAGGACACGTATATCTAACATCTTGCTGTGTTACAGTAAAATCACAAAACTGTCAAATATATATATATATATATATATATATATATATATATATATATATATATATATATATATATATATATATATATTGTTTTATTTCTTTACACCAAGTTAGTTAATGTCCATTTTAAAGTAATGGTTTTATACTGCATCTGGATCAATAAATAAATAAAAACATCAGTTGATAAGTCTGGCCACAGCAATCCGCCTGATGTGCGGAAGTTTATTTGCATGTCAGGCATGCGGCAGATAAATATCAACTACGGATATTAAAATCCGAACCTAATTCCGTGGATCAGACGGACTCTTTATATGAAATGCCATGTGGCGTTGACGGAGGTGCATGAGTTTATTGTAGCACCAACTGAACTGAAGACAACAAAACAAGCTGTCTGTCCAATAAACAGAATGCAATGTCGGTCATTTTTCTAACGTTTAACTTAAAGTCTGTAGGGGCAAATCTTGACATGACTAACTATTCTATGTATTATGAGCTGAATTAATTCACCATAAAGTCAATAATGCATGGAACTGATATTAGCAGGTTTTACTTTCTAAAAAACATCTACTATGTATCTACTAGACATCAGAGTCTGCATAAAAAAACAACCTGTTTCACTCCATGACTCTTAAACATGAGCATTTAAAATACAGAATATAAACCTCATGAAGCATCTGCCAAATACATGCGATAGAAAAATGAAATCATTCATAATGCATTTATTCACAATCAATACCAATATAAGAGCAGCGCATAAGATGATACTCGCAGCATAAGGGGCAAAAATTAGTAGCCAGCACACAGCAGTCAGCGTGATCCCTGGCATCTCCGCTGATGATGAATTCCTATCACAATCCCATAAAATCTCATACATTTTGTAAGACTGGACTGCTACTGAATAAATTTGCGTTTGCACGCGTGTGTTTTCGTGTGTGTACCAGCGCTGCATGCGTTCTTTAACGTCCTCGCCGCACTCGAGAGCGACGGCAGCGCTGAGCATTGCTGCATTACACAGCGACTCAAATGTTGACTCGGTTAACTTCTGAATTTCTTCGGGGAGGCTGGGATTTTTAAATTGAGAGTACAGTTATTGCAATATGTATGGGACATTTCCATAAAAAAAAAAAAAAAGCTCATTATTTATTCCACATAGTTGAAAACAAAACAATAGTTCCGCTGACTAAGTCCAAAGCAAGTCAAGTTTATCAATAAATCAGCTGAAAACATCCGTGGGCATTGGAATTGCTGTAAAAGAATAAACGGAAAAAAACACAATTGATACAACAGAATTGCAAAACAAGTCCGCATACACACACACACACACAAACCTGAATAAATAAAATGTGTTGTGCAGATTTGATTCAGCGGGGGTTCTTCCACAGTCCAGGGCTTTGCATCCTCATCTGCATGAGGAGCCCTCCGTGGAATCTCTACCAGCTTTGTATAAGTTGGCCTTAATGGTCTGTGTCATCCAGTTCGGTTCAGTCCTTCATAACAAGCAGAAAGGCACCATATGTAACGTAATGAAAATTTCATATTAGGATTATTGCAGTGTCAGGACCCATCAGCTATATCTGGGCCAGAGGACAAGTCAAAGGTGTATCAGTTTAAATTGTGTATTTGTGTGATTGCATTCAAGGAGATCTGCATGAGCCAAGCTGTTCAGCTTCCGATGCTTTCACCACCTTTGGCAGAGAAAGAATACTAATTAATTTATCATGATTTTGACATATTTGTCAATTTTTGCTGAATTGCATAACTTTTTCTTTTCTCTGAAGACAAACCAGGTCATACCCAGAATTAAGAGTTAACTACATTTTAGGACGTGTATACGGTAATCCCTAGTGGACTATTTGTAACACTCTCAATGCTGTGTTCGAGATATCGTCCTTCTCTGTATGGTATTGTTTGCCATTAGTTATGTGATGTCCACCAGGGAAGGTTCTGCAATTTATTATTTTCTAAAATTGGAAACTTTGAATGACACGCAGAGTTGGGTGTTGTCCACAATAGCAAACATTTCCAAGAACATATGAAATACATCATACATCTCCTCAGGCAGGAATATGAAAGTCCCCTTCCACTCAAACATACGTTTCTGTCTTCTTAGTCCTGCAGTGGGATGTGGAGCTCCACCGTGCAAAAAGTGACATATGTGCAGAGATGGAAGGGTGTTTTCACCATAATCCACTGATAGTGGAAAGTTTCTCTGAGCTCGTTCCATTTACACCAATGTGAGGTGCTCATACACTGAGAATAGACTTTACAGTGAAGGAACCGACACCTTGTGTCATGCAGTTAAAACCTTTGACATAAAAGTATGTGCATATTTATGGCTTCTGGATTTATGAGAGAGAAGGAGGAGATGTAATTTTAAGATATTTTACAAGATAATTAATATTTTTTTTCTGTAGAATAAAACATTTCAAATACAAACTATTTTTCAAAGTAGACCATTTTATGCACATCCTAAAACATGCCTGCAGGGGATCGTTAACAATAAATTAAGTAACAACTAGCCATAAAATGTTATAGCCAACTGCACTACAACAATCTAAGTATCTTATACTCCATGGCTTGCAAGCATGGGAATATGGGGATTAACCATGTTTTCTGAGCAATAGCATATTTTAATTACATTAATTAAAAAATCCATTCACTCTGGACATCTCCGCCATCTTGCAGGGCAGGTTGTGCACTAAATCACACGCAGGAAACCTCCTACGGAAGATTAATGTTTCGCTCACACTGTCTCACGTACGCTTTTTTCTTCTTTTGAAATTCTGCTTCAAAAAAAAAAAAAAGATCTAACCTTGACCCATATGACCTAGTAATTACTAATTCAATTTCAAGTATACCCTTGGAAGAAAGAATCCTAGAAAGAAGATAAGTCCAGTAGTCTTCCGTAATGGGCTTATTCAGAGGAGCCGAATTGACTGCAGATAAGCTTACTGTATATTCAAAAATAACGGTATTAAATAATTGAGAGGTTTGTTTATGGCCTGGAGTACTTCTGTTTTTTGTTTCTTTTTTTTAAATGTTTTGCACAGTTTTATGTTCATTAAAAAGTTTTATTGTTCCACAACGTTCTCGCTGTTCATAGTAGCATTAACTCAAATGGAAATGAATAAGTATAGATCCATCAATCCATCCGTTCTCTCAACTACTCCTTTTCCTGGGCTGTAAATGGCTGGAGCCGATCCAAGCACACGCTAGCTGAGTTACGGCTTTACTAATCTATAACAATCCATAAATTATATGATATATATAAAAAAGGGGTGTACATACTGTACACAAGCGTGTGTTTGCATCGCGTTCACAGAGCAACCACCCTACGCCAGGGGTGGGCAATCAGGTTTGTTTCAACTGCTTGGTTGGAACAAAAGGCCCTCACACAGTGTGCGTGTATGCGTATGTATGTATATACTCAGATAGATGATAAATAAGAGGCTATAACCTATGAGACCTCTTTTGAATGGTGCTAACTTCAAGACTCAAGAGCAGCTTCAGAGATTCCCTGCATACGTCTGAGTCTCTGACTTCACCAGAAGGGTGAAAAGCACTCTTCTAAACCATATTCCATCATTTAGTGGGGGGGACGCACTGTTGAATGTGCCACTCAGAAAATTTCCCTAGGTGTTTATCGGGGCAGAGATCTGAAAGACGGTCGACGGCCATATCATTCCATTTCCCTGCTCGTCAAACCATTCATTGTGAGTGTCCTTTGATTCTCCCCCGTGTGAGTGTCCTTTGAATCCTCCGTTCAAAGTCACTTTTCATCTTTCGTCATCTTGCTGGAGCTCACGTGGACCTGCTGAGGAAGTCACATGGCCTCAAACGCCTGATAGGGACAAACAGTTCACCTACATTAAAGCGTCTGCATTTTCATCATGTTTCTCTATTCATTCATTTAAGACCTTTGATACTGCAAATTACAGGTAAAGTTTAAAAAAAATCACAATTTAAAACATAGACAGCCATGTAGACCTGTGTGATTCTATTTTAAATTGGTGCCCTATGGGAAAAAAGCTGTAAATTCCCTCATACATATCAAGGAGCTTGTGTGAGTCTTTGTCCAATCAGCATCCAATAAAAAAAATAAAAATAAAAAATCCTGAAACAAACGGCAAACTGGCATCAGTGCGCTATTTGGGAATTAAAAAATCCTGGTCAAAGGGGTGAATCGTCTTATATTCTGTCAGGACATAAAGTGCGGTTTACCAAAGCCCTGTGAAGTTTGCTGGGGTGCAGAGTTTTTTTTGGTTTTATATCTGCTCTCTGACAAAGCCCCCCGCAGGGCGCCTGTGTTTGGGCTAAGCTGGTCCTCGCTCCTCCATGTCTTTGATTCCACAGCCAATGTTCGGCCCCATAAACTGTAATAGTGGCCTGTTATATCCTGGCCATAGGCCATAACAAAAAGCAGGATAGGACACCTAAACGTCCTCCCCTCCTTGTACTCCGTCATGATAGGGTTGTACCGCCCCGATCAGTCTGATTAGTTTTATGTGACCTGTCGCTGAAGTGTGACGTCGTCGGCTTGAGTTTTCACAAAAGTTGATTCTGTGTCTACTTCTTGCTGGACCCTGTGCAGCCAAAATGCACAACCCGCATTCAAATGAATGTCTGAAGACCACAGTGTTTTCTGATCCCTTAGGCCAGATCCACAAGCAGCCAGACCGTCACATTCAACATTATGTTCTACCCTAAAGCTGGTTGTTTTATGCGTTTTGCCTTTTCTGACAGAGAAAGTTAGCAGTTTATCAGTTTGGCTGTGGCTGTCACATTTCTGGTTGGTCGACAAAACTGTGCCTGAATTTACAGTTTTGTCTGTTCTATTTGTTGATCCGGATCATCTTAAGTTGTAATAATAGGATCTAGTAGTGGCACCACATTTGCCTCAGATGTTATATTATAAAACTGTTTTACAATGTACTGAATAAACACATTTTACTTACATATAACAGTGACATAATAGACATCACTGGAAGAACAGTGAACTATAAAAACACCAACTATTTCCCTAATAGTTGGAGAGAGAGAAGTCTTTTGAATTTAAATCCAAAATATCTGACAGTATCATGAAATTTTGCAATTGCAATTCTACCAATCATAGTGATTTGCCTCTTGTTACAAGAGAAATCACCAGAAAAATCATGCAGCAGCTATCAGCTCCAATTGAATCTTCTCTGCTCTTCTCTGTGCTGCCTTAGAATATCATCCATGGATATAATTACCAGACTTCTATTACAGCTATTGCATGCTGCTAATTGCTGGTGAACGTATTACTGTATGACTCAATTGCATTGTTGCCTCTGTATCTGTATGTGTATTTACAAAATGGCAACAAAAAGTACAGGAAGTGCACCATCAGATCCATAAAACCATAATTACTTTTGGAACGTGCCATCCTCAATGATCAACTTAATAAATACCCGTGTGCAAAGCAATTTTCCAAATGACAAAGGGTACTTGATTATAATAAAAAAAATAGATGCAATAAACATTTTAGATGCATAAATAATCAATTAATAGGATAAAACGTTTGAAACTCCAGGGAGAAGCAAAATGCCAGAGTTACCAGCGTGTTAGCATTTTGAACAGATGTTAGAATATTTATTATTATTTTTGTTAATGAAACTCTGATGCTGCAGCACATGACGGAATGGCAGAGCACAAAGTGAAATGCAGCCTCCCCTCACACCCACACTGTTGAGGGCTTCACTACTGGTATTAATCTCCAGCATCTTTTCCAGATCAATTGTTCCACAACATTATGAGTTTATGGTACAATACTGATTGAAATTCACTATCGAGACAGATGCTGGCGCACACACCGTCAGTTGGCAATGCTCAAGTCTCAGGTCATTGTTCGCTCCATTCGAGCATGCCCTGAGTCTGACTTTGGGTTTTGGGAAAAACTTGTTTCCCATTTCCACTGTTCGTCATAGAGCCGTATTCCACTTATGTGTGTACTAACGAGTATAAAAGATGTCATCCACATACAGTCACTGCCTTCAGCTATTTCAGTGGTGAGTGAGGCTTAATTTTTAACCCGTCTCATTACAGTGCCTCCGATGTGCCGTCGATTCATTTGTGCACAGCTCACATCCACGTCTGTCAACATTGTCTCTGTCCTTGGTGCTGAATCGTGGCTGTACTAAGATAGTGGTGTGTTGTGAATGCAGAGGCGAGGTGTGCATTTTTCCTTTCTGTGACAAGTCTCGTCTCGCAGTTCTGTTTGGGCTGAATGCCTTTGGAGCACATGTTAGTGTGGTTATACCCTCGTGTTCGACAGACTCTGCACGATTGTTGTGTTGCAGTCATTTTATCCATGCCCCCTATGTGTATAAAATCCTACGCGGAACAGCACCTGTCAGATTTGTTCTGGCATCATTATATAGTGTATATGTGTACTCTATATACAGGATTTTGTATATAGAGATGTAGTGTTGTAGTCTTTGATTCAGTTTGTACTGGCTTAAATGAAACCAGGGGGAGCAGGCAGTTGATCCAGTGCAGGGTAGCGATAACAAAGATAAATACATAGCCAGCCCATGGCACCAGACTTCTGTTCCACGATCAGTGATTGTTGGAGAGAAATGTGGACCAGCAAAAATCCTTTTAATCGGCTGTGCAATCAAGTGATAGCGCTCAAATCTGGGATGTTTTCAGTGTAGGACTGGCTCATGTGGTTATATCTACAAGAGTGAACACAGTCCATAATCCTGACTTCCTGGCCTTGTTGCCCCCCCCAGCTGTATTTCATTCCCGCCTGAAGCACGTGTGAACATGACACTATTTAAAGGCGACATGTGCTGCTAGGTGGTTGAACTTTATAGACCAGAATTTGAAGCTGTTTTTTTTTTAATTATGATTCACGAGAGTTGGGGAAAAAGGCGACTCTTCTGATAATAAACTAAGCACACAATATGTCATTTACAGCCGCAAGGGGGCTGTCATAAATGACTCATGACGTTTTTAAACCCTGGCCTAAAAAAACTGGGAGCATCTAAAAACAGAAAAGGTTCTTTGAAAAAAACAAAAAGGAGCAGAGGAGCATAAGTAAACCTTAGGCAACATTGCAAACACTATTGCCAGAATTCAAGCAGCCCCCCGCTGACGTGGTTTTAAATAAATGATCATAATAAGCATTACATAGCAGCATTTAATTCAAGATTGCTCAACTGGTGAAAGCCTATTGTGCAGTATTTTGTTCAAAAGTACACGTATGCTTAGATAGATCTAGTCACGCATCACATTTAATGTAATAGCATGACACATCATTGTTGAACATAAGCTCTGGCTTTAAAAGACAAGTGCCTTGATAGGCTTATACAAAGGCTTCAGTAATTACTGCGAAAGCTGCGCCTCTCCTGGAAATACTGTACGTGATATGTACGAAATGCACACTAAAGAAGTAGACTAGACAGAATATCAGTAAATAACCTCTCTTTTCTATATGAAAAGTATGTGGATTGATTCTTCTCTCACAGTTCTTAATGCAGCCAGTTCAAACAAGTTTACCACACTCTGTGGGTCTCTCACACACGTTTTATTTACAGCAACGCCCGCCTCTTCCCGTGCGCGGTTTTGCATGTGGAGACCCAGATTTGTGGTTTGTTCATGCGGCTTAGAGAGGAGTGTGAAATGTTTGTTTTGATACAATGGCTAATAGGAACACGGCGAGAATTGTTGTCACATGAAAAATAGGTCATAAAAGGGCCTATAATTTAGTCACACAATAGTTCAATTGACTTCTTATAATAATTGCTCGTGATGACAAAACAGAAACTAAGAAAGGCGAGCTGCCAATCCCCCAGATGGTACATTACGGCGCTCACGTCTTCAACTAGAGCTGATGATCCGTAAGAAGGACCCATTGAACGCCACTATGGAGTATATATTACACGATTCACATGAGAATTATTGCACTTGTGACTTGTCAAAACAAAATAACCCAATTAGCAATAAATGGCGCCAAAATATAACACATGTAGAGAGATGTCATGCTCTGTCCTTGAATCAGCCTGGACAGGCTTAAATAAAGACCAGGGGGGGGAAAAGGGAGTTGATTCAGTGCAAGCGAATGATAACAAAGACAAACAGCAAGCTGTGGCCTCGGTGGAGTCATAAGACGAGCGTCCAATGATCAGCGGGTGTTTGAGATACTCTCTAGGAGAGACACCAGGACTGACACAAATCCTTTCAATCAACTGTGCAATCAAGTGATAGCGATTAAATCACTTTCTCTGGGACGTAATCATTGTGTGACTGGCTCATCCATCTTATAGTCATTCAAATGTCTGTCGGCGGTTTTGTGGGCAAACAACATGTGTGGCACAGCTCCAAGCCCTCTAAAGCAGGTTTTATGGCTCGCTGGGAGACAATGCGAGGCATACAGTATGAAAGCAAAATTTTCTCACAGCAAACATGGTTTAAATACAACCTGACCGCCCTGAGGCTCGGAGCTCACAAGCAACAACTTCAATTCATGGCAGCAATTTTGCAACTTTGAAATGTTGAAATGCAAATGAGCAAAAAAAAAAGATGCTGCTTATACTGCAGATGTCACCAAATGATTTCTGTTGGTATTGCTGCAGAAAATAACATTTATTTTTCCCTACCAATTGCAAGAAAAAATTGCTTTAAGTTTATTCCTATTTTGCAGACACGATGGGAGAAAGCCTTCAAAAGAAAAAGGAAAAAGGAAATAATTGTAGTTTGTAGCAGTTTTTATTCCTTGATATATAGGTTTAAAAAGTATGTCAGGTGCAGGTGATTTAAAAAAAACTATATATATATTTACATTTTTCCAGCCTAAAAAATGTTTATGCAGAGGTGTTTGTTGTAGTTAAATGTGCATTATCATTTGATTGTCAGGCAGCACCATTAACCTGGAAGGATTCAGGGTCACTCAGTGAGCAGCATATGGACCGTGGTGGACAGAGAGGGCCACAGGGAAGTCTGGTGTGGGAGCGTCCGATAACGAGAATCTCCTTAATGAGTAGTAACGCTGCAAATGGGTTTGTCCTCGTCATCCATGGTTTGTCTAAGCATCGAAGATGGCGGAAATGGACGGACATGACTGCGCTCCGTCCGCATGCGCAACTCACATCAGGTAATAGATAGTAGATAGGGCTATGTGTTGATGTCCCTTAACGCAATGCAGTGCTTGGAGAGAATCATGATATCTTATGTTAAAGGATAAAGATTAAAACTCAGGCCTATGAAAAGTGTTTAAGCACTATCTATGTATGGCTTAGTTGATATTGGTCATTTCCTATGCAAACACTGCATTAATCACACTATATGTATATTTAACTCATGTCCTGAGCACATATTGTACTGAATGGACACCTGTGCACTGCATTTGTTGAAATAAAGAAGTGTGACATATGTATGTACAACGGTATAAAAGAAGAAGCACAAGCTCTTAAAACTTCAGACAGCTTGTGGGTGACCTTTAGACTACTTGGAGTGGTTCCCTTATTTGGCTCTAAAGTACACTTTATTGCCAGGCAGGCCAGAAACATTAATGCTCACATTTGTGAGGGACATTTTGCTGTTACACTGGACCTAATTATTATTATTTTGTATTCATTTCACTAGAATCAGCATCTGTCTCCAATTTTCTTTGAAGCCACTCTCTTGAGTTGAGGTTTCTACAAAATTGCGGTGTACCAGAAGAGTGCCTCTCTCGCACGGAAAAAGAACATGTACTTACAGTGCACTTTCACCAAAGTAGTTTTTGTAAAACCCCTTTTTTTGTTGCTTTAAAAGGTCATTCACTGTTTGTTAAGGCTAGCATTAGTTATCTAACATAGCTAGACATGAATACAACCAGATGTAGAATGTATTAATTAGTCCCACCAGGATTTCATGATTTGTAATTTATATTTATATATGTAGTGGTATTATATCATAATTTGCAAGGAAGTTTGACAGAAAGGAAAATGATCACATGTGTATGTGCAAATACACTGCTACCAGCAGTTGTAGAAAAAAATATATAGGTTTTGTGAAAGATGGGTGGTATTTTGGGTTTAAGAATTATTATTATATATTAGGAAATATGTGGCATCACAAAAAAAAAATGTGTTAGTGGAGAATTCTTATGATCGCAAAATCACAGAAAAAACTGGAGGGACTAGGTCAGATCAGTTGTTGTCCGGCTTTCGGTTTGGGTTCTGCCATGACCCGAGTGCATGTCGGCTGGTACGGTTTGAAACTTCACAACAAATTTGGTGTTGGCACGCAGAAACATAATTAGAAAAGGGGAATGACATTTTCAAATGAGCATTGCAAAGTGCACAGACTCAAGGATAGTCATCAAAGGTAGCCCATCTCTGCAAGAACACCACCAACCTGTGTGTGTGTGTGTGTGTGTGTGTGTGTGTGTGTGTGTGTGTGTGTGTGTGTGTGTGTGTGTGTGTGTGTGTGTGTGTGTGTGTGTGTGTGTGTGTGTGTGTGTGTGTGTGTGTGGGGACATGGGTGTTTTTTCAAGGATGTTGTAGGTGTTTTCAGCCTCGCCCTTGAGTTGTAATGATTATGTCTGTCTTTGACGGATTGATTGATGCCTCAATTATTGACTTTATGGATGATGACACTCTGGCTGGCTACATTCCCAACGTTCAAAATCAAGGTATTAGCGCAAAAGAATAAACTACAAGGGCAGTCTTTACCAGGCAGTGCTTATTCAACTATCAAAATTCCATTGACCAGCGGTAGCTAAGTAGGAGTGTGATCTGCCCGAAATGTAATGTAGGTTCATCCTTGGCCACTTTATACCCTTAGCTATTTTCACATGAATTGGCCCAGTGATTTTGAAACACACAATACCTCCTTATGAAGGTAAACAAAAAATACGGGCAAGGAGGGCTGATGCGTTGGCCCCTGGGTGTTAATTGTTAAAATGTGCCCTCTTAAGTTCCCCCTTGATTGCCCCTTGACTTTTCTTTTTCTCTTTTGCCCCTTCAAAAATTCTTCAGAAATTCTATAAGCCACTGGTCAAACTGAAGTCATCCTGTCACCAGATGTGAGGGGCGTTGGAGCAGATGCATTATCAGACACATCTTAGGTGATATTCGGCTCCCTCTTTGAAGAACCCACAGCTAGTCACTGTAGTGGCACTTTACATCAACCCACCCTGCAGTGTGAAAGGAGATGATCTCACCCTCCAGCACTCATTACTCCACCTTCCTATAGTGTCTTGCCATAAAACCTCACAGGGTCAATCTTCTGGGGGAGATGACTATTGAATCCAAGTATCCAGCACTCCTCAAACATTCCCTGAAATACACTTAGAGTACATAGATGAAATAGGAGCTGACACCGATGGCGTCTCAGGGGACGTGTTTGCATTTTGGACTGAGTTTATGGACCCCACAGCTGAAGGGTAGGACCCGAGGGTTCTATCCTTGTCTCCTGAATGTCAGCGTGAAGAGCGGAAATCAATTAGCCAGATGAAGGGATTTTAATGCCATGGTTACTTTTCCTGTCACATTGGCACAGTGACACTTATTTTTGTGGAAATTAAGTCCTGGATTAGCTGCTTTCTGAAAGTCTTCCCATGCACATGTCGCTCAGATAAGGACCTGCTAAGCACTTCCTAATAGAAGATCTTTTAGATCTTGTTTGTACTACTGAGATATTGGACGGAGTCTTGTCGTCTCCTAAGGGGCTGAATAAGGCCCTGTGACTATTCTGTGCCTTTGAACATGTGAAATTTAACACTTTATGAAAGGAGACTGGAGGATGCTACAGCTACCCTGTTAAATATTTTACTGAGGCACCTGGAGGGAAATAAGAACCATGCATATTTTCTTTTTATAGACTTTACTAATGCTTGCAGCTGTATTCAGCATTTTCTTTCTTGCACACAGACTCTAATCTCATATCAATATGGGTTTTAGTGTGTTTGCTCACTGACTTCTTCTGGGTTAAAAGAACCCTATGCAGGAAACTCTCCTCTTCCATGGGCAGTGGTGTTTTTATATAAAAGAAATAGTCAATAAAAACATTTAGGTAAGCAGTTTGCTTTAATGGCTTGGCAGTGATTATTTAATTTTATTAGACCCCAAGTAAAACTAATTTAAGATGGAAGTGAGTGAAAAAAGGTACTACTCATAGGCTTTATCAGCTGTGTTTTCTCTCCCTCTGTCAATTTTTAATTGATAATGCTACAAACAGGGTAACTCCAATTTTATTTTACTGGTGTGACAGCAATACACAATAATTATAAAAGAAGCACCATGGCAATAAACATGCCTGAAGTCTCTCTGCTTTGTATTTAATTTGCACATTAAAAAATCGATGTATATTTATTTTTATATAGACCTAGTATCTAAAATAATTCTATGATGTGCCTATGTTATAATATGATGTAATATGATATAATATAATGCAAATTAATCTTTTGAGTGTAGCTTTGGCTCCAGATACATAATGCATATTTCATGACAAAGAAAAAAAAGGAAAAACATCTGACATCAGGATGCGGTGCCAAGTTTCCACAGGAGCCCCAGCATAAACTGTACCTGTTCAATCTGTCAAAACAATCTAAACCAACTAGGTGAAATATGTGTGTTTTACAGCTTTTTTTTTTACTTCGATATGAATATAATATTTAGGAATATGATATTCTCAGTTTTTGAATACATTCATCAAATAGGTTTTGGCTTTGTGGAGCGCATTCTGACGCTGAGCCAGCAAGAAGACCCCACTTATTGTCAAGATGATGAACATCGCCCTCCTTGCAGACGGGTACATGTACAGTTTAGATGACGGCGTTCGCTGCCCGGAACTCTCGCCCGTCTGGATGTGCCGCGCTGCTTCCTGCTCCTCCTGAGTCAGGGTCATCGGGTAGAGATCAGTCAGCACTTCCACGGCTGCTCGGTGACCAGCTTGCACAGCACCACTCATGTACCCGCACCATTGGGTGGCTGTCTCTGTGCCTGCCCAGTGGATCCTGTAGAGTAAATCACAGAGCGTCCTACTTATTTTTATGCTTTAAAAATGTCTAAAATAGTAAATACATCCATTAACATGTATTTAGTGTTTCAACCCATAAATATACATTAACATGATCTGATTTAGAAATTATATGTGTGATGCTTTGACTGTGATTTACTCTTTGACAAACTGAGTTTTCCACTTTAACAAGTCTCTATTGGCTTAGACACTCCATGCAATGAAATTCACAAGTACATGGTCAGCAAATTAGGTCGAGCCCATTCAACCCTATAGGGATGCTAGCTATAAAAGTGTAGTATAAATCTTAGGAATTACAGCCCATGGTACCCCAGGTCGTCATCATCAGTGCACGTCGTATGCCATATGGAATTGAACATACCGCTGTCACAGTAAGACATACTCACAGCTAGAGTATGCAGACTCCGGGGCTAAGATAGTTGCGTTGTGCATTTTAATACATAGCACTTTTCAAAGCGTATTAAAAAAAGAAACATTCTCAGTCTAGTACAGCAGAAAAAAACAAACAAGAAAAACAAGGAGTCAATGTCTTGGAGGTAGAATGTGGCTGCTGCTGATTTCCGGTCTCCCAAGAGGTTGAAGACAATGACTGCAGAACTTTAGATGATGCATTCCTGTCCTTTTTTTACTACTAGTAGCATAGTAAAACTTACAACTGCCCATGCTCCAATGAAGACATCTTAGTAGCAAGTTATCTATCTATCTTAAAGTCCCCAATCTATTGTCCGTGGGAGCAAGAAAGAGGAGAGCGTTAAAGAGAGCCTACGGTGGTATATCCTGTTACCTATCAAGCTGGTAGGTGCAAAACAAATGAGCCTATTGAAAGAATACAAGATAATAAGCAGCTCATCCCATCCTTTGGCATGGAGCAACCCCTCCACTGCACTTTGTGTGCAAGGTAGTGGAGAAAAGAGAAAACCTAGCTGCTGCTGATACAGCAAAAAAATTCAAGGCCACTGTTCTGGGATGCAGATGGCTGGTCTCCTGGCTTCCATGGCCCCATTGATTGGTGAGGTGGGGTTGAGCCAAATCCCCAACAGGAACAATGCACTCTTTCTATTTTAGCCTTCCATGGGCTAATTTACCTGTTGGGGACAGGCTAGCAAAGGACAGAGGTGGTATACTATATGAACATTGCTGGCCTCTGTGCAGCCATGGACGGATGTTATTGATTTAATGTGATGGCATGCTCTAATGGAAAGAATGGATGCTATGATTGGGTTATGTTATGCTTTACATTTTTCCTTCTCTCCAGATAAAAGAAGGGCTTAAATTGTTCTACAGAAAAGAGCGATTTCTTTCATCCAAAATTTAATGACTGCTGTGCAATTAGTCTTTGGTACCTATGAAAACCATTTAGTTGTATGATCCTTAATCTATCTCCCTACTGCATGCCTGTGGCTCTGCTTGCTTTAAGGCAGGAACACAATAATCCATGATACATGTAAACCATCAAACATGGGGTATTGAGTTGATTCAACACATCAGTTTGATTGACACTGACACAGGTCTGCCCAAGGCATAATTTAAATTCTGAGGTGTACTTGTGAGCCAGTAATGATGGAGTATATGTTACATGTATGTTCAGAGATCTATAACCGTAGCCTTCCTGAGGAAAGCCAACTAATACTAAACCAGCTCAGTGTCTGTTTTACACTAATCTGTTGTGATATTCGCTTGCACAACACTGCTCTTCTAAGAGAGACAGTGAATTCCAACAATTCTCCATTCAAAGGATAGCGTGCAAATATGACAGATTACTGTTATTATATTCACTGGCCCATCATATTTGCTTCAAGGCTCTTCAGGAACTATAACAGTCACCAATGGGAGGAGGCTCTCCCTTAACACATTCAATCTGGCCAGTATCCATGATGATTGGTCTAATTTATGCCAGTGGAACAGCAGAGATCTCAGAAGCAAACAGGCCTGCTCTCTGCCACATACGCACTTCTCTAAATGCTGCGAGGCAGGATTCATTTAACAATGACTTTCACGTATAAGGATGTTACTATTCAGCAAGGGTGCTTAAACAAGAATTGGATGGCTACAAAAGCAGAATAATCACAAGTAAACAGGACATCTGTGGCTGCCAACACTGCAATGAGAAATGTTTAGAGGCATTTTGATTCAGACTTTATCATTGGAATATCCACGACCTTGAGACCTCAGGCTAAAAGGTCTTCTAGCAGCATGCCAACACACATAGGGGTTGTAATTTACACCTCCTGCCTATCCACTGAGGGATCTGGGAGCATGATTGATTCCTTAAACAAAAAAATGTATTTGCTAGTGTGTTTGTTGAAGTTGCCTAATATACGTATGATAAAGTATCTGGAATGACAGAGACGGATAGACACTTGCATCATGGATTTCTGGACCATTTGCTGCAACAAATGTTTCGATTCTTTGTGGGTTAAGGATGCTCAGTAATGAATTTATACACCATTGGTTCAGCTAGTAGTGCAATAAACCCAAGGACCATACAGGAAGGCTCCTAGCATATCACTGCTATAGACTATACATAATGAAAAAGGAAAGCAATGCATCCACCAAGTATGGTAATAAAAAATAAAACAGGCAAGAGTGGTGGAGGGAGGAATCAATCAACCTTTATAGTAAACTGCATTGCAAGTGGAAGTTGCACAGTATAATGAGCTACGGAAATATGATGGAGAGTGATTAAATAGATAAAAAAAAAACGCCATGTGGTTTTGACTAAACATAATTGGTACCTTGTTTAAATGCATGTTTATCAGATAAGAGTAACTGAACATGATCAATTGAGAGCACCAACAATTGCTCTGATAAATTTAATGAAATGTTTTTTTTTTTGTGAATTGCACATGAAGGTAAACTTATATCACTAATCCAGAAATGCACAAATACGGGTTTAACTCAATCTCTAAAACTGCAAATGAAGATAAAGGAATACCTCTGAGTTATCATTTTGATGCACACTGTATACAGACAAATGTCCCACTGGGTGGTGTTTAATAGCGATTTATGAACAAAATGGGTTTAGAAAGAAAGTCATCTGTGTTGTCACTTTAAAGGTGAATACAGACTCAGGCAGAATAATTTGATCCTGTTGATGAAAGCTTCTTGGGGAATAAACTGCTGTCATGTGTCCTAAAGTGTAATAAAAGAACCTATGGCTATATATCAAAATAGGGAGTACAAACTTCTTAGATTGTAGTTAATACTTGAGAGATAGACAAACTCACAATTCCTTTGTCCTGTATATGACAATAACTCCCCAAAGACTAAAGGCGTATTGGTGAGAAACACGCGTCAATCTTTATGCGGACGGTCACAATGGTGGACTGTAATTACCTCGTGAAGGAGCCCATTTGTTCCCCACAGGAGTCACGGCTATGTTTCATTATACGTGCTGTTTCAACACAGATTCAACTTCATTGCCATCTGTTCTGTTCAGCATTTTTTTGTTGTTTTTTTCCCTCTCTTATAATTGGTTTCTCACAGCCTCCAATGTACAGTGTCAGCACGTACAATTTCAATGCCATCTGACATGATTATCTCTGCTCCATGTTTTTTTTTTTCTTTTTTACTGAAGTGTGTTGACAAAAGCCTATAAGGTTTGATGAAATTTATAGTGTTTGTGACCGTGAATGTATATTTGAAGTCCAATATGAACTGAACTGAACTGACACTCGGGTCACAGCCCAATATTTGTGCCTTTTGGAAGGCGAATCATTTTCTGTTTCCTTGTAACTTCAAGCCATTGAACGCAAATACTTCTGTCACGAATCTTAAGCAGGTGGTGATACTTCATGGTCAAGTCAGAGTGCTTTTACCTCCTCTCGTCGGATTCAGCAGGAATGAGCTGCCATTCTTTTCTTGCCTACTTTTCTATGGCTTTGTTTCGGTAATGCCCTTGGTTCAGGGCAGCAAGAAGGCAGACCTCTTTGTTGTCTTTGTGTATAAACAGATGCTTCACTTTTGGCTTAAAAATGCCATCTTCTTGCTCACAATATTCATTCTGGCTGCTCAGCCATTGTCGATCTCTATTTTTCTGTCTGGTTTTCCTCCTATCTATTTTCAAAACAACAGATCAGGTTTATGTGATCGGACACTGGATTGTGTTTCAACATTTTACTGGGCTGTTCTGTAGCAGTTTTATGACAGGTCCATTTTTATTAGATTTTAGCAGATGAAAATGTGCAAGTGGTTACTTAAATCTGCACTTTGCGTGATTTTGGGGCGAAGGCTGTGTCAGTATAAGTCCATCTAAACAGGATCACCAGCCGAACTGGCGGTCAGTGCTACCCACGCTGAAGCTCAACGATAAATCTTTTAGAACTTTAATCCTTTTACACCATTGATGTTTTAAAGCATTTACACTGACACGATCAAGGTCACAAAGAAGAGCAAGCCAAGAGAAATGATCTAATATATAAAAAAAAGTTAGTTTGTATTGATTGATTTTAAGCATATACTTAAAATATTTTTTTATATTATACAAAGATATCAGTTTTGAACTTAGCTTAGTGCTACTCAGTGCTTTTGTTGCATTTTGAAGGTCTACGGTTCACATTAAGATACATTTGTGGTCACTCTGGTCCGAACGGCACACAGGCCACAACCACAAGCAGAGTCATGTTTCCTTGGCGATGGGAGCGGACCCTGACTTTGACTGTGACGCGCTGCTGTGAATTTGAAAAGCGTTTCTCTCTCGCAGTTGTTTTAAAGGGTTTGTGTGTTTTTTGACATTTGCAGCATTTTTCTTTTGCATTTATTTTGTGGGTTTGCTTCTGCTTTGCAGCATTTTTCTCCTGCAGTTTGTTTTGTTTTTGCATAATGTGTTACCATGGTTGAATTGGTTTGATATTGAATATTGGATATTCGACAGATTCAAAGATACCCACTTACCTGGTGATACACATCACACATTTTTTTCCAAACTTGTGACAGCTTTATGATCAATCAGGATATATATCACAATACAGTAATTATTATGCATCACAAGTTAATTTGTGTTTTAATTACATACATTCATTAAATCAACTAATAGATGATTTAATGAGCTCATTGATTTTTTTTAATAATTAGTCATGTGGTATATACCCTGGATGATCATGAATCACAAAAAAAAAAATCAGTGATATACATCACAAGTTGAATTCACATAAATGCTATTATTAATTCACTGTTAATACATGTGCATGTGCTTTGTAGCCCGGTGGTGCTAATGTGTTATTAGAAGACGCATTGTGCTGAGCAGAAAGGATAGGTGTTTGCGGTGGCTCATATCTTGCTCATAGTTTTTGTATGTTAGTGTATTGTCAGATTCTTGATGCACAGTGGGGGTGTAAACACCAGGCATCGCCCTGTAGGGACTTGTCAGAAGCCTGTGTATGAAAGAATGGTGGGAATCTTCCTAACTGCTTCTCTGATCACAAGTGGGGCTCCCTGAGGAATCGACCCGGTGCTTGAGAATCTGTGGATGAGGAGCAGTGTTGCCCTTCAAACACAGAGGACTGATGGATGGACGGATGGAAACTTCACTGAGTATATAGATGACCTGCTAAGCCTATAGAGGTTTGAAGGAGGGCTCCGCTAATTATTAGAGTGCCATTTACTCTAGTTATGGCACTTAACCCTACAACTAATAAGTTGAAGTACAGCACTTAACTGTACTAATACAAAGCTGAGTTATGGCACTTACCTGTGCTACTAATTATTTTCCTTATGGCACAACTTCAGCACATTTCTCATAACACAACTTCTCAAATCATTGCTGTCCACTAGATTTCAAACTAATCTATACACACTTGTTCTGTCACACTGTGTGTATTGTAGGTTGGATGGGATAAACCTTTTCTTTCCTAGTACTGATCCAAACATTGTGAGGATCACAAAAAAAAGAAATATATCTTTTTTGGAATTATTTCAGCATCCTACCACCAGTTCTGACTCATTAAGGAGTGACACATTTGCACATTACCCCTTGCTCTTATCTGTTTATTCCATCCCGTATATTGGAATAATACATTCAAATATCCAATTCCAAAATGAAAGCGTCTTGAATCTGCGGATACACTTGAGTCACTAAAGAGGCATAGTGCGACATTTCAGGCAAAGGAGATGCACTGTTTTCATGAATGTCCCACCAGGTGGGCCATGAATAATCATCCCCTCATTTGGGGACTGCACCAAAGTTTGTCGTTTGGTGTGTGATCAAGCAGACTGAGACCACCTCTCTTTGGAGATCTCTGTCCTTTTTATTGTTGCATGTGATTGATGCTTTTGCACTGAGGAAAAGTAAGTGCCCTTAGTAAGAATGGACCGTTGGGTTCGTACCAACTGCTGTTGTTGTAGGTTTTTTAACGATGAGTGTTTCCACTTGCCTAAGGAAGTAGTACTAAGTACTAACCGCGTTTCATCATTTTAACACAAACCATGATCTCTCAATATCCCTAACCTGTGTTGTTTTTTTTCTTTTGTTTTGTTTGGCTGAATAGAACCAGCTCTAACCACAGCTTTGTTTTAAAACATTGTTTAAAAACACTATTATTATATAACAATGATTTATGTACGTATATTTAATGGTTTTGTAAAGTGTCATTTTATGCTTCAATGGCTTGCTCTGGAGTATGGTACAAATGACCTACGAGGTTGCTTAATTTGGACGTGTTGATTTATTCATGGTTTTTGCCAGCTTTTCTTTCTTCTTTCTCATTCTCTCTATTCTTTTAGCCTCACCACACCTTGAGTTAAGCAGGGAGGGCCTCTGTATAAAAAAAAAAAAGCTCACAGTGCTGACCACTCAGGCATAGTATCCACTTAGGATGATTGCTTTTATTATTTTTTAATTATAATTACCACACAGTGGTCACTATTAGGATACACGCCATCCCAAATAAAATCCCATCATCAACGGACACTACTTGAATCTATGTTGCCATTAAATAAGGAATGCTCGAAGCACCAGCTGCATTTTTATCAGCCAAGCTTGGGCTTGTCTTCATTACACGTTGCTGGATTTGTGTCAAGGTCACAGCATGTCCTTGAGGTCCATTTCCTATATGGGGGGGAAGGAATGTGGATAACACTGCTGTTTGAGTCACGTTATGTAATGAGCTTCCTCTGCTCCCCATGGCCTTAATGTCATTATGGAATGCATTACCTGGACCCCTAGAAAGAAACTAGAAACTAGTGGCGCTGGTTTATTCCACGGCATTCCTGTTCAAAGCATTTTTTTTGTAGGTGAGAACATGATGAAACATGAATCTTTTAACAATAGGGAGAAGGCTTGGTGTGATGCTGTGGTGTATTTGTCATGAATGGCGTGATTACCTGCCACAGGACCTCCTCAGGCTAGGGTGGTAATATCTTAGCAGACCTGGTGCCATGACATTAACCGGGCAGCCCCCACTGAACGCCTCCCGAGCCCAGTCCTGTAAAGCACAGTACTTTAATGACATAACACCGTGTTGTATTATGGTACAGTGTAGAGGAAATGGCTTTGTGATATTCTATGGCACTGCCCTGCATTTAATAGAATTGTATCTAATTTGCACATCTCAAAAGGCAGTCATAGACCAAATTCCACTCTCATCATTGACTTTAATTACGGAATGTGCCATTTGTATGATATGAATTATATTATAACTCATGTTTGATTATGGTTTAGGAGGTATCCTTTATTCAGTTATACCCTATTATCTTGTAATATAACAATTATTATGCTGTACAATTTGGATTATGTGACATGATTCCAAAGTGTCCTAACAATATTAAAGTGAAGGTAAAGTAAAATTAACATGCCAACACTAACTATTCAGTACTTTTGTTCTCTAATGGAGATGGAAGTTTGGGAAATGAAATTCTTTTCCGCTCGTGGAGGGAAGTAATGTAGGATACAAAAATTAATTAAAATATCTCAGGCTCCTTACTATAATTCCTATTTGAATAAATAAGTGCAAAGCTAATTACTGTACAACATCAAGAAACTCTGATACCCAATGGGCTACCTAAAATCAGGTCAGATATATCTCAACACTGTACCATGAATTTATTCACAGCACTCTGACTTGCTATTCCATTCTATAAATAATATTCCCGGGAGTTTCTTGAGTCAATAAAGAACACTCATGACACCTCCCCTGCCTCAAGTTTCCTCAGGGCATTTTTTTCCTTTTCATCCATATAGCGATGGAAAAAGTAGTGAGAGACTCAAATCATATATCTGCATGACGAATGTAGTATTTTACTATGTATACTGTACATCATGTAATAGAGTAAGGTAACTGTTCTGTATGTGTGGCAAAATATGATTCAGGCGAGTAAGATGTCACTGCATATATTATGTTCTTTCTGAGTGGTGTAGTAGTAAGTCATGAGTGTCCATAATTGGCTTCACTCTCCCTTTAGAAGCACTTTGCTCCACCCGCCTTTGGCACATTTGCCCTGCTCTCCATCCAGGGATCTGGTATAATGTATTCCATTTGTCTGCAGGCTTTTGAGATGAAGATAGTTTAAGAAATTGGCCTCTGCCTTTTTTGGAAAAGCGGCTCTGATGAATCTATGGGAAACTCACATTTCGCTCCAGTGTCCTGATGTCATGATTTGTTCAGAATTGATTCTCGAGTCAAAATCGATTCTCGGGTTGAACAAATGAACCCCCATCCCGCAAAAGGTAATCATCCGCCCCAGAGCGATTTTGGAGCCTCAACTTCTCTCCTCCTCCACCTTCATGCAGCGTTTGTGGAGTCTGGTTCTTTTCAGAAACAAGAAGTTGGGTGGTATAATAGCCCACTGTAAGAAGATGAAGGTGAAGACGGTGTCCATCCAGACATTTTTCAGACCTTTTCTTCTGTTCTTTGTGAAACAGCAGCAAAATAAAAGCCTTTTCACTGTGTTATTAAAATCTCCTTGGTCACAGCTGAACTTGTCTGGGTTATAGAGTTATATTTTCATAGATCTATTGTTCAGTTCCTGAATGTCTGAGAATAAAAGGAGAAGTCTGAAGGGATCCATCAATTAATACCATAGGTTATTAATTGATGTTTTGCATTTGGTGTGAACTTCCTGTAAACTGAGACTTTGGATTAAAAATCTCCCGCTAGTTTTTCAGTGCAGAGATTTTCGTATGAAGGACCCGTGCTGTTCTCATCAGCAGTAACTTAACATCACTGATGTGATCAAGCAACCCTAGAAATAAGGCTGATAAGTGAAAGCACAAACAGTTGCACATATTGTGAAATCGTAGGTTTTACACTTCTCTGATTCTGTAATTGTCTGTCACACCCTGACTGGCGCCACTTCCCCTGAACTCCTGTCTTCCCAGTTTGCTCAAACTATTTGATATATGAACAATTTAACAAAACAAACACATGCACAAAAAAAAAATCATCTAGCAATGAGAGTACATTAATGAAAGCCTCCTTTGCAGTGTTGAATAACATTGTGGGAGAGACAAAAAAAAAAAAAAACACCATAAATCTGGCTTCAAGCAATCTGTGCAAGGACTGGGCTGCTCTGTGAGGGGGGAGGCCCATTACAGCACCCCCTGCTCAGTGAATAAATGTAAGAATGATATGTACTTTCACATCAATAGACCCCAGTCTCCATAGGTTTCCAAAAGCAGCAGGAAAGGTCTCTATATTTGTCGCTGTTTGCTTTTTTTTTTTTTTTTTAAAGAGAGTCGCTAAAGGGGTCAGAATGCTCTCTAAATATAGCGGCCGAGTTGGCAACACTGCTCCTCTGACAGCTCCGTTAAAGAGGCACAATGTAAATCCTTCCTGTTCACACCAGCCCTGCTAAACGACAGAGTCAATTGAACTCTGGGACTGACTCTCTGACCAATAGGGAGACTATGCCAGAACAGCCAAAATGTAATAAGACTGCATTTTGGCACTACAAAAATTTGGACAACTTACTTTTTCTTCATAGTGGATGAAAGCTGCAGCCTCAGGACCAAGGTATTTGACCAAACTAGAAAGCACAGCTTCTCTTCTCTCTCCAGCCTGCAGAGACAGAAAGAATGTCCTGTCCAAGCGTGGTTCTTACACGAGTTTCTCATCACTCGCAGAAATAAAAGCAGCGGGTCTTTAAATATAAATGCATATTCTGGTAACCAATCCAAGCTAGACGCAGGAAGCAGCCGTCAAACTGAATAACTCAAGCTATGGTCAGCACATGCTCCAGGTTGTATAAGCGCACACAGTGAGTCACGTCGACATGTTCTCATCCCAGGGCATCCAGAAGCAACGTGAAAAGAGACGCCGAGGGGAGCGACAAAACGGCGATATCTGACGCCCTGGGATGAGAACGCGTTGACTAATATCTTGAGAAAGGGGTTGGTTATGCACAAAAAGGGCAGATCACCACGAAACATGCTGA
Source organism: Eupleurogrammus muticus (assembly GCA_036785175.1). NCBI lineage: Eukaryota > Metazoa > Chordata > Actinopteri > Scombriformes > Trichiuridae > Eupleurogrammus > Eupleurogrammus muticus. The sequence goes on along the minus strand of JAYKQN010000013.1, from coordinate 16,867,304 downwards.
CAGATGTCAAGAAATCATCGTAGATCACTCATCTGCCACTTTTTCCCTTTGCTCTCAGCGCGGCCTGGAGCAATGATGCCGCTAATGGCATCACTTGGAAATGATATAAAATTTTACAACCTTATCAAAAAGCCAACAAAGTGAGTCCAACCAATAATATTATAGGCTATGAGTGGTGAATATAAAAAACAAATTTAAAGATAATATTTACAGCTCAATCATACTTTAATAATACACACCTCAGGTAATTATAACCTCAATATCCATTTTCCTCACGTACACCAACATTATATTCCTCTATTTATCAGTAGAGTAGCGAGTGGAGGTTAATTATTTAGCACACTGTGCAACAGAGGAGTAACAGCTACTCTCTGGCTTTGTAGCAGGTCTGGATAATGACTAGAAGTGCCAGAATGACTATAAAACCAAGCTGTATTTATTTATTTATTTATTTATTTTTCAGGTTAAGGGAAATTACTGGGACCAAATGAAAAATGTCAACACAGGAGGAACGAGAGGGAAGGATGTAGGCTGAGAGTGAGAACTGGAGGGCTGCAGCTGTCAGCGGCAATATCCAGTTACTGGCCAAGTATGAAATGAAACCTTATCAGCTGGCAGTATATGCATAAATAAAGATTACGCTTTCCAAGGTACCAAAGTGGTTGCAGGAAAATATTTACAGGTAAGATGAAAATATAAAGACCATGCCGGAACCTCCCTTATCAACATCTAACAGTGTTGACTCTATAAAAAAAATAATCTGGTGTTCTTCTTTACGTCTTTACTTATGATAATATTTATCTTGTTGATAACCATTTATGAACAAATGGCTCCTTACATTCTAATTTACTCAGTTTCCATTTTTATGACAGGTGAAGTCTCCACACTCCATAGTTTCACCTTCCTCTCTGTTCAGTTATGGAGCTTAGATTTTACCATTTAGAGACAAAAGTTTAAAATTAAAAACCACATTAATGTGCATTCAATATTATTATTATTATATTTAGACTGTAGTAGTAGTACCACGAGTGGAGTGGGTTAGCCTTTACCACATTAGAGTGTATTTCTGATTAGTTTAATGTTATCTTTATTGAAAAAAGGACTTTTCTAAGTGACCCCAAACTTTTGAACTATAGTGTAATACAGAAAACAACCAACTAGTGAACCAGGTGCACTGAGTTGAAACCCCCCTTACGTGACCTTATATCTACCTAAGTAACAGTTAACACCCCGCTGTTCTCAGCATTTATGTGTTGTGCTATCCGAGCCCACGTTGTGCAAAAGCTTGCATGCAGTTTTTATAAGGCTGCCCCTGGGCTTTATGGTTTGACACAACATCATTCTTGTCATGAACACTGCAGCGTGCTGCCTCTGTCTCCACACGAAACATTAACCAGGCTTAAGCCCGAGGATTGTTGAAACACAGCGTGATGCTTAGAATCACTCTATAACGACAGCTTTCTTTTTGTGATATGAATTAAAGTACCTTTCAGAGGCATCGTAAATCGAAAGACATTTGCTTCTCTCTAATGAAACTATAATACTACAGCTCTAAGATATTGAGGAACCGTGACATCTCACGTGGAAACATGCGAAATCAGGAAGAGCTCTTTCTAATTTAATATGTCATGCCCAATCAGCGACTGCCTCGCAAAACACATTTTCCATTTTCTATCATCTAAAATGTAATCACAGCATGTCTACCTGATGATGGGGGAAAAAACTAAACAGTTACTTGCTCATTTATAGTATGAATGATAAAATTATGGACATAGCTGTGTAACAAGCAGACAGTGACGATAATAATAATGATGATGTTGTGATAATTGACTTTATTTGTATAGCACCTTTCATGCAGAGGAAAGATGGGTAGGGAAATACATAGAGCACGTAGGAAAATAGAATAAGTAAAACAAACAGATAAATCTTTCAGTCTAAATTGATGCAATTATCACTAGTTAATGAGACACCAGGAACTGTACATAGATAGAATAGCGTAGATAGCAACTTATTATCACATCAGTGTCCACATTACCTCCGTAGAGCTCCATTGGGAAGCCTGCTGACCAGCAATGAAGCCCACCAGAGCTGCGTTGCCGCTGTGGCTGGTGGCGTCGAAGGTAACGCTGAACGGACAGCCACTGGACGGTCCCGCCACGATTTCCCCGGAGAAGCCCTTCTCCCTCCAAAACGCCTGAAAAACCGAGACACGGATCGCAGCTCCATCATTCAAGATTCAAGTCTCTTTATTATCATTATGAGGACGAAATTAAATTCCACAAATACTCTGGCTTAGAAAAAGAGAGAAAGAAAAAAAAAAAACAGACAATTTTGTGTTTTCTATTAAAGGTCACAATTTTATTTATCAAAAGAGTCACAAAATAAATATAATCGAGACATTACAAAGGTTAGAGATAATGAATTTTAATTTGAAATAATAATTTTCTCTTTCGTGAAAGAATGCTTCAGCTAAACTGTTGTCAGCTGTGGTTTTTCACAAGGGTTTTTCTAATCATTGATTAGCCTCCTAATGCAATTAGCAAACATCAAATAGGCCTCTATACGTCTATGTAGATATTACATTAGCATCCAGACATTTGCAGCTAGTCATTTACCACATTAACAATGTAAAGAGTGTATTTCTGAGTAAATTAATGTTATCTTCATTTAAAAAACAAGGACATTTCGAAGTGTACCCAAACTTTTGAATGGTTGTGTAAACACAAATCTGAGGTAAAGAACAGTAGTAAATAGATGGATGAAAAGTGCAGATTAGTGTAAGTCCAGTCTGATGTCAAACAGTGCATTGCCCCGGTGGGTAATGCACTGGTGGGTAGGGTCTGTGGTAATGCGTCTGGCTTTCCTCTGGACTCTGTCTGCGTAAACCACGTCCAGGTCTGGCAGATAGCAGCCCACAATCCTCAGTCATGCTGAAACACAGGATGCTGACTGTGGTGCTTCTGTAGAAGCCTGTGAGTAGTTAGGGATAGAATCCAGAATGCTTCAGTTTCCAGGAATGAGGTGTTAATGGATCAGAGGTGGTCAGAGGAAAAACAGATGCAAATGAACTTAATGCTGTCCACACGCTCCTCCACGTCCACCTGTAGGCTGAGAGGAGCGTGTTTAGACTTCCTTGACCTCCCTGGTCTTGCTGGTGTTCATAAAGTCACTTTTCCTCCACTTGGCACTTTTCTCTACACACACACCCTGCACCTTAAGTATGCATTAGCTATGTATGTGTATATGTATGTATGTGCGTGAATATGTATGTAAATATGTGTGTACGTGCATGTATGTATGTATATATGCTTTGCTTATGCATACTTTTTTCTTGCTATTTATTCATATTTTTCTCCATTCTTATGTCCATAATGCATACTGTGTATGGGGATCAACAAATTCTATGAATTTTGTATATAGTGTTGTGTATTTTTATTTTTTATAGCTTTTATTTTCTCTAGCTTTTATTTTCTTTTCATTTTCTCTACTCTGTACGTTGCAGTAACAAGCAAATTTCCCCGTTGTGGGATCAATAAAGTCTTATCTTATCTTATATCTTATCTTATCTTATCTTATCTTAAAGAGGTGGTCCTGGGAGCACCACTGAGTTAGGTTCCTGTATTGGGACTCATCGGAGTCATCATATGTCAGTGATGACAACACAGAACATGACTAGACTTGTGCACTTACAAAACCAAAGGGGGCTTTATTGGCATGGAACATTATATTTACAAAGGCAATTGAAAATGCTTTAATAATGCATTAAAACATTAAAGGTGACATACGGTCTACAACTCATACAAATGTAATCCCTCTCAATCATCACTTATGGTCCACTGAAAATATGTGGTAATCTGTTTATTTGCAGAAAGGGCTGAAAGAATGAAAGACTCTATATCTGCACTGCTATAAAACTGCAAAATTTCCACAATTAAAATTTTGCTATTTATTGCTTTTAAGTATATTTACATTCAGCATGCTGCAAATTCCCATCTTTGTTATTTTTTTTTTTTCCTCATAAAAATTACTCTTATACTCTATAATGTGGATGTATGGATTGCACTGGTTGCATACAATACTTTAAGTACCTTTGAATGCTATATAATAAATATAGAAGTGTATTCCAAGTGAGTGGTGACCATTAACTGAATGCTGCTTCTCTGTGTTTAGGTTGCACTCTGGGAATGATCAGCAGGCCTCTGCCTCGCTGTACCAGGAAGACTAAGTGGTGGGACATCGGTATGGATCCAGACGCAAAAAGGCTTCCCTCAGAACCAGTGTGACAGGCCAGCCCAGCAGAGCTGCGTGAGTCCTTTCACTTCCTTGTAATTGTGAAGAAACAAGAGGGCGGATGCAGAGAAGGACGGAAGCTGTGGCGGCTGTGGAATTGCCGCGCAACGTGCAAAGTAGGGTTTAGTGAGGCTACAGCGGGTTGTGGTGGGGGGGCATTTAACCACATTTACAGACAGTCTGTGTGTGAAGTAAGTGCATAAATTCAGTGGCTGAAACATGCTTCACAAAAATGAACTGCTGGATATCAAGCAGATCCAGCTGTCAGCGAGAACAGCCACTTGGTGCAATTGCTGAGATTTGAGGAGGTGTACTCAAAGCTTGTTGCTGCTATTAAAAGGCCACCAGGCATAGACATGGCACTGGATGAATCCGCTGATGACTTTTAGCGGGTGGTCGGTTTTTGCCATGCAGAAGGATTTTTGTGAAGACCTTAATTCACATATTAGTATTTATTCACATGCAGGCTTTGTTGTTTTAATATTACTGCAATACCTGCATAAGCATTGTATATGATTATCTACGTACCATACAAACTACATAAGATGATCCACATGAGAAAATTCAATAACTAAACTTTGAAAGATTATTCTAATCTTTTATGAAATGTATGCTTTTGGGATAACAGCTTAAAAAAACTTCTCTGGTCCTCTATTGGGAGAAAATGTAAAAAATCAGCTTCAGTTAACTATATATAACAAGAAGTAATAGTGAATGATGTGAAGATTTCAGCCATTTTATTGTTTATTTTAGTGATATTTTGTAGCTGTAAATCAAAACTGTTTGATTGATTATAAAGAATTAATGGCCATGATTTTCAGGAGATAATGCTAATTCTCAGCCTTTATTCTGTTTCATTGAAGACATTTGGCTATCTCTGTTTTGTCTGCATTCGGCTGAAGTTCATATTTAATTACTAAATCATTCAATAGTATTGCAGAGAGAAACTATGGGAATGTCGTCTCCTGGTGACAAGAAATGGGTGATCTTCTTCTTTCTAGCTCCATGGAAGCCTGTAAATATTAAATAAACAAGGGCAAAGGATGGAGCCTTGAGAAAGTCCAGACGTCATGTTTATCCTTTCTGCTCTTTATTTTATTATAATATCCAGATACGGGGCTAGATATTATAATAAAATAATATCTAATCCTGTTTATTATAGTCTTATTTAATCCTACAGGAATTACCTCCCTGGTACACACAGAGAAAATGTCTTCTGGTTTCCTGGTTTTCTGGCCTACCAGTGTGTGAGGAGCCACCATCCAATGTAAGCACAGGGTCTGAAGTCTCATTAAAACGTAGCAACAAGGTTAAAGCCCGTTTTCATTTGCTCAGTGTTTCTCTCCTTGTCTTTCCCTCTCCACGCTGTGTGCTGTCGCTTGACCAACACACACACACACACACACACACACACACACACACACAGAGCACAGAGGTCACAGCGGACAGAGCAAAGCTCTGTTTTCACACAAAATTCCAAAAAGAAAGGAGGTGTGGGTCTGTTTTATTTCTGGTTTGTGCCATGCTCTAGGTGGATGCTCATTAGGTTGAAACAGCTGTTCCAAATTCATCCAATCAGCTCCCCAGTAACTACAGCAGTAAGCAGAGGACAGCTGTGGAATTTACTTATGTACAAGCACAACTGAGTCATCAATTTGAAATAATAAATAACAACCAGACAGAAACCAGAACCAGACGGGAAACAAACCAATGGCTGATTTTAACATTTCTTTTATTCTCTTTTTACTAGAGCTATCATATTTTGAGAATCAATTGTTACAAGGACAAAAAACTCTTGGTCGAAGCTTCGATAGTTGATTGAGTGAGGATGAAAACCGTTCACCAAGAACTGTGAGATGTTCCAGAAACTCCACTTCTTCAACATATTGGTTGCAGATGAGAACCAACTAGTCGATTTTTTTAGTGATATCCATATAGAACACATCAATTTTAAAGAACAGTTAACAGCAGTGTGAAAATAAATGAGGAAAAGAAAGAAACCAAGTGAAAAACTCTCAAACATATTCAACCTAACCAACTTAACAATTTAAATTTTAAATGGCCATGGAGCAGCACTAAAATCAAGCTTAATTTTAATACTTTGTAAGGAGTTGTAATTATAAAGTTCACTTACTTCGCCCCAAATTCATATTATTTCTGAGAACAAAAACACTTGCTGCATGAGTGTCAAGTTGTAGGATAATGTCTCCTATTTCCAAGCTGTAGTTAAGCTCCATCCTATTAACTGGGGTAGTGAGGAGCATTAATATTGTGTGAGAATCTTATGTTATGATAATGACTGCTGCAGTTGCATAGACACTGACTCATTCGCATTTATTAAACAAATCAAAAGGGGCAAGACAGTAACGCAGAACTAAAATCATCGAACAGAACTTGTATAGCTGGAAGAGGCCTCCAGGGGTGATGCTGGTACAGAGACACAGAATCCCCAAAACTGAAATGTTTCCATCTCAGAAAAATGGGTAAATAGCCTCTAATGATTTAAAACAACATCAATACTTCCTGCGTACATGGATGATGACATCAGCAGATATCAAACTTGCACAAAACTTGCAGAGCCTAAGAGACCAGTTTGTTGTTGCAAAGTACCTGAAAGTCAGCGTGGACACGTGGTCCTGCTGCCTTCTGGCTTTTTTTTTTAATGGAGCAGGCTTTAACCTTGTGTTCTTTCATCACAAAGGGACGGATCGCGGGCTCCTCTCTGAGTTGTTCACCTGACTGCAGATCAAATCTGCAGCACAATTCATTCAGTTTATCTGGATCATCGGCTGTCAGTTTGTTCTTTTAGCCTGTAATCATCTGTCGGCGGGGCCAGACGCCCTGCTGTCTGCAGGCTTGCAGCGTGTCGCTATACTTAGCCTTAGCTTTAATTTACTATTATACTTTAATTTATAGAGGTCCCTCTTCTTAAAATCAGTTTTTTTTTTATTTACAAATGTCTTTTTAACCTTTCAAATGTATATTGTTACTCTTTTTAAAATTAAACCCAGAGTAGGCGTGTGTGTTAAAGTTTAATTTTGCTAATCTTGAATAATATTCTAAATAAATACCGATTTGAGCCGAAATTAATTCTGTATTACAGTTGTCTTTCGATTTCTTGCTTAGCGATCATTTTGCTGCAGACAGCTATACAGAATAATTAAACTTGGAGCGACCACACAATACAAAAACGTGTCTAAAATATGGATTCACGTTGTTGTACGCTTGCATTCTTAAGTACTGCTTTACTTTGTACACCAGACAAAACAATATCATTTGAAGTATTTCATGAGATTATCCATCCTTATGTTAATTTCAAGGTTTTCCGGGTCAGATGCACAATAGAGATAGCTCTTTAATATACTGGTTAAATAAGCCATTTCAGTGAGTTAATACATCAATATATAAGTAAAGTATTAAATGGATAATATCTCCCTAAATTAAATAATGTGGACCTCAGGGGGGAAAAATATTTATAGTATGATATGCGCCTGTTACGTCTCACTGTGTTTGACAGTAATAAATGAATAATTGATAATTAATGAATTAATATCGGACAAAGATGGACAGATGAAAGACAGATGCACATCATGCTGGAAGAAGGAGAAGTTCTGCAAACGCTGTCAACAAGGATCCTGCCTCAAGTCTCATCTACCTCAGCTCCCTCCCTGGCCTGAGTGGTTAATTATCGCCTCTAATTATTATTACTTTATTATTTTTAACCTCTCTAAGAACATGACAAAGTAGCCCACACACCAGGAGAGAAACGGCTGCTTCGGCCTTATTCCTCTCCTTCTACTGAGTCCCCGGCTTCTACACAAAGTATCCAGGCTTCACAAAAGCTCCGCGCCGCACAGAGAAGATCCAGTCGCCGCAGGCCTCGCCACGGCAGATTACATAACGTTCAGGGAGGGTTGTCACAGGTAAGCGAGGAGACAGATGTTGTGCCCAGCCTGGAGCTGCCTCTGAGGACTCGGCGAGAGGGACAAGCTGGTGCTTCTCGTATCGCCCTGCCGTCGCCAGATAATACAAGGCAGGAATACAGACGCCACTGTTTATGCTGAAAATGCTAAATCCTTCAGAAGTGTTGTGACAAGAGTGTTCCAGTGCGCTGCTCCTTCAGCTCAGCGTTCTGTTTTAATTTTTTCCCCATCTTCTATTAAACAGTTATCCACCACCATCTGCCATCCAAGGGATCTCCATTATAAAGGGTCCTAGGAGAGGTCAGTTTATAACCAGTTTCCTCTGCTATATTAAAACATACACTCTTGTTTTATTCATTAAGAGCGACTTTGTTGGTTGTTCTCGAGGTCCTCTTTAGAGGAGCTGTTGTATGCGTCCTGCATTTCCTTTCAAGCTGTTTTCAATCAAAACAGAATTGGTGCTTGCTTCAACCCGGGGTAAATGGATGAGTGAATTGCATTCCATTTCCATTCATCTAAAATGTGGACATACAGCGGAGTCACATAAATCTGAGGCATGCAGTTTCCCAAAAAACCTGTCTGGAATAGGCAACTAAGCTGAGCTTTGGGACTCTGTTCAGCTGATGACTGCACAGCCTCAGACGCAATTATGGTGCATCTGAGGCTGTGGAAAAAAAATAACTAAATCATCATAATACAACTTTAGCTATTCTAGACTTGACTAATTCTAATATTTTTGCTCTAATGGAGCTCTTCAAGTCAGAGGCCTTACTAATGTCCCAGTATGAGGTCTTGTGTAATCGATACGATAATATAATGTAATCAGCGCAATTTACTAATTTAACATTACTTCTGAAATAAGGCAACACTCAATTGACCTTCTGTGAAATTATTAGTGCCCCCTTGGCTGAATCAACTACATCTCTTGTAGAAATTGATCATTGCCTCGCACCATATTGCAGAGGTGCTCATAGGCCCTGGACAGATTTAATCTACTAACAAGGTGCACAAGCATTCTGTTAATTAATTGTGCGGTTGTGCAAAATGAAGAAGATTAAACAAATCAAATTTCATGTGCTAGAAGCTTTTGCACAAAGTATCTCTATAAAGAACGTGTGCCAAATGAGTCAGTTGCTGTCTGCTGCAGACTTTCTGCTCTATGAACGAGATAAAGAAATAACACAATTGAAAGCAATTTCCCCTCAGCTCTGCTGATGCCACTGCTGGTAAACAACTTGCAATTTACGAGAAATAGGACATTGCACGTTGGATATATGAATTAAAATGAATTATTGTTGTGAAAGACTGAAAACTAAAACATATTTTGATAAAGACGCATGAAAAAGTTTCGATTTTATCAATGGAATTTAACTCCTCACAAAAGCTGTCCTCTATGTACCTGAAATTGACTCACAAAATATCCTTGCAAGCATGAAAAGTTCAATAATCTATTAGTCTATTATACCTATAGCCAGTCCACTTCATAAATCTATATTTTTCTATATATAAAGGTAGAGTAAACTGTATATTAAACCTCTGGGAAAGAAAACAAATCTAGGTGATTACACTGAATGGTTCTTTTTTTTGTATTTCATAACATTATTTGCCCACATATCCGTTCAGCTGTATTTGATCTTACTCACCGTCTGGTAGGTTATGATGAATTTTATCATGTGACCCACAGGCATGTTCTGGGTGAGGAATTCCCTTTGGCTGGGCAGGGATGGCTCGTAGTGAATCTTTGCTGTTGAGAAAACAAGAGTACACAATGAAAACTACACTTAAAACAGCATCTATTTTTCTATTCATTATTATCCATAATTTATTTTTCTCTTTGGACCTAGCTAGTTCACATGTAACATGTAGGATGATTGCATTTTTTACATTAGAGACAAAGGGAAATAGAACATAGTAGACTAAAAGGTAATCTCTCTATTGATCAAGATGCTTTATCTTGAATCATTGACTAGCATTAACAGTCTTGCAAAAACATCCACATGACCTTATGTTATGTTGCTTTGATCACAGCACTTATATGCATAAAAGCTCCATTTCTCCGATGCGGGAGCAGCTGAATGACGTCACCAGCGCGTTAAGCAGTGCACGAGGTAGCGAGTGTGTCAGCCGTGCACAGAGAAGAGACCGTTTCTGCGCTTGCTCTGGCAAGTGAAGTAACGTCTGGCCATGAGCCAGGCTTTTAACGAATGAACCCGCAGAAGATGTGAAGCGATATTTAGACACTGTCACGAGCCTGTCAGCAACCTCAGAATAATGACCTAAATGCTAAACAAAACCGATGGGCCCAAAGCGATAAAAATGACATATATTGACATGATAAGGGACTCCATACTAATTTGACATAGTCACTGAGATATCCAAATGACAGCACTGTACACATGAAATAAGACCCGTCAAGTACTGTCATAACCAGAATGACACTTGTTGAAACCCAGCAATGCCTTCCACCTCATTTTTGTCACACACCTGTTAAATTGTTGAAGGGTGAATGAGACATATTCTGACATTTTATTATTTTGTACTGTATTATTTCTTGGGAGTGACAGTGTTGTAATCCAAAAAGCTTCTCCACAACTCAACATCACAGCTAAACCAAGAAAGAAACTAAATCAAGAATAAACAGATCATAGGAAAATACATACAATAAATAAAGCGACTCAGTGGGACAGCACTTTTTATAAACACACTAATCTGGCTTATTTTTGGTAGCACATTTTAAACTGGCAGACATTTGCAGTCGTGACAAAAAAGATGACTGTCACGTATTTTTTTCTGGCAGCATAATTTTGGTTGGCTGGTATTTTTTAAAGGTGTAGAAAGAAGTGAGAACAGCAGTCCAGTTCTGTTGCCCAGAAACGTCCCAAACAGAGCAAAACAGAGAGAAAATCAAGTGGGTCATAAGTGATATATGAGTCATATGTTGTTTTCTGGGAGGATCCTGCATATCCGTCCTTTAAAGCGGACTTTTAAGAATGCTACCCCACTCTCCCCAAGTGGTTTCTTTTCATTCTGCTCATCCTCTTGTCTGTCTGCTCAAATCTCATGTGGCATTTGATCTGCTTTCATTTAATTTTTATGAATGCACTTTCTCAATATCATCCGTCTCTGAACTGCGAGTCACACCTTTGGTAGCCTTCGGCAAGCCGCTTTTAAATTTCCACCACTTTTTTTCCCTCTGAATGTATAACATGGCACACTGGTACTGTCAGTGACTTTGGCTTTCAGAGTGATGAGGAAAATGAAATGCCACTCAAATCAAGACATCAAACAGACTGATTGAGGGTTGCGGGTTCCCAATGACAATTTATAAAGAGTGCAAAGAAACTACACAATAACTGAAGTTAATGAGAATCTAATGTCCGGGCCTATCCAAACTATTCTGTGGAACTGGCCTATTCTGAGAAAAAAAAAAAACAATGTCATAACAACCTGGAGAACATTAGTCATATTAATCATCATTGTATGAGGTCTGTTGTCCATGTGAAAAGAGAAAACGTGTCCATATTAGATTTGATGTTTCCTGACTTCAGTTTTTTTTTCTTACTCTTTTGGGGATAAAAACAAAACTATAAGAAGCTACGAACCCCTGATACAATTATGTACCAATGGAGGGCCAAATAAAAATAATGAGGCAACAACGAGAATGGTAAACATTAAGAAAGAAATACAGCCTCTATTTGAATTACGTACCTAGGCCTTTGACATTTATTGAAGCTGCAGCCTCAGTGTAGGAGCACATCAAGACCTTTATGGGTGCAATGATGAATAATTTTTAAAAAATGTGCTTTTCTTTAATAAATGAATATAAGGAGACATTTAAAAGCATGAATATATTCATTTGAATACAAAACATACACTGGGCTTTTACACTACTGTTCAATAGTTTGAGGTCACTTAGAAATGTCGTTATTTTTGAAAGAAAAGCACTGTTTTTCAATGTAGATAACATTAAATCAATCAGAAATACACCCCCTACACTGTCAATGTGGTAAATGACTCTTCTAACTGCAAATGTCATGTTTTTAATGCAATATCTACATAGGTGTATAGAGGCTCATTTCCAGCAACCATTCTAAAGGTAAATAGCGTTTGCTAATTGCATTAGGAGGCTAATGCATGATTAGAAAAACCTTGTGCAATTGCGTGACCTGAAAACAGTTTAGCAAGCAAAATCTGAAGGAGAAATTATTTTTTCACATTAAAATCATTATTTCTAACCTTGTCAATGTCTTGATTATATTTACAGTTCATTTTGTAACTCATTTGATGAATAAAAGTGTGACCTTTCATGGGAAACACAAAAGTGTATGGGTGACCCCGAACTTTTGAACGGTGGTCTAACTACTTGTGCTTCAAAGTGTTTTTTATAAAATAATTTCATAATTAATTATACTTTAAACAGTTTTAAACCATATACATATTGTAAACAGTTTGCACAAGTATATATTTCTTCTTAAATATACACCAAATGGAGTCCATTAGACACAAAGGTACAAAGTAGACACAACCTGTTCCTCTTTGAGTTCAGTCCACAGCAGAACTGAGGCCCTCTAAGATCTGCATCATGATCTGCATCGGGTGCTCAGTTGTAGACATCTCCAGTCAGCTTCTTGCTGTATTCAAGCAGAAAGGCCTCAGCTTAGATAGGGAGCAACAGCTCTCACCTCTGAGGTGCTGCTGGGAGGATCTAATTGTTTCTCTGTAGTGCTAGACCGAGGGCATCGATCTCCTCGAACAGGTCACAAAGAAAGTGGCAAAAGTGCACTCTGTCTCTGAACATAGAGGTTTTGTTTCAACATGCCCCAGAAGGTGGTTTGTTTTAGGAATTAGATGCAGGGGCTCATAGACCGCTGACACTTTAGGTTCCATCTTCTGCAGGGTGAGTATTGCAAGTTCCATTATCTTCCAAATAGGTGCACTGTCTCTCACTTACTCACTCAAGCACATTGTGCCGCCTAAAATTTTCTGTATCAAATTGAAGAGAGATGCTTTATATCTGGTTGTGATTACAAACCTGTGTGGCATAAAGTGTACTGTGCAGATGGGCAATCACACCGCCATGGGTGCCCATGTTGACAAAAGCCCGAACTATTTCAAAAGAAACACATTTTCTCATCCACCTTCTGTCATCCTCCAGGCATATTGCATTGAATAATTCATAATTATCAAAAAAACAAATTCACACTCAGTTCTCTAAATTACAATTATTATTCATAACTTTAAAATGCCACCAAGGGTATGTGAATGTTCAAAACCCGATTGTCCCACCAGAAGGTTCATGGCTTTAATTCTCCAAGAGCCACAAATACACCAATATCAGATTCCATATTTGAGAACAGCCTCAATCTTTGAAAACAACCAGATGAAATGCTGCTCTCAGCTTCACTCAAAGTCTTCCTTCTTACATGCATGCACTTTGTCCAATCATTTCTGCCCACCCTTTGTCATTGTGGGTTGTTGAAGTAATATCCACTCTGTTTTTCTGTAGTATACATAAGTGGTCCAACCTTCACAAATGCAGCTTTTTTTCCCCGCAATATATCATAGATGTGATATTAAATTTATTTTCAACACACTCCCATTTCCCTCTTCAGAGAGCAGCACCTGCTTTCTCGCTGCCATTCTCAAGCCTTTGTTTTCTTCCCAATCCTATGCCTCTGAGGTGTTTGTCTCCCTGTCCCAGTGTTTCTGCACGGTATCTCAAGGTGAGGCAGAGTTTCCCGCTTGCTTCTGCCCTTTGGAGTACATATAGTACATCAAATTGTTCTAAAAATGAGCCATGGGAGTGTTTTCTTCTACCACATGGTTAAAAAATTGTATTTCCTACAGGTGGTGAAGAATGAACTAGTTACCTTCCTTAGCATGAACTGTACCAGTCTAAAGCTATAAAAATTCAGTTTCTGTCACTTCTGACATGAATTTCACTTCTTCCATTTCCAGTTTTATAATAAAGTAAATAAAATGTCAATAACATTTCAGTGTAGAATCATACTGTTACAGTAAAGTATATGGGGTCAGTGATGAATTATGTTTGGCAAGATGAGAAATCCATTAAATTTGGAATCCACCTAGAATTTAAAACCAGTTGTTTTGTCATTGTTCCTTATGGTAAAATGTACAAACATACTGGTGCTGCAGCTCCATCAGCTATAGTGACTTACAGAGTTGTTATCGGTTATCTGAAATCTCTTCAAAACTGGGCGTACACCACTGTAGAGACGGTGGCAGAATTGTCAATGTGAAAGGCGTCATTGTCCTCGAGATTGCGTTCTAAATCCCTCTCACTCTAATAGCTTTATTTGCTGCAGCTCTCTCCTGCTCCCGCTGAGGTGAAAAACTGCTTTTCATCCATCAACAGAATGTAGTCATGTCGCATGTATTTCTTCTAGCGTGAGTTTCAGACATGCATTGACTTCTAGTTCCTGGATTGCTGTAACTGGAATACCGTAACATGAATAATTACTGTATTGAGTGAGTGGCTACCCCGTTTTCCCTGCAGAATGCCTGGATAATTGAAGACGCCGTCAACGGGTTTACATTAGGTTGCACTTGGGGAACCGGCCTCTGCTGATGTAAGGCCATGGTTAATTACATGGCCTCACAATTGTGGCCCGTATTTCATCGGTGACAGCTCTATATATTTTAACTCTTCCATCTCCTGCTTTGATTTGCTGTCTTTCTTCCCTCCTCTTTCTGTTCCCTGAGCAGCCAGTTGGCTCTATTCATTGTTTCCGTGTGTTCTTCCATATTCAGAGGGACATCAGGGTAGTTCAGGCAGTGACCTCATTCATGATCCTAGTGGCCTGAGCGTAGCTCTTTGACCCTGTTGGTGCTGGCCTGTTGTATCCAGAACCTTCTTATTGACTGCAGCAGGGAGAAATGGCTGGTACCCAGGTAGTTGTGAGCCTTAATGATTCTCTTTAACTACTTCTTGCAGCACCTTATGTAAATTTCCTGAAGGCGGGGTAGGGTAGGCGGGGTGTTGTGTGTTCATCTTGCAGTCCAGTGATGCTGTTTCTGTATGAGGCAGCAACATTCATTGTCAGGGCTTTCTTCATAGTGCAGGACTAGAAATTAGAACTGGAACTGCTCCCACCCCCTACAATTGTACCAATTCATTTGAATAGCTGCGCTTAAACATTTGAGAAATGAAAGCCTGTTGTGATTATTCAATCAGCAATGTGGAGGTTTCAATATGTTTTGAAAATGTTAATTATGAGAGGAGAAAAAAATGCATTTCCATTGGTGAAGAAAGCAAGATAAATATCACATTGCATTAGTTACCATGTCCCATTAGTTTCATATAAAGGACAGGGGCCAAGAAGTGTGAGTTAGCAAACCGGTGCTAATGCAACGGTCGGCTGTTTTTTCGCTGGGGTAATCAAGGATCTAGAATAAACTGTGAGTGGCAGATGTTATACTTTCCCCACCACTACCCAAGCCTGCTGTAATTACAGCAGCTCCTCCAAGAGAAGGCTGGTGACAAGATCATTGTGTTATTCAGCTGCCTGTCAAGTTCAGGTGCAATCGTGTTAAATCCCCTTATAATGAGGTACAACTTTGACAAGTTCTTTTGAGAACTTTAGGTTCACCCACTAAACAATTAAGACTCATGCACAGGCCCGGATATCCATTGGGACACGCACAGCCAGATAGCTAATTTGCTCTGCAAAAGACATCTTACTTAATAAATGTGAGACAGTGAAGCATATTGAAACAAAATGCAGATTTAGTAACTGCAAAGCTGCTTCTGTAACTGTTAGTGAATGTTAGTGACTGTGCATCTAATTGCATTACACACCAACTGCATGCTGTGAAAACTTAATTATATCTTGTCTTGTTAGGCAATCTCAACACTGAATATATACATGGAACATATTTATCAACTAAACCAACCACATACTAACCGAATTTTCAAAGGTCAACACATTACAGAACATGAAAGTTAAGTCAACACATCCCAGGCTCTTTTCATGCATAGCAATCTTATTTGCAGCGAAAACAAACAGTTCATAAATCATTGAGGTGAGTGAATGAAGTGGTAAAAAAGGGAGAAAAAAAAAACCTGACGGAACTCATTATAAAAGATGGATGGATGAATGTGGAGATAAATCCGGGAGCCAACAACAGGACAAACGTGATATATTAGGGGACACACAGCTCATATTCAGCATTTGTGTTTGTGAATGCGGCGTGAATGTGGGTGTATTTTGATGCCAGGCAGGGTTTTCATTTATTTGATTATTCATTAATTTATCCATTCATTCACTCAAAAGCAAGTGACATGAGAATTGATTAGGGATGTCAGAAACAATCATTTGGAGATGAAATGCTAAACACATCCCCACTGTAAATTCTCTCCTTCACTCCCCCACTAACCGAGAAGCTGCTCAGATTTACCCAATACCCAAAAATTTAAAACGAAACACATCACACCAATGACTTCAAGCCACGGTCCTCTCTCTTTAATTTATCCCTGACTCCTTTTGAGAGAGGTGAAATCTCTGACTTTGGCTTTTGAGAGTCCCTGTCAACCTCTCCACACTGATTTAAGGCCAAAGCGTGGCACCGTAGCATCCAAGTCGGAGCAATCCATGCTGCATAATTCAACACTGCTCTCAAATCTGTCTCATTACGGATCCTGGCTGCAGTCCACAGCTCTGAGTATGAGGCTTTGACTGACAGATCTGTTGCCAGCTTAGTACAAGCAGGCACAGACCCAGAGCAAGCCCGAGCTCCAGATTCAGCTTTAGCACTTTCCGAACCTCGTGAAAACCAGCCCTGATTCCAGCCTCAGCATCAACCAGCAGGGGCCTGAGTCTGGAGTACATGATGTGTCCTACTAGCACTAGCCAAACCCAACTCCAGGTCAAGTATTTTACTCTGTAGTTCATTGGAAGTTCAATAGTAGGATTCCCTCTTTTCCTGACCAGGGTCTAGGGTCTTTTCAGGGCTTGGACATCTTTTCTCACATCATGATGTCAAATGCACATGTCTCAATCAAGAGTGAACCTATGATATTTGTAGAATGTGTGCTGCTGACTTTGAAGTCTGGTTTCCAACATGGCATGTTTTTGCTATGTTAGTTCAATTAAGGCTTTCTGGTTCTTGTGAGTACCCAAACAATTGTTTCTGTCAGTCATTTTCTATACCAATCCCAGCACATTACAGACCAGAGGCAGGGATACACCCCAGACAGGTTTCCACTCTATCATGGGGCACGCACACCATTCACTCATACCTAGAATCTTCAATTAACCTCAGCATGTTTTTGGACTGTGGGAGGAAGCCTGAGAACCTGGAGAGAACCTGGGCACAGGGAGAACATGCAAAGTCCAGACAGAGAGGTCCTAGTTCAAGGACTTGAACCACAGCTTCTTGCTGTGAGGCAGCAGCACTTGTTTCTTTATATTTTAGGATCAACATCAGATTCAAATTCAATCACATTTTCTTGCAGTCAAAAATAACACCGTCATGCCCATCTACTTTTCAATGGTCCAATTAACTTCCTTTTTTCCCTCCTGTGTATACTGTTAATAACAGAAAAATGTCAGGATACAGATGTTAGATACTGGACTTAAACTCTTGTTCCACTTCAAAAAACAGACATCCAGGAATTTCATCAGCCCAGAGAGTTCTCTCCACCCTAAGTGGCTGCCACACCCCGGAGCCAACAGATTTCGGAAAATCAACAATTTATCTGCATGGAAGCACAGTTTGCCACATTTGACAGACGTGGAGGGAGAGTAGGATATTTTGCCTTCTGCATCAGTGAGAATTTCATTTAGCGAGTTGAGGGAGGTGGGAGACGCACACTGACCTGCCAAATGAGGGGGGCAGGTGATAATCACAGCTCTGCACAAGAAAGTGTCGGATGCAGTCTTCACCCCAGCCCACTCAGCATCCTGTTGCAACATATCAACAGCAATACAGCGTAATCTAACACAGATTTACACAGATTTGTTGGTACAGTAAATCTTGTTTGGTATGGCTGAGCTGTTTAAAGTGTAATATGCTGATTGATTTTGTGGCACATTTTTTTTCAAATGCAGTATATCTGCACTGTATTTAAACTTAACTGGAGTCATTATTACTTTCCAATAACTGACCCATTAGCTTTATATGTTTATAATGGTCTGTAGATATTTGAAATAATATTGGCTTTGAGGGAAAAATGCATACAAATAGGGCTATGCAGACCCATGTTATTATAAAGAAACCAGAGACTTTAAAAAAAGATCAGGTTTTAGAAACTAAACTGACTGATTTCTATTGCATTTTTCAGCAATGTCAAATGTGACAGTCTGGTAAGAAAAGGAAATATTAGTTATTATATAATATGACATGGCAAAATAAAATTGAAAGGTGGTTAAATGACTGAATGAATGTGAATGTAAGATTCTCTACTGTATTTGACTCTGACAGTCTCACCCTTGTAGTTGCAGAGCTCCTATGTGCTTCCTTCCACCACAGGAAATTACTGGGCAACAGTCTATACATATTTGAATGCTGAAAACTAGGAATTAAACATTCATGCAGTTAACTCTCTGTACTGGCTCCCTTGCAATTTAAGGATTTCTAAACCATTTTCTTTTGATTAAAGAGGCATTAAACGGCCCATTTGTATTTAGGCATTCATATCTCGCTGTACCACCAAAATGTCAAGAAATCCAAGTATAATAATCTTTAAACCCACCTATTTAATTTATGTTTTGATAATGATTTAACATTTTGGTAAAGCTTAGGCTGCACTTTTGCTTTAGAGCTAAACGTTTTGGTGTGAAGCCAGCTTGGTGTGTTGGGCCTCTCTGTAAATTTACCATTTTCTTTGCATATGCACAATTAACCTTAAGCCTAATCATCCAAGTATGTGCAGAATGGAGTAGGTACCAATCAATGTTTTGACCCTGTGATAAACTAGTAAAATGACAAGGGCCTCTTAGGTTAAATCTTGGGTAGGCCTTCTGTACAACTTGAATGTATTTAGTTATTTTGCACATTTTTTTAAACCAATTTAATGTAAATTTAGTAGATGTATAAAAAACATACTAATACATGTTTTAAAATAGAGAACTAAAAAAACAATATCACACTTACATTATTCAAGCTAGTTTTTTTGTCAAATTTACTAAGGAGACTGCTTTAATAAAAAAAAAAAAAAAAAGATGGCCCAGTATTGAGTGAGAGGGCTTCTGCCGGCAGCTGTGAAACAGGCTGCAATGCAATCCTTGGAGGCTATTGCATCCATCAACGTTTATCCATTAAAGTGCTTGTTTTTGTCACCGACAGGTTCTGATTATCATCACAATATCTGTCTGACATCGAGAGTAACACCATTATGGCTGTAGATAGGTAAAAATAAACTGTAGTGATGAGGAGCTCCTGGTAAAGGGTGCACGGAGCCTTCTTGGTCTCTCAGCTGTGGATAAGGAAGACAGTCAGGCGGAACAGACAGTGGCTTCACAGGAGACGGCCTGTTTCCCCACTGAGGAAGCAGTTATCAGTGTCGCGCCTCATCAATACCTGAGTGAGCTGTTACTATACTCCACCTGCCATATGGCGGTCACAGCAGAACCCAGCCGGACATTCTTCCACCCAACACGTTCTGCCAAACACTGTGAAAGCTGCTGGGTGCCTCCCTGTGGAGAGACAGATATTACAGTTCAAGGTAGGTTCAGAACCCAGAGACGCCTCCTTCCCTGGACGGGCAGGCTGCTCCCAGTTAAAGGGTCCCTTCACCCAGATTACAGAACCACCCCCCCCTAGCCTATGTCTGGCTAGCCATGAGGATAATTCAGTTATATTTGCCATGATTTTTATATATCTGCCTCTGAGGCTTCAGCCAACTTCATGTTGCTGAGGCAAGGACATTTACATATTTGAAAAGCTCATCTTCAACATTGCTTTTCATAAACAATGTCAAGTTTATTCTTTGTAACCAGAGCTGTCTGTCAACCAGTCTTAATGGGAACTATTTTCCTTCCTGTTGGTAGAAAACTGTCAAATTATTAAAAAATAATCATACTGTATGTTTCAAAAATTCAAAAATCTTTTTTTTAAACAAATTTCACACAGGAACATGAAATACCAACGTGAGCTCTAATGTAAAGTATTACTTACAGATACAGTACAATCCACAAATAATGAGTACTGACTTGTGTAGACAAGAACATAAACGGGTTGAACATCAACTGTATTACAAATTCAAAGTTGATAAAATACTACAATCTCTTGATGCTTCGTATACATCTGAAAAAAGCAGGTCCATTCCACTTCATATTTGATTCTGCTTTGACTTTGTATATGATGTTTCATGCTCACAGTGCTGCTTCTAATACTTCCTTCAGGAAATAGCGAGAACACCACCGCGTTAAGATGAAAGTTGGAAACTACAAAAGCCTTGTTGCCATTTTCTTTTAGGCCATGTTTGTTCCATAATCTTGACAGCCTTTTTTTTGGCCTTTAGTTCGTTTGTACTCTTCTCTGAGTGCAGAGAAGGTTCAGAAGCAATGGCGCAAAATCGGAACATAAGTTTCATGCTGAAGAAGAAAAACAGGAAACAGTGCTACAGCTCAATGGTTTTAAGTGGTCAATGATAAAGCAATGTGTTTGTTGTACTCAGATTGGTGTGTTGTTGTTGTGTTATGTTACCAGTAATTATAATATTATAAGTAATAATAATAGTAATACACATTATTTGTATAGCAGCTTTCAAACAGAAATGTCGTTCAGATGCTTGTGATCCTGGATGATATGTTTTATAAAGTGGAAGGAAAATCCATATGTGATCTTCAGTTTTGTAAAAAAAAAAAAACTTGAATCAACAATATGCAATCTGGGGACGGATATGAACTGTGTACCTTAATCTTGAGCTCCTGAGCAGTACCTGGAGTACTTTCGAGCAGAGGCAATAAACCCCCAGCAGCTGCCGCATACATGAGGAAAAAAAGGAAGGACATTTGGGATGGCTCCACGCCAAAAACAGAGCGGCTGCACAGTCCCATCTCCTCTTTTAGTTCTGGCAGAAAGGGATGAAAGGAAACACACTAGCTCCCACATAGACAGCAATAATGTGCATTCTTCCCTGCATTGACAGCATTCTTTAAAGCCTAAACACCTTCGCTCGACAAACGGCACATTGTGAAAAGAACTGCTGAAGGTCTGCCATAGTTAGAGCCTGTCAATAATCCACACACACATTGTGAAGTAAACAAAGAGACACTTGATTGGATAATAATAATATTGTAATCTTCTTGTGTCAAATGGAGAATATGTATTTAGTCTGCAGTCGATAAATCTGGTACTGCAATTTATTATTTTCTGGCATAAAATCGATGCATGAATAATAATATGTACTTAGACATTTTACTTATTATAGCAAAACTATTATTATTTTTTTTTATCCAAGATAGAGAAAAATCCTAATAACTTCCTGGATTTCCTGACTTTTTAATCTAGTTATCTTAATTTTTTTTAAAATATTTTCTTCTCTTCGTAGTCAGATGTCTCTAACCTTATTCAAGCATACTACATTTTCCACAATGAAAAAAAGAACACATTATGACATGTCAATATTTAACCCTGACCTGCAGTCCAAGCGTGTTGATCAATGTATGAGTGCAGGGTCATACTGTCTAATTCAACAGCGTTGGGAGTCCTTGAAGGATCCTCGATGCATACTGTGGCACACAATCTGTCAATCTGTGCAAGTAAATCACACAACACCCCCACGCATTACAGTTTTCCATGCAAACCAAAAAAAAAAAAAGTATCCAGTTTTTATGTTTGCTCTTATTTTTACTTCCATCTGCTTCTCTAATCATTCCTCAAGGACAGTGAACTGTGTGGTAATTTACTTTATTATTACAGCACATTGCATTATTAATGTGGAATACCAATAACAGATCACTTTGGGGCTATATCATATGAATACCAGAGTGGTTATGATTTGGAGTACCTATACAAACTAATGCATAGAACTTATCTGTTGTTACTTTTTGGTTGTTATCGTGGTGTTGGTGTACTGGAGTACATTAAATTGACATGTATTCCTAAAACGTTGTCGATATCATCTCTATTAATAGGGGGACAAAATCTTTAGAACACTTTTAAATATAATGCACTCCAGTACCTCACTTTGACCACAATTATATGTATAATCATATGATATAATAAACTATACTTATGTAACACCTCTCAAAACATTGTTTACAAAGTGCTTTAAACTCATAATAGTGCAATTAAAGAGGGGGAAATACCATTAAGATATACATAAAGTAGAATGATCACCTTTCTGACAATGTCAATTAACACCAAAAATGTATAAGCTTCATAAAGTGGAATTTATGAAAGTTTTACGACTGTTGCATTGTGTTATTAATGAAGCACTCATTAGTTTTATATGCTGTTTATCATCTATCAGTTAGTCATTTTTTCTTGGTACACGCACATTAACAATAAGTAATTTAAACCATTCTACATCATTGTAATGATTTTGTTCGTCCCCAGGCAGATCACAAATTTTAAGAAAACTATATATATATATATATATATATATATAGACTTAAGTAAAGAACTGTATGTACCCTCACCTTCCACAGGAGATGGGTGAGATCCATTAACCCCACCAGGGATAGAGTGGGAATACTGGTTCTGTAGGTGCGAACTTTGGCACTGGGCCTGCCCATGTGGTGCACCTTCTTGCCAGAATTAAATTGTGGGAAGGTCTCCAAGCCTAACTCCTTTATGAGCTCCAGGATGTGCATTTGGGTGCTGGAAGAGAAAGGAGGCTGCTTTTCAGCCCTTTATGGTGCTTATGTTTACACTGTTGCAGGATTTAGGGTCATTACACTTCCAGCTGGTCTAGGATTATAAGTGCATATATACAGAGCGTAGAAAATAAAAGAGCCCTGAAGTGAGTCCTCGCACTACATGAAAAAATTCTTAATACTGGTAAAAAGTGGACTTGAAGCACCTTGAAGATAATCACCCCTTTTTGAACATAGTCTTGAACATTACATTAAAATTTCTGCATTTTAGCTGTGCAGTTAGGATTGTTGCCTACTAGCTGCGGAAAGAGTTTTAAAATTCACATTTTGACAAATTGCATTAATATACACTACTATTCAAAGGTTTGGGGTCACCCAGACAATTTTATGTTCTCTAAGAAAGCTCATGCTTTTATTTATCAAATGAATTGCAAAATTAATAGAAAATATAGTCAAAACATCAACAAGGTTACAAATAATTATTTTTATTTGAAACAATATTTTTCTCCTTCAAATTTTGCTGTCGTTATAGAATGCTCCATCTAAGCATCTAAACTCTTTTCAGCCATGCTAATAATAAAACTTCAAGGCCATTAGCCTTGTAATTTTAATAGCAAACACAATGCACCATCAGAACACTGGAGTGATAATTGCTGGGATTGGGAATGGAAATACACCTATGTAGATATTACAGTAAAAAACAGACATTTGCAGCTAAGATCATTGGTCATTTACCACATTAACAATGTGGTATTGCAATCATAAGACTGAGTTTCAGGTCTACTGAGAAGCCTGAAGCTTCTCTATGAGAGATGGGCCCCTAAGACAATAGAGATTCTTTTATCACAGGGACTTTATCAAAAAAGCGCTGCCTTCTTACTGGCTGATCCAGCAGGATACTCCACAGGAATTCCCATCAGGTGATCCCCAAAAAGCGGGCTCCGATTGGCCGTACTGCCACAAGTGGGCGGTGACAACAAAGGTTATAAATGCACCGGAAGACCGGCAGTCGACTCTTCTTCCGGTCGCGCAGACAAGCGGACCCTCCTTGGTAGACGCTAGCTTATTGCTAGCAAAAAGACATGACGGATCAATTAACCGGATTAAGGAGCTTCCAATTCACACAACTCCAGAAAATCACCGTAAGAGGTTATCTCCTGGGCAGTGAATGTTAGCCGTGTTTAGTTAGCTTGTTTCACTTTGCTTGTTTTATTGTGTGTTCCATTTGTTAAGAGTTTGACCAGTTGTTCCACTTGCTTGTCCCACCAGCTTGTTTTACTGTTAATTTCACCTGTTAGAGTGAGTAGAGTTTCACTGTTTGTTTTCAAATGTTTTTGTAGGTATAAACGCTGGATGGTTTACATTGTTTACAACTCTTTCTCGCTCTCTCCTCTCACTCCGTAAAAATCCTAGCACCTACACCTCTAGTAACACATGAAGACACACGTTGCCCGTGCTTTCCTTGTTTTGGATCGCGTGTTGTGGATAAGTCGCCATCTTGTCCCACGCACCAGTATCCGGGATTATACCGTCCCAGTCTGACCGCTAGCGGACGTTGTTCCCCACGCATGCGCACTCACATTGTCTCTCTCTTACTTGCATACAACACCCCTTAAATTATTTGTTTCTAATCATTGCCTGTAACCTGCAGTTAGTAGTCATATTATATAATATGTTCTGTTTAGTATGAAGTGATTTTAATTTGTACATTTTGTGGAAGACAATAAATCCTATTATATTTTAAAGAGAAGTTGTCCTGGTATTTTATGTTTGTATACTGTGACACTAAGCTGGTTGACAGAGTTGATCTCCTCCTTCATTGTTCACTCTTGAGATTGTTTAGCCAAATTGGTTATTGGTCTTGATTTTCAGGTGGTGCACTGTTTATAGTTACTTTAACTTAAATGGATAAATTATTTATTATTAATTATAATTAATAATCATCATTGATGATTATAAATTTGTACTAATAACCAAATTTAGCCCCTACATGCATGCAAAATGCATATATATATATATACAAAAATTTTTCCTACACATGCTCTTAAATGAAGATTCAATAAAAATAAACACTCATCTGAAGTTTGCGTCTGTTATGATCTGATATGACCTAATGATTTCTTGAAAGAAATGGCTACATAATGGAAGCGAGTCCAAAGCGTATGACTTTCAATACCAGCGGCTCACTTGAGAATACAAAAGTACTGCAACGCCACATTTCAATTACTGCTACATTTTTTCGCTGTCATGGAAAAAAAAAATAATTTCAATCAAGAGAAAAGAGCTTTTAACTCTTCAAACTTCCATGAGTGCCTGGACCTTTTTATTATTATTTTTTAACCATTTATTTTTTTGTTCATCAGTCTTCCACTTGAGTTTTAGGAACACCAGCAGTGCTCCTGCTACCTTTTTTTTCTATACGTAACAAATGTTCTTTTTTTCTGATATTATCACTAGAAGGTGCTTGTAATGTAATAATACATGAGAACAATATTACAATAATGAACATATTTTTTAGAACAATACAAGTGGCTTATTAAAATTGTACTTTTGCTTGAATAGTTTTGGGTACTTTCTCTGCTTTTTCACCCTCTGTTTTGGTCGACATTACCTTCCAACCCACTGCCCTCCCAAGTCCCAGTGATCAACACCATTGGCTGCTGGTATTTCAGTGGACACTGTGCGACCTCCCACGCGATCTGCAAGGAAAACCATACATAATTCAAGCAGATGAATATATCGTTTTCATCACTTTCCTGAAATAATTCTGTAGGAAATGGCACGTCATTTCATGTTACCAACTGATGTAAATAAAGATACAATTTACAGACCTTTTCCCTCTAAAATGAGTATCCTCAACTTGGCATCCCTTTTTCTGAGCAAATGAGCTGCACTCAGTCCAGATAGTCCAGCGCCAACAATTATAACGTCCCAAATTTCTGTAGTCATATTAGAGCTCAAGAGACTGTGACAGCCTATGCCAATTTAGCCTGTGTTGGTAAACTTTGGAGTCAGAACCAGTAATCCGATTTTTTATTCCTTTTACTCTGCATATCAATTTTCCTCTCTGCAAAACTGAGGCTTCTCTTGTAATAGTTCACTTTGGACCTGGGAACAACTAAGCTTGTGACCTATTTGGCAGAGAATCAGCTGTGTAAACTCCACCTCGCTTTGACTTTTGACCAGCAGAGGCCTCATGCGATGCAATGATTTTTATCCTGATTTGTCCTGTGCAATAATAGAAGTATTTACTTATAGCACCAGCATCAGTAGTACTTTTAGAGGTGTTTTTTGCATTTTTAATTAATATACTGTCAACTGTGTACATGACTTTAAATGTAAGTATCTGAACTGAAGGCTGTATTAGACTACACGTTCTATTTAACAAGTTTTCCTCCAACATAAACAAGTTGCATATTATTAATATTTCTGTGGTCAGCTATATTCATACCACAAATATTTTAAAGGTCAAAGGGACATAAAAAAATCAATTCAGGGGATCAGGAGCATTCTCTAATTGTGTGGTCTATGTTGTGTAACAAAGAATTTTTACCTGGAGTTTTATTTGGTTGTTTCAATAGTGTGATGTTTACTTTAACTCAAAATCAGTTGTATTTATTCTTTAAAAATTGCCTTCATTAGATTTTTCAAAGGTTACAGAAAAGGCACGCAAACAAGCATTGGTGGGAAAAGTAAGTTATATTATGTTTATTTTCCTATGACTTGTACAGTTCATGATGTCAGACTTGTTCTAGCCCAGGATATATGAGGGGGGCATCTTATATACACATTATGCTTCAGCATTTTTTTCCCCTGTAAAACTTAAGTGTTTTCTCAACTTTAATCGAAATTTTAAAAAGTTGATTTGGGGGAAGACATTTATTTGACCCTGCGTAGAGGTGGGCTCTCAGGTAGTCAGGTCATGAGTATTTGTCATTGTGATTTTTCTTCTACAAAATCTCTATCTCTAGATCACAAATTTATTTAAAAAAAAAAGACCATACTTGGCTCATACTATAATATATGGTGTCCAACTACTTTGGCAACAACCAAAAACTCATGCACAACTAACCAGCTCAAAGTCCAGACAAGACAAGGGAGACGCCAGGAATAATCATGGATTAAGTGTTTTTAAACCTCTCAGCAAACTATTATGCTGAGAGGTGGGCATGATTTGTCAAAACAACTTAAAACAAGTTGATTTAACTAATAGCAAACTATACATAAATGTACAGCTCTACAGTTGTATCAGAGGTGCAGTGAGAGCTAGGATGTGTAAGGGTTTAATGTATAAAGGTGTGAATGTGAAAAACAAATCTATTAGAAGCCCCAAACAGAACCATACTGAATGTGAGAGAGCTGACATGTCCCTTCAGGCCATGAGGAGAAGCTGATTCAGATGTGACAGAAGTGACCTCCTGACACGTGAAAGCTGTCCCTCTTTTTTAACAGGTAGGAAAGGCTGCATCACAACATACCAGGTAGTTCACAGCTCAGCTGGTAGGAGCCATAAGGACTGAGTTGCGTAGTTAAAGTATATGAAAGTGTAACCTATATGTGAGGTCAAGCATGATAAAAGCATGGTGAAAAAAACATTTTTCATGTTACACCAATAATAATCACATTGACATTTATTTATTATATGCTTTTTTGTACACATGGTAAAGAAATTGCCCAACATTATGTAAAAGAGCATAGATTTTCTTTTTCTGTTGCATAATTTGTTTTGATGCTGTGATGCTCAATTATTCTAATAAAATTTCAAGTCATGGTTTGACACTGACAAATCAAATCAGGATTTGAATTCAGATAAATTGATGTGCTTTTTTTCAGGAGGAGATAATAAGGTCCCTGGGATCTCCGTGTTGTAACTCAAATTGCTCAAGGTTGTGCATTTACACATTATATATTTTTGTAAATCCATTCAATGGCTTTAAAACCTAGCACTGCCTGTGTACAATTCAACAAAATATGTATCACAGGTTTTATCACTTTAGGACATTTGAATCTCAATGCCAATTTTCATATTGGGCCTTTAAAGCATGCCCTAAACTGCAGGGTTGGCTGTAGCTTCAGGAGATACAGTGGATCATCCACTAATCAGAAGATTGGTTGTTCATTCTGCAGCACCTCAAGTCTGCAGGTTGAAGTGTCCTTGGGTAAAATACTGAATCCCAAATTTGCTCCAGTAGTGTAAGTGAGAGTGTGTGAGAGTGAGAGCAGGAAAAACATGTAAAGTAGTTTGGATTAAGAAAACAAACACAACATCTGGCATCTTGCATGGAAGCGTTTCCATTATGTATGTGTGTATGCGTGTGAATATGTTATCATTGTATCATGCTACATGTACTGCATTTACCATTTACACTGGACTCCCACCATTTTTGCCCACAACTGAAACAGGTCAACAGCAGACTCCATTACCACAGCACTTCACTCTCCCCTGTCTCACCTTAGAAACACCAAATACATGACAATGCTCTTCATTGCATTTTGCTTCACTCCTACCTACCGTGTGCAATGTTAATACATTTTAATCTAGCTTTATGCAATATTGTTTAACAACTGGTGGCTGTATATAAAAGTATTTTTGAAAACAATTGAACATATTGAAAAATACAAAAAGATTTGTATGTAAGATTTTAAATATTCTACATTATTAATCTCTATTAACAATGTCTTGCATGAACGTTGGATACCCAACCCCACTCATAAAGGCTGTTTCCCCATAGATGTGGCACAGAGATAAGTTCTGCAGTTATTTTCATTCTTTCTGGTAACATATTCAAACCTTGCTGGCTTGTGTTTGTGGCTGAACAATCACTTTCTTGTCACTTGAGAACCAGTCACTTGTCTTCTCTGTTATTCGAAATTTAAACCTCAGACATCTGACAAATGAGAGGTGCTTAAGTGTGGTGTATTGATATGCAATAATAGGAGGGAGTGTGTGCAGTAGCTGTTTGGTGCCTTATGTCGGTTGAGGCTGATGATTGTCTACATTTTAGAGTTTAAATGTTATGATGTGCATTTGGCAGGTTTTATTTAATTTTTTTGTCCTTATTGGGTTCAAGGAGATGCTAATAAAATCGTTAAACACTCAAATAAAGAAAAAGTGAATGGCTGTAACAAACAGTGCTGATGCTTTCCGTACAGTTCTGCTCTCATCAAATTACAGTAGCACCCTGAGTTTCTAACCACCTCATTGTCATCACGATCGCAATCTAATCGCATCGCCCCTCCGGTTTCACTTTTTTAATTTGTTTTGTTCAGTTGTCATGTAAATTGATCCTAATCACATTTTACATAATTTTGTTTCACTTCAGCACTTCATTGTAGTGGTTACAGATTTCTCGCATTCAGAAAATCAGAAGGTGTTCTAAGCAATGTTACCAGCTAAATAGCGATACCTGTCTCTGATCTTGTTGAACAGGTAAAACAGGTGGTGCAAACAGCCAATCAGAGTAGCTTATGGTAATGAGTAGAAATAAAGGAGGAGTAGAGCAGCTCAGTGTGAAACAAGAGCACCAGGCAGAACACAGCTGCTTGAACCTTTCTATTCCATGGCCAGACATTTGAATGGATTATCTGTATTCAGGTAATATAAATACAAACTTATTTAATAGCTCAAATAATATATTTAATTTAATTTGTCCACAAGATAAAGCTGTATGTGCACAGTAGAGAAATTAATTATTGTATCTACTCTACTAAAATATAGATGTAAAGTATCCAATTGTTATAAGTGATTTTTACCATTTGGTCTTAATGATTTTATGTTAAACAGGATCACTATGTGTTGTGTCCATTCGAGGTCAGCCTTCTGCCGGCCATGGTTGTCTTTCTTCTTGTTATACACTGCGAGTCTCCTGAGCACAGGTAAGAATACAAACAATTGAGCACATTTAGCAGGGCAGACAGACACAGAGACGTTGCATCTGTGTTATCCGGTAAACTGTATCATGAGGTGTGGCATGGACTAATGCATCTTTTAAGAAATGATCATTGAGACCTTCATGTCTTGTCTCTGCTGAGCGGTGCTAAGCTGTGGGCCTCTGTGGTGTAAGTTTACCCCGTGTGTTACCATGGCACTCGCTCACTGTCCAATCAGGCTTTGAAATTATTCCTCCAGATGACTGTTGATCTCTAATGTCCAGGGATTTGGGCTGGAGTGTTTTGTTCTTTTAGTATGGGTCTTAGGAGAGTAAAGAGAGTTATACTCAACACTTGGATTAAAACTGCAGAAATAAATACTAAAATTAACATTCATTTTACAATTGGTTATATCCTGACATGCAGTAGGCCACTTCTAAAACTAAACACTTGAATGCCATGAATCAGGAAAATTGGTCTTTCATTGAGCTCCCTGCTGTTGGGGCTATTTTAAGACATTTTAATACTAGAAAATAAATTCTCTTGACCTTGTGGAAGAAATGCAATTATGTGTAGATGTTTTTTTGAAGAGTTAATTCCATTCTTTGCCTCTAATTAGACATTTTTCTTGTTTGAGTGCTGCTTATTAAACCACAATATGTAGCTTTCAGCTGGGAGTCAATGACATCATGAAGTAGAATGGGATCATGGGAAGTTCTATTATCATTACCTTAACATCTGTTTTTAATAACTCAAGATATCAGAAGTTCAGATGTTGTTGTTTTTTTTTTCTAGAAGCTAGATTATCCACAGATGTTTTCTAAAGATCTGAATTTCCCCAAGGCAGTTTAGTGCTGCTTACCGAGTTAGCTCAGCTTGTTGCTCTAATAACTTAAAATCCAGGCATCCGTGACTAAAATGTTTCATCCAGTTAAAGATAAAGGGAAAAAAATGTATCATAATTTGTGAGTGACCATGAGAGAAAAAAAAATACCAACCGAAAAATATACCATGTCTAGACGCTTTAAAATATCTATAATTTAGTTTAGTATTGAGTCATAAATGTCAGAATTGGATGGACGAAGATTCATTTTGTCCCTGAACTTTTAGCACTGTCATGTGCTTTTAATGTGTATCCCTAGATAAAATATAAGTAAGTAATTCCCTATGAGGCTCACTTCTTCCTCTGCCTTCCCATTCACTCCACTCTGAGTGTGCACTCTGAGTCTCTGCCTGCAGCTTCTAAGTCCATTAGGGAGTTTCTGTTAACAGGTAACTGACTGCCATATAGTCAAGAGTAAATTGCTGGCAATGGGGGTAAGTTAAGGAAAAATCATTCGTCTTCAAGCATCATGTTTCTCTGTCATCACCTGTCATAAGCTGCTAGGCTCTATATCAGCAGGAGCCGAGACCATGTTGGCTACGGCATAAAAACTTAATATAGACCCCATCAGGTTAATCCAGGTAATGACAGATAAATATGATGAATAAATGACTGATGCTTGATGACAAATAGTTTCCCATTAACTTCTCGCATGAACTGTCAGACCTCATTTGAGCAATCTAAGTCACTATCATATATACCATCCATACAACTGTGTGCTTGGAAATCAGTAATGAGATACAGTTAATATGTGTCCATATTTATTTTCCAATACTTGTCTTGATTTTCTAAAGAATTCAACTGTGCGCGAGCGGTGCAGGTGACGTCCACAGGCTCGCAGACCGTCCAGGAGGCTGAGGGGGGGAGAGTGACTTTGGGTTGCAGATACACTTTGAGCCCTTCAGACACCGGAGAACTTGACATTGAATGGTCTGTGGTTAGTCCAGACACCACGCAGAAAGATCAAATGGTAAGATGCAGAATTAGATTGCTATATATATATAATTTATCCAGCATGTGTCAGGCATGATATATAGGGATTATAAAGCAGAATCCACCATGCCAAGACCCCTAACCCCCTTTAATGGTTTGAGTTTTCATTTATTCTTTCTACATGTTGAATTCTTGCCTGCATTCGGTCAGCTGACCTGTTGTGCACTGACTAAATTGTTCCAGGTTCATTTGACTTACTGTTTTTTTCCAATTTGCTGTGGCTGAAACAGACAGACTATTCTCAAAGCTCCAGGCACATTTAAATACCCTGAGCTCATCCACTGTGTATAACATCACAGCAAAAAGGATCCCCCTTTTAACATCCGCCAAATTGGTAAATTAACAAATTGGTCAGATGAATCCTGTACTAATGACTATTGAAGAGGGAGTTTTCCACATCTCAAATCACCAATCACACATTATCTCATGTTAAAATATATGTGGAAAAACTGATTTTGACAATATAATGAATTGGTGTGCATGTAATGATTTGCACAGAACAAGAGCAAGAACTTATGTCTACACTTTAGGAGGGTACAGCTTGTAGAAGTTTCTCAGGGTTTGTACTTATTTGAAGTAAATCATTTTGCATTTAAGAAATGAGCCAAAAATATGTTGCACAAATTGAATGTTTCCCCTAAATTTAGTACCAAATTACATATTTCTTTACAGTAAATTATTTGTATTGCAAATCTATTGCAAATACCCGCAAATCGGACCTACAAACAAAACTTTGACAGTGCTGGATTTAAACTAATAATGAAGGTTAGAAAACATAATACAACATTAGTAACAACCAGTAGTGACATCTATTGTGAAAATCAGAAACTTTAATACATCTACTCTGATTCAGATGTCACGTTGCTTTTTAAATTATTACTCATATGATGTGCTTGTGCCTCTACATCAGAATTTAGGCCAGGGGACGGCAGTGGGGACGAACTCCTACCACCTATTAAAGTTCACAGTTGTTTATCCCATTCATCCTTTTGAATTAAAAAACATTATTGATGGAGACTTTATAGGAGATTTTTTTCTCTACCACCACCCTTAGGCAGTAAGCATTTTTCTATCACATTCAGAGCCAGCCAGTACTGGTCACTCTGGACAAGTGACCAGTAGTGGCTCAGACTGATCCACTCTATCCACTCAAGAATTAAAGCTGCCTAAATCGATTTTTTGCCGTTTATGCAAAGGAATTTAAAGCAATCTGATATACACAGACATATTATCACACTTCAAAGCTGTTATGGAAGCAGCATCATTCTTAGACAAAGCACAAAGCATGTATTTGGGATCATTATTATATCTTCTGTTTGGTGCTGAGCATGTAGTATTTAGTGGTTTTATTAGTGAAAACACCTACCTATTGATGTCAGAAACCAGGTTGATGAAAGTGCAGACACTGAACAGAAAAATAAATGTCCATAAAACCAAACAATGACATAAAAGATACCCTTTTTTTCCATATAGCTTCATTGTTTTTGATATTTCTCAGTGGGTTTGTCACTGTGAAGAAACTCTTTCATGTTACATTTAGTAATTTGTTTTAATGAATATGGATGGTAATTCTCTATATTTTTTGTCAGCTAAATCTACAATGAATGCATCTGACTTACTTAAGTATTGCTCATGTATTCAGAGCCTGATATATCATATTACTTAGTGCTTACTTTGCTGTAGAGCTCTTTTTGTGTCCAGAAACAAAAGAGCACAGCAATGAGTCACACTACAACAGTGGGTGATATGTTCCTGAAGAGAACAGTTATAGAGCTTGTTTAGAAATGGCTTGCTATGCCCCAGTATACAGGGATTGGATGATAAAGATGCAGATTAGAAGTCACACTCAAATATTCGTCCAGGGACAGATCATACAGACACAGTCACACAAACCACAGGGGCAAAGCTAGAGAGATTTGGAATACAGCCACGGCTAAAAACATCCAACTCCCCCTACAAATCAAACATTTTCTCCAAAATGCTTCATAATTAGGGCAAAAAGAAAGGTGAGTGAGTGTATAAGAATTCACATTTTCTAAAACTTCCTTGTGATGGATCTCTAAATCTAAGATGTTATGCACCAATGGATGAGTTTCTGTTTGGAGTTATGCATTTAGGCCCAAAAGAAGCTAATTGTAAATGGTGAACACAGCAGGGCGAAAGCAAGCTGGAGCCAACATAGAGATTTCAACGTGCTGCAGAGCAAGCAGCCGGGAGGGCTTCTTGTTCAAGTGTGCTGCATTTTACCTGGGGTTTCCTGGATTTTATATTGAGAAGTAAGAAAGTGGATGATCAATGCACTGTTCACCCCCCTGTAGCAACACAGTGGCAGTCCCACTGTACCAGCATCCACCTCAAACTGAAAGGGGGTCATACTATACTATGTAGATCAAAAAGGTGATCCTATACTATGTCGCATAAAAAA
Organism: Eupleurogrammus muticus; assembly: GCA_036785175.1. NCBI lineage: Eukaryota > Metazoa > Chordata > Actinopteri > Scombriformes > Trichiuridae > Eupleurogrammus > Eupleurogrammus muticus. Next base: position 16,833,134 of record JAYKQN010000013.1, on the reverse strand, counting down.
GGTCATACTGTCCCTTACGAAAATTAACCATGGCTTTACCATGGGAAATACCGTGGTTTTACCATGGTTTTTTGGGTCATGGTTTACCATGGTTTTTTTGTGGTAACCATGGTTATACTATGGTTTTTATGTAGTAACCATGGTTCTACCATGGTTTTTGGAAGTACCATGAACCAACCATAGTAATACTATGGTATCCAAAAACCATGGTAGAACCATGGTTACTACATAAAAACCATAGTATAACCATGGTTACCACAAAAAAACCATGGTTAACCATGGTTACCCAAAAAACCATGGTAAAACCACGGTATTTCCCATGGTAAAGCCATGGTTAATTTTCGTAAGGGGTACTATGTTGTCCAAAAAGGGTCATATTATTTATGTCGCTCCAAAGAGGGCATACTATAATATTTTTAACATAAAAAGTTCATACTATAGCATATTGCATGAAAATCGTCATATGAGTATATCATTCAAAACGACAAAAGAGGTCATATTATACTATGTCGCTCAAAATGGTTCATATTATACTATGTCGCTCCAAAACGGTTATACTGTAGTATTCTGGAAACAAAAAGTTCATACTATAGCATATTGCATGAAAATCGTCATATGAGTGTATCACTCAAAAGGACATACTATAGTATGTGCTCAAAAAAGGTCATATTATACTATGTTGCTCAAAATGGTTCATATTATACTATGTCGCTCAAAATGGTTCATATTATACTATGTCACTCAAAATGGTTCATATTACACTATGTCGCTCCAAAGAGGGCATACTATAATATTTTTTACATAAAAAGTTTCTACTATAGCATATTGCATGAAAATCGTCATATGAGTATATCACTCAAAACGACATAAAGTGGTCATATTATACTATGTCGCTCAAAATGGTTCATATTATACTATGTCGCTCCAAAACAGTCATACTGTAGTATTCTGGAAACAAAAAGTTCATACTATAGCATATTGCATGAAAATTGTCATATGAGTATATCACTCAAAACGACATACCTTTTTTGTGCTCAAAAGTGGTCATATTATACTATGTCGCTCAAAATGGTTCATATTATACTATGTCGCTCCAAAGAGGGCATACTATAATATTTTTAACATAAAAAGTTCCTACTATAGCATATTGCATGAAAATCGTCATATGAGTATATCACTCAAAAGGACATACTATAGTATGTGCTCAAAAAAGGTCATATTAGACTATGTCGCTCAAAATGGTTCATATTATACTATGTCGCTCGAAAACAGTCATACTATAGTATTCTGGAAACAAAAAGTTCATACTATAGCATATTGCATTAAAAATTGTCATATGAGTATATCACTCAAAACGACATACCTTTTTTGTGCTCAAAAGTGGTCATATTATACTATGTCGCTCAAAATGGTTCATATTATACTATGTCACTCCAAAGAGGGCATACTATAATATTTTTAACATAAAAAGTTCCTACTATAGCATATTGCATGAAAATCGTCATATGAGTATATCACTCAAAAGGACATACTATAGTATGTGCTCAAAAGTGGTCATATTATACTATGTCGCTCAAAATGGTTCATATTATACTATGTCGATCCAAAACAGTCATACTGTAATATTCTGGAAACAAAAAGTTCATACTATAGCATATTGCATGAAAATCGTCATATGAGTATATCACTCAAAACGACATACTATAGTATGTGCTCAAAAAAGGTCATATTATACCATGTCGCTCAAAATGGTTCATATTATACTATGTCGCTCCAAAGAGGGCATACTATAATATTTTTAACATAAAAAGTTCCTACTATAGCATATTGCATGAAAATCGTCATATGAGTATATCACTCAAAACGACATACTATAGTATGTGCTCAAAAGTGGTCATATTATACTATGTCGCTCAAAATGGTTCATATTATACTATGTCGCTCCAAAACAGTCATACTGTAGTATTCTGGAAACAAAAAGTTCATACTATAGCATATAGCATGAAAATCGTCATATGAGTATATCACTCAAAACGACATACTATAGTATGTGCTCAAAAAAGGTCATATTATACCATGTCGCTCAAAATGGTTCATATTATACTATGTCGCTCCAAAGAGGGCACACTATAATATTTTTAACATAAAAAGTTCCTACTATAGCATATTGCATGAAAATCGTCATATGAGTATATCATTCAAAATGAGATACTATAGTATGTGCTCAAAAGAGGTTATATTATACTATGTCGCTCAAAATGGTTCATATTATACTATGTCGCTCCAAAACAGTCATACTGTAGTATTCTGGAAACAAAAAGTTCCTACTATAGCATATTGCATGAAAATTGTCATATGAGTATATCACTCAAAACGACATACCTTTTTTGTGCTCAAAAGTGGTCATATTATACTATGTCGCTCAAAATGGTTCATATTATACTATGTCGCTCCAAAGAGGGCATACTATAATATTTTTAACATAAAAAGTTCCTACTATAGCATATTGCATGAAAATCGTCATATGAGTATATCACTCAAAAGGACATACTATAGTATGTGCTCAAAAAAGGTCATATTAGACTATGTCGCTCAAAATGGTTCATATTATACTATGTCGCTCGAAAACAGTCATACTATAGTATTCTGGAAACAAAAAGTTCATACTATAGCATATTGCATTAAAAATTGTCATATGAGTATATCACTCAAAACGACATACCTTTTTTGTGCTCAAAAGTGGTCATATTATACTATGTCGCTCAAAATGGTTCATATTATACTATGTCACTCCAAAGAGGGCATACTATAATATTTTTAACATAAAAAGTTCCTACTATAGCATATTGCATGAAAATCGTTATATGAGTATATCACTCAAAAGGACATACTATAGTATGTGCTTAAAAGTGGTCATATTATACCATGTCGCTCAAAATGGTTCATATTATACTATGTCGATCCAAAACAGTCATACTGTAATATTCTGGAAACAAAAAGTTCATACTATAGCATATTGCATGAAAATCGTCATATGAGTATATCACTCAAAACGACATACTATAGTATATGCTTAAAAAAGGTCATATTATACTATGTCGCTCAAAATGGTTCATATTATACTATGTCGCTCCAAAGAGGGCATACTATAATATTTTTAACATAAAAAGTTTCTACTATAGCATATAGCATGAAAATCGTCATATGAGTATATCACTCAAAACGACATACTATAGTATGTGCTCAAAAGTGGTCATATTATACTATGTCGCTCAAAATGGTTCATATTATACTATGTCGCTCCAAAGAGGGCATACTATAATATTTTTAACATAAAAAGTTCCTACTATAGCATATTGCATGAAAATCGCCATATGAGTATATCACTCAAAACGACATACTATAGTATGTGCTCAAAAGTGGTCATATTATACCATGTCGCTCAAAATGGTTCATATTATACTATGTCGATCCAAAACAGTCATACTGTAGTATTCTGGAAACAAAAAGTTCATACTATAGCATATAGCATGAAAATCGTCATATGAGTATATCACTCAAAACGACATACTATAGTATATGCTTAAAAAAGGTCATATTATACTATGTCGCTCAAAATGGTTCATATTACACTATGTCACTCCAAAACGATCATACTGTAGTATTCTGGAAACAAAAAGTTCATACTATAGCATATAGCATGAAAATCGTCATATGAGTATATCACTCAAAACGACATACTATAGTATGTGCTCAAAAAAGGTCATATTATACCATGTCGCTCAAAATGGTTCATATTATACTATGTCGCTCCAAAGAGGGCATACTATAATATTTTTAACATAAAAAGTTCCTACTATAGCATATTGCATGAAAATCGTCATATGAGTATATCACTCAAAACGACATACTATAGTATGTGCTCAAAAAAGGTCATATTATACCATGTCGCTCAAAATGGTTCATATTATACTATGTCGCTCCAAAGAGGGCATACTATAATATTTTTAACATAAAAAGTTCCTACTATAGCATATTGCATGAAAATCGTCATATGAGTATATCATTCAAAACGACATACTATAGTATGTGCTCAAAAGTGGTCATATTATACTATGTCGCTCAAAATGGTTCATATTATACTATGTCGCTCCAAAACAGTCATACTGTAGTATTCTGGAAACAAAAAGTTCATACTATAGCATATTGCATGAAAATCGTCATATGAGTATATCACTCAAAACGACATACCTTTTTTGTGCTCAAAAGTGGTCATATTATACTATGTCGCTCAAAATGGTTCATATTATACTATGTCGCTCCAAAGAGGGCATACTATAATATTTTTAACATAAAAAGTTCCTACTATAGCATATTGCATGAAAATCGTCATATGAGTATATCACTCAAAACGACATACTATAGTATGTGCTCAAAAGTGGTCATATTATACTATGTCGCTCAAAATGGTTCATATTATACTATGTCGCTCCAAAACAGTCATACTGTAGTATTCTGGAAACAAAAAGTTCATACTATAGCATATAGCATGAAAATCGTCATATGAGTATATCACTCAAAACGACATACTATAGTATATGCTTAAAAAAGGTCATATTATACTATGTCGCTCAAAATGGTTCATATTATACTATGTCGCTCCAAAGAGGTCATACTATAATATTTTTAACATAAAAAGTTCCTACTATAGCATATTGCATGAAAATCGTCATATGAGTATATCACTCAAAACGACATACCTTTTTTGTGCTCAAAAGTGGTCATATTATACTATGTCGCTCAAAATGGTTCATATTATACTATGTCGCTCCAAAGAGGGCATACTATAATATTTTTAACATAAAAAGTTCCTACTATAGCATATTGCATGAAAATCGTCATATGAGTATATCACTCAAAAGGACATACTATAGTATGTGCTCAAAAAAGGTTATATTATACTATGTCGCTCAAAATGGTTCATATTATACTATGTCGCTCCAAAACAGTCATACTGTAGTATTCTGGAAACAAAAAGTTCATACTATAGCATATAGCATGAAAATCGTCATATGAGTATATCACTCAAAACGACATACCTTTTTTGTGCTCAAAAGTGGTCATATTATACTATGTCGCTCAAAATGGTTCATATTATACTATGTCGCCCCAAAACAGTCATACTGTAATATTCTGGAAACAAAAAGTTCATACTATAGCATATAGCATGAAAATCGTCATATGAGTATATCACTCAAAACGACATACTATGATATGTGCTCAAAAGTGGTCATATTATACTATGTCGCTCAAAATGGTTCATATTATACTATGTCGCTCCAAAGAGGTCATACTATAATATTTTTAACATAAAAAGTTCCTACTATAGCATATTGCATGAAAATCGTCATATGAGTATATCACTCAAAACGACATACCTTTTTTGTGCTCAAAAGTGGTCATATTATACTATGTCGCTCAAAATGGTTCATATTATACTATGTCGCTCCAAAACAGTCATACTGTAGTATTCTGGAAACAAAAAGTTCATACTATAGCATATAGCATGAAAATCGTCATATGAGTATATCACTCAAAACGACATACTATAGTATGTGCTCAAAAAAGGTCATATTAGACTATGTCGCTCAAAATGGTTCATATTATACTATGTCGCTCGAAAACAGTCATACTATAGTATTCTGGAAACAAAAAGTTCATACTATAGCATATAGCATGAAAATCGTCATATGAGTATATCACTCAAAACGACATACTATAGTATGTGCTCAAAAGTGGTCATATTATACTATGTCGCTCAAAATGGTTCATATTATACTATGTCGCTCCAAAGAGGGCATACTATAATATTTTTAACATAAAAAGTTCCTACTATAGCATATTGCATGAAAATCGTCATATGAGTATATCACTCAAAAGGACATACTATAGTATGTGCTCAAAAAAGGTCATATTAGACTATGTCGCTCAAAATGGTTCATATTATACTATGTCGCTCCAAAACAGTCATACTGTAGTATTCTGGAAACAAAAAGTTCATACTATAGCATATAGCATGAAAATCGTCATATGAGTATATCACTCAAAACGACATACCTTTTTTGTGCTCAAAAGTGGTCATATTATACTATGTCGCTCAAAATGGTTCATATTATACTATGTCGCTCCAAAGAGGGCATACTATAATATTTTTAACATAAAAAGTTCCTACTATAGCATATTGCATGAAAATCGTCATATGAGTATATCATTCAAAACGACATACTATAGTATGTGCTCAAAAGAGGTTATATTATACTATGTCGCTCAAAATGGTTCATATTATACTATGTCGCTCCAAAACAGTCATACTGTAGTATTCTGGAAACAAAAAGTTCATACTATAGCATATAGCATGAAAATCGTCATATGAGTATATCACTCAAAACGACATACTATAGTATGTGCTCAAAAGTGGTCATATTATACTATGTCGCTCAAAATGGTTCATATTATACTATGTCGCTCCAAAGAGGGCACACTATAATATTTTTAACATAAAAAGTTCCTACTATAGCATATTGCATGAAAATCGTCATATGAGTATATCATTCAAAACGACATACTATAGTATGTGCTCAAAAGAGGTTATATTATACTATGTCGCTCAAAATGGTTCATATTATACTATGTCGCTCCAAAACAGTCATACTGTAGTATTCTGGAAACAAAAAGTTCCTACTATAGCATATTGCATGAAAATTGTCATATGAGTATATCACTCAAAACGACATACCTTTTTTGTGCTCAAAAGTGGTCATATTATACTATGTCGCTCAAAATGGTTCATATTATACTATGTCGCTCCAAAGAGGGCATACTATAATATTTTTAACATAAAAAGTTCCTACTATAGCATATTGCATGAAAATCGTCATATGAGTATATCACTCAAAACGACATACTATAGTATGTGCTCAAAAGTGGTCATATTATACCATGTCGCTCAAAATGGTTCATATTATACTATGTCGACCCAAAACAGTCATACTGTAGTATTCTGGAAACAAAAAGTTCATACTATAGCATATTGCATGAAAATTGTCATATGAGTATATCACTCAAAACGACATACCTTTTTTGTGCTCAAAAGTGGTCATATTATACTATGTCGCTCAAAATGGTTCATATTATACTATGTCGCTCCAAAGAGGTCATACTATAATATTTTTAACATAAAAAGTTCCTACTATAGCATATTGCATGAAAATCGTCATATGAGTATATCACTCAAAACGACATACTATAGTATGTGCTCAAAAAAGGTCATATTATACCATGTCACTCAAAATGGTTCATATTATACTATGTCGCTCCAAAGAGGGCATACTATAATATTTTTAACATAAAAAGTTCATACTATAGCATATTGCATGAAAATCGTCATATGAGTATATCACTCAAAACGACATACTATAGTATGTGCTCAAAAGTGGTCATATTAGACTATGTCGCTCAAAATGGTTCATATTATACTATGTCGCTCGAAAACAGTCATACTATAGTATTCTGGAAACAAAAAGTTCATACTATAGCATATAGCATGAAAATCGTCATATGAGTATATCACTCAAAACGACATACTATAGTATGTGCTCAAAAGTGGTCATATTATACTATGTCGCTCAAAATGGTTCATATTATACTATGTCGCTCCAAAGAGGGCATACTATAATATTTTTAACATAAAAAGTTCCTACTATAGCATATTGCATGAAAATCGCCATATGAGTATATCACTCAAAACGACATACTATAGTATGTGCTCAAAAGTGGTCATATTATACCATGTCGCTCAAAATGGTTCATATTATACTATGTCGATCCAAAACAGTCATACTGTAGTATTCTGGAAACAAAAAGTTCATACTATAGCATATTGCATGAAAATTGTCATATGAGTATATCACTCAAAACGACATACCTTTTTTGTGCTCAAAAGTGGTCATATTATACTATGTCGCTCAAAATGGTTCATATTATACTATGTCGCTCCAAAACAGTCATACTGTAGTATTCTGGAAACAAAAAGTTCCTACTATAGCATATTGCATGAAAATTGTCATATGAGTATATCACTCAAAACGACATACCTTTTTTGTGCTCAAAAGTGGTCATATTATACTATGTCGCTCAAAATGGTTCATATTATACTATGTCGCTCCAAAGAGGGCATACTATAATATTTTTAACATAAAAAGTTCCTACTATAGCATATTGCATGAAAATCGTCATATGAGTATATCACTCAAAAGGACATACTATAGTATGTGCTTAAAAGTGGTCATATTATACCATGTCGCTCAAAATGGTTCATATTATACTATGTCGCCCCAAAGAGGGCATACTATAATATTTTTAACATAAAAAGTTTCTACTATAGCATATTGCATGAAAATCGTCATATGAGTATATCACTCAAAAGGACATACTATAGTATGTGCTCAAAAGTGGTCATATTATACTATGTCGCTCAAAATGGTTCATATTATACTATGTCGCCCCAAAACAGTCATACTGTAGTATTCTGGAAACAAAAAATTCATACTATAGCATATTGCATGAAAATCGTCATATGAGTATATCACTCAAAACGACATACCTTTTTTGTGCTCAAAAGTGGTCATATTATACTATGTCGCTCAAAATGGTTCATATTATACTATGTCGCCCCAAAACAGTCATACTGTAGTATTCTGGAAACAAAAAATTCATACTATAGCATATTGCATGAAAATCGTCATATGAGTATATCACTCAAAACGACATACTATAGTATGTGCTCAAAAGTGGTCATATTAGACTATGTCGCTCAAAATGGTTCATATTATACTATGTCGCTCGAAAACAGTCATACTATAGTATTCTGGAAACAAAAAGTTCATACTATAGCATATAGCATGAAAATCGTCATATGAGTATATCACTCAAAACGACATACTATAGTATGTGCTCAAAAGTGGTCATATTATACTATGTCGCTCAAAATGGTTCATATTATACTATGTCGCTCCAAAGAGGGCATACTATAATATTTTTAACATAAAAAGTTCCTACTATAGCATATTGCATGAAAATCGCCATATGAGTATATCACTCAAAACGACATACTATAGTATGTGCTCAAAAGTGGTCATATTATACCATGTCGCTCAAAATGGTTCATATTATACTATGTCGATCCAAAACAGTCATACTGTAGTATTCTGGAAACAAAAAGTTCATACTATAGCATATTGCATGAAAATTGTCATATGAGTATATCACTCAAAACGACATACCTTTTTTGTGCTCAAAAGTGGTCATATTATACTATGTCGCTCAAAATGGTTCATATTATACTATGTCGCTCCAAAACAGTCATACTGTAGTATTCTGGAAACAAAAAGTTCCTACTATAGCATATTGCATGAAAATTGTCATATGAGTATATCACTCAAAACGACATACCTTTTTTGTGCTCAAAAGTGGTCATATTAGACTATGTCGCTCAAAATGGTTCATATTATACTATGTCGCTCGAAAACAGTCATACTATAGTATTCTGGAAACAAAAAGTTCATACTATAGCATATAGCATGAAAATCGTCATATGAGTATATCACTCAAAACGACATACTATAGTATGTGCTCAAAAGTGGTCATATTATACTATGTCGCTCAAAATGGTTCATATTATACTATGTCGCTCCAAAGAGGGCATACTATAATATTTTTAACATAAAAAGTTCCTACTATAGCATATTGCATGAAAATCGTCATATGAGTATATCACTCAAAAGGACATACTATAGTATGTGCTCAAAAGTGGTCATATTATACTATGTCGCTCAAAATGGTTCATATTATACTATGTCGCTCCAAAGAGGGCACACTATAATATTTTTAACATAAAAAGTTCCTACTATAGCATATTGCATGAAAATCGTCATATGAGTATATCATTCAAAACGACATACTATAGTATGTGCTCAAAAGAGGTTATATTATACTATGTCGCTCAAAATGGTTCATATTATACTATGTCGCTCCAAAACAGTCATACTGTAGTATTCTGGAAACAAAAAGTTCCTACTATAGCATATTGCATGAAAATTGTCATATGAGTATATCACTCAAAACGACATACCTTTTTTGTGCTCAAAAGTGGTCATATTATACTATGTCGCTCAAAATGGTTCATATTATACTATGTCGCTCCAAAGAGGGCATACTATAATATTTTTAACATAAAAAGTTCCTACTATAGCATATTGCATGAAAATCGTCATATGAGTATATCACTCAAAACGACATACTATAGTATGTGCTCAAAAGTGGTCATATTATACTATGTCGCTCAAAATGGTTCATATTATACTATGTCGCTCCAAAACAGTCATACTGTAGTATTCTGGAAACAAAAAGTTCCTACTATAGCATATTGCATGAAAATTGTCATATGAGTATATCACTCAAAACGACATACCTTTTTTGTGCTCAAAAGTGGTCATATTAGACTATGTCGCTCAAAATGGTTCATATTATACTATGTCGCTCGAAAACAGTCATACTATAGTATTCTGGAAACAAAAAGTTCATACTATAGCATATAGCATGAAAATCGTCATATGAGTATATCACTCAAAACGACATACTATAGTATGTGCTCAAAAGTGGTCATATTATACTATGTCGCTCAAAATGGTTCATATTATACTATGTCGCTCCAAAGAGGGCATACTATAATATTTTTAACATAAAAAGTTCCTACTATAGCATATTGCATGAAAATCGTCATATGAGTATATCACTCAAAACGACATACTATAGTATGTGCTCAAAAGTGGTCATATTATACTATGTCGCTCAAAATGGTTCATATTATACTATGTCGCTCCAAAGAGGGCACACTATAATATTTTTAACATAAAAAGTTCCTACTATAGCATATTGCATGAAAATCGTCATATGAGTATATCATTCAAAACGACATACTATAGTATGTGCTCAAAAGAGGTTATATTATACTATGTCGCTCAAAATGGTTCATATTATACTATGTCGCTCCAAAACAGTCATACTGTAGTATTCTGGAAACAAAAAGTTCCTACTATAGCATATTGCATGAAAATTGTCATATGAGTATATCACTCAAAACGACATACCTTTTTTGTGCTCAAAAGTGGTCATATTATACTATGTCGCTCAAAATGGTTCATATTATACTATGTCGCTCCAAAGAGGGCATACTATAATATTTTTAACATAAAAAGTTCCTACTATAGCATATTGCATGAAAATCGTCATATGAGTATATCACTCAAAACGACATACTATAGTATGTGCTCAAAAGTGGTCATATTATACCATGTCGCTCAAAATGGTTCATATTATACTATGTCGACCCAAAACAGTCATACTGTAGTATTCTGGAAACAAAAAGTTCATACTATAGCATATTGCATGAAAATTGTCATATGAGTATATCACTCAAAACGACATACCTTTTTTGTGCTCAAAAGTGGTCATATTATACTATGTCGCTCAAAATGGTTCATATTATACTATGTCGCTCCAAAGAGGTCATACTATAATATTTTTAACATAAAAAGTTCCTACTATAGCATATTGCATGAAAATCGTCATATGAGTATATCACTCAAAACGACATACTATAGTATATGCTTAAAAAAGGTCATATTATACTATGTCGCTCAAAATGGTTCATATTATACTATGTCGCTCCAAAACAGTCATACTGTAGTATTCTGGAAACAAAAAGTTCCTACTATAGCATATTGCATGAAAATTGTCATATGAGTATATCACTCAAAACGACATACCTTTTTTGTGCTCAAAAGTGGTCATATTATACCATGTCGCTCAAAATGGTTCATATTATACTATGTCGACCCAAAACAGTCATACTGTAGTATTCTGGAAACAAAAAGTTCATACTATAGCATATTGCATGAAAATTGTCATATGAGTATATCACTCAAAACGACATACCTTTTTTGTGCTCAAAAGTGGTCATATTATACTATGTCGCTCAAAATGGTTCATATTATACTATGTCGCTCCAAAGAGGTCATACTATAATATTTTTAACATAAAAAGTTCCTACTATAGCATATTGCATGAAAATCGTCATATGAGTATATCACTCAAAACGACATACTATAGTATATGCTTAAAAAAGGTCATATTATACCATGTCGCTCAAAATGGTTCATATTATACTATGTCGCCCCAAAGAGGGCATACTATAATATTTTTAACATAAAAAGTTTCTACTATAGCATATTGCATGAAAATCGTCATATGAGTATATCACTCAAAAGGACATACTATAGTATGTGCTCAAAAGTGGTCATATTATACTATGTCGCTCAAAATGGTTCATATTATACTATGTCGCCCCAAAGAGGGCATACTATAATATTTTTAACATAAAAAGTTTCTACTATAGCATATTGCATGAAAATCGTCATATGAGTATATCACTCAAAAGGACATACTATAGTATGTGCTCAAAAGTGGTCATATTATACTATGTCGCTCAAAATGGTTCATATTATACTATGTCGCCCCAAAACAGTCATACTGTAGTATTCTGGAAACAAAAAATTCATACTATAGCATATTGCATGAAAATCGTCATATGAGTATATCACTCAAAACGACATACTATAGTATGTGCTCAAAAGTGGTCATATTATACTATGTCGCTCAAAATGGTTCATATTATACTATGTCGCTCCAAAACAGTCATACTGTAATATTCTGGAAACAAAAAGTTCATACTATAGCATATAGCATGAAAATCGTCATATGAGTATATCACTCAAAACGACATACTATAGTATGTGCTCAAAAGTGGTCATATTATACTATGTCGCTCAAAATGGTTCATATTATACTATGTCGCTCCAAAGAGGTCATACTATAATATTTTTAACATAAAAAGTTCCTACTATAGCATATTGCATGAAAATCGTCATATGAGTATATCACTCAAAACGACATACCTTTTTTGTGCTCAAAAGTGGTCATATTATACTATGTCGCTCAAAATGGTTCATATTATACTATGTCGCTCGAAAACAGTCATACTATAGTATTCTGGAAACAAAAAGTTCATACTATAGCATATTGCATTAAAAATTGTCATATGAGTATATCACTCAAAACGACATACCTTTTTTGTGCTCAAAAGTGGTCATATTATACTATGTCGCTCAAAATGGTTCATATTATACTATGTCGCTCCAAAGAGGGCATACTATAATATTTTTAACATAAAAAGTTTCTACAATAGCATATTGCATGAAAATCGTCATATGAGTATATCACTCAAAAGGACATACTATAGTATGTGCTTAAAAGTGGTCATATTATACCATGTCGCTCAAAATGGTTCATATTATACTATGTCGATCCAAAACAGTCATACTGTAGTATTCTGGAAACAAAAAGTTCATACTATAGCATATTGCATGAAAATCGTCATATGAGTATATCACTCAAAACGACATACTATAGTATGTGCTCAAAAGTGGTCATATTATACTATGTCGCTCAAAATGGTTCATATTATACTATGTCGCTCCAAAGAGGGCATACTATATTTTTAACATAAAAAGTTCCTACTATAGCATATTGCATGAAAATCGTCATATGAGTATATCACTCAAAACGACATACTATAGTATGTGCTCAAAAGTGGTCATATTATACTATGTCGCTCAAAATGGTTCATATTATACTATGTCGCTCCAAAACAGTCATACTGTAGTATTCTGGAAACAAAAAGTTCCTACTATAGCATATTGCATGAAAATCGTCATATGAGTATATCACTCAAAACGACATACGTATGTAACGTATGTGCTCAAAAGTGGTCATATTATACTATGTCGCTCAAAATGGTTCATATTATACTATGTCGCTCCAAAGAGGGCATACTATAATATTTTTAACATAAAAAGTTTCTACTATAGCATATTGCATGAAAATCGTCATATGAGTATATCACTCAAAAGGACATACTATAGTATGTGCTCAAAAGTGGTCATATTATACTATGTCGCTCAAAATGGTTCATATTATACTATGTCGCTCCAAAACAGTCATACTGTAGTATTCTGGAAACAAAAAGTTCATACTATAGCATATTGCATGAAAATCGTCATATGAGTATATCACTCAAAACGACATGCTATAGTATGTGCTCAAAAGTGGTCATATTATACTATGTCGCTCAAAATGGTTCATATTATACTATGTCGCTCCAAAACAGTCATACTGTAGTATTCTGGAAACAAAAAGTTCATACTATAGCATATAGCATGAAAATCGTCATATGAGTATATCACTCAAAACGACATACTATAGTATGTGCTCAAAAGTGGTCATATTATACTATGTCGCTCAAAATGGTTCATATTATACTATGTCGCCCCAAAACAGTCATACTGTAGTATTCTGGAAACAAAAAATTCATACTATAGCATATTGCATGAAAATCGTCATATGAGTATATCACTCAAAACGACATACTATAGTATGTGCTCAAAAGTGGTCATATTAGACTATGTCGCTCAAAATGGTTCATATTATACTATCTCGCTCGAAAACAGTCATACTATAGTATTCTGGAAACAAAAAGTTCATACTATAGCATATTGCATGAAAATCGTCATATGAGTATATCACTCAAAACGACATACCTTTTTTGTGCTCAAAAGTGGTCATATTATACTATGTCGCTCAAAATGGTTCATATTATACTAGGTCGATCCAAAGAGGGCATACTATAATATTTTTAACATAAAAAGTTCATACTATAGCATATTGCATAAAAATCATCATGTGAGTATATCACTCAAAACGACATACTATAGTGTGCTCAAAAAAGGTCATATTATACTATGTCGCTCACAAAATTTCATTGTATACTATGTGGCCCAACAAAAGTCATACCATATTATATTGCTCAAAAATGGTCACAGTACACTCACTTAATACAATAATTAAAAACATTCAATTCAATTGAAATCAATTTTATTTGTTTTGCACAGAATCACCAATCTGGGATTTTCCCAAGTGGGCTTTACAGTTTCTACATAAGCAACATAACATCCCCTGTGCTTAGACCCTCACATCGTACAAGCTAAGACATCCTGAAAAAAAAAAAAAAACTTTAACAAGGAGAACAAAACAACGGAAAAACTCTCCAAAATATACCAGAGGAGGTATCCCATTTCTAGGACAAACAGCTGTGCAATGTTTGATGCTAACAGCATGGAACCAATACATTCGAATAGGAAAAGTTGAACATAACATCAAATGTAATAACAGAGATATAATCAATTGTGGTGTATGTGAACGATACTATAGCTCAATAAACAACATACTATACTATGCCTCCCAAAAAAGGTCATACGATATTATATTGCTTTAAAAAGGTCATACTATAGTATATGTCTTAACAAAGGTCATAATATACTTACTTATTACAAGCAATGTGCACTGCGAGATTAATTAACATTCAATTCACTTCAATTAAATTTTGTTTGTTTGGCACAGAAAGACAAATCACAGATTTGCCCCAATGGAGCAACATAACATCCCCATGGCCCTAGACCCTCACATTGGATGGAAACAATACATTTTGAACAGGAAATGTTGAATATGACATCAAATGCAGCCCAAAAAAAATCTTGGTATACTTTCTGCGTACATGTCATACAGTCAGTTTGATCTTCTAAAGCAGGTTGTGAAGTTGAATAGCTTTGTTTACTGTCCGTTATATTCTTTTTCTTTGAAGTCAATAATGAAGCCAGGAGAGCTTTACCCAACAGGCTTGTTTGTTCTCCCATACACATCATGCAGTGTGAACACTGTCTTCTCAAATATTCAGAAATGCTGATTCTTCCCTCTTTTTCCTGCTGTTAATGACGATCTGAGAAATGAATAAGGCTGGTCACATACACCAGTGACAGGTGTTCCCCAGGTGTTCTGCTGTACTCAAAAAAGTCTCTGTATCTATAGTTTTCCATTCTCCAAAATTTGTGAAGATAGGCATTAGAGAAAAATTGCATGAAAATGATCACCGAAGAAGTTATTTCTCGTACAG
Organism: Eupleurogrammus muticus; assembly: GCA_036785175.1. Lineage (NCBI taxonomy): Eukaryota > Metazoa > Chordata > Actinopteri > Scombriformes > Trichiuridae > Eupleurogrammus > Eupleurogrammus muticus. The sequence goes on along the minus strand of JAYKQN010000013.1, from coordinate 16,816,951 downwards.
AACCTGTTGATATCAGGTGTGTCGACGCTACACTGCTCCACAGTTCCACATTTACAGCTTTATTAGAGATTCAATAGAAAAAAAGCTAATATGTTAGTAAGAACGGAGTAATCCGCATGTTGTACTGCAGTTACGCTACATTCAATTTTGAGCATAATCACATTAACATAATCCGAGTACGCTGTTTATTCGGGTACTGCTTTACTCACATTATTGCCTTAATCACGTTTCAAATCAAATTAACTGTGTGCAGATAAACATGTCCAATGTGCATGGGGTGGTTGAATAAAAGAAGGTACATTTCTGAGACAAAGTCAAGTCTAAGTAATTAAAAGGACTTACTCTTACACCCTTCAAAGATCAAAATTTCCTTGCATGGGATACTGTAGAAATCAGCTATAGAACCAGACATGGAGAACTCTACGCAATGGAAGTGGGGAGAGGTTAACCTTATCCAACAGATCGGTGACCTTGTGCTGGTTATTGTGCATGTTGTTTAACTGGGGGATGGTCACCAACATAGATGTCACAGGAGAGGTCAGTGGTGCATAAGAGAGTGTCTAAAACACATGTTTTCTCACACTTCAATCTCCCTAAAAGGGAGGAAGGTAGGCAATATGACTTAATACATGAATAAGATGTCATACAGCAAACTGACAAAACACTGCAAATGGAACAGTATTAGGCTTAAGACACATTCACAACATTTTAAGTAAGATGTGGTCATTGTTGCTTTGCCTCTAGGTATGAAAAAATGAAAATCAGCAGCCTCATCTTTTACTGGGGAAATTTGAACATTGCAACTGATCTTGTCGATTTAAACATGTCTAGTGCCGTGTCCATTGTTGTCTTGTGACACCTCTGTATTTTGTTTTCCATCAGCTCATGTCTTATTCTGGTGGCACCAAATACATCCACGGCAACCACGCTCTTGCAAATGAGTTGAGCTTTGCCGCCCCTGACCCCTCCATGGGTGACGCTTCGCTCGCCATCGCTCCGCTGGCTCCCGCCCATAGTGCCACCTATCAGTGTAAAGTGAAGAAATCACCAGGATGGGACATGCGGAAGGTGTCACTGGTCGTAATGGGTAAGCTTGGCAATCGGGTTACTACTCTATGTGTTACACTTTGCATGTGCCACATGACACCTTTCAAGTCACCTGGGCTGTTATCCCATAAGACTACAACATTATATGATTCCATAATTTGTCAGTGATAACTGAGAAAATAGCTTTGCAATATATACAGCTTTTACCAGTCAGGCCAGAGAATAAAGTCTTTATTCAAAGTAGCTCCCTAACTTCTGTAAACACCAGGACAGATGGCTTTGTATATGGATTGAGGAGCTGATGATGGTTGAAAACAAAGACAGGGATAACAGTGATCTGAAATGACACTTCACTAAAGGCCATTTGTCAGCATATTCAGTCAAATTTGCCAGAGGGTTGAAGTAATTTGCTTGGTTCCAGTCCAACTCATTTTCTTTAAAAGAGTGAGTAGTAACTGGGATGGAGGAGAGGCTCCACACTGGCACTTTTATTTATTATGATTTTAAATATGAATGTTATATCAAATAGGCTCTCACAATGAGGTTTCATGTTTGAGCAAATAATCAGCACAGGTTCAAAATCCTCCTCCTCCCGGCAAAGTGGAGCAACCCTTTCGCTGCGTCGCATGCTGGTGTATCCATTGTTGCAGCATTTGCAGCATCATCACTTCACTTTCAAGAGAAATGTGCAATTAGGTGTGTGTATATCCAGAAGGGGCGTAGGGCTGGCCAGATGGGTCTCCCATCACCTGGATGGTTTCTTCTGTGCATCATCCTCTTTTTGGTGTTTTGAGTTGTGTTCACCTGAAAAAAAGCAGAATCAATTAAGATGCATGTTCAACAATATACTGTACACATCATATCAAAGGCCTTGCTTTGCTGGCATTCTGTAATAGAAACTATTAGTTGTATTGTAGTCTAGCTAAAGAAATAGATAGGTTTGTGGAGTTTTAGGCGTAGAGTGTGAAGTATTCTACATGCACCACCCCCTTCCAGGTGTCCCATTGCAACAAACATTTAGAGCCTATTTACATTTTACACATTCCACAACAGTCTGGTTTAGCCTGTTATTACGCTAAAAAAACACCCCCCTACATATGTGTCCCAAAACAAAACACCAGAAAAAAATGTTAATGTATTTTGTTTTAAACTGATACATAAAAGATCAGAAAAAGCTTTAAATACAATTAGATGCATTTATTTTACAATAGCTAAATGTGATCATGTTTTAGTAATCACAAAAAACTCTGAATCTGACAAATAATATTCAATAAAGCTGTTGAAAGATGTTACTTGAAGGAAAATTCAGATGTTGAAAGTTCATAGCCACATTATAAACCAATAACCATATTAACTATACAACATACAACTACATTGTGAGGCTCAACCACAGCAACCGTTGACTATGTATATATGGTCTGTATGTGGGGGGAAAAAGTACAATTTTTCATTTTAGAATAGCTTTGGGAAAGGAAACCCCCGCCTCTAACTCTAAAAGTCAGGGTTAATCCACCACAATGTGCAACCAGCTTGTTTAACAATTCATTTCATCATTGCTACAGAGTCCTGATCAATGGATGCCTTTCATATCATCCAATAACTGGCTTCGTTATGTTGGTCCTAAAGTAGGACTTTATGTTCTAACATTGACTCGTAAAACCAATCTTGGTATAAAAGCTGTATCAGATGAAATCACCTCCCCCTTGATGGAAACCAGCAGTAAAGCCTTGCATATCAATAGAATGCCTCGAGCATGCTGACAGCAACACAGACCATACTGAGTGCCAACAAGTCATTTCATAGATCAGCCTATTTGTAAGATTCAGCTTTGGAAAACACGAGCGATGCACGGATTTCTTTGACTATTTTTATCATGTAAATTGAGACGAATGCCTTTAAATGTGTGAAATATTTTGATTGAAACCACCTTCAGGTGTTTTTCTCTACGAGCATAAAGTAATTTAATTGACTTATCCTTAACTGACACCAATATTGGGTATTAGCCATTTTATGTATAGGCGCATGAATTTTGATGTTAACAATAATTTATGCTATGTTACTTTTTTTTCTCGTTAAGTGATAAATTATATTTTTATGTCTCCGAGGAAATAAATATGATGTGGAACGGTTTCATTAAATCCTGAACGGGTCCACCCATTCCATTCTTAAGGCTATGACGACACACACACCGCCTTTCCCGAAATAGAATGGAGATGGCAGCACAAAATTATCATTTGTCATATGATTTCAGCGAAGCCATCTGTGCCTAAGTGCTGGGTGGAGGGGGGGGAGCTGGTCGGCGAGGCTCTGTCTCTGCACTGCAAGTCTGCAAAAGGCTCGGCTCCACTGAAATACACGTGGAGACGAGAGAACGCGGGCCCCATCCCTGCTGCAGCCACGCAGGGTAAGTCTGACCTCTGCTGACGTCATCCTGCAACTACACATCAAGAACAACGTACATGCTGGGGGGGTGGATGAAGATAGCTGGTACTGTAATTTTTCTTGAGTAAAACATCTATCATTATTGAAGTGATAGAGAATCGGGCGTAAAATTCAACGAATAACATGACAATAAGAGAATCTGCAGCACCACGCCTTGTTACTGTTCTGTTCATGCATTATACCACAACTGTTCTCAAAATTGTTTAATGTAAGCTGTACTGCATCAGAAAACAACTGGTTTAGGCAGCATGAAGGAATACTACTAAATATCTCTTTCTTTATTCTATCACCTCGCATCGCTATTTGATGTGCTTTATCTTCATTCTAGCCTTCATTTCATGCACTGCACATGTTAATCTGAGTTTGTAGGTGTGTGTGTGTGTTCTCTCAGACACAGCGACTGGGGAGCTGAGAATCAGCAACCACTCGCAGAGCTTTGCAGGAATCTACCTTTGTGAGGTGAACAATGCCGTTGGAGCGGAGCGCTGCAGGATCAACCTGAAAGCAAACAGGCGTAAGGGAGATGCACTCTCACAAACGTACACACAAACACACACACACACACACACACACACACACACACACACACGACGGCGCACGCACGAGATCATGAATAGACCCAGAGCTCATCCTCTTAAGGCTCCTCTCTTTGCTGTTGTGCCAAGATTTCCCCATGGCTCCACTTCTCTCGCACAGGGTTTTATCCTCCGCGCGCAGTGTGTTATCCTTATTATGTTGTCTAATGATGACAGAAGGCCACAGTCAGTGGAAAGAAAACTTGTTTTATTCACCAACAACAAAACATTACGAACGACTGCCGTCTTCCGTTCTCTGCGTCTTGTTATAATTTCACTTCTCACACAAACATCTCGCATGTGTAATCCTAAATATTATTCTGCTTCTTAGTCTTTTAAATTATAGGAACATATGCATATTGCTTTTTTTATCCCTCATATCTTAAATCATAGATTGTATATGCTTTAAATATTAAAACCACCAGATCACAGTTACATAGCTGGCACATAAATAAATATACTGCTTAAACATAAGGGACCGCTTAAATAACACATCAAATAAAACATATATACTTAAGTATGCTGTATAAACTGCTGAGAACAGGGTTAAAGGTCAGTGGAAACAAAAATCATAATGGATTATATGTATTGTAATGATGTTTGGGCATGCTCTTGATGAGTTGGTGGATCACATCCTGGGGGGGGGCATCAGTGAGCTTCTGGATGATCTGTGGTGCTACTTAGCAGAATCCGAGGCACCGATATAATATACGATGTTCCACATGTGCTCAAATCGATTTAGGCCAGAGGAATGAGGAACCGCCTACATAGGCTGGCCACATGAGGCCAGGCATTACCCTGCACCGGCCCTTGTCTGACCATCGGTGTGAGGACTTTATCCTCATAAGTTACCAGACCATTATTGATCCATCACCAAATAGGTCATGTGATAAATCACCGGATTAGAGCATTAATGGTGGATAAAGATAGCGTAGATAAATGGCTACTATTATATATAACTATGGCTTAGATCAAATCGTCAGACATATATTTTCACCACATATTCTGGGTTTAAAAAAAAAGCATCTGCCCTCAGTTCCACCTGTAGAAAATAAGAGATGCCATGACTCAGCCTCAGCCTTGTCAGTCAGGCAGTTTCAATGAGTGAATAAAAAGGCAGCAGTAGCTTCCATAGGGTTTTTTTTAAGGAGGTCACTGCATCCTCGTTCCCTTGTTAGTTCTTTCTCCAGGCCATTGCAAGCACTCCAGAAATCTGAACAATGTTTGCCCCTTTTTTTTTTTTGTAATTTGGCGTAACTGGTCAGCAAGTGCCACTGATTGTTACCATGGAAACACAGCTCTTAGTAGACTTCTTCTACAGCATCTTTGTGAAACCGCCCCCTGACCAGCATCCCAAGACTATCTCCAAGATATAACTGAATAAAGCAGATTTTTCTCTGTAAATTATGGCTAATCAGATGACTTCAGGACATTTTGATCGCAAAATGTCTCGATCAAGGTTTGAACAGTTCTCACATATCTTAGGCAGGAAGAAATATAATAATGTCTTAATAAATAGCTGTTTTTTTCTGATTCTATGAAAAGCTGTACATGGTTCTTGCGAAATTACAATGCAGCCTGTAATGAGGTGTGGAAGTCATCACCTTACTCACGAGCCACAAAAAGAAAAAAAATGTCAGAATCCACAAATTAAGCATAGGCTTATTTCAGGCAAGTCAAGCCAGCTCAAAAATCAGTACATCGGCTCATTGTCAGATCTGAAAGAAGCACACATCAGCTTACAGCTCAGCAGAGAAGAGCCGTGCTGTCGGATAGAACTAATGCAAATGGAAATAAAAATGGTCCTTTTGACAAACATTGTCCTCACTACATGCCAGATAATAGGGATAATGCAGTGTAACGGGTTACTGACATGTTCTTTTCTTCCAGCACTTTTGACTGAATAATTCCCTGTTATTTTTTTTTTAGCTCCAAACAGAGCAGGAGTGATAATCGGCACAGTTGTGGGTTCTCTCCTCTTCATATTCATCTTGCTGGTGTTCATCGGGATTCTTTACTGGAAGTTGAGCAACAGACGTCGATATGAGAAGGATTTCTCCAATGAAATCAGGTACTCTGCTGCAGCTCCAAATCCAAATCCATGCACGCACTGTCTGAGAAATCCCAGTCCACATTTAATCTTCTAGTTATTTAGTATTTAAAGTAGGTTTTCTTTTTGTCAGCTTTACACCTGAATGTTTGGATTACATTTTGTACAGATGTCTACAGCTCCTCAATTTAGTGATAATAAAACAGTTATGAGTCAGAAACTTTGCTTTTGGCTCCACAAAACACAACATAAAGAAGACAAGCAAGGACAGACTTAAAAAAGATGACACCACCAACTTAAGCATTAAAGACAATGAAGTAAATGTGTATTACACTATATATTTAAAACATTGCATCAAATTCCAATAAAAAAAGAAATAAAATGCCAGTCTTTAATTCTAATCAGGAAAGAGACATAAAAATACAACAATATAGGCATTAAGGCTCCCTAAATATGAGTTAATTCTTTCCCTCTTTCTTTTAATGCCTTAGATTAGACACTTGGAGGCTGCTCTAAATAACATTAGTTAAACCCTCTGCTTTGTCAGAAAGGCCAAGTGTGAGTCATTAGAAAACTCAAACTTGTTCTTCCGTAAACTTTCCTGTCTTTCTCTTTAAGTTAGATTCATCAAGTCTCTCCACTGGTGGATCACAATCTTATATAATATTGCACACGCCATGGATGTTGGCACTTCAATATACATTTTTACAAATATGGAAATACATAATCGTTTTATTTTAATGCCCAGTGAGCTTCCGTATTCTAATGTGGTTTTAGGATTTATAAAAACAATGGCGTCAGTCTAAAAGAACACACAGAGGAGTGTTTGACACTGAGCCTCTGATGTGTCTAACTTTAAAGAAAGATGAAAAAGTTTAAGGGGATCAAAGACTCTGTAACTTTTAATCATTTTCGCCATCTCAGACGAAGCAGACGGATGTTATTTATAAAGTCAGAAATAACATCAGGGCGCGTTCATGGCGGTGGCGGCACAGGCAATTGTCAGGGATTACACAATGAGAGGTGTAACAGTACAATGTTAAATCTACCATTCAAACCTATATCTGGACAAAGTATGTTAATGCATGAATTCTGAAGAGAAAAACTGATTGATGTCCCGCCCCTAAAAGTGCATTATATGGGACCATGGGTACCCAGAAACTTTTGACTCTGAACTGCCCTCTTGTGGCTTCATTGCATAACATTCGAGCCAATGTAAAGGATGATTTAAGTAATGATTCCATTGTTGCAAGCAGACATATTCATTTCCTTACATTGTGAGCTGTGAGTTAGCTGCAGTCAGCATTCTATTGTCCATGTTCATGCTCATGTCAAATTGATCGAGCTGCAGCGCGAGGCTATTGCAGGCATTTTTTCCTCACTTATACTTCAATTATAGGATAAAATATGCGTTAATATGCAGCGTGTTTCAGAAAAATCATCTCTCAGCCCCAGTTAGTCAGCCCCTCCCCCACACACTGTACCTGCATACACACACACACACACACACACACATACCACAGCGTGCATGCAACATACAACTGGAGCCTCTGTATGTTGCATGTATGCAACATACAGAGGCTCCGGCTGTAATGACGAGAATATGAAAATTAAAAAGCCTGCATTCCTTACTAGAAATACTTTTTGTTATAATGCACATAGAAAATAATTGGAAGTTTTACCCAAAACCAATGAGGTAAAAAAAAGAATCTAATAGGTAAAATATCATGGGCAGAGGAGAGGCACATGGAGTTCTTCAATATCGCTTTACATTAACATTATGTAGGTAATAAAAAACTGCTGCTGAAACCTCCCTTCTGGATTTAACATAATCACGTCGTTATATTATTTTTGCCGTCAGTAAGGCACCAATGACATTTAGCTCCTTTTACAAGATTTTGAGATGAAATCACAGGAAGTAAATGCCTCCCTATGAATAAGGTATACATCTTGTTTCACTGACGTACAGGACAAGCAACAACTCAAAGGATCCTTCTGAATCCTTGCATGCACAAATATGAGCAAATACCATAGCTTCTTTACAGACGTACTTACTTAGGCCTTTAAATTTAGATTGAATATATGTTATTGATGAAACTCTTCCATCCTCTATAAGTATTACAGATGGAAGAACTAAAGAGAATGAGGTTCCAACCATTTAAACCTTTAGTAGCATAGCAATTCCAGGGCCACTCCCAACTATGAGCTTCTTCAACAAGGAAAGGCTGCTGCTAAATGCTCTAATGTTGTTGAGTAAGTAAGTCGTACCGTAGCACTGCTTGCAGAAAAACCATGTTCAAAATACTCCCACACTTCAGACGATTGTTGGCTTTTGGCTTCAGTTTGCTTTTGGATGTAATCCATGCTCTGGACAGCAGACAGCACACTTTGGCCTTTGCCATGCGAATATACTGTATGTAAAAAATAAAGTTTGCCAGGGTTCATGGTTAGGAGGGAAACATTAGACGAACCGAAGCTTCTTTCAGAGACATTGAGTCAGGGTCATCCCGGGTCTGTTGGCGAGGCGGCTAATATAGTCTGTGCTTGCCCTTGAAGCATAAGCCACATAATACAAGTCAATGCCTTACATAATTTCATCAGAGCCTTGATCTGAGTTATGAGGCTTCTCTGAGTGCCGTTTTGCTGTGAGACGTATGTGGACATTTCAAGATAGGAAGAGTGTTTCTGAATTGTTTTATAAGGAGCAGGAGCCATCTCGCTGTCGAGTGTTTAAATCACTGGAGATGTTCATCCATGTTGTTTCTGTTTGTCAGCGCCAGGTGTTGATGGGCTTTTCAATATTCAGTATTGATACTGATTTTTGGAACTAAATTCCAAACAAAATGTGTGCATTTTTTAACTTATATTACTTTGGTTGGTGATTCCTCTTAGAAAAGTCTAAACTAGCCCCAACCAGAAGGTCTGACTTCAGGCTCCTTTCACTCGACCAGAAGATGGTGCGAATCCGTCAGCATGTTCTGCAACCAGCCGCCCATACTGACGTCTATGTGACGGGATCTCGTCCTTTCTGCAAACAAACCCCCTCAAAAATGTCTGTGAGTTGCAGCTCACACGCAGCTGAGAACGGCCCACATGCTCCTCAGGCAGACGTTTGGAACGGGAGCAGTGTCAGTGTGGGAGGACAGAGCTGCGTGCATGAAGGCAAGAGAAGCACCGGCCAACCAGAGCCGTGACACGGCCTTCACCGAGCCCCGTGGCCGTCTCTCTTCACGCTGACACGGCACGGCGAGGAAAAAAGCTCATAGGAGGAGGGAGATGAATGCATCAATCACTGCAACCGTGACAATAATAGTTCACATTAGACGGGTAATGTAAACCCTAAACACTGCAGCATGATGGGAGGGAGAGAGTTCAGAGAAGAGTCATGGACAATATCAAATTAGTTGTACTGTGCCCTGCAAAAAAAAACAACCAAAAAAACCAACAATGATCCAACAGTTAGAAAAGAAGCACTCCAAGTGCGTTCGCACCAAAACGTTATAAACATGAACATTAAATGTCTGCAACTTGTTAATACCATGTAAAAGATACATTTCCACACAGAAAGATAAGCATCGCAGCTGTGCTGCAGGCCGAGCAGATGGTGAGGTCAGTCAAGATTTTTTTTTTAACTACTCTGATGCAGTGGAACGACTGTAATGCAGCAACTTTTCTTTACACAGTAGATAAATCATTGCTTATTTACACATCTAGGAAATACAATATAGGTATTTGCAGTTATGTGAACTTTGGCCAATAAGTCAGACAGGAGATATCCGGCTCCTCCGGTCTGCTGTGATTAGTTATTAATTAGTAATTAATTGATTTTTTCTTTTTAAAGAAGCAACCAGAGGGAGAAGCTGATAGTTTACAATCATTTATAAAGCAGAGTAGGAAATATTTTAAATTTTGTTTCAGAAATTCTTGGCCTCCATAGGAACACATGTACCTGAATTTGATCCTTCAGTGGAGGAAAAGCTGTAAAATAAAAGGGTCTCAGAGAGAGTTGAAGCTTTTAGGAAGAGCCGTAAAATGTGTATTCCCTTTACCTACACGGCAGCACTATTTCCCATCGTAAATACTGCATATCAACCATAATAAACATGAATACAAGTGGACAACAAACAACCAAAACACCTGTAACTTGTACTAAGCACATATCAGAAATAACAGCAGCTCCATTTATTGCAAAATTATTATAAAACAAATGAAGCAAGAACATGTCAAACATCTGGAAACTAAATGCATCTTGCTTTTGTGCCTCCCATCGATTTCTATTGATTGCTTTGAGTGAGCGGCAGGTAGAATACGATTGGCTCCTTCCTCCTTTCTGATCTTAGTGTGTGCAAACTATTTTTTTTGTTAGTTTAAAATGAAACTATTTACTTTGCTTTCCGAATTTGTGGCGTCTTATAGTTTCAATCCAAATAATCACTGCGAACCGAACCAGTTTGGAACTATTTATTTGTTGCAGCTGAAGCAGATCTATTCCAAAGCTCCATAGATGAGGTTTACAATTCTTAATCCGTACAATAGAAGCTCAGTCTATAAACTCAGCTGCTACAGTTGCCACGTTAAATAAATCAAACGCTGTTGGTTTAACTCCTCTCTGCTGCTCCCACGTCAAACAGGGAGGATTCCCCGCCTCCTGAGAGCCGCCCAGTCAGCCGCCGTACAAGCCGGGGCGCCAGCCGCCACCCGCAGGTGACCTACTGCCAGGTGAGCGGCACGGAGGCCGACTGCTTGGATAACGGAAGCATAGCCACGCCCTCCACCCACGGACACACGCCTGTCAAGTACCTACCTGTGGAATATGACGGGAACTACGGATACGCTGTGTGACATTTCGCGGCAAAGCTGAGCTGAAACGTGTTTGGTTTTCACTGTAATGTATGAACAACTTAAAGAACAGCCTGGACACCTGAAGTGGAAAAAAGATTAGTTACAGTTCTTTCTTCATGTGTCATGTCATCAATTTCTATGAAGAAGCTGACCCTAAGATTGTAGAAAGATTTTTGGTTAAATATTTTAGAATCTCGATGTGGGGCATTTTTTCATCCCCAATGAACCTTTCACAAGTCTGTTTTAAAATGATTCAGCCTCAAACTTAAACCAAAAGAGAAATATTTATTTCATGATAGACCTCATTTGGAAATACTCAACCATTCAAAAAAAAAATGTACACGATTAAGTATGTATTTTTTTTCAAGGATGTACTGACAGGAGTTGAAATATCAATAGCCACATGCAATGGGTTTTTGTCCACTACATAAACAGCGACTAATCCCCCCCCGTCCCCTTTTCACTCCAGACAATGAGGAGGTCTAGTGTGTGTCCTCCTGTACACAGTGGTAGGACTTTGTGTTTTTCAGGGCAGTCTGCTTTTGCAATAACACACGTCACAGACAAAGTTTAGAAACTAAACATATTAGCACCTTCTGTTCCATCAGTCTTTGTGAACCAGCCAGAACTGATGTGCTCAGTGTTTGCACTTTACTTCTCAGTGGGGTGTGTGAACACTTAAAGAGGAAGTCCCAACTGTTTTGACAATTGACTTACTTTTTGACCCATTTGCAGCAAATAAACAGTCCCCATTTTATAAAAACTGTTACTTTACATATGTTTTTTTTTCGTTAAGCATTTCCCCCCACTTTTTCCCTAGACTATGCATTTTTAAAAACCTTTTCTGAAATATAAATCAATACTGACATGTGAATATCAAAATGGGCAAAAGTAGTGTAAGGCCGTTATAGGCCTTTATAGAACAAATAGTCAATGTACTGTATATCAAATTTAATGTAAACATTGGGAACTACTTTTTAAAAGGAAGTCAAGCTAATACGGTCAATAAATATCTGAACTAACTAGATTTAGAAAATTTTCTTTGTTAAAAATAAACCTGATTAAAGCCAACACACTTTGGATTTATGGCACAACCAAATCACTGGAAAGTAAATGGAAACACTAAGCACTGGACTCCTTGAAAATCACAATGATTAAGGGCTCCTCCTGTGGGTTCATGTTAATTAGCACACAAATTAAAAAAAATCTTCGGACACCGTTTAATTTTAACCAGCCTGCACAGCACCAAATTGGATTTCACACATGATAAACATTAAAGAGAAAAAAACAAGGATAATCCTGTCACTTTATCTGTAAAAAATAAAAATAAGGCAAGATACCAAAAACAAAAACTCATACAGTAACAAACTCCATGCAGACATTAAAACATGGCTGAATTTGGCTTCAAAGAATAAAGTGTTGGTCCAGTTCGCAAAAAGTAATCTTGATTTTTGTGCAAAAAAAAAAAAGAAAAAAAAAAGTCAAACACTACGATTTGAAAAAAGTGTGAAGTGGTTGTCGAGTGGAATGTCTTGATGTTTCCCTTTCGCATCCAGCCGATTGCACCCTTAGACTTGTGACGTCAAGATCAGTGTGAACCGTGATCGCAGGTTATTAAAAAACCTCCATTTCTCACCGCCTCAGTCTCTGCGAGTCCAGTTGGGATGAGTTAAATGCTTCAACATCTTGCGAGCCGACCTCACCGTGGTAAAAGTGCACCGCCCCTTCTCTAGCGAACATCTTCCGGATGTGGACAGATGGTCTTTTTTTTTTTTTTCCAGGGATATCAATGTTCTTTACTGGCTGATGTTGAGGTTCAGTGAGCGTCGACCATTCTTCAAAAGGCACCGTACTGTACATTGGTCTGCGTGTGTTTGTGTGGGCTGCACATGGGCACATGCATACATGAGAAGTAAAACCAGTAAACAAAGTCGCTTCACTCCACTGGTGTCAGCCCACAAGGCATCACCATGACAACTAAGGCAAAATCTCTTGACATGAAAACAGAGCATCCGTCTTTTTTTTTCTTTTTTCTTTTTTTTAATCTTAATTTAGGTCATCTCGTCCGATTCTTTGCTAAACTCAACTTTCCCACAATAATCATTAGTAACGATAATAATCTCTATTCAATAAATTATCTGTACTGTACAATTATTTCACTTCGCATAGACCTGCAACAAAGGGGAGCCTTTTCAAAGTAAAGCTATCCAGTCAGTTTTTGCCGTGCTCTGTTCATTAAAGCCTCTGCAGAGCACACAGAGGCTGACACACAGCAACAGTTTTTTTCTTCTTTCCTGTACAGAAATTAAACAGGGCATCCTGCAAAACAAAAATACAAACAAAAGAAAAGCCAATGCATAATTGACAAACGAGTGACTGAAAGAAAAAAAAAAAACGTATCTGGGCAAAAACAACAACAAAAGTTTTTTTTTTTCTTTTTCCTGGAGAGAGTGAGCGATTTTCTCTGAGAACAGTAGACAGAAGATGAGTTCCTGATTTGAAGGCTGGCAACACCCAAACCTTACTGTCCCCCTTCTTCGTCCACATAGGTTGAGGGAAACCATCCAATCTGCAACATGAAATAGTAATTATCAGAGACATTCTATTACAATTAAAAAAAAGAAATCTAGACCCTGGCTGTGAGAGGGGGAAGAACACTCAATTAGCCCATGTCAGTAATTCACCACAGGTCAGGTGAGTAAAGCTGACCTTTCCTCTGCGGTTCACATTACTGAACGTGGCTTCCTGCTCTACTCACCTGTTGGTGCTTTCTGATTAGCTTTATTTTCCAACTCTGCATTTGTCTAGCACTGACTCCCATAAAGATGTCATGACCTTATGCAGGACGTTATCTACCTGTGTGCTGAAGTTAATCTTCCTTTTTCTACTGACTGCTGCTCCTGAGAGGCACCAGACTGCCTCGCCGTGTTTAAAGTGCAGTGAAATTTAACTCGACTCACAGGAAACATCACCTTTCCTTCATTCTGCAGTACTGGCAGGGGTATTTAAAGCCTCATTTCTAATACAGGCTGAACAAATGTTTTTAAATGTGTCAATGAATGCAAAATATACAGATGAGACGGTTTAGCTCATCATTTCTTTATTTTTGCATGGCAATTTCAGTTTTGGTATTCATATTATAGCAGAAATATTTTATTATCACTATCTCTCAGTTAAATTTGCATTATCACACAATGTAAATTATCCAACGAGATTTGCTTTAATTTGTGTTACCATATTTCTACACTGGAATTTATCTTGAACAATAGATTATCAATATTTGTTGTTATTGTTCTGTATGCGTACCATAATGTTTTAATAACTGTATTTGATAGGTTCAAATAGACAAAATGTCATTTGCATTAATTGTACTTATAGTCTGTTTTGCTCCAATAGAAATAAAGGCCTGTCTTTAATTTTGGTCTTGTTCCGTGTTATACTTTAAAGTAAATAAAGGCCTGGGCCTATTAAAAGAAATGATGTTACTGTAATCCACTTAACATGCTATTCTATTGGGTTATCTAAACAGCTATAGAACATCTTACTTCAGATATGCAGCAGTCAAGTGGACACGACACCTTCACTGTAGCTCCATAACATTAACACTCTGGAATAAAAAGCTGATATTTTATCCAGTTTTACTACCACCCTGTTAAACTGGCGCATTTCCTAGCCGCCAGTCTTTTATTTTGTCCCTTTCAACCACCTGCTTGCAGAGTGCTTTTTAATGTTAAAGGTTTAATTGGCTCAGAAAGGCACACGGTTTAGCCTTCTGCACATCCCTGACTTCATGAAGCAACAGCAGGATGTGTTTAATTATAGTAAATGGACTGCGTTTGTAGAGCGCCTTTCCGGTCTCCCGACCACTCAAAGTGCTTCGCGGATCAAAATTATCATTCACGTTGAGTTTAAATGTCTTGCCAAAGGTAACTTTGACAAAAAGAGCTGGGGGAGCTGGGAAATCGAACCGCCCACCGCCTGAACCACATCTGCCCACACAGAAATAAAAATGATTTCTTTGTGTGTGTGTGTGTGTGTGTGTGTGTGTGTGATGGGTCCCTACTTTAAACTCCTCAAAACCAATACCCAAATGTACCCCAGGTTGTGTTGCTTCAATAGGGAGAAAAAGGAATAATAACAATTTTTAATGACTATGTCATTTAGTTGAGTATTCCTATAGACTCTTCCTACCCCGACCGTTCAACCCTCCGTGAACAGACAGACTGCCGTGGTTTACTCACTCGTCCGTTGGCCTCTCCTTTCCACCAGCCCTGGTCTCCTCCGATCTTGCTGTAGATCTTGACAACGTCTCCTTCCCGCAGTGAAAGCTCTCTCATGTCTCGTGCTGCAAAGTTGTACCTTGCCACTGCCGTGCTGACCACCCGAGGAGTAAACACTATGAAATATGGAAACAAAGTAGGAAAAAAACATGTATTTAACAAAATAATTTACATTATTTAACACTAATGTTAGTAACAAATAATGATTTAAATGCATGAGGAGGTATCTGAGAGTGAAAGGTCATACTGGACTTATGAGTATAATTAGTTCAAAAGATGGAGTGAAATAAAGATGCCCAATTTAGTGTTCGGCATGACAGCGTAGTCATGCGATGACAAATGCAGGGATGATGGGAAGGGCCGAGTTCTTTCATCAGGGAAGGAAATTGGTTTTCTTTTCTTGATTATTTAATGAGGGAAAGTCATCCTGGGAAGAAGTGAAACACTCTCATTAAGGAAGAGAAGAAGTAACGTGGTTGAGCGCACAGAGGCTTGCTATGAAATTAGAGGCGACGGGGGGAAAGAAATAGTAGCCTGAAAAGAACGTGAGCAGTACCTGACCAAAAGGGAGCTGAGCTTTGAGAAGAGAAGTTGAGGCCCTGTGGACTGAGGAAGGAGAAGTTGTAGGAGGCGCAGGTGGCTGCTGAGGTGGAGGAGAAAGAGAAAAGAGGGGAAGGGGAAAAAGTTGGAAATCGTTTTGAGCAGCATGCATGCAGAGCTGAAGCCAGACAAGCAGAGAATAAAAAGAAACAAGAGGAAGTTCTGCTCATTAGTTTTTTAATCTTCACAATTTTGGTGTCATGATTTGACTTAAAAAAAATCTGTTAACAGAAACATTTATTAATTGTAGTGCATAAACAGTTTATGCACTACAGTGTCAGTTTATCCACTAAAGACTTGTAGACCTCTTATTGCAAAACATAGGATCATAGATGCCTCCTAATCATAACAAATGCTTTCTAATCCAAGCACTGTTTCCATCCCTTCCTGCAACCACAAAATTACCACAAGTGCCAACAGGGAGAGCACATTATCATCAGCAAATACACAATTGATTCCATCCGTTTCCTAATTCAGTCAAGGGGGGGGGAATGATCTTGCTGTGGTGGCCAGCTGTTTCCCCATGGAGGCTGAAACACGACAGAGGCCGATGCAGAGCCATGGCCAGTGTTCATACCATAATGAAGAGAAGGGGCATCTAACTCAGACAGTCAGTCCACAGGACTTCAAGTTTGCTGACAAACTCTTGATTTTCTCTTTTTATCTATTTTACACTGCATGTCTCCTTGTCAGGAAAGCCACTGGCCTGGAGAGGAATAAAGAGCCAGAGAACACAAAGAGTAGGAGGCAGTCTGTCATGTATTTCACCCTCCTTTGTTATATATCTACAGGGATCCAATTTGTAATCTGAACCTGCTAATTATAATGTCTCTTATGTCATTATCCTTCATAAAAAGGCAGGCTGGACCAAAATATCCAGTCATCCATTCGTCCTCTAGCTTCCTTCCTGGCTGATCAGGAGGTATGGCTGGCAGGGTTGGAGTTCTGGGTCTGCCTCATAGTCTCCTCTGCGCTGGATGTTTCCCTGTGTCGATATTCCAGGCGCTTTGGGGTGCCAAAGCGCCCCTTTCAACAGACTCCTCTCAACATGAAGGAGTCGCAATTCTGTTCTCTAGTCCCTTCCAATTATCCGAGCCACCCCACATAGAAAACAAATTTCGGCCACTTGCCACCTCTTTGATCTCATTCCGTTGGTCGGTACCCGGAGCTTGTGACCATCTGTGATCTCAGGAAGCCAAGAGCAATTCCTGAATCCTCATGGAATGGCATCTTTGGGAAAAAAACTACATTGCCCAAAATAGCAAGACCCCGACCAACAGAGCCCATTGGGCCTGCAGAGCAACAACATGGCCACACAGGTGTGTGTTACAAAACATTCAACATAAAATTGACATTGACCTGGAAACATGGTTCAATTCATCATATGTCTTGCATTCTGTAGATGCTCCTTAAAATTATATATTAATATCAATATACGTATGCATGCAAGATACTTGCATATTTATGCATATAGGAGATGGGAAAATAGATTTTATTCTAAGGATTTAACATGTTTTTTTATGTGGTAAAACCATAGCAGACAATATTATTCCAGTGTGTGAGTTGTTATGTGTTTTAATACATGTCCAGAAGGGATCTTTAATCATTCTGATTGAGTTATACACCCATTAACGTCCCATTAGGATATTCAAGCAATATTTCAAAACTCAGCACATCACATTTTATTGTCCAGTGTTGTTCATTTCCTACTGACGAAGCAAATCTCCTGGCCATCAAATTAAATTGCATCAGGTAGCAAGAAAGCAGAGATATTGAACTCCATATCAACCTGCTGTTGGTGAAAAACTTACTGTCATTTATCAGCCGACTATACCTGGATGGTTATTGTGGGAAGTGTTTTGAGATAAATCGTTGAACATAGCATTAGGAAAGAGTTTACTGTGGTCAAGGTGTGTATTGATATTGGCTGGTCTATCTAATACCAACAATCAGTGTGTGTGTGTGTGTGTGTGTGTGTGTGTGTGTGTGTGTGTGTGTGTGTGTGTGTGTGTGTGTGCGTGCGTGTGTGGCCTAGGCTGAGGAGGTGAAGGCCTACCTGGTGAGCGCGTACTGGCCCGTGTTAGCGAGCGTTCTCTCGACTTGTAGGGGTATCGCAATGTGGTATCCAGCAACTTGAAGCTTTCTTTGAGTGAATGGGACTGATAGTACTCCACAAGCTCCTGTTACATGCAAACAGAGCAAATGTGAGCATTTCTTTTCCATTTTCACAGTGACATGACCCAAAGTACTGTGGGTAAATTCATGTGGGCAGTGACACGTTTGACTTACCAGAAGACTCTCAAATTTCTTGGCCTCAGTGATGTGAATCCAGCTGTCCTTTTCAATGACTTTGATGTGTTTCACTTCATCATTAAATCTGTAATGAGAATCATGTTACATAATGTTGTTGTATACCAAAATTAAGCCAGTTTTCTTATTCTATAGAACACTGTACGATAGCTCCAGTATGTACTACATTATTTCTCTTTGCATTTTGTCAGAGGAAATGCAAACAGAAAACTGGATTTAAAAAAAGAAGCAATTACTGAATGGTAATTAGCTGGAGCTAATAGATGCAGTGGAAAAGCCGACAGGGTTTCCCTGTGAGAATATTTATTCCCCAGAGTGTTGTGGATAAAAATCTTCCCTCTAGACTTTTTTTTTCCTTCCCTCTTTCTGCTATAAAATGTGAAACACTTACTTTATGCTGATGGCGAAGCGCTCCGCCTCAGCTGTCCTTTCTCTGATAAGGTAGGTTCCACTGCTGTGGGATTTCAAAAGGTTGTCGGCCTGCTGGCGCTCCATGTTCCCAGCGAACCTACAGAGAAGCAGGGAACATGCTGTGACCTCCGAATGCACAGCCATACAATGCAAGGATGTGGTGAAGATTTCACAAATCTGACATTAAACTAAATAATTTGCATAGGGGTTGTATTCAGGCTTTGTTTTAATTTATTTGCATAAACTTAAAGAGTATAGAAATTAAACATTAATGGAGATGGAAGTAATTACAGGATAATGTCCTCAGGATAATAGTAGTATAGCACAGTGAACAGTGGCATGTGCAGATGATCTCATTTTAAATTCACAGCCGTCAGAAGTTAAGGATCTTACCAAGGATATCCATAGTAGTCTGCTTCCCTTGAGGACTGCCGGCTGGATAATGACTGGAATGGCTGCCACAAATAACATGAGATATTAAAGAATCTGAAATCCCACACACTGTAATGATCCAATACCTGCTGCGCATGTATAACAGGGGCTTACCTTTGGGTCCAAACAAGGTTTTACGCATGAACTGGGGAAGAAACCGCTCTTTAGTGTTTGGATCAGCTTACCCTGGAGGATAGAACCAGGACAGAACTTTAAACACACAGGCAGTATATATATAGCAATGCCCCACATAAGGCGAATACATGAAAAACACAATGAAAAGTGAAAAATATTCAGTTAAAGTAACAGACAGACACACAGTACAGTGATAGTCAGATAGTGGTTTTAACATATGACACATTGTACATCATACATCACATTATACGTTAATGCTAATTACGGCACTGACTGTGGCAATGACATGCACACATCCATCAAGTTCAGCCACCAACAGCTGACAGATAAGTTGAACATTACAGAAATGCCTGCTACCTAAAGCGATCCATTTTTAAAGCGTAGCACGCCCGTTGACACTGCGTGGAGAGATTAAACTGTCATGTCGTAGAGGGATAACCTAATAAGCTTAGTGTAAATTAATAGCTTCGCAAAGTTGCCCTGAGTCACTGCAAGAAAATATAGCCTGCTATGAGAAGATAGAATGTACGAGTCAGTGATTCAATAGGACATGTCAACAGTGAGTAGTGTTCCAGTACAGCTCCTGTCGTCCGGTCTAATTCACTGTAGAAGATCTTCCAGGTCTGCAAGTGTATCATCATTAATGTTCAACTAAAAGATGATTAACACCACTACAAATTAGTGATAAAAGTCTGCATCTTGCTCTAGCAAATCATAGTGTCAATAAATCTGAAAATAAGGAAGGAAGGAATTTGTCTTAGATTCTACAGAATAAAACTCCCTGAGTCGCCATGTGGGGCATCCCAGGGGTCTAATGGTCTATGAGCTATACTGCATAACCACAACATCACTGCTGTTATCCCCACGCACACACACACACTGTTAATGTCTGTTAAGTAAAAAGCCCTAAAACAGTGGCAGGCAAATAGCTTGTGAGCAAAACAATGGGGCTTATGGGTAAAAAAAATATTTGGTCCCATAATAGAGGTTTTGACTTTACTTGTTTACATCAAAACTTTTACACATTTTTTCCACAAATCTACTGGGCATAATAGAATAAATACAAGGCTTCTGTATACTACATGATCCGTGCATGGTGCTGTAATAAAGTGCAATCTATGCATGAGTTGCCTGAGGAAATCAGGTCAGCAGAATCAGTGACCTCTTTTAAATCCCCTGTTAAAATTTGTTTTATTGGGGATCTTTTTTTTGGGGGGGGGGGATTTATTTTACTAGATTCTTTTTATTCACTTCCCTGGCAACACTGTACTTGGTTCGATTTGCTTAATTTGTTTTTATGATATGCTTGTTTTTAATTCAGCACTTTTATTATTTTTTTATTCTTACTATCATATTCTATTATTAGCAATAAACTTGAAATAAATTGTTAATGTTTGAATTCTAACTCTGTTTTAATACCAAAGCTTTAGTAATAAAAAAAAAGCTCTTCACAAATAAAAACTGTTGGCAGTCAAATATAAATGGTGTGTTACAACCATAAATTAGGCAGTGTGTTAAATCAGTTTAATTCTTAACAAATAAAAAGAGACTTTAGAGAATCATTTTTCTGTGTTTCAGTTTTGTAAAAAACTCATAAAATTCGCAACCTTCCAGCGAATTAATGATCTTCAGGGTGTAGATTTTTCTTACAACATAGGTGGGGATGTCGAGAAATTCTCACTGGGGCAAAATCCCAAAAAAGTGAGTCTTATGAAGAGACAGAAAACTGAGTCTTGTGAAGGAACACAGGTTATCTGACCTGACTTGCTGATTCTACTACTACGAACCTGAATCTGATCTGACACTAATTTTCTTTGGCATGTCAGTGGAAACAGTGGCAAAAGACCCTGTGCAAAAGGACAGGATCAATCTCTTGAGCAGGACGATAAAGTCAAACGTTTTCAAAAGGTGTTTTAATAGTGATAACCTCTATGAAATGAAAACAAGGCCAGATATCTACAATATCTACAAAGATGGACACAATCGTATGATGTCATATAATCTTGAGAAATGCCTGAAAACCTGAAATAATACCCAGAAGAAATTATTTATTTGAATTGGCAGGCAGGATTTGGGCAGTTTGTCTTGGCTCTGAATCAGAACTTGTTGGACTAATAATGATTCACTAAATCTCTGCATTCAAATTGGAGGTGATTATATACACATTAGTATTTTCATACAAACCCTATGTTATAAATAAAAGACTAGGGTATAAAAAAAAGTACTCAATGTTATACAACTGTACAAATAATAACATCACGCTACATGTCCGCGTGATGAATGGATTCAGATAGAAGTGACGTTGCCGTACCTCCCACCATGTGGTGTCAGGATCCCCCTTCAGCAACTCGATAAACTCCCCTGTTTGAAAACAGAGAGGAGTCTTCCCTGGAGGTGCTGGTGTGCCATGGTAGTTCCTCACTGCCACCATCTTGGGACCTGGAAATGTGTGTTTGCAGTGAGTATGTACAGAGGTAAGTGACATCAAGAAATCATGTGGTGTTTTGTCAGTGTATTTTCTCGTCTGTGGTGCTTTTATGCTGTTGTATACCAAAGAATTAAAAAAGACCCCAGAGTACTGCTCATTGTAGTTTGAATTTCCTCCTTTAGTTTCACATGTGACACAGTGATTGGGGCCAATAAGGCATAAAAATCTTGCCCTCTAAGTGATGTAGTGTTTTAATGTACACACTGTGGAAACATACTATCCTGAGTTTAAATCTTATCAGGCATAAAGAAATATTAAACTTTTAAAGACATGGCATTCAACCTCAATTTGCATCTCATTCTGAGCAGTGCACATTATTTTAAAAAATGCTGTGAACCAACCACACTTATTCCAGAGGTCTTCTTAATTTAAAATTCCAAAAATAATTTTGTTCATCCATCTAATTATTGCCACTCCCTCTTCATTGCTATGGTTCATATCCACTAGATGGCAGTAGAGAGCTTTGCAATTCAACAGCAACAAATTCAAAGATGACAGCTGACAGAAGGTCCAGTTTTATCTAAATGCTCTTCTCTATCATAATCAAGAGACAGGAAGTGCTCTTACCTGACGACATCCCAGGCTCCTATAACATTGAAACAAAAAAAAAATACTTGTGCTATTCAATGACAATTTTAGACAAGATTATTACATAAGAAATTGTCAATAAAGGCTATAATAATGGTTTTAAAACCTAAAGTATGATTTACTCACCAAGTCAAGAGGATCTGAAATGATATACAAAAGACATGGAGACAATGAGGGAGGATTCAAACAGTTAATGAAAAGCAGACATAGACAAAAAAGGAGGAAAATTATACAGATTGTTAACATGCAGGTATTTTATTCCTATAGCCTGCATGGACCCTTCATTTCCTTCACTTATGGGGTCCTTACTTAATTTTTTCATTTATTTAAGATACCATGTTTAGGCTTCCATATTGAACCTGACTCAGCTGTGCAATGGTGTGTTTGTGATTACCATAGGAAAGAAGAAAAAACATTTCTCAACTCTTTCTTGTCAATTATTGGATATTTTGACTTTAGGTCTCTAAAAATAAAAGTAAACAAAATAAAATAAAAAAAATAATCAAATAAAAGTGGTGGGGGGAATCTGTATTTGCAGCTAATGCTGCTATTTTCTGAAATGCCTGTAAGGATCCTTACAGTAATTATTACTTATGACTGCAGCACAACAGGGTTAATTTGCTTGTGGGCAGAATTACATTTGACAAATCATTATTAATCATCAAAAATACATTTGAATTTGAAGGAGGAAACACCTACTGATTTTGCAAATGGTGATGACTTCCAGACACTCTTTGTGAGCCCCTGTTCCACAGCGAGAGCAGTAGTAACCCTGATAGAAGATACCCCTTGAGGACAAGCACACACACATATCTATCAGTAATGCACACAGTAAGTGTCTCAGACCCAAATTAACTTTGTGTGAGTGCAGCACAAAAGGGGACCGACTGCTTGTGACTGTAGACCTAGTTACACATTCTCCATCATTTCCATTCTATGATCCTTTAGAATTACAAAATAAACCCGCTCCATTTAACACCATATTCTCTGGAACAGTATTTCGTTACGGATACTATAACATTGCATGCGCCGCACACTGCCATGCTGAATAGCAACTTAAGTGCCATAAATCACAACAGGATCTGCTGGGGCTGCAGCAGTAATTAGCATCCACTGCTGGGAGTGAGAACGTTTGTCCCCACTTCCGCTGGCTCCGTGAATTTAGGTCAGGCAAGCCATGAAATTTGTGGGTCAATACCCAGAGAGAAGTTTAACCAGCTGACTGGAATAGAGGTGAAAGTGATGGTGATTCCATGACAAGGGGTTGTCCCTGGTGCAGGAGAGTGGTGCTTTAACTTACAGATGGTGTTGTTTGGAAGAGATTTTCTTTTTTTTTGTATAAACCTCAGCCTCAGTCAGACAAGAGGAACATTTTCCAAAGATTGTTTTTACAGACTACGTTAGCCCAAAACTATTCCCTATGTGATTTAGGTCTGTTTGTTGTGTTTTCTGTCTGACTGGTGCTCACCACATCTCTTCGGAGTCTCTTTGTTTTTTATTTCTTCTCAAGACATTACATCTTCTAACAATATGCAATACTACATTGCTGCTGCATAAAATCAGTAGTCAGTAATTTACTTGTCAGGTACGTAACTTTAATTGAGTGTATCCATGGCCTAATACTTAAACTCTAGAAAATGTACAGCGAAACGTAGAGCTTCTATTAATATTACAGAATACAAATTTCCTTAAAAGAACACAATGAACTTAAATGTGGGATTAAACCATTCAACTGTAATTGACGTAGTTTCAATTATGCTTCTTGGTTGACTCATGACCTTGGAAAAAATGGCAAGGTCTTCATCAGTTCATCAGCAGTTGTGTGCAGTGGTGGAACAAGTATTCAGATCCTTTACTTAGGCAAAAGTCCTAATAAATAATGTAGAACTGCTCCATTACAAGTAAAAGGCCTGCACAAAAATAGCCTACTACCTTGGGCAGCAATATGTATTTAAAGTGTTGATATAAAACTCATTTTGAAACATCATTATTATGATGATCATTAATGGGAAAAATACTGTTTGGTGAAGCTGTTAACATGTCAGACATCTGAAATATGACACAAATACACACTTTATGGTAAGGTAACAAAAGACAGAAAGGACGGACAATATGTCAACATATTGTATTTTAAATTGATTTGACTCAATGGATACTTGTTATATTATCCCTTGTGTCAAATCTTTATCTGAAAAGCAACTAAAATTGTCAAAAAATGGAGTATAAAGAACAATACTTCTCTCTGAAGTGCAAGTGAAACTTTTGATTCATGACCTTTTATGGTACAGTACTTTCACTTTATGAAATTATAAAAAGACTTCCTTTTTATGTAAGTAAATGATCTGACTGCTTCTTTCACTGGTTCATGAGAGATTTTATCTTCATATCACTGTTACATAAAGGTTTTCGGGGTCTTTTTACATAACGAGCCCACAGAAAAGTATGCCCAGATTGTAGAAATACCACTGAAGAAAAAAAATAAATCTGTTCTGAGTGAATATTGCCAGATAGTCCTTGGAACGTCTGCATGAAGACATATTCATTATTCATCGAAGGGTGGTATGAGTGTGCTGTTATGCAAACCAGCAGCAGAGTTTTTGGGGTCATTACCTCAGTAACATCTTGCAGGCTCGACAGTTGGTGTTCTTATCAAATGTGTGCATCTGGAAGTTATGCTGATTGGCTGTGGCTCTCTCTGGCTTGATGTTGGACCTGAAAGGTAAAAGTGAAAAAAGGAATGTGAGGATCAAAACAGTCAAGACTTGCTATGCAATATGTTTATAAGTGAAATATCTATATAAATAGAATATTTATATTCTACTGTGGAATCATACTCACATGGCCATTTCAAACTGCTCCATCCACTTCCTCTTTGTCTCCTCTGTTTTGCAAAAGAACTGGAAGCCCTGCTTCCCTTGCAGGTGGATCAAGTAGAAACCATAGGACCACTGGGGGGGGAATAGTGAGTGAATGACAGGTGACAAAGGTATGTGTGAATGGCACGGTCTGAGATAAAATAGGAAAATTTGGATACCTGCATTTTTACATTAGTATACACGAAACACATTGAATATGATCATGTTTAACCTAGAACTAAAAGACGCTCCACATGCTTCAGCGATGCATCTGACCAAAAGCTGGAGAGCCAGTTACAGAGCCGGTAGGTGTGCGTGCAATCACGGCATGACACCCAATAACACCAGTGACAAAAAGGCCAATATGACAAGATGAGTTAAATAAAGGGGTCAATTGAGCTTACCATTTTTCCACTCGACTGGTAAGCATGCAAAAAGAAAGACACCAGAGAAAGACCCAGTTACACATGCAAAATGGATGAACACATGCAGATTTAAACAAAAAAGCCATGTTAGACCGGTGGCAGAATGCACTGCAGTATGTTTTTTAATGAATCCTAAATGACCTTTGCCGCATTTACATGGTCTTTCAAGCATGGCGGGCACAATGCATATCTGACACTCCAATGCATTACTCATAAGTTCCATATCTGAAATTACCATCATCACGCTCCTTCAGCTCAAGGGCAACATTTGTATCACAGGATGTTTCATCGCCTGTATTAGCTCGGCTGCCTTTTAGAATGATTTCACTGCAGAACTGTTCGCGTCATCTTCCTCTTTTTTTTTTTTAACCAAAAAGATGATTTTCTTACCTTTTTCATGTCTCTGTTGTTCATGGGGTCATCTGACATTTTATATGACTGCAGTTCAATAATCTCTTTGAGCTCATAGCTATAGCCTTTCCTCTTGCAGACAATGACCACCTTATCGAAGAGGAATATATACCTGAAGATATACACACAAATGCATTGTTATTGTGGTGGTGAGAAATGAACTTCTGTAATTGGATTTTTACATTTTTTTTCCTTGCTGAGTTTGGACTTACCGGTCCTGCTTTGTTCGGTTGACGATGGAACAAACCTTCAGCTCTCCGTCTATCTTTGGCCGCCCGTACTCCTCGAGTTTCACCTGCTGCTTAGGTCACACACACACACACAGTGACTGTAAGTCCACTGTATACCACATTTCTAAATGCAATCAGAAACCATAAATAATTCAGCTGAATGTGAATTCCATTTTACATGCATTTTAATCCAACTGATCCAGATGCCAAACTGCTGTAAGTGATTTAAAGTAAGATACAGGAGTGTTGGATTAAAAAACCTCAAAGTACAGTGTATTTATGCCATAAGCACTCTGTAAGAAACAACTGGAAATGAGAGGTGAGGGAATTGAGAGTGACAGAACTGGGAATATGGTGCCAGACAGAAAAAAATGACACGTTGACATCTCTTGTACATGTAAACATAAATTAGTATAATAGCTACAGAGAGGACTATGACAGGTTAGGGGTCTCAGCTGATAAAAAAAGAAAATATGACATTTATAAGACTTTTTTCAAGAATAGGTAAGTGCTCTGTGATCACTAATAACTTATATTTAAAATTTGAAAATATATTGAAAATTGATATTCCAGCTGAGGAAATTACCTATAGATAATTGTCATTGTGATGTTAAGTGAGATTTTTATTTTCATATATATGTATATATAGTCATTTGGGCACTGCCAGATAATTTTAATAAAAGAGGTTTTTACCTAATGAATAAATAAAGGGAAAGAAAAAAACTGCATTTCTTCCCTTCCCACAGTACTTCAAATTAGTAAAGGCAAAATACTGAAATGTTTCATGTGAAATACCCACGATTGTTATGGATTGCTAACTAAGGATCCACTCACCTATAATAAGAAGCTGATTAAGAATATATAGACAATCTACAACTCTGAAAAAAAACATAAATGATGACAGTACACAGTACTTACAAGATTTTCTATAGAACTTTGGAATTCACTGATTTTCTTCAGTGTTTCGTTGTCCCTCTTGACCTCATTGATGTACATGGCCAAGTCCTGAGAGAGGGAGGCAAATGCTCTTTCAATCTGAAAATCTTTCCGACATCTGTCATATCATCGTAGATTTACAGTACTGTGAGCCACAGTGTGAAAAAAAAAGCTCTAAGCTCTGTGGAGCTGTTACATAAAGAAGTTTTTTGATTATGCAGCCATGAACAGACACACATTACAAACACGTGTGAGACAGACCTGCATAGCCTCCAGAGCTTCCTTGAGTTGTTGTCTCTCTGGTCGGTCAGTTGAGTGGGTCAAAAGTTCCTGTTGAGGGAAATATTAGCATATATTAATTAGTAAATACACAACTGTAGCTTCACAGATATTATTTTTAAAAATCAAGACTAAATCCACCTCTGAATCATGTACAGTATTAAAAAAAACAGTGTTTGTTGTTGAAATGTATGACGCAAACATTGACTCCTATAAGAATGACACAGTTTTAGTGAGAGCTGCTCTTTACTGAGATTATGGATGTGTCACTGATGTGGCTGAGAACAGGATGCATCTTAGCACTATCAACAACACCACATATATGGAGTGAATGGTAACTTGCCTCCAGGTCTGATGTTCATTATGGTAGGAAGATAATATTTAACACGTTGTCCCTAGCATATCAAGTTGTCTTCCTCATAGCCAATCAATACGGATCATGTTACACTGTTTTCAGCTCTAATTGTCTGTTTCCTGTCTCCTCCATGAGGTTACTGGGGTGATTTATTAAATGTTGCAGAGCCACCGTTAGATTTGGTTTCTTTCATGAGGAAAAAGAAGCCTTATCGAATCAGCTATAGTTTTATAAGTTGTTTTCCAACCATTTGGTAAATCCAATCAGCAGTGTTGTAAAAATTGTCCAGGAAGTTGGTTTAAATAATCTAACTAGTGTACTCATTAAAAATCCTAAAATAGCACTAACCAGGGTCAGCCAGGGTTTGTTCGAGTCTAGGCAGTAATATCTGACATGTTGGTCGAGACTGAAAAAAAAATAAAAAAATAAAAAAAACAACAAACAAACAAAAGGAAACTACTTTTATAATAATATTGTATCATAGTAAGACAATTGGAATCCCCCTGTTTACAATTTTAAGTCCATAAGGTAACTGAGCCGTGCATGAAAGCTTCTTTATTTGAACCCCATGTTTGTATCTAAATCTTTAAATATTCCCAAAATAGCCTCTATTAACACGCGATTGGAGGTGTTATTAATTATGCCGGAATCTGTTCGCTTTGACACATATCATCAGGCTTGTGATTAAAGCATCAATTCAAACTTCATTTAGTTAGTTTCATTGTGTTGTTCTTAACAATTTCAAAATGTTGAGTGGATTTTTTAAATGTTCTGGTTCTCACCAAGCAATGAGCTTTACCAGATATTATGAACATGTTGTATACTGTACTTCTAGTCCCCCCCTAAACAGGCACCCTGAATATCCAGAAAAATGTTATTAGTGCAGTAATGAGGACCTAATCCCTCCTTGGCTTCCCTCCAGCGAAATAACACAGTCACGGACAACTCACTTTGTTTTTATCTGACCAATCTGCTGACTCTAGAGGTCTTTTCAATGTTTGTGGTTTGATACTTTTGCATGAGAGAGACTGTTATTTCTGGACAGTCGCAACTACCATATGCTTAAATTTGGATGTGTCAATCTGGCGTTCCCCTAGGCCCCAGCCTATAGCAGTGGTTTCACTGCAAAGCTGGGGTAAGTGGTGAAATGGGGTGCGTGTAAACTGATTAGTGCATGGTTGATTTGACCTCAGTGTCTTGCAGCCTCTCCTGCAGAGACTCAATTCTAACAAATAGAGGAGTCACAATGCTCTGCGGCTAGACCTTCAATCACCTGACGCCAACACTCGTCTCCAGCCCTGCCCATTATGCGCTGCATCATAAACCCATTTGCTCATCCATAATTGAGATGCAAAGTCCATTAATCATGAGGAATATTTCAGTGCCCAGCTTGTCTTATAGAGTACACAAATGCCAGGAGCACAGGCTCAAGGGACAAAATGTTGGCTCGGATATGATTGGTGAAACAATGTGAAACATTTATATTTGAATATTAAGGGAAATTAGATCTGTAGAGCTGAAACTAATGATTATTTCACTGTAAAATTTTTAGTATGTTATATAGCTGATCAATCAGTTAATTATTTCATCATTAAAAAGATAAGTTGTCCTGCTGATGTAACTTGCTGTTATTGTAAGCATATTACTTTTATGTGGACCTTTTTATACTGCCCAGAACTCCCTTGTTATGTTAAGGTTGATACAAATAAAATAAAAGCAGAGCAGCAGTCTGAGAACTTGGATGAAACTAAGACAATCATGTCTTTACCAGTACATTGCTAAGAGTGCGACTTCTAGCAGAGCTCGGTACTCCGTTCTGAATGGGCGCTTCACTGGTCCTCTAAACAGCAAAGTTATCTGAGTTGTTTTCCTTTGGGTCCAGAGTTGCTGCTGTAGTAAAAACTTGCCGTTAATATTATTTTCAGAGCCGGTGATATCGCTCCGCTGTGCTGGCCTTGATCATAATGAGGATGCATTCGTGCATGATATTTCATACAAAATGCAATTTTGTGTAACTGCACCCTAGGCTCTGGAGTTTGTGGCGCCCTGGATTATGCAGCAGGAGCAGTTTGAGAACATTAGATGGATGTTCGCATTTTTTTTGTTGCTGTGTTAAGATTTAATAGAACTGCTGTTACTCCTGCCATTCCTCACAAAGAAACAAGCCGCAAACCTTTCAGAGAAACTTTTCAAGCTGACAGGGATGAACATTTGAATTTTAAAAGCCTGAAACTAAAGTAGTAGTAGTAGTGGTTCCATATGACTTATTCATCAAAATATAAAAAAAAAAAAAAAAAAAAGCAGTGACCCATTCAATGATGCTGAAATTGTGCCGAGGGGTCTTTTAGCTTCAATATATTAATTGCTTCATGTACCTAGGTTTTGCAGGCATGAGATGTCACCTACCTTCAGTAGTAAGTGGTACTTCAGCACCCTCTGCATGGGAACAACTAAAAGATCCTGCAGCTTGAATTTTCCTTCCTGCACCTTCATAGTACATTCCTGTGAAACGACGACAAGCATCGGGACAACTATTTCACTTTGAATAATGCAGCGTAGTACATTTCCTACTAACAAGGATTCGTTCATTGCTTCATAATTCATTATGTCTTGTTGCATTGCGACTATTGCTTTCACACATTCACGGGGCAATTCCACTGACGACAACGAGGCTAGTTTATTCTTCCAGGGCACTAAAGCTCTGGGTGTGCCATCCATTTGTTACACAATTACCCTGCATGCTGACTGAGAAATTCCTTTGACTAATGAATACATTTCTATTAACTCCACACTGAAACTGCCTTTTGTTGGTATCACTCCATAAAACCACACAGTAGCCTGTGTATGCATTTCTTCATTCAGTTTCTATAATTGTGCAGCAATAGGGACAGCTTATACTATATAAAGTGTTTGTGTGTAAAAAGACTTACAAAGCTCTTCTATTTTAACAGTATCTTAGCTACCAGCTACCATGTAATCACCTCATTTATTTTGTTGACAGCTCCTAGTGTCATTTCTCTTGTTGATCTGTCGTAATTCCACTGTTACAGAAGAGCGTTAGCATTATGCTACCATTAGTTCAGAGTCTTATAGAGAAACTTTTTCTCTTTCAAAATTTGAACCCAACAAAACTACAAATTAAACAAAAAATAAAAAAAAAATCCTCACTACAAGTTACATCCTACAACTATTGTCCCCTATATAAACAGGTACTCAAGCATAAACTATTTAATATAAAAGTATGGAATTATTAGTTATGAGGGAACTTTTCTCATAACTCGGACCTTGTTTTATAAAGTTCTCCATTCTTTCAGATGCTTCTGTATCTAACCAGAAAGATTTATTTTACTTTAAATTAACGACATCATAGTGTAAAATAAAAGAAATTTAAATTACAATAAAAATGTAACAAATGAGGTATTAATGCAGATAGAGCAAGATACTGTATACAGGCTACTATATAATACTGGTACCATTAGATTTACTTAGGTTGCATACCACACGTTTTTGAATCTGCAAAGGTTTGTGTTGGATTTCTCCAGTTCAATATTTTTGCGCATAAAAGAGTAGATTGTCAAGTGTTTACACACTTACCTCTACTTTAATCTTAACGTCCTCACGTGTTGCTATTAGCTCATCCAGTGTCTTCTGGGCGTTTTCCATGTGGCTGCAGTACTGGCCATAGATCAACAACCTGTTGAGGGATAAAAGTCAACCATTAAGATAAATACTGTAAGAAATGTATTTTGAGATTGGATAGTAAAATATTTATTAATTCCATTCCGTTTACCTGAAGAGACATGACATGATAGTCACATTTACATTGTGCTTATGTCTTAAGAGGTGATTGGAAAGTGGACAGCAATGTGGGCACATTACTACAACTCACAAAATTAGTAAAGATCCAGTTTGTCCCATCAAGCACAAAAAGTATTGAAAAGAGAGGTATAGCCAAGCCTTCAGCTCAATAATGGTGACATACATTATTTTAAGCCTTTAACTATATTCACTCTCAAATGGCCAATGCAGCTGGACACATCTTACAAATGTTGGCGCTTTAATGAAACATTAATATCAAAGAAAAATCTACAGCTAAGATTTTTGATTTCGATAGTGGGAACATTTATTAATAGGCAACCCTGGTCCGAGAGAACATAGCAGTAACACACCTTCTTCTACTAATGAAGGTTATAAGTAAGGGTACTAGTGGTTGATTAGTAGAATCAGGTGTGTTACTGCTTCGTTGGAACAAAAACCTGCACCCACAGCAACTCTTTAGGACTAGGGTTGCCTACCCCTGGTTTAGGCAATGTACTGCACATACATTTTAAGATTAATAGCACAATTGGATAGGTCTATATGAGAGTTATTCCATACCACATGGGGCAGATAGATGAATATGCGAATAAATGTATTAGGATTAGTAATATATGTGAATACTATGAATAAGTAATGAACGGAGTCTGATCCCAGGGCAGTATTTGGAGGGGCAGCATCCTCCTGCCAATAAGCTGTAATCACAGAGCACTAATGAAAGACAGGGTTTTATATCAGTTGCTTTGCAGAGTTTCTCTTATCAGCGTGAGAGAGAAAAAAAATCTCCTAATTTCAACAGTGAGGATATGAAAGCGGTGTTCATTATATATTACAATAGGACCGTGACACAGATCTGCAGGTCCAGCTGGGAGGGAGTTCAAAGTCATCTTGCCTGGAGGATGCCACTGCATGTGGCACACATTCCTCTCGCTCACTCACTTAGTCAAAGTAGGGCATTGGCACGGCTGCTAGTGCTAAACCCACCCCCTCCTCTCTGGTAGAGCTGGCACTCCAGTCTCTTAATCTGAATCTTGAGCGCAGCAAGGCGGTGCAGAAAGCTGGCAACCTGAAGTCTAATCAAGCCTTTGATAGATCTGTGATGAGAGAAAGTTTTTATGAAGATCACATGCATTCCTGGGCTTTTTCGCTAGTTTGGGTTGGGGACCTGTCTCTTGCGGGAATCAAATACAAAATCATCTCATCACCTATAAAGCTGTTCTCTATCTGAAGTCCCCCCTTATCTCGCTGACCTCCTCTCTCTCCAGTAACCCTCTCAGTTCCTCATAACCAACTCAGTTGGTCTTCTCTCCCCCAGGTCTTTGCAGATTTGGGGGCAAAGCTTTCTCTAGGGAAGCTCACAGGTTCTGGAACTCCCTCCCCCTAACAGTAAAGATTCAGAATCCTTCAGAGCCTTTTCAAACCTTCAAGACCCATCTCTTATACACCATTATTTTCTCTTTGACCTGTGATCCTTTCCTTGTGTGTTTTTGTTATTTTTTGTCTGTTTTCTTACATTCTTGTAATGTATGTTTCATAATTATGCATGTGAATCTCAATTATTCAAACAGAAGCATAAAGTGTTGATGCTGCAAATGTTGGTTTCCAATGTCATGTTTTTGCCAGCGGTGGAAATCCCAACACTGAAACTAAATCTTTAGAGCAGCATTTCTGTCAGGTCCATTCGTCAGCTGGTCGCCTCTGCTCCAATGAGATCCACCACTGATGATCGCTGGAGCGCCACTGGAGTCTTGAGCAGGGCTCCCTGCAGCGAGGTTTCAACGCTGGTTTAAGTGGCCCTGGGCTAACAAGCCCGTGATTAAGTTTTGATCCACACTTGGGGAGACAGCTCCCCTCAGCTCCTGCTCCTCCAGGACGACAAAGTGATTGAGATTAATGGGGGCCTTGATCAATTAGAAGACAGCAGGCGGAATGTGCAGCGTAGCGAGGATCTAGGGGCATGTGCCAAAGACACCCATCATATAATAATTTATCACGACATAATGTGACGTGAAGGTCTTCTTTTAAAAAAGCTGTTCAATGACGAGAATGCAGAGGGCTAATGTGGGATTGTTATTGCTGTTCAAGAGTTGAAGTGATGTAGGACATGGCGGCCTTGTTGTTCAATGTGTGAAGGCTAGAACTTGAGTTTTTGCAGTATATGCATAAATGTGTAGTTTTAATTAATGACAAATTACTCACTGATAACTAGATTTTAAATGCATCAATGAAATGGACCTTAAAAAGACAGATTTGATTACTCATCAGGCTGGGTTTAAAGATGTCTATCCTTAAGTGTGTGTTGCATCTGATAATTTCAAATGTACTGAGTGTCTGTGTGCCATTACAGATTACTAAAAAAAGGAAGATCTACAAGATCAAAATACGATTTTATGATCAGAAGATGCTGGATGCAGAAACTGATGCTGGAGGATTACATGTTCCGGGAGACCACAAACTCAAACCTTTACACTTTCTGTACCAGCAGGATGGGCCCATTAAGTTTGAACTACTACCTGACAAACACAAGCTGAATGGAGGGCCAGTTGGTAAGTTTTCACTTACACCATTATAAAGCTTACAGTAGTTAAAAAGGAAGAGGAGTAAAACACACACACACACACACACACACACACAAACACAGACACAGACACACACACACACAAACACACCTCAAAAACCTTTCATCTTATCAACTTTACAATTGGTGGGTGTATTACCGAGGACCCAAGGCAGTGCAAAACCTAGTGTCAAGTCGATCGGATGAGTAGTTCTCCAGAACACACAGTAGCACTTCCAGAGGCCGAGCAATCAGGCCAGTTACGAAAAAGTCCTTCAAACGGCAAAGTTATTTGAGTCTAGTTGTTTTCCTTTGGTTTGCAGAGTTTGCTGGTGTCGTAAAAAACTTGCTGTTTATATTATTTTTGATGCAGGTGATATCGCCCTGCTGTGCTGGCCTTGTTCATAATGAGGATGCTGTCGTGCATGATATTTCATGGAAAATGCAATTTTGAGTAACTGCACCCCCGCGGAGCCCTGTGAGCCAAGTCAGTCGACTGAGGAAATCTCCCAGCAAACCAGAAGTGACAGGCTGTGGAGCTAGCTAATATTCTCTGACACATGGCATTGAGACCCCCTCACCTCCACTCAACATATCCTGCACACAGCAAATAGAGGAGAACGTGGAGCAAATATCACCAATAAAGAGCTTCATAGTGCGGCCATGATTAGGCACTGTGAGAATATCGGAGAGCCACATTACTCCGGAAATGAGTTGGGGAATGTCACAAATGAGGATATCAACAAGAGGGTACTCAAATGCCCATTTAGTTTATCAAGCCTCCTCTGAGCACACTTTTCCTTTCAGCCTGGTTATTGCTGTTTAAGAATTGAGAAGTAGTCGACATAAACCAGTGACATTTTCAGCATGGCATTCAGTTCAATGACAAATAGGGAAAAAGGCTTTTCATCTCCTGCGCCGACGTGAGAAAAAAAAGATACAAGCACATTGTTGTAAAGGTCACTGGGACTTACAAGCATAGATAACCAAATTAATTATGCCAAGCCAGGTCCTTAGGAAAATCGCCTGATGCCTGATGAGAGCTGTGCTGTGCGAGTCCAAATCCCCTGGTCACTGTTGTTTATCACCACAGAGACACCGGAGTGCCTCATAATAAGGCGGGTGCACATGTCAGTCACATGCAGAGAGTCAAAGCCTGTGACGCACAGGATCTGCAAATCTAATGAATCCGTTTCTTAAAATAACCCGGCATTGCATTTTGGAGAATGTCACTGAAGGTAAATATGAACAATGTCATCAGGATATTTGTGTATGAATAGAAGGTAAATGTTAGATTTTCTGTCAGAGATAGAATGTTCTCTAAAAAAGACTGTAGATGCGTCGAGTCGCAGGCTGCTTTTCAGGGTTTGTGCTGGGTCTATTAGTTTCAATTAAAACAAATCTAAATGATAGATCTTACAATGATATTGAATAAAATAGCCTGCTTTCAACTTTGTGGCAATAGTATGGGAAAAACCTTTATTTTCTTCAATATGACAATGCCCCCATCCACAAAGCCAATTTAATGTGTGTATAATGTTCAGTTGTTCCCATTAGTCTATGTAGTGTATTGATGAAGACAGAGAAAAGAATATCCCTCCTCCTGACCAGGAAAAAAACAAAATAAAACTAAAACAGTGCTAAAATCATATTATAAAGAAGAATGTAGATATCAGTTTCATAAATGATGAAAATGTAGAAACTATGGTGTTCCTGCTGAACTTAACTACTTCTTCCCATATGCTTCCTCTGAGCTTTCATGTGACATGAGGAACCTCCCAGTGCTTGCAGGGACTCGGTTAGCCGGACCTTATCTGGGATTGCGTGCAAATGAAGATTTCCAACCCCTGCTCAATCACATCAGAGAGGAAGGAGATACAGTAGGAGCATGTGCATGTGTGTAGATAGAGGGAGAGAGTATGTGCCTGCCTCTGTATATTAGTAGGCCTCTTGTGTCACACTAAATTTGTATTATATGGCCCTGCAGGCTTAAGGAAGAGTCCTGCGATGAGCCTATTACCTATGCAAACTGACATTGCCCAAAGAAATACTGTGACCGTCTGTTTCCGGTTGTAAGGAGAAAAAAAGACATGTACTAGGATCACTGTAGAATATAAGATGTACTTATATATATAATATGTAACATAAAACATGTACACACACACACACACACACACACTCAAATGCGCATAAATCATTCTTGCATTTATATCAATTGAGAAGTGCATCATATATCTATGGCTGTGTATGGAATCATGACCACAGGCAGAACCTATCATTACCATTATTACCTATGGAATAGCCACATTCCACACAGCAGGGGGAAAAAAAATCACTGTGCTTCCCCTCAGGGATGCAAATCATCCACATGTTGCTCAGCAGCTGGGCAAGAGATCCATCTGAGATAAAAACCGTGTTCTCTGTAATCCCCGCACTGCAGAAATCTTTCTCTCATCAAGTCATTCCTGCCTTTAATTAAAAACTCTATTTTCCTAAACTGAGTGAAACAACCTGCCAATGCACCTAGAATCTGTTTGCAATGAATTCAACTCGTCAAATTTTGGGTCCTGAACAGTTAACACAGGTGGCCACATTAGAATAAAAAGAAAATAAACCTCAGCTCACAAATTAATTTTAACTAGTTGATTTGCATTATTACCAGACATGTTTTCTGACTACACTTGGTTTTAGACCTGACTTTTTACTGGTTTTAAAAATTTAAATTTAAAAATTGTATTTCAAACAAAATGTACATAATGAGACTTTTGCATTTTCACAAACTAAGGGAAATCAACTCATGTTCTTGAGGACTCTGAGTTAGTAGTAGATTACCTTCTTTCTCTGCTATTTCCTCCAACAAGTTTAGTTTTAATTGACAGGACTAATCTCATCATTCCTCTGACTAATCTGTGGAAACTAAGACTCCTGCTGCTGGATTGTTAGACTATGTACATAACCTAAAAATCACAGTATGCACAATACAAAACACCACAAACAACATCCAGGTTACTAACCTTTCCTTGAAGTCAAGAAAGATCTTTCCCAGGCCACTTCCTCCAGTGACCATGTTCAGGTCGATGGCTCGCAGGAGGGCAAAGTGGACTTTGATGACATCCTGAATAAAGACAATTAGTCAGTTCTTATCTTTATACATCTCTTCATACAGAGTTACACTCAAATCAATAATAGACTGTATATATTTATTAACAAGAATGTGCAGTAATCTAAGTCTATAATGGTACATGTATGAATGAATTAATTCAGTTGTTATAATATAATCAAACATCAGTCTAGATATTGACATGTAGAACCCAAGTAAAAAAAATCTTCTGAAGTTTGGTGTTGTGTGGTGTGTGTTTACCTCTAATTCCTGCTAGTTTACTAGCAACAAAAGTAAGTCAAACATAAATGAATAGCTGACAAACTGGAAGGAAGTTCCTCTGCCTATGGTGTTTCAGCAACATCTCTCTTTAGTTTTAGCTTTTAATACATATCATTATATACAAGGGACACATCCTTCTATTCATTCAGCCATCTGTTAGTCACTTGGTGGGCGACACATGCAGGTGTGCTGCATGGACATGATCATCTTCGCTTGAGCAGCAACGCACCTCAAGGTTGACAAAGATAGCCTCCATGTCTTGTGGAATCAAGACGTGCTTCAGAGGGATCATGTAATTCTTGAAGAGAAACAAGAGAGTGAAAAGCAATTCATTAATTGGCAACATAGAATAAAGCTGAGGCTGATTTGTAAGAATTTAAAAGCAGCAACAAAGAAAATCAATATCAGGCTACACAGTAAAAGAAGGAGGCAATATATTGTTGTTGATAGAGTGCATGTCAGTGTTTAATTTCAGGCCCAACACTGTGGCATCAATATGTAATGGACAGCTGTTATGCTTACAGATGAAAAAAGCTGCCTGTTCTTTCTCTAATAGTTTATGGTTGTCACATTCCATCATCATAATAATAACAAATAGATCAATAAGAAGCAATGAAAATATGACAGGCTTTATTAACCCCCGACTCAATTAAGCTCAACGACTCCTCTGATCTTAAGGAGGTTGTTTATTATCGTTTAGTAGTGTGCTGGTATGATGCTGGAAACACAGTGTACACATTTAGCGATGTAATGAAATTAGCAGAGCGGATGATTTGTGGCTCTCCATCAAATTGCGAAAGAAATTTGTCGACACAAAAAACTGATGCGTTAGCAGCACTGATCTCAATAATGGTTCATTATCACACAGAGAGCCAGTATGTGTGTGTGTGTGTGTGTGTGTGTGTTTTATGTTTCCTTATGCACTCAGAAGTTCCATTTACAGGGAAGCACTTTTAGAACAGTACGCAGTGTCCACATACGTCTGTGTGTGTATGTGTCTCTATACTTTGAGCACCAGGGATCAGTGTCTTCTGTGGGGGCCGAGCCAATAATAACAGTATCGACCAGATCCGGTGACATTTGTGCTCCCAATGAATCTGCCATTAGCTGACATTTCCATGCTGTGACCCAACCTAAGGTACCGAGACGGCAACAAAGAAGTGCCAAAAAGGAAACTTTGCCACAACATGCTGATGCCCGGATAATAGTCTTAAAAAATAAACACACACACACAACTGCACACCTAAAAACATATAAACACTCCAGCACTCACCTTCTCAATGTCCTCTAAAGTCTTGTAGTACTTGGCCTCAGTCTCCTGGATCTCTACTAAGCAGCAATTTCTCTTGTCATCCTCTGTCATACCCATTTTCTATTGTGAGAATATCAAATACATTGCATCAGAATAACTTAACTGCGTGACTCTGGATGATTTATTATCTCCTTATTCATGCCTTAATTCATTCTTTTAATCTTTTACTATCACCTGATCATGTAATGTGTTTCGTTTTAGTTCAGATTTATCAACAAAACAATATTCATGTCAACCACTAAGAGGGATTGCATGATATTTATATGAATATGGAACTAAAGCTACTAGAGAGTTCTATTCTACAGAAACAATGTGGCAGCACTAGTCAGTAAATTAGGGCCATACCAGAGTTTTTTTATGTTATAAAATACAGCATTTTGCAGCAGCAAAACAGCAAAAAGTACAATTTATGTTTTCTACCATTAGAGACATAAATTATTTTATTCTAATATGTATTTATTCAGACAGTAACAGAAACAAATGGATTTAGTTTGTTAATCTAGAAAATTTCTTCAGATGCGTTATATGAGAATGACAGATTAGTCCAATGAATTCATGCTTAAAATGTCATAACACACACACACAAAAACAAAAATTAAATAAAAATAAAAATAAGTGCAGTTGCTGGTATGGCTCCAGGGAACAAGCTGGGAATGACACTGAATTGGGTGAGAAAAGGAAGCTCTGACACCAGTGTGCTTAGCAACTGTGGACTGGATGGTTGATCAAGGCATACTTTAATGTATACCCTTTGTAGATGAATGGATTGTTTCCTCTCTTACAATGTGCCTGCATGCACAATGTAGTGGAGGAAGGGATGATGGAGAAAAGATTAAAGAAAAAAAAAAATACATAAAGCCTTTCTCATGAGACCTGATGTCTGAGCAAACTTCTGCATTTGCATGTGGATTCTTTGAAAGAACAATACACTGTATGTACAGACACATACAATACATGCGTGCTGTACAGTAAGTCACCCGAAGGACGATATTTTCTATTCAGA
The DNA here is from genome assembly GCA_036785175.1 of Eupleurogrammus muticus. Classification (NCBI taxonomy): domain Eukaryota; kingdom Metazoa; phylum Chordata; class Actinopteri; order Scombriformes; family Trichiuridae; genus Eupleurogrammus; species Eupleurogrammus muticus. The sequence goes on along the minus strand of JAYKQN010000013.1, from coordinate 16,777,190 downwards.
AAACATCTGGCACAAATTTGGACCAATCAGAACCAGGGATCAAGCTAAGGGGATTATATGCATTTGTCTTGCTGTGGCATCTCGTAGTCATCGCTGATGTCAGTTAACATTGCACTCCTGAGGTCATAGGCATCTCCCATGGGCACTGAGTCAAACTTTGCACCAGATGGGGTCTCCTCTGCACTAATGGAAGGATCACTAATCTTTTTGGAAATGTCTTTCTCTTGGGATCTTATTAGGTTTGTTTGGAAATGAAGTGGTGGATCGAGGTTAGCTGACAGGGTGCAGTGAGTCACGAGCACAGCAGCACTCACCTGCATGTATCTGATCTGCAGCATGAGAAAGGTAAAGCAGTGCAAGTCAGAAGTCAAATGAATCACCGGTTATGGGAGCGACATCCGTGTGAGTTTAGAGATATGACATCATGCATGTATGATGGCCCCAGAGAAATGGAAATGCGTATTACTGTAATAATAAAGTGATTTTAAAGTAAGATCAAAGTTGGTCAAAATGGGTTTCTTCTCTTATTGAAATTATTTACTCATTATACCCTTTGTAGGTATTGACAATATATGTTGTGTTGTGTAAAAGACACCTAGTAGAGAGATATGCAGGAAAGTAAAATATGTGGAAAGAAAAGTCCTGCACACTATGACTACCAAATGTATTTAAAATGCAACTCTGATCACAGACCTTTACCAGGCATCATATTTACAATATGTAACATCCAATTCAACACAGAATCAAATTGAATCACACATCAATCAACACTTGAGCCAATTGCATCTTGAATGATACATACAAATACATCTTCAATAATAAAACAGCAGTGATTGTGATGCAAAGTTCTCACCATGGGTTGACGTACTTCCACCTTAATGATGTCCTCATAGATGTCATCCCCATCGTCCTCACACGGCACACAGTCATAGATGTCATCTTCACCCAAGTCATGCTCACTGGAGAAAAGTTAGATAAACAGCTCTATCAAAAAAAACACAACCTTAACTCAAATATCACATCATGTCCACTTTAAACTGCTCTCAGCTCATCATGTCTTGGGGGCCCTGCCTGAAAACGTACATCGGTGTTCCGGGAAATTGGGACACAGTACCTGATGTTCACAAGTCTCTACTGAGTTGCAATATTGAGTGGCATTTCCCTTTAACGTGTTTATGTTACTCTGGCACCCAGCTAGCTAACTGACCTTTAATTAGGCAGAAGGCCAGCCGAGCACAGACAGTTACTGTGGAGAAAAACATCTTCTGGGGAAAACTCCTCGTGCTCTGGGAGCTCACTCCATATCTCCCTCTATTCTGTAAAAGCAATTACTATACTGTTTGGGAAACATATTGAATCAGTGGAGATGCCTCTGCAGGAAAACACAGAGCAATGGCAATGGACCCATAACAATAAACAAGGAGGCATTAGGTCACCAAAAAGGAAATAAATTACTAAATACTGCAAATACGTATATGAAGGTGGTAGACGTTGCACTATAAATAATGGAATACCAGGGTTGACACTTGGCAACTGCCTGTTTGTTTAAAGACTAGCCTATTCACCTCCCATTATATTGAGGTGGAAGAACAAATTGGATCTTTAAATTGAATCTGTCTAAAAAAATCTGAGCGTATACAGACAAAACTATCTGCATCGTTAGATTCCATTAGAATCTTTTTAGACAAAAAAAATATTTTGCAGTGGGTGCAAAATATCTTTTTGTATTTCTGGAAAATGAATGAATACCATAAATAAATAATGTTTTACTCAAAGCGTTACCAATCTCTTCTGCCTGCATATACTCAAAAACGGACAACTAGGGTTCAAGCTGGGCAAGTGTCTGGCCGGCTTCAATGTCCTTGAGCAGGACACTTAATGCCTACCAGCTCCAGGGATGTGGTTCCGTGCTCTGACCTGCCTGAGAGTGGGCCAAAGAAGAGTCCCCCCCCCCCCCCATTTTCATGGGCGGATAGTACCTCATCCAAATATGTTTGATCTCCAGCACATGTTTAAGTATCCTTGAGGAAGATACTTTACCCCAATCCATCAAATGAGTGCCATTACCAGTCCGTCTTTGCAACGAACCAAGCAGAAAACTTAATTTCACTTTAAGACCCCAAAAAATGGGAGTTTTTGTCTGGACCTAATGAGTAAAAACTAAATAAACACACAGGGTGTTTTAAATTTTCTCTTCTGTGACATGACATGAAAATGAGAAAGCATAGAGATGCCCTCAATCAAATATTCAGCTTTGTCCTCATGCCAGTGTGGGGGTTGTTTGAAGTTTTAATTGAGGTGGTTTGGTTCACTCTCCGTGATGTGTTTTTTTTCTCCCTCCTTCATTAAGGGAAGTCGCCGGTATACAGCATGAATACCGAGAGGGCTGTGTGTGGGAGGACGACTGCTTGTCGGCGTCGTTCCTCCAGCGCCTTCTCCCTGAACTCTGAGACTGCAGTCAGACTCCACGGAGACTTGGTGCGTTGCGTATGGCAGGAAAGTTTCGGAACAACAGATGTTGTACTTCACTTTCCTCCAATCCTTCAGGGACAGCATTATATGAGAGGGGTCTAGTGCAGTGATATGAATATGACTTATGGAGATATTTTCCGGGAGCAACATCTCTGGGGAGAGCATGCAGGGCAGTCTGAGTAGGGACTTTTTTTTTTTTATATAGCAGTAAATAGTATAAGTTAAAAGAACATATTAAAAAAAGGATAAAAAAGGTACTTTTGTACCTGGCTTTTTTTTTAATCTGCAGCCAGCAACCAGTCCTTTGGCCAAAACATTTTATTCTGGTTTTCAACATCTTTATCTATTCTGACATGTACTGGCATCAGTGATTGTGTGATGGCGTATCCGAAGGGAAGGGGAATGTTACTATTGATTAGTAAGGATATTTAAGCTCCTTCCACTTTCCCTGTTGGTGAGTATGTCATTGCACAGTGCTCCTTTGGTCCAATCAGTCAGTCGCATAAATATGAGCAGGATTTGTAATGCTTTTCATCAGTGACTGCTGATTGATTGCTATGTTACCAATGTGGATCATTTAGTAGCATTGGCTGATTGAGGGGATTCTTTTTTGTTGGATAGAAAGAGATTTGAAGACTATATTGGCTTTTTTTTTATTTTCTCTTTTTTAGTTTTCAAAGACTCACTAGTGAGAGATCTGCTAATGCACTTAGACTTTTAAAGTGCATTTTTCAAAGGTTGATTTCATATATTAGACAGCTAGACTGTGATTGTGCCCTTTTATCTTATAATATTACAAACCTTTTTAAGGTCAGGGATAAGCATTAGTTCAGACATGTGGTACTGATGGTTTGGAATCAAGTTCAGGGAATACATTAAGTCAATGAGGAGCTTCCCTTATTGCATATTGTAGAGGAGTGCTGGGTTAGAAGTTGGGTTAATATGTGTGAATTAATAATACTATGGAGAGCCCATATTGTCATAATTTTGGTTTGGATAAATGGTGTCAAAAGATATATTTCTTGCTAGTGTAGTAAAAACAGTGGGCGTTGGTGGACATAAATAAATAATTAAAATGTATGTATGTATGTGTGTGTATGCATCACAATGCATCATTGAGAAAGAGAGTGGGAGTAGGATCCTGAGAAGTCAGGAAATAGGTCTGATTTTCTGTCTGATTACACAGTAACCACAGGGTGTCCAGTGTGTTTGCATGCAATTAGCCCATAGCCTCTGCTCCAAGGCCTCAATGACATCGAGTTTCATCAGTGCAGAGGAGGGACAGAATATGACTCACCATGTCAGAGCTACTGAGCATATGTCCCCAAGAGCTTTGCTGCCTTACCGATTCCTATTAAAATAAATTATTGTCTTTTGTTAATATTGGAGATAAGGGCATGTGTGGAGCTCCTTCCTGCCCTGACAAAAATGTTATTCCTGCCATTCTGCAACAACATTGCTAATAAATTTAAACAAAGCACTAAAAAGCAAACAAACTATTAAAAAAAGTACTGTCCTCCTGGGGACATGAATGTGATCAGCACTTTTTATGGCATCATATTTCAACTAATTGCTATGTACATTTTGATGCCTTGATCTAATTGTGACACCAAATGGAAATGTTAAGGAGAAGCCAAAAATCATTACGATTATGCCCTCTGGGGACTATGAATAAATACAACAGTTTTAGAGGCAATCTGGCCTGTAATTTTTCAAGATATTTTGGAAATTATTGCCTGAAACAGGCAGCCCAACTAACTGATATTGCCATCGTAAAGACCCATTGCTACAGATTACTATACAAACAAAACAAAATACTTCCTGCATAGATTACCCAAAGCAGGAAGTGCTGTTGTAGCTTTATAAGCAGGTTTAAAATGGTTTATTGTGGCCATATGGTGCTAAAGTTTCATTTTAAAAAGGTGACTGTGGTCATACCTTGCCTCAGATGCATAGAGTGAGTTCTATCCATTTCCAAGCTATTGACTTTTATGCCTAATGGATTAATGGAGCAAAATAAACTGCAAACGAGTCACACAGGGGGCTTGTGACACTGTTTGCCTAGGAAATGGTATATGTATGAGTGCCTTTGACAAAGGAAAAATAAGTCCCTAGGTGACTGTGCCCAATCCAGCCCCATTTCATGCTTTGTCAACTCCAGGATGGAGTCATTCAAGATGGGGAGGACTGTGAGTTTAGCAACGTAAAGACTTGACATCACAAAGCTAGAGGGAGGAAGCACAGCCCAGATTTACCACATTAACCCAGGAGACCTCAATTAGTTAGAGGCTGGCCTCCACCTGACTCAGACATTCCTGCAAACAGATAAGGCCCGGGCAGAATGCAAACCGGAGCATTTTCAGAGCATTCATTCCTAGGTGTATTCATACCGACAGCCCAAAGCTTGAAGCCACCTCACTTTACGTGAATTCTTCTGACATAATATCATAAATATGGAAATTAACCAGAAAGGTAAGTGACCTCCACTCAACCTCTAAAATGATACACAGTTAACCATAAACATTCTCCCACATACTTTGCCTGCAGCAGCTTAGACTGACTTTGAATATCTAATAAATGAGATATACAAAAAGTAAAACTGTAGACTTTAATATTAGTTGTATTCTACATAAGTCAAGAGTGAACTTCCAGCTGTCTGGTGCAGAGGCCTCTGAGAAATGTTTTGGTGGCTCGAGACTGTTAATCAATGTTTTGTTCCTGGAACAGTCTACCATTTATTTGTTGGTCTACTGGCATGATCTCTTCACAAAATCCATTTTTATAGATTGCTTTCTATAGCAGGAAGTAACCTTTGTTGTCTTACCATTGCATGCAATGAAGCCATTTTATTGATTTTTGAGGTTTACCATACTATTGTGGTTTAACGTCTGTACAGTTTTTTTTCCATACTAATAATAAGTATTTTTTGGTGTCAGTTTGGCTGTTTTACTCTTTGCATACTGTTATTATTACATAACATGTCTTGTCTTTAAATTGTCTTTTTCCTGTAGGCTTTTGAAAAGTGTTTTATCAATAAAAATCTGTATTATTACTGTGGGAAGATCCTCATTCTCTTCTCCCTCACTCTTACAGTTCAGTCATGCACTTGTGGTAAATCATGCGTGCATCAATATTTCAGGATAATTAATAAGCCTTTGAGTGCAGGGTTATTGCAAGTGTGGCCTATGTGCTAAGTGTGTCTAACTGTATTAGGTGCAGGACCCGCTGATGAATCAATTATGTGTCTGTCCATTGATGAAACGAAACGCATGCGTGGCCTTTGTGAAAGGTCAAGATCAGCCGTGCTGCAGACCGGCATGTTTAATTCAATGAGATCCGTCTGTCTGTACCTACGGGTAACACATGAAGCATAGTTTTACAGCACCATGGAACAGTCCAAAAGAAATCAACTCAGGCTTCAGGATTGTCGAAGCCATTAGAGGGTTTAAATGCAGGTTAGAAGTTTGAGACTAATTAAAGATATAATCACCAGCTAATGGAACTAACACAGTATATTTCAGGTTACAAAATGTCAATTACATGCTTTTACAGCAACTTGCTTTATTGGTGAGCTTTGTGGCAATTATTGTGAAGGACACTATGCATCTAATATAACCACTTTTCTTTCACCAGCATTTTTATAATTGAAAAAAGTACTCAGGTGGCATTATGCAGGTGGCATTTATTTATGATAAATTTAGAGTATACTTAGGAACAGAGTAGCTACCTTAAGCCAATTCAATATACCATTGATTCATGATGAGTCTGTTATTTGACATATTTGTTTTTTTAATACAGAATAAAAATATTTTATGCCGCTAGCCCACATGGTAAATCTTTAAATCAACATTTCTGAGTACTGTAATTTCTGAACTATATACCACTACTTTTATTCACATGCTTTGAACTCCATGACCTATATAACAATGCGGCTAATCTATTGATTGATTTATAGTAATGTGTCTGTACTCTCTCCCCTTGGCAGTGAGAGCCATTAAAACTGTGAAGGCCAGAGTGGGAGAGGACACATGGAAGAGTCCTATTGTCTTTTTTAAACGTTGTAATTTTTTGTTAGATTATTGTCGGGACTCAGCACTGGAGATCTGGAAATTACTCTATTTCCTCGACTCTCGCTCTCTATTTAGAATAATTTTTCATGCAAGATTGAGTTATGCTTTCAAGGTAAAAGCCTGTGTTCCAAGATTGCGGGGTTGTATTTTGGGATAAGCTGCAGTCTAATCCAGCATTAGCCTGCTTGCCTGATGCCGCTCTCCATCCAGACAGAGCACATTCCTCAGCTCCTAAAGAACATCACATTCTCGTATTCAGTGGGGCATATATCTATAGCTCCAAGCTCTTTCTTCTATCTTCCTCTCCTCCTATCTTCCAATGATGAATGACACACATCTCAGAGCGGTTAACTAATTATTCTCCATTAATCTGAGACGAGCCACTGCTGTCACCTCTAGGAACCGCTGCCAACTGTGAGACCCGGCGACTCCCACCCACTCACGTAACACACACCAAACCCAGGCAGCCAGCCACCGAGGCGGGCGGGGAGACAGCCAGGCCGGAAGGTGTCGCCATGGCAACGGACAGAGTGACAGAGGGCTCAACGCTTATGTAATTATGCTAGAGAAAACTGGGAGAAGTGACAATCCCAATTAAAATTGAAACGTCACAAGGTATAGGTGTATAGGCCAAAGTAGAGTTCTTTTGGTTTATGGTGAGTATATACACAGGGTTTCCCCGCAGCACTTCATAGGCAAGGTGGCCTGCCTCGCCTACGTCCCTGAGAAAAAAAAAAATTCATACATCCCTGCATGCATAGTATTGTAACGTCTCTCAAAACCCACACACTAACACGTCAGCGGGTTTAGATGCTACTTTATTCCTCGCGTTAACAGACTACTGCGACTGTAATCAACACCAAAAACAGAAATTAATGGAAGTCAAAGCAACGCCTCCTTAGGTGAGAAACGCAAGTGTCTGTGTGTTTGCTGTGGAATTCATACTCACTCTGCCAGCTCCTCAAGGCTCCGGTACACATCATCCTCATTCAGGGCTGTGTCCTCTGATGGAAAGGGCCTATTACACACAAAGACAAGCACAAACACACAGAGTGAGAAAGTGTACACAATACTTGATCAAAACACAGCGTGGTGTCCCAGGTAGAAAAATAACCAGTTGGAAACTGTGCGTTCCATCTGTCAGGTTGTCGCTCTTCGCTCCATCACTTCAGCAGCACAACAGCGGGATGAGTCCAACGGAGGACCCCATCAGTCACAAACAACATTGTCAAAACACATCGGCGTACTGCCGCTGACTGATAAGAAACCTGGCATTTCCCAGAGCCAACTTTCCTAGGAATTCAGGAACAAAAAACAGCCCTTTTTCCAGATGAATGGCCAGGTATCTCATAAATCCTCCCAGGGGTTTCGGGAAGCTTGCAAGGCACCTCAGGGACTACGTGAAGCAGTATAAGGTATCAAAAATGTCACGGTTTAGAGCTGTCAATTGCTTCCACTGCAAATGGAACCCCCTTTCTACATATGTATAGAATCCTAGTCTTGAACCAGTACAGTTATGCGGCAATCTTGGTAGTTCTTTGAGATCTTTTTATATTTCTCATTCACGCCCACACAGTCAAAACAAAAAAATGACTCCAGGGAAGCGGCAAAGCATAAAAAAGGCATGACTAATCAATTAGTTCATTAAACTGGGTGGATTTATTTCCAATCTTTTTAAACATATCTGATTTCTGCAAACATTACTCTGAAGTGAATGATTAGGTCTCGATTGACAAATCATGTTCGCAATGTTTTGTTTTTTTTTTTTTTCCACAAGAGCTGATTGCTACAAATTATAGCCTATTAGCTTAATGGCGTATACAATTCAAGGCCATTAAAATCAGTGAGGGCTCGATCAGTGCTAATCATCGATGGTGCTAGTGTTACTGGGGGGGGAAGTGTCTGTATTATTGAAATTAATCCTGAGTGTCTCTTATAAACAAGATGTCTAAGGTCTCTTAAGATGTCTTATTTTGAAACATGCACAACAAAGTGCACTAAAAACAAATTCTGGGGTATTACAGAATATTTCAATGCCTTTGAATGTATACTTTGACATAAAAATAATAAATATGAAGGAGCTTCAGGTCAAATTTTGGACCATATTTAGGGTTTATCAGTGACTGATAAAAATTGATAAGAAATAATGTTTTAATAATTAACAATTATATATGTTTCACAGTTGGAGCATATATTTGGCTGTACAGCAATTGTTTTATTAGTATCTAGGGTATGTCCTCAACCTAACGAGTCAAATTAACCTCAGTGATATTAACTAATGAAGGCATTTTATGAACAGCATGTGCAGGTGGTGGTCAGTCTTGATATAAATGAATAGATTTTATCAGGAAAGCTCATGAAACACAAAGAAAGAGAAAATATGAGTGTTTGTTGGTTCTGACTGGTGTGAGATAGGAGACACTAGTAATACTTCAGAGTGAGAGACCAGACATTCAAAGCACTTTACTCTGTTGGCTCTAAAACCCTTTGACTGTCTTTAAGGATATGATCAAATCAATGAGACACTTGGTACTGTGTATGGCAGTGAGTTAATGGCTAAAAATTTAAAACCCTAAACTAAAATGTACATTGTACAGTTGAGGTGTGTGTGTGTGTGTTTCTGTTTGACACTTGCAATTAGCCTTTGTGTAATTAAAGCAGTGGTCAAATGAAAGATTGTGTCAGCCATTAGGATAATGAATGCTCAGCCACAGTAGATAGCCAAAGGTCAACTTGTCAGCCTCAAGCACACATACAATCATGCAAAGAATCCTGCAAACTCAGCCTTGTTCTCGGATTGATTTATTTCACTTTTTTTTCCCCCAGTTGTTTAAGCAGTTTAACTTCATTAGAACCTCTGCATGTTTGGTCTAATTTGAAGTATTAATATAAAGTAATCAAACAAAAACTGCCCATTTGTTTCATTACCATTACTTTCTCACTCACTGTTATGAGCAAAAGCCCAGCACAGAAGGTGCTTCCCCCTGAGTGTCATAACACACCCACACCTGATGGCCCCCTCCAATGAATTGTGCATTATATTACAAGTTATTAATGGAGTCCCGCAGGCCAAAATTTAATTACATAGTAGTTTGTGGAGATATGTGCTCATATCTATCACCTCAGTGTTGTCTGGCAGAGCCAATCACTGTCCAGAGCTGCAGTTTTCATTTCTCTTAAATGGTGCCACCAGGTGTGATTGAACTTCATAATTTAATCAGAACTCCTTCGATGATTTCTTTAGCACTTTACAGAGGTTTTTGTAAATAATGAGTTGCCTATTCAGGAAATCATATTTATTTTGTACACAGCCCCCCCTGATTTGGCATATCAAGTGAACTAATTAAAAGTAAGTTAAGTGAAAGGAGGAGAACAGTGCTTTCACTTTTGATTCAGATGTGGTCAGTGTTTATCTGGTGGATTCACACCTTCAAGCAAATATTCTCTGTTTAAAAAGGTCCTATATAATGTAAAAAAGCCACTTTCATGGATTAAAGACTAGGGTACTAAAGATCAGGTCTGCTGCTTTTATAAAACTGTCCCATACATCAAACACTCAAAAACAGAAATTTCTACTGAAGAATATCTCCATAATTTATGAGTAATTTGGAATTTAAATATTAGGAAACCAATGACCCATGATATAACCTGATTTTCTTGAAACATCCTCTTTCCCTCCTTACTGCTTCTCTCAAATATTTTCCAATAAACTACAAACTGCACGATCATGGCTAATTTCTTCTTCACTGTCTCTGAAGCTAATGCTGGTGTAAAGGGAATTGTTGGCACATGTGTGCTAGACAAAGCCAGTCCCATTGATCAACTCTTGTCAGGTAGCAGAACAACAGTGTTGTCGTGTGAACGCGGCTCAAATGGCGTTGGAAGCAGTTTCATGTCCCAGGACACGGCTTTGTTTCTGCATGGGTCGATAAATCGTTGGAGCTCAAGCAAGCTAGTGCACTTTGCCACTTATTGTACCAGGCCTGTCCATAAACCTTCCTGTCGTCCTTTAAACCTGGCACTGCAGTTTCCTCTTTAAGTCGCTCCTGCTTGGAGAGGCTGTGTGTCTGTGTGCAATGTAACATCCTTGCATGGGTGAATGATTTTCACAACACTTATGTGCAAAATTAGCACATGCGATGCCTTCAAATAGCATAAGTGAAAGATGAGTGGTGGATGTGTGATGTGATAAATGCACACTGATGTATGTAATTCAGTAGTGTGAAAAGAAAAAGATCTGTATCTAAAGTGGCTGTTGATGATACGGAAATGAAGTGAGGCAAGAAAACTGAGAAAAGACAAATTAAGGTGATCATCCTACTCACTGTAAACACTGTCATATGCTCCTTTTTTATTACATACCGGGCCATAAGGATTCGTATACTGTAGATATGGTGCTGACAACAGCTTCCACCATTAGAGAAACAACATGATCCAATCAGGGTATTGTAGGTAAGAATGGTGTATAATCATCCTCCTGTGCCAGATGAACCAAAAAGTATGCATCTATGAAAAACAGCAGCAAAATGTTCAAAAAATCTGGCGACAAGCACGATATCAATGCAGCTGAAACATGTACCCTTCTCCCAAAACAAAGAACAGTTCACATGAACACAAGATAAAACTGGCTAATGAAATGAAATGGAAATTCAGTCCGATTACCAGGTCAGAAGCGGAGTGCTTTACACCGTAATTCTTTCTTTATCATGTACAGAGGATCACACAAAATCAGTTAAGTAATTACTTTAAGTGCAACCCATGTGTGTAGATTCAGCCGGACCCTCTCATATATGTAAAAGTACAAATTTTAGTTATTACGCAAGTACTAATAAGTTAAACATTACTGGAATATCTAAAATCTGTCAAAGAAGAACAAACATAGCCACCATTCAAACCCTTTACCAAACTTCCTCCTCATCTTTTATCTTTGAAGCTGAGGTTGCTTGAGCTCCGTGACCCTGATCCCCTGAGCCCACAACACGCACCGCACAGCAGGGATCAGAGATGAACTAGGACACCAAAGTGCAGCTGGGTTGAAGGTTAGAGCAGGGTTAGCGGAGGACAGCAAAGATAAGCGGTGGGAAGACGCAGGTCAGCTTATACTGTAGATAAGCTGTGGGACACAGAAAGGTCAGCTACCAGGACACACAGAGAGAAGGGAACAACACGTCTCAGCACAATGACAATTTAGGGTCTTGAACAAAAGGGTGAAAAAATAAAAACACGGAGGTCTTCTTTTTCCTTTCATTGACAATTCATTTGATGAATTGTTCGAAATACAAACAATTCAATTTCAGGACTGAACTAGAACTTTAATCACTAAAATGGTCAATTCTTATCTCAAGGATTGCCCCCTGTTGCCTTCAATTTGAGAGGAGTATATTAAAATAACACATTGCCCTGTAATATACACATACTTTCAGGTTATTTTTCAGCAGACATGTTTTTTCAGTTTTGAATAGTGCCTGTAAAGCTTCCTTTCTTGCTCCTCCAAACTGGGATTTCCCCAAAAATTGTTGTAAAACAACCAATCTTGATTTATCTTTGCCTTTTGTCAGCTCAGTAAGCAGATTAGAGCCTAAATAATATAATAATGGCCATACTCATCAAATGTATGGCTTTACAAGCACAGATTTTAGATTACACCATCCTAACTCAGGGGCTGGCCACACCAGCATATTTTAACACATATGTGTTATGGATATTTTTGTGTATTTCACTGCACTTTTTTTTGAAAAGTCCAGTTTCAGCAGTCATGTGTGGGTGGGAAAACTGTGGTTTCTTCTTCTTTGTTGGGGTTTAAGGCAGTTGGCAAATCTAAAAAGTTGCATTGCTGCCATCTGCAGGGCTTTAGTGTACTATATAATCCAGAAGAAATATCATCTTCCCCTCCCATTGAACACTGTGCAACAATGAACGATAAGTTGTATCCATGGAGACTTGTGGAGTGCTCAACTCATGATTGGCTAAAATGGCCTTTCGGTTAAGAGTGGTTTGAGCTTTTTATTTGTATTATTTTTTTTTCTTAATCAAATGCATTTTTTTTTTTATTAAACTGGGAGCCAAAGTTTAGTTTAAAAATACCTGCGTTGGCGTGGACTAGGCCTCAGACTCTCCCTCTACTACTCCTGCTGCTGCTCTCCTGGTGGTGCTTTTCTCTTTTTAAGTGTGGATGATTGTGTGAGTAGAGGCAGGTGTTCTGCAGTCAGGGTAGAGCCACACCAGCTGCACCTCATCTCTGCAATCAAGCCTCTACAAGAACTCAGCTCTGCAACTCCCCTGCTGCCAGATGATAAATTCATCGCATTCAAAAAAAAAACAACAAAAAAAAAAAAGCACACAGCCTGTTTTATACAGTAGGGTTTATACATGGCGCCGGTGACTGTTTAACACCCCTGACACACCTACCAAATGTCTCTCAAAGGTCATATTCCCAATGTAACATTTCAGCCAATCACTAAAACTGTACCAGTGGTTGTAGTCTTAACATAGGTATGTACTATAAAACAAGTAGAAGATATGTGGATGTTTGATTCTACTGTATGTCCGTATCTGTAATGGGGAATGCAAAAGTGCATATTAGTGCCAAAAAATGGCCTTCAATTCAAAATAGGGTTGACATGGTGACACAGACGTGTACTATTGAGGTTTTGCTGCAGTGAGCAGCCTTTAAAGGCAGGATCAATAGGTTTCAACAGAATGTCAATGGACATGCCTGTGGCACTGTTACCCAGACATTTAACACAGTGAGGAACACTCTGGCCATTTTAGAGCTTAATTGATGGCATGGTGTCTGTACGTAAATGATTTTATACCATTGTCTGGGTGTTGAAACCTACAAAAACAATCTTCTTTATGGTGATTTCTAGCAACTTAAAGGACATCCTACCGTTTCAACACATGTTCAGTTTATTCGTCTTGATCTCTGCTCCTTCAATTGGCCAAGTTTTTATGTAACTGTATTTCTGTATCCCTTAACAGTATACAGGGACATATAAAACATAATTTAATATAATGTATATTTCCACCTACATTGCATGTGACAATAAAAGCTTTTGAATTTTTGGAGTGTTAAATACAGCTGACTTCAACCCAAATCCTGTATGTGATGGAGTTGCTTTTTTATTGAAAACAAAAATAATCAAAACAGGAGGTGACCCTCTTTTTTTTTTAGTTATTGTAATGTTGGCTCTCTTTTTTGCCAATTTCCTTTGAGAAAGCAATGCTGTTGCAAAATTCAATGAAAGAGAAGTTCAGTATTTTTCATTTACTATTGGGTCTGAGTCTGCTTTAAGCCTTGAAGGTCGGCTTCTCATAATTCACTTCAGAAATCACATGGCATTACATAAATGTGACAGATTCAACATTACTAAACAACTAAATCTGAGAATTCAAATACAATGCCATCTTATGTGTGACTTTACTATATTGTACACATATATTTAGGGTATAATGTGTGTGAATGAGCTGTAGCTGTGACACAGATGACAGGGGCTCTGAAGCATTTGATTCCAGCTGACCTCGCCTTGAGCATATTTACCAAGAAAGCTGTTCAGAAGAACCTTTCAAAAAGGTCAATTGTGATCAGGGAACATGCATGTTGTGTAAGCACTTTGCTTAATAGCATCACCCTGTTTGATCATACAGTACATGGCCTAGGACCTTATCAAGCATTTGTTATAGACCTCTCTGCATATCTGATTGCTCAAAGCTCCTCTTAGTGTTGCTTTAGATATTAACACAATATCTACACTGCTGCTGATACCTCTGAGAATTGACACCCAACTCTGCATTGTGTTGTTTCTATCCAGCATTCTGTGTGTATACCTCTTTAAATTTCTCCAACTCTTCAGTATAAAACCAAAAGACACCATCACAGCATATTGGCTCAAACAGGGCAATTGAAAGACGGCCCAGCACAACATGAAATTGAGTCTAAACACCAAAACAAGTACTCCATGCAGAAGGTGGAACATCCAGCAAGCTCAGAGACCCCAGATGTTTTTGTAGCAAGTTGGAGGAAACAGTTTAATGATGAGTGAATATTAGATTTACAGAAGGCACATTTTGCCAGAAAAAAAGCACAACAGATAAAGAGAAAAATGGGAACTCGATATTGCATTTACGCTGTTTCTGAAGCTATTACTGGACCAATCTCAAACATTCCAAAACAGTTAAGACTCCATGAGGGCTCCATATTCTTTAGGGACATTCCGATTTACAACCCTTCACAACACCAGGCCCCAGTTGTTTAAAAAGTTGAACCGGGATCAGGATGGTCCGAATTCGGAAATCCTATGTTTTACTGTCCAGGATCAGGTAATCCATTTGATTTTTGTGTCTGTTTTCTAAAGCAGCATGGGATTGGATGATCCAGATAAAAACCTTTCAAAATTTTTACTTCTACCAATTTTGTAATACAAAATGGGATTACATATCACAATGCAGGCTTTTTGCTTTGTAATGAACAACCTGTCAGTCAAAAAATACTAAATGCCCAATAGTTAAATTCAATATTTTTGATTATATGACTGGAAAATACAAAGCATGTGTATAAATATGATATGATAAACATGTTTTTTTTTTTTTTTTTTTTTTTTTTATACCAATTTCTGTCCTTAAAATCCCCTGTCCCTTGAATCCATCCTTCTGGTGGGATCAAGATAATCCAGATTTTGTGGATCAAAGGTATCCCAATCCTCCTAAAAAGTTTTGAACAACACATACTGAAGCTTTGATCCAAATCAAAATCAACACTGGATTACATGATCTAATCCGATTTCATAATCATGTTTTTCTTTTCAACAACCCATTTTCAAGACTTAATCCAATCGAATGGCCAAAATCTGGGCCCGGAAGACAGATGTGACCTCACTTAAAGGCACCATACTTCATTGATCCTCGCAAGGCAGATCTGATTTACCATTTGCCTCTCAAAGGAGGGGCTAGAAGGACTTTTGCAGAGTTTTGCATAAGAACACTATTGTCAGGTGCTTGTCCTGTTGAAAGTCTTGTAATTCCTTTTGCAAAAAAAGCCATATTTATAACCCACTTGGTTAAGACATCTGGCCAACAGCTTGAGTATCTAAATTGCAAATATTATTTCATTATTAAATTATTATTCTGATTGCTGAATTTAAAGTAAGTAGGGATTGGAAGGTTCAGAGTGTGATAAACACTGAGGTCGAACAAGCATTGATTTCAACACCTCACAGCGAAATGACAGCGTGGACAGGCAGCAAATTAGCCAACAGTCAGCATGTTGTGTTGTCTTTATTAATGGCAAGGGAGCTGCTCTCTCTGTCACTCTCCCCCTCTCCCTCCCTCTCCTCCCTTCATTTCTTGGCTTGGCTCCTAATGGACACGCTCCATCAACTCATTACTTAGAAGGATAAAATGGCTTTTTATGTGGCACCGGTAAGCCACCAAGCTCCAAGCAGATTGAGCAAATGAAGAGAAATCAGAAGCCCGCTAAAGGTCTGATAAAATACTGTAAAAGTATTTCTTTAACATTATATATATATATATATATATATATATATATATATATTTTTTTTTTTTTTTTTTTTTTCAAAAAGTACTACTCCTGCATACAATGTGGTATTCTGACAAAGGCAGCAGTCTGCTGCAGTACTGTTTGAGTGACATGGAAATGTATTATTTTGTTCCCTGTAAGATAACAGTGGCTAAAAGCTGCAGCTAATTGCCAAAAAATGTAAATTGACTTTTAAATGAGCAGCAGCTGCTAATGGCCCCCCTCCATCTTAATATAGGCCTACAAGTAAACGTGGAATACATTCATGCAAATTGTTTCTTTGACAACGATACTCTTGAGTGCTTTTGCTGTTTAAATGATAAATGGGGAGCAATGTAAATTCTACACATACCTGATGCCTTTGATTTGTGCAATGCTGTGGTGGGAGATTCTTGACAGCGCTGAGATTACCTGAAATAAACAAAGAGATAAACAGTCAAATAAAACAATCAAGTACATTTGCTTTGTTCCCTTTTACTTGCTAAATAAATACAATTGTGATACTTCTTAGGAATTTTCTTGTGTCATTGACATCATTATTATAATGTGATACTTCATTATTCAATAAGGACCAATGGGAGGAACAACTTTGTGGAAGCTAAGGAGGAATCAAAGGCAACAATCAGCTATAAAATGAACAAAGGTAAACCATCAGAGGCACAAATCAACTATAAAGTGAACCATACAACTCATATTCAGAGATAATTATAAGACAAAAGACAGAAGAAGAACCATTATCAAACAATATTGTACAGCATCTCAGAAGGAATATGTCCATTTCAGAACAACATAGAACATTGTGCATGTGTTTCAGGCGTATGCAGCGCCACGCAGGACTGTGTGTCACCATAATGCAGACCACCTTTAATGGTGACATCAGGAGACATGTGGTGCACAGTCACGGATGGTTGGACGCCGCTTTGCTCTGACCACACAGCAACGCACACATTTACACATGTAGTCATGCACTTGACCGTATTTCACGTGTTTTTCAATGTTTGTTAAGCTCAATACTTTCTCCTTCTCACTTTGTGTGTTTCACACAAGAAGGTGAAACGTATATGTCTGCACTTAAGCTGATTTAGCTGTTCGTGACTCATACATAGGGGGGGGCTTACGGCTGACGACTACAGATGGTGTGCTGGTAGGGTCAACAGAGGCTAGT
The DNA here is from genome assembly GCA_036785175.1 of Eupleurogrammus muticus. Classification (NCBI taxonomy): domain Eukaryota; kingdom Metazoa; phylum Chordata; class Actinopteri; order Scombriformes; family Trichiuridae; genus Eupleurogrammus; species Eupleurogrammus muticus. The sequence goes on along the minus strand of JAYKQN010000013.1, from coordinate 16,759,948 downwards.
TCAGGAAAAAAAAATGAAGGAACCGCCACCCCAAAAACACACACACATTCATTAACAGCCCCTCACACACACACACACACAAACACACATACACACACACACACACACACAAACACAACACAAGCCCTGCCTCCCACGCCTCATTACCCACTCCTGGGTGTATTTCGGCTTGCGACACCGTGGCAATGCCAGATGTCTCCTCGACAGGGAGAAGAAAATTGTTATCTCAACCCCTCTTCCTCGGCCGGTGTGTCATCTACAGCCCCTCATCAAACTCCCCTCTTCTCTGAACACACAATGCAGCTCCTCGGCGCTCGTGGTATTTAACATTCTAGATAAGCGGATGCTAATGGAACGTCGCAATGAGAGGAAGACCACTTTAGGACTATAGAGTACTCGCTTTTATGTGAAGCATTGTTGACCAAAACCTTTCAGTCTCCCCATTCAAGGTGTTCAACATAAGCAATTGCGGAGAGTGGGGAGATTACATGGAGCACTATTGTGGAGTATGATTTCATCACGTTCATTTACATCTAACCACTCCTATTGAGGAAAACTCCACGGGGCCTTTGTTTGACGTAATGATAAGGGGTTATTTCTCTGTTTTAGTAAAAACGCATGTAATATGCATGTCATGTTCATGCTCAGTGGTTCCAATATGGGGCCCGTTTACCATTACACACCTCCTTAACATACTGCATATTTTTAAATGGAGACGAGAGGGGGAAATGAGTGAGAACAATAGATTAATCCAGTGGTTAAAGCATTTAATAAACCACTGTGGGTAAACCTAGTGTGCTGCTGGGTGGCTGGCTGCCCACCTGGCAGGGCTACAGGGAGGGATCACATATGGCATGGTGCCCCACCACCATTTTTTGGCTCCTCTTTTCCCCTATCTTATTAGCCTGGATTATTTTTGTGGTAGGATGGCATACAGTGTAATTTAAACATTAAAAAAATAACTGAAAAGCATAGTACAAAAGTGAAAAATTAGACAGATGATCTGTTACTGTCAGATCCAGCTAAACACAACTGGCTCTGTCGGGTTCAATGGATAATGGAGCTGCAGGCACGGAGCCAGGGAGGTCGCAGCCGGGCTAAGCCTGTCGGCCTGGGGTGACAAGACACCAGTGTGCCAGCACTGAGCATGCCGGCGTGACGTCTGTACATCACAGGCTGAAGATCATCACATGAAATATGCAGTTTCCCTAAAATTACGGAGTTTGTTCTCATATTTCAGCTCATCTTAGACTTGCATGTTATAACATGATGAATATATCTCAAAACTGGGAGCGTTGTCGGTCCCTGACTCCCCCCTGGCTTTGGTAAGAAATGCTAATGTGCAATCTGTTTTCAGGGCAGTGGAGAGAAAGTGAAGATTTGTCCCTCGCTATGTGCCAAATGCCTGAAATGATGATTAGATTTCTTAATTTCTTAAATGTGAAAGTACACTTCCACTATGAATAGTGATTAATCTAAACTAGTCCAAAATCTATCTAGAAGTAGGCTACATACTTTTCAGTGAAACATTGTAATAAAAAATAATTGTGATACACAATGAATTAAAAGAAAAAAAAAGCAATTTCATTTAGCCGACACGTTTATCCAAACCTACATATATAGGAGAGTTAATATAACACAATAGAAGAACTAGTCTGGATAAAACAACATGAGCAACCACAATAAATCTAAGTTGAAAGCTAATTTTTTCAATAGATTTGCAGTGAAGCATCTTTAAGTGCATTTTAAAAAGCACTTTTTTGGTGCCGACCTCCTTTATCTGCTGTCCGCTCTCTTTTCTCCTGTGTTTCTGCGTCCCTCCTTGCATCTAATACACTCTCTCCACCCTCTTCTGAGCCTTTGGTTCAGTCAAAGCCTTTGAGTCTCTACACATTATTAATTTCCCTCTCATCTCATACTCCCCTGGGGGTCTTAACGCAAGGGCTAGCCAGAGAATAAAGCCTCATCCACCCCCTCTAGGAATAGGGGAAAATAAAAGTCACATGACATAGTGATAGCTTTGGTTTCTGAAGCCCCAAAACAATATCTTAGCTCAATCAGAACCCTGCAGCCCCTGGCATCCTCTTACCCAGATATGACCCTTGCCGTCAGTCAGGAGGATGTAATTGAAGACACGTGTAAAGTCAGACAGCCTTAATGATGCTTTCAGTTTCTGCATAAGACTGGCATGCAACATTTATAATCCATTTACTGCATGACAAGTAAATGTGTGTGTGTGTGTGTGTGTGTGTGTGTGTGTGTGTGTAGGATGGGGGGGGGGGGTTGCATCTCTGGATTTACTGCAAGGCGAGGCCAAGTGTTTGCAAACACTCTTACACATCCAGCCTCGCCACATGTGGCCTCTGTCCCAGCTGGGGCCAATTTGAGCCTCATGTGACTCCCTCATGCCCAATCAGAAGGTCTACGGGACCCGGTTTCCCTTGGCAACCAGGATTTACTGAATACGCATGGTCATCATTTATGAGTCGAATCAAATCAAATCGGTGCCATATGCTATTAACAGTGGAAGGGTGGGGCCATGATCTGATTAAAATCTGGAAACATGCACACAAGGACTATTGACAGTCCATCACAAAACACACCCGACCGCCAATTCTGCTTATATTTGATGCCGTCATGTCATGATTATATCTTGCACCACAGATCAATGTTTGTGTTGGAAGTCATCCAAAAGAGAGGATAAATTAATGAAATATTCATTCCATTACTTTAATGTTTTTTTTTTTTTTTTCCCCCTCCTCATTTCACTCACCGGGTTTCTCCTCCAACAGTTAACTTTCTGACAGTATGATATATTTATGAAGTATTCACACTTTGATTAGGACAGCATTGGTCTGCTTATGCCAGCCTGCCAAAGTGGTAGGCATGAAGCAAAAGGGGCACGGAGTGGGAGAGCGGAGAACAGATGGCTGAGTGGGAACCCTGTGCGTCTGCCATCAATAATAGACAGACAGCGGAGGGATGGTTGAGCTCATGTGTGTGTCCCACTGTCCCACTGCCTCCAGGGGTTTCTATCTTTCACAAACCTTTTCTTATCCAGTCTTTTTTTTTAATCTTTTAATTGATTTTCATCTTAGCTTCTACTTTTTTCTGCAGGTTTCTTTTATGCACATACAAATATCCAGAATGTGACTTTTCTGTATATTGTTGTACCATGACTTTATCTTTGACATCCATTACTCTTATATAGGCCTTTGTTTGAAAAGAACAATAACAGGTGATATTTTGATATGATCAATCACAATAATACATTGATACATTCATGATCATAAATGTAAAATAAACTCTCATCAAACTGTGCAGTGCAAGGGAGCCCATAAATTACTTATTAGTCTCCAGGCATGAATCCCATCAGGAGCTAGGCCTGCTTTAATCCTGATTACAGTCACATGCCACAATGGTTAAGATTAAAGGTTCTATATCATGGAAATTGACATTTTTAATGCTTTTTTGAGAAGGTTTCGATGTGGTACAATATTTAAATACTGTCTAATGCATCAAACAGACAATCCACACAGAAAAGCACATAGCCCAACTTTAGAAACTGTGCTTTGAAACGACTTGTTTGTACGTTTGTGAATTTATGACAGGTGACGTCCATTCAAGAGACAAAATGGGCTTTCTAGAGCTCTAGAGAGAAGCTTGAGAGAGGAGGTGTAAAACTATACTGGGATGAGATTTTTCGTACTTTGGTACTCACGTTAAGGGATATCACAACTTCAAATGAATCTCAGATAAGTACACGATATGGGAAGATTTCTTGTCATTTAGACAAATTACACACACACAGAAGGAGCAGTGGGACAGGAACATGCTGTATCCGGGAACAACTTCAACTCTTTTTTTTTTTTGCCCTACTCAATCTCTTCAAAGCAGACTCCCCTGCTGCTTGACTACAGGCGATTTCACTGCATATGTACGGGCAAGAAAAGCCTCGGGGCAGGCCTGAGGACCAGAGAGAGTACTGCTGACCCAAACACTCATTTACCATCAGTGCCAAAAAATGGCTGTAAGCCTACAGAGAGCATTGAGCCTACACACAAATTAAGAAATGGGGCAGATTTTCAAATATCGATCAATTCAAAGCTTGTTTGACTTTAGGACCTTACGCATTGATTTGATCTGAACCTGTGCCTGAAGGTAAAAAGGGCAACGGTGGTTAACATGTGCGAATAATGCGTTTCATAGATCACATCAGCCCAGCCGATACCTGCCGATGCCGTGCAATCATGTCCGTGACCTGTCCCATTTCACGCCAAATCACCACACGCGGGGTCTGCTCGCTTAACCGTGACGTTGCCGGTGTGTGACATGACATTTGCCCGGCGCTCGCACACACTCATGTTGGAATAAATTCGCATCTGCCGTGCATGACTGTGCGCTTTCCTTACACAGAGGCACAGACACAGCTGCAAGCAGATCAATGTTGCATTACACAGCGTACGGCATGCACTATTGGTAAGGACAGGTCCTGGTAGAAATGGGGCTTAAGGGAGGTAATCCAAGCACTGAATGGGTAGATAAGAGGATGAGGAAGAGGGGAAAATGTTTGAGGATGAAAAAAAAAAAAAGATACAGCAATGTCAACAAATACTAGTACAGAAAAATATTTGTTTCAACTGTATTTTTATGTCAAGTCAAATGTAATGCAATGACTTTAGGTTTGCTAGCATGTCCAAAAATATATCTTATCTGACCCCTAAATAATATGACACAGATGAATAAACCCTCAAATTATAGCTAAGATCAGCATGTTAACCTTAGAGCAATTTAATTTCACATATGATGTGTTAGATGAGCATGAATACCAAACTAAAAATGCATCACTGTCCTAATACTTTCCAACTGCTGACTGTAAAATGTGGCATAGTGGATTTAAAACGCATTTATCGTGTGTGGCGTTCACCATAAAACACGCTAAATGTTTTAATTAAAAGGCTGACAGACATCCTGCTTGAATGATTCACCGAGTAAAACTGCATTCAAGCTGTCTGAGCCAAAGCAGAATTAAGAACCCTCATGAATTGGCCCCGATCAAGCAACAATGGCACAAACAGGTGGTGCCTTGCTCAAAAGGAACAGTTACCGACCGCTTATGACTGTTGTGCTTACATCTTATTTACTGCAAAGACAGTACATTGGAAACAAATGAGGGGATATGTTAAGAGCATCGAGCATGAGGGCGTGAGGGGAGGCGGTGAGGAGGTCTCATTGGCATCTGGTGACTCATCAGCAGGTGTCAGGAAACAGCTCCTTGCACCGAGGAGCCCCGCTGAGCAAGCAGGAAAAAGTTATCACTATGACAACGGCTGGAAGTCGAGATGCGGTTGGTTATTTAGATGACTTTGGTGCTGAAATGGGCGATTCTGCTAAGAGCGATGCATAATTCAGGCCGGGCGAGTTCAAAGATTCTCAGCTTTTATGCGTTTGTCATTATAAAAGGGGAAAACCCGGTAACGGCTCCATGTTAGTTCAAAGAACATCAAATTATGTGAGGTTGAATACCTGTTGGTGGACCAGGCGTTGTTCACATTTGATTGTGGTTTTTAATATCATCTTGCAGGGATACAATACAATGCCCGACATTCTTGGCATCATGATGAGTGAAGTGGCAGCAGGACAACTTTGCACTCAGCACACTCAGCAAATCAGTTAGGACGCCTGCATTTTACACGTGTTTGCCCAGCTCTTTAGGGACATGTTGGCAGCTGACAGCAAACGGTGTGGATGAGTGATGTAGAGCAACTCTTGCCCTGTAGATGAACTGCTAATCCCCACTGAGCTGATGCCTTTCACAAAAACAAAAGGAGCAGACCACAGTGCATGAGATTACCTCACAGTAATTCCATTTCAATTCAACAGAATAAAAAAGGATTTATCTCTAAAGGGCAGTTCCTGAGTCAGGCAGTAAAAAGAACAAAAAAAGGCAAATTAAGACCATACATCCAGCTACAAAGCTAGGCATATCTGTGTGTGTGTTTGTGGCAAACAGTAGTGAGCATGTCGCAGAGATTCCGCTGGAAATGCCAACAAGAGAAAACAAATTACAAAAAAAAAAAAAAACAACAAAAAAATAAAAATGGAGTTCTCATTACACCAGTTCAAGAGCTTCTTGGGTCTTTGGCTGCAGGTTATCTTGCAGGAAGAAATGAGCCAAGATCAGACACTGCTGCTTCCCAAGCAAAACAGCAGGTCAAATCTCAACACACTGCTGAGTGAAATCACACACCTCCGCCAAGTGCTAAGGCTCCACTACGAAAAAAAATGTGTATGAGAATGCACAGTCAGTGTGCGAGTGTATTAAGGTCAGTGACAAATAATGGTTGGCATGATGAATAAATACAGATTTAAAACAAGCTTCATCAGGACTCACAAAACGTACAGTGGAATGTCAAATGGTGTAACTGAAAAAGAATGCTATGTTTTTTTAATCTAGAATATAAAACTATTTGTCCCATTTGTCTGTGACTGCTCGCCTTTTTTTTTTTTTTTTTGCGTGCCTCTCACCGAACATGTGTTTGACATTTGCATGCAAGAAGGACCGGACCTCCTGCTGTGATGAAAATCTCCAGTGCCGTGCCATGTTTCACAGTCTTTCATCAGCTGTTTGAAGGCTGTGAACCAGATCTACTGGACCGTCGTCGACATCTCAATCAGCCGCGACGCGACGTACAAAAGGCATCACGCACAGGCGTCGTCCATGACGAAATGTGTTTGTAAGAATTTGCTTTAGTGTCATTCGTGGTTAAGATGAGCCTCGGAATACAAGGGCTGTAAGGGCGAAGGCTGAGAAGCCATGTCGTGCAGTAAAGAGATGCATGTCAATTAGGTCTGAATAATAAATCAAATGTGAGCAACCGGAACCCAAAATGATTCAAATGTGGCTTAATTGCTCTGTTGCTCAAGGAGGAAACTTCTTTGCTTTCAAATGCAACCGATTTCTCAACAAGCAGATATCATCGACCAGTATTATCAGAAATGCATCTTCTTTGGAATGTTGAGTTGTCATTTGCTTTACTGGCAGCATTTCACTTTTTTACAGTTCTAGAAGAAAATTGACATTGGTTCATTCTCAAAAACAGTTTGTGTTGGTCTCAATAGGAGATCACTGAATAGAGTAGGAAGATGTTTTAAAGTCTGTATATTTTAAACAGCTGCAAAGTAGGCCTGAGTGATGTGTTGTTTTAGATCGGAAACAAATTCAGGCAAAGTGATCTTAAAGATCGTCAAAGCTGCTTTTTTTGCAGTTTTTTTAATCAAACTTAGTTTTCGTCAACTCTGTTACAATTACATTACATAAAATCATTCAGCTCTAATGCAAAGGTTACAAACTATCTCGGTTAAGTTAGATAACTGAACATTAACCTAACATAAATACGTAAATTGAACATTGTTAATCCTGCTATTCACTACCAAATTCAATAATGTCTTTTCTCACTCTCACAAAGAAGGTGAGGAAAACTTGATAAATCTTTCTTCAGCAAGAACAACACAGGAAAATTAAGTTTGTTTCTTTACCCTGAGGGGGGGGAAGACAAATGTTATCTCTCTAATCCTGCAGTTTCCACATATGTGCATGTGTGTGGCACACACACATTTGCCAGAGATTTTGTCTATGCCCTCGTTTATGAGTATTTATACAGTGCGTGCGTGCCTCACGTCGGTTTGTGTGTACGCGTGTGTGTGTGTGTGTGAACATTCTGATGTTGAAGCACTTTTCAGGCTACTCAAACCTATAATCGGTTGTGTCTGCTAACTGTTTGCAGAGCAGTTCCGGTGACATTGCCATACAACACGGTCTGGCTCACGGTTCAGCGGCAAACAGCTGCTGCCCGCAGCCAGTCCATTAGTTATTACACAGCCTTCCCCTCCCCGCTTTTCAGCTGCGGTGGGCCGACACCGCAGGAAAACTGCTGGTACTACAAGCAAAGCATGTTAAAATAAACACACAGCGTGATTCCTCTCGAATCTCGCAGGACAACAAGTATGTAAACGCCCAGTATTGTGGAACAAATGGTGAGTGGTCGACTGTGACAGCTTAATGTACATTATATGTACTGCATTCAGCAGTATTTTAATTGCACTGAATCCTTGACACATTTTCTGCTTCCCTCATGACCTCACGGGGTTAGATTCTATCATTACCGCTCACGTAATAAGAGATTGTGGTAAAGTTTGTCCTGACTTTAAATAACTTAAATTTCGGCTCTAACAAAAGGGAATGTTCTGGTGGGGAGGCTTGTAATTTCAGCTCCGCACAAGTTACAGTGATGCATTATGTAAAGCAAAGCTCAGTATCTGACTGTGCTGAGCTTTTGCTTTCATAGTGTCCCACTTACCCGGGTTTAATCTCATTATTGCAGAAGGACATACTGTATGGGGAAAAAAAAGGAAAACCTTGTAAATCTCTTCTGTACTCCATTGTCTGATAATAGGAACATATGTTATATGATATCAGTCAGGATACTGAAACATAAAGTAAAAGATCCTCAGCTGGAGTTAACAGAGCCGAGTAACCGGGTTGTGTTGATCCCACCCTGATGAGGGTTGTAATACTAGAGGGGCAGCAGAAGAAATGATTTAGCGCTTTCTCTTATCGTTTTGGCATTTTAACTTTTCAAACTCGCCTTGAAACAGTGGTGTGTGGAGGGTTTTCACCACGTACACACCGCCGTGGTGTGTACATCAGAGATGATCCCCGACTCGAAGCCTTTGAGGGGGTGTGAGGTGACACAAGGGTTTAAGGCTTTGGAGCAGGTTGCGGTGATAAGGGCGAACCGGGGGATCACGGGAGGAACCGTGATTTCCCCTGATGTGGCGGGGCTGGGCCTGATGAGGCTAATACTTCCACATCGTCCTTATCAGACACAGGCACCTTAGGCTCCGTGTGTTTGTGAATGTGTGTGTGTGTGTCTCGGGCGCACGATGTTCCAGTATGTTCCGTGTCAGTCTCAGAGAGAGCACGGAGAGAATGAATGGGATTAGACCAACATGCGTAATCCAGCGGGGAGGGAGGTCTGCCCACACCCCTGCGCTGGAGGAGATAAGGAAATAGGGGGGAGAGGATGTAAACTCCATCATGCAAACATCTGAATTTAGTCCAATGATTTTACACATAATGGTCAGTTTGCCTGTCATGGGAAGTTCTTTGTCAAGACGATGAACACTAATTAACTCTGGTGATCTCATCTCAGTCATGCTCGAGGGACTAAATTTGAAAGACGTGCGTGTTTACCCGAGAGAAAAATGTGAAAACATGGCTATGTAAAACAAAGGAATCCAACCATCGCATAGTAGCATCTGTTCCACAAACATGCGCTGTCAGGCATTCGTATGGACTTCAGACGGAATTGAATATAATCCAATTAAAAAATCTAATATTTTTCTAAATTTGTTTGATGTTTTTTAATCACGAGATAATATAAACCAAGATATTTTGCGCTTTTCATATGTACATGTAGGGAGCGTCACACACAATTGCATCCAAATTCTTGGACTGAAACGCCCTCCAGAGTGTAAAGCTTATTGGTGTCTTTTCTCATACACAAGTGGGCAACTTTCCCTCATGTGACAGCAAGTGCTGCCCGCTGTCTTTAGAGAAATAGTATATATGAGAAGATGAATCCTGCAGTGACCCACTGGTGCTTTCATATTCCAAATGGCTGCAGGATTACAGAGATACAAACAATCTTTTTTTTTTCCCCTCCCCTTTTTCCCTTTAACTCTGCCAATATTTCCTTCTCCCTAAAACCCTTATCACACAACACAGTGTTTACCCTGTGGGAGAGATGCATGTAGCTGAGACTACCTTTATATTCACCTCATAGTAAAATCAGGTGGGGAGCACTCATATCCACTTCAGAAAGAAGTTAGAAACTCTAGCATGCAAAAAAAATTTAAACCATTCTTTCAACGATTTACCAGATATTTCCATTCTGAAACAATCCAGTTTTGCTTTCTCTCTTTTTTTTTTCTTTTTACACATACAAGATCAACCTTGTGAATATAATTTTGCTTTCATAGGACCAAGAGAAAAGGAGAGAGGGGCAAAAAAAAAAAACAAGAAAGAAAGAAATTTGAGATAGTTCAACGTGATGGATGCCTTCAGAAGCGCAGCAGCCGCTCGCTACCTAGAGGGCTCGTCTGATTGGCCAGCAGGATGTTTCCATGGGAGCAGTGAAAGTGACAACTGAACAAAGGGCTTCCATTAGAGGCCCTGTCCCCTCCGTTCTGCTACTATTAAGACCCTGTCCGTGGGACACCTATTGCTGACAAATGAAGAGGAGCACAAGGCAACAGGGACCAATCTAAGCTGTCGGGACAGATTCCACTCACTACTGCATCTAAATGTCGAATAATATATTAAATATATTACGTAGCAGGGCACAAAATACTGTGTGTGTGTGTGTGTGTGTGTGTGTGTGTATATATCTTATAGAGAGAGAGTATTCAGACTAAGATCAAACATAAGTATGTCTTTTTCAATCATAAACTAGATGCTAATATCTCATCATCATCATCACAAATCCTCATGACTCATTCATTGGAACTTAATCACTGCGAATTAGGACAATTCATCACTGTAATAACATAAACCATAACAATAATTAACCACACTGCAGAGAAAGGATATTAAAAAAACAATATTCTGGCAGCGTGGAAATAGTCGGTGACTAGTCTCGCAGGCTGACAAATAGAATTATCTGAGGAACTTAAAAGAGGGGTTTGATTTAAGATATCGCAGCCAAAAACAGACTGTATTCACCACAGTGGGAAGGAAGCACAGTATTGTCCATTAATCATCACTAATTACATAATAAAAGAACAAGGTTCATTGAAACTACATTTAGATTGGTTATAACATTAAAAAGGGAAGAGCTTGGTATTAAATCTAACCTCTTAGTCTATAATTAAACACAACTAATTGGACATAATAAAGTCAGTGAAATTTACAAACATTTACATTCAAACGCATGCATGAATCAAACCTACAATGTCGGAGGAAACCACAGTGATGGGAAAGAAAAACTCTTGACGCAGATCATGGTTTCAGACATCTTCTAAAATCCGCACAAATAATCTTCTTTTCCAAACTTTTACATTATTCATGAGATCAACAAGCCCCAGAAAGAGGCTGATGATACAACATGTACAACTCTCTGTAAGGTTAGTGATGAATGGATCCTATACATGTGGAGAGGCCCTGTCCAAGCAGGATGTAACAGGATCAACATGGACTGTCCACAAGTAAGAAGAATGTGTCAATCACAGACAGACACAGGCAAAGGGTTTACAGTCAGGCCCTGACTGTAGTAACATATCCCATCTGCCTGGGAGGCGGTTCATACACTGAAAACACAAGCTGGAGCCATCTGAGGGGAAATAAATGACATGAGTGCGTAACACCTTAACACCAGCTGGTGACATATGCACACTAGAGACAACAGAGTTTCAGATATGCAGGGACAAGTAAAAAAAAAATGAAAAGTTTGATCTGTTGAAGAAAAATTTTAGACTGTGTTATTTCATTGTACACAAATATTCTAGGTCACACTCACTGAACAATGGTGGTCTTTGGAATCACAATTGCAAACAAGCGAGACTAATACAAATAGGCACATAACCCTACATGTAATTTGAAAAAAAAAAATGAAAAAAAAAAGACAACAAATGGATGACACTGATGCCTTTTGGCTTAAAGCCATCATCGGGGGGAATAGAGATTAACTACAAAGACAAGACATGACACAAATTGGTTCTCAGTCTAATAGCCATTGTGCTTGGAGCTAAATTTAAACCCATTCAGAGATTTGTTCATCGCTTGCACAAAAGTGCACAATTCTGTGAAAGTCGAAACACAAACTCTGGTTATATAACTCTTTAAGTTAAGGAAAAAGCTTTGGGGAAGTGAACTAACCCCTAAAAGGAGGCTTTTCTGGTGTATATTGTATACATGAGAAAACCTGTAAGAGGAGAAGTGTGTTTCCATCTGCGTATCTACAGATGGACATGTTGACATGGATGTGAGTTAGTGTGCTTGTACGTGTGTGACAAATGGATATTAAAATGGATGCATCTGAGCTCCAGGAGTAAGAACAAGGCTGCATGTAAGTAAAACAAATATGCCTTTTTTTCTTTTATTATTTGCAAAGAAATAATTTACACTTTCCCGCAGCACAAGGCAACAGAGGTGACACCAGCACGTCCTTGCATCCAACGCAAAGAGCAAGAGCAAGCTACAGGGCAGGGAGAAATAGTGGAAACCTTTCCTCCAAGGGTAATACATGCCTGGCAGAGTGAAGAGGAAGTTGGAAAGTGTGAAATGAACTGGGGAGGGGCGGGCACCAAGTCTGACTTTATCTATTACAGTGGATTGATGGGGTGGTGTGACATACTATAGACACAGTATGCATGACTGGAGGCAGGTGCTCTCCTCCACTGGCTTCTAACAATGCACCAGTGGTCGCACAAGCCAGTATATACTGGACCCTAACCCTAACATCTAAATAAATGTCATGTTATTGTTAAGTGTTTTGGATATCAGCATGTTAAGAAATATTTAAAAATCTTTTCTGTGTGTCTTTATGTTGATAGCTGAGCATGCAATTAGTCTCAACAGTAGTGTAGCGTAATATGGTTTGGGTTTTTTTTTTATATGCAAGAACACATTAATAGCTTATCTTAGAAAAAATTAGGTCCTCTTAGAGTCCAACAAGGAGAAGTCGAAAAATAATGTTGGTAATTAAAAGTGACAATAAAATGGCGAAATGAGGTGCTCATGATTTGCCTAGAGTATAATAAAAAACGTTTTATACTGTTCTAGCTTATGTGGACTGAATCATTAAGATTTCATTTAAGTGGCTTTCTTATGATTAGAATCATATTATTGTCAGACAAATCCTGTAACCAGGATTTAATTTTTTTCTTTTTGGTCTGATAGTGGAAAACAAACAATCACACCAATATCGTCATCATGATCTGTATTGAATTCCCTGTGAGCCTTCTGTAGGACAGCTTGTTATATCAGTGCAGTTCGGCAAAGAAGTAACAACCAAGCGTGTGACCTGACAGGAAGCCTTCACCCCTAATCACATTTCGGAGGCATGCTGAACAGAAAGAGGAATGAGGGACAGTAATTATTGTATCACACCAGAGGGGGATTCACAGCATGGATCAAATCTGTGATGTGTGAGAGTGTTGTTCAGGGTGACGGAGAGGACGTAGGACTAGTCCACGTCGCCAGAGGTACTGAACTGACAGACTCAGTTTTACCAGAACTGTACATCAATGACAACTGTGGACGCAGGGAAAACGTCAAGTCACAGACAGACCTTTAAAAAAAATTACAAGTATGCTGGATGTCTGACAACTACAATGTCCTCAATCAAAAATTATGATGATGGTGACAAACCTATCCAGATTATATCGACGAATGCAGAAAGCAGTTTAAAGTAAAAACGGGTTCAGTGAATGCGAGAAAAAAAAACAGAAGTGTTGCTAACTTGCATTACAGCCAAATGAATGGAGACAGGGGACAGAACCTACATGGGATTATGTTAGTGTGGGGGATGCATTGTGTGTGTTTCAAGGAAAACAAGTAAAGGCCGTTTGGATTACACACCTTTGGGTATAGCATCTTCTTATAGTGCTCTGTATGCACAGAGGGAGGCAGAATGTGTGGGCGTGTATGCTAAAAGGTGGGAGGGGGTGTTATTCTGTGGGGTGATTATGTCTGACAGCCCACAGACACACTTCAAAAGGACTCATTCCTTATTAATGCTCTTTCTGAAGGGAGACGATGCATTTCTGCCGCAGGGGGGCGTTACCTAATACATTATGCTGTGTGTGAGCATGCGGTGCATGGGTATGAATGTGTGGTTATGCTTGTGTGTGTGTGTGTAAATTCCTTTATGCACGCATGCATTTGTATGTGACAGATCCAAAAAGAGGCCACGATCCAGACAATAATAAATTGGCTCCTCCTTAAGCTGCCACTCTGTATGATGTCATCGAAAACGGAAAGTGAGTGTTCACTCCCACGGCCCCCGAGTCTGTGAACCATGAGCGTCACATCAAACTGGCTGATGAGAGTGGTGAAAGTGTCATGTCCCATCGGGCTGGGGGGGGGTATTGGTGCCTGTTAACCTTTCGCGATGGCCAGACGCATCAGCCAACGCTTGGCAGTCTGTGTGGCGTCGCTCTTTCAAGCCCCCCCCAAACACACACACACACACACACACACCCCGAAACCATCTCTTCTCTTTTAGTCTACCCCCGGCTTCTTCTCGCTGAATATTTTCACATTCCCCGACTCTGAAAACACTGTTAACAGCCCATGTAGCAGCGACAGAGCGTGAGAGCGAGGAAAATGTGTACGCCGTTACGTGTGATGTGGTTTGAGCTCCGGGCGACGCCAGCCAAACGGCGCTCGTCTGCCAATGTGAACAGACACCAAAAAAAGAATAATGCATGCTGATGAGAGGGTGGGGCGCGGGGGGGATTGAACCGAGGCTTGAAAGTTAGGTGGCCCCCCCATTGTATGGCTCCAATGTTGGTGAATAATTCTCTCTCATGAGGCTGGTTAACGTCTCTGCCAGCGCGAGCTTGTCACCCAGGAACGCCGTGGCGTTTTGTTGATGCCACAGTTGAACTCAGATCTTCAACCTCCTATACGAACAGATGCTTAAATAGCAGCAAATAACTACAGCCGAGCTCCTTCCCAAGTCTGGACAAGGGATCATGTGATAACTGGCGGAATTTGAATAATTCACAAGTACTGTGTTGAAATACATATAGCATATGTCAGTATTAAAGGGTAGATTATACAAATAGTCAATAGTTTTGGCCGTGAGCCTCCTGAATCTAAAACTCAACATCCACGTGGCTGCTGAAAAAAAAAAAAAAAAAAGGATGCAGCACCTGTCTGTAACTGTGTATTTGATCCCAGTTTGCTGTGAAGCGGAGCTCAGAGGGGCAAACCGTGCTGTATCAAGGGAATGTTTTCAGACAGTTGTTGCTGAATGTTTCTAGACAGAGACTGCCAGGTTAAACAGAGTTTGGTTAGACAACTGCAGGAATCCGAGGCTTCATACACTGCTGGGGTTGCAATGCAAACACTCGCAGTGCTTTTTGGGGGGGGGGTGCTAAACAAGATGTGGGAAGCTTTTATTTTTGGTGTTTTGACTACCGTGCACATGTATGCACTAGTGTGACAGTGTGTCGGCTCCCGAATTTCCATATGAGCACACACATGCGTTTTCTCTCGGAGGTTTGGAGTGCAAATGAGGAAAACATGTCGAAAGATTCGCCGCAGGTTGACTGTCAATCTCAGATGGGTGAGGCAGGCTAAAAAAAAAGGAGAAAAAAATTATGTACGTTATGCTAAACGCATAGTTATGAAAAACTGGACATGTCCAGAAAGATACAGAACTCCTGGGAATAATCAGCATGTGTCAGACACTCACAAACTCCACCCAAGATGATTAAAGAAAGGAAAACAGCAGAAAAACAGACAAAAGGAAAATATGATGATATACCGTGCCTCTATTTTAAATCCACATGACTCAGCCTGGGCCTTTTGGGTTTGGTTTAAATGCACTTTTCAACAATGTCTCAACTGTTACTACATCAAAAATTAATAGGCCTTGGACAGTACTGCTATGTCACAGAGCACACTGCAATCTGAGCAGACATAAAAGGCCCACTACATTATTGCAAGCTATTCAAATATAAAAATCCATTCTTCATAAATCCTGTGCTGCTCAGGGTCCTGGGATGCCATTCATTCGGAGTATGATCAATAAACACTGTATAGATTACTGCAAACACAGAGAGCCCCACTCTACAATACACACACTCTTCCTGGACAATGGATCATTGTGCACAACTTGCTCTGCCATTAGCTCAACTGCAAATGCGTGACAGGAGTGTTTTATATGCATTTTGCTACACAAATATGCACTCTTAAACCTAGCTGCTCAATACAGCCCTGCATTTATACTTTTGAATATCTATAAAAGCTTTGTAAGAATATTTGATAGATTTTTTTTATACTTTCACACTTGTATTTAACTACAAAACAAACAGCACATCCCAAAAGAACCTTTGAACAAGACATGTTTTGTGAGCTGAGAACACAGAGCACACTAAAAGTTAAATGTGACGACAGAGGAGATTAATATGCCATGTTGTTCAAATGTGGGAGGGCATCGGAGCTTGTTTCAAGTGAACCCCAGCCCACCGTTTCAACAGCTGTCAGACTTCCCCCGGCTCCCTGTGAAAACGGCCTTGGGTCCAGAGCTCACATCTTCCACCCGTCGAGGGATGCAGACCGACGCTCTTACAGAAATGACCTTGCTTTCTAAGCCTGAACACCACCAGCCATTCCGGCCTTGTTGAGTATCAAGTCTTGGATGACTGTAGATAAAACAAAGCTAGGTTTATCAGTATGCTCCCTCAGATGTAGAGGCAGACGTTCCACTTGCAGGCAGGGGCTGTCGGGCTGTCGATCCTGCTGCTTCTGCCAGACACCTGTGCTCTTGCCAACTGCTTCACTTACCCTAATGAAAAACAACCTTGTCTTTGCTCTGGCGGGACCACGCGTTTAGGAGTCTGAATTAGGCAATTTGCGACAATGCATCGTATAGCTTTAGAGAATGATGGAGACAACACAAAACAAACTGCCGTGATCATTATATAAAGAGGGTGAATGCCGATCTGTTCCCTACGGTAATGTACCACGGCTGCACGAGTGATGTAACGTATTTAAACATGCTTTTTTTATATTCCTTATTTTCAAAATAGATAGAACCCTCAGGCTTCCCTGTTGCATGGATGTGTGGTGGAGTGCGGAACGGAAGGCGAGGTCACAGGACCTCGCTCAAGAAGAAGGTCTGAACCTCTTCCATCCCCTTGTTGTAGTCCAAAGAGAAATCCCTATACCCTGCAAAGATGTCTAGGAAAAGATTTTATATATATATATATATATATATATATATATATATATATATATATATATATATATATATATATATATATATATATATATATATATATATATATATATATATATAGAGAGAGAGAGAGAGAGAGAGAGAGAGAGAGAGAGAGAGAGAGAGAGAGAGAGAGAGAGCTGCACGAGTGACACATCACAGCCTCAGACAGCTCTCTGTGTCAGCCGGAACAGACAGAGGCTCATTATGGGTCTCCATTCTGCATGTCTCACCAGGGATGGAGGAGACTGGGGGGAGGGAGGATGATTCAGAAATGGAGATTCACAATTGGGATTTTTTTTTTTCGTTTCAGTCCTAACAAACGACGCAGTGAGAGGAATCCTTGTTGGATCAGAGAGACGACGCTCTGAGACTGCTCTAAAAGTCAGCTAGGAGAGAAGGAGAGACACTAGAGGAAAGACTAGTATTTTATAGGGCTGGACAATACAATGATTACTATATCAATATAACAATGAGATTAGATTGTCTTAGATGTTGAATAGCATAATATTGTCTTATATAACATATAATATGTAGTGCAACAGTGTTCCGAGCTCAAATTCAAGATGTGGAAATCATAAAAGTACCTCAGCTGTATTATAGGCTACTTCCTTCATACCCCTGTGGAGTAAGCAATGTTTTAAGGGCAGCTTAGCATCTGTTGTTTTCATCTTGTAATCTACTGAACATAAAGTGACAAAACATGAAAAATGCAATGCACACAACGTGTTTGGTGAAAAACGCATAATGTAAACATTTCATTTTCTACAATGGGAAACTTACACAGCGCTTTTAGCATGATGTATGTACACATGATTATAATAAAATAATCATGAAGCCGGAACACAAAGAAAAAAGGCTTAAAATAAAGCTGTGGTTGTCGACCTGGAGGTCAGAACCTCGCAGGAGCTGTCCATTATTCATGTGCCACTTTTAGTACAAGAGAGGATACAAGGAAAGTTCTTTCCTCAGGATGACAATGAAATGTAAGGCTGATGACAGATGGACTGTGAGTTTTTTCCTCAGAACAGAAGGTGTCTTTTTATGGGACCCGTCATGCTTGACCACATCCCCCCTCTTTCAGACTGAAAATGCAGGAAACTGTCCCTCAGCGGCACACAGTTATCCTCTCAGTCTGGTCAAAACTGAGGAATCCCCCCTTTTTGTCCTAAAATTTTCTTTTTCAGAAAGGCACAAACCAGTTGCTGGCATTACCTTTTCTCCTACAATGATGCCAGAGGGATTTTAAACAGGGCTTTTAAACCAGGGAAATCCATTAACTTGTCAGTTGTCGAGGAGCACGGGGGAAAGTGCTGTGCACACCTTAACTGTCAGATTTTATTGCTAAACTATGCTCTTTTTCATAAAGCCAGTGCTGTTAGAGGGCATGAGAAAGGCTATAGGATCACTATAGCTCTATAAGGCCATTTTCACAACCTCCTGCTGATGCCATGAAACATTTAAGAGTGACAGAGTTGTGCACATGTTTTAATAATCTAAGCGTCAAAAAAGCAGGCTGCCTTTTGTTTCTTCTCTCTCCTTGGTTTTGAAAGACATCTCATAAAATATATATTTTATTGTTTGGTTTTAGTGAATTAGTGTCTCATACCCAACATGTCGTTTAGGCACTTAAGGATTGTCTCCTGTTTTCTCCTTTATCAACACACATCCTGGTACACCAAAACACAAACACACACTCCTGTTGTCCACTTTGTCATTTTTATTGAGTACACCTGCTCTCTGCTGTCAGACCATGTCCTTCAATATATTTCTTGAAACCCCCAAAAATAAATCACAGTAACTCGCACGAAACACCGAACAATATCGAGGCAATAACCTGCACCTCAACTTTGTCCCTTAATGGTGTTACTGTTGTCAGGAATTTCCTTGAGAAGGGGGGGGGGCTCTCGCCCACCAAAAACATTCACGCTGACAGCTGTTTTATTATTGATGTGATGGCTTATCCCCCAGGACGCCACTGACCTGTCTGTCACTTGGACAGTAAACCAAAACACAACAACCCAGAGCGGAGTGGACAGCGGCACAAACAGGCATAAACGCAGTTCACACACCAGCGCCAAGGTTGTCAAGAACAGGCACACGTCCACCTCAGAGGGAGACAAACACATATGTGAATGTGTGCTTCCTCAGAACCACAGCCGCACACACTCTTGTGCACAAACAGAAAGAGAAAGTAACACACTCAATAACCCTGCATCTCAGCGACGTAGAAGAATCTGACAAACAGTCCTGTCATCTGTAAGGGCGCAGAGGTTACTCAAATCCAAGGCTATTACCACTCTTCTCATTCAATGTCTGCGGAAAAACTGTGTAATCACGGTGAGCAAAAGCACACCTTGCTTTTTTTTGTTGTTTCATTTGTACAGGCATGCACATCAGGATTCCCTCTATATTTGTTCAGTTGCTGTTTTTATTTTCCTTTTTATATAATTTCCAAGCATGATTTCTCCAAGGCTCACCCAAGATCAAATCGTATCTGAATCATTCAGATTGACAACTGACACATTCAATGTGTCAATTGTATAGCCAGTTAATGTGAGGTCACTGAGAGCAAGCGAAAGCAGAACAGTCTCTTTATCACAAAGTGTATTGGTTGTGTAGTTCTGCATAAATCTAGCCTCTAAATTTTGCTCCTTAAATAGTCCGTATTGATAGAAAATAAAACCAAGAAACACATTCTCTCTTCAAATACTTCTGTTTTAATTGTTTTAATTAAGATTCTGCATCAAATTGCCCTTTTAAAATATTTTTAATGACCTGTTTAATAATTCAGTACAACCACGAGCATGCTGCATACGCACAACCGAAGTGCTGCTGAAAAAACTGTGCACATGTATAATACATGTGTCTCTGCAGGTAGTGCATGTGGCCTGGCCCACAAGGCCGCTGACATGACACCATAGGACGGATCTAGGAACCACAACTGCCGTGAGCAGAGCAAAACGCCGCCCTGGCACACACTACCGGAGTGCTCTAAAACCAAGTGGAAAAAGACAGAATGAAGGAAACCACAGAAGACCACAGAGAGGTCAACAAGATACTGTGAGCAGTTCTCAGTAGAGTCTCTGGCAGGATTGACAATTTGACGCCAACATGATGCAAAAATGCGACTGCATGTCTCAATCCTGACCTGCTAATAGCATTTTATAAACCTAATCCAGAGTGAAAATGGTTCAATTGGATGTTTGCCATTAGGCGACGCTATGCCTTTAACATTTTACCACCAGTATTTATACTCATTACGAGTCTAAATATATGTGGCTCTTTGGCCAGATGTTCCATTTATTTCTAGAGCTAGTAGCTAACTTTATCTGCCTGCCATTTTGCACTGGATAGTTGGCATAGAGAGCTTGTAAAGAGATTAGGAAAAGGTCAGAATGCACCACAGAGCTCCATAATTGGGGTAATTCCTTCAGATTTGTCAATATCAGCAACCACTTAATCATGAAACATATTACTCTGGTCAATTCTTTAAAAAAAATCCTTTGCATCGACAGCAGGTCAATTAGATTTCCCTGAACCACTGCCACAGTCACAATACGCTTCCGATGAGCCTTCTGGTCCAGTGAGGACGACCAAGGTCACGGTGACCCTATCACAGTAAAAAGAATAATGAAAGCTCGTAGAAAAAGAGGGTGGCTCATGTATTGTGAGTGACAAAAGTAGGTTTTAGTGTAAGATCCTTATTTATCCTGGCCTTGTGGTGCTAATCCACTCTCAGTAATGAACAAAAGTAAGCTGTTTTCTAATGTATAACTCTAAGTAAGAAAGCATGTTTAGCTGGGAGCTTCAAATTGAAGCAGTGATTGTGTAATATACCAGATTAAAGACAAAATTGATGACAATGTTCTAATATTAGCCAGTTGTCGGCATATCCCAACTCCCATTGATTTTTTTTTTCATTATACGGCCTGACCTGAGGGTTTTTTTGCACACTAAAGTTGCCTATTCCCCATTTTCCTTAATCATAAAAGTCCTCTTGCACCACGCTATCTCAAGCTCATACCATTTGAACCACCTCAAGCCTCTATGAGAAGTGGTTATGCCGTCTGGAAAAGCATCTGTTAAGGGCGTCATCGTAGCATAATAGAAGGCAATTTGTTTAATGTCAGATTTTGATGGAGCATAAACAAGGCTGAAAGGCAGGGACAGCCATTACAAAAAATGCATTTGATTCAGCTATTGTCCCAGAGAAGCAAACATATATTCCCGAAGAAAAATAGGAAGAATGGAGTAAGAAATAATTAAATTTGGTTAGCCATTGTACATGCTGCATGTTTTAATCTTATTTTCACACCTTGACCTGCCTTGACACACCTGCCTTGACCAAGGCTTGGCTACTAATAAAGTAATGAGAGTGTTTCAGTGACTTACATGCCTGCTACGGTCAAGGACATGATGACACTGCATGTTTTTATGTCTTATTTCATTAAACGGTACATTAGCTTAAATGTACCTGAGAGGAAGGGGGGGGTATGAGGATGGGAGGGGTAAAGGGTGTGCCGGAGGAAGTGCCAACAGAGGAACAACAGATGGAAAGAAACATTAAAGCAATAATATATAGGCCTCGTTTCCAGATCGCTGCGCTACATGCAAGTTCAATTACTTTTTTTTCCCCCCTCATCCTATTTTCTCTATTCTTTGGTGTCAACCAGAAAAAACACAATCAGTTTGTGTGTTTTGTTTGTTCTATACCCTTTAGATAATGGAAGCCCGTGCATGCTGATCAGGCATAGCCCACAAAGTCCAGGTAATGGGATTTGTCAAATAGGCACAAGGCAGAAGGGATGTGACAGAGGCAGACATGTGGAAGCCCCCCCTCTTACATATTTAGGCTCTGGGCTGTGCATGTAATACTCGCTTCCTCTATTGTTTATTCATTGCTTCCTGGACCACACAGAGTATTGGAAAAGCTGCAGAGAAAGAGCAAGGGGAGAGATGATTGCTGTTTTTCATGTTTGGTGACATTTCTCTTCCTTAGAAAAACACACGGCACACAACTGCTTCGGGCGGGTCCTTCACACGCTTTACAGTCTGTGCTTTAATAGGGGACAGTGGAGACGTAGTGATGCAGTGGCCAGGCCTTTGGAAAAATTTGCAAATTGGAAGAACGGGTGGTTTTATTCCATAGAAACAAACAAAATGAGATCACAGCATCCTGGAGATAGGCACTATAATTGAGCATACACACACACACACACACACACACACACATATAAATATATATTAACATACACACACCAAGAGCCAACTTAAATATAAAAAAGCAAGGATCAACCTTTGCGGTTCATCGCTCTTGGAAGTTTTAATCTTGCTCTCCAAAGCTACAACCATTTGCTTTCATAAGCGCTTTGAGAGACTGCCAGATAATCTATCACTCTTATTGCAGCCGATTAAGTGGTAAAAAAGATTTGGCAAAAAAGTTGAATGGAGCTCAACTTTCTCTGAAACGCAATACCACAACGTCAAGCCAACTCATTCAGTTGACCAATCAGACGTGTGCAGGTGCACATCCCTTCTAGAAAACCTGTCGTTCTTCTATATGGTCACACTTGTTGAGATGAAAAGATATTGCTGCCATGAAAATGTTCTAAAATCTAGTCTTGTTGTATAGTAAATGTCTGTGCAGCGTTTCGGTGTCGAGATCTTGGTGGATTTATTATTCAATCTGAACTCCGTGGATCCTGTTTAATGAAGGTGACAACAAGACATCTCCAAGGTCGTGAAGAGAAACATGCGTTTTTTGTTTTTTACTGCAGCGGTAATCTGTTGCAGACAACCAATTTATTCATGAGGCCATTTCCCTACTGTTCAATTTCTCCAAGCCATAAGCCACTTTATTAAGAGAACAACACAGAGGTTTTGTTCAGATAATCCACTCAAGTGGTCCTATTGAAAGCTCATCTGAGCAACTTAAAGACTGTTATGAAATGTGACACTTCTTTTATTTTCTTTCTAAACTGTTCAGTAGCTTCTGGAGACGTTCAAATTATCAAAATGAACTAAAATTAATGCCTCAAAACTCTCGGAACATGGGGAAAAAGACATTTGTTTGAAAGCCATTAGAGCTTTTGAGAGCAGTTGATGAGTGCTTGGTGATTGCTTTAATGCCTTAAATAATTTAGTGTGAAATCACCATCTGAGTATTCTGAGATTCTCAGAGTCAAGCTGTTCCAAAAGAGGGTTTTATTCAATCATCGACTGTCTTGTTCATTCAGATTTTTTTACTCAATTGCTTTTTTTTCCCCCCTTCATGAAATTGGCAGTAAGTTTGAGGGATAACTGTTTTTGGCTGTCCCAATACAACCAGTAATGGGCTCAAAGATGATTTACATGGCAGGTTTTGTGATCCGACATTAAATGTTTCTATTCTTTGCTCTGCTTAGCTTACTGTCTACATATCAATCATGCATGCAATCATGCATACAGTATTTACCTTTATTGCTTCATTCACAATAAAAAAATACTGTCTAAAGTCAGATGCATATCCCTGACATACAGGGCTCGCTGTTTCTTATTACCAGTTTGGTGTAAACCCTATCATTCACAGGTTTGTGAATGGGTACTGTGCTGTAAATCCTAAGGGTTGTATTAACAGTGGTTCTATGGAGTGGAGAGGCTCGGCCTAATTGGCGGGTCCGAGCACTCAGGAGTGTGTACTCATGAAGCATGCCTCTTCCTAAGGAAAAGACTCCTTTTGAGGCAGGCAGGCCAGCGTGCGGCAGCAGGTGGCCGACGGGGTTGCACCACGAGGGAAAAAAAGGTTTTAGTTCCAAGCTCACACAGCTCTACACTGTAGCCTGAATGCAAGCTTGGCACACACACACACACACACACACACACACACACACACACACACACACACACACACACACACACACACACACACACACACACACACACACACACACACACACACACACACACACACACACACACACACACACACACACACACACACACACACACACACACACACAGCTGGGTAAGGTCCTGACTTCCCACTATGTATATTGTGTGGGTGTAAGAGCTGAGCTGCTCTGGTTCTACTGTATGTGGATGACTTGTGATTAAAACATTTGTGTGTGCACGTGCAAGCATGTGTGTATGACAATTCAATGTTTCCAAATCTCCCAGCATCCCTCTGGGGACCCAATGCTGGCATAGAAAAAAGCAATGGACAGAGGCAGCTTTGTGTGTGTGGCTTAAAAATTGTCATTATTTACAGTCAATGTACTGCTTTAGAAAAGGAAGGCAGCTTTAGCATTTCACCCCCAGTGGCAACATAATGGCCTTTACATGAAATACAAATTTTAACAATACAAGTTAAAAAAAACATATAAAAATAAACCAAAACACACAATTACAAAAACAACACTGCATTGAAAAATACTGTGTATTAGACGTCTTATCAAACACAGTTGATCCGGACAGGAGATGTTTGTTTCATGATTCAATCTCTGGTACCAAATCTCTAGTTCTTTGACATAGCCTGGGTATAACCCATCCTTCCTTACACATGAATTCATTTCACTCTTCAATTCAGTCTGGACACCACCCAATTTTCCCCTCAGCGAGGGAGCCAATCACAGAAGGTGGGGGGGTGCAGCCAGATGATGAAGAAACACAAAAGCAACTCGAAAAAAAACAAGGTTATTTTTTTCATTTGCATCTTTTAGTGCTAAACTATTTCATCATCATCATTATCAGGTATTGGGTATGTCATTGGATATGAGTGGCTATAGACTACACACAGAAATATCTAGCATACATCCCTAGCACCCAATAAATGTCTCTGGGCCTCCAATACGAACAAATGAACAGATGGTTCCAGGACCAAATGAGTACTGGTGCTAGCCACTAGTGCTCTGATATACTACATTATCGGGGATTTTTATTATATGTGTATTATATATGACATATATTATATATGTCTTATTTACATTCATAAAACTGTGAAGTGGGAAGTTGTGAGGTTTGCTTTCCAGCCTTTGTCACACTTCCGCTCATCAAAGAGCTGAACTCATGAGATATCCCACCCTCAAAGCAGCTTTAGCGGTCAGAGAGTCACGCCTAATGAAAGGATGACCTCACCTTGAAGCCGCTTACCCTCATCATCAGGGAAGAACCCGAGGGAAAAAAGAGAGTACGACAGGGGAACCTGAGTGTGCAAGAGGACGACGGCTCACAAGTTCAATGCCTGAAGGGCCTGCCATTAAATATAAATGAAAGGTACACTGAGATACGCCACCTGTGGAGTGGAAAGTTTACCCGGAAAACACAGGGAGCCGTATTCTGTTTGAACAAATCAAACTGATCAAACAGTTTGCAGTGGAAAGAAGGGGGGCACCAGGGAGAGAAAATGCTCGATGGCAGAATTTATTTTCACGCGGAGATAACTTGAGATGTAGCAGCAGAGATACAGGGGCTTTGTTTTGTTGAGCTAAATGAATTTCTGCATTTGCATAAAGAAATGAAACCTTTCAGAGTGAATCTTGGACTTGTGATGTGTAGAAAAAGAGGCCTATAGGGTCTGCACTTATGGATATACCTCACCAGCTGTCACTTTACATTGTTTTTCACATCTACAGAGAAGAAAATTATATAACCTGGAACTTATAAAATGTTAAACGCATGTATATAAAGAGATGTAAAAAATATGCCAGTGGTCAATTATTATTTTATCACTATCTCCCTGCTGCATTATCTTTGAAATATGTCACTGTGAGCTTGGAAAAAGGTGCACGTTGTCAATGAGCATTTGTCACTCATGTGACAACAACGTCACACAGGCAAAGTTCAGTGTTTCCAAGGATTCCTGTCTGGAAGCAACTCAATCTGACAAGGCCAAAATAGAAAGCATAATAATGACATTCCCCAACAAAGATGATAAAGGAGACGACAGGAGACAGAGTCAGCCTGGTGACTGCAGTATTAGCTGTCTGGTTTATACAGTAGAAAAGGAAATCATTCCAGAGGCAATATCCCCGAGCCTATCTATACCATTACTCAGAGTGGTGCCGTCCACCATAGGAGAGGTCAGTATCTCACCAGAGAGGTAAAGGAGCAGCTGGACTTCACACATATCATTCAAACAATAACTATCTATTTCAGATTGGAATTTATTGTAAAAACATTGAACTGTGTTTTGTTTGACAGAACAGAACCTAGAATTTGAGCTTTCACCTTGTCCAAAGTGAACATTTTTCACTTGATAGCTCAATAGAATTTAGAACCTAATTTCAATTCAAATTTGAAATCCACATTATAATGATAATATATTTCTTTTTGTCAAGTGAAAACAAGATAAGGAGGATTAGTTTACCCAAGAATGGTTATTGATGGTGGAATTGAAAAACAATAGCTGACATTCCAAATCAATAATTGCAATGGCTGCTGCCAGTACACTTCTCAAATTCAAAATGTTGCAGCTCGTGCCGAATCTGATTTGGATCACAGCTGACATTCATTACTAAAAAGAAAAAAAAAAAAAGATGGGCTGATAACTGATGCCATCAAAAATTCACAGACGTCCATAATTAAAGCTTCACCCACACTCCTCCACCCCTTTGCTACCACTTGTTAGATCTGCCACTGACGAGTAGTGAAAAGAAGCCAAGAGGTTTGGCAAGGGGGAATAAATAAAAGAGTAGCAGAAGATGAGTGAAGTAGATGAGATGTTCTCCCATATGCAGCATATAAAATAACATTATTAAACTTGGT
Organism: Eupleurogrammus muticus; assembly: GCA_036785175.1. Taxonomy (NCBI): domain Eukaryota; kingdom Metazoa; phylum Chordata; class Actinopteri; order Scombriformes; family Trichiuridae; genus Eupleurogrammus; species Eupleurogrammus muticus. The sequence continues at coordinate 16,733,192 of JAYKQN010000013.1, read as the reverse complement.
GATCCCAACAAATGTGTGGGTCAGTTGTCTATGATATCTCTGTGAGTCTGGCTGATGTTCATCAGTGTGTTTTCATTTTTTTCCAGTGTTTCTGTTCACTGGCTACTCATCTCTGGCTACTCTACACGGTATCAAGACAGTGGACAGAAGATACAGCAAAGCTGCACTCGTCACTTCCAGGAAGCACATAATTAAGACAACTGTCTGCGGCAGAACTGTGGTTTCCTTTTATTTCCCTAAAGAGAATAACAACTGCTTCTATAACTGTACTGCATGGTTACTTCGGATATTGGCAAGAAGTTGGACATTTCTTCCTTAACCACATTTATAGAAGTAAAAGCTACAACCAGAACATTAAAAAAAAATACTGTAAAAATGTGTGAATTTAACAAAGCATTTTTCCCCCTTTTTGGTAAAGTAGGTTATAAGTGACTTAGAATATACTTGTACTGGTGTATTTAGTTTATCCAGCTGCCTCTTTTTTATTTCTTCTTCAGCGTTATAAGAAAAAAAAAGTTATGACCTATTGTTTTCTTGCATCCCTCTGCTGTACTTTCTCACCACCACTCACACAGGGCCTGCAAATGAGCTCTTATCTATTGTGTGTGTGGGATCTGAGACCACACACACGCGCACACACACACACACACACACACAAACACACAAACACACAGGGGACTAGCATAATAAGCAGAACCTGAGATATGGGCCACAGAAAAACTATACAAGTGAGCAGGAATACATTAATAGTCAAGTGAGATATGAACCATGCAATATTAATCAGAGCATTATCAAACATCCTCTCAGATTGACTTTCATAGAGATGTGCACACACATACGCACACAGGCACGGACCCGACCAGGCTTGAAGTGGGTCTCTGTGGGAGGTAATTGAGTTTAACTGAAGGAAAATGAAGGGAGATTATCATTGTTGGTTGAGATTCCTTGGTATATCCAGTGTCAAGGAAGTATGGCAGCTATTCCCTAAGTGTTGAGGAGTCATGCTGCACCAACATACTGTACAAGCACCGAGCCATCTGTGAGGTGAGAAGTGGAACACTCCAGAGCCTCTATGGGGTTAAACCACTCAAATGAAGCAAAGAGTGAAGCAGCATGTTCCCGCGATGCCGCGTCCCCATAGACAGCCACAGATATAGCCACCTACAGTAGGACATGTATAAGCAGTGGGGGTGAGGTGACATTGGTTGTGTGAAGGGGGGGTGGAGGACGAGGACGAGGAGGCTGTGGCTTATAGAGCTCAGCAAAAAAAAAATGGCCTAAATATCCAAGCAGTGATCTCTGTGAGGACACAGCATGTCTCGTTGAGACTGAGGCACATTGCTGTGGTTTTTCTAGTCACTCTGGTTACGTTTGGTTATTTTTATTTATTTTCATACTTTCTCAAATCACACATTTTTGCCAGAAGATTTTAAATCTGCATATAATAATAATGCCTTCTATTGTCACATTCTTAATTTACATAGGGAACAACCCATCATTTACTAATGTCTGGGTAGATTACAAGAAATTCAAGCTTGTGAATTCACACCTTCACAGGCAGAGCATATAAAAGGCAAGAGAGAAAGGCTAGACCAGAGGGGATAGTATATGACGCCATATTTTTCAGTGAGTGCTGCGGTTTCATATATGCACACAGGTTGATAATCCTTGTGGTGCCCTCAGGGCTGTGGTGCAGCCTGTCAGGCCACATTGATTGGTATCTACTATGTGAATGGGTGGGGGCAGTAGCCCCCAGCAGGCTGCACCTTGTATCTCCATGTGCGTGCATCTACGGGGTGGTGGTGACCAGCGGTATCCAGCACAGACAGATGGTAGCAGCATCCAGGAAACAAAACAAAGCAGCTCTTCCTCCTCATATATGCCTCTGCTCTGGGGGTCAAGCTAAGTTTGGGACTGTAGGCGAGTCTGTGTGGGGTTTCCAGCACAGAACTAGAGCTTTCAGTGATGTCAGACAGGCCCGGGTTTGTTCACATGCACAATCAAAGATATCATCTTTTGAGAAAAGATAGAAGACCACAAGAAGAGAATGATCAATTCACCCAACTACCACCAAAACATTAGAAGTTTGACAGAAATATCAGGTCTTTTGAATCATCACATAAACAGAGAGATACACTTTTGATAGTTCTCGTTACTAGACATCCACTTTATTGATTTCCATACTTACATTACACAGTCTGGTCCTCAAATATCTGTGTGTAAAAATTACTCACTTGCTGTGATATGAAAATATACGTTTTCCAATCACATAGCAGTCACCAACATGCCAACTCACAATCATGTGAAATACCGTATTTTCACGACTAAAAGGCGCACCATATGAAAAGGCGCAGTCTCAGTTATGTGTGCAATTATTGTATTTAACACACAGATAAGGCGCATCTGAAGATAGGGCGCGGGTTTTATATACACGTTTTATATACACGTCCGCCCCTGTGTGTATTCATATACTACGTACGCCCGCCTGACAACACACACGTGCATATTTAAAAATAGATCGGGAGCAAAACTGAGTTTGGTTGTGCTTTATTTAAGTATTAATTACAACAACACTAAAACAAGCACATTACCGGTAACAGTCACTCAAACCCATTGAAGTCTTCATCCTCTGTATCGGAATTGAACAGCTGCGCTAAATCACACATGGCAGGTTCAGGTTCCTCACTGTCAGAGTCAGAGTCCGTGCCGTGCGGCTCCCCAGAAATGATGCCGACTTTAGCAAAAGCTCAAAAAACAGTGCCAGCAGACACGTTAGCCCAAGCAGCTACAATCCAGTCACAAACTGTGGCGTAACTCGCCCAGCGCTGCCTTCCAGTCTTTGTGGAACTGTGGTCTCCTTCGGTCATCCACCGCTCCCACGCCGCTCGCAGCCTCACTTTGAACTGCCGGTTCACGCCGATGTCTAGCGGTTGGAGTTCCTTCGTCAGACCTCCCGGAATCACAGCAAGCGTAGCGTTCATCTGCTTCACTTGCTTTTTGACGTCGGCGGTGAGATGGCCACGCATGGAATCACAAACCAGCAGCGATTGTGATGTGTGGAAAAAACCACCCGGTCTCCGTAGATACACCTGCCTCAGCCAATCCTTCATCATTTCCTCGTCCATCCAGCCCTTTTCGTTTGCCTTAATAATGACGCCTGCTGGAAACGTCTCTTTAGGCAAAGTCTTTCTCTTAAAAATCACCATCGGCGGCAGTTTCTGTCCGTTAGCATGGCAGCCGAGCACAACGGTAAACGAAGCCTTTTCGTACCCTGTTGTGCGTATCGCTACCGTGCTGGTTCCCTTCTTTTCCACCGTGTGACTCACCGGGATGTCGAACGTCAGCGGCACCTCATCCATGTTGGTGATGTGGCTGTGAACTGAGCTTCGTAAGCGTGTCTCTTTGCCATTTTCAGGGTTGTTAAGACAGCAATGTTCTGCATAAAGCACATACCTGTTCTTTTACACACAAATCACGCCCAATCCACGCCCAATCCACGCCCACAAGCCCCCCTTTTAACGCACCCATGTTCTCTATCACGTCCGCAGCATCATGGTTCTCAACTACGTCCGCACACAGATAGGGCGCTCTGGACGATAGGGCGCGCTGCACATTTTGAAAAAAATCTAAGACGTTTATATGCGCCTTATAGTCGTGAAAATACGGTAACACTTTTTCACCCTACAATGAAAATTAAACATAAAAACTAAGCAATCTATCTATAAATGCAAGGAATGTCAGTGTGTCTGTGGCTCATGCATCTCTCTGACTGTCAGATCAAGCTCAGTTCTCCATATTAATGTGCATCATCTAACACAAGTATATAAAAAAACATAATGTTCAGTCTTTTGGAGAGGTGCTGTATTAAACTTATAGTCTTTTTTAAGCACTACTCTGTGAAGCTGTTGAACTGCGTTGCATTATATTGAGCGAGGGAATGTATTAAGTTGACCTTAATTAAAGCTTGTTGCCAATACTGTTGCAGTGTGCTTTACCTATAAACTCCAGTGTTAATGGTTCATAAATATACATTTCACCTTTGCCAGTTCAAAAGTAGCTAAGAGAATATGATGTACTGTTGGGAATATTTTGTTTACTGGCCTTTAAACCACTGCTGCCAGTATAGTTGTATATGCAATACACTCAGAAAAAAATACACACAAATAACAGTGAGCTGTATGACAAAATAACAGATGATGAGTTGGGTATATGGTATAGATCCATCTCCTCCTATCGGCTCTCACAGGACTCTGAAGAGTCATTTCTCCAGTATGTCAGTGGCCTAGGCTTGAAAGGATCCCATAAGAAAACGCCATTTATTCAGTTTATAATGTAAATTTCATATTCATGCCTTCAGACTTATCGTTTTCTTTTACTTCTCCATCACAGACACAGAGGAAGTAATTTAGTGATGGAATATAGCGAGTCGGCCAGTGGGAGATAAAGAAGCCGGTGCCTCTACCCCAGAGGGGGAAAAGAGAAAAAAAAAAAAAAAAAAAAAAAGATGGTAGTGCATTTTCACAGGAAGGCTGTGTTTGCCACCATGAGAAGTTGCTATTGGTTGCTAAGCCATATACTCTTAGAAGTATTAAACCCCCAAATATTGCACCTCATAAGCTGTCATGTCAGAGCTTCTGGGTGTTACAGAGACTGCTCAACATGGTGTCAGCCGAGCGACCGTCAGGGGATGTGTGAGCGTCGGGATGTGACTAAAATACCGATAGACGACAACTGCTCCAAGGTACATATTCAGACTGAGCACATTATGCATTTTACAGTATTAACAGGTCAATGTAAAGATGCAAGGAAAATGCTAATTTGCTTTCAGTATGATTTGACAACGTTCCCCCTCGAGCGCTTGAAGCTAATTAATATACAGGAAGGAGTGAAGTGAGGAGACTGTGATATCTTTTTTAATTATAAGAAGGTCTCCTTTATATAAATACTGGCCTATGTTTTAAAAAGGTCAAATCAAAAAGAAATGTACACAGCCTATACTGAGAAGCTGAGCCTTAAAACCAGCCATCAGGACATCTGTGTATTTGTGATTGCCAAAACTATCACTAATACACAGTCACAGCTCACCCCCTTTTTGACAGACAATCAGAGGAGACGCTCATTCATATTAATGATGGACAAGAAAAAACAACCTGTTCTTTCTAGAGCACCAGAGAGAAGCTTAAGAACAGAGATGTAAAATGGAAAAACTAGAGTGGTACCGGGAGTACTATCATCATCAGAGGAAGTCATGGATTCATCTTGCCTCATCAATAGGGTAACACAAAATTGACTAAGAACCCAAGTGCTTTCTTTTTATATTTTCCTCCACATTTGTCTCTTTTTTCCCCTTCTCCTCTACATGTGTAGGAATTCGGAGTCAAACAGCAGATAAGCATTTTTTTTAACTCACACAGACAATCTTTGCTTCAATTAGTGCCTCCTGAAGCAAATCCACTTATGTTCATGTCTCCTCGTGCTTTTCTATTGACTTTGAAAAAAGTCAGAGAAGACAATGGAACAGGATTTATAGGATTTTTCCTGTAAGATTTAAACACGAGATTGATTTTCTGACATGGAATTGAGCCTCTACAAAGGCCTGGCATTTATTTTTCATCCAAAATCTAAAATCCTTTATGACACCAGAGTTCTCTTTTTTCTTTTTGCTACCTGGAAGGTGCTGCATCATTTTATTAAATACTACAGAGGAGAGAGCCTTATTTCTAATTTATCTGATATGAGCCCATGGGCCTGCGTATATGTCTGTGTTGTTCTAACTGTGAGATAATCATGATCCATTTCCCAGTCGGCTATCCTGGGACAAGATGCTGCATCTTGTTCCATATAATCCATCGGGCCGGGTTTTGCCTGGTCAGATAAGTGCTGTAATTAATTATATTAGAGGGAGAAATCTCATTAGATAGTTGGAACTCAGATTCGGCACACCTCAGCATGAGTGGCCGTGTATAAAACAGCAAAAAAAACATGTGTGCAGAAACATGCACATATGCTCAGGGAATTACGTTTGTATCCCTGGTTTGCCCCCCAAAAAAATAGAAAATTGTGTTTGACACAAGACACAAAATAAGACCCACCATATTTTACACTGCGACTTCATGTGCATGCAGCACAGAAACGAATCATAGAAATTGTGGGCACTCCTTTCTCCTTTTAAAATTGCTTTTATATATATACACAAAGTTTGCTTGATAAACCAGCACATTGATGCACAATGATGTTGAGCTGCTAAACCACTGTTTACGAGTGTGTAGCATGTGTCCTGTAGCGCTTATTTTGTATTTATAGTAAGTCTATCCCCCACAGACAAGACAAAAATCATTACACATACAGCATAACGTGTTGTACTTAAAATGTCACATGCCATAGAGAGAATATCCTGGTGACAAGTGGGCATCAAGGGATGGGTTGACATGTCTGTAAGAAGGTTGGGAAGAGAAGAAGAAAAAAAAAAACCCACATGAGGGCACTGACCTTTCCAGCCTCACCGGTCCCTGTAGAAACAGCTGCGTCATGGACGCTGACAGGCGGTTTTTAAAACACATCAGTGAATCCAGGGAAACGAGAGGGCCATATGTACACTTTTATGATGATGTATGGATGTGGAAGTATGTCAGGTCAGGCCTAGAGGGTTCAAGAAGAAAATGTAGATCCAACCGGATCTTTAAGGTCAGCAGAGGACAGTGTAAAGATGAATGTTTTTTATATAACTTATCAAATGTCATCGCTTTTTCTGTATGAGACATTTTCAAGACAAACAATGTAAACAAAAGTTATAGAGGTCTCAAGATACACATAGAGTGCATCTATACAGGTGTTTTTATTCACTTTGCCTTATCAAACCTATTTTCTGAACTGTTTGATTGACATCCCTCATTCTGTAGTTTTGTTTGGTGCAGGCACTTACACAACTATCAGTCGCAGCAACTTCAAACAGGTTCCTGTCATTCTCTGGTACAACAGCAGACAAATGGTCGTGAAGAGACAACTCACAACAGCATGTCAGAATCCGAAGGTGAGCTGAACCAACATCAGTGATGTGGATTTTTTTGTATTAATCATAACCGTAGTATTGGTCAAAAAATCATGATTAGCATTCTGGCCATAGTGCCTGCAGCCCTAGTCAAGAACAAATATTAATTTCATTTTTACATTAGTTTTCCTTATCTGTTCTTGCACAGAATGTTATAGGAAATAGAAGAAAGAAAATAGATAGAATTATGTCACATGCATTTATAGTTTCTTTTGAGGAATTTAAATTCTGGAAGTTTTCTCTAGATATTTCTCCTAACCCTAATGCACACACTGGAAGATATGAAAACCTGTTTTATAAAAAACACATTTTCTTAACCGGTAAGCAAATGCTTTAGCAAGCTACTCAACTATTACTGCAACCTGATGAACTCGTAGATGAGGGGCTTTGTTCTGCACACACTATATTAATGACACAAGTACACAAGACAAATCAACAGCTCGACTTGCAGAATCAATAAAATATTCAGCCGGCGGCTCCACACTCTGCTGAACAGCAGCGCTTGTTTGTCCATAATGAGCTCCCCCCTTTAACGCATGGGGGAGGGGGGTGGGGAAACAGAGTGTGTGTCAGAGGGCAGGTGTGTGTGTGCAGAGGGGGGAATAATACAGACAGGGTGTGTGTGCTGTGTGTTAATGTTGTGTGTTTTGGGTTCGTTGTGGTGCAGAAGCAGTGTTTGGACTTGGAGTTCGTATGTTTTTAGAGTGATCGACACTACATGCTGAACATGGCAGCAATGAAATCAGACAAGTCATAAAACACAAAAACAGGTTACTCAATTTTGAATACTGACATATATATAAATATAGTTTAATAATAATAAATAATACACGCTGGAAGGGAGTGATAGATGATTAAATTTCTCTCACGAATCCCTCTGCCTTCTCTACCAATCAATTAATGACTCATCACTGTCATTCCCATTTCATTGCATTGATTTGTGCCACATCAATTTTTCTGACATCCAACCCTTACCATTTCTGACTCTCTTTGTTTAGACGCGTCTCTTTGTTTCACTGTCTCCACTCTCAAATTTTGTCTCCCCCCCCACCCCTTTCATTCCGACAGTCAAGTCTTCTCGGGTGATGTCGGGAGGTTTTGAAAGAGAGGGCCCGGGAGTCCGGCTGTATGGATGAATCGATTGATAAGTGGTGGGAAGAGTAGAACAGGACTACTCCGGCCCCGCTCAGGGAGTGCAGCAAAGGCACACCTTTTCAGGAAAAAATACACAAACGCCACTCAATGCGTTCAAGGACACAATATGGTCATGAATTTCAGGGTCGGGATTCAGGATAAAGTCACAAATTATGGCAGCATCCTGCGCTAATAAAACAATGCAGGTTTTCTTCACCTGGGGATAAAACAACACTGGGATGCTGCAAGGTCACATTCAGACCAAGGATAAAAAAACAACAACAAAGCAGTAATCCAATGAGAACATAGACATGTCCTACACAGGTATAAACAAGCAAGTCAGAGGTCAAAGCATCAGGGATGCGGGGGGGGGAACCATTCAGATCCATCACATTTTATGATGAGCTGAAAGTAGGTTAGCGAGGCCTATAAGGGATTCCAGGGCTATCTATAGTGAGTGTGTAATGATAACACTCCATGCAATAAAGTCTCTATTCCAGGAGGTCCTACTGGATGGATTTCAGAAAGGAAATTAGTCATTCTGACAACCACTTTATCTACTCCTGCTCTCTGAAGAGTTCCTCGTTTTGCCGTAACCACTGCATCGTCCTCGTTGTCACTCCGATATATGCAGAATTACCCTTTTCTCTCTTTGATGTTGTACATTAAAAAAATAAAAAAACTGTCAAAAAACAAGTGAATTTGCAGGCGTTTCCTGACAAAAAACAGTGATATGCACTTTCAAAATATTTATTCAGGGTACTGCGCCCCTCCGGATTTAGATACTGTACATCCTTTGGGATAGTGTGTTGAACAGTCAGCTCCTGTATCCTTTGGCTGCCCCTTTAGAGAATTCCCTCACTGTCTTCCCTCACTTTAAAGGGTTTACTTATTATATCTTGTTGGGTTATTGGATTCCTGAGACAAGCACAGTTCCCTCTCCTAGTTCAATCAATCTGGGAGAGTGATCTGAGACGGTTTGGTAAAAAAAAGCAGAATACTGGCAGGATGTGCTTTTGCTAGTTGCACTGATTTGTTCTACCAACGAGTGTAATGAGAGAACTTCTGTTTTCTGCCTCCCGTCTTGACATTGAGCGGCTTATTCATGAGCTCTGAGGTTTGTTTATGTTGCGACTTTTGACAGTTACGGTGCAGAAAACCGTATTCTTTCACAACGCTGCTCGAAATGGATGCATACGTGTTGTTGTTGGGGAAATATATAAAAAAAACTACTTTGCTTCCAGGCTGCCCAAATGAAATGTAACAGCAGCTTCATCTGAATTCAGACAATTTAGCTAAAAATAATCCCAAATGGGACTCATTTTCTCACGAACATTTTCAAACATGATTTGCACAAATAGGGAAGCAATACCAGAGCTATATTTGGTCTGCTTAAATGGAGCATCATGGGACAAATTGAAGGCAAGCGAAAGACATCATTTGCTCTCCCTTAGCATTCAAAGTTAAATTTAGCAAATTTACCATATTATGTCGTTTGGTTCCAGTAAAGGCTGAGCATGCCCTGCCCAGCGAGCCCCAGGTAATCCCAGGAGGAAGCTGTGCAGGGAGTCAATGCTGACAGGAGCCCATCGGGACCATGGTGCACCTCCTTGACAGGTCACAGTTATGTTCTCTATCCCAGTGGTGGATGTCAGATGTTCACCTGGAAAACTCTCACTAGATTTCCATGGCATGTATATAAGAGAGTGTGTCAGCATATTGAATGAAAGTTTGAGAAGTATAAATAATTCAACGGCTGCGCAGGACCACTGATCCACCAATGGAAAAGCTGTGTTAAAGTAGGTTTAAACCTGCTCTTTTCTTCTTGCCGAGCCCTATCTTGATGTTATTTTGGTCTGCAGGTTTGCCCACACCGCAGGCCTCAATTAGCTCAAGGGGGGGCATTAAAAACAGACATTATGAGGCCACAGGCCAGCGGGGAAGACAATGTTTTAGTGCCCTACGCAGTGTTAACAGGGCTTTTTGTACAGGAGTGGAGGATGAGCAAAGAAAAAGGAAAAGGAAAGTGAGGAATAATCAGCACAACAGGTGCTGATTGATTTGTTTTTCTGCGGCATGCTGCACGCTGCCACCCTCTAAGAGCTTACATCAAGTAGGCAGCAGGGTGGTGATGGCATCATTCTGCCGCATGCTGGAGCGCTGCTATAGATGCACAGTCCTGCCCTCGGGGTGCAAAAGTCTGCAGAAAGCACTTTTATTTGCCAAAAATGTACCGTCCGGCGTGTGAAAAACTGTGTCAAACTCATCCTCTTTGCACATGCCTCTTGGTCTTTTTCTTCCCTTTCCACATCAAACCCAAAGAGACAAATCTGAACTTCTTTTTTTTTTCCAAAGTGAAGTTACAATCACAATAAATTTCCTTCGCCTGTGTTGATCTCCAGCTCTTTCGTGACTTATCCTGTCTTACTGATGCGTTACGTCACTGATGTGATACTGCATTAGTCTAACTGTTGTATTAGCTTGATATCATGCCCTGTCCTCTATGCTGCATTACATCTGATTCAGAAGCGGCCCATTAGGTCTTACTGTCTCTCACATTACATTTAATATGGCTCTAGCAGCGCACATCAGTATCTGTGATATATCATAAGCACCTGTGATTCCCTCACGACCCTTTGAAATATCTTCCTATAGCAAAGATAAAAAAAACAAGAAAAAGAAATTATAATTTACTAATCCCTCTTCAGGCTCTGATGGATCTTTGTCACCCTTTTTGTCACAGGGATAAAAAAAGTGGGAAAAGAAGACTATCCATTTTCCACAAGCAGCAGTAAAATGTGATCTATTCTGCCACAGTAATCTCTTAATACCTTTGTAAAACCTGCACCGTGTGATATTAATGATGGCCCAGAGACATGAGCACTGATCCACACAGGCACAAGTAATAACGGCGGGTAATGAAGCTGAAAGGTGCCTGCATCAAACAGGACTGCAACTCGCGCGATTCACTTTTTGTGTCTCTACTTTTAGATTATATTAGCGTTCGTTAATGACCCCTGCCACACTGCAGCAGTCAGAGCCTCTTTTGTTCATTCCGGATGTCACCTCCACTTTGACTGAAGATCAAATCAGAAACTTTCCTCTTCAATAAATTCACACCAGGTGGAAATTCTGTCTTCATCTGTGAGGGGAAGACGGATACAGACAAATGAGGGCTACTAAATGTGACAGGCAGACTAAAATGTCTTAGAGCTCCAAGTGCCTTTGGTGGAACTTCTTGGTGGGCAGGCACCCTGGAGAACAGTGTGTCTGACTTAGAGAGATTGATCTGATCAGATTGATACATAGAGGAGAGCAGGTGGGACTCGTATTGGGACTGAGGAACGATGATCGGCTCAAACACTCGAAAGAGAAGTAGAGGCACGCTATAAAAATGCAAAAAGAGACCTGGAAATAAAAGATGAGAAGAATATGAAAAGGAAAAAGAGATACAAGGAATTTATCGATTCTGATTATTATACTGTCTGTGTTGTAGATTTAAAGGGTCATATACACTAGTGGCGTCGCATGCTTGGGCCAATAAACTAAAAGTTGCAAATTCAGCCTTCGAGGATATTATAAATTCTAAGATTGGTAACTTCCAGGGAACCAGTGGTTTCCACTTGTTTTTAATAGTCTACACAGTAAATCTGCCTTTAATATAACACATAAATAGTTAATTTAACACTACTAGTGTTAGAATGGATTTTTTTTAACTCTTTAAGTGTTATATTAACACTGCAATTTCACTGAGTAGAAAACCAATTTGCAAGATTGAAATGTGGCTGAGACTAACAATCCCATCACAATAGGCAGTTAGTCAGCTTTGTTTTCTTGTCAAAGCTAAAATTATTGTTGCAAGATGATGCGGCTGAGAGCCAGGAAAATTCTCCTCTGTGATGTTTCTGAGTCCATAATGATGTCTGACATTTCACAGTCGAATTCTAGAAATCACTACAATCAGGATTTATTTCATTATCAACCCAACATTTAAGTCAGTTGAGTTTAGCTCATAAAATGTCAGATTTGTTTGAACATTAAATTATGACAGTTTTGTAAAGCATCTTCATATAACAAATGACTTAAATAATACATCAAATAAAAATGCTGACTTTGTTTGTTTAATCAATTATTAGTTGGATAATATTACCCTATTACCTATTTTTGACTATTAAAGGCATGAGCAGAATTATGACTATTGTTTTACACAATCAATTAGATTGACAATTTTAGCCTGTAGAGTTCCTGAATGCATCAATAGGAAAATGTTTCAAACCAGTCCCTGTTATTGACACAATGATAATTTTAAAAAATGACGCATCCTACATTTCTTGAATGGATGATATTATTTAAAATATACCTAACAATTACTGGGGTGTGGGAAACAATTTAGATGTGTTGTTTTGCATGTGTACATTCATATATTAAAAAACCTAAATGTTGTGCTACACTGCATTTCCAACATGTGTTACAGCGTAATAACAAAAGTCATGGGAGACTTGGATGAATGAAAGCTGCTTGTGAGGCTGCAGCTGCATGAGGGCAGGGCTCCATGTCCGTCGAGTGGGTAGCCAGAAGAAATCAGCACTCTACTGCTGTTCTCTAATGGACTCAGGTACCAAAAAATGCACAACAAAGCAATAAATTATTATTATGTGTTATAGTTGAGCATGCACCACCCAGTGAGCATGTTAAATGACCCAAATCAAACACACACCCACAAGTGTTGCAACAGTAGGCACAAATGGTCACAGTGGGTCCTCTGGCAGTGACTTCTACTTTCAAAGTAGAGTAAAAGTGATTTTAGACAAACCCTGCCCCAAAAAGAAAAGTGGGACATCCCTCTTGAGAGGACTTGTGACGCTATACAGTGAAAATTAGAATAAATGAGCAAAGAAGTAGAATGTAATAGAATAGAATAGAATAGAATAGATAAACTTTATTGATCCCACAACGGGGAAATTTGTGTGTTACTGCAGCGTTACAGATAAAGAAAAAGTAAGATAAAGTTGAAGAAGATAAAAAAAGAACTAAAACTATAAAAAAAATAAAAAACACACAACACAATGTACAAATTCGCAGAATTTGTTAATCCGCATACACAGTATGCATTATCGACAGAATGGAGTGAAAATGCTAATAAATAGTAAGAAAAAAAAGTAAAAAGTATGCATAAGCAAAGCATATATACATACATACATGGACGTACATACCTACATACATACACATACACACATATTTGCATATATATATATGGACATACATATCCACGCACATACCCACATGTACACATACATAGCTAATGCATACTTAAGGTGCAGGGTGAGTGTGAAAAGAAAAAAGTGACAGTGACTACAGTGAGGTTTATGTTTATGTTATGTTATAGAGTCTTATTGCTGTCGGGATGAATGATCTGCGAAAGCGCTCCTTCTTGCAGCGAGGGTGTTTAAGTCTCTGGCTGAAGGAGCTGCTCAGCGCACCAACTACCCCATGCAGAGGGTGATGGGGGTTGTCCATGATGGATGTCAGCTTTGCCAACATCCTCCTCTCTCCCACCACCACCACCGACTCCAGAGGACATCCCAGTACAGAGCTAGACTTCCGTACCAGTTTGTCAATTTTCCTTCTGTCCCCGTCTGAGCATCCGCCCCCCCAGCAGACTACTGCGTAGAACAGGGCAGATGCTACGACGGAGTCGTAGAAGGTCTTCAACAGAGTCCTGCACACACCAAAGGACCTTAGTCTCCTCAGCAGGTGAAGTCGACTCTGGCCCTTCTTGTACAGGACATCAGTGTTAGTGGTCCAGTCCAGTTTATTGTTCAGGTGAACACCCAGGTATTTGTAAGAGACCACTGTCTCAATGTCTTTTTCCTGGATGCTCACCGGTGTGGTGGGGAGGGACTTCCTCCTGAAGTCCACAACCATCTCCTTTGTCTTGCTGGCATTGATTTGGAGAGCGTTGATCTCACACCAGCTGACAAAGTCATTGATGACCCCCCTGTACTCCTGGTCGTTCCCATCTGATACACACCCGATGATGGCCGTATCATCTGAAAACTTCTGTAGGTGGCAGTTGTCCGAGTTGTAGGTGAAGTCTGAGGTGTACAGACTAAACAGAAAGGGTGAGAGCACTGTACCCTGTGGCGCCCCCGTGCTGCTGACTACCACCTCAGACACACAGTCATGAAGCCTGACATACTGTGGTCTGTTGGTGAGGTAGTCGATGGTCCAGGCCGTCAGCTGCTCATCCACTCCGGCTCCCTCCAGCTTCCCTTTCAGCAGTGCAGGCTGGATGGTGTTAAAAGCACTGGAGAAGTCAAAAAACATGATCCTCACCGTGCTCGCCGCTTGTTCCAGGTGGGAGAGAGATCGGTGCAGCAGATAGATGACAGCGTCATCCACACTGATGCCGGGCCGGTAGGCGAACTGCAGAGGGTCCAGTGCTGAGCTCACCAGTGGGCGAAGGTGATGCAGAATGAGCCTCTCCAAGGCCTTCATCAGGTGAGAAGTCAGGGCTACAGGTCTGTAGTGGTTGGGCTCCCTGGGCCGTGCGATCTTAGGCACTGGAACTACGCAGGAAGTCTTCCACAGTTCAGGAACCCTCTCCAGGTTCAGACTCAGGTTAAAGATGTGCAGGACCACCTGACAAAGCTGGTCTGCACAGTCCCTGAGCAATCTGGAGCTGATTCCGTCTGGACCTGCTGCCTTCCTGACCTTTGTCCTCTTTAGCTGACTTCTCACCTGATCAGCTGTGAGGCAGATCTGTGGCTGGTCCGGGGTGGGGGGAAGGGCTGGCTTTGTTGTTGGTAGGTGTAATGGGGTGGGGGGTGGTGCTGGCTTTGATGTGGGTAGGTGTGAAGGGGGTGTGGTGGGATGGAACGAGGAGAGTGCACCAGGCAACAGCACAGCGCCAGAAGAGGGGGGAGAGGGGGGGGACAGCACACGGAGGGGGGTTGATGGAGGCTGGGGGGTGGGGGAGGTTGTTGGTCCAGAATCGAATCTATTAAAAAACAGATTCAATTCATTGGCCCACCCCCGGTCGGTGGACACTGCTGCTCCTCCATTGTCCTTGAGGTGACCAGAGATCATGTTCATGTTTCTCCAGACCTCTCGGACATTTTTTGATTGGAGCTGCTCCTCCATCTTCCTCCTGTAACTGTCCTTGTAATGATTGTAGAGGATGAGACAGATAAGTACAGACAGATTCCCTTTCCAGCAGATACACATTACACAGATTTTAATAAAATTGTAGTCTTCTAAAGTAATATCCATAAACAGGCAAAGCACTAATCTATTGTTACTGTGTGGTAGTGATCATACAGTTTCTGAGACGTGGAGCAGCAATATATTATCAGTGAATGTGCAGCGAATACTAAAGTGACGCACACCCTGAGTGAGGATGATAGGGCAGGTTTTGATGCGTTTCCTCCACCGCACATTGCATTGATTAACATTCATCTCTACGTGAGTGAGTGGAGACAGCAGATAGCTTGCAATGCATCTTGCGCACCCCTCGGTGATCGATCATGGCCACAAGCTGATGTACGGGAGAGGAAAAAACACAGATGGTGGAGGCCGAAAGTTAAATTGCCGACAGGATGTGAGGGAGAAAGCAAAGCCCGCTAAAGTAGGAGGAAAAATGAGGCGGCGAGAGAAGGCAGCGACTGAAGTGAAATGAAAAAGTTGGAGGACATTAAAAACTGTAGAAGCCTTTAACCAGACCTGTAGAGGCACAGCAGGCTAGCCACTCGATTAGTGCGCATACTGAATCGCTAATGACTGTGAAGACGGAAAATAGCACACCTTCACACCAGGCAGAATGTGCCGCTGATCAAGCTGTGCAGTTACACCGACGAAGATTACAGACTTCGGGATGCAAAGCAGAGAGCATTGAATCAAATTTCGCATGGCAATTTGCAGAGCCTCCCTACACTTTGGCAAGTGGCAGCTACAGTACTACACACCCAGACTGTTTCATAAAAAAGTATGCAGACCTGCACATTCTTTGAACTTTTGTTCCAAAGTGGTTTTTAATAGCCTATTCACTATAAGAGTTAGGCCCAAGCTTCATAAATCTGGATTTTTTTTTTTTTTTAAACCAGATATTTTCGTCTGCTTGTTAAAAAAAAAAAAAAAGACTTTTACAAGCTGAACTGAGGACTACACAGAGTCCTCAACATGAATACATTCTGCCTAAAATCCTGCAATATCATGCCGGGCTAGTAGTGGCCAATAGGCAAAATTTCAAATACCTGTGTGAAAGAACCTTTTGAACATGTGCAGCATCATTGTTGTCATGGTAACCATGTGTCACAGCCAGTTGGTGTGTTGTTGATCCTGCTTGGCCTTTACTAAACAGCTGCTGCTGCACTGCTCCTGCTGGTTTATGCAACTCACCCTCTTTTACTGTGCAAAATGCAGACGTGATAGAGATGTGTGGATTATTTCATCAGCAGCTGCATTTACGAAACATATCTTCCGCCCGCTATCCATCCGCACCAATGTTTTGACCAATTTTTAAAATTGCACCCGCCGGCGGCTGAACCTCCAACCGTGCATCTCTAATCTATGCAGACTTTAAACAATGGATGTGCCAGAGGACATCTTGTCTTACACTCCATGCAGTAATCTTAAGTTCATCGGCAAAGCTGCAAACAATATCAAAAGTTTCAAGACTACTGACATAACCTGAGACATGGCCACCATCTGTGAGGAGCATGCGTGAGCCCGCTTCAGTGCCCTGAATCTGAAAAAGATCCAGATTGGGGTCACCACATTATCTACTCGATGTGGTATTTTCGAATCTCTCCACTCGTTTATCTGGTTTGACAAATCTCTGGATAAGTGCCATGTTGATGTAGTTCAGATGCCGAATTGGATAAAAAAAATGGGTGGATAAAAAATTTAAGATTGTTTTTGGGGCCTGACATAACAAGACTCATAGCACTCTAGACATTAAATATGAAGCTATAGTCAGCACAAAGTACAAATTGTTGTTTTCTACACCTCTCTTCCAAAGTCTTGTGGAAAGCCTTCCCACAAGCGAACCAGGTAATTTATAAACAGCAGAGCTGCAACAATTATATGCCCTATTAGTCAAATATTGATTGTTTTCTCATAAAGGGATTCATAAGTATTTACTTGACAGAAAACTGCAAGGAGAATGGGACAACTCAGATAATAATGCAGGTGGTTTTGTGTTTACAGAGTAGTGGCAAACACTGAATGTTGAAAGGGACTCCACAAGCGTGGAACAGCTGTCTTGTTTGTCAGAGCTCTCCGTGAGTGTGTGACTATTTTGTTATTTTAGCTGCTTAATCGCCAAATTCCCTCTGTGTAGCTTGAACTCTTCTGACTTCTCTCCTTTTCATGTGTTTTTCATCTCAGTTTCCAGGCTCCCTGTCTCGCTAAGATTCATCAAACATAGATGCACGTTTTATTCCCCATCATTAGTTTGACTTTACTCCCCCCCTTCTCTCCCTCGTCTTTCGCAGCCTTGCGAAAAATGCCACGAGACAGACAGCTTGGTTGTCGTATTTCAACTTTGCTGTAAATCCATTATTGGTACATTCAATTAACATGATGTAGTGAGAGCACCATCGTGCAATAACATTGCACGGTAATTAGACTCATTATTTGACAAAGATAGTGCTCTCAGCAGCTGCCGATTGGTGGCCTGTATTCATTTCCAGTCGCCATGGTGACAAACATCTGAGGAACATGATCATCTGACATTGTATACGACTCGTTTCTTAATTAATGAGCCTCAACTGACACGTGTCCTACAAGTATACCCATTATTTAACATAAATGCGTTTCCCAGACAGTGTGCGTAAATGATGCATATCAAAATAAATTTACTTTGTACAACAGTTGTGCAAGATTTAAAACTTGGAGGGGAAAAAAAAAAAAAAAAAAAAAAAAAAAGATGTGCCCATGGGCTATTTATTTCAGGGTGGGTGGTTTGCAAGCATGTCTGCGACAGGTGAAGCTGCAGGGCTCTCCGAGGACAGATTATACATGCTATTATTGACATTGTATCTTGTCACAGGTCATGAACATCAGAAAAATCGTGTCCCTAGCCTATCGTAACAAAGAGCTGGGAAGCCAATTTTATTTACAGCATCAAAAAAAAAATCCTTTTCTCCAACAAGATCAGGTTTACCTCAGTGGTTTTGCGTATGTGATGTAATTGGACAAATAGTTCCCAGTCAATGACTTCTTGCGGTGGTGCTTGTTGAATGAAATCTGAGAGAGGCAGAGCACGGGAAGCGAGATTTAACTGGGAAAGCAATTAAATTTGGAGTTAGCATGGTGGCAGGACAACATAAAAAGAATCTAAAGCGTTTGCCAGAGCTGCTCAGGTCCAGCACAGTGCCTCTTAGTTTGACATAATCTGCTTTGTAATGGTTGGTTAGTCTTACGGTTAATGGCAGACAATGCCGGGCAACATGTAAACACGGCCACATTATCCCTAGATTCTCCTCTAAACACCATATCAAACTGCCTTCACGATCATTAACAATAACAGGAAGTGCAGGAAGGTCTGCTCTTCCCCTTTATTACCAATCAAACAATTTGCGTTTGATGACTTGCTCCATGGATTTGCCATTAGTCAGGAAAACATTTTAGAAATATGTAATTTTATTACATTATGTGACTCCCTGTCTGTTGTAACATTTTATAGGTTTCTTTCAGACCTTCAAAATAAATAATATATGCCTTTATAGTGCCATAAAAATATTAAAATGTTTATTATTTTGGATGATATATTGCTTTTCACTGTCTATTTAAAATTTTAAGACCAGCCTGCATATATTCACCAATATTACAATGCTTCACTTTATAGAGACCTTAAGCTCTGAATGTAATCAATGCAACATTTGCATTGATCACATTGATTTTCTCATAGTTTAATCTTTGTTTTTTTAATTTTCCCCCACTATCGGTCACATACTCACAGAAGCAAAGAAAGTCATTATACGATTATCAAAACATTCACTGACACACATACAAAGTAAACGCTCCATTATCTTCCTTGTACACACACGAAACATTGCCTTAAATAAGCATGCATCAAAGCAAATCACCACAGCAAATCAATTTGAGTGAGCTGTGTGTGTTTGAGCTCGCGCGCCTCTGTGTATTACTGCTGTATTACTTTAATACATCACAGCGATTATTCCGCTATTACAGCTCATTTACAGTAGATGGCCATTCATGTGTTAATCCTGGGTCAATATTAGAGCGAACAGACAGTCGATTCCATTGGTTGGCTAGTATCAGAGAGACGCCACGATTTAAAGCTGCATTTTTCACTCTACTGAAACACTGCAAAGAAGCTTCATTTTCAGCTAGAAGACACTGTATCTGTCCAACCACAAGTTCTTTTCACCTTTTAGGAGCTTATGTGATGTTTCCAACAGTGTGTGACAAAGAACCTTTATAATACCAACAGCTTAGAACACTATATATGGTTTATGAAAGGTTTACTCTGCAGCATATGTCTAAATTCACTGCTTATTTCTTGTCATGTGCACAATATATGTTACTATTTCTTTTACACAGAAGCCATGCATTAAATTTTTTATGGTTGAAAGATACAGTTAAGGAGAGGACCATGCTGCATGCAGCAGTAGTTGAATGACGTCTTTGAGAGAAGTAATGGTTAGGGATTTCACTTCCAATCCACTGGTAAGACAGTCTTGATTTCTGGCCGATTATAACCTGATCCAAGTACGTGTCGTCAGCGTCCATCTGTTTCACTTCACCACCCAAAACTAGCAATGCTTTGCTTATACAGCCCAGCCTGTCCATCACAGAAGTGCTACGGACCACCATTACCCAGGCCCTTCCGAAGCACACCTGAGCTCCACAGCAGGTCAAACAAGCTACAACAACCCCTAAAATCATGTTTTTCAAATTTTAATTAGAAGTATTCTCACACAGCTGACATTTTTACTTCTCTCGCTAGTTTGATGCGAAAAAAAAAAAAAAAAAAAAAAAAAAAAATCACATCTCACATGGCTTAATGGTTAGACATGCCACGACATGCTGGTGAATTGACAGTAAGTGTTGGAGAGAATTGGTGGAATGGACTCCATGAATTGCAGAATTGTTGGAAAATTGAATTGGATTACTTTGATCATCATTTTTCCATTTTATCTAATCTGATCAGATACATTTTTTTGTGAATATTAATCACTGATACCAATCTGAATCTTGGAAAGTGCCACCTCTAGTATACACCCCTATCTAGTATTAGTGGTGGCCATCCTTTGCTAAAAAGGCACGACACAAACTTTTCAGACCCACGTTTCAAGCCAAAAGTGCATGTTTGATTACAGTTCTGGCATCATGGAGGACACAGTCATGTTTATGTACTCCCTGCATGTGGCAAAGGAGGCGCATTTAGTCTCACAGTGAGCGGGGATAAGATGATGAGGCCTGAGGCCCATAAGTGAGTCACCCAGCCCGCCATCATGACACTGTCAGCTTCATCGGGAAGAGGACGTTCTGAGGAGAAAACGCAAATTGGGCTCCCATGTGAACCCAACCATTATAAACCAGCTGTCATCAAAACAGCAGTAGCGTTCTAGCCTGGAGATAACAGACTTGGGCAGACTTTGGCAGACTCAGTGCAGTTGAACTCTTCTTGCTCCCTGACAAGGACCAAGTGGGTCATATCCTTCTGTACACCTGGGGCACTAGAATGTTTTCCCAGACATAAGGACATGGGCAGAGTGTTCATGGGAACCTGCATGCATGAACAAATTAGGGGAAAAAAGCTGTGGATGTACAGGAATCCAGAGGTATATGCTAGTATTAAAAAAATATGGTGGTATTGATGATGAACCATGGGGGGCGTATGATGAGAATGAGTTCTGTAAATCAGACAGATATTAAATTTCTTGGACAATAACAGACTCAGTAGTAATGAATAGATATTCATCTAAATCAATACCTGATACCTTAGTTTGTGAGACAAAATGTTCATCTATTTTTAATATATACTTCATTTACACATGTTTCAGTAACTATAATATCCCTTACACACAGAGGCAGAATAAATATTGTGGAGAAAATTACAAACGTAAAGTTTCAGGGCTGCAGCTAAAGATTTTTTCATAGTTGGTTTATTTTGCTGATTAAGTGTTCCTAAAAGCCCAATGTCCAGAACAACAGACAAAATGGGACAAAAACAACTTACACTATTATCCTTATTGGCTTTTCAATATTGGTGTAGGAAGTTATAATTTGATAGTAGTTGAAAGTAGTTACTGTTGTGATAAGAATTCAGCAGAGGTTGTGATGCCTAGACCTACACACAGAAAACAGGAAGCAGTGGCAAAGACCACAGTTGTATATACAACCTTGAAATATGAAGGGCGAAAATGTATAATAAAAAAAAAAAAAATGAACGGGGACACAGTTATGGAAATTATAGCCTAAAAGATGAAAAACAAGGAGATTTGTTGGTTATAATTGTCCTCTTTGTGTGATTGTGACTGCATCCCAGTCCCTGATTACGTCTAATCACTAGACAAATGCACAGCTGCACATACAGTATGCAATGGGTGGAAGACAAAAACAGAGGGAAACAAAAGAAAGAAAGCAGGATTAATCATGATCGCTTGCATGCTATTTATGTGACTGAACATGTGCAAACAAGCATGTACAATACATGTCTGTTCAACACAGTATGTGAGTGCATGTTTTTGTACATCACTGTATGTGGGACTTTACACATACATGTTTATACGTGTAAAGTCTCTTTAGAGAAAGCATATGTTGTCCAGAAGGCAGAGCACCAGAGAATTAGCCCACAACTTCCCACTATTGTTTCTGCCTCTCTAAGAGTTTTTCCCTCCACTTTAGGCTGCAGTCAGACCTCTTCCTAACCCCTTTGTCTCTGCTCTAACCTTCCTCAAAGCAGAGTGTCTGAGAGGGATTCCAGCTGACGAAATGAAGGAAATTTTAAAGACAGCTAAATTAGGATCTGTAACTGGCAATTTACAGGGGTTGGTGTTAGCGGACACATCTGACAGTTCAGTGTCAACCCGAGAGGGCCTTTCTTTAATCAGCACTCGTCTTTCTTTGTGTTGCTTGACCTCGGAGACTTGCACCCGCTGAGTGTGGGTGTCTCTGAAAATCCCCAAAGGTTTATCCAGCGTAGTCCGCTCAAGAGAGGATGACAGTCTGTGTGAAAGGCACCAATTTATGCCTTCTGGAGAGTCCCGGCTTTGAAATCAAGAATGCATACTGTTCCAAAATGTTGCTTTCTATGGAAACACATAGGTGAAGAACCTGGGGGGATGAGTCCCTTCAACTTTCTAAGAAAAGGTTGTTATAAATAAAGTATATAGTTTTTAATAGTAGCTAAATCAATGTCACATAGACAAGGCTTTGTTTATATGTCCCTCCTTTATAGTATCTGTTTTTTTCCATAAACAATCTACTGTGGAACTGCTTCTTGAGAGTAAGTTAAGCTAAACAACCAACTACTGTAGCTTTTGTAAAAAAGTAATAGTTTATTAATTGAAAAAAGGAAAAAAAGGCTTTTCAACATGTCTATGTGTAATTAACTAATAATGATAACTACAACAGCCTATTAGATCTATAATGTACAAGTTGAAAGTGGGAACAAATCCTTTTTTCCAGGCTCATTAAAAGGTCCACCTGCCAGCGTGTGATTAGCATTGTGTGTACTAATTGTCTGGTGCTGCAGGTAAATACAGAAGCGTAGCCTTTGCCATCCGCTCCTAGTCTCATTATCCTGCAGAATTAGAAGGCCAATTACAGGGCATTACCTTGACAGCAGGATGGCGAAAGCCCCTCCACTGTTAGATTGCACATAAAACCTACCGCGAGAGCTTCAAAGCACACACAGCAGAGGGGAGATAGATGCTATTAGTTAGATGAACCTAACCCATTAGCTCTGTTAAGTATGAAATCACATTGGCAAACATCTTACCTGACGAAAGGGCTTTTTGTCCGAAGCTAAATTACCGGTCCAGGGGAGAGAGGACGGAAATAACCTGAAGATCAGCTGCTTTTCTCCACATACGCCTGGTATTTACTTATGTAAGTGTTGGGGTGAAAGTAAGCAGACTTGTGATTAGATATTGGATCTTGCTGCATCAAATGTGACCATAAACGAGCGCACAGCAGAAACAAAAGGTGGACACTAATGATGGGAGAGGTCATTCTTGGTGAGCAAGCTCTTCATTAAATCACCAGTTCCAGGAATAGATATTGTGCTGGGAGGGGGGGGGGGGGGGGGGGGGTGAACAAAGGAGGGCGATGGAGTCAAGAGAGCAGAGATATAGAGTCGTCACGTCCCCTGGGAGCAGTGTCAACAGACGGACGGATGAGATGAACAAAGGAGAATGTGGTGGCACTGGTCAGGTGAGGTCATGAGAAGACAACAAAGAAGCCCTCAGGCGAGACATTTCATAGACTACATTCAAGACTGCCTGGAATCTGACCTTTGCCGTCTGGCCCCCAGCACTTCAGAGGTGCCTATGTGACAAGTTAAAGGAAGCAAGTCATTTTGGCTTTCAAACATTTTTTTTTTGTTATATTTTCCTTTATTACCTCCACCAAGGAGGTTATGTTTTCACCAGCATTTGACTGTTTGTTTGTTAGTAAGATAACTCAAAAATTCTAATTTTAAACAAATGTTAGGAATGGTAGCATGAACTGCTTCATTGATGTTGTACTATAATAATGCTTTAGGAAGCAATTATTTAATTATTGTTGTTGCTTCCCGGGGCTTGCATTGTTTAAATCATACAGGCCTTTGAGGATAGAAATAAGAAAGCAACAATATAATTTTGATAATCTAAGTACACATTTGAAGTACACATATCAAAAACTATACTTTATTGAAAACATTTGCGGCCATTCCTTTCACTGTCTAACATCTGCTTTGTTCTTCTTTCTGCAGTATATCTGTCAGTAGATCTTGTTTGGTTATATGCATGTACATACTTTTTTTTGACAAGTAGCCGAGCCTACAGAGGCCAGTTAGGATGAAGGTAATTACACAGTATTTCTTTTTACTCAGCGTGTTATTACTCGTAAAAGAAAAAAAGAAAATTGAAGACAGTTATCTCGTAAAAGTCGACATCCGCAAACAGACACGGTTTGCCACCAACATGACCTGCATAACAATGCCTCTCTCTGCTCAGCTATAAACCTATTTCGTATTGTACTGTCATATTTTATCAGTGATGTATGATCAGGTGCATCCTTTCTGGGATTAAATAAAAAAAAAAATTAAAATAAAAAAAGTCTCAACGGCCTGTTTTCCTCTGTCCCCAGTCATGGTTCAGTAGTGCTAAAAATTAGCTCAGATCCATTCTGATGTAAATGCAGATTTCTTTTTTTAAAAAATCTTCTAATTTCACAATGAATTGAGTTAAATTATTTCTGCTGCAGGCAGATAAAGTTGTCTCGTCATGGATCAAGCAGTGACAGAAAAGACCCTGCTCATCAAGGTGCTTGTGTGTATGTGTTTCTTTTTTGTGCGTGGTAGTGGTGTTGGGGGGAGTTTGAATAGGGGAAAGGAGGGGGTCTCTCTGTCTGCCTGTCAGTCCCTGATAAATGATTCTATGTGAAATATCTCCATTAAATCTGCCGTTATCAGGCATAGGGAGCCCCCTCAGCCTCGCCATTAGCATTGCAATTAAAGGGACAGCTCCTAGACTCAACAAATCAATCCCCAAGTGTACCTGGCCAATTCAGGCCAGATTAGTTGAAATGAGGCAGGGCAGGTTTTTAATATAGCGTGTGATGGTTACTGCAATGTTGAGATATCTTTTGGTTTCCGCTGCCTGCTTTCACATTCTCTGCTGTTCTCTTGAAGCTAGTAAACCAATGTCTCGATGTGGCATGTCCCCTTCTGGTATTATTTATGATGTTTCAAAGCATGATAGATTTAAAGCTCACAGCCACTACTGACGCTGCTATGTCAGCATTACAGAAAGAGAATATAACCCTATTAGAAAAGCTTTCGATAAGAACCAAGGGATAACATGGATAACTTGAAATGGCTACCAATTTGTAGCAAAACCTCAATTGTTTTTTTTTTGGCTTTATTGGAAAAATATCAAATAAGGTGCTCCCACCTGCTTCCATTTACAATAGGAACCAGTATAACAAGTCAGTATAAAGGATATATATATGTGTATACACACATACACACACATACACCACTGCCACCCAAAAAACAACCCAATGGTTTTGTTGATTTTGAATAATTTGTGTCAAGAACAACCCACCTTATCTATGGATGCGAGGCTTTGTCAGACTGATATGAAACCACTTTCTTTTGGCCTCATCTCATCACTGCTTTTACCATTCCACTGCTCCTCCCTGCCACTCTGTAAACGCAAATTTTCTTTTTCGCAAAGATTAAGCTGAGGGCAATTATGGGAATCAGAAATGAGAAACAGACCCAGCTGAAGATAATACCATGAATACAGAATGAACACGCAGACCAACCCGCTGTGATCTGAACATATGTGTTTTAAAAGAATCATCTCATGATGCTTCATGGCCGTTTTAAAAAAAAAAACAGACTATTGGATAATTGGGGCTAATAAATGAGACCACACACATATTAAATAAAAAAAAAAAGAAAAAGGAAAGCTGAAAAGAGGTGTAGGATGATTATCCAATTACAGCTGGGGGATGGGGCCTCCATTAGGCTCCAGACAATGCCAGAAGGGACAAGCTGTGAGAAATAGCTGGCCTTAAAAATGGAGACATGGCAAGAGGGCTCTGTAAGGTTAAAAATTTCCTTGACCAAGATGGGACAAAACAGAGGCTGTGGATTCTAAATATAGCAAAAGCTCCTAATAGGCAGGATGTCTGAGCAGATGAGGCAGAGACAACATCCTGTTTCGACTCCCTTTATGAAGAAAAAAAAAAGCCTAAAAATTGTAAACACATTATCGCAAAACATTTCCCTGCACAGCGTTTACTCATGCGCAGCGCTCTCATGACATGACGTGCGCACAGTGCTAAAAAAAGTTTTCAGACGTCAACTTTGTGAACAACTGTAGACGGTCGTGTTTGCATGGTGTGCGTTTTTTTGTGAGTTTGTGTGTGTCCCAGCCACAGGCAGGGCGCTGTACTTATTGGAATATATATCTCCCAGTCATATAGGAAAGAGGCTGCTATTAAGGTCAGGAGCCCCGGGTATTGGAAGAGATGGAGAGGTGGAGAAAGGAGAAGAAGAAACTGTAAATCTCTGGCGGTTTCACAGCGCTGTCTCTTTTGTCTCTCATCACTGTCGCCGCGGTCCGTGTCCTCGGCAGCACCCGCGTCCTCGGCGAGGGAAGGGCCGCCCGGAGCGATCACCCTCGAACCGCTTGATAGCAACTGACATTATTAACATCATGACTCTGCAGCACATCAGCATGCAAATGTAACTAATCCATTTCACACTGCTAAAACACGGCCGTGATTAGAAAACACTCAGCGTTGAGCGATGGGGTTTTGTAAGGTTAACATAATTCTTAACTTTATGCGCCTCTCAGTTTTGGTGCTTGATACATTTTTGGTTTGGCGGGGGGAGAAATGTCAAATGTTATTGCCAATCTAAAATTGCTATACGAGTATTTGGTATTTTAGCTTCGCTGTCAGTTAGAGGAAAAATGGTATGGCATTACACGGATTCATAACGTTACTTGTTATTGCACAGGAAGCCTGGGTTTGCAAATATACAAGATCTAGGGATGAATTTACTCATTTTTTTATGTTCATGCCCCCAGCTCACATATAAGAAATGTTGTAGAAGAGCCTCCCTATACTGGATGGTGGGGGCGGGAAATGAGTTCTTTAACTCCAAAACTCCCTAGAAAATGAAAAACAAGCACTTACAGGCAACAGAAGTACATTTCTCGAATCAACACCAAATTACTTTTTCTTCCTTCTTCTAAAATGTTAGATATTAAAAACAAAATTAAACTATTAAACGGCAGTGTGGAGTGAAATTAACAAATGCTGGTTTTAATGCAAATACTGATGATGAATGAAGTACCAGCCAGTAGTTAATCATTTGTAGAAATGTTTCTGACAGATAAAGTGAGAGCAAATTACATTCACATTAAATTGTTCTGTTGTTGAATAATAAAGTTATCTTTCTTAAGGGTCCCACATTGTAGAAAGTAAGATTTTAATTGCTTTTTGATTTCTAAGGAAGGTCTACATGTTCTATATATGCTGTTCGATGTTTCATAATGCTCAATCCACAGAGAAATGCAGACAGCCCCCCATTAGCAGCCCATCAAAAAAGACACACATTAATATAAATGAGACAGACATAAAAAAGACCTGTTCTTTCTAGAGAATCGTAGAGAGAACCTGAGAGAGGAAATGTAAAACTATATGTCTTTTTTTTCTCCAAAAACCACAAATACAGTATACATGTATACAGTATGTATACACCTTCAAATAAAACCCAACATATACAATATATACAATATTGAACCTTTAAGCTGCGGCAGTTAATATTATAATGGTAAGTTACAGATGTGGCTATAGCATACAGATGAGGCGGAAACTGTGTGGAAGTCACATGTGGAGTGCAGAGAGACCCATCTGAGCCTCTTATGACACAAAGCACCACATGTTGGCGGACCTGCTGTGACTTATTGACCTGCAGGCCTCCCTCTAGTGACTCAACATGCAGGCAGAAATGCAGACAGATTATCTTATCTTAACTAAGCTGCAAAAGCCTTCATCATGACTAATGCAGCAATATCTGCATGTGTATCTATAATGATACAGAGACTACAGTAAATACTGCAGAGCCCTCAGTTACAGATGATACATCTCCATTCGACATTGCTGACAAACACTCTCGTAACTCTTAAACCAAGAGAAAAATCTTTTCTATATCGAGCTACTGTGGTTGTTAAAAAGAAATACAACAAGCTGTCTTTCAAAGATAAAGCGAGCCTTAAAAAGCCGCCATAAATAAATCCCCACTTGACTATTTTTAGTAGAGTTGTACTTACTACTGCAGAGCAGGGGGATGCAGGAGGTAATGCGATATGGAAAAAGTACAGAAAACAGCGCGAGGGAGGTCACCTCTCAAAAAACGAGACGTCAGGACGTCGAAAAACCTGAAAGCTCTTCATTTCCCTAGGCTACATAAATGTCATTACTTTGCATTGCCTCAGCATATATGGCGAAATATCACTGCATTTCACGTCAAAGTGCTGAGTAACACAAAGGTATGTGAGCCGTGAGGGCAAATGAGAATGTTTAGTTGAGCAGAGCGACGATTAGATATGAGTCAACGTGTTTTGAAGGGCTTGTGAATTTGAAACAGCAGGAAAACACTGAACTTTTTTGTTAGTTCTTTTTTTTTTTGCAATTTTACAGATGTTTTGGGGATGTGAGTAGGCACTTGGAGCAATCAATCCAAACTCCTAATGCCAACCGTAAAATAAACACACTAGTCATACTATTCTGTCTTAGCGAGGTTTAATACAAACTCATTAAAAATAAATGTGTTTTTTTTTTCCTTAGAATTTATTGAATTAGACTTGCTCTTTGGATCACTGTTGCACATCACTCCTCTCTTTCTCCCCACTCCTTCTCTGTCATCTCTCCACTGTCACTATCTAATGAAGGCATAAAATGTCCCAAAACATAATAAAAAAAGTTAATAAAAAATAGCGGGGGGCCATAAGTGATGAGCGATGGAAGAGATTCGAATTAAATGTGTTTTGGCAAAGACCACGGCTACAGTCCACAGCCATGCCAGCTGCTCCGTGAGGCAATTTCATTTTTGATTTGATGACCACGCTTGCTATAAAGCACATAATTAATAGTTGTTGAGTTATTAGAGTCTGGACCAAGGTAGTGAGAATGACTGATGGACAGGCGATATAACATTGTCTACATAAAATATGGAAGCGTTTTAAAAATCAGCCTGATTCAGTGTGTCATTACATTGTGTTTTGTGAAATAAAAAAAGGAACTACACTGGCTTTTTACTGGAAGAGGACCTACAATGTATTCATTAATCACATGTCACTTTGGGTTATTCAATCAGTGAATAATTCCTGGCAGAGTCATGTCATTCTTTTGTTTGAGCTTCCTCCTAAAAACTGGCACATGGTGTGTCGAATCAAATCATTCAGTTCCCAGTTACTGTGTCTGCTAGTTGACCAGTAGCTGACTCACAATGACTCCTTTCCTGGTGTCACACACACACACACACACACACACACACACAGACAAAATGTGTTTTCCATCTCTTCAGATGACATTACATGTAACTACATCAATTTCTTACAGATTTATTAACAAATTAACCTAATGATTTTTCCTTAACACTAACCACAGCATGCCTAACCTTACATAAGTCTTGACCTTAAAATGAATGATTTATTTTAAGGGAATTCGATTTCTGTCTCCAAACAGTAACGTGTGACCAGCTTTATGTTTCCACAACAACGGGAACACCAAGAGTAAGCAAACACGCACAATCCATCTCTTCAGCAGAGTCACTTGAGTCAAATTAAGTTTCGTCAAGATGCATAAAATGTCAGAATTTGCAATATTTTTGCACCATCTTTATCAGAACATACGGTAATGCATCGAAATGTGACCAAGTTATTGAATGTGTTTACAGTGTGTCGAACTATTTATGAGCCATAGCATCACGCCCTGTCTGGGCTACGACTTGTGTGGTGTGGACACCCGGGGGCAGATCAATGGCGGATCTTTCACACTGACTGACAACAGAAACTAACAACACTCTATGGCCCAGAAGACTTTCTGGATAAGAATGATTTTCAAGTCAGCCAGGCTTAACCTACAACAGAAAAAATAAATAAATAAATAAATAAAATAAAAGGTGCATTTCTGATACCATCCCTCAGTGTTGAGCCTTTGACAAAAACAGAACCAAATGCTACTGGAAAGCCACAAGTAGGAGGTAGGAGGAGGTAGTATATTTAACTGTCAACAAAGCAGTGCAGCAGATGAATACGCTGTTGTCGTACAGTGGGTGTGCATGTGTGTGACGCTTCAGAGAAGCCCCATAGAAACTATACAATATGCCCACTACTGCTGCAACACAGTGGAGCGTCCACAGTGGAGGACTTCTTTGGTGCTCTGTTCCCATGTCGCCAAAAAATGTCAGTGTTTCCCAGAAGAAATGTGGCTTAGAAGCAGCATAAACAGATGGACCAATCACAACAACTTTTTTTTCCTGTTTTTTTTATTTTTTTTTATTTTACAACGTCATGAACAACCTACTTACCCTGAGGCACTCCACATCCTAAATGTTTGACTGGTTGTATAAACTTCTATAAACCCTTTGAGCACATGCACTTTAATGGGCCATATGTTTGCATCATTTGATCTATTGTGATATAATTGAAGCTGTGTGTTTCTGTGGTAACTTCTATGTAGTGTGTGGTTATAGCTTTACTGTTGTGACGTTGAGCACATGAAAATAAACAGCTATTAACTTGATGTGACAATAAATCATTGAATCTTGACAGTTTCACATGGCCTAATAAACTAATAGATAAGCCAATGGGCTTTGCTGATATCATTTCTCTAATATTGTCAGGTTTTAAGTTAAGTGAATTCATTCCAGTGGTGCAGATCACATTTCAGAACTCTTTTTTTTTTTTTTTGGACAGTGAAATATGCTGAGTGTTGGTCTGCAGCGATCGCTCATGAAACGCAGCTTCTCTCTGCAATGAATACAATCCAGTGTGGCTGCATGCATGTGTCCGGACAATGCTGTCAACCACACGCACAACGGCCACACTGTTCTAGTCATGGTGGAAACATGCTGTACCAGGAAGCCTGACTGTGCCAGCAGGCTAACAAAGTCTCCACTGTGTGTGGGTGTGTGTGTGTGTGTGTGTGTGTGTGTGTGTGTGTGTGTGTGTGTGCGCGCCTTCTAAAAACACTCTGCTGTCCATACTGGCACAGTGCTGCAGGTGTGGGCAGTCGGCAATTTCGCTTTGGCCTTTAGTGTCGTGCACAGCTTGGCACCATTTTGCTGCAAAGTGCAAATCCCACTGGGCTGAATTTAACAAGTTTTTCTTTCCGTGAGGAAATTGTGGTACATAAACAACCCAAGAAAAATAATTATTTTTTTTTACGCCAGTAAAGGTCTGACTGCAAAGAAATTGATGCCAGTTCCGGTATTGTATATAATTTCTTGAGGACTGAAGGTATAAAGTAATGATTAACGAGAACTCTGAAAAATAAACCAAAAGTTTGTATAACAAAAGTGTGATTTTACTTTTTTCTTAGCATTCCTGTCATCCTTTGACTCCTCTCCTGCCTAAAACATTTGTATGCAGCACATAAAGGGAACATGAACAAACAGAAAGACAGTGACATCCCATCACCGGGTGTATGGCTGCATCTCCAGCTCCAGCCCTTTCAGGGTGAAACTGAGGGGATTATTGATTGTTTCTTTATAGGCCTGCACCCATTAGCTCGCCATCCTCCCAGCCATCGACTGCGATGAAACCACTCTCTTCCATCACAAAAGGCACGAGGCACCCAGACGAGTGAACGCACTTGCACTACAGCAGGAATGACGGCAATGTCACTCCTCATTCCATCCATCATCCCTGCCTTCATCTCCATTATCTCCTCAAGCATCATTTCATCTTTATTTTTTGTGGTCTGATTTATATCTAGTGTAATTAGCCTGTCTATTAGTGTTAGTGTGTATCTCTTTCTACCTCAAACATTAAACACTTGACCTCTGGCAGTGTTTATCTCTCAGCATCTGCACTCCTCTGTGTCCTTAGTTTCACTTACTCTCTATTTCTAAATCCTGCATCGTGAGTCGTGTCTTGTTGGATCAAGAACACAGAGGCCCTAAAGAAACCACAGCAAACAGATGGCTCAAAAAAACAAGTGTTAGTATTTGAACGTGTGAAATAAGGGAAGCTGGAAATATTTGGCTTTTTTGTGTTTGAAAAAAAGGTCTTAAAGGTCCCATCATCATACACTTTTCTAAAGTTTTACATGTAGTTTTGATGCCCCTAACATAATATACTAACAATCTCAAAGACGCTGTGATGCAGCAAAGTTTCTAAATTTAGGCTGTGTACATTTCTTTCTCCTATATATATTACATGCCCTAGACCTTAAATATCTATGAAAGTGGCTAATTGCATGATAGAGGGTCTTTAAACAATGAGTTGATTATCAAAACTTTTGTTGATTAGTTTGCTAATTATTTTTCATAGTGATTTATTCTGTGATCTTGGCCACAGCAGAATGTGACACTGCAACTTCTCTTGTTCTCTTTCCCTCTTCAGTCCCTCTGACTTTCTCTTCACCTATTTGCACTTTAACCCGGGCACTTGGTATTGAAGTTCAGACCAGATCAACTGGTAATGCAGGGGGGTTTACAGATCCAAGTGTAGATTAAAGAGAACAAGCACAACGTTTTTCCCTCATGTGTAATGCAACCCGATTTTCAGAATCAGCCAGGCTTTTTTAGAACTACTGTAGTCTGAGCCTGGCTTTAGGGAAGCATCCAGCAGCAAACTAATTTTGTTTCTCTAAAGCCTCGCTTCTCTCACTGAACCTCTCTCCCCTACTCCTCCCTCTGCCTCTTTGTCAATCTTTCACCCTAATCTCCATAATGCAGTCTCTGGCAGAAGCTGCTGCATGTGCTTTGTCCAGGACTGAACTGTGGCTCTGGGATGATGAGCAGGTAGATGTGGCCACTATTTCTGCTGGTAATTGCAGCTGAGACGCATGTGTGCCTGCACGCGTGCACATATGCATGCATATCACACACACACGCTCACTCTTTCCGTTTCAAAATAATCCCATCCCTTCTTCAGACAAGTATCGGTTCAAAGTCAGATAAAAGTATAGAATTTAACAATTACTGGTGTGCTTGATATTATTTTGGCAGTACAAACTTGCCTCTAACTTTTTTTTATTTATTGTTTTTATGACTAGTTTCTGTTTAGCATATTCAGCCTATTTTGCTTTCACTTTTTGTTATCAGAGCATTAATTGATGATTATTATAGGTATATATAGATGTATGGACGGTAAAGACAACAGTAGAGATAAGCAGTTAATACGTATTTATATTCATTTTACTCATTTCATATTTAACACAATGCCTGCTCACACCAAATGTGAAGTAAGTCAGGTGAATTGTCCTCAAGTTATCTTAAAAGACCATATAGAGACAAACAGAGTCCCTTCCTGTATAGTTGGATCCTGCTACAACACACTTCATTCTGCAACCACCACACCTACAAATTTGCACCTTGTTGTATCCACTTTACAAAGATTATGTTCACATGCTCAAAAATGTGGGTGGTATGAACTTAAATAGGAGTAATTTTTACCTTTACCCACACATCAGACAGGAGCAACCCACCTAATACTACCTGCTATGAGGCACCTGCAGGGAGATAAATGAAAAGAAGCATGGAGGAGGGGATCAGTTTTGTGGCCGCTGCAAGGGGCCATTTATAGCACCTGCAAATCTCCTCGACAACGCAAAATAAGGAACCTGGCTGCTAGATTTTTTTTTTTTTTTTTTTAATCAGCCGTATCAAATCAACATGTGCCAAACTGAACTCAATCTATAGCCAAAGGTAAAAACACAATAATCAGAACCGAAAAGGGATGGGACGTGAGAGAAAGAGAGAAAGGAAAGTGCAACAGAAGAGAAGGATGAGAGAATAGAACAGTGGGGAAACATCTTGAGCATATGATGCAGAACCTGGCGAAGAGCAGCGGTGGAGCAGTGGGGGGGAAGAGGGTGAATTAATGGGGTCCGTAAAAGATAAGTGGGCTGAAACCTTTTGCCAATATCAGTCTGTCACCACTACACTCAAATGTGTTGCTACAACATTCTATAATACATGCCATGGGTAATGAGAGACCATGTCATCCATTCAGTTCAATTTCCATTTTACAGCCCTTTGATAGGAGTAATCAGAGAGCACTGGCTCCAACAGAGACTTTATCGCCCTGGGCTTCAGTGTGTGTGTGTGTGTGTGTGTGTCCACCTTTGCCTGTGTGTGTCATCTAGCACTTTTGATGTTCTCCGGTTGATGAACTGGACCGTATAAAAAGCAATGTCAAATTTAATGGCAGCTATAGACAGCATTGTCAATGTTCCAATTGAGCAAAGTGGTTATTTCCACTTCTATGGTCACGCATATCTGACACAGTAATTTTTGGTCGGAGCATGTGATAATCCTGCGTTTAATGTGCTTGACTGAACCTGTTGAGCATATATGGAGAAAAAAAGGTCATTCTTTCTCTTTGAATTATTATAATAAAAATATTTGTGTTTTTGTTCTGTACAAGTGTAGTTTAAATCCTGCAGGAGACCCATTCTGTGTGACTCGCTTTAAGAGGAACATTTACACTTTTATATCCAGAGGTAAGAGGTCATGAGTCAGTGTCAGCCACAGTACAGCATCCCTGGAGCTGAGCGAGTTTGACTTTTTTGCTCAAGGACACTTCTGGAAAGTGGACGTCTGGGTATTTGAATGAAACATGAACTGTGTTGTGAGTCTAGGCCACCTACTAATACTAAAAAGTATAGAATAAATCCTAATAATGCATTATTTGAAATGCACCATTCTGTATGGACAGGAAGTTGCATCAACGAAGTGTAACATTTTGACTTTAATCAAGTAAAAAAAAAAATATATATATATATATATATATATATATATATATATATAAAATAAAAAAATAAAATAAAGCATTTGAACTCAAAAGGCTCAAAAAGCAGGAGATGAATCTTTTTAATGAATCATTTTTGTAATCATTTTAATTTGAATTTTATTTCAATTAATTTCACTACCATGCATGGGTAATCTTTGTTTGTATTTTTAATCTAGAGGAGATTCATTATATGTTAGACATGTTTTGTTGTCTACTTTTACATGTTCTATCCCTATGTGAGGCAGGTTTTCCAAATGTTCTTCAAGAAATGTGACTATTGCTTAAAGTTTTACATTTTCATTACCTTTACGCCTGCTTGATCTGACACTTCTATAATGTATTCCACACTTAAAAATGGTGATTTTGCTTCTTCACATTTTCTTTTAATTTCTACTGTGTTAACGTTGAAAAAAAGGCAATAATATGCTCATGAGAAGATTGGTTTTATCTCTTTTATCTTTTTAATATTCAAATTGCAATATTCCATTTATGCCCCCAAACATACCCTAAGACCCAGGATAGGGTTTCATTCATTTTGGCAAAAAGCACTACTATTAGGGGTTATGGGTCAAGGTTGGGGGATTTGTAGATTTATTCAGTTATCCGCTCACATTTCATTTAAGGAATGTAAGGCCTAATTTGGATACAATTCATGGGGCTGAGGGGACACAGGAACACTCCCCACATAGCTGAGCATAGTTTGGCACTTGTATGATCCAAGCCAAACCCTAATGCCTAGCTGATGGTACTGTCAATGAACACATGGTACATTACTACTGGCAGGGTCCAAGAAATTGGCAAACCATTACTTCCTAGCTGCGCCTTCTAATACTACAAATCTATCTGATTTAATAGCCGTGTTGGCAGTGCACTACTAGGAAGAGCTGGCATGATCACCGTTAGCACGGACACAATATTCTGATTTAACTCAGAGTCAATCTGTCTTTTTTTCAATAAAAATGTATATGTTGATCCTGCAAAGATAGATAGACATTTTGTGCTCTGTGTGCCTCTTAAATTAATGTATGGAAATCAAGGTTTATGAAAATATCTTCATTATGTCATAATTTGAGGAGTATTCATCTGAATGCTCATTCAGACATATGCATAAGTATGATTTCCTGAGCCAAGTGGGCTTTCCCTTCAGCTCCATATGAGAGTAATCCTCACGGATTAAATTAAAATGAGGATGGTCTCCCCCTTTTTTTGGTGATTTTCTCCTTTTTTTCATGCCAGTGATTCCTCAGAGAATATACCTGTCCATCATAGGCCTGCCTGTGGGGCCTTGGAGGGAGGAATCATGGGAGGAGAAATAATGAGAGCTCACACTGACTGCGAGGAATTTAGAGACTCCTGCTCTGTTGGGGCTCTTCCTCTTTATCCCCGCGACGTCAGTCCTACGGCGCTCCTAACAACAGGGAAACGCCCTCCAGTGACCGCTGATTCACAAGCTAAAAGGCAGGAGAGGGTTACGCTCATACCTTCACAGCCTTTTGGCTACTCTGCACAACGCTGTGCTTAAAAACTTCAAAGATCCAGGCTGAGCAGTATACGCGGGCTGATTCCATTGTCTCCATCTGTCACTTTGTCTAGCAGCACACAGCAACATTCCCGGCCACCCCCCCATCAAAAAAAAAAGATGCCCAATTATTTCCACAATAGGATTCAGACCACATCGGGCTTTAAAAGTTCAATAAATGATTTTTGAGACAGCTCATCACTTTTCACTTTTCTTTCTCTCTCTTCCAGTGGATTTTAAATGGCACTGTTGTGCACTCCTGTCAGAGGGAGAATGGTACCAAAATAAAAATGAAGGGGGGGGTTCTTGTTGTGAGACAGTTCTTGTTGTGAGCAAAATGTCTCGGCTGATTTGCGAAGGTACTGTTTGTTCACAGTTTCAGCAGTATATTGTTTTACTACAGTGGATTGAGAGAATTTGTAAACTTATAGAACATTTCTTTTATTGTGGTACTTATGATTTCGCATCTTATGATACAAGAAACATATCATAGTCATGGAATTATGATATTTATTCTTTGAAATTATGAAAAAGGTCATATTTCTGATATGGACGTGGTGACATAAGGATACAGATTTCATGATTAAAGCTGCACAATAAAATACTGTAATTATGAAATAGTTTTCTCTGTATTACAATATCATACAAGAAGAAAAACCCACATTCACTTTTACTTCTATAGAATGGGATATAATATAACTAACAAATTAACCTACACAATAGGGGGACAAAATGCATCATCTGAATAACCTTTCATTCTCCTAAAACTTAAGCTTATGCCTCATCATCGTAACCCCTTGATATTACTGTAAGTGTGAATTCAGACACCTAGTGGCCACAGCAGACGCCTCCCAACAGGAAGACGGACTGTATCCCGGACAACCACCTATTGCTCAGCAACCACCTGTTTCTGTGGGTGTCACTGTAATGAGCTGCAGGAATAATGAGGTCGTGGGAGAGGGAGATGGAAGGGGGTCTAAACACAGGAAGAGGAGGGGGGTTCCCATTTATAATTCATTTGAGGAGAATTATCATCAGCACTGTGGCATTTGGAATGAATTATTGATTGTCCTGGAAGCTTTATGTAAAAAAAACTTGCAGTCGAGGGGTCCTGATGGACAGGAAGTGAAGTAAGAGGGCACGGGAATGGAAGTTGTAGTGACAAAACTGTCTGCGGACATGTTTGGTGAAGGTTATGGAGATGAATTCGCTCTTAGGGGAGCAACTGGGAGTAATCTCGGATGAAGGGATGTATTGCTAGGGTAAAGGTGGCGGTGGAGGAGGTATTCAGATGCTTTATGGAAGCAAAAGTGGCAGTGCCGCAATTTTAAAAACAGTGCCGATACTGACTTCATTTCAATTAACTGCATCATCTTATGTAGGCAATTAAAATCATAAGCTACACAATAAGTAATGAGTACCGACTTCAAACAAATGTAGTGGAGTAAAAAGCTTACTGGAGGGTTTTTTGCAAACAATTTAGTTAGTGAAACTGGGCATGATACAGCATCTTTGTTTGATTGTCCTTCATGGTTACTTTAGAGAAATGAGAAGTAGTAACATTATATTGTACATACAATTTATACATTAACTTTTCAAAATTGGAGGTAACAAGGAACAATATAAATTTACATTAACAAAACAAATGCAGTTGACATAAATACAGTACGTCTTGATAATATAAGACAAGAGGATGTGCCATCAGTGGTACCTTTGTATTAAATATGGACATAAATAAAGTGTTGGTGAAGATTTCCTCCCATTGAATTCTTTCATGTTTTATTCTCACTATGTCAGAATTTATTCAACAAATCCATCTTTATTTCTCATATTGACTTCATCTGCTGAGGAGACTAAGGTCCTTTGGTGTGTGCAGGACTCTGTTGAAGACCTTCTACGACTCCGTCGTAGCATCTGCCCTGTTCTACGCAGTAGTCTGCTGGGGGGGCGGATGCTCAGACGGGACAGAAGGAAAATTGACAAACTGGTACGGAAGTCTAGCTCTGTACTGGGATGTCCTCCCAGGAGTCGGTGGTGGTGGTGGGAGAGAGGAGGATGTTGGCAAAGCTGACATCCATCATGGACAACCCCCATCACCCTCTGCATGGGGTAGTGGGTGCGCTTAGCAGCTCCTTCAGCCAGAGACTCAAACACCCTCGCTGCAAGAAGGAGCGCTTTCGCAGATCATTTATCCCGACAGCAATAAGACTTTATAACAAAACATAAACCTCACTGTAGTCACTGTCACTTTTTCACTGGTCACTTTTTTTCTCTTCACACACACCCTGCACCTTAAGTGTGCATTAGCTATGTATGTGTACATGTGGGTATGTGCGTGGATATGTATGTCCATATATATATATGCAAATATGTGTGTATGTGTGTATGTATGTAGGTATGTACGTCCATGTATGTATGTATATATGCCTTGCTTATGCATACTTTTTTTCTTACTATTTATTAGCATTTTCTCTCCATTCTGTCGATAATGCATACTGTGTATGCGGATTAACAAATTCTGCGAATTTGTACATTGTGTTGTGTGTTTTTTATTTTTTTTATAGTTTTTTTATCTTCTTCAACTTTATTTTTCTTTTTCTTTATCTGTAACGCTGCAGTAACACACAAATTTCCCCGTTGTGGGATCAATAAAGTTTATCTATTTTTTATCTATTGCTTTTTTTTAAAAAGCAAAATGAAAAAGGATTTCAAAAATGTAAAGGGTTTGATGTGTATAGTATTTTGCTTTTTTTGTCAGTGTGACAACACTGGGCCCGGCTGAGGTTAAAACTTACTTGAGTGTATGAATCTTCCAGACAGGCGGCCTGACAGTGGCCGAGGCACGTTCCAGATGTTAGCAGCACTGGGCGTGGATGCTAAGCGGCTATTTTCAGCAGAGCGCAGGAAGGAAATGAAAGGAGCAGAGTTCAGCATACGCTGGATTCAGAGCAGCAGAGAGGATAATCAAACACTGCCGACCAACGGCAATCACGCCATCCTGACACAATGGTGGCTCGCCCGCCGCTGGCTCGCTGTTATCACAACACGCTGTACTCACAATGCGAGTGGGTGTGAGATGAATGAGCAGAGAGAGGACAGTGAGGAAGCGGAAGATATAGATGGGGGATGTGAGGAGGAATGGAAAAGCAGCTGAAAAAAGGGGAGCAGTTAATGCAAATTAACTTCAGGGGATCAGCTTTTGTGCTCAGTTAGTCACTCTCTGTCCGTTTGTATCCACTGTTAGAGTAAGTACACTGCACCAGGTTGTGATACAGAGAAAATCCCTGAAATATCTTTAAATAAAATTTATTCCAAACAAAAAGCAGCTGGTCACATATCACAAAAAGCCATGCTAAAAGCAACAAATGCCAACTTAAATTCCTCGATTTAACAATTCAGGTGTAAAGTGAAGTTCACATGCATTTTACAAATAATGGAGCCTGCTGGAAAATTAGCCTGCTGTCACCTGGATCACCCCTGGCAGGGGATGGCTGTTCCACATAAACAATGCGTCCACACTCAGGGTCCCATTTCCATTCAAATGAGGCACACAAATAAAATCCATTCACCTTGACACTGTACCATCAAGTCAATGAGCATCACTCGAATGGGTTCCGACACTTCACAAGTCAGTCAGTCATGACTCCCGGGCTGTCGAGATGAGATAGGAATTGATGCACGCAACACCGTCTGCATCCCAAATAAATGACTCTATTCTGTTTAATGAAGCTGGCAAATCTGTCAGAAAGCTTCCTTCCTTCACCGCTTTCAAGCCACAGACGGAAAATTACCAAACTGTTGATAGATGGTTAACAGGTGTGGGCTAATTATGCTAATCATGGCAACAGCCAAATAAACTGATTGCCGTGTTCATTTAAATGACAGCAATGTTCCTTTGGTGGCTAATTAAAATAGGTCGGGAGAAAAGGAAACGAGGAGGCCGGGTTCGGATGGAGGGAGGTATTTAAATAAAAAGCGTTCTCCGGGGTCTACTGTAATAAGCTGTATTTCATCGGTTTAATGATGTCATAATGAATTTGTAATGATGGGGGAAGGGTTCAGGTGCGAGGAAGCAACGCGTGGTGATACAGTAGGTACACGGATCCACGGAGAGTTACCAGCGCTGCAAAAACAGGTCGTTCAAAGGCAGTAGTAGCTCAGTCGTGAAGGCTATTCCTGGTTGAACAAGTAGAGTTACAAAAATTAAAATCAGCAGTGTACATCAAGTAGGGTATGTGCTCCATCTGTTTTATTGCTAGTCCCACTGCAAAGAGATGGGGGAGGTTTTGACGGGGCAATTACTTTCTTTTTTTTTTTTTTTTTTGTAGCTTTGGGTGCAGTTGGCCCCAGCCTCCATTTGCTTGTGACCCGGGAAAAGACATCATTAGAGGTAGGGAAGGCGATCAGAGGCCAAGGGAGATGAACTCTGGGGCCCCCGGTAGGTATGAAAGGTGGATAGGGGCTGATTAATGTTTATAGAGGCACCTGCTATCAAAAGTGCTTCTTTCCATCCCCTCTCTCTCTCTCTCTCTCCATCCCATTTTCACCCACAGCCCTATTACTATTCTGGTGGAGATGACAAATCTACAACCTTTTTACTACCTCTACAAACACCCAATTGTTTTTAAAAGAAGAGCTACTAGGGACATCTAGAGTTCCACCTTTTCTTTCTTCACTATGGTCTCCTATTTCTACCTTTTATTCTCAATAATTGCTGTGTTACTTAATTTTTAATGGACTAGATCATTATTATGGCAACACAATCGAGTGTGTAGAGGAGACATTTGGGAATAAATTCAAGGAATTACTGTCAGAAGATGGATGGATTTATTAACCTTGATAATACTGAAGCTGAATATTCATAAAGGAATGAAAGTGTTAAAATATAAAGTTCAATCATAAAAAAGCAGCTGTTCTCAGATATATTAAAAGCATATAAAATTCTTCTTTAAAAATAGATTTAGTGGTTTTAGAATTCAGTTAGAAAGAGCTGATTTCTTTTCTTACATTTTGCACAAGCACCGGTTATTTCACTTTTTAACAAAATGTAAATTGTCTAAATGCCAGGCATTTCCATTTTTCTTTGTGTGAGGCAAAAACAAAAGGGGTGCTTAAAAATGACACGGAAAGAAGAGATGGATGACAATGTACTATATATTGTATGTGATGGAAGTTCCATTGTTTGCTATCAGATGTACACACAAAGAAACTTTTGTGTGAAGGCGACAAAAGAGGAAAAAGCTCATCCACTGACGGGGGAGAAAGAATCACTGAACTTTGGCAATAAAACAGCCTTCATGAGGTATTCTCGCTATTTAAATGTATGCCACATTAGTAGGGATCTACTCAATTCAATATATTATAATGTGATGTTTGGTCTTAATGGAAAATCAATGGCGAGACAAGCCCGCCACCGCTGAGACCATACAAAAGCAATTTTCAAATTGACATATGGAGGGCCTATGTGATTGATTCTGACTGTTGTTGGGTTTTAATACTATTCACTGAGAGCTCATTGACTCCCAGACATCGTCTTGTGGTTTATCTACAAACTGCCAAATGAGTCCTTGTCTCCTTTCCCCGCTCTCATCTTTTCTTTCTCCGTCTTTCTTCCTCCTTCTCCTCAGCCCGATGCGGGGAGAGGGGATACGTTGAATTAGATCAGATATGTTAGATAAATGAGCAGTTTGTAAATCGATCACACTGACAAGTGATACAGTTTATGCAAATCTCACCTTTTCAGAGGCTGGAATTTCTGCACAATACTTTAATTAACTGAAAAGCTGGAGTATTAACATTCCCGCTGCACCAATACTGACACAACAGCCTCAGCTGTCATCGTGAATTCAATGATATCATACTATCCCTGCGGCTTTTTTAAACAGCCGGCTAGACTAGAAAGAAGCTACCCCACCCTTACACCCATCTGTAGTCACACACATCCGAGTCAACAAGATTAAAAAGTAGAGAGAAAGCTGTAGCTAAGGCTAACCGGGTATGCCAATCATAGATTACCAGCCAATCTCTAACCCCCCTCGACCTATCATGTCAACTCTGTGACCTGCTTTCTTTCAGTATGCAGGACTATGTCATTATATAAAGATCCATCCATGCATCTGTCTACTTTCCACCAGTTATTCGGCTGTCTGGCTCACAGAGGGCGCAGGCTGAACAAGGTACCCAGATGTGCCTCTCTCACAGAACACCCCCCTCGACCCGAGGTATTCCCAGACCAGGTGGGATAAATAATCATCCTAGGCTTTTTTTCCTGGTTGTTAGTCAGGTAGGAAATGTGCTCGGACTGTCAACAAAGCAAAGGCATCCGAGAGGCATCCAGAACAAACACTGAACCACCTCAACTCGCTGCTAAGCGCTCAAATCTCTTTCTGGATGTCTGAGCTCCCGGAGTGCAGACGGGCACAGCTGACCTCATGGCTAAAGCTGTAAGCAGCTGCCTCCGTAAGGAAGGTTTTAAACATAAATCACCCAGATTAAGCCAATACTCCCCCCCCCCCAGGATAAAGTAGAAAAAAATACATGCAGTAGCTTTACAATTTTCCACTGAATAAATGCAATAATCTACATAACAACCTGAAGCCGATACAATGTGCAAGTAAATCTGCCGCTTTTATAGTCGAGCTAACAAGGACAATTCCCGTTGGGCCGCTGCATTGGTAGGCCAGGGGGGGTTTAAAAAAATCTACAAAGTTTTTACCAGCCTCGTCTTTTTACCGGCATTGTGTGCACACAATAGATGTAGATATAGGTGCAGGGCTGAATTTCCTTCCTAGTGCACCCAACAAACAAACACACACACACACACACAGCATTCTCACAGCAGGTGGATAGAAAGCAGAGGTGAGTTTAACTCTTATCACTCAGTGGTGGAAGATGAGTCTGCTGACTCTGGAGGGGTTTACACCAAAGGCTTTACATGCACTCTTTGGGGACATTATATATCATAACAATACCATACCCTGGGTTTCATCTGACAACAGAAGAACAAAACTCCAACGTGACCTTATCAGGGACAAAAGCAGCATCATGTCTCTGAACAGCCACTGTAGATAGAACATAGCCTACGGACAGCAGCAGGATTTCTGAGCTGATGACAGTGTCAGTTCAAGTGCAAAAGCTAAGTGGAGCATGATTTTTTTTTTTTTTTTTTTTTTTGGAAGAACTCACCTTGCCGAAGTCACGGACATCGAAGAGGTCAAAGGGGTCAAACAGCTCGCTGTTGCGCAGGCCAAATTTGTCATGGCACACCTTGAGAAATGTCCGGATGTTCTTCAAACACAAGAACTACAAAAAAGAGAAAGAGGGAAAAACAACATAAATAGGTGCTAAAAGTGAATATGGAATAGAATAATGACACCAAACTGTCAGCCCTGAGTTGTCATAATGTGATTAAACGGAATACTGGCATATACTTTTCCATGGTTAATACCAATGTTTTTTTTGTTTTTTTTAGATGATGTGAATTTTGTATATACCCAAATACCAGTGAGTGTGGAGCGTACATAATGTTGGGAACACAGAGCAGCAGAACATTGTGCCGCAGGACATTGTTTGAGATGGGGGCTGTTATTTTAGTTGTACCAAACAAGCTGCATGCAGCTGCATGTGAGGAGCAGCACACATGGACGGAGAAAAAAACAAAGCAGGAACTCATACCAGAAAGAGGAGCCATGTCGGTTGTGTTGAAGTACTTCAGCTTAAAAACAATCTTCCACAAACATGTCTTAGAATATATGAGCCAGTATATTTGTCCTTAAAAAACATGTTTCACCAGTTTGTTTAATATTGACAATCAATGCAACTGTTTGTTTGTAAGTGTTTAATTTCCTGGTTGACGACTGACAGGCTCCTCATTTCATCTTCTGCTGGTATCTGGGTGACTACTCAACCTAAGAAAGTGACTAGGCTGACGGTTCCTCCTGAGGCTGGAGGGCTGCCTCTCTGATCCAGATAAGGAGGCCACAGTCTGTCTCGTGCCATCGGAGCACAGTCGAGGTGTTTTTAGATAAGCCCACCAGCAAAGACCTGTCTGGGCTAAAAGCTGCCTGCTGGACTCAAAACCTGACCTCACACCGAGAGGTCACAGGTCAGAAGTCTGTCGTGTTCCTGGGGAAAAGTAATGTAATGCTCACATTTAGTGAAGGACAGCTCCTCATCGTATTTAGAGATTTAGATTTTTTTTTAAATTAATATGTGCATGTGTAGAATTTAAACCAGGTCGGAGAACCTATAAAATAG
This sequence comes from Eupleurogrammus muticus, assembly GCA_036785175.1. Taxonomy (NCBI): domain Eukaryota; kingdom Metazoa; phylum Chordata; class Actinopteri; order Scombriformes; family Trichiuridae; genus Eupleurogrammus; species Eupleurogrammus muticus. Next base: position 16,688,512 of record JAYKQN010000013.1, on the reverse strand, counting down.
AACAGGAAGGTATTCGCTTATTCCAAATCAGTATTTGCTTTTTCCAGTAGTGCTCAGCCATGCAAATAATGCATGTTTTGACTTCAGTCTATGCTGGTGGAATTGCAGCAGCCAAGAATGATCAAAATAAGCTGAATAATAAACAGTCTCTGCTCAGGAATATTTCAGAGATAAACCTTGAGGGCTGAAATAAGTCCACGGGAATAGTGTAGTCTTAATGATAAGCATAATTTCCCGCCATAACCTTTCTCTGTGCGAAGAAGACATTACCTAGCATGCAAATCCAGATGCTGCTCAGATATTCCCTTTCATTTCTCTGTGCGCGAGGCGGTGAGGTGATGATGATATGGAGGCAAAACGTACGCACAAAGGAGACTTGAGTGAGAGAGCCTGTGTGGAACAAAATGCCTGATTGCCTGTTCTATTGAAGGCTTTGACAACATGCACCCTTGTATTCACCGTTGCCAGCCGGAAGCCTTATTGACACGTTTCACATTGAGTAAATTTTCGCGAGGCAGAAACTCCAGCAGCAGGTTTTCAGGTGGAGTCATGTGCTTCAGAGCATCTGTAAAAATATTCTCATTTAAACCGTACTGTGGCTTGATGATCCACAAAGCTTCCTATTGCTACAATTGACAATGAGAGGCTTAATCTGCATCAACCCGTTGTACTAATTAAATTTCATACATTGAATAAACATAATCAATATCAACCAACTGTTAAAGACTAAAAAGCACAGTTCCATTATGGTTTCCTGATATTTTGGTCTTTCATTTGGCCACACCTGAGAGCTCTGCTGACTCATTCTCATTCATGTGTGCACATCTGTTCAGTCCCAGTGTCATGGGTGTGAACCCCATAAGAGAGCGACACTGGCCAGCGGAGAGAAATACGATTGGCTGGCCGGCCAACGTGACATTTGCAGTTCAGCCAGCGAAGGTTATCGTGCCTGCAAATCCTCACGTGCCGGCAGGGTTAGGGGGGTGGGGGGTGTATTTTCCCAGCCCAGATATGAAAAGGTAACATTTGCTGGAGTGGTTTGGAGACCAGAGAGAGAGCAGGCAGAGAGAGGCTTTGCAGATATGATCAGGAGGAGGGGGGGTGTCTGACATTCTAATGTATGTTTGATGATAAAGGAGAGCCAAGGTAGTGGTGGAGAGAATTGCTATGATCTTGGTGAATAAAATTCACCATTTCACATGGAGTGGGGAGTGTAAGTGCACCTGGGAATAAACAGGCCACAGTTATCTCCCAAAGCTGAAGCCGAGGCCGTCCTCCGCACGATCCGTTCAGAATTACCACGCTGTGGTCTGAAACACACTCAGGAGTAGGCACAGATATCCCCCGATTCTTCCACAGGGTTATTGGGAGTGCATCGCACACACACACAAGACTAACCTGATTACAACACCTGATAGAATTTAAAAGGTTAAAAGAATTCTCATATACGCCCTGAACCATAAATCAGGTTTAAGCTATTGCCTACACAATTAGGGCCTTAAATCATTACTCCTCTGATAGAAAATCAATCAACAACAGCTTTAATAATAAAAGAAGCAAATTGTAAATAAAAAAAAATGCCATGCCACCTTGGTCTTTGAAATTTATCCATTAAATATTGTATAAATGTAATTTGTAAACACAATTATCAGTAGCATCTATACTTCAGAAAAGTTTCCTAACGAGTCAATTGGAAAAGTTTCTTTTTTTTTTTTTACATTATTCTCAGAGTTAGAGATTGGATCATTATTACAATATCAAATTAAACCATAAAATTTGTGCAATATACAATACGGTGATTGCTGTTTCAAGCAACAATAGGAATCCAATTCCCACTTACAGTTTTACGAGAGACGTGCTCATAAAAGTAAATTGCAAGTTAAGATAGCTTGTAGGCATTTTTTTTTTTTGCAATTACATTATTAGTTCTGTTTTCTAAAATGTTGTACGTGGTCTGCAAATATTTCTTTTGCTTTGAGTGTCTGTGTGCCTCACCTGAAAATCTTAAATCTACCAGTTCTGTGAGCGAGGTGACAAATAGAAATATTTCTATACAAACCACAGGGTTATGGCTCATTTCATACTTAGACAGGCTACGAAAACTTAAGTCTCAAAAAGACAGCTGTGTTCATCAGATGAAAACCCTCACTGAATGTGTGTACTGAATCAGATTTTTTATAAATTATGAAATATCCCTTTAGGGCATAAGGAGAAAAAAGGTGATGGTCATGGAGGGATAGAAAGTGAGGAGGGAAAAGGGAGGGAGATATGGGGGAGGTGAAATGATAGAGGCAGAGAGGGAGAGATGGCCTGTAGGCGGTCTCAGCTGTAGCATGGCAGTAGACTTTTTACTATGTGGCTTGTGTGCTCCACTGAAGCGGCTGTTCTGATTTTTTGACTTCCCAGTCAAGAGCAAACAACTCTTAAAAAAGAGGGAGACATCTTGTCAGGGAGGCGGGGAAGAGAAGAAGAGTGCAGAGAGGGAAGGCGGCAGGTAACAAAGACCCGTCACACCCCTGACAAGCCCCTCTACCGTATCACAATGCCACATCACACAGAGAATAATGCATTATTCCTCCAGGAGGGTAGCCTTTATCTGCACAGACTCCTACACGCTCATATCTGAGGAGATACAAATTAGAGCTTCCTCGTGGAACCTGAACAACAGCAAAATCAAAGAAACGGGATGAAGGAGAAGTGTGTAGATGTGATCGAGGAAAGAGGGAAAGGTTGGTTGTTTTGATGGTGTCAGGCAACATAGAGAGGGGGGGATTTGGGGGAGAAAAAGGCAAGAGAGAATGTAACCCTGTGAGGAAGAAACGGCAAAAAAATGAGGAAGTGGTTTGCACGACTAGAACCCACTGGACTGGAACCGGATGAGAATAGTTTTGAAAATTGCAAGAGCTGATCTGATCAAAAGATGTTTGGCTGGATCAATTACCTGCCATCAGTTCACATATATGACGCACGTGTGTCCATGCGGCTGTTCATACGCTCAGCTTGGAGGAAAGGATGCGTGTTATTGTGCGTTTACACAACAGAGATCTCTGATTGCAAATATGTAAAAATGGAGTTTTAACGCATCCAATGTGATAAAGTTCAGGAGCATATGAAGTTGCCTTTTGTATTATCCTTAAAAATCAGGAAGTTTATGTCAACAATAGAAAGCCCATTTAGATCCATAACCTTTACCTAATGTATATATAAACCTCCACCGACTAGCTGGAATAATGGGAAATACAAAGAATTGCAGCAAGCTGGTCTGGCAATAACTATTGTGTGAATCAAGATCTCAAGCACTAAGGTGTGGCCTCTGGATAAGGTTACAGAATGGATTCATTTTTTTATTTGGCTCAGGAAATGCTTTATTGCCTCTGGGAATAAAAAAAACATTAATTAAATTAAATCATTATAAAAAAGAAAAGAGAGGATCAAGTTTTCTCTCTTTTTAAGAACAATGAAAATTTGAAGCACCAGCCAAACCCCCATAACTCAAACAAAGGTGTTTTCAAGCTCTTGCAGACAAAAAAAAAAAAAAAATCAGCAAAGAGCAGTCTATTTAGGTTAACATTACTGAGAAAGTAAACAACAGGCTTAAATGTTGACCCACGTGTTGCTCTCTATTCATATTTCTGGAATGTGTTTAAGAGTGGAGAGGATTTTTTATTATTTTTTACCAGCAGGCAAGAGGTGAGTCACAGAGATGATCAGATACTCAGACAGCCAGTCAGAAGATTGGAGTCAAGGAAAGAGACACAGAGATAGAGGCTGCCTCGCGGTACCCAGACAGGCAGACATAACCACACAAAACACCTCTGTGTTGTGTCTAGGGCGGAAAATCGTTCCGTGCCTCCAGAACAACAGGATGGAAGCTCTCAGCAGGTGAGAAAGCGCCAACAAGATGGCCTCCTATCCGCAGGAGCCACAAGAAAAGGCTGGCTGAGCGGCTTCCGACAGTCTATATACACACACATGCCTCCACTAAAGACACACACACTGTACACACACACACACACACTGTACACACACAATTGCCAGGTATAGAGGTGATGATGGATCTTATAAACTTGGGGTTTGGTTAATGATCCCACTGCCGGAGGTGTTGATTGCTTTCTGGTAAGGGGAGATTTATGCCTGGCAATGATCAACACTCAGTCTTTCCGATTAACCTCATCCAAATGTTTCAGTCTACAGTGAAGACAGCATCCATTAAAACAGTCTGTCAATGTCTGTCTCAAGCGTTTGCTTAACAATACAAAATAAAGAGAGAGAGACAAGAAAATCTACTCCTGAAAAGTAGCGCTGCACAATTAATCTAATCGCAAATGCAATTGTGATGTCAACCTTCGCAATGACATAAACACAAAGAGAGCTGCAATCTGCACTTCAATTTAAATAAATATGAACATGACAACCTATCCTCTGATTATGTGGAATCTATTATTATGCGGGAACGCCCTTCAGCGCTTCTGATGATCTGGTGTGTGCGCAGCATGAGTTTTTGGTCATGTGACTAACTAGCAAAGAGCAGAGAAACCGATACCAAATAGGAGCATTGTGATCAAACCAAAGCAGAACTGGTTGCAAAAAAGGAACACTTCATCTATTATATGGTGATACTTTGGACACTTGTACAGCAGTGTTTCCCAAAGACCAAGTAGCTTTGTGCTAGGGCAGGGCTGCCCAATCCTGCTCCTGGAGAGCTACCATCCTACATGTTTTAGGAATCTCCCTACTCCAGCACACCTGATTTTAATGACTAACTCACTATCAAGTGGTGGGATAGGGAGATTCCTAAAACATGTAGGATAGTAGTCCTCCAGGAGCAGGAAGGGGCAGCCCTGTGCTAGGGGGCTGTCTGACGTGGGGGTGGGGACAGGGGTGGAGACTTAATTTGAGGTCTAATTTATATGCGCGGTTGCTGATCTCTCAATCTGTGTGTGTGTGTGTGTGTGTGTGTGTGTGTGTGTGTGAGTGAGAGAAAAAAAGAGACCTTCGTCTTTCAGAGAAAAAAAATGAGGCAGGAATCAATTGGCGGCACTCAGTATTCATTTTGTGGCGCTGTGCCACAGATTGGATTATGTGCGTGTGTGACCCCAGGTATAGCTAAGACACACTTTGTAAGCAAGTGAAAGGCCAGTCAACTAAAGACAAAAGCTTTAACTTGATTACCATGCATGTAGATTAATTGGTAATAATAATGAATTATATCACAAACTGCTATATTTTCTATGATAATCACAGTCAAATACCTTTACTAAATCGTGCAGCATCTTCACTACCAGAGGACTTTCACATACCGGTGTAAGAAAACTGGTGTGTTTGTGCAATATGGCCATTCAAAAAAGAAGAAAAAAAATCCCACTACTGTAAATATGTAAAGCAGAGCAGTATATACAGCAGAGACCTTGAAGATGTGCTGCCAGACCTTCAAAAGCAGACTGATGGAGATATTGAATCCATTTCTAATCTTCAGCTTTGATTTTCTGTCCCACAAGTCACCAACACGTGTAACCAATAAAAATGTCAGTCAGTCCGCCAAGTTGCATCTATTATATTTAAAACATGCAGCATGGATCAATCCAGATGTTTTTTCAAGAGCATGGTTCCCCCTCTGCTGTAATCTCTGATTTGATATTGATGAAGATTTAATGTTGCACGCAGGCTGAGGTTGGGAAAAGTTGCGTTTGCAAACAATGCACCATAGTGAGTATGAGGTTAGTAAATGTTTAGGTGGCATGTGCCGGGTGACACCCAGAGGGGATTAATGATCGCCGGGTCTCCCTCTTCACTTCCAGGTCACCCAGATGTTAAAGTCAGCGAGGAGAAAGGCTCTGCCCCTGCAAATTAGCCGAGAGGACGCCGCATGAATAATTCATTGTAATAGCATGCAAATGTATTAATCTCATCCTACTACCCCTTAAAAGCCTGTAAGAAGGCATGGATTGACCACAGTTTTAAAATCACGGACAACCCTCAGCGTTAGTTGAGGTTCGTTAGCGGGGGGTCTACGTAGCTCATGTTAAAATATGGGAGCTAAAAAGGCTAAGTACAGTTGTTAGCGAGGTTAATCTCCATTACAAAAGAAGATAATTCCGCTCGGAATCTGGAGGGAGAAAAGTCACCGCAATCGTAGAGCACAGCTACATAATTAAATCAAGTCTCCCTTCACCTTTATGCTAGCTCCTCATGAAAACACATGCATACACTCGGCCTCTTGCATGCCTGCGATAAGGAGCAAACCAGCATGAGGGAAGAAAGCAGTAGTTGACGTTAGCGCAACACGCTCACCGCACGGCTACACACGGACACATTTGTAGGTCATTCGTGAGAATAGAGAAGCGGTGAACCTGAAGCTGAAACTAAAGAAAGGAGAGCCTTTCCCTGGGAAAAGAAAAGCTTTTTGTGCGGGTCGGAGACTGACACAGGATGGTGAAATGAAAGAGAAGCGATATGTCTTCAAGGTATTGCTCTTTCCTCTCGCCACTGAGGCGGAAACCGCCAGGAACAAAGAATCCGCTCGCATGAATACGATTGAGAGAAAGGGTAGAAGCTTTAAAATGCCAGCCGGTAGTGCTGAATGGTATATTTATCATCTACTATAATATACACATCATTAGATCATGTTTTCATACTACTAATAAATGTTAATTAATTTTACATAGCAATTAGTAAGTCCGTTTTTTAATAGAATTCTGCATCCTTAAGTATGAATGGTGGAAACACTAGGTTCAGTTTGACTTTCTGTTCTGTTTATCTTAAATATGAGGTCTAATAACATTTCAAAGGTACAATATAGTAGAAAGTGGCATTTTAATTGTTTTTTGATTAAATAGAAAATGTTCTAGCTGTTCTATAAATACTGTCCCATCTTTTAAAACAGCATTGGAACAAATAGCAGAAGTATAATTATATGGTGTCTATTCACTTAAAACTCCAAGTCCGAAACAATTAGATCTTATTTATTGTCCCAAAAGTAGGCTTTTAATGCAGAGAGGGGAAAAGACTGGAGTAAGCAACAGACAGTTAAAGGACCAAAGTGAACAAAAAGCATTCACTTCTATTATCGCCTTACCTAACCTGATTTTTCTATGTCCTCTAACCCTAAATGTGTTTTTCTCTCTCGCCTTTCTCTGTGGAACAGTAATAATTCATAGACCTTCCCTCCTCTGCGCTGGTGAGGGGTTCTACTTTTTGTTTCTGCTGTATTTGTTTCTTTCAATAGAGGCTTCACCTCTGCGTGACCGTGTGCGGCTCCATTTGCACTATCAAATACAGACATTTCGTCTTCACAAGAGTGCATCATAAATATCATCATCTGTCTGGATGCCCTGGTGACCATCCTGTTGTTTCCCTCCGACGTTGTGGCAGAAGCCTGAAAGAGTCTATCTCTAGATAGATAAAGGATACCACAGAGATTTATTTGTTTTATTTGATGCAGCTGTTGGGTACAACATGGTATACGATGTCTGAGAGGTCTTGCTAAAACGTAACACAAGCCAAGACGCTAAAATAAACATCTCGGTGCTTAATGCAGCCCTCGAGATTCAATCCTCTTTTCGTGTAAATACATATCTGTGTTGTATCCAAGCAACAGGCCATGCTGTGGAGACTAAGGAGAGAGTGTGTGTTTGAGGCATTTCCACTCAGGTTTAGCTGCAGATTCGTAGCTTGATGAATGTGAGAAGGATGGTCCGCTAGATCCCAGACACCCATGGATCAATGGCCAGGTAATTTATGACACCGGACAGGGGGAGGAAGTCTGCATCCATCGTTTCCCCTGGTAAGTTTCCCCCTCACGGCTTAAGGCCGATTGTGGTGATTTAGGTTCCCCGTAACATGTGGTAACTTCACAAAAAGGCAAGCGTCACACGCAAGTTAAATGTTATTAAGATCCTAACTCTACTGAGCATAACCGTGTTCACAGCCCATTAAGTCTCAGAGTTTTAAATAATCATTGGCAGAGCTGGGTTGGCTCGGGGCTCACATGCATGCACACACACACACACACACACACAGACACACACACACACACACACACACACCGGACACACACGCGCACACACACGGAAGGAAGAACTAACAAGGAATTGAGATCCGAACAGATGTACGTCTTTTGACAGTTACAATAACATTAGCACTCACTTAACACTTCGAATTCATCTTACATGGCTTATTCAAAAAGGACTGATAAGCCTGTGGCTCCAAACCAAATATGCTTCGTATGCACGAAAAAAGGCCTGCAGTTTTATGGCAACGTCAAATGTGGAAAACCTCTTTGGCTCTGTTCTGTTTCTGAATGTGTTATATATATATATATATATATATATATATATATATATATATATATATATATATATATATATATATATATAATGTTCTTATGGTCACTACATGCCTTAATGGATTAGATTTTTTCCAGTTGTAAGCCTTTAGTTCTGACTTCTGAAAATAAGTCTCCTGCTACTAGAGCTGATACAATTCATTCATTATTAAAATTACTGATAGATAAAAAAATAATCAGCTATAAAAATAAGCAGTGATCAGGGTGCTGATCAAGTAATTGCCGTCCTCTGAGCTTCATCTCTTAGATCGACAAAACAATTTAACAATGTCAACTTCGGTTTGGGAAAATTGAGAAGTACATTTTTTGTGAAGCAAGCAGAGATAATAATTCACAGTTTAATTTGAAATGAAAATAATCATTGGTTACAGCTATTAATGATACAGCTACTTATAGTAGGCACCGAGGCAACAGAGTACTTTTTTTTCTTCTAAATATCCCTTGAAATCAAAAGCGTAAAAAAGCCAAAAGGCGGAAAGCATTAGAGCAAGATGTTAGTGGGCCCTTTGTTGAAAGAGGCAATCAGCTGCACAGGGGGATGCAGCTCTGTGCTCTTGATGGCTGCAATTATTTCCAAGGTGACTAATGCTATTAACACAGAGAGCGGCCTGCTCATTACACCACTGGCTCCGAGGCCGAGCTCGGCCCGTTTTTTAATTGTCACACCCACGGCTTGGACAAACAATTATTCAATCATCATGCAGCTTCAGCGCAACACATGATGCGGGAGTGGGGTGATTTGCAGATCAAGTGATTGGACGAGTGGATACTGTGAGATACAGTTTGCCTCCACTCAGTGGTGCGCTGGACAGTCGAGAGCTTTCCACCTGGATGCTCATCCAGAGTGATTGCAATATGAAACCAGAGCAACACACTTTGTGCTGTACGGTTTGGTTCCAGGAGAAACTGTCTAAATGGAAAACACACTGGGAATAGTCATGTGACAAGGTGACTGAGCGCTAGGGATGTTAATGATGAATGTTTTTTAATTTACTTTACAAGTTTTACGATTTTTTTTGTCAAAATCACATTGCAAATCTCACTCTTTCTTAAAAGAAATAAATAAAATAGAAAAATCATGCGGCAAGCAGTTCAGTGCGCTTTAAAGGAATGTGACCTGTGGCAGTACAAATGAGTCACAGTTAGCTCTTTCCAGCACTGTTAGCAACTCAGTAATTAGGGCCTATATTTCTTCTTCTAGGTGGCTTCCCTTGCCTCAAACACATCAACAGTCCGGCCTCAATGAAGCAAACTATGTTTACACTTCAGCGTGACAGCTGAAGTTCAGTGAATAGCGTCCTGTGTCACACCGCATCAGAGTGTCACATTTATTTTTGGCCTTTGTCACCCAATGTGGCCACAGTCAACATATAATCATGCATTGGGAGCATACTTCCTGTTTACATTTCCTCTGCAAATCACATTGGGAAGCTTGTTGGCACATTCGCTGGCAATTAGTCTATGTTGAGATAAAGGCATTGTCAAAGTGAAAAGAAAAGGGGAAAAAAAAGGAAAACACCTGAGTGGAAGAGGTGCGGGTTGTTGTATTTATGAGCATTATACAAAGATGTAGAGGGAGTATTGGTTGTGAAAGCCCCTCATCTTCAAGACAGTTCATTATCCATTTATCATCGCTCCTTCAACATGATCTGAGGAAACGGTCATAAATTACCCACACCTGTCTCTATGATCTTCTCAGCCCGATTCACGGCAAAATTAAATTAACTTCTCACATATCCGGGACCCAGCTGCCCTACTTGCTCCTTGGTAGACAAAAGCCGAATCGGAGACATCAAACAGCAAAAAGGCTTAGCTCTTATAATTTTTTTAAAAAGGCGGCGAGAGCGGGATACACCGAGGAGTCTGGAAGAGATGGAAGAGATGGAAGTGATACAAAGAGGTGGGATCAAACGTCCGATGTCTGCCGATAGGAGCGATGGATGAGAGGAGGTGAGGAGGACAGGCTGCTCGCTGTGCCACAGAAATCAAATGTTACTGGCTGCTTTTTTTTCCCCTCTCATTCAGGCGAGGTGACGCCAGCCCCTCCACAGCTCTCCAGACAGTCTGGCACAGAGGCCAAAGGAGGAAACCTTTGGAGAGATCAGAGCCCTGAGCTTAAAGCATGGAAAGAGTATGTGTATATCCTCTGTGTGTGAGTGTGTGTGTGTGTGTGTGTGTGTGTGTGTGTGTGTGTGTTGTGTAGGAGAGAGAGAGAGAGAGGGAGAGAGAGATTGTGAGTGTATACGCACCCATATGTTGCTGCTTATGCCTTTCAGATGTAACACTCTGCCTGTTCTATAATTGGAGGTTTTTAGCCCACGTAACCACGTCTGAAATCCTCAACATGGCACAAAGGGTACAGAAAGCCAGAAAGGGGGGAAAAAAAAGTTGTTTTCTTTTTTATGCATCAAAGATAGAACTAAGAACATGTGAACTGTTTTGAGATATACAACAGTTATGTCACGTTCTGTATCTCCGGGGAGTGCTTTATGAAGTGTTATAAAAAATTCAGTTTGGCTCTAAGAGCATAACAAGGATCTCCCGAGACATTGTGTTAATTGCACATTGAGGAGGTAGAGGAACATATTTATAATCACAAATGCTAAATAAAAAATGAGAATGTAATGCGGTCTCCTCTCCACGCCATGGATTAATGAAAAGTGAATAGAGAAAAACAAACTTTCTCGAACAGCAGGGTAAACTCTGGCATTGAATATGATTCAGTAATTCATAAATATGTGTGAGATCCTGTATCCACAGAAGGGGTGAAACGGCACAAAACATTGCCAGTATTGGCAATAACCACAGTTTTCTGCAAACTCATTTCAAAACAATTTTACAAGCCAAAAGTTGGGAAAAAAAAAAAAAAAAAAAAACTCAAATTGAAAAGAAGTTGGCTTTACTAGCCCAGTTTGTCCCCTCTGTCAGCCCAGATGCTTCGAACACAAAAAGGCTTTAAAACAGGGCATTCTCAACACAACACAAAGAAATGCCTGTTTACTTTACATACTTAGTGGTAGGTTTTTCAAAAGGTTATTCCTCAAAAAATGTCTTTCTGACTGTAGGTTGAAACGGTTCATTCTCATATTGATAACTGAGCCATAGAAGCAACATGGCCAATAAGTGGAAGGATCAGTGAAAGACCAACGCAGCCAATCATCGACAGCTAAGTGTTGCTGTGATCTGGGGTTTCAGTAGCATCCCATAGGGCAGAGGTGAGGAAATCTAACAGGCAGAAGCAGCTTGATAAACCAGCTCTGTCCTCTCCGTCTCCTTCACAGTTGGACACTGCCTGCAGCACCTCTTTAAAAAAAAAAAAGGAGGGAGAAAAAGCTGTCACTCTGGATTTAGCCTACTTTCCAACATGCCCATTAATTTCAAAGCAGATGGCAAAAAACGGAGAGAGTGGGTTGGAGGGAGGGGCATCTACTAAGCTGCTGAATAACAGAGTTGAGAGCTTCTGGGGTGGAAGTGGCAGCGGAGTGTGGTGACCTAAGAAAACGGGTTATTTTAAAGCAGATTAGAGACGTATCATTTATGGAAATGATTATTCCGGGGAAGGTTAGTGCTATCTGATGTTGGTGTATGCAGCATCAAAGGGTGATACCGTGTGAAGCCAGGAACTCACTCATTATTCCGCCTAAACTTTTATCGATCTGTGTTTCCAGACTTCTCTTGTAGGCACTTATCATCTAAGCCTGTCTGGGGGATTTACGAGGTGAGAGGTCCAGGCATAAATCAAAGACATTTTCTGAAATGAAATAAAGGGAGGCAGAGATGGAGAAATAATCCAGAGGATAGATACATCTCGGTACTATGATGTAGAGCATTCCCTCCGGAAAAAGAAAAATTGCCAGCAGTAAACAGCGCTGCCAGAACGACATTAGCGCACGCCACGCGGAGCTGATGAAGCTCTCTCTGGAAGCTCGGAGCAAGGTGAAGCAATCAACTCCACCGCAATCAGTCTATCTGTAAATTAATTAACACGTCAGCTCACGAGTTCAGTTAATGCACAAAACGTTCAGTAAATCATATCACAAACAAGCCGTCGTCAAGGACAATCATTAATCACTGGAATCGGCCATCACCACGAGCGTCCTTGGGACATTTGTTTTCTGAACGCCTTCGACGGGTTTTGTAAGCTCACTGAAAGGTTATCAAAGGGTTTCCATATCACGGCATCAGCGCCTACACCCGTATGGGAATTTCCTAGTGCGTTCGCTTTTGAAAACCGGTAAAGCGCGTCGGCTTTCACGGGCAGATACAGCCGAGAGTCGGCGTGTCTGTGTCAGGAGGGAAGGGAGGGTGCGGAGATGGAAGGGAGATGAACGCACGGAAGTGCACCCAAGGGCGGAGGTGGAGGAGGAGGAGAGGGGGGGGGGCACAAACTGAGTCGGGTGAACTCCTCTCTCTGGCTAATCAACGAGCCTGTGACGTGACGTCAGCGTCTCCCACACACCGGGACACAAGGCTTCCTCATTAAAACAGGAGGAAGAACAGGCGGTAAACGAAGCCATGTTTGTAAACCCACACGGTCAAAACATACTCGTGTCATGTACACTTGTAAATCAACAGCTATGGGCGATATGAACTTGAAAACAGAAATCAACCCCATGTAAACTGAAACATTTTCGTGAAACAACTTGTGGGGGCAGTTAAGGTTTCAGGGGATTTTTTTTTTGTTTGTTTGTTTATGTAAGACTACTGTGTTTTTGGCTGAAGGGACGGAGCTGGCGTTGACAGTTTTGCGTAGAGTGCCAACACGCGAGTGATTGACAATCATGACATGCTGCCGAGCAAAACCACAACGCCTCCCGGTGCAAATTAAAGAAATAAAAAAAGGATCAGAGCTGCAGGCTAGGAAAACCATTGTGGTTCACAGACCGAAAATAAGACCGTGATAAGTGCGCGCGTGACTACGAGTCGAGGGAGAGCAGTTGGAACTGTGAGCTGAAGAGTCAAAAAAAAATGCTCTGCCAAGGAGGTTTTTAGCTGGAGTTTGTCTGTCTGCAAAATACCTCAAAACATTTTGGCCGGATTTTCATCAAAGTTGCAGCAAACGTTGGAACTGGTACCATGAACAGATTATTTTGGTCAGATGCAGAAGAAATTTAGGTTTCTGGATCACTTAAACATTTTTTTTCGGTAAATTCACTATAAATAGACTTGGTATGTAGATATCTAGTATCTACATAGCTTTCTTTGCATAGTCCTCCAGGGACACTAAGAAGAGACTTTCACTTTTCATTCCACAATGGTGCATGTGTTTAAATGAGTATAGGACAACAATGTTGGGTGGGAGTCACAATATGCTTTGCAGAGGTCCAATGATTTTTATAGATTTATTATTTTTTATTTATTTTGTTACCAGAGATTTCTGTGGTAGTCTTATGTCAGCATAGTGGCCTAACTGACATGAATGAAGAGGCTGTGATCGCAAATACATATTTAAAACATTTTTTTTTTTAAATTTCAGTCAATTTTATTCATATAGAGCCATATATTAACAAAAGTTGCTATAAAACTTTTCACATAGGGCAGATCAAGACCAGCATTCCCCCTCAGGAGCATGCGAAAACTCCCCTTCACCTGGCTCCATGTGGGCAGACATCTGTACAAAGTACTGAAAATAATCCCTATCTGGAGATGGACCCTGACTCCGGCTGCTCGAGCAGGGCTGCCTGAGGATTTCTCTATGAGGATCAATAAAACATCACATCGCATCACTATGTACATCAGCCTCTCCGCACGGACACGCAAGTAAACAACACACACGCCTCAGGTTTGTTCCAAGAAACAGCTGCCTCCCACTATATCTTGTTTGTGTTCCAACAGCAACACATAACCATTAAAATAAAAAAAAGAACTAAAAAAGAAATGATGCGAAGCTAAATTGTTATTCAAGCTTGGCGTGTGACAACAGGGTGGGGGTTATTTAGATAAAATCTAATATTACAATATATTTGGCAGACTACTTTGCTATTGCTGTTGCAACAATGTTGTAAGGATGACTATTGCTACTTTCACAAAGTATTCAAACATTGAGAGTTTTAATGGTCAGTAATGTGGATTTACTGAATTACTGACAGCTAGAACAGTCTGGTTAGTCCATAAAATGACATTACTTTACTGTGATGAACCAAGAATTGTCAACACTTATGCCATACCCAGGGGTGATGGTAAAATAAGAATCCTGAGCCTGAACTTTTCTCTGGGAGGTAACTGGGCCCCTATGCAAAAAAATATGCTCTCATTGGAATTTTCAGTTAGGATCCCTGCTGCCCTGAGAGAACATTTTGATAAACTGTCCATTAAACTAAAGAATGTTATGATGATTGAGCTTCCATGATGATGAATTTTTGCATATAAATAGACATGATTCCAACTGGAAATGAACAAACCTATACTGTTACAGTAGCATCTTGCCACCTCTTGCATTCCCCTGAGCCTAACAATACCTAAAGACACATGCACCTCATATATTAGTTATTTTTTTTATACGCAAGTGGCAACATAATGCTAACTAGGAATTGATTCCTATCCTTACCATTGACTAAAGGGCATGAACAAGGACACATCCATATTTCTGAAAAATATGCACCATTTTCGTTAAATATTTTAGCTAAGAATATTTTAATCTTACCTATATTAAAACACAGAGAGAAGCAGAGAGGAGAGAAACTAGGACGACCGAAAATTACAGCAAAATGCAGCATGGGTAAAAATGAACACACTCTGTTTCTTTTAGGGGGGCTATGATTCCAAATGGATTATAACTACATTAACAAGCAAACGTTTACTGTACCATTCGGTGATGGCGTCCCACCCCACCCACACCCCCTCTGAAAGAAATAAAATCTCTCCTATTAATGTTATTTAGCCAATTTATCTGTGTTTGTTTTATTTCAGCTCAGGGTGTCTCTAATGCGTTTTGCTGTCATTTATAGCCGTGCTAGTTTCTCTCCTCCACTCTCTGCGTCTCACCGAGGGCGGGGCTCAGCCGCGACACACACACACACACACACACACAGACTCACACACACACACACACACACACACACACAGTGGAGGAACAGGACAGACGTCCATGGAGACATTGAACCAGGTGAGGTGGAGATAACGTTTTTTGAAATTGATGATAAATACATTTGTTACGTGACTCTAAAGGCAATAAAAGCTTTGCAGGTTAAAAGACATCCAGAGCAAAATCATCATGACCCATCACACCGTTTCATCGTAGATATAATCATATTGAAATTCAGCAGACTGGTGACAACAATAATTTCTATTGGCCTTGTGTACACATTAGGTGTCACGAAACGGGCCGAACCTTAAGCCGACCACCGCGAGCGAGCAGATGTCGGAGGAGGTAATTATTTGGACACTGATGCGCGGGAGTGTTGAAAGTCTAATACTATTTGGAAATGGATCTGGCCCACTCTATTACATGCTGGGGAGCTGGCAGAGTAATGGAATATTTGATCAGAAACACAACAGCTCAAACACTGTGGAGCTAATATGTCAGAAGAGTCAACCAATTTTTTTTTTGTTTGTTTTATTATCCTAACATGAGGCACAGGAGAGAAAAAATAGTCTGACAGAGGACACAACATGCATCATAAAATAAATAACTTTTTTTTCCCCAGGTCACTCATAGAGCAGGCCTGTTATGAGGCAGAACACCAAGAGATTTAAACCAAATTGGTGTTTGAGAGAGTGTTTAAATGTATCTGGGAACATCAACACCCAGAGGGAGCCCTTTAAAAAAACTGCTAGTTATTTTTTTTTCCTGTCTCTTTTTTTGCAGCTGTGTGAAAACCTGACAGCTGTCACAACTGTGCATTTTGCTCCCGTCGTGAAGCTGAGCTGGAACTTTATTTACTGCCATACAGGCCCTGTAGCTCAACGTGTATGCATCATCCCAGTGTTGTATGTCACGTCACTATGATGATTTACTGGCCGATTAGGTTGGATTTTAATCTGAATTTTGTAATACTTTTTGTGGGAATGATGCTTGAAAACCATGCTTACAGCCACAGGAATGATGAGGCGTCTCAATTAATTCCTGTGTTTATTTTCGCTTAGCTTCATTTCATCATTCATGATGTTAAGTGTACAAAATGTATGTATTGCAGTGACCTGTTATTATGCCAAGCATTAAGCTCTTTGTACAAAAACATTAAATAACAACTCCTGTTCTTTTTTACCTATTTTGCTTTGAATTATTAATTTGCAACACAGATTATTGACCCATTTATTAGGCTACACAGCAGTAAGTGCAGGTAAAATGATGAAATCTGTTACTTCTAAATTCATACGATAAGAATGTTTGCATTTTGGCTTCATCCATTACAGTACCTTGGTTTAATCAAATAAATCTTACGTGTACAGCTGATAAAGTCCCCGGGCTGCCAGCCCAAATATTTAACACTATCTGGAATTGCCGTTTTCAATATGTGTACATCTACATGTGTGTCTGGCTTTGTTGCAGGTGTGCACTTGCACATGCACATACCGTGTACAGTGCATGTGTGTCTACTCTGATGTGGCTGTGATAACATGAGAGACGGATAGTCTGCTCGGGCTTATCAAAGAAATCACGCTGACTAAGTGAAAATATAGGCAAATAAACTCCAGATATTATCTCCATATAGCCACACACTGCACTCGCACAAACTTTTCTCTTTTGTTACGTGCACACGGCGCAGACGCAGCCCTCCAGGCGACGCCGCTCTTTAATGACTCAATAGAACGGTCGATGTAGCAGGCACATGTATACTCAGGTGAGCTGAGCTGGCAGGGCCAACACAAAGCTCAGTTTATAGCTCTCACTGTGATTGTTAATGGGGCGAAACCTGAGGTGAAATACCGAAAAAAAAGGATCACCTCTACGATTCAGAGCTGAGGTGCACTGCGTCAATATGGGATCAGGTCATGTTTGAAAACTACACAGGAACAATTTAAACTCAATTGAGTTCATTTTTATGAGAATCCAGAGTTATGACTGAGACTGCATGGACCACAATGTACAAAGAAAGCTATTTATAAAAAAAAAAAAAAGTACCACGGTACAATGCATACCTCCAAGCAGGCTTTACTCCAGACTTTTTACTGGCAAAGAAAAGGTCATTTTTCTGCTCATTGTTCAGACATGCTTTCCACCCATCCTGTTATCACTATTACCAGCAGCAATGTCTTTGAACTGCTTTAGCTTCCAATATTAGTAAGTCTTTGGGATGGTTCGTCCTTCTTGTGCAAGTAACCAAGAGTTTCATGCATCGTTCCTACATTGACTTGTAAGTGCTGGGCGGTGAGAGATTAGTTTCATTCCACTTCTGCTGAGGTTATATGGATTACTTAAAACCTATTCAGTCATACATTATATACAACGCCACAAAGATTAATGAATATTTCATGGTCTTATCTGAAGTGACGGAAGTGCAGCAGAGGAGTGGACTTTGATGCCCAGATCTGCTAAATTACAAGCTGTCAACAGTTAACAGTAACACTGTGTAAAGCGTGTTTCCTGACTTCCTTCTTCTATAAAGGAAATGCTGCCATCTCCATGTTAACTTAACATAACAGCAGGAGGACAGCTATTTGCTGATAAAGGCATTATGGCAATAAGATTCCCTATTACGACAGGCTTTTCCTCTCCGGGAGGCTAATGATAATTAAGACATATAATACTGTCTATCCATCCATCACACGGCAGGGAGTGAGACACGGAGCGCTCTAATCTACGAGTGTGTCCCATTTCCTAAGGACACGCACAAACAAAAAATCTCATAAAGCGATTTAAGTTGTTATATGGTGTGCGCGTGTGTATGTGTGTGCGCAGAATGAGAGCGGTAGGAGGAGAAGGCTTCGATCAAACCAACAGTTTAATGATTACACTCCCACAGTGTTCCTCAGACTTCGCTGCTGATGTGCACCATA
Organism: Eupleurogrammus muticus; assembly: GCA_036785175.1. Lineage (NCBI taxonomy): Eukaryota > Metazoa > Chordata > Actinopteri > Scombriformes > Trichiuridae > Eupleurogrammus > Eupleurogrammus muticus. The sequence goes on along the minus strand of JAYKQN010000013.1, from coordinate 16,670,229 downwards.
AAAACATACACATTCACTGTAACAAATTTTGATGACAAGGCTTAATGTTTTCTATCCATTTATATTGAACTCATAAAAGCCGTCCTGAAGTAAAACATGCCCATCAAACGAACAACCTGCATCCATAAACACGTTGCATCTAATGTTAAACAATTTTTTTTTAACACATCTTATAAATTTTTGTGTCCCGATGCTAATTACGAACTAGGCCCATTCATCTAGAGACGGTCAGATAATATGTTTTCTCCACAGCAGCCTCAGTCGTTATTCCACTCAGCGTTGTGCTATCGTCTAAACGCATCTATCACTCACAGGAGTCCCGACGTCCTCTAGCAAATTAACTACCTGATGAGCCCTCAATCACCAGACGCGCTCGGGCAGCTGTCATCGAAACAAACCGCGATCCATCTCTCTCCTTTTGCCTGGCTCTTCCTAAACTGCCCAGAAGGAAAAAGTGGAGATTTTATTTTAGTTTGTTAGGGCACAGATAAGGTTCATTAAATCTCTCATAATAGACAGTTAAATGCATGTTACTATAATTAAGTGTATTTTCAAGGAATATTGACAGAAAGGAAAGAAGATCAAGGGCAAAAAAAAAAAAAAAAGCCATGATTGATCGCATTCATCACCATCGCCCACTTTGGTGTGTTGTTTCATATTGTGCAATTTGAGATGTAACTCCAGGGCACGGTGCCTACTGAGTGTGAGGCTATTACAAAACAGCATGGTGGCACATGAGGAAATTACACATTATGCCGCTGTGTCCTATAAGAAAGTTATTCAATTACACTTTCATTGCATTTGTTGGTATGAGTTTTCCTGAAAATGCATCTCAATAGCTGATGCAACTGGAACATTATCAGATAATAATATAGGAAAAAAGGGGGGGGGGGTGCACAGATGGTGGTATATAAAAAAAATCAGTGTTTTCATACTGACTTATTATACATGTGACCAGAGTAGAGAGATTCAGTGTTGGGTGAGAGATGTGCAAAAATAAGTGAGGCATACACTCGCAGAAGGGGCGAGAGGGTGAAAAGGAAAGATGGAGAGATGAGATAAAAGAAAGAGACAGTGTGAAAGAGGCAGGGAGATAAAAGGAGGGGGGGGTCTAAAGGGTGAAGTTTGTGCAGGGTGATGAGCCGTGATGGACCTCCTGTTCTCAGCACTGCACCGAAACAAGCTCTTGACTATTTGCACCAGCATTAATTCTCAGGGCTTCAGGAAAAAAATTCACTAAATTATTAGCCTTAAATAAGCCACTGGAGTCAATATGCATTTGGAAACTACTGCAAATGTTATGTTTAATTAGGCTTCATCTGAGAATAAAGCTGCTGGCTTGGACATTAGGAAAAGAGAGAGAAAAAAAAGAGAAATGTTTCATCATTAAAATGTACATAAATGTGTGTTGTTAAGGAGGAAAAAACACAAGGGAACAAGATGCTAGCCTATTAATTTGTGGTTAAAGAGTATCACAACCCCAACATAAAAAACTAAAAACAGTACCAAAGCTTTGAGTGTTTGAAGCTTTATATTAACTTTTAAATACAATTTTTTTGCACAGAAGGTTTTTGTACTTCCATTATGTATACTGCAGGTGCACTATAAACGTTATGTCTAATTGCCAGTATGAACAGCAGGAATGATTAAAGCAAAAATAAAATAGGTTTAATTTGATTGCATGAGTGCATCAAAATGCAAAATGCAAACTATGCTGCATCTGTGACGAAAGTGTAGTCGTCCTTTTAGGTTGGTGAGCAGGACATTGTACTCAACACTCAGCTGAGAAACCCGGAGAAAGACTGGCACACTCCAGCTGTTTGTTCTATAAGCGGAGTGTTAAAGCAATGTACTGAGGTGCTGAGTACAGGTGATGTAGTGTCGCAGACAGGCTGAAATCGGCCAATTTGCCCGGCTTTCAGGATATACCCGGCACTTAAGCCTTCACTGAACCGCACATTGTGCTGTGAACGTGGGTGTTTGTTGGGTGTTAGGAAACGTTGCAGTAAATCCATTCCGTCCTTCCTTGCAGCTCCCGCCCATATATCTGGATGTTGCCGAGCTTTAACAAACAGGCTCTGGGTGCTATCAGCCCTAGTTATCAGCCCGTCACACTGGATGGGGAAGATAAATCTAGGCAATTAAAATTTAAATTGCTGTGTGCATTGCCGTGACTTTCTTCTGTCTGTGTGTGTGTGTCTCTTGGATTTCTACCCACCACCCGGCTGGACGGCTCCAGCCCTGTGTCAGAGGCAAAATGAACGGTGTGTACTGCCACGGCTGGAAAAACACGCTGGTCAAACACTGATACGTCTCACTTCTTGGAGAACTTCAAGATTTGTGTTGCCATTATTTCGTCTCTGCTGGTAACGCTTGTGCTTTGTCTGTTGTTTTGTAGGAGGATGTGTGATGAGAAGAAGGTGAAACTCGAGTTAAAGAAAAGATTTTCTAGCTGAGGTATATTAATGACAGGCAAACCAAATGTCTGACACTAAGGCACTGAACCTGAAACTACCAACTGAAAATGTTCACTGTTGCATTGCGGAAGGCCATTTTCTAAAAACTGTCAAACGATTTTATCATTTCTGGTTTCAAATGCCAAATATTTGCTGGTTTCAGCTTCCTAAAATCATGGTAAGATGAATATCTTTGGGTTTTAGAGGAGTGGTTCAACCCCTCCCATTTCTTCATTAATCGAACACCACCCTTCTCATATTACTGTAAGTAATTTTAGGTCAAAGATGCTCTGGAGGCGAGGAGAGATTATACATTACACACCAGACAGCTTTTCAAACAATTCCCAAGAGGCTCTTCAGTCAACCTAATGGTACAGTTTCCCCACCTGGTCTGAGCCAGCAGCCAGTTCTAGTTTGACTACAGAAACACGGAGGGTAGGGGGTTGAAAATAGCAATCGCATGTAGGGTAATTCAGCACCTCAGGTAATGCCAGTCTAATACCTTTGTTTTTACCACACTGGACTATACAACACAGCAGTGGAGGCGAACAGAAGACGCCATAGTGGAAGAGTGATAAGAGACCAGAACGGTTTTGACAACCAGGAACACAGTTCAATGTGTAGTTCTTGGGTAAATGATAGGATGAGATGATCCCAATCATGTTATTCCAAAAAAAAAAAAAAGGAAAGAAAAGGGGGAGGGGGAGTAAAGATGACAGTCTGCAGCGAGTAAGAGAGGAGATGAATGGAGCTGCTCACAGTTCTTGTTGCTATAACAATCCATAGTCTAAAGGATAGAGGCTATGTGGTATGTTGTACATTCTAATAATCACGTTTTTATTATTTTGGGCTTAGTGATTAATCTTAAAATCTTTTTTAAAGTCTATTCTGGTCTCTAAAATGTCAAAAGCAGCTTACACTGTAAGTCACGTTATGTTGCCACACGCACTGTTTTAGAAAAGTGAAGAATTTTTTGAAAACAAAACAAATAAAAATGACAGTTTTGTCCATGTTAAATTACATTAAAAAGGAGTCATGGCTGGCCGGGGGCCTTCTCTGGTTCAGAATTAGACCGTTCTGTGTTACGCTCTCTCTCTCTGTTTGTTCTTCCTTCATGCACATTTCCTGCCTGTATTCTAAACGGGTACATTTTACCAAAGTTGTTTTGTTTTTCTTTTAATATGCCAATAAAAATATACATGACACACTCTGTGCTGCTGCCTTTATGAGTCTGGGCAGGTTATTAAACAGCCCAGTTTTACACCCCAGGTGTAGTTTGATGGGGATTTTAACCGGTCTACTACACCTATATCTGGAACATATAACAGCCATCAGTTCAAACATGAGCAGCACCCAACCGATTGAAAAATGTCATCTTTTATTGACTTAGTGTGTGGTTTTTGAGAGATGTTATAATACAACTGGTGCAGGAAGAAACAGGAAAACACTGTGATATGCAAGTCTATGGGATTTAAATGTTTTTAATTTTGATATTATACCATATTTATTATATTTACTGCTCCGGTGAGGGTGTGCTGCTTAAGAGTAAAGCTCTAAATGATGAGCATTCCACCCCTAAATAACCATAGCTCGCCTATAGGATTTTAATGTTTATTGATAATAATTTTGTATTGAATATGTATCCAAAAAATTCCACAAGGGAAGGATTCACATAATCATGCAATGTGTAAGCTATAGTTTGAGGTTGATACGACAAACAGTCCGAGAGAAATGCGAGGCACAGACACACAGACAGATGCTTCTTGCTTTACAGATAGCAATAATACATGGAGTATGTTTTCTATTAATTGTTTGAGCCAAAAGGCTAATTTCAGACCCTGCATACAATTAAATTATCAAAACGGAGTAAAAGTGTATCTGAAGTTAGAAATTTCAGATACGCTTCACCCTCTCATGGGGTCTGACTGAGTAATACCAGGTGGAAACAAAGATGTTGAGTATTCTGAGAGTATCGATACCTTCACTTTATGGTTCTTCCTGCCATCTGAAGCTGCTGTGTCTCTATTCAACTCAATGATCAATAGCAATAGATCTAAGCCTACAGCTGCTTTCACTGTTATCACTGCATTTATTGACAAGACGGTGGCTCAGCATGGGCAAGCAATTCAAGCCCAAGAGTCAACATTATTAAAGGATAATGCACATTTAGTTGTTTTTTTCCTTTTGGCAAAAGGATGTTAAATTAGCAAAATAACAAAAACAGAATAAATTAATTTAAGCGAAGTCAATGGTTGTGAATTTGCCACTTTTAACCAGCCTGCCTTGAAATTGACCATTTATTCCTTGCTAATGGGATTTTGACAAAGAATAACATCAAAAGAGATACAGCAGCATTTGAAGAACCCCTACTTATCAAACACACACACACACAAATTGCCTCAAAGCCTCGGGCAAGGCAAAGCTGCTCCCTGAATTTTCATGCGCCTGTTTGCTTTAGCCGACTCCATCATTGCGTAGACAATCTTTGATCTCTGATCCATGACGGTGGCGTGGCCTTTCCCTGTTCTTGCTCCTCCACGTCCTATTGCGCCGTACGCATCCATGTGGAATAACAACAGTAACAACTCACTACCAGCAATCATTAAATCCAACACAATGCAGTCTCTGTGCCCAGATAATGCAAATGACCTGATAAGCATTAGACTGATAACCCCCACATACACACACAGGCAGACAGACAGACACACACACACACACGGTTTTAAAGATGCAAAGAGGCAGTGACACAACACTGGGCCGCGCATTGGCCCATATGCAGCAGGAGATATGGGGATGATGAAGTCTCAAGAGGTGAGGTGGAGAGCTGTGATAATGGAGGAGCTTTTCCATCTGCTGGAGGAAGGAGCGCGAGCCCAGACGTGACTGAGCAGCGCAGGCCACGCCCAGGAACAACCAGAGCGAGGGAGAGCCACAGAGAATCAATGGCAACATGAGGGCCGACGGAGAGAGATCCCTCATTTTTCACACGGAGCTCTGGCTTTGTGATAAATCCTCATCCACTTCATGATGATCCATCTTTCTAATGGCACCCACTCTCTTATCCAAACTGCTATGTAAATATCATCCATTATGGCCCATAGGCAGGAGTGCCAACAGAGCGTTTACATTTGTGTGCGTGCAGGTACGTATGTGTGTGTTACTATTGGGAGGGGGGGGGTGTACTTGAGCGCGTCACAATAAAGCGGAGCAGTAAAGCAGAGAAAATGGTTTCATAAAAGGCAGATGCGGTTCGAATACTTTCCACCTGATGTGGTTTATAGGCCGAGATGATACACACCTGCATTAACGTTAATATGCAGTTAAGTGCAAATCATCTGAAAGGCCGTAGAGGAAAATAAATCATGCCTAGAAAACATTTTTCTGGGTGTATTTCTGTTTGTCAAAAAGGGGTCTCCGCGGTCCACTACACACCGTGTTGTTCATCAGTGAGTAACTGAATGCTAATTGTAAACACTGTGGGTGCTGTTGTCACGGTGATGGCTGTGGGAGTTGAGGCAGCCCTCTCCAGGCGTGACTGCTTATGCGCTAACCTCAATTTAAACGTGCAGAACTGCCAGCGTGAACCCCCTGATCTCATCTCAGCGGGCGAATAACGAAGAAGACATGGGTCCGCTGGCTTTGCCTTGCAGCTCTTTAAGGATTTTTCCATTCCGGGCAGGACACATCACTCCGGGCGGATGTTTTTTTAATATGTATCACGTGAGGCTTTGAATTCTTAATGCTATAAAAAAACATCAAGCAAAACTATAGTTCGTTATCATTAAAGCTGGTGAAAACGTGCGAGTGCCAGAGTGGCTAGTAACAGTGTCTTCCAAAAACACAGATGAAAATCCAGCCAGTGTGGATGACCTCAGCTGCAGAAGGGGATTTCCCACAGCGAGAAGGCAGCGCAAACTTTAACTAGCGTGACTCCACTATTCTCGCTGAATTTCGATCTGTAAAATGAGTCACAGGCCGAGACATGAAATCATTTATGAGGCTTCCTCTGGCCTTTTGGTCGACTCTCTGAGTTGCACAGGGAAGGGAAAGACCTCCCTGCCCTATAAATAAACAGCTCTGTCCCGACTTCCTCTGCGCCCATGCAACAGGAGCATTACAAAGATCCGTCGGCAGTGCTGGAGCTCAGAGCTGACCAATAAACTTGCACAACATCCAGGACAAGCTCTCTTAATCAAGTCTTAAAGTGAGACCTGAGAGCAAAGAACAAGACAAGTTAGGCCACCGTTAAATCAGTAACCTACCCTCATCTCAAATAAAACTGTAGGAAAGAAACGTGGCTTGGGTCCTAATTTGTACCAAACATGTTCATAAACCTCTCAAATACAAGGTCAAAGAATCTGGCTTTATATAAATATTAGAGGTTTCAGATTTATCTTAAAATAAGATGAAGTTGAAGACCTCATCATCTCAATACACCGTAATCATTTATATTTGTTCGCCCCAGACACACAGTCAGCAATATTTTTTTTTAAGAAAAAGCCAAGAGCTGCAATCCTTCAAAGATAATTTGAGAATCATCATCATTTAACGGTGAATGTTTGTACTGGAATTTTGTTTTTCTTATCTCATGTATGCTTTTGGTCCCTCTGTCCCGCTCTCTTTTTAACGAAACATCATAGGGCAAATTCATCAACATTAATTCTAATCTGTTAGTGCTCGTCCCTCTGGAGTTACATCACAACTTCCTCCCAGCGGGGTCAACAGTCTCCTTGGTCACAGGGTTCATCCCTCCCAGATTCCAAGCTTTTGGTCCGCCATGTCAACCTCCACAAACCAGAAACATCCCCCCCCGACACACACACACACACACACACACACACACACACACACACACACACACACACACACACACACACACACACACACACACACACACACACACACACACACACACACACACACACACACACACACACACACACACACACACACACACACACACACACACACACACACACACACACACACACACACACACACCACCGCCCCCTCTGTTCCTGGTCATTTCAGTGTTACATTAGAAGCCTGGCAATTAGATCGACAAGCTTGTTTTTCCCCCCACATCCATTAGAGGCTCAGCCTGCAGCAGGGGGACGGTACTAACAGCTCCGAGCATTAAATCAGAGCAGGCGCAGAGATTTCACTGTGGGAGCTCCATAATTCATAGCTCATAATAGAATAAAGAGGCTTTTTAACAGAAATGAAAAGATCTGAGGCTGCGTGTTTGCCTGTGATAATATGACTCTTAGTGTTACCTCCAGTGAGGTTAAACTGTGAAAAGTAGCAATGAATTGTTCAAACACATGTTGTTATTACATGGAACTTGTCGTCATAGTTTTTATTATTATTATTATTATTATTATTATTATTATTATTATTATTATTATTATTTAAAATCTCTCTCTAAAAAAAGTCCAACACAGTTTGCTGGAGCTTAAAATTGCTTGTTTTGTCTAACCCACAGTTCACAATGCTATGAAATGCAAAAAAAAAGATAGACTATTTGAAAGGTTGCAACCAGACAATTTTTCTCATTTTTCCAAAGAGTCGCAGAAAATGTTAGATTTTTCAAAAAATAATATACAATTTCAGATAAGTATATGAACCCCAATAAGCTTAAAGAGAAAACTTGGTAAAACAACTTCAACCATTAGGTCTAGGAAAAGTCATTTAGTCAATTTAATGCTCTCCACATTAATGTTGCATTCATCCAGCTTAGGCGCTGTACCTAAGCCTTATAATGTTCCCGGCCAGGGACACTCTTTCCTTTCCTTTCAGGACATTTTTGACAATATTGGGCATGTTGTGCAGACAATATTTAGCTTTTATTTCTGGATGTGATAGGCCACAGCGCTCCGTACAGGAATATTTCAACACACAGACATTCTTTCAGCATCTGGCTATGGGAAGATAAATTACACTTTTGTACACTGGAGAAAAAAACATCCGGCTGTCAGAATGAAGTGATAAAGTGATATATGCTTTTACTAAACATGTGTTGTGGTCATAAAAAACTGATATCAGTGGGGAGGGAAACAATCTGGGGAAGTTGCAAAACATTTAACTTCCATGCATACATACTGACTGGAAGTTAGTAGAAATTCTGCAGACGTATCAAAGGCGGATGTGAATGGATGTATTGTAATAACACCGTCGAGATCCACATTACTCTCCCTTCCTTTGTCTGACACTTCACCCCTAAAATAAAAACACACTGCATTGGATTTTACTGTATATATTTCTCAGCTGGGGTGAACGCAGATAATAGTGCCGAGTCATCATTCACATTTAAATTATTCATAAACCTCCAGCTGGATCCACCCGCTCGCTACTTTCTGATCAATTCCTCTGTGTAATAGTGCCGCGATCAGCCTGCTCAGGCTTTCCCTCCTTTCACCAGCGGCCAACCAATCACTATGTTTGCTTGCAGCTTGGAAACTATCCATCACAATCTGGCAACACATCCAGATTGTGAGAAGAATAGTTGGTAAATATGCCTCGGTGTTATGTTAAAGAATTTCTGAGCTGTGGTTTTGAAGCGAGCGAACAACTATTTCGTCTTGTATTTACTTCAAAATCTGAAGTTGATGGAAAACCCCACTTTAAAAGTAATTATTGCATTTGATTTGGTAGACGTTGGATTGAAAGCGTAACCGTGAACTTGATAACTAGAGTCAAGATTTACAGACGGTTTGTGCACTTGAATTTGCATATGTGCACATCCCTCTCCGAGCATGGCTGAGCACGTATGTCAGAACCGTCTCTTCCCACTCATTCGTTGTTGATCTATCAGACGCGTGTGTGCGCCCATTGTCTTGTCAGTCTGCGGCTGTAACCTAATTGGGCTGTCGGCACGCTTTACGTGCGCTGTAATGAATGGCAAACACGACACATCAAGGATGTCCTGAGGAGGAAGCAAACGCCAACAGATGGCCTCGGCAAACGAACAGTCAGATTATTCACGTGAGCACTCTGAATGGGCCAAATGAGATAGAAATGCAAACTAGATAAAGGCTACAGTTTGCCTTAAACAAAGTACAGTCAGGAACTTCATGAGGAAGTGAGGGAAGAGGGTCCAACAGTAATTGAAAGTTTCCAAATCCAACAATCCATGGCCCTCACATGGCGGCTGTGTTTAGGCAAGAAAAGGGGTAGGGTTTCAAGTTCTCTGGTAATTCTATTCCCAAGTATAAGCAAGGCGCACGGTTAAACATAGATCATTCTAAAGTTTGCTTTTTTTTCTCATGAATAATCAGGACTCTATACAAGATGTCGAAGATATATTTTGAAAGAACAAATTCACACAGAACACAATTAAAATTCATAAGATCATAAGTGAACATTAGTCACGGACTGCCAGACTGTCATCAATTCATAACAGTTATTTGCATCTGCTGACGCAGTGAGCTGCACTGTCACTCATTTGATGGTTTAATGTAGCAGATGCAAAAACCTGTCTTGTTTTTTTTTCTCCCCTCCTCTCCTGAATGCCCATGACCATTTTGGTTTATAATTCCACTTCTCTGGCTGACAGACAGATACTCGTCCTACTTTTGAGTTGAGGTTTCCCTGACAAGGTATCAACAACTTGGCCGTCTGACATGGTCGGTTTTACACCGTGAAACTCCTTTGAAGCTGTGAGTGGGCTTGACACAGTAAAAGCAATGGGATTACTTTTTAAGAGATCACCACCCAATTTCCAACATCCTTCTGTCTTAATAGAAAGTTTATTTAGAGTCTGTTATTGACAGCGACTACTTTTTTTCAAATTTTATATCACAATTATTCTGGCAAAAATAAGTGCAATCCATGATTTTATCCTGATAATCATCAAAATATGTGAAGAACTGTGTAAAACTCTTAACTCTCCTCTCTTTATGCTGCTCAACCATCTCGAAGTAAATGTGTAAACACTCCATTTAAATTTGGTTCCCTTTATAATGTCAAAAATTAAGGTTTAACATAGCCCTATAGCCTTTCAGCAGTCTGATTATCTCCAGGATCCTCATCAGTATGCACGTATTGCTACTGTAATGTTGTGTAAATGTGCTCAATAAAACATGCCATGATGGTAACATTACATGTCTTTGGCGACATGGTGTTATGTTGATTGGCATCCATTTAACTTGCTCAGGTCATAAATATGTAGCGGCCTACTGGCCAGAGTGTGTGAAGTCAAGCCAAAGCTACGGTAATAATAATCGGATCCACAGACACACTCAGTGTGGTACTAGTATTAATGTGGCTGTTGCAGCTCAGTTGCAGTTCCAGTGTAAATACTGTATGAATATTGTCAACAGCCCCTGTTTCCTGTTGCAGTCGTATAGTCTTGTATTGAACGGCCACACCAGTTGCAACCACAACCGGTCCTGGAGTGAAACGTTGGGAGCAGCAGCTCATTTGCATAAAAACAGACACAACAATGCATCAAAAACAGGACTAAACCAGAGGGTAGAAAGGCTAGAATGAATCATCTCCATGGAATTTTTAGCAAAAAACTTTAGAAGACATATTTTGTGGACCGCAAAAACCTAGCTTAACTTGTTAAAACAGGACTACGCTATATTATGTGACCTTTAAAGGCTTGCTTCTTTCAACGCTGCAGACCATTGAATAACAAGTGTGTCTCATGCTACTGTAATGACAGTTGTGATTGCTGCTGTGCAAACCAGAAAAAGACGTAATGATCCAGGGCAGCTGAATAATTTAAGCAGCAGATGTGGTAGGGTAGAGTGAAGTCTTGTGAGGAGACAACTTTCTGGTCCATCCTAGCCCAATCAACTGGCTGGGGACACATCCGTTCAAAAAAACATGCCTTTACAACTACCCCAAAAAAGGAGCTAAAAGTTTTAGGCAGTTTTGCCTCGAGGAATCACAATAAAAGATGCTACGGAAATGGAGTTAAAACAAAATTGCCAATTAATCAAGCGCATTGCCGAAGTTGGTATAAAAGGAATAGCAGGATCCCGTGTCCCCATCACATTTTGCCGCCTACCAAGGCTATTGTTTTTCCTCATTACTGCGGTCTCGATCGTCCTGAGGCGTTAGGAACCTGTCGTTAAGTAGATGAGAAAAAGGAAATGTCTTCTTTTATTCCGCCGCTTTGATTGTGCTTGTGCGGGTCCAAGTTCTGCGCAGGATACTCTTTGTTCCCAGAGCTTCATAGAATCAGTTTTAATTAAGAATATGCACTTCAAGGCTACAGCAGCTTTAAAATGTTTGTGTTCCCATGCGTCTCACGGTGTGTTTATCGTCCGTTTCTGCAAGGTGTGTAGTTTTGTAGGCAGATTTTATTTCTGCCGTTTCAAAAACTTGATATAAAAGACCAGTCACAAACAGACAACGCCACAATGAGACACTTTGAATTAGTTGCTACTTCCAACTCCCATCACTGCATAGTTTGAAGTTTCATGGTTTCTACTGAATGAATCAAGGTAGGACAGGTAATTAAAAAAAAGTGTTATATACAAGATTCAGTGAAAATAAAACTTTAATGAATGTTATAATGTAATCCACTGACTCATCTTTTTCTAGACAGTACTTTCTGGTTTTAGTCCAGTACATTTGGGAACATTTGTAAATGTTTAAAATGCTCTCAGATGCCCTTAACCAGAGATAATGTACAAGAACTCTAGGTAAATATTTCAGTAGTCTTTCCTCCACTGGCTGGTGACGGGAACCAGGCCTCTTCTAATTAACGGAGGCAGAAGCACAGACGACAGGAGTGTCAGCAGGAATGGAAGGTGCTGGAGGCCTCCAACATCCAGCTGTCTGGTCTCATGGAGCTCTTGGATGGGGAAGTTCCCTTTGTCGCCCTCCTCACATTCACCACCCGCCTACGGATCCTGCAGCGAGCTCAGAGATGTGAGGTGACAGCCACACCTTCGCCCTCAATCAAACCTCCACGGGGACTTCGACTAACACATGTATGACGTCTCACACATACCTTTGAACACGCAGCTGTACACTGGAACGTAACTTTCTGCATTTTTCATAAATAAATGTAAAAAACATAGCGAAACTTTCAAAAGCAGCAAGTTCACACTGTCTCTTACTCAAAAGCCTTGTCCAACGCATCTGTATTTTGAGTTCCCCATTACAGGAAATTCATGGTGGATAATTCTAGATAAATCTATAGAATGCGAGATGTACTTAGTAAAAACAGCCATAACGGGTTATTTTATTTTCACTAAGTAATTGGAAAAGCTGATGTTCTCTCATCTACTTTCTGTGTGAAAACAAAGGTTCTTACAAACTGTGGCTTTGCCCAGGGCAACCTCTGTTGTGACTCCAGCATCACTGGCCTCATTTTAAACCCAGTCTTCATCCTGCGAGCAGCAATCTGTTATACAATAACATAGCGCCATTTAAGGAGGAGACAAAATAACTCAAGGCTGTTAAAACCTGCACGTAAGGTTTTCCAAGCATGTTGATAACATCATTATTAACATGGCCGAGTGCTCCAGACGTGCAAATTAACAGACGCTTAACGTGAATTAGATTAAGATGCACGAGAGCCATGAGACCCTCTGGTGCTCGAGCTGCCATAATGAAATAATAATCAACTAATTGACCTTGTCATTATCAATACAGATCATGAAATACATGCGTGTTGGTCTTTGAAATTCCTTGATAATATTCCAAGGAAAACAACATGTCAGTTTCACGCAAACAGCACGGGATCACTGACTGGTGTAGAGATGCTCATTTGATGTGGGCTAAAACCCAAGGCGTTTTTCTAGTTATCAATCAAGCTGTTTAATGATAATGTAGATTTCTGAAAGATTGCTCTATGATTACACAAATTAACTTTCAGCAAGAGAAAGTAATTGAGTTCTGCCAGTCAACCAGCCCACCGTCAGTACCATTCAGCTGCCTGGTTGGAAGTAAATTCATTTAAGCCAGCGAGGTCTGTAATGATCTCACAACAGTATCATCACTCTCGCTGACATGTAAAGACAATTAAATACTCATGAGAAGAAATCTATCTATGCACTGCCTCCAAACAAATACAATGTGTGGATTATTAGAGAGCAACCCTCTAATGGGGCACATCATAACATGCAAACAAGTTAACAAATCCCACCAGCCTGCTTGCAGAAGATGATAGTTACCTAAACAAGATTCTGCAGTATCATGATGGAGGTTTTTTTCTTGAAAAACTTTGAGTAATTTGTTGATTTGTGGCAGCATTTTCACATTTTGCACCTTTCTTTTTCAAGAAAATCACTGCGTGTGTATGCAAAAATTGATGGTATCCTGTTGATTATGTGGGAAGTCATGGGATCTCGAAATTGCAAAAAACTGAAGGGATTGGTTTTGAGTGGCTTTCCTTATAATTCCGATTATGTATTGGATCACTAAATCGTACATCTCTTCAGTTTCATTATTTTCAACTGTGAGGGTTTTCATTTCCTCCCCATCTAAAGTGGAACAAAGAGAAAGGACGTGAGAAGAGAGGTGTTAAGGGAAGAATAGGCGCATGTGGGAAAGATGAATGTCACCAGCTCCTGCAGTTCATCATCACAGCAGCCTATCTGAGGGTGGCGGTCAGGGAAAAATGCGATCCAGTACTCCCCCTGCACTCCTCCGTCAAGGTCGAGTCATATTGGAAAAACAAGGTAAAGGGTGAGACGAATGAAAGAGCACTGCCAGGGGCAAAGACGAGCAGGTCAAACTCAACATACACTCAGACCCTCAGCGTAATGTTAGCCAGCAAAGTGGAAACGTGTTTCGGTCTACAGTACTCTATACTAAAGGCTACAATCACAGCAAGGAAGGTGGTGAACAGTGGAAACAGGAGTAGCTTTTGTACGACAAAAGCAACAATTTTCAATAGAAGGTAGCCGATGATCAGTGAGTGAATGCCGCAGGTAAAAACACAACTTTATTGTTTGACAAATATTTATACATGAAGCTACACTATTGTGAGAAGAAAGTATGTCAACATCAGGACATGTTTTATTTATTTATTTTAAATAATCAGCTCTGTAGTACTCCTGCTTCAGGTAAATATCGTAATGCCCATTTTTTGGCTTCAACGCCGATGGCATTTATTAATAGTCAATATCTCACTATCTATGCAAATGCGCCAAATTCCACGGGGGATTTACTCGGTTCCAGCAATACAGCTGCCAAATTTGAAGTCAATCAAATGAACAGTTCTTGAGGTCATGTTCTTTTGCAAATTGATTTACCACTAGATTTCTTCAATAAAGCAGAAATGTTAAATCAGTGGCACAACTTTAGGGGAACATACAGTACTTTGTTATATCATTAGGGAAAGTGCCAGATAAATTAAATGTAGCCTACTATTATCATCAAACCACTTCTGTGACACGGTAGATAGTCAACCATGCTGCACAAACATGAGCAGGAAAGAATGTAAATCGACAAGACACAGTTGAGTGAAAACTCAAATATAAAAGTCTTGTAAAAAACAGAAGTTGGCCCTGGTTTTCTTCCACGGTTCTAATTTTGGCCGCAGCACCTGCACTGCATACTCACATGGGATCAATGATGTAGAAAAGTCCTGTGACATAAGTATAGCTTTCTTTTCCCAAATTTACAGCTCAAAGTCTTAAAATAGGAGCACTGCAGAAGATGTGATATTTGCAACAGGGCATAAAAAAATGATGTTTCCTTTATGCGAGGGAGGATTAAAGTGAAGCACCACTTTAGTAAAAAATAGTGGGACACAGACACACACACACACACACACACACACACGCCGACAACCTGAAGATACACCATATTAAAACCTCTGCAGCCTCTGTTTTGGGTTGCCATAACGGAATTGTAGAGAGCAAAATAACACCTCTTACCCCACTCAGAGACAGACAATTACACACTTGACGACAGAGTACACCCACACGTTCTCCTCAGAAACCAGCAAATTCACGATAAGAATGCAACACTTGCACATGGTTTGGTAGGATAACAGCAGGGTGTCCACACTCCAAGCTCAGAGTCTGGGCCAAGCATTGTTGGACTAACACAAGGTGGGGATGGGTGCGTTCTGAACTCTCTGTTCTCCGTCCAGATGTTTCTTGTTGTCTGGCTGAGTACAGGGGAAGGGAGGGGAGGGGATTACACAACTCTCTCTCACTCACTCTCTAACCCACTGAGTGCTTACCCTAAGCAGGAAGTGGGAAGCCGTGAATGTCCTCAGAAAAGGAAAGGGAAAAACTTGGATAAACAGACACAAAAATGAATCAGCCCTATCGCTGAACTGCATCGTGCAGCCACATATTCCATTGTCTGACTGGGACAGGGGACAATCGCTGATCGACTCAAAATTTCACCTATATAAGAAACAACATATTTAATTTACAGGTTGTGTATGTTTGCTTTAATATCTATCACCTTCTGGAATTTTGCCAAAAGACAGTTGTGTGTGCTTTGATTTTCAATAGTAAGAAGGACATCAGCTTAATAGACCATAACTAAATACCTGATCAAAATTAACTTCAGATCATTGGTAAATGATTCCCAAATTAAGTAACTGTGTCATTAATAAGTAGATTTATAACCAGACCAAAGTGAAAAAACACATGGGTAGGAATTTCCTAGGATAAGAAATGACTCAATAACACTCTTAATAAACAGTGGATTAATAGAGGTATTAACCATTTACCAAAATTAGAAACCTGAATAAAGTTAACCTGATGAATGTAATCTGATCATCTGAAAAACATCGGGCCTACTATTTCAAACATGTATTTTCTCCTGTTTATACAGGTTTGCTAACCAAGAGACCACCACAGTGCCTTATAAATCCTGCTTGTTGTCACTGTCTTGTGTAGTTAAGGCGAATCATTGTCTGCTAATGCCGGGTAAGTAGTTGTGGAGAACCAGATGAGCGGCACACGTCAGTGTGAGGGACATGCTCAATTTCACAGGAGCAAGCCACTAAAAGCCTTCCTACAATCAGATTCTCCGGGACTGCACCGTCTGTCTGTTTGTTTCGTTCTCTTTGCTGAGCCCAGAAGCTTCCGCCATTTATTTTAAATTGTTGAGCTTCTTTCTCTTCACACTCTATTGCGTTTATTATGCTAACACAAAACCAGTGGTGGATTTAGGTTTTTTTTTTTCCTCAATAGGAAATGAAATTAGGGAAGCTCACCTGCCATCCTCTAGCTGGCACTTATGAGTAATTGCTCAGAAATATCATCAATCAGAGACAGACAGGACAGGTCTAGCATGTGTTACAAAAAAATCATTGTGACAGTCAATTCCAACTAAAAATGGGGGAAAGAAATTCCACTTTTCTTTTCTCATCAGCTAAATCATGTGCCTAAAATGGTGGCGAAGCTGATCAACTTCTGATAAAGAAAGCATGCACAACACAATTCTATGTTAGTAAAAAAAAAAAAAAAAAAGTATGTATGTTTCGTATTTCAATTCCACAAATGATCTTTTTTTCCGCCACTAAGAAAGAATGCAAGGCCGTACTACAGTTACACAATAACAGTGAGGAAAAGCAACAGGCCCTCACACAGTGCTGTACAACAGATTTAATAGAACCATACATATACAGTTCTGAACAAATGTTTCATTGTTGCAACACCTTACGTATTCGTATTATGAAATATACACCCACAGTAATGAGTATTGTTGTGATTTCTGTGTCCTGATGGCATTTACACCTTCCCTCCCTAAAGCTGTTCTTTTCCATCTGTCCTGGTCACCACAAAGGGCTCCTTAAATTGCTTTCAAAAATTCAGCAAAATCACTTCCAATGGGTTAAAAGCTTGAGAAGTAGCTTTTGCCAGCTTTTGTTAATGGTCACAATTACAACGTCATTAGTATGCAAGACAGCAGCTTACTTCACCGAAACGATAATGGATAAAACCTACAATGAGGAATTTTAAAGACTGGTTTCAAACCACCAGAATACAAATGAATGTTTGTTGAAGACTGACAAGGTGTTTTTTTTGCACAGCTTGGTTAGTCCCTGCTGACAACCATTCAATGGTCAATGTGACTAAACTGTCTGAAATCCATTTAGTCTTTTATGGACTGAGCACTCAATTAGAATAAATAAATATTCAACTCACAGATCAATTAAGTACTCTCTGCAATGTATCTACACATTGTCGTAAAATATTTTGTGCATGTGATCTTGTGCCTAGCTGCAAGATGCTGTAACAAAACACCTAGACTAATAATTGGAGAGGATTTAAATTACAAGTCACAGAGCAGTGTACCCCGAGCTGGTTGGGGGAAGAGGAAATGATCTTTTTCCGCCCTCTGTAACCCGCAACACACTGCTCCACTTTGTTTGCATGATTAACAAGAGACTGAGCCATGGAAGAGATCAATAAGCACTGGCCTTTTACGGGATTGAGTCTAAAGTTGTAACCCTACCTTTGTGCCCTTCCTATTCCACGGCCAATTATGCGATGTGATCAATACACATCGGTAATGGGATATCGGCGCTTCTTGTGGCGACTTTTCTGGCGAAGGCCTGAAAATCCATGGCTATCGCAACATATACGCACTCCTGCTACACTGCCACCAGGCAGTGTATTGCATGCGGTATGTATTATCTATCTCCTTTAGCAAATAGATAGAGGAAAATATGAAACTGGTTATCTTTCCTGCAGAAAGGGGTTGCTAATATATTAGAGTGTGTGTGCGTGTCCAGATGGGATTGGAGGTGTCTGCAGGGGGATGGGAACTGTTGTGCCTCTCCCCGGAGCACAATCCAGATCCTAATCTGTCCCTGACCACAGGAAACAGCCACAATCAGTCTACCACCACAACAACCTAAATTAGACTCCCGGCAACAGCAGTGTTCTGACTTAAAGATCAACGTTTAACAGGCCAGAGTGTCACTGTTGACAGCCGCGGATGAAGACGGATGCAAGCAATGCCCCCGGAAAGGAAAACCGGCTACTGATTAACAAATCAGGCGAGGAAGATAAAAAAAAAAAAGACATTTTGTGTGTGGTTTTAGGAAGAACTGCTGGGGAAAGTGATTCGGCCATCTGGCTCGGCCACTACAGAGACATGACCATGGCCTCCTCTTTCTCATTTCTCTGTGGAGTGATGGCGCCCAGCAGAGCGTGGCTGGCTTCGGCGAGATGCAGGCACCATTCCACTGCATGTCCACGCTAATCACCCCCAACAACCACGATGCAGATGGAGCCTCTTTAGAAATCAGACGGTGTGCATACGGCTCTCTGAATGCTTTGTCTGTCTCTATAATGGCAACAATACTGCAAGTTTTGCCATAGTAAATCGGTTTCCTCAAAATGTTACATGCCCTGCCATAAATTACTAGGATTGGGAAAGGATACTAGGAGAATGGCACTTAGTTTTTTCCCAAATACACAAGAATTCGAGATAAATCTACCTAGTCAGTTAAAAAAGAAGAAGAAAAAAAAACACTATCCATATTAAAATGCCCTACACTAAATTTCCAGTGGCACGGTAGGCTGCCTTTACATGACATCGCTTAAATTCTCCCTCTCGGTCTGAAAGATTAGGTCAACTCGGAGTTCCCCGCATGAGCACTGTGCTCACATTTCAAACTAACAGCCTTCCCCAAGGAATGCAGAGAGGAAAAGGAATGAAAAAGGCAGATGATGTTCCACACAGCTTTAGGTGGAGGAGTGGCGCACATGATGAAACACATGGCTCTGTTTTTTTGGTAACGACTGGCTGAGTCATGAGTCCGCCTCTGTGAAACACATGAGTGGACGAGATGCTACGGTAAGTAATGTGGGTTGCAGACGAACAGTTCGAGGATATACAAAGTGGAGCAGACTGCAGGACAGTCATGTGACTCCTAAAATGGGTTTCACCTCATTACCATCATCACCACAATTTTTTTTTCCCTTTTGGTGAAAGCTACAGAAGGTAGCCAAGTCTGAACCCACCAAACATCACCGGATGTGTTAGTTACAGTGGTTGGCCTTGTGTCTTAGTGTCTTTTCTCATCAGAGGGGAACGTGCATGCACATGCGCTCCGCTGTGTGTGTGTGTGTGTCCCTCACCACCAAAGAGGGGACATCATTAGACAGACCTCTTTCAACTATAGGTTTGAACTAAGTGTGCTGGCCCGTGTGACATGCCTCGCTTTGCTGGAGGTTTGATCTGTGCGAGTGGACCTGTATGTAAACAGCACCGCTGATAGTTTCCACCGTCGCTATACCACAGGATCTCTTCCCTGACAGCCTTTCACCAAACATAGCAATCATAGGTGTGGATGAGAGCATCACTTTTCCTCCGATTGTCTCACGCCATGCTGTGTAAGGCCAGAAAGCCTCCAGAAGAGGAAGGGAAGGTGTATTTCATGGGGAGTGTTTTAATCAAAACAGATTATTTTTGGCCACATTTTTTTTTTTCAGAGGGGCACTGGTGGTATAAGGCAGTGATACGTTGTTTTTATAGTATATGGGATTCAGGGGACAGACAGGATACATGGTATGTGTATGGGAAAAAAATAATAATAATATCCAGAGCCCTAGATTGCTCCAAGTAGCATTTCTGCTTGAGTTGTTAAATAATGGTCTGCATGGCCAGCGTTCAAATTATGGCACATGCAGCCTAGAGTTCGCTTTTTGCATTTGTAAGTGACCTATTTACACTTGGTTTGGCTGGGAAGGATTAAACTTTGGAACAATTATGTATAAGCCCTTAAAATAGGAATCTTTAGACAAAAAAGCCATCCATTACACGGTAGAAATAACAGTAAACATGTTTTATTCATTTGTATTTAATAATTATTAAATTATGTATTCTATTAATCGATTATTAACTTAGTTCTTAAATCTACATCTACTTTATTCTCTTTTAATAATGGATTATTCTCTGGAGGGACTTTGAGTGTTTGCATTGTGCTTTTAATATGCAGCAATGACTCATTTTGTGATTCCTGTGGCTTTTACTTGCAGCACCTGCAGAGGTTACAAGCATTTAGTGCATGCATCAGGTCAGAAATATTGTGGCTTGTTGGATTCTTAGTTCACTTCCTGTTTCTTTGTCCTGCTGCACAGGCGGCAGGCATGCAGTATTGATATGGTGTATTTACCACCATTCATTTGCACATAATTAATATCGACCACAACTACCATGCAATTCATTTAACACTCAGCTGCTGCATTATACAACAAGTACTTAACAGTTTTCCTATTCAAGTCTGTACAATGCATTATTCCTCTCACATAATACCATAAGCTCTAAGCTTCTACAGCCTCATATTTATTTATTTTATGATAGCCCATGGCAGACCGTGAGACGTCATCCCATGGATAAAAGTCTAGAATAGAATAGAAATCTAAGTGCTGCTGTAATGAGAATAATACTAACCACTTCAGTGAAATCAGTGGAACATAATTATTTTATTTTACATGTCATTGTTTTTTTTGTTTGAAATCAATGACAAAAGAAATGCAATACTGACATGCAATCAGAATAAAATCTCCTGCTCTCAAATGATTAACAGCAATAAGTACACAGTTATAGCATAATATCCACTTCCTGGATACATGTTTTTGCATTGTTTTGTCTTCTTGCAGCATGCAGAAGCTAAAACCAGGAACCTGCTAAATTATTAACTGTACTTCTGAACTGATCCACTCCAATAACCACTTTTTGGAAGGTAAAAACAGATCTAACCTTCTCTCCGTTTTAGGCATAGTTTAACAGGAATCTATGTAAAAGGCGTTCTAGCTGCTGTCAAAATTTAGATTGTGCCTGACATTTATTTAAAAAATATATAGTAATAGTTTCAGGTCATCAGATTGCATGATGTTCTTGGGTTTCGCCATGTTATATGATTACAGGTGTAGCCTGTGTTAGACAATTTTAAAAAGAATGACTAATGTTCACACCTGGATACAATACTAGACTATTATTATGGTATAGGACAGGGGGTTCAGGGGTAGAGTTTTATAAAATAGTAATAATCATTTTTATTCAGGCGTTAATGGGTTGTCAATTGCATTTTTTAGAGGAGTAGTAGAGCTTAAATGGACTGTTGCATAGCTTTTCCACATCATCTTTTTACACGATACATGTCACCAAACACTTAAGCAAGCCATAACTACAGAGGTCTCAACACCTCCTAGCTGTTATAACACCACTGTACAGGCCAGCTCCAGGGCCTTTCTGTTGAGATATTAAGGATAATCAAATGTTCAGATGTTTTCATAGCTGACACATGGCGAAGCTTATTTGAAGAGGATAAATTCTCATTCAGCTTAAAAAGTAAATGTCATAAATTGAACAGAAGCAGCTGGACAGAGGCGTCTGAAACCCTGACTGTTGTTTTTATAGCCTGTTACTTCTGGTTCCAAGAGAATATTTATTTTTAGGCCGTGTGGATACCAAGGTTGTCCTTCAACTTGACAAAGTTCAACCTCCCTCCTGCTGCAAGGCATCCGCCTTAATGAAGTGACCTTGAACAGGACACTGAATTCCTACTAGCTACAGGAAGGCTGCTCTGTCTTCACCAATGCAATCTTTGCCTCAGCGTGAGGAGGTAAGAGGACAAAAATAATCAGAAAACTATCAAGGTTCTCCTCACTACTCCTGCTTTATCTGCTATTATTATAAGGAACAAAATAAACTGGGTATATTTTAGTAGTTATAGACATTACTATTTGTTAAAATATCATTTTGCTTACTAGGTTAGTTGTTGCTGATCTGAAGAACCCAATGTGGTCTGAATAAAGATGGACAACTGTAAGATTAGAAGTACAGTTGATGTGAATTGTCAACTAAATAAAATGAAAATGGGATTTTATAATTTGTCTTTGGTTCGGGAGTAATAAACATATGAATACAGCCAACAAAACTTTTCAAAGGCAACTGTGAAAGTCATAGTGGCTGTATTTGAGATAATATTGATTTTCATTGCTTTAAGGAATCATAACATAAGCCATCTTTCCACACAAGGCACAGATACAGAAGAAAAGTTGCAGGTACAGAGAGTTTCATTATCTCAGGAGGAGGATCGCCTCACACAGAGAGGTTAGAAACCCTGGCCTTGGCCCTTTCTTCCCTCCTTGTCAATCTTACAGCTCCCAATGGCACCGTCCCAGCTGTGCAAACCAGGACGTAGACCCTAACGAGCTCCATTAGCGGTATTACCTGTATCCGGCGGGTGCTGGGGTCACGGGGTTAACAGTAGACCAAACGCTGAGATTAAATTACCCCAGAGGGAGTGGGTGGCTGTCTACAATAGCCACCACTCCCCTTCCCTGTGCCGGTAACAAAAAGAGACCTCAGAATAGTCGGTGGGCTTGCATTTACCGTGTTGTTTTACGCTTCATACACTCTCTCTGATCTTATTTCCAGGCCTGCAGAGCTCTTTAGGATGGGGATTTCAGTGTTAAAAGCATGACCTACAGAGTGAGTTTATACTGTGATCATGTGACTGTGACCAAACCGTATGAAACTGATTTGATCAGGGGTCCCAACGCAGCAGCCCAGGAAATACTGCTGGCCTCATAGAATTCAATCAGCAATCAAGCCGCTTGTGCTGGATAAAACCACTTTTGTATTTGTGAAAAGCGGAGTATGAACATATTTAAAGCTGAATTCATCCATAATTTTGAGGCTAACATAAAATAAATTTGCATTTAGTGCCGTCAAATAACAGAGGACAGCAACAAACTTTGCAGCTCTAGAGATTTTTTACGTCTTTGGGTTTCAGTTTTGCTTCCTTTAACGGTATAGGCTCATCTCATAAGTAAGCATTTTCATTAAAAAAAAGCTCGAAAAAATACACTCCACAAGGAAATGTTAAGCCTCTGTTTCTCAAACTCTGATGCAGAAAATAAACCACAGTTACAAGTTAAGAGAATATGAAACTTAAAATTTGCCACTCGTCAGGAGACTCAAGTCATAATAAGTTGTGTTGTGTCTGCTGGTAAGCATTTATTTGCAAACATGCTGCAAGGTACTAGTCATCTTGTTTAAGTATTTTTTCTACACTTGTGACCAAGCAATTCCCATGGCTTTAATCTTTGATGTTTTGTTTTATTTTTTTTTACTCTGTGGATGTTGGGATCAGGGGAAAAAATGATCTAATGATCAGTGTTTTCATGATTAGCCATGTTATGTAGTTATTGCCAAGTGTGTGAACAATAGAATCTAGAAAAGTCCAATGAAAATCAGCTCCTGTTGCTTGCCAGCGGCAGCCGATATTTTTGATGGGAGCCGGACAAAGACAAAGAACCGCAATTACAGCGAGTGGAAGCGGCAGGCTCCGTGTGAGACCCGCAGCCCCGTGGAGCACCGAGGAGCTCCGGGAGAGCTCCGGGCGAAGCCAACAGTGAATCAGGCTGAGCGCAGGTACTGTAACACACACACACAACCAGTTCACACACACGCACACACACACATACGCGCACGCACACACACACACAGAAACAAAAGAACAGCAGCTCACACATACATATCCGCCTGAGTCATCCCAAAGGCATTCACAACTACCTCACTAACACGGGGGGAGGAGGAAAAAAAAAGTATGAGAAAACACTGCAGAACATACAAAAGGCTTCAGAGAGCACAGCTCAGTCTTGTCTCTCACACACGTCCCGAGGCGCTGGATTCAGAATACGTGCGTGTTAAGCTGCGAAGCTTTTCTAAACACCAACGCATATGTTTTATAGCCTTGAGGTGAAGAAAAAAAATGCCTTGCTATCCTTCAAATAACACAACCATGGACTCATTAGACCACCTAAACTAAGGTCATCTTGACAGCTTCTTTGTCAGAGCTACTTTACCTTCTCTCCCGTCCACAGCAGGATGCATCATTCTGAACACACTAAGTGGTTTAGGTTTACATTTAAGCTACTTATTTAATATCACAATAAACTCCCTCAATGTAAATTGGAGGGATGCATGAAGGCATATAATCCCTTTTCAGCTGCTTGAATGCACATTGAACGATTTGTGAAATGATTGCATGGATGTTATTTATTCAGCTAAACTCTGCCGAGTGCTGATTTCGCAGCCTTTCTTATTTGTATGCCATTATGATACACACATATTCACAGCTGAACGTCAACCACAGATTGCTATAAATCCTCTGTCCTCTCTGCTCGAGTGGGTTGTTTCTTGTTCAAGGTCACAAATGAGATTTTTTCCAGAGAAGGTTTCAGTTTGTCTGGTTTTTAAATGACAAATGTTAAACATAACTCAATTTTAGATGATTAACTTTTATTCTTCCTAAAAAGATCAATACCTTAAACATAAAATAATAAGTAATTCATTTCTCTTTTGAGTGACTAATCAATTCATTTACTTCAGCAGACTCCACACCTTCAAATACAGGTTTGGTACAGGTGTGATTAATCTTTAATACTAAGTATTAATTCTTTGCCAAAATTCCCATTTGAAACAGCAAATTCTTTTTTAGTTGGAAAACTATAATTTAAAAAGTAGTGATTTGTGGCTGCAATCAACATGTGGTATTACAATTCAAGAATCAGTAAATTGTTGCTATGCTGTTTTATGGATATCTTAATAGAAAGTGACTTACAGTAACAATAGAGAATAACCGCTTCCCATTGAGTTCTACAGAATGCACTAAAACACAATGATAATGCTCTAGAGCACAAACTGGGATCAATGCCAACCTTTAGAACATTATTGTGATTAAGGTCTGTTAACTGCAGCAATGAACAGAATTAGTGGGTCCCCAGAAAACGAAAAGCATGTCCTATTTGTCCGCGTGTTGCACTTTTGGTACAAGCCCCATCCTGATGCAGGTCACGCACATTAGAACCAATTTTAACAGTGACTCCTTGCGTCAAACATATTTGAGGGCACATTTACATGTAGAACTGAAGGGGGGGGGCATATTCACAGACAAAACTCAATATTGGGAACTATTAATCAACATGCAAGTGGAGATGCTCTGAAATTTTCTCCAGGGCAAATAATGTAATCCCTCCGCTTCACCACCTCTTCATTTAGTTAAGCCACTCACTCTGTGTGTTCCGAGTGTTGCGGTGCGACCTTTTCCTTATCATAAATCACATTCTACTGTTCTGCTGCCAGGATTTTGTTTAACCCAATTTGTCACTGAAGACACCCCCTTTCCACCCTTGCTGCAGATTCATAGTAGGACTGGGAGCATGGGATTGGTGGGCGGATCAAAGGATGCCATCCGGACCTCGCTCTCGCCTTGTAATCATGGAAGTCAGTAGCTTCTGGAACTGATAAGTCAAGGCTACAGGCTTTTACCAGGACGGGAGAGAACAAGTGGAGACTATGGCTTTGACTTAATGATTTTCAATGATCAATCAGTCACTTTTTTTTTTATTATGCATTATGTATGTGAAATGTCACAAAAAGCAACAAAAGGTACTGGGAGCCTAAAACTGCTTCTTCAACCTGCTTCTTTTATAAGAATAACTGAAAAACACAAGTTTTCAAGCAGCATTGAAACATTTTGTTGATTCATTATTTATGAAAACAATAGTGAGCAACCATTTTAATTATCAAATAATATTCATTGCATTTTTAAGCTAATATTTTCTTGCTTGTCGTACACAATGGTACATTGACTATCGTTTGGTCATGGACTTTATGACACCACCTTAAGCTGTGAGGACCTATTAGAGATATTCTCTCTTACTCTTTTTTGCCTTTTTATAGACAATTCCAATTAATTTTAATTAATTCATAATGAAGTAAACAACTGGTAAAGTAATGAGTTGCAAATCATCCTTCAATTTAAAGCAGTACAAAAAGGGGGACAAATAATCATGTTTGAGAAGATGGAACTAGGTAATATTGTCATTTTGGCTTTGTTTTAAATGATTAATTGACCATCAAAATTGTTCTGTTGATCTACTGCACACACACACACGCGCAGACACACACACACACACACACACACACACACACACACACAGGAAAGGCAAAGAATGTTCTCTCCAAAGAGGCAGCCAATGTCACAGAATGAAACGCAGACAGACAACACACACACACGTTCACACATTATTGTGACAGAAACGGGTCACAGAAGGTGTGCCAAGAATATCAGACAAATGTGCTGTAAGTGGGCAATAGCTCTGGTACAATAGCTGTTCGGGCCTCTGCGGGCATGACAATAAAGCCAACTGAGACATATTCTGCAAGCGGGCAACTGTGATCCATTCACCGTGCCGATTCACAGGCTTCTCACCATCCAGGAATGGAGGCGCTGTGGTTATTTCAGTATAGAATTCAGGGGGAAAGGAGAAAAAAAAATCAATAGGAGCATTTGCCACAGCACACTTTTCCCTCTGTGGTCATGTAAACTTCATGTGGCACCCAACACTTCCTAATGTTGGCTTTGGTAACTTGAATCAGCTGTAGAGAAGAGAGAACCTTACAGAAATGAAGGCGTGTGACATCTAGGATCCAAACCTCGAACCTCTAACCCTACCCACCATGTCGACTCATGTTTAATTATATACTGAGACAGTTATTCCCATTTAAATTTCGTCACAAAGGTCTTGGAACTTCAGTCTGTATTTTTAGCCCTATACTCCGACATGAAGTGGGTAGAATGTAAAAAAGAAAAGAAAAATAAGCCTCAACTTTTAAACGTGCTGCCGCCAGACACGTGGTATTTACCAAACCCAGACGGCTAGGAGAGAGTGAGACATACATTCCACGACCTTCTGTGCATCTTTTGTCAATTTTCTAACTCTGCATCAAACTGCCACACCCGTCTGGCACTCCAACAAGGGTCACCAGAAGTAAAACTGAACTGTTGCACATAAGTCAACCTAATAGTATTTCACTTCCTCTTCTAACAGCAGGTACTCGTTTCCTTTCTTTTGGAACAAGTTAAATAGATTTGTAGAACTATAAAAGAGTCTGAGGGCAGAGAACCACCACCCATGTGGTGCAGGGGTGGCACCCTGATCCGGTGGGGGTCTGTGAATATGATCCCCCTCCCTAACCTGTGCGTCATTCAAAGGACCCTGCATGTGTATTTCAAAGCATTCAACATTCAAACATTTCAATGCTGCTGTGCAAGAAGTGGGCTTGTTGTGACAGGAAGGCTTTCTTGATAAAAATCTCTCGGAAAAATGCAAGAGGGAGAATGCTGCATAATGACATTCGACCTTAGAAAGTTATCAAGTGAATTGATGGGACATCTCAGTGGTTGCGCCTGCAATCCCAGGAGTGTGAATGAGAAGCAGTGCAATGCATATAAAAGAAGACATCGCCTGGAGGTATGAATCAAACCCATCCTCTTTCTGTTCTTTTTTTTTCTTTTTTTTTTCCTGAGTCTGACTCACCTGTGACATCTGGGGTCTGAAATTGATCTCCTTCAGGTCCACTGAACCCGGGGAAAGGTTGTGCAACATCTGGCACAGGAGCACCCCGTCCCTCAGGGCCTGTGCCAGGTCGAAGACGGCCGCCGAGGGCCACACGACCCGGTGGTTCGGGGGCAGGACCTTGCAGTCTATCAACCAGCGCCCGCATTGTCTCCACTCCTCCATATCGGCTCCAGGAGCTGTCCCCCGCACCACCACCACCTCCACCACCCCCCCACCCGCCCACCCACGCACCCGAAGGAACAAGCGAACTGGAGTCCACGGACTGCTTCACGCTGCGGGGTGACAGCGGCGCCGGATGTCGGTATCCTTCACTATGAGCGCGTCACAACTTTACGTGAACCGCACCGCACGGTATCCCCGCTCCGCACGCATGTCAGCTCTCCTCTCCTCCTCCTCGGTAAATGATGAAGGTTTTGGTAAGAGAGAGAGAGGGGGGGGTGAGGAGGAAGGAGAAAAAAACTCTAATAACACAGGTCCACTTCCAAGGAATCGATGTCACCAGAAAAAAACAAACAAGAGGCGCGCCGCTACGGGAATTTTCTCCTCTTCATCCTTAAAAAAAAAGAAACTTTTCTTGGCATATCCAAAAAAAAAAAAAGAAAAAAATCCCGAAAGGTGGCAAACAGGAACAGCTGGATGCAGCGGTTTGTCATGTACACCGACTTCCCCCAGTGTTGTCTCACATTTCAGCGGCGCTCGGCCGTTCGAGACACGGCAGCGCAGCCCATAGAGAGAGAGAGAGAGAGAAACTGCGTTTAAGTCCTGTTTAGTGTCGAACCGCAGCCTTAGGAGTCACCTACCCGCATTGGTCTCCTCGCAAGTTACGCGCAGGAACTTCCAGTGATTTCCAGAGAGGCGGCATAACAAAGATACAAGAGATAACACACGCGCACACGGCTTTTCTGCAACAGCAACGCGACCATCCTTCTTTACCACTAAACAGCGCTTTCCGTCAGCGGAAACATGTCCAGGAGAGAAAAGAAAGATTCAGTGTTTATACATGTATCCTGTTTGTTTTGTTTCGCGCCGCTACTCACGCGCCCCCCTTTTCCCAAAAAAAAAAGACGCTACGCGTGTGTACGGCTTCTCTTTTCTGTGTTTTCCGCCTCCCTTCCGTTCATGTCCTTTCTCTCCTCTCTCCTTTTCGCGTCTTCCCTCGACTCGTTTCCCCTCACGGACGGAGATGTTTAGCGGGTCCCGGCTCCCCTCTCTCTCTCCTCGGCCCCGAGCCGCCTCTGCCGCCGCTGAGGAGGAGTAAACTTGAGGAGTAAAAAGCGACGTCCACTTTTCCAGCGCGCCGCTCTGAGCACGCAGGGGCTGAGCGCGTGGGCTCACGTCGTCTCGTGCGCGCCCGCGTGCGTGCAGGTAAAACTTGAGACGCGTGTCAGCACTTCGTTAGAGTGGCTCGAGGCTCCAAGAATGTGAGTTTCAGGGCTTTTTTTTAAGTGGGGGGGGGGATGAGAGCACGCGCCCTCTGACGGAGGAAAAGGCGCACTGCACATGCTGCGGACACAAGCGGATTAAAGGGACAATTCAAAAAAACACCAAGACACTAATGACGCTTTTTGTGTTATGAGGTTTGGGTGTGTTACTCCAAAAGGGGTGACTGGGGGCACATTATCCGAATCAGAATGCATTTCCATTTAAAATATTACAAAAGCCTAATACGATTACACAAACTTAAGCCCAAAATTATTCATACCCCTGTCAAATACAAGGGATTTCTTTATTTTTTTACTTACAAATTAGTATTTCATCTCATTTCATTTCAGTTTTTACTTAAATAGGACACAAAAGAAAGCCTGAAGCCATAATTGATTTGTGTTTGTTTAAAATGTGTAAATAAAAGGAGTGAGAACACAAAAATCACATCCAACGAATGACTATAATATAGAAAGCTCCCTATATATATATATATATATATATATATATACAATAAGTATTGAATAGAAATCTATGTATGCAAGTGTTCTGCTATGTACAGGATGTTTTACTATGTAAAGGAATAAATATAAATGAACTATATTGCACAGGAATGCCGAATCACATTTTCATTTATAATTTACAGACTAGGGCACTATTACAGATAGATTCGCTTGCTCTTTTTAGAGTTTTATAGATCGGAATAAAATTACCATTCATTGACTAGTTTAAGTAAACAACTACTAGAATAACCATGTGAACCCTACATAGACAATGATTTTTTTTAACCAAAAAGGTAGACAATACGCACAGACACAGTCACACATTTGTTTCATACCCTTGAAATACAGAAGTCAATTTTTGATATAGGAAACATGTATATGCACACTAATTGTTGAAACAATTTATATGTTTTCACTAACAAAGATAATATTAAATAATGCAAGAAGTCAGAATGGTAAAATTGCTCCCATGAGGGAGCAGTGACATCTATTTCTAAAACATGCATGTATGTTTTTCCCATTATTTTTATTCTGCACTAGAATTTTGCTCTGGGGACAATGCATATGTATTGAAATTGGAATGAATTGAATTGAGTGAACACACCAGAAATGTATGGTGTGTAAGCTTTAGTGGCATTTAGCAGCCTCCAGTGGAACAGACCCATGCAAAATGAATGTAATATTTATAGGTCTAGTTTAATTAGTGTATAATTCAATCAAAAAAGACTTCCTTACCACTAGTTCAAGTGTTACCAAATGTTCAACAGGAGAGAAAGTCAATATGATTAAACTTTTTCAAAATAAACAGCATTTGTCTGATTTTATACATCAAAATTAGTTTACTAGTCACACAGGCAGAGACACACCCATTCAAAACAAATATATCTTCTAAGGCCTCACACACACTCTCACAGCCACACACACACTGCTCATTAGAAATGCCTGAATGATTCATGTAAAATAAAGATCATTTTTTATAGACATAATAGAATAACTGACAGAAAAAATGTGCTAATGGCAACTTCTGGGAAAGATGAGCACTCACAGCAATTTATTGTTTGAATAGCTGTGCTTATCTTGATTAGGTTGTATTCATAAAACAAGAAATAAATTGTTACAGCAAAAGAGGCCACTGCATTCAACATGGTTGCAAAAGCCCTTTATAATGTGAAGCTGGGAAATGTGATTGACTTGTCATGACTTGTTCCATCATACCTGTGTTTCAAGTGATGCCATGAAGTCTGTTCCAAACAGAGCCAAACACTTTGGAAGTGATGCGCCACCATGCTATAATTAAACATCAGCAGGCCTCCACACAGCTCTCCTCTCTGCAAGGAGAGATAACATGTTATTTCAGTTTTATTTTATCAGGTTGTGATTCTTATGAGGTTCCACCTGTGTTAAAGGCAAACAGTAGACAGACTATGCTACTTTATCAAATCCTCTCCTCTTCCTTTGAGATGCTTGTTAGTACAATTAATCACTTCATTGCCAGTAACATCGGTATGTCACCTGTTCCCTGTTAATGCCTCCTTGTCATGTCTCATTACTTTCTCAACCCAGTCGCCGCCGTCCCTTCTCACCTCCAGATTTCCACAGGGACGTGAAACATGTTTGGCAAATTTATCTTCAGGTATACAAAAGCGCAGCCAAGCGGAACCTCACATCCTGTGCTCCTTTTGTGTCTGCAGGACGAATTTAAAGGGTGACTTTGCACAAGTGGATGCATTGCAGTCATTAATATGTGTAAAGAACAAGTTTGAATATAAGGTAGGATCATGCAGCCAATCTCAGATCTTTACAGTGGGTAGGGTTTTCGTTGTCCTTTTTTTTTCCTAGGAAGCCCAGTATCTATAGTAAGTATACTATGGGCCTCTCTGACGCTGTCAAGCATAGAAACACCAATGCTCAATCGTGTTACAACTCCACCGGATGTCAAGAGAACATAGAGATACACTAGACAAGATGTTTTAAGAATGTAACAGAACTACAGCACTGGAGCCAAGAGCTTTACCACCTTTTGATGTCTTCACCTACCGCCACTCAGACAGGAGTCTCAGAGAGCATTTGGGGGTGCTGAATTTTAATCACCGTGTCATCCTCCTGTATGTATGAGGCACCGTGGAGCATGCCCTCCAGGCTGATGAACAGTTAGTTTTTACTGACACTGAGCAGATGAACCCTCCTCCCTTTGGCACTTCTACTCTCCCATGCACCTGTTCCCTTCACGACAGGCCTGACTGCAGAATAGAGGGGGTTCGTCTCCAAGCTGCACCTTTTATTTCTTTGGCCACCGGCTTTGTCTGATAAAGAATACATATTTGAAAGCAATTCAGAATGAGAGCCTTATCGCAATATATTTCGTTATATTTTCCTCCGCGAGGACCCGGTCAGGGTCAGAGAAGAGTTCATTGGTTTCAGAGTTCTGCAGGAATAGACGGAAAGACGAGGTTGTTAGTGAAAAATCCCTGTAGGAGCAGCACATAGCCAGAGGCTGTTGTAGTTTTTTACTGAAACATGTTACTGCCATGTGTGCAGCTTTTAGCAGGGTGCTATTGGTCATCATGATAACCAATCCCCCCCCCACAAAAAAAGAAAAGAAAATGGAGGATAAGCTCTCCAAAATGGGCATTTTAACCTTTGATAATATCCTTTGCACAATGCATTCTTTGATGAACAAATGCTCTCTGATTGAGTCCGA
This sequence comes from Eupleurogrammus muticus, assembly GCA_036785175.1. Lineage (NCBI taxonomy): Eukaryota > Metazoa > Chordata > Actinopteri > Scombriformes > Trichiuridae > Eupleurogrammus > Eupleurogrammus muticus. The sequence continues at coordinate 16,637,822 of JAYKQN010000013.1, read as the reverse complement.
TGGAGACATGAGATCACTTAACCTTTAAAGACCTTTTGAACGGCCCCATCAGCCTAAAATACAGCATTTAAACCTTAAGCATGCCTTTTCTCTGGGGAAAACTGCCAGTTCCAGTGCAACTTAAAAAAATGCAACAAAAACAGACTAGTATTATTTGAGCTTAGAGAAAGAGGGTTGTCTCTAATCCTTCCGCATTTTCAGAAGAACTTGCACGAAACTGTAATTTCATTGATTAGTGTTCACTTAAAGCTGCACACAATTTGAAATAGATCATAGTCAAAAAGAAACTAGCACTTGTGTACTCTCTAAATTATGTTTTAGCCTGATGGCAGAAGAACACCCTGTTATTTTTTTCTATACCATTATTATATACATTTGAATTCGCCATTTTTATTCCAATAATGTATATGTTACAGTCCTGTGCATGTTACTGATTTAGAAGTGAGAGTGAGGAAGAGTTCCTAGGTCACTGTCGGAGTACCTTTGTGCAAGGCATGCAGGCCCGAGCTGATCCACATGTAATGCTGAGTAGTGAACTTGTGGTCCTGGGTAGCAACCAGAAATGAATACTGTACTGAATATGAATGTGATGCTGTGCAGTGCTGCAAAAGAGCATGCTCAGCAAATTCTCTTCCTGGATAAGTAATGGTTTTAAAATAGATTAATAAGCACCATAAACTTTGTTACAAATTGAGCATATTAAAAGGCTTCTACTTTCATGAGAATAGTAGCCTTATCAGCTGATTTGCAATTTAGATCCTTGATATATGTCACATTAGCATAAATCATTCACTAAACAGAAGTGCATGCATGTGCAGTGCATCAAAGAATACTTTGATACACATTGACATTGTGGAGCCACGTTCATTGAGTTTATATTTTTCCTCCTCAGGGTTTGCCTTAAAGGCCGGGGCGATGAAAAGAAAATGAAAACCAGAGATCCATTAATCAAAGCATTCAGTCTCTTCTGTGATATGTCTGGAAAAAGTTGCGTGTGTGTGGCCTTTTGAACATTGGATTCATGTGCTTTGAGTGATGGCCAGAAGTGGCAGGAATGACTAGTTGTCATTGAAGTTGTGGCATTGATCAATCACACCCCAAGGTTGTCGGGCGGGTGCCGGGTGGCATGTTCCCTAGTGAGCGCTGGCAATGCAGATCGCAGGAAAAAAAAAAAAAGCGTGTCTCCCCGCGACACAGCTGACAGCTGGGCCGGGGAGAAAAGCATAGGATATGCATAGGGTAGGGGCTAAATAACCCTTTCCACCTGCCTCCTGCATTTCCTTAAAGCACTAAATTGAAATCTTTAAGCTTTTCTAAAGCATAAAGGTGGCTCATGATGGCCATCTCCTGGTCAAGTACAGAACTGCAAGCTGTATTCAGCCAGTATATATTACTTAGTATTAGTATTACTACTATTACTAATGACCATTTTCCCTTATCACAGACATGTAATATATTTTGTATTTACCTGATATATGATGTAAGCACATCACATCTTGTGTGACAATCTGAAGAAGATGGAAGATTGCCGTTGAAATATGTCAGCTAACAACAAAATCTTTTATGTCTGTGACAAAGGAAAAGAGTCTATATTAATACTATGAAGGAAGACATAACGAACCTCATACAAGAATATAGGCTTATAATCTTCATATAAATAGAATGGCCATGCAAAGCAGTCTTAACATATAAACTGGATTTGAACACATAATGCATTTAATTACAAATTGTGAGTCATTCACCAACAAAAAAGACCTTCCTGAGGGAAAATAAAGGCCTGAATAAGTGGCACTACATAAGATAAATATAAACGATTTAGTAGAGCAACCTTTAAAACTGTGTGACTGTACTTTAATTCATCCATTTACTACAAATTACATTGCTGTAGTTTTGAATGTTTTCCAAAGAATACAGCAGTTGGATGAAGTCGAAGTTCACTTGGACGGATAACTGAACAAGTAAAGTCTTATTTTTATACTGCAATTTATAAAACCTGAAACACATTACGCTGAAAACATATAGTGGATATATATTTATAACGGACGACAACATCTGAAACACTGGTGGCCTGAACAATCATGGATAGCAATGATAATGAGAGTATTTATGGAGAGACAGGAATGCACAATCAGATCAGATCTAGAAATGAACAAAAAAGGAAACCTCAAATATCAAAATAAAACATGAAGGTAAAGTATAATCAACATGAAGATGCTACCATCCAGCCATTGAGTCATATATTAAACAGATAATATGAACAGCGCACTGAGAGAAGGTTGGTCTCCATCCTACTCTAAGCTACGATAGCTGGGGAGGAAATGATAACATTATCACATCATTTTGGCTTGAGAAAGCAATTAACAGATTTTGGGCTCATAAAAATATATCTCATGCATCCGATCTTGTTCTTCCTCTGCATCGGCCAAATTAAACAAGTTTATTCTCTTTAATCAATTGCAAGTTGTTAAAGTGATGGCAATTTGCCTTTCTAAAGTGTCCTTTAGAAAGGCAGCTGCAGGAAAAACATTACGAGCCGTGGTAAGAAAATTAAATTCAACCTATACTGTAGCCTATATGTACATTCATAAAATCCAAATAATGAATTAAATACATTCAGTAAATTGCACATACTGTACTAACATGATTTGTGCAGGGTCCATTTTTTTTCTGTCATTGTAGATTTTTTTGATGTGTGCACATATTGCCCCGGTTAGATAGGACATGAGCTCAAATTAGACATTAGACAAGAGGTTCAAGGCAATGTCACAAAAGCGGTTTTACTTCAAAACCTCTGTCTGAGGCAGCCAGAACACCTGAGAGAGGCAGAAACCACACCTGCACCTCCCAGATCTGTGCCAGCAGGCACTGGTATTTAATTGTCATAATAAATGTTTGTGAAAATCCAAACTGTAGTTTCTAGTTTCCTTAATCACTGTATACTTATCAAATAATTTGAAATTAAAGCCTTAGACTGTGACTAAGCATACTCATCAAACCATTCAGTGACACCTCATGTCCTATGATTTGATTTGGATTCGGATCCCCGTGAGCCACTCCCCAAGGCCGCAGCTTCTCTTCCTGGGGTCCACACAAACGGATGGGTTGTGGTGGTGGTGGCATTGTCATCCTAAAAGAGATGAGCCACCAGGATACAAATTTTCGACACAGGATAAAGGTGACCACTCATGACAACTTTGTATTGATGTGCAGTGACCCTTCCCACTGAGAGGATAAGTGGACCCAAACCATGTCAGCAAAACACCTCCTGTCAGTATAACAGAGCCTCCACACCCCCTCACCGTAGGATCCACTGAGGCCTGTAGTGTTCTCTTGGTGCACACCACAGATGACCATATTTTCTTTGTCCACATTTTTCTTATATTTTTTAAAAAACTTTTTCTGCATCTCTGTAGTCCAGAGCCGCGTTTTTTGTTTTTTTATTTGCCCCAATATACTCTCAGATATGTATTTATCTTTGTAAATGAGGGTTTATGCACTACAGACCTACTGTAATATTATCTAACTGCTAGATGTTATATTAAAGTATTACGTCCTGCACTGACATTCTTAGACACCTGGGGAAAAATTGCTTCCCTGCTGTTCCTTACCCTTGCATAAGCATCGTGCTGACCCAGTTGCCTTGTCTTTACTGAAGCTCGAATGCTGTCATCATAAACTTGTTCCTATTGGGGCCATTTGAACCTTGTGACCAAAGTTCCTGCCATTCCTGCCCTACAAGGAACTGTCTTTCAAACTTTAATCTTCTCCTCTTGTCAACTTGATACAAAATCAGAATCAACATGGTCTGCTTGGCATTTCTATACATGCCAGAGGTTGATTGGATGTGATTTGCTTAAATGTACCGTGCAGTGCATCTGTGTGGAAGGTTCTGCAGGTTTTTTTTTTTCCTTTGTGACCCATCAGTTAACAGTGTCTGACATTACATTATTAACCTGGAAACGGATGTATGGAAATACAGTTGATTCATTTACAGATAACAGTTGCACAATAAAATAGCCAAAATTATATTATGAGGCCAGACTGTTATTTGCCTTCCTTCCACCAATTGAAATTGATTGTACCTTGTCACTGACCTTTCTATTTGTCTTATATGTACATTGTTTGCTCTGGTTGTTTTGCAACTCGCATGGGCCAAATAAATCTTATATACCACCAGTTGACCTCAGCACCATTAGAATTGGATGCCAATAGGGTTAGGATTATAAAAGAAAAATCAGATGATCACTAAAATGCCACACAGGTACATGAAACCTAGAACTCTCATGCCACTATGAAGTGTAGGTTACTGAACATGTCATTCTATAATATTTAAAATGAATTGCATGCATCACTGGGTGCTGGTTGAAGGTCCCAATATACATACAGATACAATATTTACCCAAAATCATCTCAATCCACATTTAGTATTTGTCAGGGGAGGGATCTTTTTTTATTTTGGTGTCTAACAATTTAAAACCTTTTATGAGCAAAAAGTGATACCTGGTCATGATAGAGAAAAAAACCTGTAGATGAAAATCTGTAGATGTATCCATACTTAGGTTCCTTCATGGCTGGTTTTGAGACTGCTCCTGTAAGGCTTCTCTGTTTTGTTTAATTACTGCAGAAGGGTAGACATTTCTAACTCATAAATGACACAAATGATTTGATGAAGCTATATGGCCCCACATGTAGTTTAAAAAGATGCTATGTATGAGGTCATTTATCCTAAAAGTACTCCACCCATAGCTTAAACAGATGCTTTTGGAACTAACCACTTCAACATCCGGATGTTTTAAGGAGCATGACTGAACTTCTATGATGCATTTGAAAAGACCTATAATTAAACTGTAGACACAATGAATGACAGGAACAGGATATTGTTTGAAACTCAAATGTTATGAAATGTGTCTCACCCAAACAATACTGGCAATCCAGATACGCTTCATAGTATCTGATAAGAAACCCCGGTGGCGGATATTGCAATTTAGAAAGAAAGAAATGAGAAAAAGCCACGGTAAATACAAAAATTGTACGAAGTTTAATTTGTGTATTAAAACATATAACAACCAGGAAAAAAACTAACGTTATCACTTTTGAAAACACTCTTTTGGTCAAAAAAGAAAATAATAAATAAGTGTTACGGCTGTCATGAGTCACTGTTTTCTGAACTGGAGTCGACGGAGCTGCTGCTGACAGAATCTGAGGAAGTGCTGCTGCTGGCAAGATGTGATGCAGCCTGACTGCTTTTCTCTGAGGTACAGAAAATAAAGAAGAAAACAAAATCAACATTTATATGCTACAGAGGTTGCTGGATATCTGCATTTAAATGTTTTGGGTAATAAACACAGAAAGTTGGGCGCGTTTTTTACTTACTTTGAAATTTCTGAAATTTCCTGTATAGATAGGACTTGACATATTGCTCCAGCTCGCGCAGAGTGGACGGCTTCAGTATCTCGAAATCGATCTCGATCTCGTCGGGGTTGGTGTCGCACATGGAAGGCTCCCGCGTCTGGATGATGTGGACCACGTGACCCAACTTCACGCCAGGTAACCGGTTAATGTCAAGGCTCAGTTGGTGCTTCTCATCATACGTCATCGGCAGATATTCTCCATCCGAATCAAAGGCTTTACTTCCCTTCCGCAACTGTCTGAGATTCAAGACAACAGGGTCAAAATCTCTTTGGAAGATGCATCCCACGAATGGAGATTTCATCAGTCATGTAACATGTCATACCTGGAACTAGAATTCAATGTATGTTTGGAATTTGTGTTCCCTTTACTGTGCCAGCGGTCTTTCTCTTTTTTCTTCTTTGGTTGAGTCACAGGGGCTTCAGAGAGTGCAGCCCACTGTCCATGAACAGTTTTAAGTTGAGTGTTAACAGATAAAAGTTAGTGTTACCACAGCAATTTACAAATAAATAATAAAACAATAACAAAAAACAGCAGCACCAAGAATTTACAGTCTAAAATATTATTTTCATGCATATATTTCTCAGTGTTGCATTTACAAGCAATAAAATTCCCATGATGATGAACATCATCATGGGAAACTGGTGGAGCGCAGGTTCAATTTATGGCTGTAGCAGTTTGAAATCTCATCTCATCAAATCCACCCGCGCTACAGATTGTGTGTTACTTGAAAGAGAGGGAATCAAATATCCACTGTCTTCCCTTTCATGCGACCCCACAGTGTTTTACTTCATACTGGCACTTGCATGCTCCCAAATTGATAGGAAAACCTGAAGCTGTTGTATGCAAATGTGTCATTTGCTCCAAAAACCTCTGGTGTGTGGTGAGATTTGACTTCATACTAAATCTAGATTTTCATTGCACTTTCATGCACACAGAAAGGTTTTCATAAATCCGCGAAGCACATGTTGCAAAGCAGAATGTGACTAAAGCTGCTGTCCAGGGAACAGGCTGATGTTATTTAACAAGATTATGTTTCACTGAAATCCCTGCAGCGATGCACCAGTTCTGCACCCACCTGTTCCTGCAACTCAGCAAGTCGGGACGGCTGATCCTCTGCTGAGTCTAATTTGTCCAAACTGGCAGAACCTGTGCCACTTAAACAGGAACTGTATCCAGTTGTGGCGCTCGCCGGCGAGGGCAACTCGACAGGTTCATCTGGCATTTTTGCAAAACTCTTTTCAAATACGCCCTGAAGCCAACAAAGAGCATATTACTCAAATGAGACGGAAATCTGTACAAAAAGTGCTGGAATGAATTGCTATATTTCAATACCCACCTGAAGTTTCCTGGCCTGGGAGACGACTTTGTGATTTGGAGGATTGTATTTATAACAGTTTGAAAAAATTAACCTGACGTCCGCGGCGAATCCTTGTGCGTCTTTGTACTCCCGTCTGTCCATCTTTTTCTTGAAATTAAAAACACAAAGTTATCAAAGACAAACACCATCACTGAACTATCGTGAACCATAGAGGAAAACTGGTTCATACTTTAACAGTGCTGAGATCCATGGGGTATTTGATGATGTCATGGTAATCATGTAGCTGCAGAGCCTCGGCGTCAACGGGCCTGTAGAAAGGCCAGGCGAAGTTCACGTTTTGCCGTGAGAGCATTTCCTTCAGTATGCTGTTGCAGTACTTGAGCTGTTCACTCAGCGCGCCTGGTTCGGCATTTTGTAGCGTTGGCTCCTTCTCGTCGAAGTTGCTCTTGGAAGGGTTGATGGCTCGGCACGCGCCTTCACGTCGCCTCTTGCTTTCTGAAGAATCGCTCAAACTGATTGGGACTTCCGAGGACAAATCGAATGAGGAATCTTCTTTCCTTTTCAGCCCTTTCTTCTTCATCGGCACACACATAAAAAAATAATTAACACTATAAGCCTCTGTAAATAAAAGGTAATATGATGTTGGATCCGAGGCATAAATGGTGACTCACTTTCATGGGAGGTGGTGAGGACTGCTCGACAGTTGAGGATGAGCTCGGGGGTGTGTGAGTCCCGCTTGGCTGAGATGTGGCGGCTGGAGGTGCTCCTGGAGGACATGTTACAGCTCCAACCTGCCCACCTGCATACATGTAATAACACAAATGCAAGAAAAAGGTAGTTGCAGAATTTAGAACAAGTAGTTCTAGTCATTTTTCCAATTAAAACCTCACTTGACTTTCCTGGCCAAAAGCATAAGAGGCCTCTCACATCATTTTGATATGATTCAGTATCAGGTGATTGTAATCGCATCAAGTTTATTTCAATGTTCACACATCCTTTAAATATGTGACCCTTGGCTGCTACACGAGTATATCTGAAGTTTATGAAATCCCTGTGACCTGATATTTGGAGCTCAAATTCTTCCATTTGCAGTAGCGGCCAGTTCATTACCTGAAAGTGTACGTTTTTTGCCCTTCCCTTTGGCTGCGTTAGGTAAAATCTCCACTTCCTTTGGAGCCATCTGGGCTACTTTCTGCAAGAAAATCTTTTCCAAGGCGAGGGCCATCAGCACTATGTCGTCCGTAGGCTAGAAAACACAGGAGGTCTATGAGGATCTGGTGTCTGGGAGGCCACCGAGCCCATTTCCAGTCAGGAGGTTCCTCACCTTGTTGTATATGTAGCAGTTGGTGAACATGGTGTTGAAGTCTTCCAAACATTCGCTTGCACTCCAGTAGTAGTTGTTCTCTATTCTTTTCTTGATGGTTCCCAAGTCCATGGGTGAGGTTATTATCTTATGGTAATCCTGATTAAGAGAAAAGAGTTAATGGTTCAGATAAATGTGTTGAAAATGCAGGAAGTGTCCATTAAAAATTGTACATTTTATCACTTCCAGGGTCATTCCAATAATTTGGCCATGATTCCTATCAATAGTAACTGTGAAATAAAAAGGAAAAGACAAATGATGAAATTCAAACCCAAACTACCATAAACGTCATCCCATATCTGACAAGTGACAAACCGACGGAAAAAAGACCCAAGTTGGATATAGTCATGCAAATGGTTTTAATTTTCTTAATGATTTTCTTAATTTAATGTCAAATTCCACTTAAATTTATCTCCTCAGAAATAACCTCATCTGAGAACAGTTGGGGGTACTGTAAAAATAATCCATATTGAATTTATCCAATTCCAGTCGGTCAATACAAATCACACATGGAGCAATAAAGAATAAAGTTGGGTTACATGGCTATAATCTGTAAGTACTGGATGAGAGTGCTGGGGTGTCATACATTCACTTTTGTTGTTTAGCACCTATTTCTATTGGCATTTCTGGCTTCATTGAGTAAGTCACTGTACAGCTCTGATCACCAGCTGTGCTCATGCTTAAAGAACAATAAATAAGGAAGGTAAATGTAAAGTAGGGCCTTGAAGGTTCAATGAACCTAATTTTTTATTTGGTATCTGACAACTACTGAACCAACAGTTACTAAAAAAATTTAAAATAATGAAAAATATTTTTTCCTGGAAATAGAGTCAGTCATGAGGAGCACCTGTATTTATAACGGTATCGAAAAACCATACCTTTTTTTTTTCAATTCCCCTGGTATACTCTAATACCTTGATATCGCCACAGCCTTTTCCAGTGGCAGAAAGGAGAAAAAGAGGAAAAGATGTTTTTTCTACAACACAAATGCACATATGGCATTTTAATTGATTAGTTGAACAATTGGGTTTTGTGTCTAGAAATAAAAAATCAGCCAGTTCAGGCCATTCAAAAGCACTTTAATTTTGTGATCAAATAAAAGACCAGAAACTGGAAAATATATTTGGCCGCAAAAATATAGACGCCTTAAACAGTGAGGATTTTCACGACTGCGATAGACTCAAATCTCACACGTGCAAACTACTCACTGGTAGTCCGAGAGCGATGGCATCGACGGGATGATAGAAAGGCCAGGCGAAGTGGTGCCGCCACACTGACTTGATCACCACGTTCTGCATGTACTGCAGCTGATTGGTCCTCCGGCCTGGCTTGTTGGGATTGGACACTTCGGGAGGCGGAGGGTTGACAGGCTGCGGAGCGTCCGGCTGCGTGTCCGCCGACATGGCGATGGCAGCTCTTTGAGTAGGGAACAACAGCCTCCTGCCGGTTTCTATTATCTTCTGTAAATTCTGTAGCTTTCCTGTTTCAGGTGATCAAAGCCCACTTCAAGCATATTTTTTCAAGCACCTATTGGAATAAGAAAAAGAAGTGTGTTCATTTCCCTTTATAAATTATTGCCTGTTTGGATCACTAATTTAAATTAAATATATCATACAGCAGATAAATGTTTATAGGATTTAAAGAAAGTATGCAATAATTACTTAAAAAATAGGCATATGCATAAATCTGGACCCCCTTTTTTATTTAATTTGAATACCTTTAGCACTATTTGGTGCTAATTATTACGAAATTTGTGTGGTGAGCCCAGCTATGAAGTGTTTAGAGGCTGTTACTTCTGCAAAAGGAGGATCTAATAAATATTAATTTATTTTTTTATGTTGGGGTGCCCTAATTTATGCCAATGCCTACTTTTGTTCAATTATTGCAAACTTTCTGTAAATCCTATATACTTCTTTTCACTTCTCAAATATCATTCTTTGTACCCAAATGTTTTCATACCACTGTAAATAAACAAAAAACATTGCACGAACAAAGTACAGCCACTCAAGTGATTTCATTTATTTAAAATTAGATTTTGATTCTCATACAAACAGTGCCTACTGTTTGTTTTCACATCTATTTCAATGTGCTGTTAGACCTTTATTATTCTGAATGCATCTAAGCAACCAGACAAAGTGACACCTGTGTACATGTGCAGGGCCTTGATACATTATTTATAGCATTTTTTTTACAGTACAAGTACAGACAAGCACTGTACGATGAAATGCCGATATATTTTATTAATCTATTTTTACTGAAATGTTTTACAACTATTGTGTATACAAGCCTGAAATTCGTAGGTCTGCTGCAAAGTCTTTGCTGCTGCCTTTCGTCTTGTCAAATATTTACTGCTTTAAATGTAATTTATATTTGATTCTTAATTGCCTCGTGTGTTTTTATGTGTATTTCAGTGAATTAGTCTGTGTTAAGATGTTCTGTATAAATAAAGCTGCCTTCCCCTGTTTTAGAGGTCACTGAAATATTTTCCAAACATAGCCACTGAATTAATAGGTAATCTGATGGTATTAATGACAGCTGTTGGTCTCAATACACGGACAGAATTTATTAGCATTGACAACAATATGGCTGCTGTGAAAAAGGTCTAATGTTATATTTTTTTCAAGGACACGAAATAAAATCTGCTTTTCTTAATTTAGGATTGACGAAGCACTGATTTACATGTATGATATAGTACATAGTGGGATATAACGTTAAATCTTAGTAGAAATGTAATAATGTGCTTGATTTTTGCTCCAAAAATCACAGAGACACAGTAACATGCAGCTAAAGTACACGGAAGTTATAGCTAACGTTATAACTCCTTCTGGCTGCTAAGCTAACAAGCTGTCAGCACAGGACAAAAGGGGAATAATTTATGAGAAAATCTATATCGCCCACTTGGAATGTTGCTTACAATGCTCAGTCCGACAGTCCCGGTTTGTTTGGAGGAAGTCAACGTTCAGCTCAAAGCCGCAGAAAGCATATCAGAGCCCGGGTTAGCCACCACATCCCGATAATGACATGGGGGGACGTGACGTGTTACGCTGGGCTAGCGTAGAGTCAGGGAAGGGAACACCAACATACGCTGCTGGTCTTTGTTGACGTTTAAGATGTATAACATCACGTTGCTATGGACGCTATTCGAGGAATTGCGGTACTTCGGAGCAGGCTACAGCCCGCACACACATATCTGCCAGGGAACCGAAGGTCACCACGACGTCGTCGTCGCTTATTGAGTCTCAGGAACGCGCAGCGTCCGCTGCTTCATCGGCGGATTTAAACCAGAGAACGTGTGATTACCGCCACCTGCTGGCCGGAGTGCGCAGCGTCACCCCGGGGTATTACACCTAAAACAATAACGGCCTGTGTCATTTTTTGACAAAAGTGAATGTTCTTTTTGCCTAAATCACCTCTTGATGATGCTGGTCAAAAAAGCACCATCTTACTCGGGCCTTTTTTTAAATTAATTAATTATTTTTTTCCCCCAAGACAGGATAAAAAACAATTTGACAAGCTTTCAAAATGGCATCTACTTCAAGAAACTTCTATGGTGTAGAAGAAGCTTTAAACACATGATTCCTAAATCAATTTCTACTGGTGGGTGATAAAGGATGTGGATAATATATATAAAAGGGAACTTCATCTCACCAATTTGATTTAACTGAAATTTGTTTAATTTACCTCCAGGTAATGTAAGTTTTGAATAGAAATAAACAAAAAAGTGACCCCTATTGACAAATTTTACTTAATTACCCTTTTATTATTGTTTTATTATTATTGTCATATTATATTTTGCTTAAATAAACGTTAAAGGCTTCTTGCATAATCCACCGTTTTCATTTAACTAAATCATGTTTTTATTCAGAACTTCTTTGTTCTTCATACTTTAGACTTTCCTTATTTCCTATAGCTTTACAAGTCGCGTTTTTCACGTTTAAAATCTCAGAAACCCTCTGCCAACCTTTACGCCTTTCTGTTCCTTATTTGTTTCCGTTGCGCTTAAGGGCACCACGCATGCGCAGAGAGGCGCCGCCGCACCACATTCCCCGCGTCTCCGCGCAGCTTCCTCCTCGCATGCCAGCATCCCGACGCCTGAAATATGCGTTCTTCGTGATCCTCTTTAACACAAAAACTCGCCTTTTTTTCACCCTCCCCTTTCCCTGTTCGCGAGGAGTCACGAGCTGAACGAAGAAGCTGCGTTTAAACCGCGGTGAGTCTCCGCTTCGGCGTGATTCCTCATTGTTTGAATGGAGGGCCCCCGCGGAGCGGCTAACGCAGTTTGTCAACAGCGGCGGAGCCTCCAGAAGCAGGCGGCTGCGGCTCTACACGTCCGCGTGTGGAACCTGTGGCTGTACGGACACAAACGGAGGTTTTAACGCGGAGTTTATTCCCGGTTCTGTCGGGTTTTTAACGCGAAAAGCCCCCGCGGAATGTCAGAACTGGTCTCCGTGCCTTTGTCTGCTTTTCTTTTTCCCCATCTAAATTCAACTGTATTACATTTAAATACAAGTTCACTTGAACACATTTTAGATAATACAAACCGCTCTTATTACATAGAGCAGGTTTTCCACCAGTAGTTTAACTATACGGTTTAAAGCAAAACAACGGTGGGTTAGCTAGCTTTGGCTAGCTCTGTAACGTTAGCTGAGGTAACTTTTCTAAATGAAACCACACAGCTGGTGGTTATTAACTGAACTAAAATAACATCTAGACAACATAATGTATGAGTGACTGTATGCCTATTTACTGAAAACTACAACAACATGCAGAGAACACGTGAGCAGCATCGTTATCGAATCGGATTCTGTATTATTTATTATAACGTGAATTAACGGTTATGGAGACGAATCAATGCAAAATACAGTAGCTCTTGGTGTTATAACAATCTTACTAACCCTAAACCTGCAACGAAAGCTTTCACGATTAGTTAGTTAATCTGAGTCCTCAACTGTTTAGTTGATCCACAAACTATTCAGAATCTCAATTAATAGTTTGAGTTATTGTTTTAAGAAGAAATTGTCCAATTCCTCTGGTTCCAGCTTCTCTAGTCATTTATTTTTGGTTTCTTTAAGTCTTCCATATTAGTGAGTGAGCTGTTTTATTTTTAAATTTATTCACCTGTTAAACTCAAAGATCTGGGGTTTTGGGGGGAATTTGGGGGAGCTTTAAGTTGTATGCATATATTGCATGAGGAAACCTCCTCTACAACTCTTTTGCTCTGTCACAGTAACATTAAATCTCAATTCCGACACTTTGTAGTCACCTCACATGTTGTCGTTTTTTTCGTTTTGATACCAGGTTTATGTACATATCCTGTGTTTTTGTAAAGATATTTAATATTTATTATAATTTAAAACCGGAAAACTGAAAAGCCAACCTGGGGCTAAAGTTATAAAGTGCCTAGCAGTAAATAATAATAAAAAAAAGCAACAATTGAGAAGGAATCCTGTAAAAGCCTCAGTTTGCATTCGCTGTGTTATGGTTGCGTACAATTTCGCTTTTAACACGATCTCTCACATCTGTCTCAGGAGACTGCACGGCATACACTTATTTCCCTCGCCATGGCAACGGAAGACAAGAAACCAGAGACTGACACAAAACCTCCAGTGGTGCCATCAGCGTCTGCCAGTCAAAGCAAGGTTTGTACTTTCCCTTTTTCTCTCACTGCGCTTTCCCTGCATCTTCTAGCTCCACTCTGCTGTCGCCTGCAGCGCCTTATTAGTTCATTCTTAGAATTTTAGGTAGGTTGAGGATAAATCCACAAGTGGAAAGCACCTTTTTTCCCCCCCTCTCTAATATCATTCTTAATTTCATTTGCAGTCGGCTCCCGCCAAACCGAACTACAGTCTGAAATTCACATTAGCCGGCCACACTAAAGCCGTGTCCTCAGTCAAATTCAGTCCGAGTGGAGAATGGCTTGCCAGCTCATGTAAGTCTTTATTTATTATTGCTGTTTACAGTTTAATCTGTATCAAACCACCTCGTGAAAGAGTTCTGTTTAAATTCGTCACCCCAGATGTGTGTGGCAACACTGAGTGCAAGTTTGTTTTCGTCTTTACAGCCGCCGATAAACTCATCAAAATCTGGGGCGCGTACGACGGCAAGTTTGAGAAAACCATATCTGGACACAAACTTGTGAGTTTACACAATTCTTTATGTCTGCAAGGTTTAGGTTTTGAGAAACTGGATTTATTTTATCTATTTATGTATTTATTTATTTTTTTCTACCTACCTTGATAAAGATTATATAAAAAGCGGAACTACTCTTATTTCAGACATTGATTTTTACAATTTAACACACACAAAAAATACAGTAGCCACACTTTCATTATTTACTTTTTCTTCATTTCTTCACTTCTATTTACTGATATTATTGAATATGTTCAGGTAGTGAATGCATTCAATCTCACCTGTTGATGTTACGACATTGACAATACGATGTATGACAGCAAACTGAATGAGCAGTGTGGTTTGCATTAAAAAACGAATACTTTAATTATTTTCCATGAATGTGCAGGGCATATCAGACGTGGCCTGGTCCTCTGACTCCAACCTCCTGGTGTCGGCGTCTGATGACAAAACCCTGAAGATCTGGGACGTCAGCTCGGTGAGAGAGCAGATAAACTGATAAAATGATTGTGCATGTGTGCACTGCTAAAAATAATGAAGACTTGAACGTGCCTATGGAGGCCCACAAAGACTGCAGCAGTGGCTGCCACAGTGTCTTGTAGCATTATATATTCATGAAGTATGAAAAGGAAATCTCAGCTCTCTGATTCATATCTGTGGTCCCCGTTGCTGTTAAATTTTTAGCACTGTTTAAAGCTGTATTTGCTTCCACTGTGAACTAGCTGAAGGTAGTCTAGTAAAGAGTTATTTTAACAAACCTTCCCCCCCCTCATTCACTACAGGGGAAATGCCTAAAAACGCTAAAAGGTCACAGCAACTACGTCTTCTGCTGCAATTTCAACCCCCAGTCCAATCTCATCGTGTCAGGATCGGTGAGTGAGAAGCTGCTGGCGACGAACGAGCAGCAAACAGAAACCAGACGTTACGCCTTTGGCTCGGTCGCCAAGTCTGAACATTCGCAGCACGTTTATGGTTTTACAGCGAGTAAGAAGTGATTTCATTTTTCTCCCCCTCCTCCCCAGTTTGATGAGAGTGTAAGGATATGGGACGTGAAGACCGGGAAATGTTTGAAAACACTGCCTGCTCATTCTGACCCTGTCTCTGCTGTAAGTACATTTTTTTTCTTTTGTTCTCCCCCTCATTTAAATAATATAAAATAATATCATTAATATTAGTAGAATTTTCTAGATCACTACTTTGACAACCTGCCTTGGCTTGCAGGTGCATTTCAACAGAGACGGCTCCCTGATTGTGTCCAGTAGCTACGATGGCCTTTGGTGAGAACTATTTGTATTATTTGTACCCTTTTTTTTTAGCAAGAAACTAAATTTCTGATTTACAGTTAATGCAGATTCATCAAGCTCAATTTTGTACATAGAAATCTTTCCCTGCGAAAGTCACTGTGATGTTACCTGACATGTCGCTGATCTTTCCCAACCCGTCTGCTGTTCATTTCTGTCCGGCTGGCGTTTATTCGTCAGGTCCCCCAACAGTTAAATGTCCTGATGACTCCTCATTAATCTTTTACATCCACAGCCGAATCTGGGACACAGCATCAGGGCAGTGTTTAAAGACACTCATAGGTATGTGCAGCACCTCTATTTAATTTGTGATATGCAGTGCAATGACTTCCTTGTCCGTAAATCCTAATGAATAATTGATTGTGTACTGACTGGGCTCCTCCTCCTGTTGCTGTCAGACGATGACAACCCTCCTGTGTCTTTTGTGAAGTTTTCCCCTAATGGGAAATACATCCTGGCTGCTACACTGGATAAGTAAGTGTGACTTCTGATGCACATTCTTCAACTTTGCTTTTTTATACCACTTACCACCAGGAGATGGTGCTATAACACTGTAATAAACATCTGTAGCTTGAGGTAAACAGAATGTACATGTAATGAATGATTAATAATTTAGTTTGATGTCACGTTGCACTGTTGTGTGTGTTTATTTTCAGCACACTGAAGTTGTGGGACTACAGCAAAGGAAAGGTAGGAAGCTTTGGCAAGTGTGTGGAATTTTAAAATGTTTGAATTATATTCTGATAGTTTTGTATCAGTAAAATTTAAGCTACTTGCTTTCATTGAGTTTTTCTAAACCTCAAACAAAAATCTAATTCAGATATCTATGTTCAAATATTTGTTGTAACGATACTTCTTGGCATAAAATTTCATGCTGGAAAGCTTGTTTGTTTGGAAGAACCATGCATTTGTGGGATAAAAAGCACAGCTGAGTTTGTGTGTTGAGCTCATGAAGAATTCGCCACTGCCAGTGCTGGACAGCCTATTCTGCTGGTGTCTAATGTTCCCCCCGAGGCAGCACCTGTGACCCCCGGCCCGGCTGCAGTGGTCGGTCAGAACCGTTCTGCCAACGTTGATCTGATCCCGGTAGGGATGGGGGAATAGGGGAACTTCAAGCTGGTGTTCCACGAATGCAAGTTGTGACATCATTTGGAGCGAGGCTAAACTTTCAGCACGTAGCAACTAGAAGTTGTCTCCTACTGATTTGCAGTCAACGATCATGGGACGATATCGCACTGGAAAAACAAGGCTTGCCATCACAGTCTGAGCTCCATCCTCCATGATGATGGTGCTGCTCGCCCCCACAGCACGGAGCCAGGGTTTGGGAGTAGACAGAACGGAACGAAGCGGCCTGTCGGACGTTCGTGGGCTCAGCCTGGGCGCGCTGCTGGTGCTCGATTGACCGTATCGGGGTCGACTAGTGGAATGGCACGAGGAGGCGGTGCCAGGCTCTCCCACACGCTACGGAGGCTCCCGCCTGCCTGTTCAATGAATGAACTGTGAACCTGCCAACATGTCTCGTTTCATTCAGTCACTGTTGCTGATAGACTTCAATCACAATAGCGACAGCAGAATAAGCCGTTTGGCACCGGCGGGGAAGATTTGGCGAATTTTTCACGAGCTCAACCCACATACTCAGCTGCACAGCTCAACCCACAAACGCATGATCCTCACAAATGGGACACCATTTAAAAGGGAAAGAAAGGGGCTTTCCAGCAGTATAAAATCTATTTCCAGGAATCTGTTACAACAGAGAAAATAATGCACCGAAATCAAATTTCATGTATAATCTGGCTTTGGTTTAAACATTTACAAATTTGTGACTTTTAATTGTTCTTCTTCTAACATTTCAGTGCTTGAAAACATACACCGGTCATAAAAATGAGAAGTACTGCATATTTGCGAATTTCTCTGTCACCGGTGGAAAGGTAGGCACTCTTTTCTAATCTTTGGGGTTCCATCATTTAATAAAAATCTGTGATATGTGATGTCTTTTATGCAGATTTTAGTTAGCATTGTAATGAAATTGCCATGGCTGTTCTCCTGCAGTGGATCGTGTCGGGTTCAGAGGACAACATGGTGTACATCTGGAACCTGCAGACCAAGGAGATTGTGCAGAAACTGCAGGGCCACACAGGTACGGCAGAAACTTTTCAGATTTCACATCTTAAATAGGCAATAAAATCTGATACAATCCTGGAATGCAGTGTTTTTTAGCTGTAATATGCTTGGATTTCAAATTGAAATATCTGAATTATCAGCAAAAAGTGTTAGATTGTGGTTCTTACCTTCTTCTCCTGTTTTCCACCCTTCTCTCCTTACCAAGACGTTGTCATTTCGACCGCCTGCCACCCGACAGAGAACATCATTGCGTCTGCGGCTTTAGAAAATGACAAAACCATCAAGCTATGGAGAAGCGACTGCTAAGCCTCTTTCGGATCTGTTGGGCCATTCGACTTTTTAAAAAAAAAAAAATTTTTTTCTACGTTTTTGTTGTAAGAAAAGCAGACTTTTTTTTTCTAACTGAGAGAACCCCGCTGGACGCGGAGGGCTCTTGGGTAATGAAATTCAGCGAGGAGAACCAAACAAGATGCCTCGGCCTCACATCAGCTCTGCAGCCGACCCGTTCTGTCACATCTGAGATATCGCAGCTGTCTAACGTGCCGGAGTTTGTCGTCTCTGTGCGGAAACGGTGGCGTTTTTGGTCAACTTAAAGTTAATGTCAGTTCTGGTGCTTAAGTATTTTAAACACTGCATTAACCCAGATGTCGCGGTTTCACACCAGCTCCAACACACGCATTTACCGTCTTGTACAATAAACTTAATGATTATTCGGCCTTTCGATGATTTCTTTTGCCTTTGTCAGTGTAATTGTGTAGTACTGTCTAAATACCTTCATGGAGGAACGGCGTCTGATGTCAAGTTTTAGTTAAAAAAAAAAAAAAAGGTACCCAAGGATCCCTCTTGTTCTGTTATTTATTTAAGTGGTACCGCTTTTAATGTTCTTCCTTCCTTTTACATTAAATGTCAGATCTGCCATAACAAATCTTCCCTTTTTTTAAGTTCTGTTATTACAGTAACAAATCAGGATTCACCTTATGTGAAGGTTTGAGATTCACATAAAGTGAATTCCTGAATGAAACAGGATTTCTGTAACAGATAATAGTATTATAGTTTAAAAGTATCAAATGTTTATACTCCCTTTCCATAATCAAGAACATTAAACTGAAACGCCTGGTTAAAATTTCTTTTAAGTGAAACATTTTACAGTTTACAAGTTTTTTTTAAGGATTTGTATATATGACGTTGACATGTATTGTGATTTATTTTAGCAGTTTTTGGTTCTTTTAACGTTCTCTTCTGCTTGAGTAGCTCATAGTTGTGCACACAAACCCAGCATCATCTGTTCTCTGTAGTTAACCTGGGTTTTGTGGACTATATATTTGCATTCGACGCCTATAACCTGCAACTTAATAAAACGTTTTTTTGTACGTTTCATGTTATTCAGTCAAAAGGTGAAACACGTGTCTTTGTGCTTTCACACACACACACACACACACACAATCAACTAGCTAGTCCAATCCACTTAAGTTTTTTTTTTTAATAACTTTTCTGTCCATGAAAGATAGAACATCAGAAAACAACCCACAAAGAACAGATGACAAAAATTCAATCTCCTTGAAAATAGACAAAAATATAATAAAAAGAAGACATTCCCGTCTTGCAGCGACGGGTTGAACATGGCAAAGTAAAGGCGACACAGTTACCAAGGTGCCAAAGCCAACTACTCGTCTCACCGCCCACTTTCGCTCTGAACGTTTTTTTTTCTTGCCTCGTCAGATAAGCTTTTCCACAACATATACAACAGCCCACAGAAGAAAGGGGATAGAACAGAGTACATAAGCAAGGGATAAAATTACCTTTGTACAAAAATAGATCTTTTTCAACTGTTTTTTGTCTTTTTTTTCTCTTTTTACTTGAACATTTTACTGTCTATGCAACAAAGAAAGCAGTGATTGTGTCACAAGCTCAGCTTTTTCCTGATTCATTTTTTTGAACATACAATATCGCCAAGCAATACATACATTTCGGAGGGTTTACAGTCTTTTAAACTTTTTTTTTTCCCCATCTTTTTTTTTTTTTAGGTCCCATAAACTGCTGAGAGGCTTTTTCAGTTTAGAGCTGCTGTGATTCTGCTGGTTGATCGAAATTCATCTTATAAAGTCATAACGCAAAAAAAACCAAAAACACCCTCGGACAGTCGTGAGAAGAAAAGAAAAGAGAAAAAAAAACACAGTAAACCTCTGAGTTGAAGAACACCTGGTGCGGAACGGTTTGGTCTGAAAGACTCGTCTCCCTCTTTCAATATCGGAAATATTCAAGGAACAGATCTGTCGATATATATTTATAAATATATACAAATATACATATTAACAAAATATAGCTTTATGTTATAAAGCATTCGTGTAGATAATCGTTCTACGTGGGTGATCCGTTCTTTACCTAAGAAGACCCTCGTCTGCGTTTTTTTTTTTTTTTTTTCTTTTTGTCTGCAGGGGAGTGAGCTCGCACATCATCCACATCTTTATGGCTTAAGATAACCTGCGGTCACCAGTCACAGTAAACTAAGAGGAGGAGACGTCAGGCCGTACAGAGCAGGAGGAGCCGCTCACCCTGTCCAATCAGACCAATGGTTTCTGCTTCTGTTGGTTCCAAAGTCTCCAATAACGTCAGAGACAACGGGGCCTTAAGGAGAAATTCATCCAGAATATAAATACTGTAAACTCAAGCTGGCAGTCAAATACTGTCACCTGGATAGTTTTTCTTGTAATAATACAGGCCACCTCGAGTCAGAATGAAACAGGCCAATAGTTAAGTTATTGCTCCTTTTTATCAGACGCTGAAGGAACATAATGCTGAGAGGAAAGTGCCATCGTTTCTGTCTGTAGAACAACGTAAAAACAAAAAAAAAAAAGAAAAGAAAGATTCAAGTGATGTCGCAGCGCTGCTTCACCCCCACCAGAGGGCGCTGGAGGCCCAGCTCATCGCCCCCCCCCCCCCTTCACCTAAAGGAAATGTTGAAGTCCTGCTTGAGGTGTCTGATGTTTCAGAGCTGGCATCTGAACCGGGTTTTTGCTTTTTTTTCTTCTTCTACCCCGAGAGAAGAGGTTATTGTGCGTCTGGGGATCCGTTTCACAGACGGCGGATTGACGTCGACGGATGAAGACCTGCCCCCCCACCCCCCTAAATCTGTGAAACTGGGCCCAAATCATGAGAGGGAAAAGATGTACACATGGCCATTGTATCATCGCTGTGTCGGTCGGATACAAAAAAAAAAAAAATGAAGTCCATGGAGTCTTTAGTGTGCCACCAGAATAATAAGATGCTTTTCCAGGCTTAATTATTACTAATTAAAACACATTTTAAAAGAATTATTAAAATTAAAATCTGATCCCATGCACGACTCCTGCCACCTGTGCAACAGCTGGCCAATAAAAGCTCAGAGCTTTGGCCACATTTAATGTTTAGTGCTTCAATGAGGCGAGCTGTAAATGTTGAACGAACTGTAGGAAGCAGAAACATCCGTACAATTCATCAGCGATTGATACGCCGATTAAAAAGGAATAAGCGGAGGCAAATTCAATAATCTTGTGTGTGTGTGTTTTTTTTCAGCACATACCTGGAATGGAAATCAACTTGTGAGTGCTACCTATGTCAAATTAATGAATGGATTATGATCAAACATTGTAAACACGATTATTCCTGTGGCACAGTCCACACTCCATACGCCTCACCACCATTAACCCTGATTAGAAAAAACACAGTGTTCAGGTTTTTTTTTTTCTGTTCAGGTCCAGACTCTGTGAAGGTGCTTATGGGAGAGTGGTGAATATGCAGATAGTGTTTTTTTTCCCTCATATCATATCATTAAACTCCCCTTTTTACCCACTGGTATATAACACACTCACAATGAGGGCAGACAGCTGCGTGGTCTCCATGTGAGCCCGTAACCAGTCAAGGTTGAACAAACCAGTGCAGAATGACCAAATATGATGAAGATCTAGAATAGTGAAGGGGGGTGGTACGCATGATATTTACTCCCATCTAAGCAAACTATGAAAATAACAATCTGACCTGTTTAGACCATACCAACACCTGCTCTGTGGACAATCTTTGGAAAATGCACTTGATGCATAGTTCTGCAGCAGCTGCAGCAGTTAGAGAAAAAGCAGAGGGAAAGTGTGTGTGTGTGTGTGTGTGTGTGTGTGTGTGGGGGGGGGGGGGGGCGCTGAATATGGACATAAAGCATATTTATACACAACATGGAGATATTCAACAGTTTCAGTTTGTTTTTTTAAACGACACTTGGTTGTCCAGAGAAGTGCAGAGGGAGCGGCTGTGAGCGTGCCCCCCCCCCTCCATTCAGGAACCCGACTCCACTGTCATCATGAGGTTAAGTGCCAAGTAACAAAGACGTAGACAAATAATGGCTCCTGCGTACTGTCAAAGGTCAAAGGTCTCGGTGTGAGCATGAAGAGGGGGGGGGGGGACCGAGGTATTTGTGCATTGCTGTCAAATGGAAAACCAAAAACAAAAATACTAAATACTGTATGCGGTGGTGAGTTTCAGTACAGGTAGATCAGAGGTGGTTAGAGAGGCCGACGCCCACCACGCTGCGGCGTGGGCAGCTCCGAGTGTGGAGGTGTACACGGTGTGTGTGTGTGTGTGTGTGTGTGGACAGTTCAGGTGAAATGAGAAACCCCCGGGGAGGGAGGGAGGGAGGCTGTCGGAGACGGGACGCCGAGGAACTCAGGAGGCTGGCGACCACGTCTGAGGTTGAAATGAAAAAAGACAAAAAAAGGCCATGTTGATGTTTGGAACAGGATGAGGGAAAAAACGCTGCTCCCACACCCGCTGGTCGCCTGTCGCCAGCGTCCAGCGATGGTGTGCGCGTACGTAGCGTAAAGCTATTCTGAGGCTAATTTACGGCGGCCTGGCTACTTCCTGTGTGCACAGAGATCCGTGCAGATTGTACATAACAAGCTCCCCCAACTCCACGTCAACCAACGCAGCGAGCGAAAGGGCTGATTGGTGGATGAGCACGCCGTGCTCCCCAGATGCTGCACAGTGCTGACAGAGTGAGACGTGGTTGTTTTCGTGGGAATTGGGCAGAGACCTGAGTTTTTTCTGTTTTTTTTTGTTTTTTTGTGTATGAGTATGAGGAGGAGGGTTATGATAAACAACAAGTCCATCCGGGGACACGGAGGAACCGGCAGCACTCGCAGTCTCTGGGTTCTCATTCCAGAAAGCGAACACCTTAAAAACAGCTAGTGCAAGACCTGACGTGCTCAGTCGAGTCAGGCAGGAACGGACCAGTCCCCCCCACCCCATCCCGCTCCACCCCCCCAAAAAAGTGAGTTCAGTCCTGAAAGACGGAGAGGGGCTGAGGCCCGAGCCGGGACCCCCCAAAGCTCCACGATTGTCCAGATCACAACGCTGAGTGTCCGAGTATGACATCATCGCCAGTTTTTTTTCTTGTTTCTTTGTGTAGACCTGCAGGCAAAAAACTGGCTGTTAAACCCCCATCATCTCCCATCTTTTTGTTTGTTTGTTTTTTTCCCGTCGAGGTGTAGGTAAAAAGCGATGGATGAAAACGATGGCTCAATACGTTTCGTTTGTCCTTTTTGTCCGTTCTCATCTCAGTCCATTGCTGTCGCTCGTGTTGTGGTGAGATGTTCATATATATAGATATATATATATTTCTTATTTATATATTTTTACAAGGTATAAAACAGACCCATAGACATGTCGAATTCATTGTTTTTTCATCAAAGCGAGGCGAGGAGGGGGAGGAGGAAGAGGAGAAGGGATGGGAGAGATTCTCCGTCCAAGGTTGTCATCTGTCCTTTTGCTGGAGACGGGATTTTTTAAAAAGGACCCTGCTCCCAACCCAGGGCTGGTGGGAAATGCTGAGGAGGAGGAGGAGGAGGAGGAGGAGGAGGAGGAAGAGGAGGAGGAGGAGGAGGAGGAGGAGGAGGAGGGCTCCTCTGCTATTATGTCATTTGATGCGGGGCTTCTAGCATCTCCATGAGGAAGGTGTCGATGGGCGTGTCGCCGATGAGCTTAAAGAAGAACAAGTGTTCCAGACATTTGAGGCCGATGGAGCGGAGCGCCGGTAACCGCAGCAACAGCTTCGCAAACCTGTCACAACACAAGACCGGAATCAGACATCAGCGTTACACAACAGAGAGGGAAATCTTTTTCCCACACATCCATGATCAGGACTATGACCTGCATATGGTTGTCTACAGAAACTGGATTTACAAACCTTCATCAGGTTCATTTACAACACATTAGGAGAAACCACCTCACAATAAATGATTGATCCGTGTGGACCAATCAGTGCACATTACAGGTTTAATTACCATAGGCTTTATATGTAGAAAAATACAAGTACAGCTAAGTACAGATTAAACAGGAATACGCTGTTAGCATGCTACAATAATTTACCACTGGAAATGACCTAATAATAGCCCAGGCCTTTATTTGAGACCAGTCAGCAATTTGGCACAGCCAATCAATTCCTTCCTGACAAGAATGTTACGCAGCAAAAATGGGAAAAAACATGTTAAAAATGCTTTTATTTAACCAGTATGACAACCACATAACTTACAGTTTTCTCAAGTCAGAAAACAGCACTGTAGTTAATCATCTGAAGAGTTTACAACACAAAGTTCATGCTGTGTTTTTTCCCACTGCACCAGAGCTATAGCGATCGACAGATTAGTAAATATTTTACCTGAGAGGGTGTTCTAAGTAATTACAGCACAATAATGATACGATCATAGATGTATTATAAGAATATTATAATAGTTATATAATGGAATATAATACATCCACGGCTCAGGACCAAGGTGTAGAGCGAGTGGTCATGTTTTCTTACTTTCCACTTTTTTTTTTTTTAGTAATTAAGTATTTATTTGGAACTGGTAGTTATTTATCAAAATATACACCTGTACCTGTGTTTATTTGAAACTTGACTATGATTTGGTAATTTATCTTTGCAAGTATATCACCAGATTCCGAGAACACAGGCAAAACTTGCTCTGTAGCACATTCTGGTATGAATGGACAGTTAAAAGAAAGAAGGAAAAAAAAAGAAATCAAAGGAAAAAACAAATATCAATCATTCTTCTATTCAGTCCAAATAGTTTCTTTTCTCACCAATTAACTCAGCGGTTTCTACCTGCTGGAGAGAAATGTGTGGAGCAGGGCTTCACGGCTCAGCTTTGAGCCTTTTATTGAATTATTTACCGTCTGCTGCTGCTGTTCTGATGAAACCTCCGTTATATTGAAGCAGTGTTTGTGCTCGTACCTGCCAGGCTGCTCCGGGTACTTGTGTTTGCAGTAGGCCTCTAAAGACGCGTACACCTTCTCTCGCAGAGCCTCCACCTCGCCTGGGTTTGACAGACCTTTAGAATCTGTGGAGACGCACGCACAAGCAAATAACAACGAAAAATGAATAAACAACAACTGTCTTCTGTACTTTCACTCTTTGCATCTCCCCTCGTTCTCACAGTTATTACACTCACAATCCTCTAAACCGACCTGTGAGTGATAGTTGTCCTGCTCAAGGACACCTTGTTTTTTTCCGCACTAACCCACAGGTTGAGTTTTAACTCTGCAGGCTTTCTGTGGACGTGTATCACCACATTCTGGGCTGGTCCAATTAGCACAGCGTTTTCCAGGCGGGCGCTAATTTAAGCTTCTCTTTGACAATCGCCCACAAACGCGTCATTGATTAACGTTTCTGATTAACAAAGCATCGCAGAATATATCAACAATGAATGAACATTTGTTGGTAAAAATAGCTGGACTAGATCACACACACACACTGTGGGAAAGGAAGGCGCCCCCCACCCTTCGCGTACCCTGTCCCACCGGTCCCGTGAACCCCTAATTAACAGGGAATCAGGCCGGGAAGTGAACCGGGACCAGCGGGCCCGAGGTGGCCAGGACAGGATGCGGGAGCACAGAGGATCAGTGTGTCTGAGGGGAAGAGCGGCTCCCCACGCCGTGCGGGTTAGTGGAGACGAGCTCGGAACAGGGCGCGAGTTGCCATGTGAACCGTAATATACACCATGAAAACTGAAATCAGGTGAAACCTTTTAACAATTAGTGTAATATCGTGTGGAATTATCGTTTCACGCTGCAAAATCATTTTGTGCATTTCAAGTTGTTGGGTCTGATTTGACCAATTTTAGGAAAACAAGACGGACACTCTGTTAAAGAAAGAGGTGAAATAGACAAAATTTATTGAAATCAAGAAGCTAAATTATCTGCCAATATAATCTCAAACTCAATAGTAGACTAATTGTACCAAGAACATTTTCACCTGTTATTCAAATCAATTCATTTTTGTGTGTACAGCCCAGAATCACAAATCACTGATTTTTTCACGTAGCAGGAAAGTGCCATAAAATTATTTATAAAAATGTTACATGATAAATAATAATGAACTGGTTGACCATTAAACCATTAATCATACAACCATTATATGCTGTATCAGCATCTTTCAGCACAAGCACAAGCTGCATAGAGAAGCCTGCAGTGAGGTTCAAAGAAAATAAAGTCAAAATCTATATTTTGAATGTCAAAACACTTCAATAGAGTTTTTCAAAAAAAAAAAAAGGTTCCTGGTCCCCATAGTAACAGGTGTGTAGGATCAATAAGAAAAAGCACAGAATCCTGCAGTCACTGCATCAACTCACTTAGGTAACAAAGCTGTGTCTGTGGCTGTATGGATATTTGGGTGAATCCAGGTCACCCTTGTCTCTTTTAAATCTCTAAAGCTGCACCTGATATCGTGCTTTTCGCCACATTTTGGTGAAAACATGAACGCTGATGGGAAGTGGAGAGGTGGATTGTGCTGCAGGAGTGGTTTAAGTCTCTGTGGATGTTTTCATTCTTTTTCCTCACCACTGTGAAAAGCAGAAAGGTTTTTTTTTTTTTTCCCCAAGGTGGTTGATGTTGAAAATACTGAATTTTGGGTGGATCATCCGTAAAAACGAGAGCTCTTTAATGAGTCACAATTCTATTCCAGCAATTCTAGCTTCAGCCGCAGCCAGAAACGGCAGCGGCCCCGCGGCTCCCACAGATCTTTGAAATGGAAGCATCGCGCTCGACTGTAATACATCGGTGGAACAGATGCTCAATAATACAGCGCTGCTCTGAGAGAACAATCGGATATATGCCATACGTTGAATTCTGCTGTGGATGCTCACCTCTTAAAAAAGTTACTAACATAGTTTTTTGGAAGCTTTCCAAAACTACTAATCCCTGAACTGGAATCGCATACGTCCCCTGTTGTGCTGCGTGCTGCTGATTATTTCAGTTCTAAAGCTGGAATAAAAAGTTTGCTTAAAAAAAAAAAAAAAAAAAATGAAACATCCATTTCACAGCAGAAAAAAGGGCAGCTTACATTCAAGTGGTAGTTACCTGGGTTAAAAAGGACGATGGCTCGAAGGCAGCCCAGTTCTGTCTTATCCATCTGCATGTCCCTCATCTTGGACACCAGCTCTGTGAGGACTCTGCACACAACACACAACGACACACTCAGAGATGTGCTTCATTCAAAAATACCATGTTTATGTAATGCTCGTTGGCTACCACTTTGTGTTTTATCGCACAAGCTAAAAATGGGTGCCAGAAAAGTTAAGATCACAGGGAACAATTTGAGTCTTTTTAAATGACAAACTACCCTTCCTGTGAATTATCCCCCGATCCGGACGGAACATTAAAAATATGTTTTAACTACTATCCAGCTCGGATCTATTTAAAAGCAAATACACACACATACACGAGTGTGTTCACCAGCCCACATAGGCACCGTTAGATCAGTGGAAAAGTTTACAACCCTGCGAAGTAATTATATTTAGTGCATGGTTTTCATAAAAGGAAAGCCACAGAGTAAACACAAGCTGTAATGTAACACCAGCACTCCCACTGTCTGTGTGTGACATCACTAGGGGGGGCGGGTGTCGGTGCGTGGAGTCGCTCGAACTCCTCACCCCGCTTTGACTCGGTCACACCCTCTCCCCGGCGCTCTTTATTTTCCCTCTCACTCCGGCTTCTTTCTGCCTCCCTCTCTCTCTCTCACACATACACACACACACACGCGTGTGTGTGCGCGCGCTCACGGATAGTAAAGTCAATTGTGGCTCTTAGCTCATTCTAATTCAATTTGCTCAGAGGAACAACAGAGCTAAAAAAAAGAGAGAGAGAGACAGAAAGAGAAAAAACTGAAGAAAAGACTCAAGTGTTTAGGTTAATCAGTCTCTTCATTTGTATGGTGAAGAGAGAGAGAGAGAGAGAGGGGGGGGTAGATAAAGAAACCTTATCAGCTCTCTGCATCTTAATGCTCGCCACACTTAATGCAGAGATGCAACATGTCCTCTGGCTGCACGCTGCGATGATTGAATGGCAGAGACCCAGGAAGGGAAATAAAGAGAGGGAAACACGGCATGAGGACTGCTGTTAAAGCTGCTCGATAACAGCACCTGCAACTACAGCCACATGTACCTGTGCAGCACGGTTATCTCCGTGTACAAATACGTTCTGATAACGCCTGTGAAATATCCACATTGCTTGTCGGGAATTATCTAAGCAAATTATTTAATGAAGCGATTCATATTTGCTGATCTCTGTGATGTAAAACCCAGCTTAACGCGTACCGTATTCAGCCTTTTTGTAACTTTCCAAACAGAATTGGAGGTGCGGCAGCCTCATGCTAGATTTCAGCCTGTCAGACAGCTTGCTGACCTGGAATGTCAATAGGAGTCACCAGGGTGGTTCCTGCACACACCCGCCTTCACCAGGAGGGACTTGCGCATGGATTTTTTCTTCCAACCCCCCCTTTTTCCCTTTTTGACATTTTCTGAGCAGGTCAGTGTTCCTGTACAACCCCTGATGCATACAGGTGTACATATTTAATACACTGAAGCTAATCGATAGTTCCTGTGCTGTTTCGCTTTTCATGAAGCGCACTCGTGACTTCCAGTCTTTGTGTAATCTTTCAGTGGAAAAAAAACTAAATGTCAATCTGTTAGAAATGAAACACTTTCTTAATAGAATAGTATTTTCTTTAATGCCCAACATGTGATAATTGTTTAGGTCAATCAACCCTTTTATTATGATTGTATATATTACCTGAATAAATATAGGATAATAACCAGTAAGCTGTTGCATTGTCATTAAAAATCTTGAAACATAATCTCAAGTAATAATGCTTAATTGTAGATCACGATGGCTCCCGTGCAGCAAAAACATAAAAAGTATGACATAAAATTCAAGCTTTTCTGCTTATTATACGGTCATACTGGTTTAATTAATTGTCCCAAACAGCCGCCTGGTCTCAAATAAAGGCCTGATCTGTCAAATAATTTAAACAAATAACCCTATATTGGCTATTACTTAGTCATTTACAGTGATCACCCATAGACCTATAAAACATGTTGATTATTAGATATATTTATATTATTATATTATTCAACGTGATGACTCCTGAGGTGCAGGAGAGTTGATGATACTGACCTGTCAAAGATGGCTCCCACTCCGGCGCTGTGGGCGCTGTTGCGGTGGACGTGCAGCCCCGTCGCCAACAGAATCCCGTCTTTCACCGCTATCGAACGGTGCGAAAACGACGCGATGAGGAGCTCGTTCCAACCTGAGGCAGAGACGGGGCGGGAGAGAAAGGAATGAAAAACACAACACAGAACAAAGAAAATCCCAGTACAAAAGTTCACACAGCATTTCAGGCAAAACGAAACTGACAACAAAGGGGGGGAATTCCAATGAATCAATTAAGCCGCGCCGTAAAAGCGTGCAGCTTTCTCAAGCGCGGGCATCAGGTTATTACCGAGATATTTGAATCGTGCTTTGCTAAAGAGACAAGCGTGTAAACGGGATGAACCGCGCCTGCCATCACAATGAAGACGACGGGCTTGACGGGCCAAAGCAGGGGCCTGACACGGCGAGCAGGAGAGACGCAGACGCCGCGTTTTGAGTGACAGGGCTCCTTTAACTGTTCTGCCTGGCAACACTTGCCTCCTCTCCCCCACCCCCAAGAGTCGAGTCGGTATGTGAGGAGCCGGGGATGCTTTTATCTGTGATACAGCAGAACTAAAGCTGTTATTTATAGAAAACCTGAGAGCTAAGAAGAGACGAGCTCGCTCTCCGCTTTGCTGACATCTCTCTATCATTGTGTGTGCGGAGGATAAGGAATGATGGGAAGTTTTTTTTTTCTCTCCAGCATATGGGATGTATGTGTGTGTGTGTGCAACAGCAATTTTTTTTCCCCCCTAAAGGTGGATTAAGAACATAATGGTGTAATTTGGAGCGACAGGCAGGCAACAAGGG
Organism: Eupleurogrammus muticus; assembly: GCA_036785175.1. Lineage (NCBI taxonomy): Eukaryota > Metazoa > Chordata > Actinopteri > Scombriformes > Trichiuridae > Eupleurogrammus > Eupleurogrammus muticus. Next base: position 16,607,881 of record JAYKQN010000013.1, on the reverse strand, counting down.
CGATGTGTTGGGAGAACTCAAAATACCCTCCTGCATGTGATGTTAGTGAGCGTAACTCGCTTTTCCGCATATAGTCGACGGACACAATGAGCTCCTCTGACCCTGCTGGGTCTCACTCGTGTCTCCGTCACATGACGCAGAGAGAGACACACTCATGGTCATGACTAAATTTGGTTCAGCACTCCTATATTTAAGCCCTTTTGTTACATGCTTCTATCTTGAAGCCTACAGATGTACAGCACTAGCGTCCATGATTGTTTTGCTTGTGCGTCTATCAGTTTAGAAATAAAAGGTCAACATTCTATTTATTCATTTTTTTTTTATACAGACCTGCTCGTAGAAGGATGACCTGGTCGTCCAGGGGCAGCTCAGAGAAGTGGGGGATCCTCTTGGCCCACTCCACCAGAGTAAACAGCTGTTTGTCGGCGGCCTGACAGATGTTAGTCACTGGGTCATTAGGCTGCGGAGAGACAGACAGACAGGTCTGGAGGTTAGTTATATATATGCCTTTGTTTTCATCTGCGTGCCCTTTGGGGGGGGTCCTTTTGGCTGAGATCCTGGTGTCAGGTTTGAACCACCCATGGCCCCCCACACACACACACACACACACACACACACACACACACACACACACCAGTGCTTACATGACGCCGTGAAGAATATCCTTTGAAAAAAAAAAAAAAAGAGGGAGCAGCAAGACAAAACAAACAGTGATTCTGTCCCGGCTCGTGGAGGAAATACCTGCGGAGAGCCGCCGGCGAGCAGGACCACTCCAACCAGACAACTCTTTCTTCAGGGACCTTTTCAGCTGACACACAAATCAACCATACGGACGGCGAGCGGAGCTCAGGGGGATACTCCTCTGACAATTCGCGAACAGAACAGGGACGCAGGAGCTCAGATGGGACTTTGCAACAGGACTGAGCAGGGCTTTGTAAACCTCAGCAAATGTTAAGATCATTTGTGTGTATTATTTCGTATAATATTATTATTAGTAGGAGTGTGAAAAGAAGTTCATTAGATGTTGATAAAAGACAAAGTCAAACCGTTATTGGTAGCGTGCTAGATGGCTTATAGACGTCACTATTTTATCCATTTAATGGAAACCGTAGTTTCAAGTGAAATAAGATGTTCGGGTGAATCAAGGATAAACCGTCCTCTATTGATTTCACCTCATCATATCCACTTAAGCCTTGAGGATAGATACAAGCCAGGAGAAAAGCTAAAGAAGGATGTTACAACTGTGAGTCATGAACAAATCTATTAGTTTAATGTGAGACGCTGTACAGGCTTTGAGAAAGCCTCTCTTTACTGGAAACTCAATTGTGTTGAACATAGTGCATATTGTTGCTCTAAATACATTTTATTAAATGTGAAATAAAATGTCTTGAATTATAGCAGAGAAATGGATGTTTCAGATTTCTGCATGAAGTTTTACTGCTCAGGTTCCAATCCAGAGACAAGGATCGCTTGTCCTTAACCGTCCTGATATTCTTAGTCATATCGGGAGATTTATTATTTGACCCTCGGGAAGCTTAGGAGCAGTGGTGGGAACCTAATGCAGCACACACACACTGTGATAACGCACGAAAATGCAAATCCACTCCAGCCGGGGAAGAGGAATCCCAAACAATACCGTTAATGTCTGATGGGTAATTTACCATCATCCCAGCAGTACATAGCCCTGATATGTGAGTGTGTGTGTGTGTGTGTGTGTGTGTAAACAGAGACTCTGCGCACACCCTTTGTGCATAATTTTAAATCAAGTGAACATTCCTAAATGCTAAGTATCCCTGTGTGAAGTCCCACTCCAATGAAAAAAAAAATAAATAAATAAAAAATACAGCAACTTCTCCCCAAACTTCCCGCTTCAAATCCCAGCGATCGATGCTGAGAGCTCAGAAGAGCCCAACATCAACTGTGGCTCTCCAGAGAAGATTAGCTCGAGATGAAGGGGGGACATTCTCCTTTAAAGACGACGCAGGCCCAAGTCTATCCCATCCTCTGCTCCACGTTCCCTCCCCACGCTGGGAAACTCACACTGACTGCAGAGTAGCACACAAAAACGCTTGAAATATATATATGTAAAAAAAAAAAAAGTTCAACTGTCTAAAAAACTAGAAATCACTTTTTTTATTATTTTTTTTTCCTTTCGGCAGGGGAGGGGTGGAGAATGAAAACAATGAATGAATGAATATTTCAGCGTCTGATCTCTATGGGGGACGTGGACGGCACGTGAGTCGTGTTCCTCTCAAATATAAAATATAACCAGATTTAATGAATACAGTCCAATGGGCGACCCCAGCCAAAACCCCCCCACCACCACCATCCTTCTCATAAGAATACACGTCCCATGGTTCTTGTTAAACATGGCGAGCCTCATGAATGTTGCATGGCTATCTTAGCCGTGTTTACACTGCCCCGGTTTCTTGGACTCTTTCTGTGGGGATGACAGGGGAGCGGAGCTTACGCTTTCCTGTGACAATCCTCGGGCATCACATTACTGTACTTACTGTTCCAGTCACAGAGCGCCGTTTAAGATGTTGGCGGCCCACAAGACCCGCGCTGACCTGAGACAGAATAACATTAACCTCGGCAGCTCAGCTGAAAGTTCCACTTCCTCAAAATCCACCCAGGACAGTAAGTACAGTAAGAAAATTAATACCAGTTACAAATACACGGTTTTAATTCCGAGGGATGAGGTTTACTGTCGCCGTGGTCGATCATCCCAGCGAAATGCCAGGCTTGCATACTGTCCCATGAAATTTTCATCACTCGAGGAGGGGGAGACGAAAGATTTGCCTCAATTTTTCATTATTCTGCTTGAACCAGACAATACTAGCGTGACTACGGGGAGAGAATTGGGTGCTCATACAAGATCAGTATGAAAATGAATTGCTCAAGTGTCCCACTTTAAAAAAAAAAAAAGAAAAAAAAAAAAAGAAAAAGAAGGCAACGGTACTCATGTGTTGGGAGCGGCGGGGATGAATCATCAGCTAATTAGCATCTAAATAACACAACACTTCCTGCCTTCAATCCAAGGAACGATACAAAACAAACCCTTTATATCAATTGTGACGGTGGAACCAGAAATAACCCAAGCGACAGAAATAAAGGGAAGTCGGAAAACTCCTCCAGGATTGGGAATGACAGCATCATCCTACCTCTCCTCCTGCTCTCAGAGAGGAAAAAGGCCTCTCCTCGTCTAACTGAAGGCACATTACTAACGCCTGTTTAACTCCTGTTCTAGGTCACCATGAGATAAACACACTTTATTCAGCTTGGCCAGACCCCGGCCATTAGACAGTGGCAGTGGCCTATTCATGGTGTACACTCATGGCCCGGGCCCTGTGATTAATTATAGCACGGGGCAGCGCTCCTCAATGGGGACCCTGCAGGGGGGAGGCAGGAGGGGAAGTTCTTGTGGTCGGGACGGGCTGCGTGCCGATGCTCTGCCAACATTCTGAGCCCTGTTTGGTTAGAGGGTCACTTCACCCCAATTGTACAAAAAACAAAGATTCCCCTGCTTGATTTCACTGTTATTCGCCCAGGTATTTAGATATAATCCTAATCATTTATTTCCTTTTTCTAATTGTTTTTTTCTCCACATTTTCTTATTCATTGCTGTCGTCTCATCTGTGGACGGGAATGTGCCCTGTCGTTACAACCTGAAACAAACCCATTCAACAAAAAATAATCAACAGCTATTTAGTGAGCCATGAAATTATTTTAAGATATGTGTCAGTTTTGAATGGCTTGTTGGACAAAATCAATCAGTTCTTGATTTATATTTACATCTCATAAACCAAAGTAAGTTGAACTTAGTTACACATGTTTCAAATCGTATGTTTTGTGTATTTTCTACACATGTGTGCGTCTGTCTTCTTTCCGTTCTTTCCGTTCCGTTCCGTTTCCTTCTGAACAAAATGTATTATAAACAAACAATTGGCAGATTAAACTGGATTGAAATAGTCAATTGACATTATCACCAGCTGGTTGTTTCCACCTGCCAATGAGAGTATCACCAACAAGTTGTGTACAAACGCTTCCCATTCTGTTAAAAACTACACTGCACCCAATATACTGGGAACTGTACTTCAGTCCTGTATTACCAGTGCATCCGGTGAATGGAGTTTCAAGCAAAAAATAAGACTTTTTTTTTTGTTTTTTACTTTGGGGAAAAAAAGTTCTAAATGCAAAATCTCATTTAAAATTGCCCATCCATTGCAATCTATTGTTATGCATTACATGAGAGATGTTTCATATGCATGAAACAAAAACCCTCTAATAATAGAATATTTAATTTGCTTAGCTGTTTTTGTAATTACAACATGCATTCAGGAATTAGGACAGCACGATTCCAATTAAAAGAAGAAGTAAAATGGGATTTAACACCTAGTTGTGTTTCGGTCAGGCAGGCATGGCTGAGCCCAAACACACTCAGTGCTTTAGTGTGTGAGCTGCCTCCCCACTCCCACTCCCACTCCCTCTCCCTGATGTCAACGCTCATCTCTTACATTTCCATCTGGCCTCCCGAAACGGCTCCCATTTACTCACATATCAGCTTTCACATTTCTACCTTTGCTTCACAGGACGCTTCCCTCCCCTGAAGCGGATGAATCCCAGAAGGAGCCCTCCCTTTCTCTCCCTCTCTCCCTCCCTCCTTCCCCCGTCTCACCACCGTTTCTTTTCGCTTTCGCCGCCGTGCGGCTCCTCTGTTTCTCATGCTCCAGCAGGATTCCTGAGAAAGCCGAGGCGTTGTGGGATGCTTTCAGGAACAGCCCGCGCGATCCATTATTCATCACTTTTAGTCTCCTCTGTATGGCAGAGGCAGCCCACAGTGCCCAGCTGATACTGAGGGGGTAGGTAAAAATGAAGGAGCTCATACAGCGTGGGGCGATGCAGCGCTCTCAGCTACAAAAACTAGAGAGGTCCCCCCTTTACCTGCAGCAGGGGGATAATAAACCTCCTGAGAGTCCTCTGTTGACTCCACAGCAAAAACATTTTTTTATAAAAGAGGAAACAAGGATGCTTTTTTCAAACAGTGTCCTAATTCTAATCTGCATGCTAATTCTGGACAGTGACAGGGTAATTTCACTAAAAGGTGACTATGATGATTCTGTGCACAAAGTGTGCCGTTATGGGACTCAATGAAAATCCAACGCAAAATAAAAAAAAAAAAAAAAGGAGGTAGGTTTTTGCAGCTGGAAAAAATTTAAGCACATTGTGGACAATAGTGGGACAGCTCCAACAAGATTTTGAAAAGCAATAAAGTGTTAGCTATATACTATAAATCCCAAAAATCTCTTTTCTACTATTTGTTTTATAATGGCAGAGGCATTCCAAAGTCACAGTTTGACTGACGTCCACTGTCCAAATCCAAGTCTTTAGGAGTTAGCAGAAAACGGTAAAGACGTGAACTATATATGGACACAGTTTAGGAAGACTGCAAGTTCATGTATTTCCTCGCACCTACCCCTGAACCAAATCCAGCCCGTATGTGCAGCAAGAAATATGTTCTGCTATATGAAAATAACAGACAAGATGTGGGCCTGTTCCTGTCGAGACACCTCGTAGAAGTGTTTAGAAAGACGAAGGAGGAGTAAGCTGTGGTCCAGTTAAAGTTAAGTCATGTTGAGATGCAGAAGTGCTTTGCTGTGGTTGTGTGCACTTTATTATGCTTTTTATACCAGTTCATATATCAGACACTTTCTGTGGCTTTGGTATAAATGGGAAAGAATGAAAAGCATTAAATCTAATGTGATACCCTAATAAATCTAGTAAAGTAAATATGAGAAAAAATGGTGTCCAGCAGCCCCGGGGGTAGATCTAAACAAATCTCCCACTGTGTGTATGACCGTGGACATGAATGTGTACACCAAGTGATGACTTGTTGCAGGGCGACACGGCGTGTGAACGTTGGCTTAAAAGAAACGTACGAAACTCACCGAGTTGGACGGCGCGCCGAGGTTGGTCTCGATGTAGGTCTCCGTCTTGGGCTCCACCGCCTGCTCGGCTTCCAGGATCTTCTCCACGGGCATGTCCTCGTTGGCGCAGCTGGTGGACTCCACCTCGTTCTCGTTCCGGTCCTTGGCTCGCTGGCGCTCCTCCTGAACGGCTGCATGTAACAAAACTGGTTCCGGTCACTACTGCTGTTTTCTTTTTGTCCTTTTTATTCATTTTTTTATGTCCACATGTGTTTTACAGCACATGTATGTTAAAAGAAGGAATCAGGGTTATACACTTTTGTATACTAAGTATACTAGGTAGCCTGGTAGTAATGCAGTTACCTCCATTCATATTTAATAAACTACATTGACATTAATCAAGTAACTATTGGTGGTGTGGAAGTGGTTCCTTCTTGTACCCACAGAGAATTGCTCCCCGTTCTACCCTCTTTCAGCCCCCTCCTTCCCGCCCCTCCTCAGTGCTTGCTGAATTTGTGAAAACAAATTGCCCGTGCCCTGATGCATCATCATAGTCAACTGAACACAGTTGGCTCTTGTTTGTCGAGTATCTGCATACACGCACTGACACAATACGCATGTGCGGGGCCCCGGGTGTGTGTTTGCTTGCCCGTGTCGAGTGTCTTCATGTGCCTGCCGCTTTCAGTGCGTCTCTGCGAGCCAGCGAATAGTGCATGACCCAGTAAGTGTTATGCCAGTAAACATATCCAAGTGAGTTGAATCATCAATAATTGCTTCGACAGCGAGGGTGGAATATATTCGGGACCTCGGACCCACATTATGCACCGACGCGGCGGCGTAGGGATTCTCAAGGACTTCTCTCGGCATCCTTGTCACAGAGATGTGTTTTTCATGTAGCGCTCAATGACAAACAGCCAGCTCCGTTTATACACAAATCATTTATAGACGCATAAATAATGGATGGTCTGTCACTCCTTTGCTACGCCATGTGTGGCCGCCGCATGACAGAACAGCGTAAAAAAAAGGAAGCCTGAACACATATCAATGAAGACTTTGTCTTGTAGATTTTTTTTTCCATGTCACGCATATAAAAAAAAAAAATGGTCAAAGCAGAGCCGTGTTAGTTCTGTCATCGGATGGGCTTGGCGAGGAGACGCAGGAAATGGTTAGTGTGCTGCGCAGACACCGAGACTCAAGAGAAACCACACCTCCACCCTCAAGTGAGGATGGAAAAGCTGTGTGTGTGTGTGTGTGTGTTTTGTCCTTTTCAAAAAGGGCTATAATTTACTTAATTCGAGCCACCGCAGAAAAAAGTACTGCGGCTTTTTTATAAGTTTGTCCTGCGCACACATGGATTTGTAAAAGGTTTGGACGTATAACCGGCGGCGTGATGAAGGGCTTCTGGAAACTCAGTGTCAGCGTGCAGCCCCTTTTACATACACACCTGGAGAACCTGCCCCGCCTCGCACACACACACACACACGCACACACACACACACACACACACACACACACACACACTCACACGCACGCACACACACATACACACACGCACACACAAGCACGCCGGGTTTTTCAGGATGATCTGTCTTCTTACGTTTCCCTTACTCTGGTTTCAATTCCAAGTCCTGAATTGGAGAGAGACCGTGGTCTTGTTGAAGGGGGGGTGGGGGGTTGTTAGAGGAGGAGAGGGAAAGGGGCCCCACTTTAGAGGAACTGCTGTCTGGCGGTGGAGGTCAACCCAAGGGTAGAATACTTGTGTTGGAGTCAGGGAGAGGTGAGGAGGGCTGAAATCATGTTAGCTTTATTCCCCCCCCCCACCCCCCTCCTCCTCCTCCTCTCCTGACTGGGAGAGCATAAATTCATTTAATCCTGTTTTTCTGTGGATTCGCTTAGCCTTTTGGGCTACTGCTGCCTTGTTCTCTAACCACAGCCCTCGGGGTGCAGGGGGAGGCTTAGGCAGCACAGTGAGTGAGGCAAAAGGCAGTAAATGATAATATCCTTGAAAGGAGTCCTAAAATGATATAAATAAAAGCAAGAGGGGGGAGGGGAGGCCAAGTAAAGGTCAAGACAAATTGGCCCCGGACAGAAAGTGTATTCATGCAAAAAATTAAATAACTGAACACACACGCACCTGCACATGCACACCTGCTGGCGTCTTTGGCTCCCCTTTGGCATACCGTACGCCCCTCTGTGTAATAAGTGGATCTATAACTGGATTCTGTAACTGTGGTGACTGTAGTGGCAGGAGGCAGTGATTGATTTGTTCAATGTGTGAAAGAACACCCTCGTGGAGTGTTAAAATTCACACCTCATTGGCTGTTTTTTTTTTCCTCGTTGCCCCCTCCTGCCCCTCACCTCAAATCGCACCAAACCGACTCTTACTTGGGTTTTTTATCCGTTGTGTAATCTTCCCTCCGAGGTGCTCTGTGCCGCGCTGCCCCACAAACACAGACGATATTTCTCAACCCAGTGTTTACAAGTCCGGGTCGCTCTCAGAGGCTGCGGAGCAATAAGTGTGGCATCAAAGAGTCACAACATTTTTCAAGGCTGCCAACGCGGCGAGCCGCTCTCACTGGCTGAGAGGATGTGGAGGGGATGCAATCAATCACGCCGTCCGCTAATAGGGAATGTTTGTGTGAAAGAGCTTCAGTCTTTATATACATCTTACCCTGTTCTTTTTATGTAGATACAAGAGAGAAAATAATCTTGATTTCTTTTGTGTATGGCTGTTTCATTATACTGGTGCCTGTAACGATCCATTGAATCTGTTCAATAGCACATGATTGAAAAGTAAAAACAACTTTACTGGAGGGACAATTTGAGAATATTTCGAATAATCTCGCTTAAAAATAGTGTCATTGCTGAGAAAGATGTCAAGTGTTACAGTGCACAGTTTCATAATAGAGTGTGGAAAAGGCAATGGTTCTTAAGTTGTCAGAAAGCTGTCAAAAGCAGCATCACAAAACAATAATGAGCTTGGATGGTGTCAGTTGCATTGTGTGCTAATTTTATCGCTGGTACATGAGGAGATGAGCTCACATACACATCTTTAAAGCATGTTACCTGTGTTAGATTATTTTAGCCACATTGACGTGGACACCATGTAGCTGAATAAAACCCTGCATCCATTCCGTAGCAGGAGCAGTATGCATTCCATCAGCAGCCTCTAATTTGAGGAATGTGGCACACGTTTACGCCGTGCGGTGCAATTACGAGACATAACCCAATTTGAGCGCTCTGATTAAATTTTGTGCATTGAGTATCTCGTAAAATGAGCACACAAAACTTATGCGTGTTTGCGAAAGGAAGCCTGGCTCACAATAACTAGGTAGATTGTTCCACGCAGCTTCCAAGTTTATACAATTAATTAGGGGCACAAGTACGCGGATGGTGAGATCCACAAGACGCGATGTGAGCCGAAATCCCCCGGCTCCGTTGTTGTGTCTTTATTTCTCCAGTCTACATCACTCGCCTCCCTCAGGACTGCCTGTTCTCATAAGCCCCTGCTCGCTCTGTTCCCACATCCAGCAACGCTCGCTTCCTGGGGCTGCAACAGTAGAATTATTTCCACTAAAGTAGAGCTCGGAGCAGAACATCTTTTAAATACAGTTGAGCATATGGCTGCAATGCAGAGCGGAATCTGAGCCGCGAGTGCCTCTCCGAAATTTTGATAGAGGCAGGACGGTGAAGAAGTTGCTTTACTGAAAAGAAGCAAGTTAAAAAAAAGGCAGCTTACCCCTGTCCTATCAGGCAAAATCAAAGAGGCTGTTTCTGAAAAGGCAATGTGGCGGGTTTGCAACCAAAAGAGGGCACCGTATGTTGCTATGATTACCAAACTCATCATCTCACAAGCCATTGTATCTGGTGTGATTAGTTGGGAGTTTACTGCCAAATAAAGTCAGTCTAGACTCTCTCAGTAAGTAATTGCACAAGCTTAAAAGGGAAAGAAATAATCTGTCTGTGAATAGGCATGAAACTGAAATACTGAAATACACCCATCCTGTATGTATCCTGTATGTGTGGTCACCAAAAAAGAAAAAAAAGAAATCTTCATCTTGTGCACTACACTTCACTGATTTCCAAAAATAGAGCCATTATCGGTGTATTCACGTGTGTCCGTGTGGATTAGTGCAGCTTTGAGGGAACGGGCAAATGGGACTTTATCCTCAACGGTATGTGCTGTACCTTCTCTCTTCATGCCCATGGCTAAACACTTCTGGTAGCGGCAGTACTGGCAGCGGTTCCTCTGGCGCTTGTCGATGACGCAGTCCTTGTTGTCGCGGCAGGTGTAGCTCAGGTCTTTGCGCACCGTCCGTTTGAAGAAACCCTTGCAGCCCTCACAGCTGTACACCCCGTAGTGTTTACCTGGGGACAGACAGGGACGACATATTGCCAGGGATTTTCATCGGTTTTCAAGGGCAGCAGAACAAGAAACATTTGTCTGAACCTCATGTATAAACCACACAAATAACACACAGTAACCGGCCTCTAAAAAAATGATTATAAAAGACCTATTAAAGTGGGCAGAGTGTATTTTTTTTGTAGGGCTGTAGGCACAGAACAGAGACCGTCTCCTTCGCTGTTCCCAACAACTCCTCTTTGTTATTTATGATGGATGAAGCCCTTTTAAAACTCTCCAGGGTTGCTCAACTGTTGCTATTAAACATTGTCTTGATTTCCTGCCCTCGGGCCCCCCCGTAGTGCAGATGACGCAGGATGACACTTAAAATGTCCAATGACTTCGATATTTAGCTTCATCCCGGGGCTGCAAGCTACTCATAGTTTCCCCTGGAAAAAAACATTTAAACACAGGGTTTTTTGTTGGCTGTATGAATAAAAAAAAGGCACTACACGCCTGCAAAGAAGACTGCCGTCTAAAGTTGTGCTAACCATGGGTTAAATGTCCCTGTGGTTAGAGCGGTTTGCACTCTTGACCAAATGATAGCCCGTCACCAGGAGAACCCTAGAGTAGACATGTGCTGTGCGACAAGCCAAAAAACTAAAAAATGCCAATTTTCTGTTAAAATGTCGTACTTCAAAAAGTTCCGAGGCTGGTACGAGACATTTTTAGATCTTAAAAGGTGCAGCAAGGAGGAGGAGAACAGCATGACTGTCGAGCGGCGAGATAAGATTTGCGTCAGAAATAAACATGTGCAGCCGTGTTGGCAACAGCAACTGTTGGAAAGACTTAAATTCAGCGGCTTCTGGTCGCCGGTTGCTTCCGTCTCTCCAACAAATCTATACCCAGTCTTCGTTCTCTACTGTAGGTACATTCCCTGCAGCAAAAAAAAAAAAAGAACAAACCCACAGCGTGACTGTAGCGTGGCCATGCTTCACGGTAGGGATGCAGTGAGATGAGTGATGGGTTGTGCCTGGTTTCCCTCAGACACAGCTCTTCTCTATTTCAGCCCAAGTTGAATTTAGGCTTGGTTTCATCAGACCGTACAATCTTTTTGCCTCATGAATCTTTCATGTGCCTTTATGGCCACCGCCCTCTTGTGTATTTTTCTCAGGAGTGGCTTCTCTTTGGCCGTGCTCCCACGGACGACGGGTTCTGCCGACTGTGGTCCGTCCATACGGATCGCTGCGCGTAGTGCTGCCAGAGCGGCCAGCGTGGGGCCGGTCCCTGACCCGTGTTCCGTTTTCAATCTTTCTTGGAGGTTTGGTTATAACAATTCATGCAGGTGTACCTAATAAACTTGTTATTCAGTTACCAACATGCTTCAATCCTATAAACCTAATACAGAATAACCCATAAAACATGAATGGTCCTTTTTGTTTTCTATACGTTCGCCTCAGTGTGACGTCACTCACCTGAGGAGCGGTCGCCGCAGATGGCGCAGATGTGTTTGGTGAGCGACAGGGCGGTGCCGGAGGGCTGGGCGGGCACCTTCATCACGCCGTTGAGGCCCAGCGGCGGCTTGATGTCCTCCGTGCTGCTGAGCGAGTTCATCGGAGAGTTCAGCTGGAACATCAACACACACAAAGACGCACATGCGGACAGGTCACAAAGCAGGCCCAGCGGAACTCAGAAAAGCAGCCACACCATCCCCCCCCCCCGTTACCCGAGCCCCATCACGTAGCTTAGAGTTTTTGCAGCATAGCTTAGCTGCAGACATTAACTATTGAAGGAGTGCCAGGTTGGTTACACATACTAACGGAGATTAAATCTGAGTGCGAGTGTGTCATGCAGTGTGTCTTGAACAATTTGACGAATACGGAAGGTGAAACAGGAAATTATGACTCATGATCCTCAATGCAGACGGTCAAGACGGCCCGAGCGGCAGCTCTCTTCGCCCTCCTTCTCTGCTCCCTCTGTGGCTCTCCTCCCTCCTCTTCCCCCTCTGTTTCAGATCTAAATATGGCGCAGCAGGATCCTGCACCACTCCACCCCGGGAACTCTTTTATTCATGCTCTCAACAAGCCCCGCTGGCTCCCAAATGTTCGGCGCTAGCATAACGCAGATGCAAAATTTAACAGTACAGCAGAATAAAGAGACATCATTTGTTTTAGTGGCAATGTGACTGGAGCCCTAAGTCTTTGCTTCAAATGCTGCTGCCCTCCCTCTATGAAACTGGGCTTTGATGAAATTCATCTGAAAGTGACCCCCTCTTTGCCTTTTGCTAAAAAGGAGAGGGCAAGGGGAGACCAATTACTATAACCAGCAACGTACAGTTTCCAAAGGAGATAAATGTTTCAAATGATCCTAAAACACTAAACGCGCTGGATGAAACAGAAGCTAACGTTAGTGTTTACAGGGATCTGACTGAGAACATTAGCTACACACTGGAAGAACATAGAGATGTATACATGTACTGTACGATTATACACACTGTATGGAAACCAAACAGCCACTCACCACATGTGGATGTTGGGAAGTGGCTTCACTACTCCACATACAGCAAATTCATTCATTCACTCTACTGCTGCAACTGCAGATTATTTTCATAAATGACTGTTATAATAACCCTCAATGCCATCATCGTATACTTGACAAAGCTCCTCCAGATTTACGGGAAAAAAATTATACATGGCAACTGTTTACACAGCCTGTGTAGTACCCTCTGTGACATTTAAATTAACTCTGACATATAAAATTGGAGTGCCTCTTTATGTGTGCCAAGTCTTAAAATAAACAAGACTGCTGCTTTTTTTTTATGTGTTTTTTTAAGAGCACATTTCTTCATTTTGCTCTTCCCCATTTCTCTTTCCTCAACTTACGTTACACAACTTCGGGTCTTGGCGCAACAGTAATTTATGTCTATGCAGAACCAATAAGAGAAAAAGAGAAGCATCGTTTCAGGTAGAGTATTACAGCACTTAAACACTAACATCCACACATAAAATTTATGAGTTCTCTGAAACCACTAAGAGACATCGATATCAAACTTCAAAATCTGTTGTGACGCCATAAGGATGAAGAACTCGCAGCCATGACAGCAGTAGTATGCTACGCATGCACAACACTTTACATGCCAGAGTTCACCGAGGCTGACATACAGGAGCTCGCACGCATGCAGACACACACACACACACACACACACACACACACACACACACACGCACACATCTTGCTGCTGTGCTGCTCCTCGCATCTCATTTCACCCTTTGAGACACTTTAATATTTGATTCCTCTTAAACAGCTTCAAAGTCAGAAAAATGTCAGCGATCCCATATATAGTTCATGCTTGGAGCTACAACATACCATGCTTACATTGCAGGAAGTGTTCCAAACCATAGTGCTTTACTGTCACATCAAACAGAAAAATTCTAGTTGTGTTCGCATCAGTTTTATAAAAACTCCTGTATGACTCAACATGACACATGTGGTGACATCGGAACTTGACTTGGGCAACCTGAGCAGAATTTAAAAAAGAAAATAAAGCTCAGTTTTGAATGTTTTGGCCGTGCTTGAATGATGGATCTGCTGGCAGGTTCGAAAGGTTAAAGCCCTCCACCACATGAAAATGCTAAATTCACACTCAGACACTCACTGGCTGCCTGCACTTCACACCCTATTTACACAAATACACACTGAATGAAACATGTGCACAAAGCTTCGGGCGAAAAAGCCTTGTGATATTTTGCACATTATTAATATCACAGTCAAAGTGAGTGTCCAAAATATGCTTCAAGTGGCTTTGTGCTTGGAAAAGTCCTTCTTGCAGGAAATTAGAGAGCGGCTCTAAGAGCATGGACAAGGCTGCAGGGTTTTTTTTGGAACCAGCTTCTGTAGCATGCACACACACACACACACACACACACACACACACACACACACACACACACACACACACACACACACACACACACACACACACACACACACACACACACACACACACACACACACACACACACACACACACACAACATGAGGTCTTACCTCAGTTAAATGCCTGAGCCTAGTCTTTTCCCCTGCAGCGCAGCACTAACAGAGCCGTCGACTCAGCTGCGATCGTCTCTATCAAACCCCTCTGTCTGCCTGACAGAAAATACGCTTCCACTCACAATCTATTCTCAGTAAACCTGCAACTCAATCTCAGCAACATTGCTCCCCACGTCGGGGTGGGCTTGCCAGGGGGGGGGTCCCTTTCTTTCTCTTCCGCCCATGGTGATGGAGGCAAGGCAGGGGGATTAAAGTGGCTCAGGACTGGTTCTGGAAATAGAAAACACGCTCCCACCCCTACAACACACACATGTGACCCTTCGCGGGTAGGTATGCCAGCTGTGTGTGCAGCACTATCATCTTGGGAAACCCCATTTGCGATCCTGCCCTCACGTACTGTCCGCGTGGGTCTTTTCTTTCCTCTTGTGGAAGGATTGGTTTTCAAACTTTTTTACAGAGGAAACAAACGGCGTGCATTTAACATCAAGGACTGGAAATGTAGGACATAAGATTCCCCGCAGTGCGATGTACAACACAAAGTGTGAATTACGTACGTGGTTTCGTGCGCTGCAGGTTGCATAACATGTTGTGGAGGACATTCGATTGGTACATCCAGTACGTTGGGGGTCTCTCTCTCTGCTTGTGGGTGTCAGATTCTACACAGAACTGATATATGTGATTATATGTCCTGTGCCACCCGCTGCTTTCGGCAGACTGCTGGGATATGCAAACATGTAAAAAGGTGAAGCATTAATAGATCTTCAGAGGCACAATTCAGCTGTGAAAAGACGCGGGTGCAGCAAACGGTTGCCATAGAGTGTCTTGCGTGGAGAAATGGATGCATTATAAATCTAGGGTCTGGCTTTTTTAAATTTTTTTTTTATTTTTATAGATTTTGTAAAAAAGGGAGTGGACCCCTGTGGACCTAGAACAACAAACAGCATGCCTGAAACCCAAAAATATTCAGTTTACAAGCAGACTTAAAAAAACACATTCCTGGAACCAGCAAATGTCTGGCAATTATAAAATTGTGAAATCCTGTTGTTACTGTGTTGTCATTTTAACACTATATTATACAGTAATTCAACATTTAAAATACTTTAATAAACAGATCATCAATGATGCAATGATCATTAATACAAAAACTATTGTTAACCAGCTTGTTTTAACCAAAGAATGGCAGCAGAGCAGCTCCTATGAGCTCTTAGTATGCGATGACAACACACATGGTGATGAAAAGAGGAAGAAAAGGCTCTTCAAGCTAGTGAACAGAAGAGAAAGAAAAAATAAATCGTCTTTAGCTTTAAGACGGGCTTAGTTTGATTCAGAAGGTGCATCTGGATTCCCTTATTTGATCTTTCCTCGCTTGAACTGGAAGTCGTTCCGGTCCGTCGTCCTGCAGGCGGTCTCAATGCGCTTATTTCTGCTCCGAGTAGCGAGGAAACATGGCCGACACGCTCTCCCTTATCAGAAATTAGTATTAATCAGTTGCTGATTGGGGGCGGGAGCTGGTCAGACTAATCTGACATCTCAACATCACTGATTGTAGACAGACTACAAATTAAACTCACTTCCAAGTTTCATGTGTGATTTGTGTTCTGATCCACCATCTACTTCAGAATCTGTGCTAATTGGTGGTCTGATCAACCACAACAACAAAAACATAAATGACTTGCTTTGTTAATTAGAAAGATGTTTGTTGCAGCTGGAAGAGCTGTGAGCTGCGATTTCCCCAGTTAACCTTTATTATGGACAGAATTAAATTAAAGGCGAATCTGTCCTCTGGTGAAAAAAACACTTTAACCACATTTTTATATACGGCTGAACATTCCTGAGCATTTGCAAGATAAGATGCAAGTGAGGGGAAATGTGGATGCAATTAGTTGGGACGCACCTAGAGTTTCAGGGCATAGGCCTGCTCTGCTCATAAAGACACTTCAAAAGGAGACGTCAACTCCTAGCATGCCTCTTTCTCAATGCCAAACACCCGTGTTTTCCAGTTCAAGGGCAGCAAACTCCGATCTCTACAGTATTCTCTCGAAAAACCCTTAAAGAATTCCTTCACAAGGCTTTTTCATTATGCAATGGCACAGCGTGGCCAGGAACACTGTGTTCCTCTTCACAATCCCCTGTTATGGATCCCATTTACTGAAACAGAACTGCACTCTGCCTGGGAACAGTTCACGTTTGCAACTTTAATTTACCTTCAGCTTCGAGGTAAGGAGCCAGAACTGTGCAAGATGTGAAGAGCAAGAAAGTGTGAGCGGATGGGATGTGAAAAACCTCCGTTGACAGGAGACGACACCTAACCCGCCCCCCCCCTCAGAGGTGAGGACATGCATCAGGTCTTGATGTAACCTATAACGATAACCCTGCACCACCTTTCACCTCTGACACCTCTTGACAATTGCTTCCTTCTAAAAGCAAACTTATCTCAGCAGAGGTTCTGGAGGAATGAGAGTGCACTTTCTTCTTCTTCTCTGCACCCCCCACGGTTTGTGAGTCTTATCTGGACACGTATCGGCAGAGATGGGGGGGGCGGGGGGGATCGGGTTTCACACAGGGGTTGTGTTGAGGGGCCTGCTTCCCTGTGGCCTTCAGGGCAAATTCACAGTGAGACACCCTTTGGGATCAATTACAACGCGGTCATAAATTTGAGAAACACCTGTTTGAATGACACACAGTAACTCAAAAGGAGCACAAATCAACAGAGGCTTGGGTGTGAGCGTGCATACAGTATTTAAAGTAGTCTGCCGCAGTGTCAATTTAAAGTCACATCTTTACAACCCAACACAAATTATCAACAAATTGCTGTCAAAATAGCTATCTGCAAAAACACAAACAGCTTTTGTTGCCCAAATTTTTAAAAACTTTTTCGTCAGGTTTAAATTTTTAGATATGATTTTCACTACATACTTTTGAGACTTACAGTATGTGGTTTCACATTTTATAAGGGCATTGGTAACTGGAGAGAAAGATCAACCAAGAGGAGTATTTTACTTATGCATTACTATAGCTTATGAATGATCTGTAAGTGAATGCATTACTTATTGATGATAATAAAGTCATTAGTGAGAACTAATAGGTCCTAAGTAGGACTCCTTGCAAAATAGTGCTCATCTCTATTAAAATACTGTCTCTATGGCCCCTCATGGTGGATGGAACTCCATGGAAGAACATTATTCTAGACAGCTCGGAGGTTTCCAGCGTTCACCCCATGCTGCGCCACACCAGATAAAATGAATCATCGCCAGCTTTGCGAGCGCGTGTTTTGACAGAAACTTTTGTTCGAGTGAAAAAAAAGGACATTAAGACTATCAGTGGAATGAAAGGCAGCGAGCCTTACAGCGGTGACAGGGGAATATGCGCGGGGACTTTCAGCTGTTGTCTCTCCTCAACGTGGCAGCGGCTGTTCGCGTGGTGGAGTGTTTTCGGCATCCGCGGGAACGCGTGCACACAGGGGCGGGTCTGCAGCACGCGTATGCACATCTTTTATTTTTGGTGTCTCCTGTGTGTGCATGCGGGTGTTCGCTCCTGCATGCATGTGTGATAGATTTGTGTGTTTCGCCTTTGCAGCATGCACACCTCTTTATGGCTTTGTGTATGTTTGGATCAGCGGGCCTCACAGCCTTAAAGTCACTGTCCTCGCACTTGGCCTTTTCCAGCTTTCAGAAGTCTCCTCACTATATACAATCTTCCCTTGAATCTTTTTTAAGAATTGTAACAAAATCAAAGTGATTTAATTGTCAATTAACATTGATTGCACAATAGAAAGTGATATCTCATCCTGTTTATCCAATGTGACTCACGTAACTCATCACTTGTATTGTAGGAAATATGGAAATATCAGTGGTGATATTTAAATGTCTCAATTTGTCAAAACAACATTCACAAAAAAACAATGATATTCTATTGACAATGATACAAAAATGGAGAAAAACAGAACCACCCGTCTGCACATTTTTAAAAAGGAACAATACATTTTCTTTTTGCTTTCTGGTCTCTGTTGCTGTGCTTCCGACTTGACAGGTGTCAATCACAGTAAACTAAAAAAAATGTGGTGAATGTCGAACCTCACCATCTTGTACATCAAAAGGCTGTGAACTGTTTTTTTTTCCTCCCCCAAAACCTATTTGACACATATTTGTCATCTTTATGACTCTATTAGAAAACTATTTTTTTGTTTTCACTGCATCACACGCAAGTACAGTAACATGGATCTATATCAATATGATGTGTCTATAGTGAGTAATCTGAGAGTTATTTTGGTTACTTAACTAACAATGGCACTCATTTTCTGTTCACAGATCAGAGCTGTGAAGAAAAACATGCCATTACATCTCAGAGGTGCCTATAGTGTACATGTCTGTCCACAGACAGGGTTGAGTTGCCGTAAGATCACACCACCAGATGCAATTAAAGCCCTACGGGGATTATTTGACGCTTTAAAATAAATGTGTGCCCCCGAGGCATTTGAGCCGCCAACGTCTCGTCTACATTAAAAGGCTGCGCTCTGAAACCTAAGACTAATGTTACGCTTTCCTCCCCATATAGCCGCCACCTTCTAAAGGTCTCGTCTCCTGTGTGGCCCCCCACACATGTCGGGACACACACAGGCCCCGGCTCTCAGTTATATGGCCTACGGTCTCTTTCAACAAATGAAGGAGGCCCCAAATAGTGAAGGGAAAAAAATGCATAAGAAGAAGACAAAACAAAAAAAACTGTGACAGCTGAATCCTTTTTCATTTCCACAACATTAGCTCCTTTTACTCTTCTAACTCGGTTTATTTCTCTCTCTTTTTTACAAACTGATCCTCATAATGTCTTGCAAATGTTTTAAAATAAAAGGGACCTCGACTGCAAACTGCTGGAACAAATGTTCTAAATGTTGTGCTTGCAACCTTCCTAAAAAGAATTTTAATATAGAAAAACAAAGAAGAGCAGAGCAAACTTCTGGTAAAAGCACAACTAGATGAATTCTGCACATTTGTTAGACTTTCTTACACTACCAATACTTGGGGGAGGTAAACGCTTCTAATTGCTACCTGGAGACAGCTTTGGCAAAAAAAAAAATCCTTTCCCCCACCCATTTGAGGGTTGATTGACGTTAGAGAAGCTGAAGTGTTCTCCAGGGAGCCTGCACACAGCCTCATTGTGCAGCCCTGACGTCATGCAGAGAGACTAGAGCGAGGTCCATCAGAGCGGCGCGGCGGAATGGACCTTTATAACTCACACACAGGAAGGGGCAGAGGTCCGCTACTCTCTCTTTACTCTCGAGCGTTGTTGTGTTTTCCTAGTCTCCTAGTGACCCCCCCCTCCCTCCCCGTCTAAACAGGCCGTACGCGAACAGGCCATGACATCACGGCCGCGGCTCATTTATTGCTTATTGAAGCACGTGTTCCATTTCTTGTGAAACATTTACACCTTCATTTCACGCTGACGTTCTCCTCCCGCGTTGGACTCCAGAAACACTCGCGCTTTTATTTGTGTTTTATAAGGCAGACTTAGAGACACTGGAGGCCTGTTGTTGGTTTTAGGATCCTTGAGAAGATTCGAGTGGGCGAGCGCAGAAGCCGACGGGGTACGGGGCTGAGCCGCAAAATGGAAAAAATGGGAGGCAGCAGTGGTCCAACGATAAAGAACCCTCCCCACAAAAACCAACATCCAGACAACTCCAGCCATTGTCATTGGAAGTGTAAAATGTGTTCCACCCCTGCGTATAATCCCTTCCAGCTGCTTGGAGGGCTGCGGTGTCTGTGATCCGGGGATGGACGGTATTGTCAGTGAGTTCAAACCCACAGACACGACCACTTTTATAGGTCTAATCCTAATGGCTGCGGCCTGGCGCTGTCCCCCCTGACCAGACAACCGGGGAGCCGTCTCGCCATCTTCTCCTCTCGTACAGCTCCAGAAAAAAGAAAATTATTACAGCAAAAGCAGACACAAAGTAGATGTTTTGCTGATGGTGTGTCAGAGCAATGCAGACTTGCATAACAATAATATTAATAATTTGCAGAACGGATATAGTGCGACGCTCCGATCCGACCAGACGGACTTAAACGTTTCTCCCTGAAAGGAAACGCCGCGCAGCCACGCCGTGTCTGGGTGATCGGAACAGAGCTGAAGGGGAAGTACTGTTTCTGGAGATGTAAGAATTGGCCGATGATAAATCAGCGTCTCTGCCTTTACATGTGGTTTGGCTTTCGCTGGACGCAGGATTCCAGTAAGAATGGGAGTTTTTGTTCGTCCCGTCTCCTGCTTTCATCATGTTGTCATTCGTGCCTTTTGATGTAGAGGATGGTTACAGCTCATTGTTTGTGTTTTTTACGGATTTTTATTGAAAATTACACAGGTTTTTTTTTTCTGAAGGACTTTCATCAGGACCTCATGCTTCCATCTGGAAGTTGTATTTCTGTAGTTTACAGTAAACAAGGTCTTCTTGTGATGGGGACCACTTAGGAAAAATATCCATTATCCAGTAATAAAAAGTGAGGACAGAAATGATTATTTCATACCACCAACCAGATTTTCTTAAAGCTCATCTTAGTCTTTTTGTTTGTTTTGCTTTCTTTGGTTTTAATCATAAAATCAGTCATAAAGCAATGAAAGTTCAACAGGATTTTCTGTATGTGAACACAAGAGGCTCAGTAAGACTATACCTTATTTTATGTGGCCATGGGAGTGATTTGGGATTTTTTGCCAATGTGTGTGCCCTATCACGGCTTCAAGGTGTGTGTGTGTGTGTGTGTGTGTGTGTGTGTGTGAGTGTGTGTGTGTACAGTATGTGTTGTTACCATGGGCGGGGGTCTTGTACTGGAAGGTTAAAGCGTGAATTGGCTGCGCTGTGACCTTGTTCCAGTCAAGAAAGCAGCAAGGCAGCTGGGTGCTAAGAGCAAGTGGCACACGCCGTGTGACTCAAATCACATCCCATCAGACCACGGGGTCGTGCCGCCGCCTTTAACCTCCAAGTCACGCTCCCACGCCATGACTGAGCCACAGTCAGCAGCTGCAACAGGCCCAGCTATGCAAATGTTCAAGGATAACGGCTTAAAACCTCAAAACTAAGTAACTGTCACATTTAGGGCTGGGCATGATTCAGAAACTCTGGTGTGCACGCGACGCTGAAGGTATGGTTGAGCAGCCAAAAACACAAACTACTAATACCTCACTTTGCAGAATTAATACTGTCCTTTTTTCTGCCAGCCAAGTCAGCTAAACTCGTAGAATGCATTACATGTTGTCCACAATTCGAAAGATATAATTAAAATAGAGAATCAGCAAACATTATCAAGACTCCGATCAACTATTCTATATCAATGTTCAGTACTTGACAGTTTGCAATACTATGAAAATGAATGTGATGTTCACAGAATTGCGCTTCAAGGTTAAAGTATTGAGGATCAAGGTTAATATAGAGTATTTTCTTTTTTTAAACAGGAGAGGAATTGTAAAAACTTTTGATACTGAATGCAATCCAGTTTTATTTTTGGTTCACTACCATTAATCTATAATGAATATAGATAGCATTTATTAAAAAAAGCTGGCAGTGGTCATTTTCTATTCCGTATACAGTATTTTTATGGTTGCCAGTCTTAGCCCATTATACCAGCTGGCTTCCTCTGGTAAATAGCATATACTATTACAACTGTCATTGCCAACAGTAATACACTAAATAGCTATTACCTGCTTTTTATATGGCTGTTAAAACTTTCAGGACCGGGAAAGAGGCAGTAAGAAATCATAACATAATAATTCACACTATTCAGGATACCCATAATGTATACTATATTATTAAACAAACACTCATTTTAATCAAACAAGACAAGATTAATTGCATTCGACCGTAACGTTTTCTATCTAAACATCCAACCTGCACAGAGGATACGCTGAACAGATGAAAGTGAATTTAAAATGTGAAGAAGAATCAGAAAGGAGAAGAGGGGGAGGGGGAGGGAAGGGGCTTTCTAGCAATGAAAGATTCCGGCCGCTTCCTGCAAGTGTCCCTAATCCACTCTTAACTCCATTACATATGGGACATTTTCGTTCAGGAGGTGGCGTTAAGCTCAACAATAGCGAGGAGAGCCCATCCCGAATAGCGTCACGTTGCCGACTTTACCACAATTATTAGCAAACACAAGAAAGGGCAGCCACCACAATTTGGGGGGAAACAATTTCAATTTTAGATATGGCTCCAGACAGAAACTGGGCCACTGCAGGCTTTGATGTCTTAATTGTGTGTGTGTGTGTGTGTGTGTGTGTGTGTGTGTGTGTGTGTTTTAATACCAGAGAAACCGAGGCTTACTGATGGAACAAAAAAAAAAAAACAGACAGACAACAGAGACGGAGAGGCAGCGAAAGAAAAGAGGAGATGACGTGAAAGAGACAAGGAATGAAAAAAAAAACAAAAAAAAAGATAGAGGACGGCCACAGAGAGAGGAAAAAGAACGAGAGGAGAGCAAACAGAGCGCGATATGGTGGGAGAGAGCACAGCAAATATGCCTCAGATATAGAAGAAGGAGTGACAGCGCTGCAGTGCTGTGGAATCCTAGTTGAATGGGCCTTGATTAACTCTGGCACGAGGTCAAAACAGGGCCTGTGTGTGCTGGAGCCTGGCGACTGTAATTTGCACTTCTGAGACATGCGATACTTTTGTAAAAAGATGATACACAGCCATTTTTCTGATTAGTTTATAAGGCAGCTGTATTTTTTACATATTTGTTTGTTTATTAACATCATTCTGTAGATCAGCACTAAAACCTGAGTTGACAGCCAGTAACACAGTAATGGAGAAAACACAATGAAGTGATTACAACTTGCATTCAGACTCACGTTCTTTATAATGTACTTTATGTCGATCAAGGTTTCTCCATCATGTGCTTCTGTGTGCATGTGCCACAGCTGCGTGTGTGAAATGAATGTGTGATTTGACATTGTGTACGCTGCAAACTCAATGTTACAATCTATATTCAATAGGCCTCAAGTTGCCCGAGGAAGTGAGTGACCTTGAAGACGCAACACGTTTGGCGTACACGTGGATGTTCCTGAGAGCATTGGCGGTACAGTGTGTATGCTTCCTAAAAGCGCGCGTTCTGCGTCTGTTACAGGCCTCACCTGGGGGCTGACGCTGGGGCCATAGCCCATGCCGGGCGAGTTCATGGAGTGGGGTCCCATCGGCGAGCTGATGACGGAGAAGGGCGAGGCCAGGCCGTTCATGGGCGAGCTCAGCGTGCTGATGGGAGAGTGGAGCGAGCCGGACGGCCCCATGGACGTCGGGCTGAGTAGGGACGGGTGCATGCCCCGGTGGGAGGTGGGCGAGCCGAGGGGCGAGGAGGTCACGTGGCCTGACGAGTCTGTGCGGAGAGAACACAAAGAATACAAATTGGAAAAAAGCATCTCAAAAGAAACATATAAAGTTATATTCCTCATCTTTGCAGAGACATTTAGATTATTTCTTAAAAAGGGGCGTCTCTACGCAGCTAATTTGATTTTTTTTCTCCCCCTTTCCCGTCAATCGTTGGCACCAAGAGAGCAGCACATCTGGGGAAGTGTGAAAGCGAGCGTTGCATTTGAGCACAGTCCAGGAAAATTGACAATTCGGCGAAAGCACACTCATGAGACAGTTAAAATCTGGCGAAATTTGTGGAAGAAATATAAGAGTCGACTCGGGCCATCTTATGTACTTAGTTGTGTAAGCCTTTTCACACACTGGTTCTTTCCCTCAGTGAAGAGTGTTATCTCTTCACAAGTGCTGCCCCGAGGGATCTCATAGAACAGGATGTATATCTATAATGCATGTGACTGATGAGTGGGCTAGTGGTCCCGAGAGAATTAAAAAAAAAAAAAAAGACGACCTTGCACCACAGCTGGGGGCGAATCTGCAGCGAGATTGAAGTCAGGGAGAGTGATAAGGATAAGGTCATGTGTCTGAGAGCTCCTGTGCTCCTTCTCCCCCCTAAATCAGCCCCGCTCTTAACCTTGAACACGCAGGCATCGTCCCATCAGCTGTCAACACAGAAGATATGGGTCTGGGCAGGAGCGTGGGCAAAGAATTTGGTGACAGGGTTGTATGTGCACTGATAACAACCCCCTCCCTCCCGTCTAGTCTTTCAACACAGCATTTCTCTCTCTCTCTCTCTCTCTCTCTCCCTTTCTCGCTTTTCATTTATGACTATCTCTGTCTTTCCTTCTGTCCTCCTTATTCCGTCTACTGTACATTCTTGAAGAGGAATCACTCGTGTTTTAGCCCCTTTTTTTTATTTTACTACCTTACTTTATGGAGTAAAGTACTTTATGGACTCATGGGTGGGTGATATTTAAATTATACACCATGAGATGACATAAATTCATCAACCTTGAGTCGGTGTATCATCGGATTTAGCCGGATTTCACGGTGATATGATGAAGTACCTTAACATTCCCATCTGGTTATTTAATCCTTTAACTGTCTCTTAATTCAATTTCCAGAACTGCTTACTATACTGTATAAAATCTATAAAAATATATATATATAAGCATCCTGGCCATGGTCAAGATGAAGACGTTTAACTAGCTGGCCCGCGCTGTGCATCAAAACTGCATCAAAACCTATACACGGTTTGGCTCGAGTTTAATCACCTGTTTGAAAGTCCTCCGCCGGAGCACAGCTGTCAAACGTTCTTGCTGTCAGCTGCCGCCGGCACAGCCGAGTTATCAACTTGATAAACTAAACTAATGACCAGACCCCGAAGGAACAACACGCCAATGGCTGGTTTTAACGTTTCTTTTTTTATCTATCTGGAGAGGAAAAGAAAGAAACCCAGACTTGTGGACTAGACTATCTCCCTTTGCTTAATCATAGCTAGGTTCTGTCCTATTTACTGCAGTAGTGAGGATTGTTACAAATGCATTTTTACCTTATAAGATAAGGTATTAGTGCTTCTAAAAAACTGTTGGGTCTTTGTCGCAACATCATGCATCTAATCCATTTAACGCACAAACACTCATTGATAAATACTTGTTTCTATACTGTGATATAGAAATTCATCTGAATCAGCCCTAGTGTGGACCGCTTAGCACCTCTCATAGGTACTTTATTCTAACAAACACCCAAAAATATTTTAACACCACCACTTTGCTCTTTTTGCAGCTGGAATATCGACGTGTTATGTAAGAAGTGAGAGAGTGGCTTGTCTATCACGCTGCCATGTTTCATAAGTGACCAGCTTCCTCTGTTTGGATTGCTCAACTCGATGACAGCCCAGTGTCCAGTTAGAGAGCAACCTTCCTGTAATGTTCTGTCTCTGTCCCAGCTGACGCGGCAGCATTTTTTTCTTCTGCGTGTCTGTGTGTGTTCTCTGCGGGGGATTGCTGCCGTCTTGTGAACAGGACAAAAAGAAGAAGGGGGGGGGGGGTGTCTTTGCATCTTTCTCCCATGTATAAGCAGTTCTCAGAGCGACAACCCAACTGCCAGCTCAGCCAAGCAAAACACTTCCCTGCACATCCTGCTTGCCTCACAAGCACTTCCTGTGAGCGCACACACACACACACACACACACACACACACACACACACACACACGCACACACACAGACAGACACACACACGCAGGCCCTGTCCTTTTGAAAACAAACACACATCCTTCTTAATAAAAGGACTAACAACAGCTCTGCATCCAGATGTATTAGTTCAGTGTTTAATCCTCTGACTGATACCCCCGCAGCTATCTTTCAATTTACATTAACCCCCCCCCCCAACCAAACTAAGATGCACCCACACAAATAATTCCCCCAAAAAAATATGATAAATTAAAATAAAAGCTCTTTCCTGAGCCACCAGCAATTCCTATCATAACCGATCTCCAATTGGGTTTTAATTCAGGCAGATACATTAGGGTTGGCTGTCGTTTTCTCTCCTATATTCATTACTCATGTCTCTCTCTGAACCCCCTTTCTTTTTTTGGGGGGGGTGTAAAAGACCACAGCAGAACATTCACTAAAGAAACCATCCTCTCTGATGTCCGTTTCCTTAGATGAACATGAAGCCCATCGTGTAGCTATGTGGTGACTGTAAATGCTCTTAATTGCCGTAAGCCCTCAGAACATATATGTATCACAGCAGAAAAATGTGTGTGTGTGTTTGTATGCGCGTGTATGTTTATTCTTGCCAGTGTAGGATTACAGCAGGATGAAAAAGGACTCTGTCCTAATCCTCCCCAGAGAGGAGAGGAGAGAAGAAGGAGAGGAGAAGGAGAAGTGAGGAGAGGAAATGAAGAAAAGAGAGACGGCGGAGTTAAAGGCAGGACGCGCAGGATTCATGAAAAAATGAAATGAGTGTGTTCCCATGCAGTATAACTGTCACACTGGTACTCCTGCCTGTATTTCATCTTATACCTCTTACTTATCAACCTGTTGAACTGGAACGTGGAACTCGATTTTACATTTACAGCCCGGAGCAGACGCGGCGCAAGCTGGCGAATGGTTTGCACTACCTGCCTGAAAAGAAAAGCATGAAATAAACACGCTTTGAAAGATAAGATAAGAATGTGGATAAGCAAATCGGCGAGGAGGAGGAGGAGGAGGGAGTACGAATTATTGCTGCATCCAAGAAATGAGTGGCAGTCGTCCAGGTCGCGCTGCGTGCCAATACAGAAAGGTTGACTCATGTTTTGATAGGGGATAAAAAGTGCTTCTGAGTGCTGGGAGCGTGTCATTCACAGCCTCCGTCTGTCAACTGGCCTGGATCGCCAGGCACACACAAACACAAGTGACAGCTACAAATAAGCAATTTAGGGCCCATCTTATTGGCAGGCACCGAGAAGACTTCTCCACTTACTGCTTCAGGACGCCGTGCAACCATCTCCTGTTTCTAAACAACGCTTCCCTTCGCTCCTGCCTTTCTCGCTTCTTTGTTTTGCCAGGTGTGATTACAGAGGAAATATTCCAATTTGTCTTCTGGTTATTACCGGCATGTTAGGAATATGATAAATGGAGGTTTGAGGTGAGAACGGATGACAAATTACAGCTGTGTGTGTTCATCTGGGTGCTTGGAAAGCAAGCTGCTGTGTGTTTTACTTTCTGACAGGTGGTTTATTTCAGGGCGGTTAACCGACGACTGTCCCTCCAGTAAAACCACTCCGTTCGTCATTTGTTCAGCGGCAAAAATAACACAAAGTTGCTCAGGTTTAGTGAGAAGGAAAGCTAAATGAACTTTAGCACCTTTGCCATGGAAAGATGGGATTGGTTGGCTTCAGTCTTTTTTTTTTTCTTTTCAATAATGCTATAATCAATACACAAAATACTGGATTGTTTTTACATCAATACTTACACAGTCAACAAATGTCAACAATTCAAAGATAAATTTTACTTTCCACCAATGTGTTTTGATGCACATTTCAAAGTATCACGTTAGAAAAGGTTAACAGGAATGTCAGTTTTTGTTAAATCATCCCTCATTTCGCAAAAATGTTTTTTGACACTCTTGAGGTGTGAGATGCTTTGTCAGCTTCAACAGCTTTGTCAAATAATTCTGATGCAGCAAAAATTCTGCTGTCTGCCTTTTCCAATTAAGTCTCGCAAGAATAATACTAGCTGTCATAAAAAGAACTATCAAATTTAGCCAATTGAAACAAGAACTAACGACCTCTCTCCGCTTTTCTCTCATAGATGACTGGTTTTGGTTTCTGGGCTCACAACCTCTACGTCTTCTACCCTGTTTGTTGCAGCCATGCTTAACGTAGACTTTTGACAAAACTGCTTTGCGTGATTGAATACAGTGAATCAACTCACGGCTTGTTATTTAATGGCAGTATCTCATAAACTAATCTAATACCTATGGTGGCAATCTAAACAAAGCCTCTGAACTCATGTTGCATCTGCTACCTGACATATTCAGTATACATGGCCCGTGCACAATAGTCTGATCCTAAGAGCCAATTAAGCTCCTAAAAGTGTCATTTACTTATTTTGGCCTGTTTTCTCACCATACACACACGCCTACAGCATGCATTGGCTGACAGATGCTTGTTTTTCCACTCAGCGGCATCAACTCTTCTTCTCTATTATTCATCTTCCACAAAGTGCCACAGCCGAGATTCAGCAAAAACAGAAAAGTAGCGTGCATAAATCACATGTTTCTGTCCAATAGCTATAATCATAAAAACAATGAAATAAGATAATGCTTTGGGGAGGATGCATACAGCAATGCCAGTTTTAGGTTAATACCCCTATAGCTCCTGTCCAATCCCACATCCCCCTGAGACTTTGGTTAGATCTTTCACTGCAGCACAAACACGCATGAATACACACAAACAGCAACAATGTGGATCCAGGATGGCTTCAAGCAGATCCGTGCGCAGACAATGGGTTTCCTATACCACCCTGCTGGCAGCGGGTCGGCCGCGGGATGACGCCATTGGTGGCGTGGCGGCAGCCAGGAAAAAAACGGTCATTTCAGGGATCGACTTTGGAGTAAATGAATAATGAGTCACTCGCACCTACGCCACGGCGCATTAGCAAACTGCGGTTTTCTTGTGGGCGCTGCCTGTCATGCGTACCACCCCCCCCTGCTTTTTAGTTTTGTTTTTTTTTTTTTTTCTTGTTGATTTGAGGCGACAAGATTTTTTTTTTTTATTATTCACAGGGACCTTTAGGAGAGGCAGGTGAGTCAGCTTTGAAGTGCACGGAGCCCCGGTGCACAGTCAGGATGAAACACCCATGATTAGCATTTCTCTGGATGTGTTTGGAGGAAGAAGAGAGGAGAGGGTAAAAAAGATTCTACAATAAAACCCAAGAGATTCAGGCAGTTGAGTCGAGAAAAAAAAAAAAAAAAACATAGCCCAAAATAACAGGAGTCACTCTAACAGCTTCATTTTTTACCGCTGATGTCTATATCACTATGACAACAGAATGATAATTTACTCAATCATCCATGAAGAATTGGATGACTATTATCAGCTTCTTGTTGTCATGACCATGCTCTGTGATACAAACTAGTGCGACTGCTGCATGAGTGCGTGTCTGCATGAGTGCGTGTGTGCGTGTGCATGTGTGTTCATTAATCTGGCAGCATGGCTCCTTCTGTTTTCCACTCCATAAACATACTAATCCGGTCCCTTTAGCGAACTTCCACAGAGTAAATATCCCAGTCTGATGTGTTTGCTCTGTGGCTGCAAGGTGTGTGTGTGTGTGTGTTTAGGGTGGGAGTTGTTGCAAGGGAGGGGTCAAAACTGCTTGATGACCTGCCAACAGGTGATGTAAAATATGATGAGGGTTGCTTTTGCAGTGCACTATAATACAAAAAAATTGTTTTTCGATCGACACACAGACAGACAACGCCCTCCCCTTTTTCTCTTACATGCCACATGGAGTATAATCTAAATAGAAATCATTCAAATTAAAATCAAATAAAAGTCTTACTTTCCCTAGTTGTGAACCACATCAACTCCAGCTGATCAATACCCCCTCCAGTACTGTGCTTTCTGTTTTCACTATGAGTATTTGAAGCTTCAGTGCATGTTGGAAATACAATAAATGAATCGATGAATACAAACAACACCCGTTGGGTATAGCCTCCTACTTTAGAGAGCTATTTCTGGTGGTGTTTCTGACATTACTCAGCCTGTGTGTAAGGTGCTTGTTGCACTTCTGAAGCCCTGACATCTCACTCCTGGCGTGAGCTGCTGTCAGCGGGTGTTGTTCATTTCACGCTTCACATTGGTTTATACCTGAACTTTTTACTTTAACAACCCTTACTTACTCATACAGATGTTCCTGTGGTCTTTGTGCACAATTAAAGGAGTAAATACTGTAACACTATGTGGATCCGTTTTCCCCCTCCTATTATTTCTAATCCTATACATTCACATTACAATAAGCAAGGCTTGAGTGCACAAAGCATCGTAGAGGGTGAGGGGATTTGTTTGAACGGCAGCACCTGTTAAAATAAAGATATGATCAGACAGAGAAGCTGTAACTACATAGGTGCCCTGGTGACAGCACAAATCAAAAGCAGTCCAGTCTCTCTACTGCCTGTTAAGGCCCCTATCTGCTGGCATCTGTGAACCCACTTTCAGAGTGAAAAGGAAAAAAAAAAGTAAGAGCAATAGAAACAGACATTAATGTGGGCTAAGTGGCAGAAAAGAACCAAAACAGGCCACCCGTAAGTTCACAGCAGGTGGGCCGCTAGCAACAATCATTTGATAAACAGTGTTGATATAACCCGATTC
Source organism: Eupleurogrammus muticus (assembly GCA_036785175.1). Lineage (NCBI taxonomy): Eukaryota > Metazoa > Chordata > Actinopteri > Scombriformes > Trichiuridae > Eupleurogrammus > Eupleurogrammus muticus. The sequence goes on along the minus strand of JAYKQN010000013.1, from coordinate 16,577,361 downwards.
TTTTTGCCCGCTGAAACAACTGCCCTCATTAAAGACTTAATTCTTTCCCTCCCACCTCCCCCTTTTTTTACTCTTTTCGGTCTCTCGCCGGCTCCCTTTTCACCCCCCCCCCCCCACATTTCAATTCATCGCCCTGACATCATGTGGACGAGAGCGCCGGCTACCGGGGCACGCCGGCGCCCTCTGTGACTCTTAAGTGTCTGTCGAGGCCGTGGAGCCGCGGCCGGCCGTGGCGAGCTGCCAGCTAAGCCACAGATTACTGGCGCTATTTGCTAACCGTGCCCCGACTGCCAGCGCTCTGATCCGCTGATATGGTCTAATTGTTCTCCTTAGCTCAGAGGTGATACACGTCACTCGCTGGGAGCTCGGGGCCGCAGCGCCGGGCGAGAGGAGGCCGAGCACATGTTGCTGGAAGTAGCAGCCTGGAAATACTTTAGCATCGTCCGACATGCAACTTGTCATGTTCGAGCCTGACTTATGGATTAGGCTGATCTGAAGGAATTCAGAGAGGAGCCAGTTTTGGCGGTGCGACGGGGGAAAATGAGGAGGACATGTGAGGAATCAGGTTTCCATTTTCTATATTATGATATAATAACAGCTTGTGTAAAGATCCAGTTTTTTTTTTTTTTTTTTGGAAAACAATCACCTCTCTTGGTACGCTTACAGAACTAATATTTCCATGATTTTGCAGTAGAAATGTTTTTATCCCCTCCAGTAACAATCTTTAAAGTCTTGGTTATTTACAACTTAAAGGTCACACATTGTACAACTTTCCTGGGTTTTATTTGAAGGTTGGATATCTCTAAAAATACACATGTATGCTTTTAATTATCATTTCAAACCATCTCTCGAGCTTCTCTTTGGACATCTAAAATGAACATAATGTTTTGCTTATGTCCCTTCATTATAAATGAAAATGTCCTTGAATTTGCTGGTTTAACGGCTGAGTTATTTGAGTGGTTGACTATATTGTTGTGACATCACAACTCCCGGTGGCTCGTTTCAGGTCACAGTTTCTGAATACATGCTGTGTGCATTTCTCATACTTGATAAGGATTAAACTTATTTTCATACTAGAATTACAGTAAAACAGCAGCAACCTTATGTGTCCTTGAATCTGAGTGGGCTCCAATAGATGTATCACCTAGTGTGCTTAATTTGTTCTACATATATTCACCTTTTCCATCAGGGGAAGCAACGGGATACAAAGAGAGTGAGAGGAAAAAAGACGACTCAGAACGACATGTAATCTACAAATGAATGGACAGCCGGCGTGGTGAATTAATCACACTGGTCTTGCTTTGGTCAGCGGGAGCAGAGACTGACAATAGCGTTTGATCAAAGACGTGGCATGGAGCGATGCTCAACCACCGCGGCCTGTGGAGGAGCCATCGGAAGAGGAGGATTACATTTACAGCCGATGCTCTTCTGCTCTTTTGTGAGGACGTGTTACCTTCTTGTAGAACCGCTGCGTCATGGCAAGAAGCTAAGTATCACGAAGTTACTCCAAGGTTGTTACAAAGGGACTTTTTAATGACAAAAACTGAATAAAGTTGTGATTTTTAGAGCCTTAAACTTATCTGGCCCTCTCAGTAGAATCTCTGCCACTAAGTAAACATGTCAGTTTCTTTTTTTCTATTATAGATTCAGATCTTCACGCTGTTGAGGCCCTCCGAGCCGATTCGTCGGAGACCTTTGTCTGAGTCTGAGTAACTGGGAAAAGTGCAAAGGCGGCTCGGAAGCTATGATTCATCGGGCTTCCTCTTTCGAGATGAAAATCACAACACAGGCCCTTATCTGGCTCGCTCATTGCCAAAACACACTTGAAGGCACACGGCCCGAGCGTATACATACACACGGAAACGCGGCGAGATAACCTGACTGCTACAACAGCAGCTTTGAGGAATCCGATGATCTGCTTTCGATTACGTTCACTTTTTTTTTTTTTTTGTCAGCCGTGTCCTCAAAAATTAAACTGGGCGTGATGAGGCATCTCAAGCAAGTGTCGGGTTACTGCAAGATTACCCCTCTAAAATGAAAACATTCGAAAGCAATAAGGCATGCTTGGTTGCTGGCATGTAAAGTACAACTAAAATGGCCTAACACGAGACATCTTTAGCAGATGTAGCCATGAAAAGCTCTGCCCAGACACCAGAGAAAAGCAAATTACACATTAACGCTGACACATAAATGAGCCTTATTATATTGATTATGTGCCCCAATTAATTGAAAATTTCTATAAGAATCTCACAATTACACACAGACATGTAAATGAGACAAAAAAGACGATGTGGAGGAGTGGAAGAGGAATTCATCTACTGGGCGTGTCCATCGCTTCTCTAAGTGTCTTCAGTGACTCAGTAGTCATAAAGCCATCAGTCTGCGGAGATTAATTATGCCATTTAGCGCGGAGGAAAAACAAACTGTCCCTTCCCTGTGGTGACATCGGGATGAGGAATTTGCCACTTGATGGCTTGTTCAGAGGCAGGGGGGTGATTGATGATTTCCATTCGCACCGCGGAAACACACCGAGACGCATGAAACAAAGTTGAGCGTGTGGGAACGTTTACGTGTGATTTACACGCCCGTTCCAATTTGTGCAGGATGAGACAAAAGAAGCCGGTTCACGTTTAAGGTTTTGGGACCCTGAAATAATATCAAGGCCATTTGTTTCCAGCACAAAGCTTGAATTTATTGACTATATCACAAGCCTTTGAGACCCCTCTTTCACTCTCTTTCATTTTTTTCCCCGTCTGATTATTATTCTCTTCCTTTTGTTCTAGGCGGTGAGGTGCTGGTCTGTTTGTAATGAAATCCAAATGTAGAAGGTTCTGACTCCTGGGCCTGATTCCTTCCACCCTCCCCCCCTACACACACACACACACACACACACACAGACACTTTTTGATAAAAATGAAGGTAAGAAGGCAGATGGGCAGAAGACCGATCAATAGATCAAAGGACACATAGAAAGAGCGATACATGCAGAGATGAGAGAGATTCAGATACGCAGCGCAAGGAGGAGAAATCCTGAAAAAGTCTCTCGGAGAACGCTGGAGACCCTGGGGGCCAGTGAGGGGATGAGATGGGAGGTGGGGGGCGCTGCGATGGGAAACTATGTGTCTACGTGCTGCAGGAAGAGGCCTCGTGAGCCGGGGGAGAACACACGCGCCTCACTTTGGGGGGGTTAGAGGGAGTTGTATGTCCTGGAGAGTGTGTTTGTGTGTTCTGTGTGCGATTGTCACTGGAAGAAGAGTGAACTTTGGATCGATGCATCAGTCCGCTGCAAACAAATAACACATAATCCTGCAGGGCGGAGATCGGAGGAACGCCGTATTCCAAGATAAACAAACAAAATCATGAAAATATAGTTGCATTGACTGATTAGGTCTAACCTCGGCCCCCCCCCCTCCTGATTCCACATAGACGGTCTGTCCAGTACACACAAAATCAATTAACTTTTGGCCCATTATCAACAAAATAAGTCACATGGACAACTCAAACAGCTTGTGTCAACAGCGCAGCCTCATTCCGCTGAATGCTCGGTCTGAAAAGCATATTTGGTTCGGCTGGAAAGTTTCACACGAGTTTTCTTACTAAACGCGCTGCGAGAAAAATCACCTCACCAAATGTGTGTGTTATTGAGTCCTGGAGCTGGTGTTTTCATAAAACTTGTGAAAAAAAAAAATCGAGAGCTGTTGCCAAGGCAAACTTTTCTGGTGAAGGCGAATCAAGGCTCAAAAAAGTGTGACAAAAAACAAATGGACACTAGAATAAAGACAAGTATGTTCAGTTTCTATTAAAAAACCTTGTATCGTAGAAAAGTGACATTTTAATTGCGTTTTGATTATTAAAGGTCTAGATGTTAGCATGCAACTATATAGTCACTGTCATGCCCCCACAATTACAGCGCTTGAAACCGGTCAATCAGAGGGAATGTTCATTAAAACTAAGGAGACAAACCAAAATGCTAAATTTCTCTCAACAAAAAGAAGCAAGCGAGTGATGATGTAAAACATTGTTAAGATAAAAATGGAAATATATTGTGTTAATCACGGGGTTAATAGAAACCAAATATACTAGTGATGGGAGCTGCTGGACGTACATCTCTTTATCTACATCTTCCCCTCCTATCCTCTCTCTCTCCTCTGTCTCCTGTTTCCTTCAATTTCTTTCCACATCTCTCCCTGTGCTTCCACTGCTCATCAGAGGGGACTCCCCAGAGGTGGCGGATAATCCCGGTTTTGCAGCGCGAGTCTTTCATGTCCTGGGAAGACGCGCTGGTGAGAGATACCTGCCTCGGCTCTCCGGTATTGCAGCAGCGCCGGCTCTTTTGTACGCTCTGCTTCTGGATGCTTCTGAGGAGCCCCGGGAGGAAAAAAAGGTCGCTTCAGAGGAGCGTGGTGCAGCTCCGCCGTGGCTCAAAAGTTTTGACTCGAAAGCTCACAAGGGTATTGTGCTCCTCAAAGAGGAAAAAAATGATATTTTTCAATAGATAGCTTGCCCCTGTGCCCCTGAGATCCAACCTTTATATCCACGTTTACAGTCAGAAAGACAGCTGTCCTGTTCCTTCACACCACGACTTAATGCACCATTAAACAGACTTTTACTCGAGTGTTTGATGAACCACCTTCTATTCAACATGCTTCACTCTATCGCTTGCTACAAGACATGCCCTCAAGCGCATGTTTAAATGAAAAACATTTTTTGTAGGCTGGTTAAATAAATAAAGTTCATTTATTACTGTATCTCGGAATAAACTGAGGGCTGCATCACATAAACAAACACACGATTAAGGAGCATACCAGAGAATTTCACATATCCGGTGCTCTTACTTTTAGAGGAAAAAGACTAAATTAAGCTATCATATAAAAGCAGGCACTCATGTGATTGCTGATATGCTGCACTGTCCTCCAGGGAAATAGACAAATAATTGCTTTGAAAACTCATCTTAACAAGCTAAGTGGTGCGTTTTCAGTGTTTTTTAACAAGTAAATGTGTTTTCTTGTTGCCAAGAAACCGTTTCTTTAAAGGATTTCTGGAAGCATTTGGTACATTGTGACACACGAGAAATTCTTGTTATGTTTGCAACGAGAAAACAAAGACAACATCGTCTCTAAAATGAGAAACACATGCAATCTTGTCGACAATTGTCAGCTGTAGAAAACACGGGCAAAGCTTTCGCACTTTTAAAACGGCAACAAAATGAGTAATTCTTCCAGTCTCACTACCGAACAATGATCCCTTCAGTATAATCAAAAGGTTGCTTTACTGCATGGAACCTTTTTTTTTCCCCCGATGATGCAATGATGCAACACACATTTGCTGCAACGTTTATGCCGGTAAAAGTCATTTTCTGGACGGCGCGTTCCCCCGGTGATAAAAATCCATATTTTCTATTTTGCCTGTGCCTCTCGTGGCCTGGATGCCCGTGAATTACGTGTGGGTATTGGCGTCGTGACAGAGGCCAAATAAAGCGGGTGTTATGGTTGGCACGGAGGGGCCACGCTCCGGAGAGAAACAGGTGTCGTTCATTGGCTCGCGCCGGTGTGCCCATGGCTGCAGGAGCGTCGCGATTGGCGGAGGGAAGACGCCATCGCTCCGGAGGGGAAGCCGCCGATGCCGGGCATGTTTGTGGGCACGGGGTGGCCGGGGCTGGAAGAGAGGGGGGGGAGGGAAGGGGGGAGGGGTGCCGCCGAGCACAGACCACCTGGATGACGGGCCTCAAAGGCCGGGCCTGACAGAGTCAATCTGAACAACAGTGAACAGAAGACAGCCAGTCTGCTGACTTCCCCTCTCTCGCGTTTTCACTGGCGGCTCTCCAACAAACACACAGCGGCCAGCAAGACTTTGAAAAGGAGCTTCAGCTCGGGGTTTTTTCCACCCACTATTTTTTTTTCTTCTCTCTTCTCGCTCTGCCCGTTGAAAGGAGAAGGTAAGATTTAAAAGCTCAAACAAAACCGAGAATAGCAAAAAATCATTATCATTAAGAGCGGATCTGAAAGGATGGTGATCAAAGGCCGAGCGTCATGATGCACAAGAGAAACAGGCATCTGAAAGAAGAAAAACGGGGTTGTGATCCGAGTACAAAAAGCAAACTTCAAGTCCCCGTGAGCAGCAGAATCGTGCGATGCTGGTGTTGTGATACACAGCAACAATTAGATCATGAGGTAAAAAAATGAGCATTTCTGAAGAAACATTCAGAAGACACAAAAAGGTTTTTGGTCTGTGAGTGTATTCTGTCACTGTTCTTAATCATCTCTCTGAGAAACAGAAGACATCTGACATCCTGTGTCCTTTCCATTTAGAAATAGGTCAGTTCAATCCTATTTTTCTGCAAAAGATACAAAATCCAGTGACAAACATGTGTAGCTGTTCTAGTTGGGCTGGGTATTGCCATGCCTCACTGTATGATTATATTGTGATACATCATTAAGATGTATGTACATCACAGTATACTAATAATTTACTAATAAAATGGGATGCAGACACTCCAGGTCCTGAAGTCAATTATTGATAACTGACAATTGACATTAAGTGTATAAATAATTTGTTTCCAAGTACTGTCATATGTTGCATTATCAATATTTTCCCAGTACAAATAAACTTCTTTCAAGAATATCAAAACGCATTCGTGTCGGATACAGTTTCCTGCAGTGCAGATGAACAAAACCTTGCGGGACCCAATAGAGAATTTACGTTTCCAAAAGCTCATTAAGAAGCGTGGCAGTGTGAAAGAGTCCACGGCGTATTCAAGCTGTTTAAAGTCCATGTGGACTGTCACATATTAATTAACCCTTTACCTTACAGAGCGAGGCTGACCCGGGCTGACCCAGACACCCGTCCTCTGTCATGTTTAAGGAACACCCACAGACGTGAAAACGGACTCATTTCTTCACTTCCTCCCCCCATTCTCTTCTAATATTCATCTTTTCTTTCCTTGACGTTTCGCTCTGTTCTCTGTTTAGAAAATCGTATTTTCCCTGCCCTTGTGACCCAACATCCTCCTCTATGAGGTCATTCTGCCATGACTAACAGGCATCCTCAGGGTACAGAGGGTGTGGGATTCTACTTCTTTTTCCTTATATTCGTCTAGGGTACTGTATGTGTGTGTGTGTGTGTGTGTGTGTGGGGAAAAACAAGAGAAAACATCCAAACATCAACAGAGGGGAAAGGCTCAGCCAAGTCAGCAAACTAATGGGTGGGAGGAGGCCGCTGACAGATCCTCGCACACAAAGACACGGCTCCTGATTACCACACACATGCTCGAGTGTTTTATTTGGACGGAAACCCATGTGATAGACTGCCTATCTCTCTCTGAGACGGTCCATTCTCTCGCCGTGGGAGTGTCAGAGCGGGACGGTGAGGAGGACAGGACTCCCGCGGTCACACGTTGCCTCTGGAGATAAGTCATGGATCTTTTACAAACACACACATGCGCGCGCATGCACGCAAGCAAGCGCACACACACACAAACACACACACACACACACACACACACACACACAAACACAGATATCCGACCCGCAGAGACATGACTAACATGCCAATTAGACCAGGAAGCAGCAGGCCTGAAGGCCTCAGTTTCTTTTTCTTTTTTTTTTTTTTTCCCTTCAACCTATAAATAGAATTCAAACATAAATGCAAACACACCGTGCAGATACGACGCCACGCATGAAAGCACACTGCAAACAAGCATGGATGCATAAACGTACGGAGAGCATGAAATGATTAACTGATTTTACATCCGAATAACCACTCCCATCCACCCACACGCATGACAGTATATACGTATTTTTAAAGCAGATAGGTCAAATCAAGCAATCTGATTGGTTTCTTAGAGTTGATACCACGAACGTATATCACAGCTGCAATTGTAGATGTCAGTGTCACTCTTTTTTTACTGTTGCGGTCTATGGAAAAAAAAAACGCTTTTTGGGTTGCATGGGATTTTTTTTTGTTTTTAACAGTACCACGAGTGGCAATTAAAAAAATGTTGTTGAAGTTGTGTCCAGTTCTATAATACAATCCTCACATTCTACAACAAAACTACCTAACAAAGCTTGCTAGATTAGAATGGAACATCTGAGGGTAACCGAGGTTGCAAACAGTAGTAAAATATCCAAAATTATATAGTTGAATTTCTTCAAACTACCTGTTCCAGAAGCCAAAGATATAGATTTTCTATAGAAAGAAAAAAAACAACTGAAAATCATGTTTGGAATATATTTCATTTATTATCAAAAGCAAAAATGTATTGTCTGCCCTAATAAAAACCTCAGGGATTCAAAGGATTCATTTGTAACTATTGTTACAGGGGATTGGTAGATGACACTGTAGGTTTTGGAAGATGTCAATGGGTATTTGTACTCACAATATTTTCTATAGTGGTCGATAAATTATCGATTGCGAAGAAGATTGTAGAATATGGTTCAGGGTAAAATTAAGCAGCAGCATTCAAAGAGAGGCAGACACTCAGACGGACCTCTCTGAACTGGCTAAAGCGGCGCTGTCGGCCCGGCCTGACGCTGACTGATAGCCTAGGCTGTGGATCCTGAGGGGCATCAGGAGTTTAATCACCCATAACCGCAATTACAGATGTACACATCAGACTCATAAAGCACTGAAACAAGATGAGCCACTCCCTCCTCTCCTCCTCTCGGGCGGCGCACCGGCCAAATTCCGCTAAAGCTCAAGGAGGAGCGAGGGAGCCGAGGGCTTGAGCTCAGACAGCGATCCCTACCTAGTGCACCGCATTAGAGGGGGAACTGTGCTGCATTAATTAGTGCTTTTAATACACTTATGAGCCATAAAACGAGTCATTATGCGCTGGCTGTGTAGTAACAGTGACTTGTTGGTAAAGTGAAGAGGTGTGTTGTGATTCCACTGAAGATGTTTTATGATCTTTAAGAGCCTTGATATAAAGGATTCAAAGGGATGAACTAGTGCATCAGTGATTGCACAAAAAGAAAACATTAACATATCAAATACGCAAACCTCTACACACACACACACACATATCTAAAGCGTGCACATGGACATGCATGCGTGCACACACTCTTAATGATCACATAAAAGCTTATAGTACACCGTAAGACAGGCCTTAGGATGGATTAAGATGCAAGCCTTTATCAGTGGGTTCCCACAATCCCCTGTAGAATATCTATGCTCTCTTTCTCTCTCTTTTTTTTTCTTATTCTCTTTCCATTCCACCAGACCTCAGGGATTGTGTTGAGGGAAGAAAAAAAAAAGAGAGTAAGAGACCGATGAAGGATGGTAGAAAAGAAGGAAAACATAGTTGAACAAGTATGCTAATGGACAGGCCACGGGCGGGAGGTCAGCTCCTTTCACAGCCGCGCCGCTTGACAGCTGAGCAGCAAATGAGAGCCAGAGTCGTCCTCACGGCCGCGACAAGTCGAGCGCAAACGTGTATTACTGAGGGCGAGATCAGCACTGGAAGGTGGAATGAATAAGGACACGGGTAGGGGGGACAGGAGGGGGGGGGGGTCACAAGGTCAAATGGTTGTCATGTGCGGCGGGTGGATGGAATAGAAAAACAGGCATCACATGATTAAGGGGAATAACTCAGGTGACGGCAGGTTAGCAGCTGCTGCAGTCGTCCATCAGTTTCCACGCTGGACTCTCACGGTCCAGCACACAACCACTCGTTTAGATCATACGACTGTATGAAATGATGCAGTGAGCACAAAGTCCCCTTGTTTTGGGAGAAAAAAACAAAACAAAACACAAACACACGAGATCTGGCTCAGGCTCCTTCATATTTCGGCAATAAACCGAAAGGGGTTGGCCCAGCTCGTGTCCCGCATGAATAACTGATATCCATATGTTGTTGGTTTTCTCTGTTTTCCCCATTCACTGCATGAGTGGGCTTATTTGGCTGTAACGCCTTTTTCCTTCCACCATTTTTCAGGGCCGGGATGAGACAGCTGGAAAGGACGGCGCTAATATCCCGATACGCTGCGTGATGTTCAAATCTATCAAATTCAATTTTCCCACGGCAAACGGCCCCGATCCGGGACATGCATATCCAGCCCGCCGCCACAGCTGACAGAGGGCCGCTTTAACACCTTCTCCCTCCATGATGCCGAGGTGGAGAATTTAGTCGAGCTTCAGAGACGACCTCTGAACCCCCGGAGTTGACCGGAGGGAGCGGCGGGTCACGGGATCACTGGAGCAGTTGATTCATGAGACGGTGGCTGCACAACGCCGCCTCTGTCTCCCACTTCAATAAATAAGCCCCTCCGCCAGGGGCGATGAAACTATATGGACGTGAACATCACAGGAAAACATCCTTTTCCTATCCCCGGCTCATCAGCCCCACTCACACAGACATGAGTGTTTTTTTTTCCCTCTCTCTCTCTGCTACTGTCAACTAAACCTTCCCACATGATCGGCGCCGATTGAGTCATCGGCTACACGACGACACGAGTTAAAGTGGGTGAGCTGCCCCGCGCGCGAAAAAGGTCAACATCTCTTTTGGGTGCAGGCGGGTGCACATTGTGTAAACAAGACAGGCTGAAGATCAATCACGGAGACCGTATTTATTGGCTTAGTCGGAGGAGCACATCCGCTGGAACATGATTCAGGACTAATCGCATGGAGGGAAAGGAGGAAAAGAGAGAGAGAGAGACGGAGGAGGGGGAAGGAAACGGAGGGAAATGGAAAGAAACAAGGAAAGGAGGATGGGAGGCTAGTGGAGAGAAATGTATATGATCCATCTGTTTTTATGCACTGATTTAATAAAAATCACTAGGCAGGGTGATTGTGTGGTTTTGAAAAAAAAGCATCGTCATCGTCGTCTTCATGGGGACTTCAGACAGAAACACGGCAGGAGGAGAGAGGAGTGATCCGACTGTTCCTCTGAAGGATCATTAGCAGCGGTCCTATCTCTTGGTTAAACTGAGGAATCGCTCGGCAATCCGCGGCGTAATGAGGGAAAACGAGGGGAAGCGATATCAGACTCTCTGTCACATTAAGCGGACTTCACACAAAACGGTATTTGGAGTGGGGGAAAACGTTATGACATGCTCCGCCGGGACCATAAAAGAATTAAATAACACGCTGCCTTGAAGCATTTCGTGTATTTTGTGTATGATTTGATTGTGTGATTCGGTGATTGGAGGATTCTATGTTCATGCTGACAGCGTGTGATTCTAATTTCCTCTCGTTGCTTACGGGCTAAGCCTCCCCTTCAGCTTCCTGGCAGCAAACAAACAGGAAGACCGGGGCCTCGTCTTCCTGGTTCATTGCGCTGAGGGACCTGTAATATAGAACATGGAAGTAAACAGACTTACGCTGTCCTATCTCGAATGTACCCAAAAATAAATAAAAAAAAGACTAAATAAGTCAACGATGATCCTGCAAATGTATGTAAATCATGCGAGGGAACACTGAAACGGCTTTGGTCACGCTAACACAACAAATTGGCATCCAAACTAATCAATGAGGTTCGCCAGGAGTCCTCCTCCTCCTCTGAGGGTTCAGATAGAGGAAGCTGCTGGTATCATTCAGGCTGCAGTGCACAGTAAGAAGAAGTGGTTAAAACATTGTGAAGGATTTGTTAACATATGCCTCCGGTGGAGGGAACACAGAGGAGACCTTTTTTCTTTCTCCTGACTGTACTGAAGCTTAGACAAAGACGTATAATAAAGGCGAGCCTGTTCCCCGACTGTCCCCATGTTGCTCTGGCTCCCTGCATGCTCTCGTATGTGATTTTTATTATATTTCCATGAATCTTTTAAATATCTCATATGGCACAGTCTTTGAGAAACTCCCGTGCCGTTGTTAATGTCGTCCAGACCTGAAATGTTTCGGACATTGTGTACATTTCTCGCTGCGCTGAGACGTTTCAGGTCCTCGTTTCGTGTCACTCTGATCAGTGCCAATTCCTTTGTGAAAGAACTTTGAGGGAAAACAGTCGTGTACATTTCATGTGGTCCTGCTTGTCCCGATAAGTTACCACCGCTGTTGTGCGTCCCGGAATCTGTCAACTTCAGTTTCTCGGATGTTTGATAGCCAACGTGAGCATATTTCAGATGTAGCAGCTGTGTTATTGTTCTGCATCGTGTCTAATGCCATTTTGATGTAATTGACTTCCTCCTAGCGGGGACTATGGGACCTTAACTAAGCAGGACGAGGACACAAATCTAGACAAGCATTGCAGGCGGCGGAATCAGACGAATTCCATTTTCAGGCTCATGAATACCCTATTTTAATTGAAAAATAAATTGATTTTTAGCTTGTAGGCTGATTGTGATGGGAGAGGTCCAGCCATCTTGTCTAGCAATTTGTGCAAAACTGTCATCGTGCTGTGTTTACTACAAAATGTACAGTTGAAAATCCTTTATTTTAAATATCTACCAGGTTTAATGAGCAGAATGACGGTAAAAGTAGTGACTTTTATTGGTCTTTAAAAAGCTGGTTGAGACTAAAAACATATTCCATAGTCACGTAAAAGTGAATTCATGTGGGAACTTTTAGGTTTGCAGTTAAACAATATAAGCACAGCATGGATCTGGATTCATGTTTTCTTCATAAACTGTGTCATTGCATGAAGCCTTCACTTAAAGATACAGGAAACCTCATGGACAAAGTACTCACATCCTATACTAAGGACAAAGTACTAATATAGCAATATACGACACCATTAACACCATGTGGGAAGTTTACAGGGGAATAATACACCATTTGGTGGAGCTCTTAACAATTCCTCCACGTCTGGAAAAGGGTTGAAGAACACTGGTTTCATTTTTATCAACGTGATGTCAAAATCTAAATCTGAAGATAAAATAAAACTGTCAAATAAATGGAGTGGAGTAGAATTTGTGAGAGTTTTCCCCACTGAATGAAAATATGAATTTACCATCAAATGGAAATACTTAAGTAAAAAACACAAAATTGTATTTATTATTTAGATAAATGTATTTAGTTGCTTTCCACCACTGCTTAGAATCCAAACATATTCACTTCAGAGTGAGGAAACAGGATATGAAGTTGCAGAGGTGCAAAAGATAAGATAACTCGTGAACACAGCAGTCGTTAAACAGACAGCCATGCATTGTGTAAGGCTCGAGAATATATAGATCTCTCTTTTTGGAACTTTGCTGACATACAAATACTTAAACATTAGGTAATATTCTGAGAGATAAAAGATCAATGGGGAATTTTCCCAGCTATTAAACTGAGCCAAAGTCAACCTCGCATCTCTTTTCTTCAGATCGTTTCAACATTTCAGGCGATAACTCAGGCAGACAGATAACAAAGAGCTGTAAATCCGTGGTATAAACACTGTTTTTAGCAATAAGGTGTTTTTCAGGTTAGGGTCATTATGTAACATACGGCGCCGCTGTGCATGGGTATTCATTTCGGCACTCATACTAAAATGTACACGGTTCACAAATAATGATTATGGGAGCGAGCAGCAAAATAAACAAATGCTTAATTAGCGCATAACACTAAAGGTACCATCAGCGCTAATAGACTTGTTTGTGTTTCCATAAGCCCTAACTGCTCTTTTAACCCCTGCGACCTCTGGCAGACAGATGGAGGGCAGGAAAACACGGCAATCTCTTCTCGTATTAGGCATAATGATGTCAACAGGCGCCGTCCCCTGCATGCTCCGATTCGCCGTTAGTCACGTCTCTGTTTGTGCCGCGTGTGCGTCAACAACGCATACGACGCGGTTCTGTTTAATACGTCTGTGTTGACACTTGACACGGCGTGTCTGCCCGTTTGGACCCGGCGAGGCATCGTCGTGTCTGGTGAGAGGCTGCCACCACAAAATTAGCCGGGGTGTTGTGTAATCATCAGGCTCATACGCACGTGTCCTGCCCGCCTGTGTATCACAATACGCGGAACAGATGGCAGGGAGGGTGTTAAATAAACATAAATACATTTTCATTATGAGCTTGGGTTACAGGCAGCTGCTACCGCTCGCTTTTGCCCCTCGACTTCGATGTTTCGATGAAGTTATAACCCCGATAAAGCCGAACGCAAAGTCATTTTCCTCCACGGGGGGGAAGAGATCTTCACTTGACAAGCAGTAACAGATAGGAACTAAATGTTCCAGGTGCTCTGGATGGTTTCATAATATTTAGTGTAAAACTGTCACGTAAATGATTAACTCCTTCCTGGGCAAGCCTTCTAAAGCCTGAGGGGCAAGTGAGAAAGCCAGGTGAGAGTGTGAAAACGGAAGACTCGCCTATGACACACACACACACACACACACACGGTTCCAAATTGCCTAAAACCCTATACTTACAATGATACAGTGAGAAAATGTGCAAACACCCATATAACAGAAGCTTAATTTTAGCCTAATAAATGCATTAAAGAATGCATCAGCTTTGAAAATTGGTGATGTTCTTTCCTTAAGCTACTCACAGTCATACTCTATAAATAAATAAAACTAAATTAAAACTGTATCTGTAAGCATGATATTTGGTTGTGCTTAATTAGGATTTATGTGTTCTTACCCTTTTTATTTTATATCATGCTGTTTCGATACTCACTTAATATTGTTTAAATGTTTGTGAACCAAAATATCTTATCAGTAATATTCATAAAGGTATGGCTGAACCACACAAACATGTGAGTAATACCAGCCAGAGTCGCCCCTGTGCTGAGCCACATCAACTTTTGACTTTGCCCCGGTCCCCTGCAGTCTTTTCGCTGTTTGCATACGACTCCCTCTCTCCCCATCCTCGTTTCAAAGTCATGCCACCACCGCTGCACGAGCACGTTAGTCAATTAGCTCAATGTCAGTGACTGTAATGGACTTGTGGACATGACGCCCCTGTGGCGTTTGGTGTGCTCTTTCACACGGGCCCTACTCCATCACCATTGACTGAGCCGCCTGCATGCGCTGACACTAGAGATCAACTTCCTGCGACAGTTCCCCCGCCACTGCCCTGGGTCTCCCTTTGCCCGGAGCGCATCCAGTACAACTGGGTTGAAGAATAAATCCAGCTTACCATATACATACATATTACACAAGATTTCGCCGTGATTTCTGTCAGCAGTAATAACATGGTCAAGTCAACATCATCAAGTATTACACAAACTCACAGGTAAACCAAATTTATTCAAGAGTGTTTCAATGAGGAGTGGTTATATATTAGTTATTTGGGTTAAGTTAGTAAAAAAACAGACCTATGTGGTAATGTGTCAATGCCCAGTGGTTCACATTCACAGCCACGGATATTATTTATTTCTGTTGTTGTTCGTGTTTCTGAATTAGACTTAGATTAGATTTCCTCTGGTCCCCTATTAAGTCTGCAACCAGACGCCTCTCAAATTTATTTGGAAAAGAACATGAATGGCAAAAATAGTCCTCGAGCTGTCCCCGGTTAACATCCATCACAATTTAGTTTATGGAGCTTGCCAGAGTTTCACATTCCTCACATTTACGTAAAATACCACCCATGTTCCTCTGGACTGAGTGAGAACACAGTCTCCAGATCTTATCTCACATCTGATAAAAATGATTACTAAAACAATGCAAACAAAGACTGAAATTAAACCAATTTTAATCATCCTTCAAATTTTTGTTTTTTTCCCCTTGCTCTAGCCTTCCACTCCGCACTGTGAGCCTTTGTGCGTCTCGATCGTCTGTTTTGTCATTTGTTTGGTAAAACAGGGACTACAGCTCCAGAGTGGCCACAGCCTGCTCCTCCAGGGCCACCGACATCTCAGGCCGACGCACGGCCCCGACAAGACATTTCCATTAGCTGCTGCATTACCACCACTTCCCCGTCCCTTCCGCCGTGCACCTCGAGAAACGGCGCGGCTCTCCGAGGAGCGGGCACGTGAGAGTTGCCGACACTTCCCCCCCCCACCCCCCGCCCCACCAGCCGAGTGTGCTAATGCACTCGGCCTGTTGCTGTGCGGCAGAAACATGTGACATTGCGAGGTCATGGCTCTGCCGTCCTGCCTCCCTCGACCTTTACTCCAATAAATGAAAGAAAAAAAAACACACACACATCTTACAACAACCTCCATCCTCTGCCCTACACCCTGCGATTCCTGTTTTTTTTTTTTTTTTTTTTTTTTTACATTTTTCTGCAGGAGCGCGGGGCCGGGGCCTGTGTGAGCACAAGGGTGGCAGGTGCTACATTTCTGACCTTCCACTTCATGAGATCGGCTTCAGTGACATTCGGATCAAGCGCTCGGTTGCGCTGCCTCCCCCACCCCCCTCCCCCCACCACTGCCAAAGCCGGCTATAATGCCAAGTGTGTCGAATCACTTTAACGTCAAAATACCGACAGCCCACTTTCCCCTTTCTCTCCCCTTTCTCCTCTGCTAACTCCTCACCCGCTCTCTCTGCCTCTCTGTCCTTACATCCCTGATGGTCTGGTTTTTCTCTCTCCTCCTACTTCTCCTCCACTGGGGGGGGGGGTGGGGGTCTGATGATCTGTAGCTACTGTTGCCCTTCAACTTCCCATCGACGAGGCATCTGACCATAGTGGGAACAGGACCAGCCACTGACAGCAACAAGACTAATAGGACACCTGAGCTTCTGTCCAGTGAGCAAACAAGAAGATGTACAAGTCTGTTGTGACATCGCGGCGATTTAAGTTTACAAGTAGGTAATGATCTATCGCCATGGAAACAAACACTATGACCCAATGTCCGAACGGCTTCATTACAAGTTTCCAGATTGCCAAGAAAAATGTTTCTGGCATTCTTGTATTGTTGTTCATCATAGTTACCAAAGCAGCGTCGGATGTTGCAAGTAAAGCATAACAATGAGGAAACGCGCCGAGAGACTTGATAAATAAATCACGGGAATTGGCTCCTTCCTTTAATCCTGGCCTCGTCCGAGCTATGTGGCCCTCGCCGCTGTTAGCTGATCCAGATGTTCAACGCAAACTATTTGGATTCTCCATCGAGGCGGTGGAGCCGACGCCATTTCTCAAAAATCACATCTCACTTCCCACTCGCGTATGGCAGCTTCTGTTATTCAAAGTAAATATTTTTTTTCCTCCTTCATTGTATTCTTATACTTTATCCATTGCCTGTGGTTCAGGGTTAAGGTCAGGGTTACGGAGAACACATTCCCGGCTGTTTGTTTGCACAGTAGAGAGCAGTGTGTCATGAGCAGGCCTAACTGTTGTTTCGCAAAAAAAAAAAAAACGGGACATGCATCTTTCATATCCTGAAAACCTCCAGTGTTTACCCCCCCCCCCAACGCTTAATCAGCCTTGCAGATATAAACATCGCAATCTCAATCAGTCTCAATGCTCATATCAACTGGACGCAACAGAGGAGGAATCTGGACTGAGATAACCGGGCTAAGATATACATTTTCCATTCATATTCATGCCATCGTTAATTCGCCCTCATATTTCTGCAGCTTACCCAACGCGCTTCACTGTGATTAACATACTGTTCTGTGTTTGGCAGCATGGGGCCTGAAGAATAAGAATCTGCTTATTCATGTTTAATTGATGTGAATAAAAAATGCAGGGTTTCTTTCACCCCTCTCTCTCTCTCTCTCGTTTTTTTTTTTTTTTTTAACTCCAGATGCGAGCCTCACACACATTGTACTGTAAAACCTCACTCAAGGGGTCAGGATCAACTCCGAGGAGAGCCGGGATCTGTGGCAGCGGGAAATGTCCCCCCCCTCATCTGCGTAAAAACTGCCTGTGAGAGAATACATTACGGGCGAGCTAAATATAACGATGGAGGATGTGACAGAAAGTTAATTTAAAAACAAAAGCAACTGTTTTTCCTGCTTTGAAATAATGAAAAGAGTCCTCTCTGCATTTTAAAAGGGGGGAACGGAACAATGGATAAATCTGTATTCTG
This sequence comes from Eupleurogrammus muticus, assembly GCA_036785175.1. Lineage (NCBI taxonomy): Eukaryota > Metazoa > Chordata > Actinopteri > Scombriformes > Trichiuridae > Eupleurogrammus > Eupleurogrammus muticus. The sequence continues at coordinate 16,559,532 of JAYKQN010000013.1, read as the reverse complement.
CGCAGAAATTCATTAGATATTAAATTATTCTGTACTCCTGATAATTTAAATTTAAATGTTGTTTCCTTTGCACGGCCATGATTCAAATTTTAACTCCTAACAATGGCCGTCGAGAATATGAGTGCGTTTAAACATTCGAGTTCAACTCTCAACCCTCGGCCCCCACCCTCGGATGACAATGACGGCGCGCGGCAGCGGGGGGGGGTGTGACCGCTTCCTATCCGTCCCGACTGTCCCCGACGGCCTGCTCCCGCTGCCCTCCCCTGGATTTGAGCTGTAACAATGAGATAGCATTTCACTCTGATGGCGCTGCCGGGGGATTATAGGCTCAGAGAGTTATCAAAGGCTTAGTCGCTCCGATTTGGAGTGACCCGCCGTGGATGGCTGCTGTCGCTCTGTGCCAGCACTTCTGCCGTTATATCGACGGAATCTGGATGTTCCAGCGGCTAGCCCCCAGGGGCCTTGTCCCTATGGGGAAGGCTAATTTGCAGACATCATGGACAGGTATTAGAGGTTCAGTGATTCCCCATCGGATGAGAGTACAAGGTAGCAACTGGAAAAACTCAAGAAATACATGCAGTAGAAGCATTGATGCACAACCTGCATTCATTTAAATTGAAGTTACCTTCTCAAAGTTGCTCTAATAAATGCCTTTGTATATTACCCACTGAGAATAATCAAACGAGTCTGCAATTCCCCTTCGCTCTACAGAACGTTCAAGCGTGTTTCAGCTCTTTGTTTTGGTTTTAATGTTTAATTAACCACACTCAACCTTGTTTCCAGTTGCAGCAGGCAGCTCTTTTTTCAGAAGTAAGGGATAAACCACTCTGTTCAGCCCCTATCAGCGGGCAAAGCCGGCGAGTGGCTGATGTAGTGCTGCATTTAGCAGCTTGAGAGCCGGATATTTCTCTCAGGAGTTGGAACAGACCCAAACACGGCTAAAAGAAGAGTGAATATTGGATTTACTGTTAATGCTAACGTGTTCAGCATAACAATGTAATAACATTTCAATGTTGAGTATATTTAAGTGTTGAACTTAAGTCCTGCAGTAGCACACTTGTGCTGCAGCCACTGACATCAAATAAATATTGCTTTAAAATGTTTAGTACATCAAAATAAAATAAATTAGGTGCAAATTTACACTTGTGAGAAAACGAGATCTAGGATTTTAGTCCACTATCATTCTTCCTATGTTTACCCATATTACAAGGATTAACATTTCCTTAAAACTTCTGCTTTTTACCACAACAGCAGTAGACGGCTTGGGAACCACAACCAATATGTCTCATAGTATCTGATGAGTTAAATATAAATTCTAACAGCCAATTAACTGAACACTTTGGCAGTTCTTATCCCAGTTATGACAAACCCCAGGCCCCTGGCCTCAAGTAAACCCCCTACCATTAAAAAAAACAGAGATTAGCCTGTTGCTGCTTGAGATGAGTCGCGAAAGTTGGAGTTTGTGTATTTAAATAACTGTGGTGTGTGTGTGTTCTGATGAATGGGGGCCAGGGTCCATAATCTGCAGCTTGGCGTCCTCCCGCCCCTCTGGCTTCTGACCGAGCAGGAAGCAGCCAGGGAGAGCACTGACTCCGGCCAGCCAATTAGAGAGCGGGGAGCGCGGAGCACGCTGAGGCTAACGAGCTCCCTCTCGGTGACCCTCCTCACCTCTGCGGGACCCTGCGATGGGAAATATAAGGAGGAGGGAGCCACTTTAACTTCACGCCGACCTCCCCCAGAACCTCTCTTTAGCCTCCTCCGCCCCCCCTCCCCACCCAGACCTCTGGTCTCAACCCTGCTGTGTGACTACATGGTCCGCAAACACGTACCGCCTCTCGGCAGAGGCCCACCACATGGCTTTTTTACTGCTGCGCCGACGCTAAAAAGCGCCGCGCAGAAAAACAATGAGCGCGCGCATGCACGTCCAAATGCGACCGCATTCCTTGCACGGAGCTGGAGCCGTGTCACTCGCATTTCCCAGTAGTTTACTCTGGCCCGATCCGAGGTGGAGAGAGCAGCGGAGCCTCTTTCCAAGTACTCTGAATAGTAAACGGGTTCCAAATTAATTGGCAGGATTTGTGAGGCAGTGAGATAATTCCGAGGCACTGTAATGAAGTGGGACTGCTGCGAACACTAATGTGGTTTGGCTTTGGGCATAATTGCTACATATTAACAAAAAAAAACTGTCAATAAAGAGTGATGAATCAAAAGCTAACAGTTCACCTGGAGGATCAATCTGTGTACGGAGTGGACAACTGAAGGCGCGACAGTCAGATCATGTTAGTTTGTTTCCGCCGCCGACGAGCTAGCTGCATCTAAAGCTAATGAAATAAGAAAAAGAAAAGAAAAAAAAAGAGGGGGAGCCAGTAATAATCATGTACGTCCAACACCCCCACCCCCTTTTTCTCTCCAGGCAGAATTGGTCCTGTCATTTGGACCCTACAAACACGGACCATATGTGAGTTCAGCCCTGGCAATCAGACTGCATTGTGGAGCAGGCGGCTGAGTTCATCAGGAAAAAATTAGCCCGCCGCTCTGCAAGCCTCGCTCCCATTGGCCAGTCACGCGGCCCGCTCCGTTTGAGGGCACCCCAGACATTCCTGCAGATAATCTTTTCCATTCCTCCGCTCAGCTCGGTGAGGACAGACCAAATCACAGCACAAGGCCTGCATTGTGAGGGCCTTTCAAAAAGCCCTGTTTTCAATGCAGTCTCTCTTTTTACGCTTTCCCTCTCTCTCACCTCATACACCACAATTCCAAAAAAGAAAAAGACTTTTTTTCCCCATCATGACTCCTTATACTCATAAAAAAAAAAAAAATAATGAAAAAAAAACTCTAAATGATTGCTTTTTTGAAATGATCCTGCGGAAAAGCGAGGTCCCTAAAACACAGCGTTTCTCACGGTCCTTTTCCAGTAAGAGTTTGTTTTTGAAAAGCCCAAACAATGTAAAACCGCTGAAACCGGAGCCTGGCCACATCAGTGTGCAGCCCGGAGTTCAGCGGAACGCTGCTGAATGCGGATCCCGGGGTGAGGCTTGCGAGCCTTTCCCAGAAACCTCCTGCCTGGTCACCGCTGCAGGCCTCCCGGAGCAGCTTGTCATTGTGGCCGTGCTCGAAGCGGCGGGAACACCGAGATTGGAAGACAATCACTCGATCTGTGGACTCCGGAGGATATATAGTAACACGTTCCATAATTAGATCCAAGATTATTACAGGGTCTATAAACTTTTGACTCTGGAGCGGCTGTCCACCCTCTGCTGCTATGGCTGAACAGTTCCTCCGGTTTCTTTAGAAATGAGTCCTGCTCTTGGCTGCACAGAGAGAATTTTACATACTATTGATTTTTTTTTACCATCTCCTGTTATGAAACAGTAACAAGAACAGATAATACAACTTTTTCGACACTTTCGCTGCTCCTCTTCACTTGCCCCTGAGTTTGAGCTAGCCATAATAAACTATTGTGACTATCAGGTCTTAAAATAGCCATAACACCAGGAGGGGGAAAAACTCTGACGTTGCCACTTCTAATCCAGATGCTCCTAATTGTTCAGGAAACGCATTCGACCCTACTGCAGGCTGTGACAGTAAAAAATGCTGCAATCAATCAAGGTAGCTCTGTAAAATACACAAAGCGAGGGGGTGAGGTCAGTGGAAAAACTGCGCACCGGGCCGGTCATGCCGAAACTTGTCCACGAAAAAAGTGTTTACCTGTGAAAGAGAGGGTAGCGGGCTCTCCACAGAGACGACTCAGTGCTTGGTATTACCTCGTCTACAAATACAAACATACATGTTTTTCCCCAAGATGTCAGATGTGAGGCCGTGGGTGTGCTGCGGTTTCAGGTTCAGTGTACCGCTCTGAAACTTGTCACTGCAGATACAGAGGGCTCCGTGTAAAAAAAAAACACAGCAGGCCTTGTTGACAAAGACTGCATACTGTCTGGCAAAAAAAAAAAAGTTTTATAAGAATAAAAAAGATGTTTTGAAAACACAAGGAACTTCTGTGTGTGGTGATGGATTTCATCAGTGTAATCATATTGGTAAATTTGATTTCATCTTTTTTTTAATGGTCTATTTGCAGATATAACTGGATAATTGCAATTATGGGGGAAAAAAATCAAGGCAGTTTCAATATAGACCTGAAAGTGGTAAACACGGATACTTTTTGCTGTTATCTGGAGCTTATAAGGAAGGGCCTTGAATTCTTCTTTTTTTTTTTTTCCTTTTTTACCTTTTTTTTTAAGATAATTTTATTCCTTTTCCTAAACATTTAAGCATGAATGGTTTTCAATAATTTGCACTGCTGTATAAAAGTTATTAAACAGATTCAGTTGAACAAATAATATAATATAGAAGCATCCAAATCATTCATAGAGCTGCACAAAATAACAACCAAAGAGACAGAAAGGACATCACTTAATTTGTAAAAGAACATGTTTTGGAACATCCTGAATATGCAAGGCTTTGCTCGATGACATATTTTCAGAGCTGCCACGTTAGTGTGAACATTACTACTCACTACTCACTTCATCTACGGGAAGTGTTTAATAAGTATCTCACTTTGAAATTGCATGGAACTATTTCATGTCGTTGTGAATTTGTCATACGAAGTCATGCCTTCCTCACATGACAGGCGGCTAAGCTAGTCACAGCACTGACGCTGCAGAGGGAGCAGGCCTTGGGGATGGAGTGATAAATGTATCAGCATTAACCACATGTTCTTCACAGTTCTGTCCCCTATTCATTAGCCACATACCAGACAGTGCAGTTTAGAATATCCACTGTGTGCATGTGTGTGCGTATGGAGAGGGGTGGGTGTTTGGAGGAAGGGGTTGATCTCAGCAGACACCATTAATCATGAAAACTAAACTGTACGCTGCCTCCGGACACACCTCTAACCTGAGGCTGTGGTGTGTGTGCATTTGTGTGCGGCTGAAAGGGTCTCGTTTCTAACAGATAATGTTCCTTTTGCAAAAAAAGATTAGAAGGATCAGCTCATGAGGTGCACTTGATAAATAAAAAGGCTCCTCATGAGGATGTCCATTCTCTTTCATAGGAATACACATTACAAAAAGGTTTCTTACCTGGTAGATTCTACATTTCATCCCCAAAAACCAACAAGTACATAAGCGGAAAGGGCTTTGCTAAGGCGTTGGGTGTTACCTGAGGATAGGCGACGCTGATGGAGGGGACACATGCCGCTGAAGCAGGAACAGGCGTCCACCGAGCGGCCTCGCTGCGTGGGGGGGGCCAACGAGCACTGGGGCTTCAGGAACCCTGTGATGACGGAAATAAAGAGAAATGAGACACGGAAAGACAAGGAACGGCACAGAGACAAATTACAATGGAGAGAAAAATGGCTGCTGGGCAGTAGTTGATGAACAAAGGCTGACTCCAACTGAGAAAAGGAAGAAGCCAAAATTGAGAATTTTGCCTGTAGGAGTCTTTGTTTGATGCTCATAGGAAGAAGGATATATATATATATATATATATATATATATATATATATATATATATATATATATATATACCATCAGACTGACCCGACCAACCTCTCACATTTACAGCTGACTTGCCTGTTACTAGTGGTATAATACCAGCTCACTGCCTCTGACATGTGTGTGGCTATACACAGAGCGAAGGGCTCCAGAGGTGCTCTGTATGTCTGGCCTCGAGGAAGGCCAAAGAAGAAAAAAAAAAAGAAATGGTTGGGTATTGGACTTGTGGTTAAGCAGATCTGTACGGGCGAAATGCCAGATTAGGCCGAGGTGCCTCGAGGGGCTGGACGAGGCCGTCTTACTGTCTGTCTCTGGGGTCACGGGGGTCGTTTTTCAATGGGGAAGTCATTATCCTGCACAATGAGGCAACTGAGTACCCCCCTTCAGCTCAGCATTCACTGGTCAATTACATTAACCAGAAAAGAGGAAGAGCAAAAAATAAACCTACTTTGTCAAAAATATTTCTTGAATTAAAACATTCTAATAAACTAGTGGAGAACAAATTAATAAAAATACGCCTGGACAAATATACCATAAATCAATTTCCTAACCTAGGATAAATACCAAAACCCTCACACCCCAGCACTAATGACCTTTTGGAATTCTTGATTACACCTCAAATAGACTTAAGGTGACATCTGAGTGGCATTTCTGCCTCCAGCCAAAGTGAAACTTCTGTGTGCACTTCACTTTTCTCCGTCAACGGAGGACTCAATCTATCTTTATCGACTAGGTAGCTCATGTGGATCTCATTGGCATCGGCAGATCCCCGCAAATCCAAACTTTATTCATTCCTCATGAGGACCTTTAGGTTTCCAGCAAACATCAAGAGCAGCGAGCGGAGGAGCCCCCGTCACTGTGCGCTGAGCCCAATAAAAGCGTCTTTATTTCCACCATGAAAAACATGTCACTCCAGATGAGCTCAGAGAATGACATTTAAAACAGGCAAAGGGATATTGAATTAGTTCCCCATGATAAGCTGCCTGGGATGCTTAGTTCTGCTTATAAGGGTGTGTGAGTGTGTGTGTGCAGTAATGTGGATTTGTGAGGTAGAGGGGGATTTTATTTCCTATGCATTCTTCAGAGCTTTGATTAATATTACAGCTGAATCAGGGACTGACAAGGCAAAGCAAGTCTGGACCAGCAAGAGCAAACACAGACAGACTGAGATCATCGTGAAGATCATGAATTAAATAAAACGAGACAAGAGGGGGGGTTATTCCGACCGTCTCATTAAACAAGGAGTAAACACTCCTCATACTCTTTATCTCATTGTTTGCTCAGATGTATTTTAATGTTGGAAGATGTCAACTCAAAACAATACCAGTGGCTTAAAAAAACACTGGGGATCGTTGAGAGTGGATGAATGCTGTCAAGGCATGAATAGGTTGTAATGACAGTTGGTGATTTAACATAATAACAGCGTTAGAGTAGATGACATGTGTCAACACTATCTGTGTGACTACGTCTGAAACTCTTTGTAAATTATTGAATCTCCACACAATACAATCCCAGTTTGGGCATCATTTATTAACATAAGTTGACTCATAATAGATTTGTTTGGATTTACAACAACACTGATGACCTTCTTTGTCTACAACAGAGTTTGCATATTACGGTGAAGCATAAAAGCATTCAGCTATTGTAAACTACTGAAGGAAAGATGGTTAAATAATCCATCTCACTCTATTTTTCATAGTTCATTTTTTCTCACAAAATCCACAAACCACATCAGAAAAGTTGAGGTTGTGTGCTGTTTTAAATCTAATAAAACTTTCATTCAAGTCCTGCACCATTTACTGCAATCAGACCTACCCCCCCCATCTCTGAATCAATTCTCCAAGAACACAGCACATTCCTGGTAATACAAAAGGGGTTGAAGGGCAAACAATGACACATGGTATACAGCTCTGAGCAATGTCACTGAACATTAAGGCATTAACATATGAGCCAGGCTCCCAGTCAAGTTGGACTTTTACAAAATCAGAAGTAAACTAAACAGACAGCCCCCCCCCCCCCCCGAAAGTAAAAGCCCAACATTGCAAGCCATCTACTGGAATAATGTCCCCATTGGACAGAGTAATGCTGACATTTGGGGTGCGAACAAAATTCCCCCTAAAACTTGAACATAGAGGTAGAGAATGGAACAAATTAGCTTGAATCATCAAAATGCCGCCTGTGAACTGTATCTGCAGATCTAGAACTACTAGAAAAAACAACCTCCAAAAGATCCAATCAAATAAAAAAAAGAAAGAGGCAGGTTGATACATGTATTCTTCCTGTTGGCACTGCAAATCATTTTCAGTAACCAGCATCATTTCTCAGGCCTTGTAATAATTAAAGAGCAGTAGTAGCTTGGACGTGTATGTGCAGGTTTAGAATCTCTCGTCATGAGCGGGGAGGTCGGTGCACGTCTCGTCATTAAATCTTCTCTTTCACACTGTGTTGTTATGTCTTATTTAAGTAGAAAGACCTTGATTACAGAAATGTTTGATCTTTTTTTTCACTCTTCACTTCTAAGCAGAGCAGATCTCGTTGGCTTTTATAACTGCGTGATCCAATCTTCGGGAGGGACGAGCTCAAACATCCCCCCGCAACCAACAGCCAATCAGCATTATCCTTACCGGCAATCATGGGGGATCAGAGCAATGTAAACACGCTGGGGGTTGCCTCATTAAAGAAAGGCTGCTAATGAAATCGCATCCAGCTTTTAAAACCCTGTGCTAATGAAGGCAAGCCTTTGAGATGTTCCGCTAATGAAAGAAGGGGGCCGTTATTGATATAACGCTAATAAAAGGAAAGGCTTAATGACAACGTTCTAATGAAACAAAGGTGTGTCAATTTAAAATGTGAGAACCACCGCAGCATTTTCATTAATAGACAATAGTCATTTATCACAGAAACATCAGGGAAAGTGCTTCTGGACTTTACAAGATCCCACAAACTAAAGTCTTTTGAATGAAATACACTGAAGAATTTATGAGAGTTTAAGGGATCGCAGGCGGGCACTCTTAAAGTGGAACGATTGTTCACGTCCCGTGTTGCCAGGGCGATCAAGCCCAAGGTCAAAGTTCATTGGGCCCATAATGCATCTCCCAGGTGCAATAAAAAAAAAAAAAGCTTTTCCCATGTGGGACTCCAGGGGGAAAAGGTCCCTGGTGGACCAATGGCCACAGTTACTGCCGTGAATGCTGCCGTTTACCTTAAGCAGCAGGTCTGAAAGCTCCATGTGACAAAGAGAAAACCTAGTTTATACTTCTGTGGATGCTGTTGACGTGACTTAGACATTGAGCATCCAAAGTTCTGCTGTGAGGTAACGTGCCAAATTCTAAAAAATATTCCTAAAATAACACATTTTAATTTGATTAGATTTTCAGTTTTCTCTCAATAAACTATGACAAACGTCCTTACTGAATGAACAAAGTATTATTAAATAAATGGAAGGATACTCTTTCTGTTCATGTCTATTGGTTAGACAAAGCTCCATTTCGAAATATAGGCAAAATTATTAATTCTTTAGTCATTGAGAGTTTAGGCGAAAGTAATCAGCACTCAGTGCTTTTTATGACAGTATTTTTTTAAACATTCTATGATTGTGTTTCATGACGTTTTCCTAACAAGAGAATGCAGCAAGAAGGACACTTCATCCTTAGATCTTTGCTAAGATCGAGCTAATCCCACGCAAACCGTCTCATTTACATCAACAATTAACACGCAGCTGTGCTGAATCCTCTCTACCTTTCCTTTAGTTTGGCCAGCTCTCTGTGGAGAGCTAAAAGACACTTCAGGACTGATCAGTTTATAATCAAACAGTCTAATCCGAGCACCGCATCCCTCTCTGATCCCCATCATCGGCATGGAAAGCATCCAACCTTCTCCCGAGCGTATCTGCTCTATCAGCAAATTGTCTTCCCTCCCCCTAGATGATATACATTTAAAAGGGAAAAAAGCTACATTTAAACATGCCTCTAAGCACTTATTTATCTCAACCGGAGCAAAGCCCGAGCAGATCTAACATGACAACGAAGCAGTTTTCGTAGCGATTACTAGAGGCAATACCTAGATGCTGATTGAATACTTCTTAAAAATAGCGTTGGCATACATTACGCACGTTTTGTTATTCCTACATCAGTCTCTGCCTATCTGGATTGGTTTCAGCCCTGCCTACGGTTTCAGAAGCGCTACTGCAGGTTGAAATTCCATTCCAGGACAGATAGCGTTACCGCGACCTTGAGGGTCTCTGAGCAGCTGAATCAAGCACCGGACGGGTCAGTGTGAGCAGGTCTCGTGAGCTGGGTTCCAGACACACACACATAAAACTAGCATTTTAGTCTATGGGACTAAAATCTTTATTCACAAAGAAGTGACTACATTTTTAGCCATCATTCATTAGTCTTTCCTAGGGTATCCAACACTTCACAAAGTATGTTTGTGAATTTCTTTCAGCCCTCCAAACAGAGGGTGCTTTAGAAAACGCTTTTTAGGGGCTAACATAGGCCTCATACTGATGAACTCAATCTCATCAAGCATTAACACCCCTAAAGGGTTGAACTGGAATCAGGGCTTAGATTTGTTTGAATGATATTGTTCGCTCTACCCCGGATAAATTTGGGTAACAAGTCACCTGAGGGCATTTTAAGGCCCTAATGGAAGATTAGACAAAGTGTGCTGAAACAGATACCCATTAAGACCTTGACTGGAAGACATAATTCTCAGGTTCAGCCACAACATAAAAAAATAACTTGCAGGAAACCTTCGTTTACCAAAATGACTAAAAATCTGACGGAAAAAAGTTGATACTGTGAGTGTACTTCCTTTAACTGGAAAACCAGAGCAACTAAAATCCGTAATGTGCATTTGTTTCTCCAGTTGTGAGTCACAAAAACCAACCGAACCGACTGCCGTTAAGGTCCTGACTGGCAATAAAAAGTTAACTGGACAGCTTTATTGAATGACTTATTAAGCGACTGTGTTTTGTGGGACTTAAACTGAGGCGCTTTTGAAATGAACAAGAGCACCTTTCTGTAATGGCCGTTTCAAAGAAAATAAAAAAAAACATGCCTTCCTACTTTGTCTGAAATCAAGTCTGCACTTTCACAGAGTCTCCGGATAATGAAAGTGGCAGTTGCCCTGGTGTGGCATTTGAGGCTGCAAGGCATCTGCAGAAAAGGTAGAACTGACAAAGATGACCTTTGTTAAACCACAGTTTTAGGACTGTTATTAGTGAGTAGCACTTGTCTATCTATAAAGCATGTGTGCTCACTACATGCCGTATTTTAAGTTTTTTTCGTATATAGTTAAGAAACACTGAATCAATAATCTTTCATAGTATTATTAATATATATTAAATGGCAGCAAAGAAAGAAACAATCTTCAACACTATTTTGTCCATATTCACTGAAGTTTTGTGGAGCTACATAATAGTATGATTGATTAATGTGCTTAATAGGAAAGAAAAGCTGAAGAATACAGATACTGTAGGTACTGCAGGTAGATGTCTACAATCATTATTATATAGTGTTGCTGCTCCATTGGCCACAGGGTTATGCCTACTCCCACAGAGACACCGTGCGGGGACATTACGTTGAAAGTAGGGTTGTGGTTGTGGTCGGATGTGTATATAACCAATCCCACCGCCTCCACCAGTCGTTGAATTGGTTAGTGAATGCATTTTGAATCTTGGTTTTGACTTCCCCCCTCAAACGCACACACGTTAATGCCAAAACCATACTTACAGTAACTGTTTCCAGACATAAAGTACACCTGCACACTGTGCATAACGGCTGCGAGTTAGAGTTATGTTAAAAAGTTTTCTCGGGGTATTTAATGCTGTATGATAGATGGATGTACTTTGGCAGTGGCTCCATTTCTCCCAGTCTCTCAGGTTCACCTTTCCCACAGAGATGTACTGCCTCCTTGGACATTAAGCCCCCTGCTTGAAGCATTGTATAAAACATTACACAGCACTGAGGTTAAGCTTAGATGACACCGGAGCAGCAGTTCCTTATAATTTATAGCAGCCATTCGTCTCACTTTCTGTGACGTAGGGAATCCAAAGAGACCATTGGTGAGCATCCAGCAGAAAGACATGGGGGGGGGCTGTAAACGAGGTAAACGAGGTTAGAGGGGAAGAAAAGAATAGCCTGGTTCAAAGACTGCTTGTGCAAGTCGGAACCTATCTCCGGGGCAAACGGGGAACAAAGGCCTCACTGCAGACCAGCAGCTAGGGAGGCTCTTTTGGCAAACAACTCTAATCAAATTTGTGTGATTGGGCTCCAAAAAAGCTGCAAGGGTATAAGAGGCTCTTTTACCAAGGACCGGACACAAGGAAGCATAAAAAATCGACTATCCCTCTGTTGATCTTTACAGTAGCCGTTCACATGACGGAGTATCTGCCCACCCCAACAGCACTTGGCACGGCGCATGCTGGCCGTTTCTCAGCAGTAAAATATCGTCATCAGAAAGGAAGATAAAACTGTTTTTCATGTGCTTCCTCTAAAGAGTCACAGGTGTATATTCACCCAATAGTTTGTATGATTTACCGAGGTCTTCGCTGCTTGAATCCACTGTCTAAACTGCTATTTTTAGCCTTGATTAATGATTGCAATTGGATACGTTTTTTGGCCTTAGTTCATGGCCTCGATTTTCCTTGATCATAGCTGACGTTTTGGAGTGATCAAAGAGTATTACCTCAAGCGACTAATAAAGCACCGCTTCACAGTATGGTGAGTAATATTTGGTGGGGGGGGTTGGGGGGTGGGGGGGCGTCTATTCCTTCATAGGAACGCAGAGTTGCTCTGGGGCAGAAAGCGAGGTGTGGTGCAGCTTTGCGACCTGTGCCCCACTCAGTGCCTGCCGGAGTCCGGCTGAAAGGTCCCAGGAGCACGCTTCCTGTTAGCCTGCTCAATTGACGCCACACGCCCACGTTCCCGTCCCGTCAGGAGCACGGGGTCTCCCATTAACCTTCTCTTGCTGCTTTAGCCCAGTACATCTTGAATCAACGTACTGAGGATGTAAACATGCGCAAAAACAACCAAGGACAAAACACGAGGAAGGACTTGCACTGCCACCCACGTCCTCTTTTCTTCTCTTCAGAACAATATGTGCAATAACTCTGACCCAGATTCACCCTTCAGGGTTGAAGCATGTCTAAATTAAGACTTGGTTTATCATTTCCCCATTGTGCATTTGATAACTTAAAACCCGCTGCATCCCCCTGCCTCAATCAAGTGGTGTGGCACATGTACCAAAAAAATGTTTGACCAACACAAATTAACTCGAAAACTAGTCGCTCTGACTCTTGTGTTATAGGTTTTTTAGGCTTTATAATGGAACAAATGCAGTGTTTGCATCTGTACTTCTGAAATGAAAATCAGGAAAAATGCCCATTAAAAGCCTATAAGCAAATGACAGAGACAACTGGAAAATCAGCATCAGTCAGTGTTTCCCACAGATGAAGGAGCATTGTGTGGCGCTAGCATGATGGAGGGGGTGGGGGGGTTGAGCTGTGTGTGATTGAAAGCGTTGTGCGGCTGTTGTGTGCTCGCTCGCTCGCCCTCACTCGCCGTGCATGAGTGAGAATGACATCACAGGGTGGATTCAACTTGCAGCACTAGGATTTCATTGTTTGGCGCAGCGCCACACAATGATCAATGTGTGGGAAACACCGTCAGTACAAATGTTCAGTAGATCTTGCCTAATGAATGACTTATTTAACTTATTTCTTATGGACATGATTATAATACAAATAAAGTCAGTATGTTTTAAGACACTAATACAGATCACAAGGTCAATATGTAGTCTTAAAAAAAGAAAGTTGCATTTCAGTAGAAGCTTGATTAAAAGAAAGCCACATATATATAAAAAAACTGTATTGTTTCGGCATGTTATGTGAAACCTACTAATATGAAGTGGTACATAAATCAAAACCTGAAACAAAAACATCTGGGGCTGCAACTGTTTGGCTGAAATTATCCTATAACGTGGATGGGAGATTTTAAAACCAGTATTGTTTATTACAGTCGATCTAAAGCCTGATTAGTGAATGGACTCAAGAAGGGGAAGACTATAGGAATAATCTCGTCCGGGACGCCAAATTCACAGTAAATTGGTTGTAATGTGCACACCTCTGATTCAATATTGCTACATAAAGCCGAGCCAAGCTGGACTGGGAAGGACTTGGACAGGAAAACGGTGCTTACTGAGCAAAGTCAAGTTTTGGAATAAAGAGCGTGGGCCAAGATAATGAATGGAGACAACAGGGCTCTCTCACTGAGTAAACCTTGAGGTATCAACGTTTCATGTCCCGTATTGATGACACGGCTAAGGACTGCTGCACCTTGAGAAGGAGCCGTTTTTATACTCTAGACTCTCAAAAATAAACACTTGAACCTGAAATCTAAGCTATATATGTATATATACAAATAAACATGGTATTAACTTAACAGGCCACTGATTCATTTGACCAAACAGCTCTTATCAACTTGTAAAATATTAAACTAGGAAAAGAGTATCAAACTCTCTAGCAAAGTATAAATATACAATGAAATTCTAAATTTTAAATCAAACAAGGAACAGGAAAAGCAGTTTCAGCAATATGAATTTCTATCCATCCATCCATCCATCCATTTTCTATCCCGCTTATTCCTTTTCAGGGTCGCAGGGGTCTGCTGGAGCCTATCCCAGCGCATTTTATGGCGAGAGGCAGGGATACACCCCAGATGGTCGCCAGCCAATCGTGGGGCACACACACCATTCACACACACACTCACACCTATGGGCAATTTAGATTTGCCAATTAACCTGAGCATGTTTTTTGTATTGTGGGAGGAAACCGGAGTACCCGGTGAAAACCCACGCAGACACGGGGAGAACATGCAAACTCCACACAGAAAGGTCCCAGACCCAGGCCCCAAGGCGGTCTTGAACCTGCGACCTTCTTGCTGTGAGGCAACAGTGCTACCCACTGCTCCACCGTGTCACCCCAATTTCTATCCATTAACATGTTATTTAAATGACAGTGATTTGAGTGAACTTAGGTAGTTATCACAAAGAAAAAACCTGATTAAGCTCAGGGTCTGGGAAAGTTCTAAACTTGCTTTTTGGCAATTAAGAAGAAAGAAATATGGCGAGGAGCTGGACCTCGCTGAGCATTCAAAGTCAGCAGTTAAATAATAACTTTTAAATGGGCCTATCCTGCAAAAATAGGTTCATGTTAATACGACTTTCATTAAATTTCATGAGCACTACCTTAATCTCTACAAGAGTGACTATACAAGCATCATTCTTGTATAATATTTTTCCTCTACTCGTAGGCACACTAAATAGCAGGAAAATGCTGCTCAACTGTGAAAACCATGCATGTACAATATGTGATTTATGACATGTTTTCTTTTTATTTATTTTTTTTCCTCATGCCACACTTCAGATTTTTAGATTTAGAAAAAAAAATGTGACATTTTGACTGTAATTTATTCAGGAATAACAATTGTGCACTGAACCAAGTAAAAGGTTTTTTCTTTTCCACAAAGGCTTGACAGTGAAAACTTTAACACCCAGGCTACATCATCAGTTTTCATTTGTAGGAAAAGAACAGCGTATAAACCTGTTGTTTTTGCAACATGGAAACACAGCCTCTACGTATATAAGACGTATACGTGGGGGTATGATGTCGAGCGTATCAGGTTCACTGGAGAAGGGAGACAGCTGAGGCTTGTTACGGGTTACAGTATTATTCCAGTGCTTGAGTGATCTCTTGTGCTCTTCAGGAATACATACATGCCAGGGATTCCAGGAGGCGACCGAGGCGTTCAACTTGAGACCGAGCCAAGCAGGCTGCAGCAGCCCTTACAGGGACATTCATCTAGCTAAGAAACCCTATCTCTCCCATCTATTATCTACTGTGTGCCATTTACTTTTTTTGTCCAAATGATTAGTGATTTTTCTTTTTTACTGTCTTTTCATACATATTTTCTCTTTATAATATGAAGGAAACATTATGAATATTAACACTACTTATATGTTTCACTTATAGAGCAAGTTTATAAACAATATTGCATACATTGTCAGGGATAAATATTTTGAAAGTGGTAAATTATCTTCATTTTTATATAATAAAACAATTTATTTTAACTTCTAATATTTAGATCAAGATAATTTCCTGGTTCTTCTGATGTTTCGTGTAAATAAATTGAACTGCCATTCTAAACCTGCAAGGTATATCTAATCCTACAGAAGTGGTTCTCAAATAGTGGGGCGCGCCCCCCTGGGGGGACGCGAGGCTCCATCAAGGGGGGCGCATTTGACCTCAGGGAACATGCTTTTTTATTTTTTTATTTACATTTATTTTGCGTCCTAGAATAAAGAGCAATTGCACCTCCACTACATTAGGGGCGCTCTCATTGGCATAGTGTGTGCAGGGAGCGGCGTAGGTGTAGAGTAAGAAGTGTAGACGCGAAGTGTAGCAGACCCTCGAGTGATGCCTTGAAAAATATTTAACAGGGATGAGAAGACAGGTGGAGAGAGACGGAGATAAAGAGACAAACAAAGGTCTCCCAAAGCTAAGACGAGGAAATATGACGGAGCGTCTGTAGAAATTACCGACATTGCTCCTCAATCATGCTGATAAGCTGATTTTATGTAATTTGATTTTTCAGAATCATATGGTTTGACATGGTCAGTCAAATTTTTATAGTTCGATTAAGGATTTAATTTTATTTTTGAATTTCATATGCACTTTAAATCTTTTCTGTTACAGTTATTTTAGGCTATTCTTTGTTGTAAGTTTGTCCATATTTCTTTCTTTTTTATTATCTTATAAGATATTAAGGATCAAGTGCTATGCAGAGGTACTTATAACAATTTTATAGACGCGCTACTATTTATAGTAGCGCGGGGGGTGCAAGATGTTTTCTTCTTCCATAGGGGGGCATGACAAAAAATAATTGAGTAGCACTGTCTTACAGTGTACACATGTCTAAGATTCACCAGAGAGCATTGTGTTCATAGATCCATTCAAATAACAAACAGTGTCCTCCTTTTTTCCACATTGCAGCCTTATCAAAAGCATTTCATTGACTCAGACAAGGTGAGATTCATGTTGCAGTAAACCAGAGTAGAACATGTTATGTGTGCTTTCACAACACTAACCCTAACAAACGTCAATCCATGGCTAGAAAAAAAAAGAAAAATACATGTTGACTCACAGGCCAGGGCCTTGGCAGAGCCACCCTAACAAAGCCTAGAAAAAGGAAACCCCATGGACAGCGATCTCAATGCGATTCCTCACAAAGCTGCTAAATGGAAACAGAAGAAGAGGTGCGTGCTTGCCAATGTCTAATCTGACCTGCTGGAAATTCATCACTTGAGATTTTGTAAACAGCAATGATTCTGCATAGCTGTCTTGTCGGGAGAAAATTTTTCAGGATGACGAGATGACTCATGGCTCCAGTAATAACCCGTACTCTGCTGAATATTTCATAATGAGTTTTACTTCCTTCATATGAAGATGAATTCTTTTTATAATTGGTTTGAATTCGGTAGATAATCAAGGGCAGAGTTACTGGCCAGAGAGTTTAAACATTAACACATCATGAGGAAAAGACAAATCCTTGGATCAGTCACAAACGAATAAAAATACAGAAAGCAGCAAGCATGTAGGCGAAAAAAAGGGAAAAAGGAAAGGATGGAGAGGAGGGAGAAAC
The DNA here is from genome assembly GCA_036785175.1 of Eupleurogrammus muticus. Taxonomy (NCBI): domain Eukaryota; kingdom Metazoa; phylum Chordata; class Actinopteri; order Scombriformes; family Trichiuridae; genus Eupleurogrammus; species Eupleurogrammus muticus. The sequence goes on along the minus strand of JAYKQN010000013.1, from coordinate 16,542,335 downwards.
AAGACGGATAGAGGAAGAACAGGCGGGCGAAGCAACGCGGAGACTGTGGGAGAAAGTGAAAGAACCAGAAAGGGAATGAAAGAGGGGAAAAAAAGAGGAGAGACAGGCAGAGGGAGGCAGACAAAACTAGGTCAAGTCACATGACTGGGATCGACTGCAGGCAGGATTAAATATCCTACAGCATGTGGTCATTTACACAACAAATGTAGATTTCATTTTATAAATTATTTCTCTTCCACGGGGGGGATGAGGCTCGGCGTAGCGGGCGCGATGCTACACCGCGTTCTGGTTGGAAACAGGGCTTTTCAGCGAGCACAAAAACAGAGCATTAAAGACCGGAGCGAGCCGTTTCCCTCTGAGACAAGCAACAAAGCGAAAGCCCGAGATAGCATGAAAATTATCATAACAGGAGCGAGCACGGTTCCAGTATGAGACAGCTCCATTGTGACAGGCTAATGGCCGTAACATACACTGTCCATTATCCCCCACGAAAGCAAAGGACAGTGAAATGTTAAAAAACAAAGATGTCACTTATTGTAACGGCGTACACACTGACAGCAAAAGTGTGCCTAAAAGTCTGGACAGAAGGAACATAATAGTGATATCCCATAACAGATGTATAATAATAAATAATATATAAATAATAAATAAGTGTTTAATGCAATGAATTGTGTTCCACTGCGTTATCAGTCAGAAGTCTTTATACACATGTATTACTTTGGACAACAGAATGTTGTAAGATAAGAAATAAATATAATTCATCTAGAGGCCCTGATTCAGTACAAAACAGGCTGTTGCCCTATATATATATATATATATATATATATTTTTTTTTTATTAGACAATGAACAAGAGCTTGTTGCCTTGTGATTGCGCCTCACAAAGAGAAATAACATATTACTTCCTGTCCACCATTACAATGTAGTGCCAGTGTACTCCAAATAAACATTTTGAAAATGGGTTTCCTGCAGAAGTGTGACACTGACTTGAGTGAGTCAAAGTGGAACATAAAATGTATGACCAATTGTGTATATTGCAGGATGACATGAGATACAACACGCCGCTACTAACCACCCCCATAGCTATATAACTCGAGCTGCCAATCAAGCAGAGGACGGGCTAAGCTGGTCATAAACTCAGTCAATCCCCTGGAGGCCGACCTGTGCAATACCAATCATTCATTCACATCTGTGGTCAGCTGAGATTGAGACATGCACACAGGAAGTGAATGCTTGCGTGTGTGTGTGTGTGTGTGTGTGTGTGAGAAAGCTGGGCACTGGACTGAAATCTGTCACTGAAGGCTAACTGGAGATTCCCCACCGGATCTGAGCCAATCAATGTGATGTAATGCCACTGACTCGGACCAACATACGGCTCCTCGCTTCCAATCATTCTGACCTCTGGGCCAGGGTCACAGAGAAGGGATGAGGGTGCAGCTCAGTGCATTTGAATCACTCTTTTTTTGCATGCAAGTTCTTATAGTATTTTTTAAAGCATGCATTTATTCCAATGTTACAAAAACTATGTATAATTTTATTGAATTTACAATAGTATTTACCAACAAAATAAAGTTGTGCACAAAGCTACACTTCATAGGTAATGTATATAAATTTCTCTGAGTAACACACACATATATGATGTTTATTACAGGCTTATTTGATAATACTATGATGTACTGTGTGGATCAGGTGTGAGTGCACTGGCTGGAGGTCGGGGTCAAACGGCAACTCCTTCCACCGAAATGTCACCGGTGACATCACCGCGCTTCTACCTGCGGACGCTGCGAGTTGCAATGAGCCAGCGAAGCAAAAGGCTGCTCCAAAAATACTAAATCCGCCTTCAAGGTTAAAAACTCTTATCTCAAATAACAATTACTGACCAAGAGAGACAGACCATCAGATCAGCTTAGAGCTGAGCACTGGTGCCCCCCTCTTAAAAAAAGTAGGGTCCAAAACAGCAAAGTTAATTTGGATCATTTGGATCAAGGGGGTAGCACAAGTGGACAAGGGAGTACAAGGTCATGTAGGGCTGCACAGATGTCTGCATACACCTGAAGGCTCAGGGAAAATGTTTCCCAGTGCAGCCTTGAATACAGTAGAGGTTTTATGTATTAGATGGCTCCTAGTCACTCAGATCCACATTTTTAACGAGCAAGACCCCTTCTGTCGACCATATTTTAGGACAAAGGACAAGCAATAACATCCTCTTTCTAGGAATGTCTATATTAAGAATCCTGCATGCATGTTTACAGAGTGAACAGAGAGTGCACTAAGAATTTTCAGTTTAAAATAAGTGATTTCTTAATATCATCTGCATCGACCAGAAAAAAGGCTTCACGCCAGAGGAAAAAAACAAAAAACAGATTGTGCTTCAATAATGTCTATATTAAAATCCAATTTTTATTTGGATGTATATATTATTTGCGCCTTACTTAAATTAAATTGTCAACCGTTCATAGAAAATTATAAATGGACACAGATCAAATTCCTAAATAAAATAAAGGCTCCATTTCATGCCAGCACATACACTCAATTAATCCGCACACACACCATGATACGGCGATCATCGGTGCTCTCTGCATCACACAGATGCTGGCATACATACAGGACTGTATCATCAACATCAGCATTCCTAGAAAGGAGTGCAATCTGTTAGCTCAGTCAGGCAGAAAGATGTAGGCCAACTGCAGAGCAACGCTGGGAGAAAATCAGCTGTGTAATCATAGAAAGAGAGCAGATTGACCAAATGAAACGGCACATTTCCCTCTTCGCTCAGGTAGCTGAATAAGAAAGAAAATAAGATCTGCACTGGCTAAACACAACTCCTTAAATGTTCCATAAATTGATTAAAGTTGTGGTTGTTAATTTTAACTTCATTATCTCTCTTTATATTTCTCTTTTCATTTCACATTTTCTCTCCTTGGCTGGCATGTGTCGCCCTCTATGCAAGCGTCTCTCTCTTCCCCTCCGCCTCGTTCCACTTCTCACTCCCCGTCCCCTCGCTTTCGCTCCCCTCGCTTTCTCCCTCTGATCACTGCCCTGCTCCTGCCTGAGCGTAAGCTCTCATGGGGGGCAGGCATCAGTAAGCCCATCAGAGAGAGACAGCGATGCATCTCTTTTGATCAGCGCAACCGCCACATTAGCATGTACCTCTGCGTTCTCCCGCTTCCCCCCCCCCCCCCTCCGCCCGCTCCTGAGCGATCCACCTGTCTGTCAGCGCCGCTGACCCACGAGGAGCCTCTTCCCAGGTAAGACAGAAGGCGCTCGGAGCTCTGAATCTTAATCGCTAATGAACGCAGCCTGGCTGCCGCTGATGAGAGGAGAGAGAGAACCCCGCTTGTGATCTCGCTGCAGAGATGGACAAAAGCCTCGCGGTGCATCTCTAATGTAGTGTAAGGGCCGCGTAGCTGAACGCAGTGAAACAGATCGACTGATGGTGTTGATTTGATACTGAGGATCCCCCCCACCTCTCTTGGGACTTTGCACCGCAAAGGGAGGCTCATGAGCACACTCTTTGTGTGTTCCTTTTTGGAGGACAACAAACTAAAACATGAAAAAGCTCAATGTGTTTTTGAATCACAAAGGCAGCCTATTTGCGTTTTAAGCAAAATACATAGTAGTTCTTTCATGGTATACGAGGAAAGACTTCACAGCTTTTTTTTTTAGTTCCGGTGAAGACAAACAAAGGGGTTATTTTTCATGCCATGAGTAAAAGTTAACTGTCTGTGGAAGGTAGAGGATTCGGTTTCTTCTTTTTTTCCCCCTGTTATTTTATGAGGGGTTGTGTTTGGCCCAGGTCTGGATCCACAGCCGGGTGCCCTCTCACTTCTGTGCCACTTAATTAGCCCGGCCCTGCACAAAGGGGAGTTGGTCACATGGGCCCAATTTGGCCCGCTATAAAGCCTGCAATGGCTCAACATGCATTACTATGGGAGTATTTACGTGCCTGCCACACCGGGGTAAGAGACTTTGAAGATGCAGAAAAACAGGGCAAAGAAGAAGAAGTGAATAGAAGGGGAAGAAATAACTGAAATAAAAGGAGGGGACCCTTAAATTCCAGGGAATTTTTCCAGATGTTACACAAATATTCTACTGAGGCAATCCAGATGTGCTCACTCGGTTTATTCCCTCCTTCTGTTCACTGTTCCAAGGACTTCTCTTTCTTCCCCTTTCTTCTCTTTCACTGTTTCTTTCTCTCCTACCCCCCCCCCACCCCTTTCCCTTCAAGCAGCCCACATCAGTGTTCCATGATAGTGCCTTTTACTGTAAGTGAGGGCTTTAATAGCCCCCAGGGCACCTTAGCATCCACTAGGATCCTGTAATAAACATCCACTCTTATTCTCAACAGCACATGTGTTTGTGAGTGTTTGTGTGTGTGTGTGTTTGTGTGTATGAGGGAGAGAAAGAGAGAAGGCGAGAGATTAGGTGCCTTGTTTTATCGCTCTTTGGATCAATTAACAATTAACTGTTACTAACAATAGCTGCACTGAGGGGATGAGGGGAAAAAGAAAAAAAGGAGAAAAAAAAGCCATGCACAGAGTGAGACCTAAATAAAAACAACATGCTTCCTGCTTCCTCCTGCCGCGCTCCACGCCGAGTCTGACTTTGTGTTTTTCCCCCCTTCCATCACTTCTCCTTTCTCCTTTTTCTCCTCACCTCGCCTCACCTCGCCGTACGAACGCTGTCATATCTGCCGAGGCTGCTCCTCTCCCACAGAGCGTGACCCAGCCACAACCCCTGACCTTCCCTCTGCCAGACAGCACACTGATTCTCAGCTGCTCCGCTCTGCACTGCTCCAGATTCACCACTTTATGAATCAGTTTGCCGGGGACTCCCCCCTCCCACCACCACCACCGTCAGCTCAGGACATACAGTACATGTGCTTGCATCGGGTAACATGGCGCACATGGAGCACACAGAAAAGCTGCTGTAAAAATGTGATAAATGGAAACATGCAGGCTACTGCTTAAATGAAGAGTTGATTGATTAATTCAGTGGATCATGAAGATATCAAATAACAGTTACATTCCAAAGCTCACAATTCTCACATAATGCTTTCACTGCTTCATGTCATTGTCAAATGTCAACTGAATATCACACAATGAAATCACTTTTAAGATGATCTTGAACTCATCGAATTGATTTATCAGGGCACACAGGTAGCTATTTTAATGGTAACAATTCTTCACTGTCTGCATTCATTTTCACAAACTGTTAAATGATTGGCTTGTTTGCGTGTCACTCATAGCAACTCAACATCATCAAGAGATATGAAAGGCTGCTTATGAGCAAAGGAGGGAGAATGCCTGAGATCCTCATGTTTATTATCCGTTTTAATCGAGCTTTCTATATAATGCAAGTGAAACTGTTTCCTTATTGCTGGTAATGAAGTGTCTATCTCTAGTTCATGTAATTATGTTATCACGCAGGCTTACATAAGGCTTTCAATATTGCCTGCTATTTTACACATTTTATCTACATTCTCAATCACAGAAAATCAACCCTGAAAGAAACTGGTAGTGCCGTGCGTGCCTTCACAGACACGCACATAAACGTACACAGCTGCACACGGTGCCGCCGATGACAATCCAGCTCCGCCACTCAACTAAACGCTCGGATCTGTCCCATTTAATCCACCGCCGTCTCCTGTTTCCCATTCGGCATTGAAACAGAAGAAAGCATCCTAAATGTGACACTTGAACTTGTCAGAGCCGTTTGTGCAGGCAACTGTCAGCACTTTGGTATGCAGCAATGTTGATGACAAAGACATGGCTAGCGCCTGCGCGCCTGCTTGTCTGCGTCTGTCTAGTAAACCTGGTTGCTCAACTTTCTTCTCCGAAATAGTACAAAGAACAGATTTACAAGGAAGGTACTCTTGCTCACTTGCTGTCCACAAAATTCTACCTTCATTTTTCGGAGGGCCAAGAAAGAAAAAAAAAATCACACACTGTCATGGACCAGTGAACACCTTAGTGGCACAATACATGTGTTTTCTAATAAGTAGATCAGTAAATTCTATAGCCAATCAAATTAGACACTACTTAGATACTTTGTGCTGCCATTTGTTCTTATTAAGTAGTGGTGCCCAATTCAAAATAAGTATAGCCTACAATCTGGTTTTACTATAGCCAAGATGGGTTTATATTAGAGCAATTTATTAGGTGTGGCATTGTTCTCATATTATGGAGCCGCACTGTTTCGTATTACATGGCTCTACTATGTGATTGTCCTGCAAGCCCCGTCTGCAAAGCACATGTTCCTCATGGGGCAATAAAAAGGTTGAATTCAAATAGATTAAATTTGGTGGGCAGAGCAGAGCAGGAAACAGCAGCCAAGCTAGTGCCTTCACTTCACTCAGTTACAAAAGAGCAGGAGTAGAAATGTAATTTTTCAAACATGTAATTCCAGCAGTTTTACAACACCCTGCACTTGGCACATCCTGTTCTCTCTGTCGATAACCAGAGCAAGATGATCTGTGTTCGCTGGTGTTAACTTCGAAATAGATGCCCCCCCCCCCCGCTTTTCTTAACACCAGTCAAACTTCCTGCTGCTGAAAACATTACTAAAACCAGACGACCACAGCACACATAGGTGGCAAACCCCCCCCCCCCAGACTTCTGTTCATACAGTGCATGCGGATGTCTGCACAGACACGTTTGTCTGCATGTGCACACACACACACACGCCTGTGTGTATGTGTGCACATGCATACAGGTGTGTTGAGGCCAAGGGGCCGCTGTCTGGGCGGATGTATGAACATGCTAGACCTGCAGGCGTCAATAATGATTCTCTCTGTACTGCTGGCAGAGGAAAAACCTATATATATATATCTGCTATTTTCCCCCTCATGTGTGAAAATAATGTGAAAATTCTGACTCATTCAGCACACATATTTATGCTTTGTATCCATTTCTGAGATGACCCGTGTCAATCCTTTCCATCTACTAATGTCCCTCGGTATCCTCCATCTCAGCAGTCATCCAGACAATTTGGTAGCTCGGTTAATAGATCTTCTCTTTATCATAATTGCAATCACAGATTAAGGGCCACTTTGCTGATGTTGAACCTGAGTCCTATGTTGTATTGTTGTTTGAGGACGACTTAATAGTTGAAGGAAAGTTTCAAATGCACAATGTCTTGAGAGCTTGTATTTAGTATCTGGAAAAAGAAAAAAAAAAAAAGAAAACTCTAGCTGAGAACTGATTGAACAACAACTTCAATCAACATCGATCCCAGCAGGCTAGACCCCTGAGGAATAGAAAGTTGAGAGAGAAAAGAGAATGCTGAACAATAAGAACACGGGAAAACTTTCCAAGATAACAGCATAAAAAGGCTCATGCTGTACTGTGAACATCTTCGCCTTTCACACCTTCACAAGGATTCAACTGGTGACGAAATTTTGAGAAAACTCTTCAAGTGATTCCATTTTCTTAGAATTGTCTCTTAACATAAAAGTTCACATCCTAATGAAGGCTACTCACAAAGTCTCTCAGCCAGAGCTCCTAACGTGAAGAAATATCTCAAGAAAAAAGGATTTCAATACAGCTGCTCAGAAATTGCTTAAGCAGGAGTGAAAATCGCTGCAGGAAGTAAATGTAGGGGGAAATGGTTTTCCACACCTACAGATGTGATTTGACAGCAGTGTTTTTATTTACTATAAAGCCGTTAATGATAGTTTACAATATCAGAGTTTTTTTTTTTACATCCTCCACATACAAGCACCTTTCCTCATAAAAGCCTGGCAAACCAAACAGGAAGCCGCATGAAATTGTGCTCCCTCCCTAAACTTTCTTTTAACCTTAAAATTATTAAAATAATATCAACCCGCATATACCAACACAGCACAAAATAGAATGTCATCACTAAGCTAATAAGGTAATGATACACGTTTTCTGACAGGCAAGGCGGGGTTGCATGTTGTGGGATTTCCGTGGGCGTGCATCCGACGGTGTGTGGCAGCCCCACCCCTACGCCCTGGCATCCGGCGAGGTGAAAGACAAAAGTAGAGGCGGCAGTGGCTGGGAGGGAGGAAGGCGTGGGGCATGCTGGGAGACCTCCTCTTGCTCCCCGCGACCTCAAAAACAAACTGCGAACTGAGAGACGCCGCCGTAATTACCTCACTCTGTTTCGGTTGTGGTGGCGGGTGTTTACATGTACATACACAGGGACGCGGTGTGTTTTGTGTACGCATGTGTGCAGAAACAACAGGGAGAGCATTGTGTACGCACCTGAATATACCATTTTATAAAAAATAAATAAATAACCTGACAGTTGGAGTCCATAATATATAATTATTCATTCATTTCTCTGAGGAGTGCAGGAACATCAAACACATCATTCCAGCTTTTGATCGTGTTACATGCTATTGATATCAAACCAGTGTAACGCATAGGTAACATTACAAGATGTAAAGCGTTGACCCACTGTTTTTAATATTACCATTGTAAATTGCCATTTTATAGTAGAAATAAAATTCTATTCACGCCTGCTTCAGTGCATCATATTTTACATCAGCCGTCCTCATCAGAGTCGAAATAAAAATTTTCAATATAATGACATAACTGGGCATAGCGTATCTGGGAGTCACTCAATCTGTCGCTCCTCTACAGCAAAAACCCCATGTGGTCATAACTTGATTTACAAAACACGTCACAACCGGCAAACAGCCAAGATTCATGCATTACCACGATCACAGGCGAGGAGTCAACAGTTGTTTTTATCACTGAAAACATGCCAACTTGAGGATTCTGGAGGGGTAGAAAACAGAGTTATCCTCTTCTTTCTTTCCATTTATTTTCTATGGCATTGTTTTCTCGCTCTTCTTTCTTAGAGTATCCCTTTTTCGCTTGGTGATGCACAGAGAACGGCGCTCCGGCTCGAGGAGGGCAAACCACGACCTTCCACTCGCTGCGAATTATGAGCGTGATCTGGTCAAATCCCCGCAGAGACTACGTTTCCACTTCAAAAGAGCGGTTGTACGCACTCTGAATACTGCCAGCCCACAGAAAAGCCATTCAGGGCAGTCAGAGGACCTGCAATAAACCCAGAGTCTAATGATGCTCAGATGACCCCACAATTAGTAATGAAAGCAGAGAAACGTCTGCAAATCCAAATGATGAGGGCAGAAAGGATTGCCCTATTAAAATATTTATTTTTAATTTTTTTCTCCGTTTTGTGTGTGAAACTTAATATTTGCAGAGAACATATGACCTTGAACTTGTGAAGCGTAATTTTCCCCAATTTCATAAATTCTTGTTTAATTGATTAATTTCAAAAGCAATAAGAGTAATCCATTTGTTGTGCCCTAGGAGGAATTACAAAGAAAAGTAACATTAAAAAAATAGAGCAAGAAAGAACTACAAGCTACTGTCTTTAAAACACTTTAAACGACAGATTGTATGCCAAAGGCAAATTCCTGGAATGATAGAGCATATGGGGAGCAAAGGTCAAGGCGTGAGGTTCAAAGTTCACTGCGGCAGTTATCAATAAAAGGCCTCCTGCGAGCAAAGCGCTCCTTACACAAATAATTAATGAGCTTTTGAGTCATCTGTGACTTCCACATCAAAACTGCCTTCCAGCGGTTTCTGATTTGTACTATGTTTAGAACATAAACAAGTGTGGGCCGGAGCGGAGAGAGGAGAGAGGAGAGAGCATGACAAGCTAAACGATGCGTTTTATCTGAAGCCAAGCTTCCTTTTTTTGTCGTGAAGTATAATTAATGCTTTATACTGATCAATGGAGACACTTCATAAATTATAAAAAAAAGACTTCATGGTGATTCACTGTAAAAACAACAAGAAAAATACTCTTGCCGTGTTCATAATTGGAGCATAAATCTTTTTTTTCCGTCCTTAGTACAGTTTAGTTTGGATGTTGGCAAGGATAAAGGGTGGGAAAGCGGAGGGTGGGCACATAGAAGGCGAGCAAATTTTCTTTGATTTGCCTTGAGTTAAAGGTCTCATGGGTGAGATAGAGCGAAGGGGGGGAAAGAAAAAAAAGGAGAGCGAGAGAGAGCTGTCACTTTAAGCCATAAACCTCCTCCAATAAAAATGACAGCTGCAGCCCCTTTTCTCAAAAGGGGAGCAAAAGCATCACATCAGGAACACAAAACTGGACGGCCGTAAAAGACAAACTTGGCCAAATGCTTTGGCAGTGTACCCCCCCAGCCCCGCGCCCATCACACACACACACACACACACACACCTCCCGGCAGACACTCACCCTCTCCCAATATTACCTTTGTTCCTGAGTTACTGCCAGAAAAGGAATGCAGCCCTCAGTCTATCTCCATCACCCCCCCCCACACACACACACACACACACACACACCCCGCCACCATGAATCTCACTTTCTCATCAAAGACCATGAACTTCATTGATTTTTTAGGAGGGTTGTCTGTGCATGTATGCATGGGTGTATATGCACATCTGTGCGTGTGTGTGTGCATGCGTGCATGCATGCATGAATGCGTGCAAATGTTGGAGTTCCATCGGACTTGTGAAAATCGCCATGCACCCCTTTAGCAGGTGGTGAAACATGCCTTTGCACCGGAGTGAGCAGTCAGTTGCTTTTCGACTTGTTGAGGTCGGAGAAACAAGCGAACTGTGATCTCTCCAAAGACAGCTTGTTTCATAGAGTGAATCATAAAGAAACTTAAGTCTAGTCCAAATTCTGCAGAGACTATTTATATAAAATATAACTATTTGTTTTAGCTATAGTCCATGTTAGACCTAGGCTTTTCTTTTATTTAACATGGAATCATTCAATAGATTTTCAATGACGATTTAATTATTTGATGTAAAATAAAGCTCCATATCTGATTTGTTAAAACACATAAATACACACTCTCAAAGGAAATACTCAGCTGGTGGAGCTCATCAACCAAACAGAAAATCAGTACTGGATCAATACGTATAGATTACCTGACTTCTTCACCTAAGCACTGTTCAAAAACATCTTTTAACAGACACTGTGTGTATTTCACTGACAGACTGTCATGATGAGTTTCATCATGCACTGATAAAAGGACACATTCTCCTTTTAATGTCATCTTCAGTCTTCATGGCTTAATGTCAAATATGGCGGTGGGGGTGGTGGGGGGAGACATACAGCACGGAGCCTACGGCTCCATAGGGAGATGTCGTCATCACAGCCAACAACCGGTCCATAGCTGTAAAGTGTACTTACTGCCATTTCAAACAGTCACATGTCAGAATCTTTAATGTGGCATGACAGATAATTATGCTGAGTGAGTGGCTAATCGATATGTTCAAGGACTTTGCAGATAACGCCACCCTTGAAGTGGCCAATTAACAATCGGCACCCAAGTGGACCTTTGATGGAGAAAGTTTAAATATAAACGGCGATTTGAGGGGCTGACAGATTAGGACTATAGGCGACGTGAGAGCTGCTGATGCAGCATGTGGTGTGGCTTGGAGGGAAAAAATCAAAAAGATGGGATCCAGCATTGGTGGGAAAAAAAAAAAGTGTTGCTTCCTCTCTTAAACAATGCAGCGTTGAGCCTTACACCAACTACAAGATGCTGTCAAGTGTGTGCACGGACCGTAGTCCAGCTTCACGTTCAGGGCAGAGTGAAACTCGTATCGCTTTCAATGTGGACACACAATACAGTGCACCTGTAATAACAGCCTGTCAGTGTGTGCAACTGGCGGTTTTAGCATATTTCTGGGAAAGCCACATAAAGGGCGTCATGGCCACGGTGTCAGCGAAGCAGGCCCTGTAACAAGAAGAAAGCCGGCCCCCGGCGTCTCAGAAGCTCCGCCGTGAATCTCCCCCCGGTGCGTGGAAGGCGGCCGACGATACGTGACGACGGAAGGCGTAACACGACGCCCTCATGAAAGGGGCGGCAGACACAATACCAGGGCCGGCCCCGGCGGACCCGCACTGTATCTGTGCTGCAGGGGACAAGGGTCTGCTCTGTTACCCTCTGACAAACTTACAGTAGCGTTCGGCATCAATGATTTACATAGCGCCGCGGTGCCTGCGTGTGTCTGTGTGTGTGTGTGTGTTTAAACCCAGCATTAAGGATCCATTAATACAAACTGGATTTAGCCTGATATTAATGGTTTCAAAACAGTTAAGTATCTATAAGCCAAATTAATTCCCGGGAAAATCAAAAATGTCCCTGTTATAATTACTAATGACAGCTGTACAGATGGATGCCCCCTCTCTATCTCTTTAAGTCTTTATGATCTGGAAAAATTAGTCAGCAAGTTTTCCCTACAAAAAACACTTTTACTGAGCACATCTGACCTTACAGTATTGATTTCTATTCAGATCACTGATAGTGGAGGTGTGCACTGTGCTAAAAAGGCGTTGTTCACCTATTTGTAGCTGCTGTGTTGGGTTAGGGTTACAATGCTGGATGCATCAAAGCCAAGTTTACAAACTTTTAATTTTTAACGCTCCTTCAGGGGGGGTCATTCTCAAACCAGAGTTCAAAGTTAAACGGAGGCAAATGTCTTAAACTCAGACATCCTCGCCACGTGAAGAATAAAACATAAAGCTGCACACGAGACTTCAACGCACGTTTTTTTTTCTTTTTTTTTTTTTTAATATCTAGTTGCCAGATAAGAAAACGCACGCGCAACATATACGCATAACGCATAGCACGAGCTTACGTAATACAGAAAAAACACGTTTACAACTCAAATCTACTTTTTTTTGCAATACGGGTTTAACGTGCGCGAACTTCAAAGCGGCCGCGCTTACGCTCGTGCCACTCATTTCCAACACAACGTGTCGACGTTTTAAACTTAACGACCGATAACGTAGCTTTTTTTTTTATTATTATTTTAACCTCCAGTTCACCGCAGCGGCAAAGCGACATGTCACTCAATGTCATCAACGACACACGTTCGAGCGTCGGACACGGAGCACGGTTTGTGCGTTTTATAGTCGAAACGGCAAAGTCGGCGTTAGGAAAAGAAAAAGAAATAAAATAACACGAAAAACGTCCCCCCCTTCTCCTCAAGCTCGTCAACATGTTGATGCGTTTTGCAACTCGCTGCACGCTGCTGTCAAAAAAAGAAAGAAGCAAACGGGGAGGAAAATGCTCTAATTTACCCGATAATACAAAAAAAAAGTCCGGAGCTACGGCGTTTTTTTGCCCTTTAAGCAAAACAAAAACTTACCCAATGACAGGAACGGTTTGGTTTCCATGTCTGTCTGTGTAGTTAGCTCATGCCAGCTGAAGACGACCGCGTTCGGGAGTTTTCTCTCTCTCTCTCTCTCGCAGGCGTAACAGACCCAGACCAGAACCGGGGGGCTGCCCGCCGCCGCTGCCGCTGCCGCTCCCGCTGCCGCTGCCGCTACCGCTGCAGTTCGCTGCCGCTGCGGTTCCTCTTCAAGCGGGACTCAGGGGCTCGAAGCGATAAAAGTGACAGGTCGATGTCTGATAGTCTCTGAAGATAACCTAATGTTTCTTCCTCTGTTTGCTCACTCAGCTGCTGCGCTCTCACTCCCTCTCTCTCTCTCTCCCTCTCTCTCTCTCTCTCTCTCTCTCCCTCTCTCTCTCTCTCTCTCTCTCTCCGTACAACAACTCCAACTACTGGATCCGCACTGCAAGAGGGGACCAGGCCAGGGGGTACTCCCACCAACGCGGAGCCGCGCTGCAGCGACGCCGCACACAGGCACGGGGGAAGCCGTCCCCCCCTCCCGGTACCCCCTTTACCCCCGGTATACGAACTTTTCGATTAGACTATTCCGTGCGGTTTTTTTTTTAATATTAAAATTAGATCCCCTTTAGCAAACCACCGAGGTTTTCTAAAAATCAGCTTTTTTTTTCTTTTCCGTAGCTGAGCAGCAGCTACTTATTCTTTTCACTGCTTATCTCCTGTTATTTTAACCTGGTCACATCTGTTGAACCAGGGCTCTTGGCTCAGCAGATAACTGTAGATGTCTCAACTGCATTTACTGAAGCAATTAGCCTATCTATCTGTGTGTGTGTGTGTGTGTGTGTGTGTGTGTGTGTGTGTGTGTGTGTGTGTGTGTGTGTAGAAGCTGCAAAAACATTTAAAAGTTAATTTTCAAATAGGCACTCACATTATCTAGTAGTAAATATGCTTATTACATCAAACTTAGATCGATGAAAGAGCTGCAGAATTGCAGCTGCAACATTTTGTTAAAGCACTAATTAAATTAAAAAAAAAATAGACAACAATGTAAGCATGTTTGATGCTTAAAATTTTTTTACACTTTTTTCTGTGTTTTATTTAAAGTTTAGATATGCCTATCATCCAGTTATATGTTCTCTCTGTAGCTCCAGAAGGGCTTATCTGAATGGCTGCGCACGTGGGTCGGGTAGTTGTGACATCACAACTTCAAGGAAGTCTTGACTGCTTGTTTAAAACGCATACGTTTCTGAACAAAGGCACATCTAAACACTTATGTTCAAAAGGCAATTAAAATGACACTTTCTATGACCTAGTGACCTTTAAATGATTATCTGCACTCTCAGATTCAAGATTTAGGAAAAATCATCCGTCACAAAGCAATGGAAAATTTATGTGTCGCTTTTCTTATGGAACAATAACAAAAGAACTCTTTGATTTATTGAGTTTCATAGCTCAAAAAAATCTCAGATATTTTACCACCCATAACCTGGTTCTAACAATGACACGTTGTGTTTATAGGCCTATTGTGTAAAACAACAAAAGAAGGGAAAGTTGTGCAAGCTACTTGCTGTTACTCAGTTACAATATCAATATTTTTCTCAAAACTCCCCCGTTCTACATCTGCTAATGTTTACTAAATTCATACTGTGATCTGCCAACGTGGCAAAAAAAATGAAATATCAATAAATTTATTGCAGATGCATAAATGTTTGAGGCGGATCCGCATAACCCCACCACAGGCTAGCCTCACGGCAAGCGGCGGGAGACGCCATTTGCATTAAATCTCACTGCATTAGACCCGCGGTGGAGTATTTCCCTATCATTGTTCCTGCTGCAGGGGCGACACGGTGGTGCGGTGGGTAGCACTGTTGCCTCACAGCAAGAAGGTCGCAGGTTCAAGACCGCCTTGGGCCTGGGTCTGGGGCCTTTCTGTGTGGAGTTTGCATGTTCTCCCCGTGTCTGCGTGGGTTTTCCCCGGGTACTCCGGTTTCCTCCCACAATACAAAAAACATGCTCAGGTTAATTGGTAAACTCTAAATTGCCCATAGGTGTGAGTGTGAGAGTGAATGGTGTGTGAATGGTGTGTGTGCCCCACGATTGGCTGGCGACCATCTGGGGTGTATCCCCCTGCCTCTCGCCTTAACGCGCTGGGATAGGCTCCAGCAGACCCCTGCGACCCCGAAAGGGAATAAGCGGGATAGACAATGGATGGATGGATGTTCCTGCTGCTATATGTTACGTTCTGACCATGACAGTTTACACCCAATTCAAGCCAAATCCATCTTAGGAGCACCTCCTACCCTTCAACACACACACACACGGAGCAGACACATGCTTCAGGAGAGTAAAAAATGTTCCCTCTCTGGCCCAGATTGAACAGCAATATCACAGTGGGCTTTACACTCCCTCCACTATAAAATCCTGTATGCAATGCAGGAGCGATGTAAGGTACACACACATGCGGAAACCTCCTGCAGACATCCTCTAGGCCCCAGTGAGGAGCACGCTCCTATTAAGCACTTGAAGGTGTTCATCACGTTTGTACTGAGGCAAGATACATAATTAATGTAATGCATGGCACATCAAAGATCAAAGGCAAAAAAAAGGAAGGAAAAAAAAGTTAAGTCTGACTGGGCGCTGATTCAAGGTGTGTTTGTGTGTATTTCCGTGTAGGTGTTTGAAGAGAGCAGAAACGAGTCCCGGGAAAAGCGGATTATGCCGCACACACACTCACTTTTTTGTGAGCATATTTGCCTCATCCATCGTCCAAGTAAACAATTATCAATCATCGGAGCTGCATCCTGTTTGCGAGTTGATGTCAAGTGACTTCATTGGTGGGGTAAATGCTCATCGGAGAGGATGGGGGGGGGGGCAGTTGGGGTTGGGGAGGGGGGCCAGGGAGGGAGGGAAGAGCAGTGATTGGACACCGTGTTTGTCTCCGGTTCAGAAGGCTGTTTTGCCCCAGGCCTCCGCTCTGTAATAGAAGACAGACGCAACGCAGCCTTTTTTTTTTTTCCTTAAACGCCTCGATCAGGCCGGCTAGACCGAGCTATTTAATTCCCTGACTCGGACCATGATTAATAGCGGTCTGACCCTTCACCTCCATCCATATAAATTCCCTGAAGATGTGTTTTGGCACTCCTGCCCCGAACACCTCGCACCTCTCCTCTAGCCCTGGAGTCTACAACTCTTAATTGCAATATCTCTTGGCTCAGTTCTTCCTCTGCCCTTTTTTTTTTTACTCCTCCAATTTAAGCGATGCGCTTGGGCCTCAGGGGATGAGAGACCACCACTGTTACGATACACTCCGACAGCCCCCTCCTCCTCTTTTCTCCTTCTCTTAAAGTGGGTGATAAATGAGACAAGAGCCTTTTGGTCTCCTTTGTACTTTGACCATTCACAACAAGCTCTCCGTAAAAGTGATTATGGCCTCTTTCGGTGGCAATGACAATGGTTTCCAATCGGGAGGAATGTACGGAAGAATATGCACAGCAATCTCAGGCTGAATTTATAATGATTGCATTTATTATAGATTCCTCTGTATGGTATTTTTGTTCTCAGAAAATAATAAAACAAACCTCCAGAGAGAAAAAAAGAACATATAACATACAAAACAAAGATGAAATTTGGAACTTAAAGAATCAATTATCAAAAGCGACTAATCATTTCAGCCCTATGTGGTTCATTTGAAGGCAAACCTCTTTACACAGTAGAAAAGTGAAATCAAGGAGATCCAAATTGAGCGGATTTGGTGTCTATGTGGAGAGGATGTCTCTCTCTCTCTCTCTCTCTCTTTTTTCAAGTCTGATTCCACTTAAATGTGGACATGATTGAGGGCAGAGGGAAGAAGGTACTCTGCGAGGGACACAAAAGCATGTGAGATCATTAGGGCGTTTGCTGAGGTGTTCGGCATTGTCCGCCCCCAAGGGAAGGTCTTGATCGTCACAGCCCCGGGTTCACATTCCTTAACCCCGGGGTCAGGGCTTTGTCTGAGGATAGCACTGAGGCAACTTCCCCTGCGGAAATCAACAAGAGCTGACACACTGAACGCCAGAGACACACACGCACACACACAGAGGCAGGATGAGGGACCACCAAACACACACACAGAAGCCCACGCATGGCGATTCATCTAAAAACTGAGAAATCTGAAGAAAAGGAAAAAAAAAATGACCAGTGTCCAATGACAAACAGTGTTGGATTTGTGTTTTTAGCACGTGAAATACAAATCCATACTTAAGATTAGTCAATTTTATTTGTCTAACCCAAATCACAAATCACAAATCACAGATCCGCCTCCACGGGCTTTACAGTTCGTACAAAAGCAACACAACATCCCCCGTCCTTAGTCCCTCATGTCGTACAAGGAAAAACTCCCTTTCTTGGAAAAAAAGGAGGAAGAGTCCTCAGGAAGAGTAACAGAGGAGGATCCCTCTTCCAGGACGGACAGGCGTGCAGTAGATGATGTGTGCACAGGATGGAAGACAAAACATTCAAACAGGAAAAAGTTGAATACTTTTGCTACCTACTTTCAATTCAGGCTGGACATTTTAGATTTTTGGATGCATTTTTTCCTTCTGTCGTGCATATCTTGTGTCATCACTATGAACAGTATTACGGTTGTCTGTGCAGTGTAAAGGATAGATAATCACAGCTTAGAGTTTGTTTTTGTAATTTTAGCCATCATTTCTATCAGATAACATCATACTCAAACTAAACCAAAAGAAAACCCTTTATTCAGAGTAAAAACAGTAATAATCCCTTGAAAATCGTGGGAATGTGTAACTACAGCAAACACAGTCTGTAAAGCATTTAACAGGAAATAAATCATAATGATTGTTTGGTATTACACCTTCATTTTGTATTCGAGTGTCTTTTTTGCAACATTGCCATATTTCAAGATCTCTGCAATTACCTCGTTTACTACAATCTTAATATTGCTGCAAAAATGGCACATATTGAGTTAATACTCACAAATATAATGCAATGATGTAAGCCTGAATAGAAACCGATCAATGCTTTGCAAAGTAGACATAATAGTTCCAAATTTCTAAAACACAGCCTGGTTCACAGAAAGGTGAGTTGTTACATAAAGAGTAAGTGATCGGTCTTAAATATGCTAAACCATGCAAACACGCTGCGAGGTCCTTCAGATCACATTTCAATGTCAGTCGCCTCGCCGTGGACGGCGGCTTCCCGGGCTTTCTTACCTCGCTTTATATACCATAAAGCAAAAATAAATACACGGACCCGTTAAACATACAGCGAATGATTCCGGGCGCCGTTTTGCTCTGCTCTGTTTTCACAGACTGAGTTCATTTCATCGGAGGTGATAAGAGCTCTGTGGATATCTGCCCATCAAATCGAGCTGACGGATGGCGTAAATCCAGGCGCGGGGCCAATGAAATGGTAGTAAAAAGAGAAAAAAAGAAAGGAAGAAAGGGGAAAAAAGAAAAAAAGAAAAGGCATAGAATTTTCCTAAATGATCAGAGCCCATTCCGCTCAGGGCTGTTATCAATATTGAACATTACATCAGCTGTATTGCTGGCCCGCCATGCTGGAGTTTGAATGCCGCCACGGGCAGATGAGACCCCCCCCCCCCCCAACAGGGTCTCATCTGAAGCTCAGGCATGCATCATTCTTTAATATCATATTAAAGTGAAATTGCCCACATTTAAACAGACGCAGCGATAAATCTCGTCAGCGCTTTGGCAGAAGCCGGTTTTATCACGGAGGGGAGAATCGCCGTCCCCGCGGAGCATCTCCCTCTTGAAGTCCAGAATTATTGCGCGATGATGGAGCTACTGTGCCGGGGAGACTGAAAGACTGAGAGGCTGAATTATGAGCACGCAAAGGGTTGAAGGTGTAGTCAAACGTTTCTTATTTTTTTGCTCTGGAAAGAGAACGGCTGATGCAAGTGTCCGTCCGAAGGGTAAAAGTGAAATTCAAGTTCCAGAACTTTTGATATATTTGTGTTCACTTTGGGGGTGGTTACTGTTCAGATTAATTATTTTCCACCAAAATATGTAGAAAACGTATTTGCTTTTATACACCAAGAGAAGAATGTTCTACCCTTTTACCGTCTGAAACATACGTCAGCCATGAATACAGTCGTCACCTTCAGGATGTCCTTTTCCCATTAGTTATTTTTAGCCATCCAGGCTTCAGTGTGATTGCTGTGAATTTGGAGAGAATGAGAACACAAGTGAGAGTGCCTAGGACTACACGGACTTGACATTAAGCAGATCTACATGCCATTTCACAATATCCGTCTCCCAGTTTCACTTTTTTTTTTTTAATCAAATGCATCTGCCAATATTGTCTTCATTCTAACCTAAAGTAGCAACCATAGGTCTGTGAACTTTACAGTCTGCAGAATTTGAAAAAAACGTCTGTGTAGGAGCCGGTGGGTCGAAACCAGAAGTCGACGTGTTAGCCGTCACTCGCTGTATCAGCCTCGGTCACTAATTGACACGTCACAGAAAGCATGTTTGGGCTTTTGCAGATATGTCTTTGCAGAGCTCGGCTGCTTTGTGTTGCATTGCCACTGATCATGCTACTTAATCGTGCTTCGGCTTTGCCGCGTTGTGATTTGCACATACCACAACGCAACGGTGGCTTAAACTCAATCATATGCCGATTAAAAGTCAGGATAAATAATTTTTGACACATTTGTGCTTGAGCTGCAAAGTCTTGCATGTAGGGCCTCAGCCTTTAAATAATACAAGTTGCAAACACCACTCATCTGGTCGGCTAAGAAATAAAGGCAAAGGGCAAAAAAAACTAATGAGTTTATCTTTTGAAATGAAAATTCAAGACATTTACTACTGCTACAAACCACAGAAAAAAACGTATCTGATATTGGTCAATAGACGTGTCCTAAATGACTTCCTTCTCCAGCCAGTACAGTACAGCTGGGAGAGAGCGCGACACTGTTGGACTTCAGCTGGGTAAACACTCCCTGCCGAGGCCAGAGATCTTGTGTACACACAGGCACTGTGCACATTTAGCGAGGGGGGCCTCGCAGCCGCCACGAGGATGGATGGTCGAACCAGGCCAGGGTCCATGTGGGCACAGCAGTCGGAAATATGACAGGAGACCACCCCCATCTGCTGAAACCGTTAAGCCCTGACGAACAGATAGCAGCCCGGAGTCAGGCGTCGGATGCGTCGATTCACACCTCTCGCCTCCTTATACACACACACACACACAAATGCGAGCGAGCACGCGCCGTCGTTACGCGATCCTCGGGCCCGCCCGCGAAGGAAATGGACTCAATGGTGCTTGAAAGAGACAGAGAGAGTAATTTCACTGAGAGGAACATTAGAATGAAGTGGAGTAATAGGACACCTCTTCTGCGGCTTCCTGCATCCACACCTACGGACCGACGCTGACACACATACGCGCGGGACCGCGGCTAATAATAGACCAATGTGAGTCAGACATGGTGGGTGTAATAGAGATAATACGTTTTCCTTCGCTGAAATTAAAGTCATTTTTCCTGTGTTTGAAAAGGAGGCCTGTGGAGATATCAGGGCTAGACACGTGTGTGTGTGTGTGTGTGTGTGTGTGTGTGTGTGTGTGTGTGTGTGTGAGGTACGAGGCTACACTTAGCCTTGGGGATGCAGAGAGCAACAGTGCTGCTATTCGTCTGGATTAACTCTCCTCAAAGGAATTCATGTCGCTGCTGCCACTTATACACTCCAAATACTATCTTCATCTTTTACAGCAATCAGTCCGCTGTTTGGTCGTCTCTCAGTTGGTGAAACATCAACCACCACTTAGTAGATCCCTTTTAGAAAGCCGATGGAACGTTAATCCTTTGGCGCGGTAAAACTGATTACTTTTGTTCATTTTGTTGTTACACTAGCGTGCCCACAAATTGCATTTTGCACATGACTTTTTATTCATGAGACGTGGCTAAAAATGTATTTGCAATTGTAAAGAGCACACTGTCAGTACAGTCCACAGTGGCAGTTTCTGCAACACTTCACTGTCACCACATTTGTTAAAATACTCGTGTGAGGCCCAAAAAAATCTTCTGCGAGGGTGCATGTTTAACTATCTACTTAAGGAAAAGAGTTATTTAAATAGCTACACATTTTGCCAAACTCATTGTTCTGCAAAATGCTGTATTCTGTATTCCTGAATATTTTTTGTGATTGGCTGCCATTGATACAGCCCTGGATCCAGGTGTCGGTAAAAACTTTAATGATAGCCCGTATGGCCTTGGAAGAGGCACACTCTGGATGATGTGTAAGGCGTTTTTGAATGGAGTTTTTGGACCTCGGGTTCATGAAAATTTTTGAGTGCTGGATTATTTGTTTTTTTGTCCCAAAAGTCAAGCAAGTAAAACTATTTCTAAACTTTTTCAGGCAAAAACAACTGTCTTGTCAGCAGACTACTGCAGAGCCACCCTTCCTTCACACATTATCCGACTCTGTGTGTGTGTGTGTGTGTGTGTGTGTGTGTGTGTGTGTGTGTCTGAGCCACACACTCATGATTTACAGCTCCTCTCACACTCTCCCCTTCTGTCTGCTGGTCAACTGCCATGGTGAAGGTGGCTACAATGGCCGGCTATGGACCGCCATAAATCTGAACACTTCCTACCACTGTCTCCCACTTCAAGGGAAACCCTGTCCTGTTGCAAACATGATTAACCCTCTTCCTCTCCGTCCACAACCCCCTGCACACACACACACACACACACACAACCTCCATCCTCCTTCCCCCAATATGAGGCCCTGCTGCAGGGAAAAAAAGAAAAAAAAAACAGGGCCTCCTTCACACCTCAGATGCAAGTAGTGTGTGGGAATTCTTCCAGATTTGTCATGATTTTCCTGAACAGGAAATAATGTTAATTAAGTATAGCAAAGACATAAAAATTATGCATTTTTCTCAAAAGTAAAATAGTATAAAAATTCACCTGTGAACAACATTATACAGAGATAGATAAAAGTTCTGTAGACTTAATTTAAATAATTTATTCTAGCTATAATGACCGTTATATATATATATGAAAAAAGCAAGAGTTCATTCAAGGATTAGCAGTTGTCTCCTACAATATGCTCAGTATAAAACTAATGTTTTTCTCTTTAAGTTTTGATGAAAGCACCTCTCTCCTCTCAATGACGAAGTGAGAAAAAAGTTTTCAAAAGGCTTTCAAACCACAAAAGGCTTGTTCGAGATGAGTGAGGCGATAGTCCCGGCATGTCAATTTGCAGCTTAGTAAGGAAGTTTGCTCGGTGCTGTGAGCTTTAGAGCAGCGGTGGAGACGTGTTGTCATTGAGCTGCCTGAATGCATCTGTGAAATTTCAGTTGAGTTGAAAAATAAAAAAAAGGGGGGGGGGTGAAGGTGTGCTGTCAGTGGAGAGAGGGTCCTTCACTGAACTGTGGCAGCAGACTATAACACAAGCCTTCAGCTGCCTTTCAGCCTGAAGTGTGCTTCTGCCTGGAGGAAACGCGCACGCCATACAAACACACAACCGTAATCACCCACGTTCCCATAAAAAAGACACACGCACACACACACACACACACACCATTCTCTTCAGCTGCCTACACAGACGCACACAAATATTTGCCAATGCACAAAATGCTGCACATGTGCCTGCACACAAAAACATGCGCGCTCATTTTTCTTGCAGAAACGCACAAGGATGCTTGACCTCCTTGCTGTCAGTCAGCTACAGTTGAGGACAAACACACAACATTCTTTTAAAAATTGTATACGGCCGATCAATTTGAGTCGGTCAAAACCTTTTGAGATTCATCCAGGAGCTTGGGAGAGAGGGGCAAGGGGGGGGGGGGGCGACCCGGTGGCAGGAAAGAACGGGTGGAGTAGCATAGGGAGGGTGGCTCAGAGGCAGGATAGATGACTGGTGTCACTCTGGAGGGCAACCAGGATGCAGATCAGATGGGAGGTGGAGCGTTGGAGCGGGACAAGCACCAGACCCGAGACCGAGGCAGCTGCTCCGGGGGAGACAGACACCGGGACCAAAACCTTACACCTGAAGGCACTTCTAGGCCCATCTCACGGTTGTCCATCCAGATGGCAGCGCGGAACCTAAAAAAAAACAAGATCCGGCTGTAGGAATGTCTCTAGCTACACCGAATCCAAAATGGGAACCCAAGTGCAAGCACTCAAGACAAAGGAAAAGGGACGACACAGTGTTCACTCTGGAGGCTGGGGGGAATTCATATGCAGGACTGGGTCTGGAGGCTGGGAACATGGTGCTAAGGACTGTGCTGGAAGGTGGGAAGAGTGATTATTCCGGGCAGGGGAGCAGGGCTGATGAAGAGAGAGGCTACAGTCCAGCATGGTGGTACTGGCAGAGCTGAGTTTTTTTTGTAGAAGCTTGATAAAAGTGCTGAGGTGCAGCTGTGTGTATTATGAGAAAGTGTATTGTACAAGTTGTAAATCTGAAATATGTCTTTACATTAAGTAGTTGTAAAGCCGCGGCTTTGATGACAATTGAAGTGATCACGTCCGCTAAACGATGATGCTTCTGCAGCCTGCATCAACATGGGAAATCCTGTATTTACTCTGCTGCAGCACAGGCCCCTATACGCAGTTGGCACGACATTCCTGAATGTTAGATTCTACTTGATTATTCAGATACATTGATTTATGTATAAAGAGGGGTGGCCCAGTAACAATAATGTAGGCCATTACAACACAACACAGCCATTAATATGGTCCCAGAAATCACTATAGAGTTACAAAAAACAAGAAACAAAACATTATAGGCTTGCATTGTGGAATTTCATGCATTAGTAAATGCAACATTTCCACAAGGAGGTCTTTTCTGACAACTTTGAATTTCCACTTCCAAATATATCATCACCCAAGGAAACGACTACAACCAAGGAAACATAATTGTTAGCACTGTCAGTCCCGCTAAGAATCAACACTTTAGCTATATTCTCACAGACACTTCCACAGTCAATCCCTACACAGAGCGCATTGAAAAACAACCTAACCTGAGGCCAAAATATGGAACCTTTCCGATGCGCCGCAAGAGACGGCTGCAGTGGAAAACAACACATCCATTTGTCAGGTCTGAGGCTGATCTGTCTTGGAGGTAGGAGGCGAACCAGTGGAAGGCCTGCCCTTCAGTGACAACACCACGCTCAAGACCATCCAAGAGGAAGGAGTGATCGGCCGCGTCCAGAGCAGCGGAGAGATCTATACGGAATTGAAATGACGTGATTTTTCAGTCTAAAGAAAAGGACAAATTATTTGTCACTGACAAGAAAGCGAAGGGGGCATCCTTAAAGCTGACAGTAAGTTTTCTCCTCTTGAGAACATTTGATCATTTCATTTTGATGCTTCCCCACCAACAGCAGTTGGTGCACGCCAAAGAGTCCATTCAAACCAAATACACTTGGTTTGGTTCATTTTCTTTGGCGTGAAGGCATCCATCGTGTGTGTGTGTGTGTGTGTGTGTGTGTGTGCACTAAATCAAGCAGACCCTGACCTCCCGAAAAAAAAAAAAAAAAAAAAAGAGGTGGTCTCGGCCCATTTGACTCCAAATGCGGCCCCTATGGTGAGAATGCAAACTTGGGTCCGAAAGAAGGGGATACCAATTATTTCATGGGGGTTTTGGACCAATGTTCACCTCATTCGTCTCTGTCTGAAATAACACGCTATGCATGTTCGACAACTTCACTGCATTTACAGATTGTTCCCCAGACGCAGCCGTGACTCATTTTGGAATTTCGCAAAACGGCCAATACAGAGAATGTAACACATGAAGATAGAAACGAGTAGAACGAGTTAGAACTGGCACTTATTTTTACTCAAAGATATAAATCGATAAAAATAATCAATCAGGCCAATTTGTTAATAAGCAACATTTTTATTGCCTGGTGCGGACTGAATAACCAAACTAGGGTGTGATAGAATTCCCCCCCCTCGTCTTTGCAACCTTTCCTTCACTAATACATAAACCACTCATGTCATGAGCCCATTAGCGATAGAGACATACACTAGAATGACCTGTGAAAGAGCTGCCACCTGCTCCCATGCTCCTCTGTTCACTTCCCTCCACGCCGATGTCAGAAAGTGCGATAAGGGCATTATGTTATTATTACAACGGTGTCCTCGCTGAAGTCCCAACCCCAGCAACAGCACTTGTCTGACGCACCCTCTGGGGGAAAATAGAAAAAAAAAAAAAAAAAAGAAATTCAGCCGAGGAGAAAATAAAATAAGTGAAGGAAGTGGAGGGAGCAACGCTGTTTATGCAAATCTCATTTCACATGCGTCTTATGTCCCGCCACGCTCGCTTGGCAGCGCAGAGCTCCGATTGCGGCGCAAGTGACAGCGAGGAAGCTTAATATGACTGATTTCCTCTGTAATAATAATGCGATTGAGCACACTGTTTGTGCCGAGCACAAAGGAGCACATAAATAAGAGATGGTTTGGAGTTGGAGTGCGAACGATCAGGGGGACTTTCTGGGCAAGCCCTCCTCTCCCC
Organism: Eupleurogrammus muticus; assembly: GCA_036785175.1. Taxonomy (NCBI): domain Eukaryota; kingdom Metazoa; phylum Chordata; class Actinopteri; order Scombriformes; family Trichiuridae; genus Eupleurogrammus; species Eupleurogrammus muticus. The sequence goes on along the minus strand of JAYKQN010000013.1, from coordinate 16,516,721 downwards.
GGTCTGATGCAGTAAATAAAAGCATATTTTACTTCATGCTGCGTGCGTGCATGTGTGTGTGTGTGTGTGTGTGTGTGTGTGTGAGAATGCACCACACACCATATGGAAGTCTTCAGTATGTGAAGTCAGCTATTGTACCGAATTGATGTACGAGTCTCTCTAATGGATGGCTGTCAGCATATGGTCTTTATTGCATATATTGTGTCACTCTGGCTCTGACTCACCATTGTTTGCTTCACTCCTCTCACTCTTTTCACATCTGGCAGCGGGATGTCAAAGAAACCCAACAGTGAGGCTTCAAAATGTCATTGTAGAGCACAAGATGCAGATTCATTTACAAAGGAACTATCCTAGGTTCAATTAACAAAGTCATTAGTGTATTTTTTTCCCATTCAACCAACTATTTTGTTTCAGGGTAAAACGTAATAATCCTCAGTTCTAAAAAAGTACTAAATCATTTTTGATAGCATACTATAAGGAATAATAAGAATTGAGAAACACACACAGCGTGAATACACAAACTGTGCCTTAAAACGGTCGCTTTTACTTTCATGAATTTATGATGTCACAACTATAAAGTCATCGCCTGCCTTCCCTGTTCGCAGCCATTCGGATCAACCCAGGCAGAGGGAGGCTCATGAATATTAATGAGCAGGATCAAAATTGCCCTGTGCCTTCTCGAGTTCCATAGAGGGGTCGAGATGTAAAACTATATTGGGATGATTTTTATGATACCTAAAACCACGTCTTCTTCAAATAAAAACTTCAAATAAAACAAAATGAAAAGTGCACATTCATTTTATTATTGATCCATTGTTATTATACAAATATTTCTGCTTTATATTGGAGATCATTTAATCAAAAAAAGTTTTGAGGTTGAATTCCCCTAACCGTTATTTAATACAGATTTCAGAATATTACAGGCGTCTGATGTATATAAAACATAGAAAATAATATGAGTCACATTATGCAAGAGATTTATACTTTACAAGAGAGAATTCTCAATGCTGTTCTGTCTGCTAATCAAAGTGTTTTTAATTCAGTGTCAATACATTTGCCTATAAGGACGGGCGTTAAATGAATATCAAAAAGCGCCCGAGCGCCGTGTCTGACTGAGGATCCAGGCAGAACCTCGACATCAAAGTGCGATCACCCATCACACGTCCGCGTTTTGGACAGATACCTCCGCTCTGACAGAACTGCTGTCACTTACGCTTCTCAGCAGAGAGACGGAATCAAAAGGCAGAGACATCAAAAAAAAAGCTGCCAGGATTTTTTTTTCCTCCTTTTTTTCCATTTCTGCCTTTTCCAACCCCCCCACCCCCACCCTCCCCATCTCCTAATCGTCAACCAAGCGGATTAGCATGTCACTGCCGGGGTATCCCATTCTCCTCAGGCCAGGAGCAGGAGTCACCAGTCGGCTAACTTCATTGTACAAATGGGGTCAGGGGCAGGTCAGCTCCCAGGATCCTCCAGAGAGGAGAGGCCCTGGCCTGGCTACACCCCGCGGTCCGCGCACCCTCACCCCCACACTCTGCCCCCTCCGGACCAGAGACGCTCCGGAGGTCAGCGGGCTATTTGCGAAGACACTTGGCTCTCCACGGGGGGTGAGATATCTCTTACAAGGGCCCCTGTCATCTGGACAGTGACTAATGAAGCCAGCTCGGTGACAAGTACTGATGAGCTGCCCCGGGCTGGTTTGGGGGTCCGTCGCTCCGCCGCTAATGACGCCGTCTCCGGGCGGCCCTCTCTGACTCCTGCCTCGGCAAGTCTGTGACGCGCCTCTCATCACTTCTCGATTTCTCGGGCCGCAAACAAGTTGGCTTTTGTTTTTTAATAACGCTCAGGTTCGCGCAGTCACTCGCGGAAAGTCGCTCCTGGCTCTCTGGAAAACACTGGGTTCCCATGGCCTGATGCTCCATTGGCATCTGCACAAAGGAGAGTGATGAATGGGCCCAAAAGGCCTGATAAAACATTAACATGGACGGTTCGTCCAGTGGGAGGAGCGGCGCGGATTAAAAGAGGACTCCGGTTTTGCGACGCCAATTTAATCCTCATGATTTCTCAGTGCATGGGAAAAAAAAAAAAAACGTCTCCAGGGAAAACCCAGAGCTTTCAAAAACAACAAGACACTAATGAAAACCTGTGGCATCAGTGTTTGGTTTGCCAGAGCAGAGCCGTTCCATCTCTGGCATCGCGTCAGCCGGTGCAAAGACATTCATTATTCACGAGCTGCATGTATGAATTATGTAATGTGATAGGTCATTCCCAACACGTTAGAAGAAGGAGCTTTAATAGAAAGCAAATATGGGCTGCGGGGGGACAAGGTAGTCAACAGCAGAGCCCCGCCACCAGCCTGCTACCACAACAAAAAACATGTTGGCATCTTTATGCTGATCAGGCCATCTCAAAGTTGGACCACCTTTGGTTTGATGGGAACTTCCCATGACGAGACCATCCAAATCTGGTAGCCAATAGCCAGAGGCTTTCAGGGTCACAACATGTGACATGTGGGAACTGTGCTCCTTACAACTTGGGAATAAAATAAAATAACAAATAAGGGGCGGGGGTGCATCTCAAGAGGTTGAAAGAACTGGATTATAAACTTTAAAACCCATTTGATACACATTTTTGATGAAAAACACCATCACTATGAAGACAAAGAAACTGTTCTCCAAAAGAATTGTAAGAAAGAATAGTATAGATTTAAATAGAATGCAGACATACGGTAGCTATTTTGCTATTTTAAACTCATGCAACGTATATAACACAAACAAGGAAGACAGATGCTTCAGATGTTGTGTTACTACACCAGTCTACTGTACATGCACAAGGCAGTACGCATCCTAAAGCTCCAGCAGTCATTTTAGGACAATAGATAAAAGATAACTGGAAAAAAATAAAGACGGGGAAGTATATATTATGCACAACTGCTTGACCTTAAAACGATTTCAACACAAGTGTTATCTGCAGATTGGCTCTGGAGCAAGGTGATATAAATGACAAATGGTCTGTCAGTGGCTCCCACAGAACAAGTCATAATTGAACCATCTGCACAGACATTGCTGTAAATATTTCAACAGATATGGACCAACCACTCCATATGGGTATCCCGCCTCCTTTCCTCTTACTGTTTTCTCATAATGTGATTTATCAGGGGTGGGATTTCGGGCTTTTTTTCTTCTCTGCATGCCTTTTAGTGTTTAGGGTTTTATTCTTTAATGTGCCTATTTCTAAATATATCTAGTTTCCTAAAGAGGGGGAAATATAAAAGCACACTCTCTCTCTCCCTCCCTCCCGCCCCCTCCCAACCTGAAGCGCTTATAGCTCCACACCAAGGATGAGAGAGAATATTTAATTCTAAAAGATGAAAAAAAAAAAAAAAAAAATGTGTCAGACCCTGAGCTGCGCAGGCAGCCGGGGAGGCCACGGCGTGCTGCTGGTTCTCTGCTGCTCGCCTGCTGTGCACACATGGGAGGGAGTTGGACCTCATCTTTTATTTTGTTTTCGTTGGTCTGGAAACAATGAAATTAGTCAGACTGCAGAGATATTCCAAAGGATTGGGGTCCTTTGTAGTCTTTTTTTTTGTTATACCAACAACAGTATTTGCTTGCATAATTTATTTAAGTTTTTCCTGTTTGGAATGTTGCATACCAGAATTTATCGGCCGCTAAGAGGCTCTTACACATATAGCCCAGATGTGCTGCAAAGAGGAAAACGGTATTTGATTCATGCATTTCTTACATCACCCCATACATGGAATTCCGATTTACTGGGTGGAATGTTTCTCTATATTTATGTTCTGTAAATGGATGTTGGCTCCAACGTTTCGTAGTCTGTGTCTGCCTTCGCTTATCTTTTCCGCATCCACCCATGTCCTCCAACGCACATGCACGTTCGCCGCTACGCTCCTGGCGTTGATGATCTGGCATCCTGCATCAGATGCGAACCCTGGCACCTGCTTTCACCCAGCTCATGGCCCCTGGCTCGCTCAATCTCTCTTGTCGTTTCAAAAGACTCCTCTGCACGGCCAGAAATGAAAAGTTGCAGTTTTTACACCACGCTCCCTTTGTTCCTATGTCTTGAAAGAATGGTGAGAAATGGAAAAAAGAAGCTTAGGCCATAATTCAGAAGAACAATAAAATAGTCTGCACGGGGACTTTTGGACAAAAACTAATCATGTTTTCCGCGATGGGATGGAGAGTGGAACTGCATGACAGAATTTTAACTCGTTCTCTTTTTCTCCTTCTCCTCTTTCCAAAGACTGTTTGAGCGTGGGGGTGAACAGAGACCGGACCCTATGGAATTCCCTATTTAAATTCCAGTGCACATACATGGACTTGGGCCTTTGTCTGCCACTGCACAGTGTCTGCTCATTGTTCACATGTAATATCCTATAGACCAGAGTTTATGAGAAATAAAGCAGAGAGAGAAAGAGAGAGAAGGAAAAGAGGGGGATAGTGAGAAACTTCCCGTCCATTTTTTTTCTGCAGACTGACAGCACCAAAAAAACTAAAATCACACGTCGAACATATGGAAGACGTATAAATGGCCATTAAACCTGCGCCGATGAATAGGGCACAGACAGGGCAGTGTGTGCAGAGCGGGGGGCCTCACGGACCGGCGAGGACTCGTAAAGACGGCCTGTCCGGGGGTCTTTAAAGCCTCCCCTCACATACAGTACAGCATACACAGAGGGAGGGGGGTCTTTTGTGCCCCCTTCATACATCTCATGAAAAAAGAAAGGTCATTTCTCAAGGACAGAATAAAATGTCATTGGAGAGGACGATGATCATGTCAATTATAAGTCGTAAGGAAAAGATTCTGAAAAGCAGGCCAACTAATCAATAGCAGTAAATTAATAAATTGTGAAAAAGTTATTTATCAAGAAAAATGACGAATATTTGCCTGTGTCAGCTCCTTTAGATCCAAAATATTTAGGTTTGGCAGCATTGAATGCTCAAAAACAAGCAACATAAAGACATCACCTTGGGCTCTGTGAAGCTCTACTTTTTTGAAGTATATATTTCTTGAGGTTTTATTCAATAATCCAGGAGAGACGGGTATAAAGGTGGGAGGCAGAAAGAAAGAAAGAGAGGGAGTGACCTGAGAGTGAAGGACCTGATGCAGGATTTGAACCAGAGCCTCCTGTGGTGATCTGTATAAGGGGAGTGCACATTCTTTTTAGACTAAATAGTTAATTAATTGATTAAAAATACACAAACAAGAGGAAAACAAACTTTAGCAGCACCCCTAAGTCTGTGATATGTATCAGATTTCTCCACCTCTATGCTCCAGCTATAGGACTGCTCACTTATGCGGCGGGGGAGGAGTCCCTGTAGTGTTTTAAAGGGGGAACATGCCTCGGTCCAGCTCCCCAGCACAGTAGGAAGCGCAACAACAAGACACATCAGTGGAATAATGCATGCATAACTACGGCCGAGATGGATGGCCGGCTCCTGTCGGCGCCCGGCCGCTCCCTTCCCATTTTTCTAACTGATGAACGAGGGGGGCGACGGCGCCCTGTCATCCGCTGCAACGCTACCGGCGGCAACAGTAAATCTCCTTCTCAAAGTCACCCTCCTGTGCAAGACGGCACACGAGCACGTGGTGAAAACGAACCAGGATAGGTGGTCCCCAAGAACACATTATGTGGACACACGACCTGCACTGCATTGTGCCGCGTAATATAAAGCACGGTTTTCATTTGCGCTCATTCATTTGCAGGTGTTAAATTGATTGAGCAAAGTCGGCCTGGATCCTAAAGAGAAAGGAAACTAGGACTAAAATTAAGAAAGTATTAACCGCTGCAAAATACACACTCTATAGAGCTGTAGAGCGAAGCATGAGAGAAGAGATGTGGAACTATATTGAAATGATTTATCTTATAACATGCTAATGATATTGAAAATTTAAAAAAAAGGAAATCTATGATATGAAACCTTTAAGAACACAAAGTGGAAGAGAGAAGTTCTATTCTGAAGAGTCCAATGTATGAAAACAGTTTGAAACCGCAGCCTTCATTGCAATTCATGCATTCTTACAACTATGAAGGTTTTTTCTTTTGTGCTGCTCGCTGTTACACCGAGGTGAGTGTACATTTGTTCTGTCACAGTCACATCAGTTCAGTACATGCGGTTTCATCCTCCGTCTTAAAACGAAGGCCATCGATTCACCGGGCTATTGCAAAGTGAGGTGAAGAGTTTATCTTGAAAAGAAATGTGCTCATCGAGGAGCTGCACCGTGTTTGCTACACTTTCAGAGATAAAAGAATCAAGGTGGAGGAAAAGAACAGAGAAAAGGAGTCTGTGCATATGTAGCAGCTGATGCTGTCCAGTCTGTGCACTGACTGTTCTACTTCCTAATTCAACGAGGTTAAAACAAACTCTAACGCCAACCCATGCAGGGTCTGCTTAAACTCAGGGAGGGAGGACAGGAGGAAAACCCAACCTGACCCAGATCCAGAGCAGGATCCGTTCACACGGGGTCTCTTCGAGGGCTCTACGCCTTTTTTTTTTTTTTGAGCTCTCCTGATCAATCGCTGCGTTACGGTTGCTCTGCGCCGCTCTGACGGAGGCGGGGGCCGCGCACGGACGTCAAAAGTCCCGGAAAGCCACCGTGTGCCGCTTGTTCCGAGCCTTTCGCTTCCTGTATCTGCGCCCGTGACCCGGCGGCGCTTTTCAGATGTTTTTTTTTGTTGTTGTGGAAATGGGAGTGTGAAAAGGTTGGACAGAGGAGGGGGGGAGGAGGTGTTTGCCGCAGATGGGCCGTGTTTGTGTTTTGTTGTTGTTGCTTTGTGTTTCTCTGTCGCTCTGGGTTGTTCCCTTTTCCCTCCGGTTTATTTCCCCATCCTGGAGCCCGTAAACTCGGAGAAGTCGCCTGCACCCACCTCTTTCTCCCTCCCCCCTTTTCTCCTCACTCCTCTTTTTTTTTTTTTGCTTCACTTCTTAGGATATAACCTTCTATTGCCTCCTCCAGTCCCAGAGGACTGAGAGATAAAATCCCTGCTCGGTCTGGGGGTTCTGTGAAGATAGCGTAACAGTCGCCGCTGCAGGCTCCGTGAGGAAGCCTCTGCCCATCCTCCCTTCCCTTTCTTTCCCCTCCTCCCCCGCTCCCTTCCTCTTTCCAACTTTCTCTTTGCCAGATCGCAGCGATTCTCAACAAGGTGTGATGGGTTTGAGGAGGTAGAGAAGGAGCTGGAGCTGGCAGCTCCCACCGCTGTGCAGGAGAAACCACTAATCCAGACAGTTTACAGCTAACAAAGAATCCATAGCAGATGTTTCAGCTTGTTTGCACAGTTATCTCCGTCCACATTAGATGAGCGAGCCGCGCCTTACCAGCAAAGACAAAATGCTTCTATTTCCCTTTCCACGCTGGCTTCCTGCCCTTTTCGTCCAATGCAGGCAGATTACAGACTTTTACAATTGTAAGCAAGAAGAAAAGAGGGCAGATTGCTGAAACTCAATGATAAAATAAAAGGAGCAAAATGACAAATAATGCAGTCTGTCATTGTTGTTGGTATATCTTTATTTCTTCTTCCTACTTCTCCCTCTCCAAATAAAACTTTCCATTGAAACTTCCAATGAAAGCCACACTACTGCTGCCATTTTCTACTGCTCTACTGTTACTGTTAATTATTACAACATATTGCTGTATATTATACAATAAATCACAGTAGTATCATACTAGTCAGATACTGTATTATAATGCAGTTATTCACCCAATATTGTAAATACAAGTAAAGTCAGAGAATTACATTACATTAACCTTCTGGGTGATGGCTGCAAGGTGGAATGAAAGGGAAATACCTCCTGTTTTTTTGTCCTCTACATTTCATTTTAACGTGTCTGTATCTGCATTGGGGCTTTCATCTATTCGTTTTATGTCAATTCATCACACATAGAAGTGAAATAGCTACAGAGTGATTGTTGCTTAAATTGATTCTGTATTTTATCTTTTTTTCTGAATATGATAATCATAAAGTAAGCTGCTCTATGCGGGTATCGTAGTATAATCCCCTGTATGTTTCCTTCATCCTAACACCTGACACATGCAGTCACTATGATGCTATCAGCAGTGATAACAGAGACTCAGAGCGAACAGATGAACATGATGGCTCACACACAGGACTTGGTGTGTGTGTGTGTGTGTGTGTGTGTGTCGGTACTGTATGTGAGCTCCAGTACCTGCGTGGCTCTAAGCGGATAGGCCACGGTATTTGTTTAACCTTATCGGGAGTTGTCATCCACTCAGGTCGGCGTAGGGTGGATTTGGAAAAGGAAAGCCCATTTATTACCTTCATTTGAAGCTCACTTCCTCCAGAAACGAGCCTCCTGCTATGAAAACAACCAGCCATACGCCATGCTATTTGAACAGATTTGAAGCCTGCTCCCGTAATGTAATTGTGACATATCTTAAGCTGTGCGAGCAGAGGATGTTTTCACAGGAGCGTCTGAATGTGTGCAACTGCTGAATACAACTGTAGACAATAGAAAAGCTGCTGTATTTTATAGACGTAAAGAAACACAGTAGAGATTGGATGTATGCAATATTTGCAACACTGCTCTGTTAACCACAGAATGTGGAGTAAATAGTGAAATGAGAATTTATATATTATATTCATAACAATGCAGACAGAAAGACGCTCCTTGCTTTATAGAGAAGTGTCTCATTTTTGGCCCGAAGAACTTATTTTGCAGCTGAGAAATCACATTTCTTCTTTTCCTTTTTCCTGATTTATGGCTTCGAGCCAATGATTAAGAGGCAGCGACCTGTTTTTATGACCTCCATTCATCATCTTTGCTTTTTTTAATCATTAAAACGCATTCTGACGTATGGTAGTGCCGTCTCTACACTACCAAGAAGTTAAATGCCTTCTTCGCCAAACCCACTGTCCCTCAAAATAGGTTTAAAATCTCTGATTCTGAATCATCACGTAGAGGTAATCTGAGAGTTCGACGCATCAGTCAGCTTCTCTTTTTGTGATGAAATCATATTGGCCGAGTTATTTTTTCTCTGCTCACTTCACTTTTCCCTGATTGTTCACGTTTTTTTTTTTCTGCCCTAATTGTACAATATGTGCAATGGAAAATTCCTGGAACTAGAATTGGTATCTCTGCAAATTACATTCATATGCAGGTAATTTGGCCTCTGCAATTACAGTGTGTTTTTACAGGGAAGGACACTGTCTCACAAAGTCCATCCACAGCCGTATGTAGGAGCTGTGAAATTATGGGAGTGTATCTACTGTAAACTATTCTTAAAATGCCATTTTCTGGGAGAACTTTCTTTTGTGACCCAGGCAGGTGTGCATCAAAACTGCTTGTGTGTGTGTGTGTGTGTGTGTGTGTGTGTGTAGCAAAATTAAAAGGGACATTCCACCGGCTTTCACACATGATATATATCGGTTTACGTGTCAAGAATAATACTCCTCAGCCTGTGAAAACATTTGTTTAATGTGGCTTCGGTGAGCTCTTCAAAGTCTGACATCATAACCCTAATGATGTCCCCGGGTAATGGAAAAGGCTATCGGGTTGCATCATGGGAACTGTAGGATTCCGTTTCTTCTCCCGTGAGTGTCGTATTTCAATAAGAGTCATTATAATCATATTAAAGCAGTGATTAAATTAGTCAATCTATAAAAGCGAGGAGCCTGTGTGTGTCTGTGCCTCTCGTATCCTTATGACTGTTCATCAGATCAACCTCAACTTTCAGATATATCTTCTATATGGCATGATTGTGTGTAACCTTTTCAGCAAAACAACTAATAAAAGACTAAATCCCGTAGACATTACATATCAGCAGCTCATTCATTACAGTGCAAACCTTAGTATCACGGCACTATCATTACAATTCAAAGCTCCATCCTCACGGTTCTTGCACCGATTGCACAGCAACAAAGGTATTGTAGCATCTTTAAAAGCTGGTTTAGCTGCTATTTTATTCCTCAAGCTAACACCAGCTACTGTGCTCTGTCGCCGTCTTATTTCAAAACGCGTTCACGGACCCTCAGGAAATCCCAGCACCATCACCTAACAGAACAGAATCTGGGCCTTATTAGGTGTTGGCCTATCAACACAGTTTAAAAAGTGATGTCAGCCTTGACTTTTTCTAACAATAACTGTAAACCTGAACCGTCTGATGACGTAAAAGATGGTCGCCTCTGCTGCAGACACAACTGTGCAACCCACAACCCACGTGGTTCGGGAGCAGAAGCCGCAACAACGAGCGGCATCAGGACGACGACGGGAACATCCCCCGGACTTCTGGACAGTGGCGGCACTGATTCCCGTCTCCTACGCGCCGCGGCGACGCAGACTGGAGCTGAGTGGGCTCCTGGGACAACAACCCCCAGTGTTCCGTGTTCGATGCGGACGATGTATGATGCTGTTGTGCCATTCTGAAACCTGCGCTGCGCTGATGCTGTCCCGCTCGCTTCAGCCCGACCACGCAGGACGCCGATGCGCTGGCAAACCGCCCGAAAGAAAACAAGTGAGAAGCATGGTAATTGTGTGGTTTTTTTTTTTCCTGCTATTGTTTACTGTATAATTCCATACCTCAGGGGTGGGGTCTCCGAGTTTGTTTTCTCTCTTATGTGTGTTTTTTTTGTTTATGGAGTATAAATATTATATGATTATCCAGAATTATAGGGGACAAACACAGACTGGAAGCAGAAAACGCGACCTCGAATGCAAACATGAGCAGATTGCTAGCGGGTTGAAAGCAAAAGTTGTGCACAACCTTTTTTTTTCTTCTTTTTTCCTCCTCCCTTTAAAGAGCGCATGACGTTAAAACGTTTCCTCTTGCCAGCCTCACACCTAACCTTGAGCGGCATTTGCATACACCTGCAGTCCTTGACAGATTCTGCTGCCAATGACATTGTAGATTAGCTACCCCGTCTGTGTTCCTGCCTGCGCGAGGTCAAAATAATTGGTTCAGTGTGTCAAACTGGCGGCGGCTAGACGACACAGTCCCAGACGGAGACAGGTTATGTTTCCACGTGAGTCTGTGTTGTCCTACATTTCAAGAACAAGAGTCTATAGGCCTGTTAGCGGCTGTGACCACATCACCGACATTAGAAGCGCTACCGCAGTTTTTAGGATAATGGAGTGATTCATCTAGGTAATTATGAAATGAAAAATGCATAAAAGTAGATTGATTTTAGTCAATTTAATCATTTTTTTCCTCCAAAGAAAATGTTTGTCTTGTTTTCTTGATCCAAATCAGGAAAAGATTGAAATACGATAAATTATCTGCCAGCGGAATAAGGTAATTCTACTAAAATTTGGACTAATTGTATCAAAAACAGGATATTTTTAACCGTCAGGGTTGCAGTTTATGCAGAGTATATTGGCTGTTTTGCAATAAGTGGATAAAAAAAGCAAAAAAAGAAAAAAAAGACCATAGTCCACAGCACACCACAGCACCCTGATCCACAGCACTTCCTTGTGCATTAGTGTATATCCTCAGAATCAAAGAGGGGATTGGACCACATTTTGTGGGTGTTGCTTTTCTGTTTGACCTCCTGACCCCCCCCACACCCACACCCCCCTTCATACCCAGGAGTCGGACAAGTCAAGCAGAACAAAATAAACAGCAAACTTACACTGGGACCACAGCCCAGAGTGTCGACCTTTCACTGCTCCGTTCGCAGTAAAAAGGCCGCCGCTGCCTCGCTCAAACACGCATTCCCACCCCCCGCGAGGAGGACACACACACACACACACACACACACACACACACACACACACACCCACTCAGCCACGGCCGTGTTAAATCCTGCCGGCTGATAACGTCATCCGGCGGGACAGAGAAGGCTTTTACCGCTCGGAGCTCACTCGGAGTCGCAGGATTTCGCCAAAATGATTCATGAAAATCATCACAATGTGATATTAGTGCATTTATGTTGCACCGGGGGAACTTTAATTCTTGCCTGTATGTAATTCTAGATATAATACAGATACAGAAAATGACCAGTCTCAACTAGGCACTAAGCTGCAGGTATATTTTATATTTTGATAAATAATAAATGCTTACAAATGAAAGCTTCACCAGCTTCACCCCCCCCCCCCCCCCCCCCCCACACACACACACACACACACACACAAGCGCCTGATTACATCTGATTATATCAATATCGTGCTCAAATGATGTTAAAGAACACAAGATGTTGCTTGTGCGGCGACCGATGTGGCCTCCCAACAAAAGGGATCAGGGCAACCAGGTGAAGTGGAGACAAGAGGCAGCAGACTTGGATGAAGCCAACAAAAGGCAATTTATTCGCTCTCTCAACAGTAGCAACACAGTCAACACTCAGCCATCAACATGTCACTGTCTACTACGGCCCCCCCCCGTAACAGTCAAAATGGCCACCCTTTTAAGCCTGCACCTGCCCCAGCTTAATTGGGGTAAACCATTAAGCGGGGGAAAGCCAATATCCCCAATAACTACTGGCTCGCTTACTATTAAACAAAACATAACACAATAGTAAACACAGTAGGTAAATAACAGAACACACATTAGAAAAAAAACATCTCACCACATATACCTCACACATACATTTTTACAATAGACCAGGAAATACAACACACCCCTGTGCAACGTGTAGTGCACCCCCTAGCGCCACACTCAATAAGTACTGCCCCTGCAGCGGCGCGCGCTTCCGCACAGGAGCAGTGGAGTCGGACTAGGAGGTGAGTGCAGGTGAGTGGGAATGAATGGAGGAGGATGTGTGTGCGATTGTGTGTGAATGACCAGACGGAGGCTAAACCAGTAAATGGAAAGAGAACCGGACGCGCAGTGGGTACCGCACTGCACGCCGAGGTGAGTGGTGAAAGTTTGTAATGGGAACGGGGGACGTGGCACGTCGCGATCGCGATCGCGGTGTCCGCACCCGGTTCCCGACCATGTCACTGAGCACTTAGCATAGCATATACACGTAACAATAAACCCGAAACAATGTAATACGTGCGTGTGGTGAGTGTGTGTTTTTGTAAAGTCCAGTCGCCGGACTCCGGCGCAACACGGAGAGCTGTGGCTCCGCCCTCATGAGCCGGTGAGAAGGGGGGGGGGCTCACCTTCTCACACTTCCCTCCCCTTCTGGAGTCTCGCCAACTGGGTGGCGAGACAAAAAGTCTGCAACAGTGTTCTGTTTCCCCGCACGGTACTGTACCGTAAAGCGGTAGGGCTGAAGGGCCAAAAACCAGCGGGTAACCCGTGCATTGGAGTCTTTCATCCGGTCTAACCACTGCAAGGCGCGGTGGTCAGTCTCCAGGGTAAAGTCTCTACCCAGCACGTAATATTTCAACGTGTCCAGGGCCCATTTAACCGCCAGGCACTCCAGCTCCACTGCGGCGTACCTGGTCTCCCTGGGAAACAGCTTGCGGCTAATGTAAGCCACAGGCTTCCTGTCCTCTCCTTGCCCCTGGAGCAGCACTGCCCCGAGACCAACACCAGAGGCATCGGTCTGGACCGTGAAGTGCTGCTCAAAGTCTGGACTCTGGAGCACCGGATCACTGCAGATCGCTGCCTTTAGATCCAGCAATGCTTCCTCCTGCTCCTTCCCCCACTGGATCTGGGAGGAGCCCGATTTCCGGGTCAAGTCCGAAAGCGGCGCCGCACGACGGGCAAAGTCTGGCACAAACCGGCGGTACCACCCCACCAACCCCAAGAACGACCGAATGTCCCTCTTGGTCCTAGGCCTGGGACAGTTCAGCACCGCCTGTACCTTGTCCTTCTGCGGCCTGATAATACCCCGGCCAAGCACATGGCCAAGGTATTGCACCTCCCGCTTGGCAAGGGCACATTTATTCGGATGGATGGTTAATCCCGCCTGCTGGATGCGCTGCAACACCTCCTGGAGATGACGCAGGTGGTCCTCCCAGGTGGCACTGTAAACCACAATGTCATCCAGGTATGCTGCAGCGAAAGAGTCTGTTCCAGCCAGTACTATGTCCATCAGTCTTTGAAAACTGGCTGGCGCTCCCTGCAGACCAAAAGGCATCACCACGAACTGGAATAGCCCCTGCGGTGTACGAAAGGCTGTGCAGGGCCGGGCCTCCTTGGTCAGTGGCACCTGCCAGTAGCCTTTACATAGGTCCAGGGTGGTGATAAAGGATGCTTTACCCAGCCGCTCAATCAAGTCCTCAAGCCTTGGCATGGGATAAGCATCAAAATGTGATTGGGCATTTACCCGACGAAAGTCAATGCAAAAACGCATGGTGCCATCCTTCTTGGGCACCAGCACCACAGGGTTGCTCCACTCACTGGACGACCTCTCAATCACCCCCAACGCCAACATGTCCTCCACCTCCGCCTTGAGGGATGGAAGAAGTCGCTCTGGGACACGATACATCCTCTGCCGCACCGGTGTCGTGTCTCTGAGGGGGATGGAGTGCTCCAGAACGGTGGTGTAACCCGGCTTCTCCTGGAACAGGCCGGGGGGGATGATCTCTGCCAGCTCCCTCTGCTGGCGAGCCGTCAGATGTGAGAAGTCCAGCGTGGCTGACTGCTGACTGGTGGGGAAGTACTGCTCCGGCGTTTCTTCTTCCTCCCCCACCGACTGCACCCTGAGCTGCAACTCCGGCGGCCTCTCATGCCACTCCTTCAAAAGGTTGACATGGAAGGTTTGCCGGGGTTTCCTCCTCCCAGGAAGCTCGATCTCATAGGTGGCCGGACCCATCTTCCGCACCACCTCGTAGGGCCCCTGCCACTTGGCAAGCAGCTTGTTCTCGGAGGTAGGGAGAAGAAGCAGAACCTTCTGACCTGGTTGAAGGCTTCGCTGCCTGGCCGTCTTGTCATACCAGGTCTTCTGGTGCGTCTGAGCCTGCCCCAAGTTCATCCGCACCAGCTCTGCCATTTCCTCCATCTTGTCCCTCATCTTCAGGACGTGGGCCAGGATGCTGCTGGTTTTGGGTGACCTGGGTCCCTCCCAGGCTTCTCTCAGAACATCCAAGGGACCTCGAACCTGTCGACCATAGAGCAGCTCAAACGGTGAAAAACCCGTGGAGGCCTGAGGGACCTCACGGTAGGCAAAGAGCAAGTACGGCAGCCAGCGGTCCCAGTCTTTGCCATTCGCTGCCACAAACTTCCTCAGCATGCCCTTTAGAGTCTGATTGTACCGCTCTACAAGGCCATCGGTCTGAGGGTGGTATGGAGTGGTTCGGATGCCCTTAATGCCCAGCAACCCATACACCTGCCTCATTGTCTTTGAGAGAAACGCTGTGCCCTGGTCTGTCAGGATTTCCTGTGGGATGCCCACCCGGGAGAACAACTGCAACAGCGCCTGTGCTATGGGGCGAGCAGAGACTTTGCGCAAGGGGAAGGCCTCCGGATAACGCGTGGCATAGTCACAAATTACTAATATATATCTATAGCCGGTTTGCGATCTTTCCAAAGGGCCGATTATGTCCATTGCTATCCGGCTAAAGGGCACCTCAATGATGGGAAGTGGCTGCAGGGGATAAGAAGTTGTCTTCCTCTTACTAGTAATTTGGCACTCGGGGCAGGTTTTACAGTAATTCAACACATCCCCATAGAGCCCGGGCCAATAGAACCTGCCGGCCACCCGTTCATATGTCTTAATGTTGCCCAGGTGCCCCGCCCAAGGAATTTTGTGTCCCAGGGCTAGCACCTGTTCCCTGAGCCGCTTGGGCACCACCAGTTGCTCAGCCCTGCCCTCTCCTGGCTCATGATATAGCAATCCTTCTTTCACTGTATATCTTTCCCCTGACAAAGCTGAAGGAGGTGCATTTTGGGCTCCATCTACATGGGTGACCTGGGCAAAGACTTTCTGTAAGCTCAGATCCTCCCTCTGTAGCTTCCCAAAGTTGTCAGGCACCTCTCCCCACTCGTCATTTGGCTGGACAAGAGGCAACTCCTCAGCTCTCTCTACCGTGCCTACCAACCTATCCTGCCTACGCTGCCTGCGGGTTTTCTTCCCCCTCCCTTTGGCTGGAGGAGTGATGTCCTCATTCGCAAAAGGCAGTATCACACAGTCATTGGTCCCTGACTCCCCCTCAGATTCCCGGGAACCCTGTGATCTGGACTGGGACCTAGTCACTACCAGGCTAACAGAAGGGCTAGCCTGCACAAGCTCCGGCAGGACCACAATGTCCTGGCCAATGACCACCGGATGACTAAGTCCTGCAACCACTCCCACGGTCATCTGATACATCTGACCTCCAACCTCCAGGTACACTTCAGCCACCGAGTACTCATGCTCATCCCCATTTACGCACAAAACTCTCAGACTTGCCCCGGGTACCAAGTCCCTCTTCTCGACTAGGTGGGGCTGCACTAAGGTCTGGGTGCTTCCTGTGTCTAGCAGGGCAACAGCCTTCTTTCCATTAACCCTGACTGGTGCCGTCTGGACCCTCTCCAGCACAAAGGGACGCCCTTCTTCTGGTCGGGGAAAACAGCAATGGCTAGAGGGCTTGGGCTTCCTATTTGGGCAATTGGGCCTAATGTGACCTTCCTGATTGCATGAAAAGCAGACCACTGACTCTCTAGCTCGATGTCCTGGGGCATCCTGAGACCTGACAAACGGAGCTGACCTACGGGCAGACGACCTACTGGGCTCACCAGTCTTTGAACCACTCACATAACCCAACCCCTCAGACCTACCTTGAGTTGCTGGTCTTGGGTGGGCCTCCCTCCGGAACGTCTGGTGTCCACGCCGCGCCGCCATGAAATTCTCCACCAGCTCCGCCGCCCGCTGACCATCCTGGGGATCGTGCTCCTTCACCCAGACTTGGATGTCCGGGGCCAAGGTCCGCAGGAACTGCTCCAGGACCAGGATCTCAGCCACCTCCTCAACAGTTCTGCCTGCTGGCCGAACCCATTTGTTGAAGAGGTCCTTGAGGCGGGTATACAGCTCCCGGGGCGTCTCTCCAGGCCGAACATCTGGCTCCCGGAACCTCCGGCGATACACCTCCTCGTTGATGTCATATTTCCGCAGTAGGGCCTCTTTCACCCGTCCATAGTCCAAGGCATCGTCCATATCCATGGCCACGTAGGCACTCCGCGCTTTCCCAGACAGGTAGGGCACCAGCAACACCGCCCAATCCTGCCTTGGCCAGCGGTAGGCCGTGGCCAACCGCTCAAACGTGGTGAGGTAATGTTCGATATCCTCACCCTCCTCTAACCGGGGGATTGCAGCTCTCGACCCGGTTAGGGGTCCTGCCATCACTGGTGCTGGTCCGTCGGCTGCTGGTATGGGTGCCGCGGCTGCCAGACCTGGAGATGCCGGCGGCACCGGCACTGCTGGGGCTGGAGGACCGGGTTGAAGAGCCCAGGGCGGGGGTGGTGGCTGCCTACGGTCCGCCTCCACATCATCGCGTAGCCGGTTCAGCTGGGCTTGGACATCCCTCCACCGCTGCTCCTGTCTTGCAGCTTCCGTGCTCTGGGCCTGAAGACTCTGGAGCAGGAGCCTCTGCAAACCCGCCAGATCACACTCCTCCGGCTCCTCCCCTCCGGACTCCTGGGACGCAGTCTCCTGGTCTAGCTGCTTCCCCTCCGAGTCCTCTCGGGTCAGCCTGCGACGGTGCATTCTGGCCGCGCACCAGCCGTCTTGCACCCCACGGCCACGTCCACCTGCTCGTCCTCGAATCCTGTGTCTCCGCTCCAGCTTCCCAGGTGGCGCCACTGATCCCACCACTGCCACCAAATGTGCGGCGACCGATGTGGCCTCCCAACAAAAGGGATCAGGGCAACCAGGTGAAGTGGAGACAAGAGGCAGCAGACTTGGATGAAGCCAACAAAAGGCAATTTATTCGCTCTCTCAACAGTAGCAACACAGTCAACACTCAGCCATCAACATGTCACTGTCTACTACGGCCCCCCCCCGTAACAGTCAAAATGGCCACCCTTTTAAGCCTGCACCTGCCCCAGCTTAATTGGGGTAAACCATTAAGCGGGGGAAAGCCAATATCCCCAATAACTACTGGCTCGCTTACTATTAAACAAAACATAACACAATAGTAAACACAGTAGGTAAATAACAGAACACACATTAGAAAAAAAACATCTCACCACATATACCTCACACATACATTTTTACAATAGACCAGGAAATACAACACACCCCTGTGCAACGTGTAGTGCACCCCCTAGCGCCACACTCAATAAGTACTGCCCCTGCAGCGGCGCGCGCTTCCGCACAGGAGCAGTGGAGTCGGACTAGGAGGTGAGTGCAGGTGAGTGGGAATGAATGGAGGAGGATGTGTGTGCGATTGTGTGTGAATGACCAGACGGAGGCTAAACCAGTAAATGGAAAGAGAACCGGACGCGCAGTGGGTACCGCACTGCACGCCGAGGTGAGTGGTGAAAGTTTGTAATGGGAACGGGGGACGTGGCACGTCGCGATCGCGATCGCGGTGTCCGCACCCGGTTCCCGACCATGTCACTGAGCACTTAGCATAGCATATACACGTAACAATAAACCCGAAACAATGTAATACGTGCGTGTGGTGAGTGTGTGTTTTTGTAAAGTCCAGTCGCCGGACTCCGGCGCAACACGGAGAGCTGTGGCTCCGCCCTCATGAGCCGGTGAGAAGGGGGGGGGGCTCACCTTCTCACATTGCTTAATTGTCGAATTGTGCAACGACAAAATAAGTACATGAAACTCAAACTTTTTTGTTGCAATATGCGCAGAAGAAAACTTGGGAAAAGGTCACCAATTTTTGTTTATATGGTAGTCATACTGATTTAATAAAATAATTAAAGTAAATTACATCATTTTTCCCAGTTTTGCTAAGCTATATTTCTGCCAGGAAGGAATCAATTTAGAGCAAACAGACTTGGATATGTTAAAGTTGGTGGATGAACAATTAATCCTATAAAGCAGCTGTGACCTTTGAAATAAGATTTTTTTAAATCTTATTTTGAAGAATAAAATCCCCAAAATAAGGGAACGTGGCCACAAAATAGAGGAATGTTAATTGGAGGCGAAACATGGGGTATATATTACAGGTATAACGGGTAATTGAGTGTTTTGCTTACAAAAGAAACACGAAGACGCCCTGAAGAGCGCGTCCCTGAGGTGACACCCTTCAGTGCTTGCCACGATTTGTTTATGGCTAAATACCTATTTGTTTACTGCAGACGCTGACCTTTCTCTGGACCCCCGCTCCATTCCTTCCCCGTCCCCGTTAGCCCTAGAACCGCGTCTTGCAGAATTGCGTGTTGCCACAGGGTCAACAATCGCACGACACGTTGCTATTAATAAAAAGTGATTTTAGAGGCATGTTTTACTTCCTCCGTTGGGCGGTGGTATTTTTAGTCCTTCAGAGCGGTAGGTGTGCGCTGTCGATGAGGCGGTAGTCAAACAGCAGCGTCAGCCTCTCGCCGCACCCCGTGAGCAGGATGTTGAAAGTGTAAAACAACAAGCTGGCAGGGGAAACACGAGTAAACAGACAGTACGGCGGTTGCACAACGGCGTGCAGCCGCGCAGAGTGCTGGAGACAGCGGTTTCGCTTCAGCTTACATTACATTTACATTTTTCTGGATGGAAATCCAGCGGAGGCCAAAATAAATGTGGTCGGCGTGCGCCCGGGATGAAGAGCACCTTGAATCTTCCTCTGTCCACCCCGGGAACAACGCCCCCAGTGTTGCAGGAGAAGCCGCCCGTCGACACAAACCAGACGCGGCCCTCGATTTTATTTTTTATTTTTTTTTCCGCAGGTCGCCCAGTTTTTTTTTTCGCTATTTTTACCCGTTCCGTACATCTTGTTTTTTCTGCGGCAGAAAGTCACACTTTCCATAGCACTATTTCCGTCTATGGGTTAAAGTGCAGTGCAGACAAAAGAGAAAGAAACCACTCAGCTGGCTAACTTCCTGTTTTCTCACATGGTGCCTGCTACTTCAGAGTAGAAGCAACAAAAAAAAAAAAAGAAAAGGGGAAAAGAAAGGTGTATATAGTGAATATATTGCACTGTAACTGTATTACATGGGGGATTTAACAGAAAGCCATTAAACCATTATGCATGGTTTTACATGGCTAGAAAATAAATTGAGTATTTCACAAGCAAGAAAACACAGCTAGAAAAATAGCGTTTCTGTCCCGCTCCCAAAAGCAGCAACGTCGGAAAGGTTTACGGGGCCTCCGCTATTCCTTTTTCGGTGGTTAAAAAGCACTTAAAGCTTTTTTTTTTTTTAAAAAGCTGCCGTGTTTTCCCATAGCATTGAAAATAAATGGAGTACTTCATATAATTAAAAAAATGGCCAACGTTTTCCCGGAACGCTTGGAAGCAGCAGAGAAAGCGCGTGTGCTCCTGACGGCCCACCTCCATTACACTGCTGATGAAATGTCTGCAACACAGTGGGAACGTCAAAGCGCGAGAGTTTAGTTCAGGTCAGGCAAACGCACCCACAGAAACACACAACCACAGTTTGAGTCTCTTGTTCAGCGGCTAACGTCAGTACCTGAAGAATAAGATGTTTTTCCTGCTGTTTTCAGCTTCCACTCATGTTCCCTATTAAAAGTCAGTACCGCTAATTTCCCTGCGAGTCCAGAAATAGGAAACAGACCTTTTCACCTCACTGCAAATGGATTTCGCCGGAAAAATAAATGTCTTCGATAAATTGTTTGAACACACAAACTATAAACTATTAGGGGGAAATGAGGCTGTAAATTAAAAGTCGAGAGAGTTTGAGGGGTTAAAATGAAATGTGCAAAAAAAACAAAACAAAAATCTGGATCCAAACTCACAACTCACATTTAGGACAAATAAACAATACGTATGTCTGCAGCAGGTGATATTTTCCAATGACACCAATGATTTAAAGGATACAAATTGGAGGAAAAAAAAAAGACCCACCAACACCTGAGCACACACACACACACACACACACCTGCAAACACACACACACTCATTACGTCTAAAAACATCTGACCACACTATTAGTTCACCTTTTCCATTGGACTTCACATACTGTGTGTATGCCCCCACTCCACACACACACACACACACACACACACACACACACTGCAAATTGGTTTATTTTGCCAAAATGTTCCCTGGTTTTCCTTCTCACCATCTCGCAAATATTTAGCTTGTGCCGAACACACACACACATGACAAAACATAACCACATGTAAACGCACAGTGTTAAAGCCGCGTGGTATATGCAGAAGAAATTCCTGTGGAAAGGCTGTTTTATTATACCGTTACACTATTCAAATGATTGCTATGTCTTTAAAATGTCGTGAGATGTGAAAAATGTCAATCACATATTTTAAAAGCATTTACAATAATATGAAGAAAAGAAAAGCAGAAAATCTGACAATACAGACAAGAATCTGGAATCTGGAGAATTGGCATTCTAAACGTAAAGACAAAATATTTGCTTCTATACGTCAGCCGTTTGATTTAGGATCATTAAGCATGTGTGTGTGTATGGATTCAGTGTTAGGTATTTATTGTATTTGTACTTTGTTTGTACCTGGCCAAGGACTGCAGCTGGAAACACACGATTGGCTAAACGTAGTCCAATAATCTCCTCTCCTTGTGTGAGGTGAGTGTTCGTGCACGGTCCCTGACAAGTAAATAAAAACCAAACAAATCAATACGTGGAGGATGATCACACGACTAAGGAAAGAAAACCCGGCATACAAAACACAGAAGTGATATTGAAAACGCAGCTCAGCCTCGTGGTGCTCGGCTCCTTATCCTTGAGAACCCTGCTGCCAATCACATGCAAAACAGCCTCCAGTTAACTCCGCTGCAGCTGAGCGGTCAACACGTCAAATTACAGCATGTGATCGCGATCCCGCAAAACAATCCCGCTCCCAGGCTTGCCAGGATATCACATGATCAAACACTGAGGTGTTGCCTGTCTGCCTGCCGAGGCGTCGCCTGTCAGCGATAGCCCATGCGGTTTTGTTGTCTGCGTCCTCGGAGGAATGCTGATAAGGCTCAGCGCCGTGATCCCCCCCACCCCAACCCCCCCAGAGCTTGCAGGGCTCAGCACATGAGCGGAGATTCATCAAAACATATGTGAAGTGGACTTGTGGCTGATTGAGGGGCTTGATATCCTCTGCTCTGGTCTTCATTAGACGGAGGAATGGGGGGAAGGCAGGGGGGTTCCTCGCGAGCGGCGGTCTCCAGCAACTGGGTCAGTCAGCGAGTATTTACTCATCAGATCTGGCAACCGCGGCCTCTTATACACTATACACAATATGCCCGCATTATAAACGATTTGTGTATTTTGTTTTATTTAAATGTCTGAGAGTTGCAGCTTTTCATATATGTAAAAATGTTTTAGTTTGCCTGGTGGTAATTCTCTTAGTTCAAGTTAGTTAAAACAATATGCTTTGTCTTAATCTAAGAACGTCCCTACACTCGCCTTATTTAGTTTAGTCAAACCAAACCCTGGATGGTGTACCCCTTTGGTGTAATTCAGAGTCACGAGAAAAGTGCAGTCCTTTATATTTAGTTTCCTCTACGCACTACGGAACAGTACGAGACGGAAAGGTCTGGTTATTTTAGCATTTTCAGTAGCATGGAACCATACTGCCCCAATGTTACCCATTTCAGTAGCCCTCTTGGTTGTGCCAAGAGTAAGGGTAAGTATAAAGTCCCCTTACACAGCGGAAATGCAAAGCTGTCCATTACGGTCCTGAAGCCACCCATACAGATCCATACGGTACTGCACAGTACTGACAGTGGAAACGCTACAGAGGCTATAGAAATTTAGTTTGTTAGCTATACAAACTCACAACTTTCAACCATACACAAGAACATCATCAACATTTGCTCGTTCTTCAGAAAGCAGCTCAGGGAAATTGGATTTCAGAGTTTCTGTTGCAAAATTAAGCAGGAGTCCATTGAAATGTCTGATACATTTAAAAGAGAAAGTTCTGGTAAAGAGGATTGAAGTTCTCTGGTTCGACAACCAAACTTCCAAAACCACCGCCTCTTCCAATGGCACCAAAACCACATTTCTACTCTCAGTACAGATCGCTTTGGATTCAGGTCTGTAATAAAGAGCTTTGGTTTCCATGTGATGTGTATGTGATTCTTTTCTGGCAGAAATGCCCCTCAGTGAATGGGTTTAGTCCTGTTAGCTTGTTCAGGTAGAAGCTTTGGATGGATGGACCATTCAAAACAAGTTTCCAAATCATCCAGGTGCAACTCAAATATTTTGTCTTTAATTAAAATACTAACACATAGGTAAGGAATGAAAGTTGTATTAGTGAATAAGACCAATATCTCCTTGTTACGTGAATTTGCTTCCCAAGAGTACCAGCCCTGTGTGCTGGGTACCCCAACCAAAAGGGTTATTAAAGTTAGTGGGTACCATGGGACAAGTACAGTACATGGTAATAAAAATGCTAAAATAGGAGTACTGTTTCATCCTGTACAACGTTTTACCTTGTAGTGAAAACGGGGCTTAAGATATGGATGGTGAGGGTGAGTTTATAACGTATCCTGTGATTCAGATGCCATACTTTGCAGATGCAGTCGTGTGTGAGCCTCAGAACACAGATCACAGACAATAAGGAGTCCAGTCTCAAAAAAAGAGAGAGACTTCTTGATGAATCGCAGGCACATGAATGACAGTAGAAGGATGCTGGAGGAAATGCACGGAACAGAGAGGAGCCAATAGGCTAAAGAGGCTGCTCCTTTTGAGAGGATACTCCAGGCACAACAGGAGGCTGAAGGGAGAAGATTATGGGCTATGCAGGCTGAGAGTAAAGTTTCCCCAATCATTAGCTGGTCAGTCAGTCATTCCCAGAGACCTTGTGGAGCATTGTGCATGAGGAGCAGTATCGTCTGCATGGCGTTTGCAATGTCAAATGGAAAACATGTCACAGGAAACACTATCAAATGGTGTGAAACACTGTCTTCAGCTAATATCAACCAATTATGATCACTACGATGGCACATGAATCTGTTAAATGTGTGTTGATGTCAAATAGCAAACCAGTTGAGCCACAGTGGACTATTACTGGTAGGTGTAACACCCGATCACAGGCTGATCAGTCATCAGTCAGCTGACCAGTCATACTACAGAATACAACAAGAAACATGATGGACAGCACAGAAGAAAGACCACAAATAGTGATTACTCCAAAAAAAAAAAAAAAATGACATGTTGTGTTTAGTGGTTCAGTGTCTGTGTGTGCTTATATTTCCAAGAATGTGCTACCTTATTAATTTAAGGTTTTGCCTTTCTCTATTTCTTTCATTTGTGTTTGCGTGTTTAGGAGAAATATACAACAATATTCAACTTCCCCCCTCATTTAGCTGGAATGGTTCAGCAGAACAGAATTTATTTTTTAATACATTTTAGTTTTGTTAATTCAGACACTTTAGAGAAGGAGGCTGAATAACTCTTTTTAGTAAGTCTTCAATTTGAGTTTCTCCCCAGAGTGTTATTTCCTTTTCATTAATAACTGTGGATTTGGAGCAGTGTGAATGGGTGGTTATATGATCATACTTGTGTTATCTGCTGTAACCTTTAAGCTATGAAAGGATGATAAATCACAAGAGACTGTTCTTCTGCCAAATCAAAAAGAACACTTTGTTAATTGTGTATATTGGCTCTTTTTCTTTCTGGTGTTGCAAAAACAGAAACAAATCTGGATCAAGCAGCAAAAAAAAGTGTTTATTTTTTTTTTATTCACTGTAAAGTCTTCCAGTGACCCCTCATTATGAATATAGTCTAAACAGGGCCCATCGACTGTTATATAATCTGAGCATAAATGTGTCTGATCAGAAAAGCTTTGAAATGTGCAGAGCACAACAAACCCTCTGAACCTCATAATCAACCTCTCTAGCTGTTTTTCCCTGCTCGCAATTTGCGCAACATTGGAACAGCAATTTGTCGTAAGTGGATCTAGAACATATCATCGGGATGAAAAACAGCATGAGCTGTAGACTGCGTGATCTGGGCGAACGGTGGTTTATCACGTCCCTTATGACCGCGTGAGGACTAATACAAACTTCACAATGCAGTGGAGAAATGCCCAAGTCTAAGACAGTAACGGTAGCGGTAGAAAAAGCTCTGGTTATTACCACTTTATGTTCCTTTTAGTGCAGATGTGCTAATGAACGTATAAGAAACCGATCATTAGCGTGCCCTAATTGTGTTTATTGTGTATTTGGTATACCAGCAGTACGTATGGTTGTTATGGGAAACCGTAGAATCAAGTGACTCCGGGTCAGAAAGATCTACAGCGCAGCTGGTGAGTCATTGACAAAATGCTCCTGAGATGATGATCTTAGATAACCGCAATAATGGAGTTGCATCAGTCCTCCGCCCGGCACAGCGCTCATGGAAAAAAAGTAAGCAGATGGCTCAGAGAATTTCATTTGTTAATCGGGGCCTGTTGCCGGGTACCTAATCTGAGTTTTCAGCACAATAATGGCAAAGGTTAATCTTGTAATGGCTACTCTGCTGAATTTTGCAAGATTGAATAATTTGTTGTACCTGCAGGGCTAAAGCTCTAATGAGCAGGTGTGCTTTGGGGAAAAAAAAAATCAAAGTAAGGTCAAGGTCAGCTTTATTTATGTAGCAGATTTAGAATCAACCCGAAAAAAACCAATATAAAGTCAATGTATCACAACACACAATAACCTTTCTGATTTACTGCGAGAGAGGCAGTGCTTTATTTTGGACACAGGCCTCAACTGGAAAAGGGAGCCTTTTGTTTGTTGAATCTAAAACCGCTATCAAAAGTGAAACAGACTTTTGACGGAGGAGCAAGTTTTTTTGGCAGCGAGCGGTCAAGAGAGCACCGAAAGAATAATTAAACTAACGTCCAATCACAATAAGAGCCTCATTAAGATACCGCAGACAGAGTTCAGTGCAAAGAGCTGCAGCTCCAAGCCAGAGTAGGTGTATTATTTCTAAAAAAATTAAAGGTAATTTAGGTTATTAATTCTGATGATTCTGATGAAGGTGCATTCATCTCTCGTTTTTAGAAATTGTGGCTTCGGCTGACAGTCGTAGATTCTTCATTGTTTTAAAGTCATTAGAGCACTTAGCCTACTGCTGCCTCTCTGAGCATCTGTCGCTCTTCACAGAGCCAAGACTTATTTACCGTTACAGCCCACACACTCCACCACCTGAAAGCACCATCACAAGCCTGTAAACATGGAGATCATTCCTGTAAAGATTATGAGTCTCTCACAGCTCCACTCACACACCTGAAGGCTCAAAAGATAAACTAGAATGGTTACAGGATAGAAGATAAAATAAAGCATTTGCACACACACACGACTTTTAAGTTAAAATGCTATTGTAAAAAGTTGTACCTGTTCATGACTACTAAACTTAATGAGCTACAAAATCTGAGGGGGAAACATCCGTCTTTGGTGGAACTGTTCACGGCTCACTTTGCAACCTGTAATTAGGGGCCGTACGTGAACGTTTTATAGCCCCACGATACTTTGCGTGAATTATAGGCACGACTGTAGCTTTTGCGGAACCTGTTTGCAGGAGTTACTGCCATACTACACGTGTCTTCCACTTTTTTTTGGGGGTGGGGGGTATGATGTGCTAGCTCCACTTTAACAGGGTATTGTGATGGGCTGAATGAGCCGAAGCCCTTGGTTGACGTACGGTAACACATTTTACTTTATCGATTCATTGCTATTGACAGTGAAGCGATGAATAATTGCAAAATCTTTGAGTCTTATCAGTACTTCCTTGTGAATAAAGTCAAGTAGCATTTATTACAGGAGGTGTATCATCAACTTGTTGGTCTCAAAACAGATATCAAGCCAAGTCACAGCTTCTAAGTCCAATTGCTGTAGCTGATGATAAGATATTGTAATGTTCCTCGAGGACAGAAGTAGGATATCATGTTATCCAATATGCAATAATCCCCAAAAAAATGTTCTGGGACAGCGCTCTTCTGCTGCTTGTGCAACACTTCAAGCTTTGTGGTGATGTTATCTAAAAACCAGCCAACTCCCCACCTCAAAGCGCAGAAATTTCTCCCTTTATACAGAAGCCATCGGCCTTATTGTGTCTATCTCAGATGTTGGATGCGTAGAGATTTAGAGAAAGTCTAGGGGACTAACCTGCCTGTTGAAAAATGACACGAGAGGAGACCCGGTGCGTCGCGAAATGACTCCGATGGGCGTTACAAAACGGCACGTTTGACGCCCCGGGAACGTTCTGCTTTATCCAGTACAAAGGAAAAGTTCAGAACGTGCTTTCCTGCAGCAAGAACTCTCTGGATACTCTGTTAAAAGATGAAGCTGCAGGCCGACTCAGGCCGACGGTAAGCGCGTGGACTGGAAAAAATATCCGTCTAAAGATAACAAAATCCACCAACCAGCACCTCTAAAGCTCATCAATCAACACTGTGTTAAAGGAACGCAACTGTTGTTATATTAAATTAACCCAGTGGAACCCCGGGAGGATTCTAGAATGTTGTTGCAGAGCACCGAGAAGAGCAGAAAAACACTTTAACTGGTGCAAATAGTTTCATTTTATACCTACCAGAAAGCACAAAGAAGTAACGCCTATCTATTTTTGGTTCCAGTAATTGATGTTAAAATATCTACGATACAAAGCGTCAGGTTTTATTTCCATTTCTTGATACACTGGCAATGATTGAAAAATGTGCCTGGATGCTACAATGGACGTTCTGGAGTCTAGAGGGTTAAACAAGGTATGATGTGTTGAATTGTTTTGATTCTTGTTACTTTGCAAGAAGCTCGACTGGACGTCCTAATGTCACTGCTTCTAAATAAAAGGCTAAATGGTTTGCATTCTGCGCAAACTTTTGCAAACTTTCGCAACTTTCTGTTTGCATGTTCCTTTCCCCTAGTTCAAAAACATTCTTAGGTTGATTGGAGATTCTAAACTAGGTGTGATTGAATGATGTGTGTGTGTGTGTGTGTGTGTGTGTGTGTGTGTGTGTGTGTGTGTGTGTGTGTGTCTGCTGGCTGTCTGGGGTGTCTCCCTGCCTCCTGCCTGTAATGCACAGGCATTGACTCCAGCAGACCCCCGTGACCCCGGTGAGGAATAAGCGGGTAAAGAGAAGGACTGGCTGACCTTGACTCAGCGGGTGAAAGCGGCTGAATTATTATTTATTATCATCCTGTTGCTTTAACCTGCGAAACGTACACAGCCACAAGGCAGACGTCAATAAACTCGTCAGCTGAAGAAGAATTTTAAAAGGGCTGCGGCATTGAAGGTGCCGTCTTTGATATGGAGCTGGGAGAAAACGTGATTTTCACTGCTTCTTGCATTATTAACTTTAGTATTTATTATTTTTCTTTGTATGAATAAGCCGTTTAACAGACAAGTCGGGTCTGTTTCGACGTTACTCGGTGTTGCCTCACTTAACTCTCCCCCAGTCTCCCCTTTTCTGGAGCCAGATACTGTAAACACATCAAAATACTTTCTAATTCATTCATGTGGAGAGCGGCTATAAAATATGTAAAACGCCAATAAACATCCAAAAGCGGCCCGTTGATTCACAGTCGGGACGGAGTTGGGCGAAAATCGGCCTTTAGATGTGCTACCCGTGACTTTTGAAATCGAACCTCTCTCGGTCAGATTGGTTGTTCCTTTTTATTTATTTCTTGCGCTGGGGAAAGTTTGAAACACCCGTTCTTGGGGTTTGGAGCCGTCAACGCAAAAAAATGGATGTCAAAATATTTCTTCACGCCACCGTTTAATCACAGCCCTTTCGAAATGATAGATATTTAATTGGCACCAGACTAACGACCCCCCCATAACTCTTCTGGTCTCTGAAGGCCAAGTTGAAGCCCTCCCTGCAGCGGCCGCCCGCCTCTCTCTCTCTCTCTGCTCCTCTCCTCCTCGCCTTTGTTTGTCGTCTGGTTTCGTGGCGCTCCGTGACACCATTTGTCTCCATAACAAGTGTCGGTAAACAGCGTTTTTGGTGGGCCCACCTGCAGCAGCCGCGGCGCTGGTCGCCGCTCACCGCCGGCCTCCCAGGACTACCCACAGAGGAGGAGGCAATTAAGGCCCCGGGAAGGAGCCATAAATCTCCATAAACTTCAGCCAGCCACTCTCCACTCTCCCCCCCGCTTTCGCTGGACACTCGGTTAATGCATCTCCTCCGTCGGCAGCTCCCAGACGGACTCCGAAGGAGAGAAAGAAAAAAATCTCCTGATTTCCCACAACTGAGCTGCTCCGTTTTTTTTTTTTCTTTTTTCACAGTTCCTCTGCAGGCGAGGCCATGAATCACGGCGCAAGAATTTTTGGACAATGCCGTTGCTGTAATTTAATGGGCAGTGTTGCCGAAGTTTGTTGGGGTTTTTGTTGCATGGAAATATTTATGTTTACCTTGGGATTTTGTGGTTCGAGGCACATCACCCAATTATGTTGCTGCAGCAAACATTTGCTGAGGGGAATTGATGTTTACTTAGAATCCTACAAACCATCCTGAGCCCTTTTTTTTTTTTTTTTTTTTTTAAAGGAGCATGTGCTGGAAAGGAGACATTAAAGGTGCAAAGACTTGTCTCATGACAGTTTCATGACAGAGTGCAAGCAGAGTTATAAATTATATAGACACTTTCTGTCTCGAGGCAATTGAGAGCCTTTTCACAACACGCTGTACAACATGAAACCGTTTTTTGTTTTTTTTTGTGTGAAAGTGCGGCGTGTTGTGGTGCAGGGGAGGAGACACTGGTCTCACTAATCAGACAGGACGTGCAGAGGAAAACATCCCTCCTGAGCAGGAAATGCCTGCTTCCTTTTTATCGTATTCTTGAGGACACGCTCCTCTGCAGAGCTGCTGATGTATGAGAGAGATACAGAGCGATAGGTGTGAGAGAAAGCAAGAGACAACACACACGATCTGTCATTCAGCCGCGACATCCCATACGCCTCACCGGTCCGGCCAGATTGGCGATTACCAATGCTGCCGCACACGGGATGCAAACAGTGCTTCTCAGGCCCTTTCTGTGTTGAGTTCGCATGTTCTCTCCGTGTGGGTTTCCTCCCATCATTAAAAAACACGTGTGTTAGGAATGCTCGGCCCGTAGCGGCGGCTCAGGGCGAACTAACTCTCCGCTTGACCGCTGCGATTTCATTGTCCACTCGTATAATGACGAATAAAGTGCGTTGAACCGGCATTGTAATGGATTTTTCCATGAAACTTGCTTCCAACATGTGTCAGTTTACTTCTAGCACCATCTTAAGTTAAATGTTTCACCAACTGAATGGATTATGAGAACATTTGATAGACACATTTGTCTCCAGGATAAATTGTAAACTGCAGTGGCTGATAACTTAATGACGGCCAATAACATAATAAAAACGCTGCCCTTAAAATGTAATAGGCTAATAACGTTATAATTGGCTAATAGCGTAATAAGAGCTCTGAACTGATAACTTTTTGGCAATAATGCGATAACTTATGTAATCGGCTCAGTTATTACATTTGCAACCTTGTTTTTCTTCTTCATCAGGCTAATATTATAATAACCAGCAAATAATATCATTTGTATTGACATGTAATATATGAAGATAAGATATTGTCAACGTAAGTTGTTACGTTATTGGCCGAAAGTTTTCATTTCAGCAGTTTTATTACGTCATTGGGGAGTTATTTCCTTATTGAGTTATTACCTTATTAATTTTTTAAATCAGCCCTTATTGTGTAACCAGCTACTGCTATAACATTAGTGATATTTTATATTTATTTAATCAGGTCAAAATAAAAAATTTAAATACAATTGGATAAGACGGATTCTTTTATCCGTTAATATATTTTTATGTGAAACAAATAAATAAAGCCTTTTTCATCCATTAGTACATGCATTTTTATTTAACATCTGCTCAAAATTGTAAAAAACCTAAACTCAAGGGGGCTGCAGAGCTATATTCATACAAAAAGTTACCAAATGCATGTTTCATAATGATCCATCATAAGAATTTAATGCTACTTTGGAAAAAAAAATAATAAAACAGCCCTGGAAACAGATACAGTGTAAACATATGACAACAAACCGTAAAGCATCTATTTTATCCTACAACACCTTACAAATGCATTTCCTAGAGCATGCAATCCTAGATCTAAAAAATACCCTGTATCATTACTTAACAATAATGATATAAACCTAAAAATTGTCAGTTTCAGTCGTCTCCTCCTACGTAGAAAAAACACGAAGATGTGTGAATAGACGTCTGATGGCAGATGCTGTCGGTGTGAAAGGTGGTGACCTGCTCTGTGAACTGTCTCTCCTCTTCCACCAGCTGCCGATCTGCCGCAGCTCAAACTCAACACACATCTGGGGGTGGGGAGGTGGGGAGGTGGGGGGGGGGAACTGCTGTTTCATGCACGAGTGTGTCACTTAAATGGTCTACCTTTCACTGACCTGGAGAAACAGCGCGTCTGGGTGCCGGTAAAACCACATGTGCAGGTTGCAGCACAACTCATTCGCTCTCTGTACACTGCTCTACCCCCCCACCACCCCAACACACCTCTCCCTCCCTCCCTCTCTCTTTCCAGTTTCTCCTCTTTGGTGGTGTGATATCACTTTACTGGGTCACCAGATTTTCCAGAGTCAGCGAGGGGACATGTTGCTCACCTCTTGACTCCTTTACCTCTTGAACCGAGGGGGACGTTTTCCTCCCCCTGTTGTAGGCCCGGGACTGCCAGCTGTCATTCTCACCTCCTACTTATTAAAAGACTGAAACCAAAAGGGAAAGGTGCGCAATTTAAGTGAAAGTAAAAGGGCACGCGGCGGAGGAAAGCTGATAAGCATCAAGCTGTACTTGTGGAGCGGCTCATCCAACATTAATGGCAGAGTAATTGGTTTGTAACTGTAACACTTACTAGGCCATCAATAATGACCAGGGAGGGGGGTGTAGTGTTACTTGGTCGGGATAAGGGGCCATTGTGCCGGAGCTGAAGCCACAGGATCAGCTGAATGGGCCTGCAGTTATGTCGGACAAATATTTATACAGTATCATGTTACTGGAACATTCTAACTAGTGGAGACAAGAATAGGCAGGGTGATTGAAAAGTCAGATACACATGTACTACATTTCTACCTTATCTGAGGATCTACTATTGGATCATTCACTGATCAAAGCTCAGGAAATGCAATAATGAGAGGGGCTCATTACACTTAGGAGTGTTTAGGTTTTGGATGCTGGGGGTTGTTTCTGGCGTGCTTTCATGATATATGTGCATATTTCTTCCTTCTGAAATTGATTTCATAGTTGAGCAATACACCTACGTATGAAATATAAAAGCACCTTTATTTAAAGCAGTTGAATTCACAAATATCAACCTAATCCAGGGGAAGTTTTATTGACTAATACACATAACCCACTTCCAGTCAGGCTCTGGTCTAATAATGTCTTCATTATTACATTTGGAGAAGTATTATATGACGCTACAAGGATTTAGGTATTACTAAATATGTTCCCTGATATGATGAGAGGTGAAACACATATGAAAACTATATATCTATTGTTGCAAAAAAAAAAATGTCCATTTTATGTCCAAACTATGTCCATTTACTCAAGGTCTATCATCAAGTACATTTTAAGTATTTCCATTTGATGCAAATCTATACTTCTACTCCACTGCATTTATTTGACAGCTTTATTTACTTGTCAGATGCAAATTTGAATATAACGAGTTTTTAAAATAAAACATATCTCTAAAGATGAATGTAGTCAATGTCACATTTTGCATGTCTTTGAGTTGTTAATAGCTCCACCAAGTAGTGACCCCTCCACAAAAAAATATATATATCACATGGTTTTATTCCAGTGAATGTTCAAATGATCCAATATTTCACCAAAAACCAAAAGTCCAAAAAATAAAATGATTTGTGTTGTGCATCTCACAACAATCCATCTGGTGACCCTTCGAATGGGCCCGACCCCCAGGTTGGGAACCACCGGACTAAACTACATAACACTACATAAAATAGTTGGAACTAGGTACTAAATGTACTTTCAGTTAATTCAGATTTTTACCACTGTGCTGGTACTTTCACTTCAGTAAAGGAACTGAAGACTTCCACCGCTGAGTGTGATGGGACCACCCTGCTTCCGGTTGAACTGAAACAACACGGGCGCCACACACGAAAAGAACAATTGTCATTAACCTCGTCAGAAATGCAGCGATACACATCATGTTCCTCTGAGCAGGCACTCACAGGGCAGACATGTAGGTGGAGGAAAGCTTGTCTGCTATTATAAATCAGACAGTAGCTTGTTCTATACAGCTGAAAAACTGGATAATTGAAACATCTCCACATAAGCAAGGTTGATACCTATAGCAAATTATTGCTGAGTTCCAACACAGCAATTGGAGATATATTCAAGGACAATTCTAGATATAATTTTTCTACATGGCTAGTATTCAAAACAATATTTCCTCGGTTACAGCACATGATCCACTCATCAACTATTCAGCAAATCTTCAAGCCCGCAACTTGTCACCTGCAGCAGGCATCGTCTCATTTCTGTTGGCGTCTGTGCAAGTTTCTTCCCATTTATTCCAGAAGAAGAAGGTTTTAAGCCGCCGTTCGTCACGTCCACCGCACTAAAAAACACATGGCACACAGAAATCTGGTTGGCATTCAGCGATGGCAAACCTGCTGCCAGCGCAACATTCTCTCAACAGACGACTCTGGCTCATTCAAAGTGGAATAATGGGAAATAATACTGTACATAACGTCCCGTGTCAGTAATCATTTTTACTCATGTCTGAACATGAGTGATGCCGTTTGGCCAAAAGAAAAAAACACCCAAAGCTCATTAAAGCAACATTGAGAACATTGGCAAGTATCGTGGGTGTTACAGAAACGCCGCAATGAATATCCACATAAATGCAATAAATAAGGCTGTAATTTGCAAATATCTCTCCCAGGACTTGGATGTTGTGAGTCCAGACTCTGATCAACGTTTTCTGCCGCGCTGCTTGTCGACCCGCGGTACCACATCTGCAGCCCCGTACGCTGCCAGGTCACATCTCAGCGCCTGTGGTCATTGGAAGGGACACGGCGTATAAGTTCTGGCCGCAACTTGCTAACCAAGTATCATGGACGTGATGAACACCAGAGCAAATCCTCATGTCAAATCCGGGACTTTTTAAGACTTTGGATTTTAAGAAGAAATCGTGAAAGCGCTTTTCGAAGCGCATGAAACGGTCTATTTGAAATCCCAGATGTTTGACGCACAATTGTATTCAAGGTGAACTTCATTCAAGCTTGCAGATGAAAACCCATTGTTCCCTGAGAAAGCACTTTCTGCTTTCTTCCTTCGATGAAGAAGAAATCTAAGGAGTGTGTGTTTCTCCGACGCTCTCGGAGTCTCAAGTCAAAACTATAGAAATCAAGACAGCTCCGTGGTTTTTGAGGTCAGATTGGATTGCTGCGTGACCCCCCCCCCTACTCCTGGCTGCCTGAATATCCCTCTGAACCTCCCCTGAGAACCACAGCTGTCGGGGACCTCTCTTTGAACCCGCGGCAGGAGGTCCGCCCCCCCCCCCTCCTGTCCACCACTGCCTCCAACTCCGCAGCCTGTAACCATAGCCTGACACGGACTTTTAAAGCCTCCCACGGCAGCTGCTCTGCCTGGTAAACGGATCCACGCGGGCGGATCACCTGAGAGTGCCCGGGGTAGATCTCCGGAGAGCTGCCCATGTGACTCCCCCCCGCGCCTGCTTCGTCTCGCGTAGGGAACCCGCGGAAGAGGAAAAGGCTGCCGGCGACCCGCGAGACCGAACGCCGAGAAGGAGAAAAAAAAAAAAAGTATCAGAGAAACTTTTCAAGGTGACCCGTTTACTAAAAAGACCTTGGACTACTTTGTTCGACGGGAGTGGCGCTACATGGTGCATTCTTAAAGAGCAGATCAAACAGAAACAAAGCCGTGCTGGATATACAGAGGAAGCTGCAGACCTATCTGCAGAAAAAAAAGGACAGATTGTGCAAGTGTTGCCACAAGTAGCTTATATCCCAGGTCAAATCTGCACTTCTGATATTTGATTTTGGTTAGGAACTCCCGTCGTTTGGATGTTGGTTCAGGTGGAAATTCTTATACTATATGCTGTATTAGACTATATGCATAACCTATATTGTGTATTGCCATGCTCTGAAGTTCCAGCTTTTCTCCAGTGCCAGGACATTAAATCAAATACAGATCGGATCAGTGTTGCAGCAGCAGCTGGGGCGTGCCCTGTGGGACTTGTAGTCATTAAAGAGCAGTGACTAATTGCGCTCCGGTTCGGTGGGAATTCAGCGATTCTCAGTGGGACGCGCTCAGTGCTCGGTTTCCCCTCCTTCAAACAGGCCCTCTCCTTCGCTCTCTTGTCAGGTTTTTCAGGATCTCCACCCATATTGCCCAAGAGACAGCGAGATAAATTAGGAAAACCTGTTTCCCACCTTTTGCATTTCTTGTCATTATTAGATCTGCATCACGCTTGATTATATACACACAATGGCATCTCCAAACAAGGGCACATTTGTTTCTGTTTCCAGGGGGAATAAACATCAGTCCTCTAGACAAACAATATGAAATACTGGGTCAGCAACTGGCACGTTAATCTAATCTCTTGATAGTTGTATAGGAATAGTTCATTTAGTGGGTTTTGGATGGCGTCACCACGGCTGCCAACTGCTTAGAAGCAGCATTCCAGAGAGCAATGAAGACATGGTCTTATTTTCTAAAATTAAGGATGCATCACCATTCCAAAAACAAAACAAAAATCAACTGATGAACATCTCCCTCGTCAAGCTGATTTAGAGGATTTAACGCCGTCTTTCACTTCTCCTCGTGTCTGTTATTGCTATTGATTGCCGTCAGTTCGCCGGCTACAGCTCCTTACAGCGTGAGCGGCAGTGTTCTCGCCCCGAGGTGGGAGCCTCAGCAACGCCAGACGCTGTATACTCAGCCCCGATGGCTCCTCGCCGATCAATGAAACCTTGTCAGAGGCCGACGCTTCAGCGCGCGTCTTCATTTAAAGTGACATTTTGTTTGTTGTAAGACTAAACTTGAATTATTATGTTCACAAAACTGCTCTCCGAGCAGCGTCGCCTTGTGCTTTGAATGACTGTGGATGTGGGTTGGAGCCGTAAGGCGGGTTCACTTGTGGCCATGAAGATATAGGAGGTGGAATCGAGAGAGAAATACCTGAGTGTTGACGCGTGTCAGAAATATTCTGAAATATAAAAAAATTAAATAATAATAACAGCACACACACACACACACACACACACACACAAACCCAACTTGCTATACAGTTAAAAACACACATCTCCAAATTTTTGTTATTGTGAACTTTTAGATAAACCTGAAGGATCAAGTGATCTTCTACTGGCTGAGAAAAATTCCTAAAAAAACACACTGGATTATCTGGGAAATGTATCATCACAAATAAAAAAAATGGGCTTTTTTTGTCAGCTCATAAAAACTAGATCTTTAGGAATTGGATTTTCACAGGACAGCGATACAACACCCACTTTTGGATCTTTCGGGTAGATGATCAAAACATAAAAAATCAAACAGAAAAAAAACTAAAGTTTTAGTTTATAAAACAGAGGATGGAGCCAAGTGTCAGCATCAGATTTTTTTTTTAAGATGTAACATTGAAATCATTACAAGAGAGTAAAAGAGCCACAATAAGTGAAAATATATAAACTGTAATTAAAAAAATACATACAAGAATATTGCCAATATAATGTTATAATTAGTAAAAGTCCTAACAATATTGTGCTGATGTGCCAAAAATAATATTTCTTTTAGAGTTTCTAATATTACGACTTTAATTTCTGATTAAGACTTTATTATATATATTATATAAAATGATGATGAATAAATTCTGAAAAAAGGTATTGTACATTACTGACTGTGTTGACTATGCATATGAATATGAGTATGCATAAGAAAAGCAGCGGCATTTACCTTCAAACAAAGTGCAAATTTCCTGTCGGATCAGATTGGTGTGAGAGGAAGGTCGGGGGAGAGGAATAAAAAAAAAAAAAAACTGGGGTTGCAAGGCAGCGATCGCACAAAACACATTTGGCGGTCATTACAGGCGCTCACGCTGAGTGACTCCTACAGGCTGAAACACAGCGTACAGTGTTTCACGTGGATTCGATGAAAGCTCTCATTCAGTCCAGCTCATTAGCCGGGGCCTTGGATAGTACACATTCAGAGATTACTCACAGCGGGCCTGCATCAAGCTTGTTCGCATATACACATAAATCACTCTTTTAGGGAGGGGGGGGGGGGCGCAAATAGAAAGCAGAACACCTCACACCACCAGAAAACATGTGATAATCAGCCTTCCGTTAAATACATGGGCAGCGTTTGGGCCGACCTTGGCAGGGGGAGAAAAAAAAAAAAAAAAACTGTGGCAAGATAGAAATGTACACGCAGCATCCGAGTCCTTGGCAGCTGATTTGCAAAACAACGTTTTCAAACTCTATTACATTGATGTCAAACTGCTGGCCACTATGGGTAAGCCTACCGGATCTTTCCTCACAATGATGGTTTGATTATAGCATTTCTGATGCTTTTTTCATTTTTCTTTTTAGGTTTACTCTAGGGACACTGTGACCTAATAAATTACGACAAAGATTTCTCTTTTTCCGCTATTGCCTTTTCAGTGATGCCCACCAAAAAACCTGAATCAAATGCATTTACTACAGTCCGAGGCTATTAGCGTCCGCTCGGCAGCGGGTTTGACGTATTTTTCCCAGAAACCAAATGCTCCGTTCATTTCTGAAAACCCATTAAAACTGTTTACAGAAGTGGGGTACACGGAACCGTGCATTGTGCTTATTCTCATAGATAACTAGAGGAACAAGGACGACCTGAAAGCTTCTGCTTCAGACATTTCCGGGCCCTTTAAAAGCAGAGCATTCATCCCAAATAAGTCGCTGCCCTTTTCTGTGTCATTTATTCTTATTTTTAATATAACATTTTGAAGACATGATAATAGAAAGTTTGTACTTTCTTTACCATGTTGCACAGTATATGTGAGATGTGGTGAGAGCTGCGTCGCTCTGTGCACATGAATGACCTTGGACGCAAGAAGAAAGTAAAAGAAAATTGTAAAAGAAAATTGTGGTAAACTATCAGTATTCACCTGATGCTCTTACACCAAACGTTAAAGACTACAGCCTGATTTCTCGCCAACATTCATCCCCTCGCAGCCGCGTCCGAGGGCATCCATGCGCACAGGAGGACGCGGGTTTTCGCCGCCGTGACCCCGGGCCGATACAGATGGCAGACGGAGCAGGTTCCTGTCTGACTCAGCTGAGGTCCGCGCAGCGTGCTGTCAGAGCTCATCACCGTCATACACTCCTGCAATCAATACATCGCAGCCTCCTGACAGCGCGCGTTAGCGGAACACGTTCCCAGCTCAGTCTTCGCCAAAAGGGGGAGAAAAAATAAAAAAGCCAGAGAAATAAAAAGGGGAAAGAAAAAGAAAGGTAGTGCAAACAGTGATGATGCACATGTTTCCCCATTTCCCCTTTTTTTGTTGATTACATTCTGCAACAGTACACGGCGCATTAAATGGAATCAAGATGGTCTGTTTCTGAATAGAATACCATGTTTCTCCCCAAAAAAAGATGCCTTCCAGCCATGACGCCACACATTTACACTCACACACACACTTGAAGCTGCGAGCAAGGACATTTTGCGAAACGTTAGTCATTCTTGAAGCAATTCTTGGACAGATGTGTGATTTGTAGCTTGGAACTTGAAGGCTTTCCAAACACTTTTGAAAAAAGACCAACTTGGGAAGGACAGGCACAGAGTGTATAGAAGGTGGTGAGCTACTACATAATGACTACCTACAATGCTACTTATTTAGATTTTTCTTTCAAAATGATCTGGTTTATTTGCTCTGTGTGAACCTCATAATTCCCCACATCTAGTCATGGATTACTCTTGTAATGTTCTCTCTCAGTAAGATGATGAAACTCATGGTTTGGTGAGCTGCTGCTCCCACAATTATGAACCCGTTTTCATTTTTTAAGTTTTGGTATTGCTCTTTCTGCAGGGACCATTGCAGCAGAGTTGAGCCTTCATCGCTCTATTGATTATTCTCATAAACTTTAAAATGGAAGTTGGGCAAGCCCATGTGAGTAAAGCAGAACTCTGGCTGATTAAATTGTAAAAAAAAAAAAACATTCAGTATGATAAGATTAGGATTATTATAAATTAAAGGTGTAATTTTATATGAGTGCTATATAAAGCTGTGAGTGAAAATGCACTGTAAGGAAGAAGTGTATTTTACTGAAGATACATGGATCCACCACTAACATAAGTGTATGAGTCATTTAAAAAAAAAACTGGACTTAGTAGAGTCTCCAGGCACATTATATGTATGAAGCAATCTATAGTACAATAACGAAAGTCGGTGGGTGTAGTCTAGCCTGCCTTCTATATCACTATTAGTGTTGCAACAGCAACTGCTTCTATTCCAGGAGTGGATGTATGTGCCAGCTACACACACACACACACACACACACACACACACACACACACACACACACACACACACACACACACACACACACACACACACACACACACACACACACACACACACACACACACACACACACACACACACACACACAGATACATGAACTTGCAAAATCAATAATCTTAGGTCCCCCTGGACAAACAAACGGACTAGAGCTTCTCTTCTGAGGTAGGAAGGTTCTCCATCCTGCCAAGTCTTGGTCTGCATCTTGTGTATATAATTGAATCAAGTTTAACCCTCCGCCTCCTGTTATTTAAAGATTTCTGAAACCTAGTTTACTTACAGAGCCCCTGCATGGCACCAAAACCGAGGCGCGTCGAACAAACACGTGCGGATGCACCGTAGTAGCCGCGACACTGGACTATTACCTTTGAACTACATAAGCGGTGTATGGTTTACTGCTAAAGCAAATAGGTGCTGTCAAACATACCCATCTCTGGGTTGTGAGCTTTGCACTGGAAGCCTTTAACATACATTGCTAAAAAGTTGCCAATCACTCAGAACTGTCCCCTTAAAGATAATATTTTAAAACAATGCCAAAGTACATTCGCCCAATATAACACAAAAGCTACCAAGATTATTGGTTTCACAATTAAAAGGCATGTCTGACTCACCCGTGCTAACATCCAGACAGAAGGGGTCCATGATGAGCTACCTCTGGCAGGCAGACAGATCCACAGATTTATGTCTTCCCCCTGGCAGATGCGGCTTGCCCTGGAGATCAGAGGAGCTCTATCTTAGCTCTCCCACCAAACACTTTTTTTTTTTTTTTCTGGTTGACTAGCTCACTTCCAAAGAATGGATAGTCCCCTGTTGCAGATCAATCTGTTGAGAACACTCCATTCTGGGCATTAGGAAATCCTGGCTTTCTTTGCTTGGAAAGGCAATCGAAAGAGAGCGGTGCCTCGCTGAACGCCTGAAACGGGACTTTCTCATGCCGCCGCCACCTTCCCGGACAATGCCGCTGCTGCGAGGGGTTTGTTTTCGGGTTGTTTTCACTGTTTCGGAGGCTTCAACACCACTTTGTTTCACAGCTGTGCTTTACGGGCCATCATTCAAGAGCAGGATTTCGTACAGTATGAATAGTATCAGGGCTTCACACACACACAGGTAGCACACACTGAATTATATTTACCAGAGCATAAAAAATGTCCTTCCTTTTATAGACCAAGTATAATTTGCAATAATATTATATATAATCTTAAAGAAAACCACTACAAAATATGTGATGTCAGCAAATCTCACAGCATACTACTTGAGAATTAATTGTGCACTATATAGCTTAATTATTATTTTAAATCATAGTGGTAAGTCCACCATGCATCACAAGAATATTGGATCCAATCAGACCACATGTATAAATCAAGCTGCACCACAGCTTTAAAGTGTTGCCGATCGCCACAGACAGTCGCTAGATACTGGCTCCAACTAACTTTTCAATTAGTCATTATGGGCTCAATTACTAAATCCAGACCCTCTAATAAGTGTTCTGGCAGTCGTTGTGGAAATTATTTCTCCTTTAATAAGATTTGAAGACTTATGGCAGCTTTGATGTCATGACAGCTGCTCTCATTATTTTACTCACTCTTTATTTTGAAGGGCCTAGTTTCAAAATGGAAAAAGTGGCGCTGCCACTCTGTAGTTGTGCTGTATATGGTCTATGGGATAAATCCTGTGATGCAGTTTAGTATTTTCTTGGATTTTACCATTCCTCCAACATTAGTTAGAAGTTACAAGTTGGAAATCTACAAAATGATTAATTGCATATTTCATGCACTTTTCTGGGTTTTGTTTAAACCCTGACATGATATGTTTGCAATTTACACTAGAAAAATCAACTTGGAAGACTTCATCATGTGAAGAATTTTGAATCCAGTATTTAAGTCCATGAATGTGGCCCCCTATGTCTTGCAAAAATAATATTGGTAGAAAAGAATGGTTCTGGATGCATGGAGATTATAGTCCCAACACATCAGTTTCTCCTCGTCTTCCTCTTTCTCAAGTATTAAAATGAAAAAATGAAAAAAGCATACAGTGACAAGTGATGTGATAAATAACCCACTAAATCAGGACAACGGGAATGTTAAAGTAAGCAATGAACATGCTGGATAGTATTCGTATGTTTACCAGAACTTCTCAAATGTCATTTTACCTTAATAATAAATGCATTGCATTGCCAATAATCAGTTTCCCATCAAAAGTTGTGGCTCGCACTGAGACAGCCAGCTGCCAATGTGATGAGCCTCCAGGCAAAACATTCGTCAGATAAATCTGCAGCCTGGTCGAGATCTATAGCATCATTCTATCACGTATCCTAGGACATAAGGCCATGGACGTCGCATATGAGCCTATTTGATATTTAGACGTCTCAGGGCTAGCAGTTCAGTCCCTGAACTTCAATAGGCCAATTCAGCAAGGTCATAGCATCTTTTTGGAGCTCTGCTCATTGTGACACTGTTCATCTTCAGAGCTAAATTATTTCCTGTATTAAAGGAGAATTCCATTCTCCTGAAAAAATGTTATTCTTGGTTAGACCGATCTTTTGTTCATGACATTATCTTTATAATGAACCTTCCCTTTTTTGGCCACTTAACTATTATCATCATCATGGGCAAATATGGAGTTGCAATACTTTGCAATCAGAAGCAGAAGGAAACACACTGGGATTTTATGTCCACATCCAACTGAATAAAATGTTATAATTTATTGATGACTAGACTATTGAAACATCTATTCATTTTTACACAATGCCACATAGAGCAAAGCTTTTTTTCCCTGTATTCCTCAGCCTCTGCACTTCTCCCTTGACACCTCGAGGTGAATTGCCATTAAATAACCATGCAAAAAAAAAAAATACAGGATTCAGAATACCACAAAGAATGTTGTTAATCCTCACACCAACCTTCGAAGCGTTTACATTATGCCATCCCTCGACTGACGCGTTTAAAACATTTCCATACCTACGCCGCCCACATCCTGACCTCCGTATTGACCCAGAGGTCACAACCCCTTTACACCAACACTGGGCAAATATTTCCTTCCTGATTTAACAGAACACACTGAGCTGGGCGGGACAGGCTGGCTATGGAGACAGAAAGAAAGTCGTGGTGTGAGAAACAAATTGGACAAGAAGAAGAATCAAGGGAAAAATATAGACTAGCCGGTGGGCTTCGTGTGTGCCAGGGGGGAGGGGTGATTAGGGCGAGTCGGAGCTCTACAAGTCTATCGGCTTAAAAAGGCATGTTTAGTATAGAGGGCCCATCCTGCTTTAATTAAAACTTCTGGCCTGAAGGGGAACTCGACCACTGCTCGGGCTCTGGCGAGGCATGCACCACATGTGCAGCAAACGGGGGGAATGGAAGCAGGAGATTGGGATGGAATGGGACGGGATGGAGACCTCTAGGAGTGTGGGGGGTTGGGAGAGGGGGGGGGGGGGACATTTGAGACTGTTTAAACAAATCAGTGAAGAATATCAGTCACCAAGGACCCTGCGGGAGATACTGTTGGTTTGTTCCCCCGCTGCAGAGGTATTTGTTTCCCAGAGAGAGACCGTTTTTGTCATCTGTTGAAAAAAAAAAAAAGGGGGGGGAGAAAGAGTGATGTTTCGAGGGAAGGAAAGTACCTGCTCCAGTGCTCCTACCATTAAAGCATTCTGGCCAATTATGGAAAGCACATGTCGCTGGCGTTTAAGTTGAAAGCGGCTAATAAGCTATCGGCTGTCTGCGCGACCTCTGACCTCTGTGTGAGCGCATGGCGGTGTTGATCTGTGTCCAGCAGACATGCACGTGTAAAACCCAGATGGTCAGATGTAATAAACATGGCCAGTGTTTTTGGCTCACATAAAGGGCATGGCGCTGGTGTTTTATTTCATCGGGGCCTCGGGGCATGAATGCGTTCACCCAGACTCTTGAGTGGGCTTTACAAGGGTGGGGAAGGAAATCTGTTTCCACCTTGTTTGAAATACTACTTTTTTTTTTCTTTTTACCCCCCCCTTCTTTGCAACGGGACTCGGCGATGGGGAGGCACTGGAATAACGGAGGCCATGGGGAGCGGGGAGGGAATTCAGGTGGCCTCCTATTGGTGCCGGATGTTTTAGCAAGACAACATGGCGGTGAGGGCCTTGTGACAGAGGTCTGTGCAGAACCTCCAACAAGCAGCCTGCGCTATGAAGCAAGCAACCACATCTGTTTTCACTCAAAACAATCAGGGGCCGGCACTGCAGGCAGCTTGAGCCTGTTATTAAAGGCTTTCTGGGGCCTGCTGAGGGACGGGCCAGACGGAGTGATTTATCCACTCTTTGCTGAGTGGACGAGGATCGAGTGTGATGTATATGGACATGGAATTCTAATCAGTCATCCTTGCCAGGACACCTACCCAGAAGGACTGATGAATGTAGGCAGCCTTCTGCAACAAGACGAAACTTTGCCTCACACCCTGCATTAGAAAAAAAAAGGATTTCAACATAAAAAGGCAGAATGCAGATTGATTTCTGTCCTTACATGTAGAGTCTTAAATCATTCAAATCCAATGACATGGCAGCATAACAGAATGGCAGCGAATTATGTCCTTTGTTGAAATGAAAATGTTTTACACAGTGCCAACTAAATGATATCATGTGTGAAGTTCAACACTCGAGCAATATGCATAGTGGCAGTTTGCTCAGCAATCTGAATTCTGAGCAGCTCCATTAAACCGACTTGAATCATCAGATTATGTTTTGCTGACTCAGAGTTCTTTGTCATTTAGGCTTGAGGCCTCGGGACCAGGTGGGTAAAACTCGCAGACACCTAGAAGACACTTCTCGAAGTACTTCTTCAGGGCCCTGTCTTGTTCCTCTGAATGTCAAAGCGGGCTTTTAAATAATTTGGGAAGAGCCCTCTGGAAGCTGAATAATTCACTGCAGCGCGATGAAGTCTCTAGCCAGCTGGCTGTTCCATTAGTAGACTCAATACTCAACAGCTCTATTGCCTGGCATG
The DNA here is from genome assembly GCA_036785175.1 of Eupleurogrammus muticus. Taxonomy (NCBI): domain Eukaryota; kingdom Metazoa; phylum Chordata; class Actinopteri; order Scombriformes; family Trichiuridae; genus Eupleurogrammus; species Eupleurogrammus muticus. The sequence continues at coordinate 16,472,288 of JAYKQN010000013.1, read as the reverse complement.
CCAGCGGAGGGAAGGAGAGCTGGGGAGATGAGTAGGTCTCTGTGAGGGGGGATCATCCCCGTCCTCACTCTGCCCACTTCAATTACATCAGCCACAGGCTCTCTGAACACAGAATCAGGCACCGTCTGCTGTTTTGCTCCAGACGAGACTCCATCCACCACGCCCAGCACGTGACCGTCACTCAGCTGTTGCAATGCAACCTCACAAGACCCCGGTTCCGGACATCTGACGGGAAGGGGATAGAAGGAATAACGTGTCCTCAGAGTGTTTGACATCTAATTCCTTTTGCCATATGACCTGAATATACAGTTTTTAGGCCTGAACTGGCTCCTGGAGTGAATGACCCCGTTTATGTCCAGATGGCTGCCATCGCTGGGCAGTTTTCTTCAGGACAGGCTGGTGAAAAATGGCCGCCTGCTGTGGCATCATCACCAGTTCAGTTCATCTAAGCTCCCTTGGCAGAAGAAGCAATGGAACAAATGGATGTAGCAGATCAAACACTGTTTGGCTGTGACTAAAATCTACTTTCTGTGAGGCATCAAAGCAAAATAGGATTTTCCGGTAAGGGATATCTCCTTGCTTACCGACTCTTACTCTTACTGTCCCCCACATGCCAATTATCTGTGATAGTTTATAACCAGGGTATGAAATGGGAAACAAGCAAGGTCCTGTTAGTGAGTTTTCCCTGAGGACAACCAAAATGCTGCGAAAGTGCCCTCTATAGTGCCCCTCTAGTAGAGTAAATATGATAAAATGACCTCTAACTTGCCATTACAAAAGGAAAAAAAGCTAATGTTCTGTAATCACCAGCTTAGTTATGGGAAATCAGGGTGAATGGTTTTATAAAGTGTCAGTCTGCAAGGACATTCCATCATGGGTTCCCTTTCAGTGGAAGAAAACGTGATAATGTTCAAACATGTGCCTAGGCATGTTAAAAAGTTAAGTCATGAAGCCGTTTTGAAATCTGGGAGACAAACCTTTTGAGTAACAGACAAAACTCCTCAAACTCTACATTCTACATTGTTTTGCATTCTACATTGCCAGTGACAACTACATCAGCTGAGCAAGCATTCTCCAAACTGGTCGAGGCTCAGAAACAGATATGGAGAAGAAAGGTTCTCAGATTTAACAAATCTCCCTTCCTGCTTCCCTGACTACTTTAAAACAGATCATTCTCAAAGTGTTAATGTTTCCATGTTTCTGCAGATTTCTTCACTGCAGATCTATAAAATGTTTGTCTTATTCGAGAAAGTAGCCTATTGATGAGACATGCATCACTGTTCTGTACTGAGTACCCTTAATATATTTTTGCCCTTGCCCCTGAGTCCACCACTGGGTGAGTTAAACATTCATACGGGTACAAATGGATTGCAAAAACTCTACATAGTCTGCTCATGTAGAACTTACCATGGCACTCATTTATTCATCTATCGTGCCTTGTTGGATTATGGTCACTTTCCTATCCTGATCCAGATATCAGTCAGGTCAACCTTGCCTGCGTATCCAAGGCCTGGCTCCTTCTCTGTGCATAGACCCTGTCAGCTCTTGCCTTGAGTGACAGAGTGGCCACTCTTGCCTTGTGCTGCCAGACAGCCTCATTCATAACATCATCACCTTCACTTGGCCATGTCATAGCTCTTATGGGAGATGGATTGCTTCCAACCAAGGACAACTGGGTAATGGTCACCATCCCGACTTCACACAAGGCTCAATCGCCTGCCATTCTTAATGTGTATCCTGCAGGCCAGAACACATAATGAAAAGAGGAAGTAGGGGATTTTCAATGAAGCAATGGGATGTGCACTTATCCCACAGTTTATATTGTAAATTATAACCAGTGTTAACCTGGTGTGAGGTATGAATAATAAATCTCAGCTCGTGCCATTGACATGTTTGAATTGATTTGAATGAATTGTGAATTAAATGGTGCTTCAGAATGCTCCTATTTAAAGTGAATTTTGCCTCAGTGGACACAATGAGATTTGAGACACCCAAATCAGCATTTGAACAACATTAGTTGTAGCAAAGAAAAATGAATGGAGGTTTTCACCAACTACTGTAATGTTGATTATTGGGTGGTTCCCCATTCAGGTGGATGGAGATGGACATTTAGACACATACTTATGAATTATTCATGAATAGTACTTTCATTGCAACATCCAACCAATGGGTATTTACCAAACACTAATGCTTGAAATACAGTATTTTATTCAAAACCCAGAAATATAAAACTAATTCTATGACCCTAGACATTACAGCCTTACCAACATTGGTGTTCTCCATGCATTAAATTATGTTGATTGGTCTGAACAGACTGTGTGTACATATTGACACCAACCGTATAAGGATGCATGTTCCCATGGGTGTGTCTGTTATGCTGAGACACTGAAACCACACAATCCAATCTCCCTGTTCGGGCTTAGGCATGGTGTAAGTCTAGACCTCTCTGATTAAAATTTAACATCTGCCAAAGTTCTGTGAATCTTTTATTTTCCTCTGGGGCACACCATGATGAGTCTAGTGAACACTAATGATCATATAATGAGCTACAAATCGCTTGCCAAATGGTCTGGTTCCTACGCTGCTTCCTGTGTCCTTAGATTAATCTCAAATAGAAAAAACACAAAACAAACATCAAAGCAATTAAACATTATCAGTTTATATGGTTACAGAATGATATGTAAAACGGCAAAAGATTTATACTCCAGGTACTGGTACAATTACCACTAAGGGTACTCAAGATTGTGACACTTTTTTCCCCCATACTAATAATAATGTAATAAACTGGAAATAACAAAATTGACAAGACATATGTTTCTATCGTTCTTCTGGATATTCAAACTATGACACACAATAGCACACTGTGTTCAGGCTGGCTACTACTCCAACAACCACTCGCTTTGTAGAAGCCAAACTTCTGTTCATTTAATCCCTTACTAGTGCAGTGCCCATTTAACACGTGCCTGTTGGGAACAGGCCGAATGCTTGGCCTCCAGTATTGCTGCTCGCGGCTTTTCTTCGAAAACCACTTATCCACACAACTTGACACTGACGCCGTACTTCGGTCCTCAGCAACACACACACTAGGTATGCAGTCAATTGGATAAACGATTGGTGAGAAAATCAAGGGGACAGACATACAGTCAGATACAGACTGACTCCTAGATGTCTTTATTAAAACCAGTGGTTGACAGCATACCCATGACTAAGGGCGCTTCCTTGTTGGAAGATTACGCCTAAAATCTCTTAATCCGTCACCAGTTAGCTGTTTTCCAAACACCAGAACAGTCATCCCTGCATGTGAGGCAGATGGCTTTCTGAGGGTTTGGATTGTATCCAGTTCTGGGTAGAGGGGGAAAATGACAGCGGTATGACAAAACAAATGTAGGACAGAGGGAAACCGGCACTCATCATGCAATAATTCATCTGATATTCTTTGTCCAATAAGACGACAGCGCCTGAATTGCTAAATCAACTGATACAGTGAAAACATAGCCATTGTTTGCATGTTCATCTATCCTCTGCATATATCTAACTTAGATTTATTTAGACTTTTCTGAGCAAAGACTTCACTGTTAAGGAGCTATGAGCGTGACCAGACATTTTACTCAGTAGAAGTACATCAGTGGCGTCATAGAGAAATTATTCATAACTCCCTCTAGTTTAATTAAGGAACAATTGGAGAATACTGTCGTTGTGGAAGTGATAACAACCAAGTCGAAAATATCTACACAAACAAGAAAATCTTTATGAGGGCTTTGACCTTGAGTGTCAAAATGAACAGCCAACTGCTTTCTTTTACACATTCTGCCAAGGTCAGATTTTTTTTTTAAAAGCATAAATGAATGAATAAGCAAAAGGGTTAGATAAAGCTGGTGAACTAGAAGTGACTAAAATAAGGATGGGAGGATAATTGGCACTAAGTACAGCACAAATTAACAATTGTGGATTATTTATGAAAGGAGATGAAGCCTAAACTGTAACCAAACCATGGGATGTCCTTCTGGGATTGTGTTATTTTGAACAAGGCTTTTATCAAGGTTCAACTGGCTAGGTAACTTTGTGTGCACACATTTATTATTATAATTACATAAAACTGCACCTGAGCATTACTTCTATTAGAATGTAAGGGTGCTTAATAATAAATATTTTAACTCTACACAACATTGGCAAAGCAGTTTGACAAAATGATTATTACTTGATTGATGACATATTCCTGTGAAAATCATTACTAACAACGTGACATCATCCTGATGTCAATAACAGAGGCATTGACTGGAGAAAAGCTGTGTGCTTGCATGAATCATGCAACATAATGCAATGTCACTCAGGTGTTTGGCTTGGTTTCATTGGCTTAGAGTGGATGGTGGCAGGCCTAGTAAGAGTCATGAGACCTGGACTGTCAGTTTTAGGAGCCGTGAGTGCACTTGTTACCCATGGTGTAGTTTGGTTGAGCCACGCGTCGGCCTAATGACTTTTGACTGCTGACCGTGACCAGAACCCCGTGGAGGGTGTATATATATATATATCGTGTGTCTACAAGTGGTCACTACATGGCGGCCCTGCAGGCTGGGACTGTTGCTGCATGACAGAGCCGGACCAACTGGGAACTATCCTCAATGACCTGGTCAATGAGAGGCTGTCCTGTCCTACTGAGAGGTCCCCCTGCTGGATCGAAGGTAGTCTCAATCTATACTTAGCAATGATATGCTCTGCTAATACCAGACTCAAAAAAAAAATTTGTCTTAGGACTTATTACCAGCAGTCCGGGTAGCCGTAAGAACTTTTACACAACTAAGACTGTGTGCTCTGTCACTGGCTTCAATATGGCCCGACCCAAACAGGATTTTCCATACGTCTTTGGGCACTTGACAACATATTTGTTGTTTCTTCTTCTTCTTATTTTTTTTATCCCACACAAAAATAGCTATCAGGTCCAGAATGAGGCTATTTTGTCCTTGTTCTTTTAATTTTGATCGTTTCGCATGAATAGCCAACACTGGAACCCTGTTTCACAGCAGGAGGCAAAAACAAATGATGCCAAACAGAGGAGAAGCACAGATCAAAGACACATGCACACAAATATAATGCAGGAAACAAGGCGGGGGGAAGCAAAGGCAAGCTGTATTTTTTTTGTTTTCTACCCCAATTTTCAGATATTGAAAAAGCAGTAAATACTGTAGTAGCTGGGACTGGTAAACTGTGGGTGACTAACTACCCACCACCTCCTCCTGCCCCCCTCTGATCTTCACGAGTCCATCTTAATTTTATTTAAACTTCCATCCCTCATATAACAAACCCATCCCAGCCTCCTATACCCATAGATAGCATACGTCTCCCCATAAGAAATGTTTAATTTTCTATCAAAAATAAAGCTTTTTTCCCTTTGATATTTCTCTTTGGTCTTTGGTTCTCATTTGTTTCATATACACCACTGCCTACATATAACTACAGATATGCTTCAGATTCCAGCCACGATGAGATAAAAACTCTAAAAGCTATATTCATTCATTCAATCAGTGCCTGTATGTGAATCATAATTGTTTGGATCTTGCTATTTATTTTTCATGAGACCTTGTACACAGCACAACATGGGTATGAGTGGACTGCAACAAACTGCTTTGTGCATCATGAATGCTTCAGTTTAAAATAAAGGGCACATACCATGCATTTTGTGATTTTATATGTTGTCTATGATGTTGGACATCATTATTGCTAACCCACCAGTTAGCAATAATGCCTACTTACATGCAATACTACGCTATACAATGCAGAGCGCCATACGCGTGTGCATGCATCATCCTCCAGCTGTCTGTGGTTTAGCAATGCCATGCATAGGTCCAGCTGTAGAGGCAACACAAGTGACCAATGGTCCATTAGTCCAGTGTAAACAGTGCTGGGTAAACAAATGAGATGTGGCTTTGAATCCAGCTCTGGTCGACTGAAATGGTGGCTGGTTGCCATTTCTGTGTTTACATTAATACATGTTTCATCATCTTTCGGACCAAAGACAAAATGCCCCCCCCCTCACACACACACACACACACAGTGCAAACAGCTTCTGCATATGCCCCAGCGCAGTTCTGTACCAAGAGCAAGGTCAAGATGTTGATGAGACATTCTACATAACCATTCCTCAAAAAAGAGACCATGACAGCTGAATTAATACATTTTCCAAATTACACCATTTGAATCATTCTGGGGATGCACAACATTGGAGTATAAAGTATTGATTAGTCATTTCTATAGAAAATATCCCAAAACTGCTAGTTCTGTGAATAATAATCAGATAAATCTTTACAATTTGTTGTAGTTGTAGCCTATTGCAGGGTTACCACTACCACTAGAAAATACTAAACCAATGTGGTGCCATCATATTTAAAAATGACTTATAATAATTGTAGGAGATATGTTTGAACGCAGTGATATATTTCAATAATATAATATGCAAAAATATGAGAGAAAAAGAAACATTTTCTATGTATTCACATGCAGCATTGATTTGAATGAAAATGACATATGTGGTACAATCACTTTTCCATTCATCATGGCTGTGGAAAAGAGTAATGGCCTACACACCACAATGGATCATGCTGGCAGTGGAGCGAAGCAGGATGGCAAAGCACCCCCGGTACAGTAGTTGTAGTCTAATGGAAGACTACATGGATAAATTAAACAATACTAATCTCTGTAATTGCTCTGAGATATGACGGTGAAATGTGTGCTATAAAAAGAGATTCATGAGGATGGAGTCATGCTGCGTTCATTGTTTCCATGATCAAAATATGCATGCTTTTATAGTTTCCTCTAGTGTCAAATGCTATGTCTTTGCAAACCCTCACTTTTGGCGTCGGCTCCTTTCACTTTGGTTTGTATTTCTCCTAAATGGAAGGAAAGGGTTTCTGTGGTATTGGCAGAGCCAAGGAAGGGGTATATAAGGCAACCGTCTATCCAAAAGCCAGGGGAAAAAAAGCATGTGTTTCCAACAAGAGGCCCACCTCATAATGTGGATTCAGGAAATACATGAGAAGTTGTAAAAAAAAAAAAAAAAAAGGAAAAAACCCCAAAACTCTTCAATTGGATTGTCGCTGCAGTTAAAAAGACACAGAGAAAGTTGTTTTCCAGACTAGAAAACATCCTGCCTGCAATCATCTGGCAATTTTGCTTTTTGGTTACTTCCTTACCACCAACTCAATCCTAGTTCTGGGTTCTGAGCTGGTGCCGGTTCATCAAAAGCAGGACAAAACTTGCTTTTGCTTGGACACAGACCACGTGATGGTACTAAGTGTAATAGATAATAGCTACCATGACCAAGGCTCTGGTAGCTGGCTTCTGTTGTTGGTGAGCTAACTAGATAACTAGTGCCTCATAATGACATTGATGTAGTATTAATGTGAAATATAAGCAGCTTGTCATGAACAGGTAAAAGGTCAACACACCATGACCATGTCCTCATCAAACCTATGGATCTGCTGTTGCAGAGTTCAAAGACCCTTTGGTTTGGCATGAGCAAAGTCTAGTAGTCAATGTCAAAATGGAGACTTCTCCTAGGCGTCTATTGCCACATCACCAATGGTCCTTCTTTGGTGCTTTCACTTTCTGTTTCTGCTGCTAAGGTCTAAGGTCATGCAGGTTGCCCACTCTCTTACCCAAGAATGGTTTGGCTGAGTCTGGTTCTTTAGTCCAGAAATCTGCAGGTCAAGAAAGATCAGAATTACCCAGCTGTCATAGAGGCAGGCCAGGATTGGCACCGCACCCACAGGAGCCGCCTGTGGATCCCCTGGGATAGTGCTCTCTTTGATAAACATATGTTTGTAGATCTGAACTCTGTTTTACCGTTTGTTCTACTGCATCTGTATGCCCATCACTCCCCTTTACGTACTCATTTCTGCAGTAGATTTTGAATTTTGATACTTTATGGTGTTAATGAGTCCCCTGTCTCTTCAAATACAAACACTGGGTGAACTACAACAGACATAAACATAAAAAACCCTCTTTTGATTCTACCCACACAAGGAGCAGAGTTTTCTCCTTTTATTGGCACATGAAGTGAAATCCTCACTTAAACAAGCACCAATTACAGACACATATAGAATTGAGTCGATGTCTACAGTACATACGAGTCGTGAGGTCAATCACAAGTCAAACGTTAATTGATACATTTGCTTTGCAAATACAATAACGCCTTTAAGTTCTGTCTGATTGGTTTGGTGCTCAAGCTTGTGGACTATTCAAGAGACTGTTTGCTACACGCAGATTTGGCTTCTCCAGAGTAGAGGTCAGATAGAGGATAGGATCTTAAACTGCTAATTTGGGGGTGATCATTAATTACGATAGTGGATAAAGGAGTACTTTATGCTTGGATAAAGCCCAGCCTAAACCTCAAAGTATAATAACTGCAACTGAACGGTGAGCCATAGCCTCTTGAAGGTAAGCACAAGATGTTTTGCATTGTGGCCATGAGTGAACGGAGCTTTAACAGAGGAAAACTGCACTGAGAGGAAGTCATTTCGACAAAATCACGGCTATCTTTAACAAATAGCGGCCCAATTACTTTTTCAGTTTCCATGTTGTATTATGTAATTGATAACGTATGTTCCAGACCAAGATAAAGCTAACACCCTTCCATTAGCTCCGCAACACTCGACATGTATCATTCCTGGTCGGGCCGTTTCTCCCACGGCGAGTAGTTTAGGCCAGCACACATGTGGTTAATGGGATGATGGTGTGCAGACCTCTCAGTTGCAGTAAGGAAAGGCCAGGGGGGGGTTCGGGGGGGGGCGTGGATACAAGCCCCAGTTGACTTAAATAACCAAATAATTGGAATTTCTAAAAACAATGGTTTCCTGACTCCTGCGCGACCCCTCACCTTATCGTTTTGGGGTTGCGGGGCCTAAACTTGAACCCGCCTACTCTGGAGCACTTGGCGGGCCGCCAACCCAGGTTAACCCCCGCAGCCGGCAGCTCACCACGAGAGTTACATGCCTGTCAGTCTGACTCAACGGATGTGGACTGCTGAGATAAGCCCCCGCCACTGGTTCGTATTGCATTCCGCTTCCTTCCACTCGCTGTTATGGTCTTCGCTGTGTAATAATACAGTGAATGACAAACAACCCAGCAGGCATTGCAGACACAATGCGTCTAAAGAGGTGAAAACGCAAGCACGTTGATGCGAGTTGGTACCAGGGAAACCGCAGCCAGTTACTTGGTTACAGATCATGGACTAATAGATCTCTGTTGCCTTCTTGTTATGGACAAATTAAATTAGAACAGATTTCTGTTGAATTAGCCTCAGAAAAAGACAATATCTGGTCTAAAAAAAGAGTGGAAAATGCGTATATTCATACGGAATTATATGCAGGAAAAATATATATATATATATATTAGTATGTATTGATGAAAAACAGATGCCTGATTGAATACATACAGCAAAAACACATTTTCAAAAACAGATACATTAATGTCCTTTATGAATCTGTACTTTTAAATGTCAAAATACACATTGTCTTTTTTTTTTAAGAGGCACAGTACCACAATGGTTCTGCTTTGGCTGCTTTTTCTACGATCAAAATGCCCAATAGTAGCTAGTATAGTAACCATAATTTAACTTATTAATACTCGATTGCAAATATAATAGCAATATGTTAACTGGTTGAATAGTCACTTCCATTGAACAAATGTGAATAGTTTAATTAAATTTAGCTATGAAGTGCTGATGTGCATGGTTTAAGTTACTATGGACAGCTTTTAAAATAAATGTTATGTGATGTGAATGTTACGTGAGCAGTAAAGTGTTTAGTTTATTAGGGTTTATTACGATGCAGCAGACAAGCACAAGTGGGAGAAAAGCTGCTCTTTTATTCTGCAGGAAGAAGCTTCCTTTATCGCCTCCCTGATTTCAGGCCGGCGGAATAAACGATTCTCGGTCTGGGTGTGAAATGTCTTTGATGACGCCCTCTGCAAAAAAAAAGAAAAACAGCGGTTTCCGAAGGATGTCCTCATCGCGGGGGCGGCTGGGTGCCGATTATGTGTTGAGTGGTTTTGGCCACCCGCCGCTCCACCCCGTTAGACCATGTGTCAGGGCGCAGGGGGAAGCTCGACCAGAACCTCCTGGCAAGGCCGGAGAAGTTGACGGACATACGGATAATGCTTACACTGATTTAACTCTGGATGCTCTGCAAAAAGGCCTATGTATGCCCAGGACACATTTTGGAGGTGATTCATAATTAGCTGTAGCAAAGTAGGTACCTCACACTGTTAGTTACTATTTAGGCTTATAATTAAAACCACAGTACAAATGAGATTCTAAAAAATTTTATTTAGGTCATACTGAGAATTGTTAATACTTCATGATGCGTTAAATGAAAACTGTACATGAATCTAAATGGCGAGCATTGAATGTACAAATAAAAGAGTGAAAAACGACTTTTGTTTATATACTATTATTTAGTCTGACGCTTCCTGTGTAAATATATTAACACTTTCTAAAGACATCCAATCTCAAATATTTGAGGGGGGCCCCTGGCAAGTTGCCTCTGGGTACAAAGCAGGTTATAAAGCGGGCCAATAAATTAAGGAACCGCTCTGCCGAGGCATCGCTTCCATTTCAGAGCCAGAATTTCAAAATGAGTTTGAAACAAGGTCAACGAGGGGTTCCATAATATCACTCTGCCGTTTGTCAGATCTTATTGGGGGAAAAAAAGACAAAATAAGGAAGGAAAGATAAAATAACACAGACTGAAATGAAGCAACGGGATATAAATAATCTGAAGGCATTAATAGCTCAATACAGGATCAGAATGTACCACCTGCAGAGCCTCGGCACCCCGCTGCCGCCGGTTTACTTTAGCACGTCGGAGCGGAGGGCAGATCTGTGTTGCTGAGCACGGAAAGACAAATAATGCTTTTTCCTCACCTTCTGCCATTTTTAAAAAAAACGTGCATTCGATCATTGTTTTCTACGGCGTGCATCGCGGTGCAATCCTTTTTTTTTTTTTTTCCATTGCTCCATCATTGTCTTTGATCTCAAACCCAAAAGGAACACAGAGAGACTATACATAGATACATCTCCTTAACGCATCTTTGATCTCGCATCTTCATCCCAGCAAAGGGAGGCCTTTTAAGCAAGTCAAAACTGAGTATTAACAATATATTTAAAAAAAAAAAAAAAAGAGACACTAGTGGAAATAAGTAAAGAGAGCTTCATAAAAAATCAATTACAGGGAAACATTTAGAGGTCTATTTTTAAACATAAGAAGGATTTACCAAAGAACTGCAGGATGCATGAATGTGGGACAATACAGGCACAGAGAGGAGTAGCTGTGCGTTTTCTTCCTCCACTAATGTAGTCACATATATTTCTTCCTTGTATTCATGTTTGGTACATTTTTCCAAGGTCTTTCAGACCATCTTTCAATTATATGCCTTTGGAAAAAAAAACTGAATGCGAATTCTTTACTTCAGGTTCTGACACACAGTTGTTAAAAGACATGACTAAAAAAAAAAAAAAAAAAAAAAAAAAAGAGCTTCTTATTAAAAATAAAAAAGAGAAGCTTTAATTGTTCTATTTTTTTACTTTTTTAATTTAGCTTTATATGAAAAAAGCTGGTGAAATTACTTCATAAAAGAATCTATTACAGCGAAACATTCATGGGACTGTTTTTAAACATAAGGATTTACCAAAGAACTGCACGATGCCCTTTTTCACACAAATAATTGGAAAAAAAACTGAAGGCGAGTACTTCATTTTATGTACAAACAGAAAGTGGTTGCATAACCAAAAAAAAAAAAGCACCGACATTGAATTATAAAGAGACTGAAATTGTGTTTAGAATTTCATCCTTAGTTCCAATTTGTATTGTACTGACAAAAATAAAAATAAATGCTGTGCATAGATGGATTCAGACATTTCAATGTTTAAACTAGCATTTGTAATTTAAAAAACTGCATTTTAAGGTCCTTTTTTAATAATTACATTTAATGGGATCGGGGTTTTTATTGTGCATGTCTTGCATGTGTGCAGAGCAATGGTAAAAGACAAAAGACTTTCTCTTTTTTCTTTTTTTCCAAAGAGACAGAATCCCGATTATTGGCTCTTTTCTGCACAGTCGGGGAAGACATGTGACAACATGACACTCGGATGCTGACAGTCACAAGAGGCTTCCCTGTCAAAAAAAATGCACGCCTCCAGACGGCATCTACGGCGTCGATGCAAGCGGAGCACAAAATGTAGTTTAAAACTGTGAAGATCGCAATCGGTGGCAAGCTTCCCCCCCTCCACATTATTTCACATTGATGGAAAACACAGATACTACATCATTATTGCTTCTGAGCAAACACCACTTTCCACTCAGGCACCGTTTATGTGAATGAGACAAAGAGGGTTTTGTGTACGGAGCTGCCCTGCTGCCAAACACAATATGATGTGGAAGCTCTACCTGTCTGCACACTTCCTGACTTGTGCAACACTCACTTTTTTTTTTTTTGGTGCATTCACAAGATAGGACTGATCTTGGATCGGCTTTTGGTAATATGATTAATGCACCCACAGGCTTCATCCAGGCCGGCGCACACACACACACACACACACACACACACACACACACACACATGCGCAGAGACGCGCTCTAATTAAAAGGCTTCAACAGTAACTAGGCTCTGGCTCCTGGCTATATTGTGGAGAGAAAAGTGAAGGGTTTGTATAGCGCCGTGACGCAAGCTGTGTACAATGAAAGAGCCAACTGTGAGAGTGTTGAGGGGCATGAATTCACATGTGGTCGCCCACTCCCTCTCACACACACACACACACACACACACACACACACGTTCATATATCACACTCGCAGGGGGGAAAAAACAAGGTGATCATGCCCCAGAATCACGCATGTGTAAACATGTGTGAGCACGGACACAATAAAGAATAAAGCTTCTTGCAAAAAAAAAAAGGGAGGGAAACTTATCTCTGCAAGGTCAACTTTCCCAGTGAGAAAAGAAACGTTGTTTTTAGCTTGAGTTCAACCAGGGTAGAAGAACAGTGCTTCACACACACACAGAATCCATATATGTATAGCAGCAATGTATGAAATGTATACTTTCACCATTAGGGAGCCCAGTCCTGACAGACGGCTAACATGGCTGCAGAGGATATTGCCAGTGAGTGGAAATACTCCTCTGCGTCATAACATTTACCTCAAGTCATCGTCGGGAAGACGGAGGCACAATGGTTGGCAGTGTGTCTTTGCCCGGCGCGCTTCGCCTCACTCTGTTATTAAACATCATTAGACAGGCAAATATGACAGATGATGAGGAAGACAGCGCAGGCAAAGCCCGCTCGAAAAGAAGCCATGAAGGAGGGAAAAAAAAAATCCCATCTAATTTTTGCCCACTCCACAAAAACCAATTTCTGCAGCGGTATTAAGCTGTCAGTTGTAAGTGTGGCGCCACAGACTCACAGTCGGGCTCCAAAAAAGCTGGGCGGGGGGGGCTGGGGGCTGGGGAGAGCAACGGGGACGATGGGGGAGGCTGGACAGACTGTGGGCGAGTGTGTTAAAGCGGAGCTCACGGCGCTCGCCGGGAATGGAAACATGAACATTTTACAATAAGTCACTCATAATTTTTTACAGCACTCTACCGAGGCTGATACTTTTCCCACATGTCCCTGGGATTTTTATTGCCGCTGAAGTCTCAGAAAAAGCCTGTGTTCTCCGCTCTGAGGAGCCGCTGCCTATCAACCCGCTGCTCGCTGCCTCTTACATGAATAAATAAAACATTAATGAGGCCCCTATTTATCATTCCTCCTCCCGCCTCGCACTCCGTCGCACTCCTCCGGCAACTTTCTCTCCTCTTCTTCTGGCTGTGTGTGTGTGTGTGTGTTATCTTTTGTGGAAAAGCTGGAACGTGAAAAAAAAGGGGGTCAGCGGGGCCTATCGGGAGGCCATCGCTAACGTAGGAGACGGAGAGAAGCTGCCGTGTATTTGTCTGCAAAGCCAAAGAGGGCACGTGGTTTTTACTGCAAAAGAGTAGGGAATCGGTTGTATCAGCAGCTATTTTGCTGGTTTGACCAACAACATCACACTTTGAATACAGAGAAGCTGAAAACCTTTTCTTTTTAAGACCAGTCCCTTTGACCTTCACTATGATAAAAGCTGCAGGCTGCACTCGGTGAACTGGCTATGAATAAATATAAATATACATAAGAAATAATAACCCGACTTCAACCCGATTAAGCTTTATTACAATACACTAAAGCCCTATTTATTATGTATGGTAATTGAGCAACATAATGTCCTTAAACGACAAGAGGCCCCCACATGTGGCCGTCATCCACATCACTGCAACAGTCCCAGCACTGAACTCAACACGTTGACGAATGCGTGGTTTTAGAATATTGGTAAAGAGGGCCATCTTGTGGGCATGTTTATCAAGTACATGATTTGAGTATAAGACTAAAATATTGTCATCATGTATTCACTCATGTGATCTGCATCCTGCAGAGCTCCATTATGGGAGTAATAGGGCTTGTACAATGAGTTAAAAAAAAAATCCTAATGTTCAGTCGCTTAAAAAAATGATTGTGTAAAGTGTCCGCTGATAGATTCAAAATGCATCTGCTGTCTGATGATACACTTGCACCCTCTTCTGGCCTTTCACCACAGAAGCAGCATGAATACAACACAACAAATCAGCGACTGACACACTAGAAAATTGTTAAGATTTATGGCAATTATCCAGAAAGTTGGTTAATACTTTACAGTAGGAGTACTGTATGTGATCTTCACAGTATTATGTTGACTGTAAAATAATGATAAAAATTTAATACTATAATACTGAGATTGTAAAAATAAATACTGTGATTGCAGTTGCACTGTGTGATTAACTACATTATAATACAGTAAATCTTTGACTACTTTGATCTACTACAGTAATTCTCAACTACCGTGATTTTCTACAGGAGAATATAGTGTACAGCAATATTCTGCAATAATAATTAGTCGATAAATTGCAGATTGCATGATGAAGTTCTACAGTGCATTTATTATATAGTATTGCTCTGACTGTGTATAGTTGTTACTCCATCACATTATTATGATGATTAAGCCATTAACACTTATGTGAGCATTATTACATGTTATGTAACATCAGAGTTGAGTATAATTTAATAATATTGTGAATAATATTTCAGCAATTAGATAAACCACTGGGTTTGTTTGTAGAGGGTCACATTTAGCATTTTATTAGATTAAGGTTAGGATAGTCACATCTATTTTATCTTCATGTTAACTTTGGGGACTAAATAGGACATTATGTCATAAGTCTTAAAGAAACTGCCTCTCTCCATTCTAAAGAGCAGTCAGCTGGTATATCAGAGTTCATTTCAAAAGCACACAAGGACAAATATGAACTGAATTACTAATGTGATGGATTGACCTGTGCCTTAAAGCTCCAGTCTGTAAAGGTTTAGCAGCAGAATTTAGCAGCATCCAGGGGAACAGACTTGGCAGCAATAGAATATAATATTGATACTTCAATCAAAATAAAAGTTTTGTGTTGTTAGAATCAGCCGTTTTCACCTATATGAGGAGTGAGTTTCCTGCCATGTTGAAGCACAATGAAGCCTGAGGATTATACATTTAATAAAAAATTACTTTGAATTCTGGAATTGGTTCGAATCATTTCTTGTGTGTATATATATGTATAACATTTAAACTCCTGCAGCTTGCATTATTGATGTAAGACTCACTCTGACACACACACACACACACACACACACGCAGTGAGTGAGGGGGGAATATAGAGAGATTGCAGTTCTATTTTCAACCGAGCTCACCACCCATTTCATCTTCGTCCGGGGCCAGGCATATTTGGGGGCATATTGGCACCCCCATATTAAACTTTAGGAAGGCCATAAAACCCAGCGGCCCCTCAGACGTGGCGCCTGTAACTAGATTCCACCAGAACAGAACTAGAACGGGGATTCTCAGAGTGAGTGTCACTCTGAAAAGCAGACCTCCCGCTGGCCTGTCTCCTCGCTCCTGCAGCGCTCCTGTTTGTTTACTGCCTCTGGCTCCGGCCCAGCTGCACTTCATCAGCAGTCACAGCCCTCCTGCTCACATATGCAAACCTTCTCAGTGTAAGTTTCTAGCGCTTGTGTCGGTAGTGTACAGCACTCTCCCCCTCCCCTCCTATCGCACTTATTACCAGCTTTCACTTTAGATTTCCTTTGCCCTGTGGTTTGACTGATGCCGCCCTGCCTCAGACGCCTGCTCTGCATCCTCTGCATCCTTGTGCACCAGATAAAAGCCTGTAAGTCACCGGTGAGCTCTGGGATTGCCTTGCAGAGCTTCAGGTCTCGTGAGAGGTTTACACCTGCCTCTTTGTTTATCGCTGGTTCCTGCACTGATAAAATATAAAACTGATTCTCCTGATCTAGTGATGAATAGCTGTGACTAACATCTTGTATATGTGCCATCAGGCATCACATGGCATCACAAAGTATCAACTTAATAAATGTGTCAGCACTATTTTGAAGACTTTTATTTGATTCGTTTCTTCTACCAAACAAGTCGAGCATTCAGTTTGCCTAGATGATCCTCTGACTATTACATGCAATGCTAATAGCGGGTAATAAAACTGCCTGTGATTTCTAAAATCTGTATCGGTCGAGTTATCATAGTGAAACTCAGTGAGGAGTGTACTACAGTCTGGGAATGGATGAGGAATCAGAAAAGCGAGGAAAACCGCTGATAATGTGCAGCGTAGTGCATCAAAAGACAAATAAATCATTGCAATCATGAAACTCAAAAAAGGATAATTACAAGTCTTTATTATGCATTTTTAAACATGATGGAATAATCACTCGAGGTTTTGGCAAAGCATTCATAGAAACTACTTTGTTGTCCATAATAATATGCAAACGCCCACATATTCAAATGAGTGGTCAGAGGCTTTTTTTTCTAAGCATAATGTACAGTTACAAGCACAAACCAATGCTTGAAAACAAATAGTAACTAAACTACAGCAAGGTATGAGCATTGAAATTAGGGGAGTGATGCTGCAGCTTGCCCGAAATAATGAGACTAGTGGTGAATATGAATTTAAGCCGTGGTCGTCCCTCTTCTTCGTTAAAGACGACTTCGATGTGTATTAAGTTGTGAAGTCACAAATCATGCTCGAGGTACATGCCTTAAAACCCTATTCTCAAAGAGCACAGAGGAACCGTAGACTATCAGCGGATGATTATGAAATCAGCCTTTTGTCAAACTCTGCACATGCACCATTCTGCACAGTGGAATTCAAACATCTGACTGAAGGAACAAGAAGAAAAAAGGAAAGAAAAAACCTTTTCAGTGGAGGGAGACTTGAACAATGCAGCAAATGAATCAGAATCAGAAGCATGTTTATTGCCACGTTCGTTTGCACTTACAAGGAATTTGCTTTGGTGTAGTTCACACTTGGAAACAATATGAACAAGATTGAAACCTTACTAAATATTTATAAAATTATATGGACAGGGAGAGATAAAACTTCGGTCTTAGGACTTAGGACTATGAGAACATGACGAGAGGTTCTGAAATTAATGGATCACGGCCTCCTACCAAGGGGAAGAGTCACAAAACTGGAGGTGCATGGGTAATGCACCTTCTCAGCAGAGTGGACGGTGCACTGCAGTCTGCACTTGTTCTTGGCAGTGGCTGCAGCGCACCAGATGGTGGAGGAGGAGGAGAGGATGGACCCGATGATGGCGGTGAAGAACTACACCATCATTACCTTTGGCATGACTGAATTTCTTCAGCTGCCAAAGGAAACGTTTTCGCCTGGTGGGCTTTTTATATGATGAGGGAGCTGGTCAGATGATGATGGTGGTGGTACCCAACAGGAAGGACTCCACTATGTCCACTGGGGACTCATGCAGGGAGGTGGGGAAGCTGGGGATGGGCTCCTGCTAAAGAACAGCCATCTCTGTTGTCTTGAGGGGCATTGAGCATCAAGTTACTCTGTCTGCACCAGGGCACCAGATGCTCAATCTCCAGTCTGTAAGTGGCCTCATCAGAGATGAGTCCGATGAGTCCTCCTGGAGATTGACACATTGGTGCCTGTGGGGGGTGCAGCTGTTGGTGTACAGCTAAAAAGAAAGAATGGGGCCTTGGGGGGGGCATTGAGTCAGAGACATCTCCTAGCCTGTCAGACAGGAAGTTCGTGCGCTACCTACAGGTGGAGTCAGGCATGCTCAACGGGATGATCATGTTGAAGGCAGAGCTTAAGAATGCCCCCCCCCCCCAAAAAAAAAATATGAGGTTCATCTATTTAGAAGTACAGTTACATGTATGCATATGGAATATAAACATTAAAAGACGATTGACTGGTTTAGACAGTTTCATCATCCAAAAGCAAAACCTAACAATTCTCTTTATTGCTCCTTCTCCTCACATTCCCTCCTCTTCATCTCTCCCTGATATCCCATCATTACTTGCAACAAGCTTCACTGCTGCCATGGTAAACAACATTAACCTACGGGTGATTCGCCATTGGTGGCACATTCGCCCCAGTTGGCAACAAGTCACATGACCAGGCCACCGTGGCCACGCCTTGGTATTTTAAGTGCAGTGGTGGCTTTGTAATTATCTAAACAGTCTCGCCTGCTATGTTTGCCTTCAATTAGAAAAAAAAAGACAAAATATTGGACCCCCCCTCGCCAGCAGTGGCCTTTATTAGAGAATTTACGGTACTGTAGGATTCAGTTTAGGAATCCAATTTACTGCAACACTGTCGTTTTCAGGAAACAAGCTCTTAGTAATTAACACCAAATCACAGACATGAAAATAGGGACGAGCTGGAGAGGAATAGGACACTTGTTTTGATTGATATTCCTCTGATATGGAAGAAGTTGCTGCTGATAGGTGCATATGGACGTAGTAGGAATCAAATATGACACAGCTATGTGACTACATGTGAGCCAGTTAGGATTAGGCACAATAAAACACCTATGGGTTGGGATAAGATTATCGTTAGGGTTCAAATGATATCTGAAAACATCAGCAACCACCCCCTGCAGCTTTTGCAACTCTTTGCCATCTAACGAACTAGCAAGCCAACGTGCAACTCTGATGTGGGTCATCTGCTCTATGCTAAATAGTTTTACCCAGTGGATGATACCAGATTTTTAAACCTGCTAGCAGATCTAGGAGGCCCTTTTTTAACCGATATCTACTGTATGAGGGTGATAACCACTGATAACATCCATTCAAATGAATGATGACAACTGAAGTGGGTTGAGAAGAAAGTTTAGCTAATGAGTTGGAGACAAGTGAGTTTTTAGCTGAAGGACACTGATCATATCAACAGGGAAAGTTTAAACATTTGACAAAAATCTTTATCATTGCAAAAGTCAATGTGATGCAGAAATTGCCACTTGTAAAACTGTGGCGTTAATATATGTCATTATTCAGACGCAGCCATCAGACGTTGTCAACGTGTGTCAGAAGGCTGTTGCAAAACGCTGTGCACCATTAGAGGGAAACATATCATTTATCCAGAGAGGCATCACAAAACTATTTCATGCACCCCAGGTGGAGGCTGACATTTTGGTCATGATGGAAGTAGTAATATTGACAATCATAACTTAAATTGGCCTTTTCCTAAGCTGTTCCCCGTGGTGTCGATTTTACCCCCCCCCCTTCCCACCACATTTAGAAAAAAGGTAATTTTCAATGCCAAGTAAACCTTAAAATCTACATCAGAACATATGTGAACATTCATTTATAAGCCCACCAATCATTAGTAGGATAAACCTAATGATTTCCAGTAAAACCTGCACTTTGGCAATATCACCTTGACTTTTTCTATTAGTAACTCAATCATAGCCATAGACATGAGTTTGTTGGTGTGTAAAGCACACACACACACACACACACACACACACACACACTTCTGCTGTAAAGTCTAGAAATGTTTTTAATATAACAAACGGAGAGAGCGAAGACAGAGCAGGGCGGCTGGTGAATGACAAACCGCAGTTTATCATTGTGATAGAAGATAAATAACGCTGAAAACTTCTGCATCGCAGCAATGCATCCAAATGTCTGGCACCGCAGTTCCTTTTGAGAAATAAAAAAAAAAAAAAAAAGTTCACGAAAAAGAAAATGTTTTAAACATCAAGTACCTTAAGATGGAGAGGCTGCGTGAGTGTTTGACAATTCATAATGGTACCCTGTAATACAGAGGATTTACAGTAAAATTAATCGGCATGCACTGTGAAATAAGCTAATCGATTATCCACCCAAAACTTAATTTTATTTGCATATCTGCAATAAACACAAAAAAAGCATGCCTCACGGCTTGATGTGTTGATGTTAATGTGTATTAATCCATCGTCTTAACGGCCATGTGGGGCCATGAGCGGAATTCTTCTGGTCTTCGTGGCACAAATGGATGTTGACATCAAGACGTTGGTTTGACGGTGGCGGCAAATTACACTCGAGGTCCGAGGTCAGTCGGAGATAATGACTACCAAATTAAAGCTGTCGTTAGCAATGCTTTACCCTCAGCGTGGTCTTCCTCAGGAATAAAAAATGACAAACAGAATCACATTAACCCACCAGTTCTGAATCTTTTTTTTCCCCTGTCTGGCCAATTAGACAGGGGAAATGACAACAAAATAAAACAAAAGCTGCTGAAGCACCACTAGAAATGAGCCCATACCAAAGTGAAAATCACTTGTTAATTGAATTTGCAGCCACAGCAGGTGATAATGTTGCTCTGTCTTTGCTACGGCGAGGGCATGGCCGTGAGGAGGAGTGAAAATCCCAGCGGGCAGTAGATGGCAGTCTAGCCTCGCCGCACCGCCGGTTGAGTGATTTTGAAGACACTCCGGGGGGATACGAAGGACTCCATCATCAGAAACATTGGAAGACGATAGCAACAGGGAGAAGGGGGGAAAAAAAATAAAATGTCACGACCAGAGATGGCAGTCTTGTCACAGCACAGGCTCAGACTGGGAGGGGAGGGGGGGGGTTAGGATGAGAGGAATGAATGGAAAGGTTTGGGGGTGTTAGAGGGTTGAAATGGGAATAAGGGTTGGAGGTCAGGCAGAAGGGCAGAGTGTGTGAAGGCACAGATTAAAGGGGCTGGAACACATGAGACGGTACATCAGGCTGGTCTCATATAGATGAGGAGGTGGCGAGGTGGCGGATGGACATATCTGTGTGTGCTCCTGCCACGGCCCCCCCCGGATCACTTCATCCGCAGGCTTACGTGGGAATCTATTTAATTGTGTTAATAATGCCTTCTGATTGCACCGCGAATGTCACAACTCATTCGCTCGCAACCCCGCCGCCCTTTGCCCAGGTGGCGCGCTCGATTGTTTACCGAAATCAAACCAGCCACTGTGAAAATATGTGATCATTTATTTATTTTTTATATCGCACACGCTGACGCTCCCGCCCTCTCTGCCTCTCTCGCTGCGGGACGCACGGTACACAGCATGCAAATTAATGCACATCTATTCATGTACATTAATAATCATTTGCATACAGACAGGACAGACAGAAAAAAAGGAAAAAAAAAAACAAGGCTAAAAGCAATCATAACTTGCTCAGCTTGTTTTTTCCATAATGTGACTCGCATGAATTACTGTGCCCCTGGCACCTTCATTTCCAAGGATGCAACACACTGGCGGTATTGTGCAATTAACCAAATGACCTCTTAATCATGTCATCTCGCTGTCTGTGTATCGCTGACAGAAATGGGCAAATCTGATCACTCACTTCAGCCAATCACCCAAAGCCAAATATAATGGAAACTTAATGAAGTGTATTAAATGTCCTTATATTATATCCCCTCACATTAAAACAGAAGCGGCTCCTAAACAGTGCACGACGTTCCTCACCACAGACTGAAGAACACAACACGGAAAAGCGCTCTGGAAGCTTCTCACAGCTCGATTGAATCCTTGCGGTGCATTTTTTTTTTTTTTTTACATTATGGATTATTGTTTCCTCCACAATAAATGTTAGTTAAACAATGGTAATAAATGCACATTGATGAAGGGGAGTAGCCTTCCTGTTTGTGTGCACGGCGTCCTGAAGCAGGTCATTAATTTTCATTAAGTGCTGTCAGTAAGGACCATTAACCAGGCTAGAGAATAATCACCTCCCCGGGGAGCTGACCTCTTTATGGCACAGGTAAGGGTTAATAGAAACAGCCCACCTTGGTGACACGACACTCAGAACACGCGCACACCACGGTAAGCAATCTCTGACGATTCATTTTCATTCGGCGTCTCCTGCACCCAACAGGAAAAACCCTCGCTGAAAGGGCAACCGATATGGCAGCCGTCTGTTCCGGCGTGCGCGCGTTGTGACAGGATGAACGTCGCACCGGGTTCGGGGGGAAGGATTTTACTCCTCGGACAAATTAAATCACCTCAAGTCGCACTAATCAAAAGTTTCTGGCGAAGGCAAAAAATGATCATCGATGGCTCAATTCTCAGAAGCGATTAAATATTGCAGGGCTCTCTCTTCACTTCACACAGACAGAGGTCAAGGGAGACCACCCATTTTAAATGAACTGAGACTGAACTCACAGATTTTAATACTATATGATTTCTGTACTTAGCCTGACTAAACTGTGTAATGAACTGTTGGATAATGCGATTAAGAATAAAAAAAACTAATACATGTTATGTGAAAGATTTTGCTCTTCTCTTAGTAAGAAAGAAAGAAACGAGAATTTTCACGTTTGCTGGACCGGTTCGATCTCTGCAACTTCATCGACACTAGTTCTAGCAAAGGCAGACAGCAGCTTTTGGCAACAATTAAAAAAAAACGACATCCAGTGATTTAACCTCTACCTGGCGCCAAACTGAAAAATGTCCACGCTTGTTTACGGCAGGTGAAGAAAGTTGTTAATCAAGTGGTGATTTCTGGAGTTTGCTGAGAAAATTACCACAATTAGATAATGTTGCATTGTCTGCTGGATGCACAAGTGCACCTGTTGGCTATAAATTGTTTGTTAATTCATTTTATTGAGATGCATCGTGAGCCCAAACTATTTCACAATTCTGGTTTGTACGCATGGAAAAACTAAAAAAAAATTAATTCAATTTTGACATTATCTTAGTTTATGGCTCTTTATGGCAGACACAGAAACGTGCAGATTCTTAAAATGTGTGCAATTTAACATTTTATCTTTGCCATTTGCTCTGGGTTTGACAGTATTTAAAAAAAAAAAAGAGCTGTGTAATGTGCAGCATAAGAAGTCTGATATAACTCAAGTGCATCATTACCAGAATGCAGGTGTCACATAAGAAATATGGTATCATCACAAAGTAGCTATCATTACAACCAATCAGTTGGTACCGTAGCAAAGTTGGAAGTGATTAAAATAATAGCCCACTTGACGTCTTTATAGTTGCATGAAATGACTGCTGACTGGATTTGAAGGATTACGTTAGCTACTTTCTTCTTCTGTGTGTGTGTGTGTGTGGATTATCCTGTTTATATGACATGCTCTCCAAGTCATTTAGGTGAGGGGTTGCAAAAGGATTTAGGATTATATGGTCTAAATCGGCCCTGTATCTGCCATATGGAGGCTATGTCTATCCATTATCCATCAATGTGTCAAACACCGTGCAAGGGAGCAGCTGTCCATAGAAGGCCAGCCAATTGGTTTGATACAGGTGAAAAGTGATGTATGATTGCCTTAGCAAACCTATCAGTCTCAGGTTGCCAGATGGCTTTGGCCTATAGGGACACGGCAACCGTATTAGACCTTGATTTCTTCACTCACTAAGGGTTTCACCTCAGTGTTACTATCTTGGTCTGGTCTGCCTCCCCTCCATGTTGATTGGTGACCTCGCTGGCCTGGCTCCTTGTTTTTTTTTTCCTAGCAAACTAATAAAGGTACTTAGACGTAGCGCCGCGATCCTGTCTTGTTCTGTGGTTAATGGCGGGTATTCACAGACAGTGACAAACAGCAACAAAGCGTCTGGAATACAATCGTGTCTGTGGGGAGAGGCCAAGAAGTGCAGAGGCCGGGTTGAGGCGAAGGAATTTTCTGATTGTCGACCACCAATTACGGCGTTGGAAACAATGCAATGCAACCGACGCTGCAGCTATTGAAAAAATGAAACATAATGCAGGAAGTTCCGCTTAAAGGCGTATGGAGGTTTATCAGACAGTATAAATACAATTTATACTGCACTTTCATCTCTGGGAATATGGCATAAATGATCTTCTTTGTCTTAACAATTGCAAAGCAAACATGCTACATGCACAATGCTACATACTTGACGCTACATGCACATTGACTGTTGTGCAGCCTGTTGCACTGCACTGGATTGCTGTGCAGTTTCCTAATGGAAATCTGTCGGTACATTTAAATTCAGCCTTAGCATGCGACAGGAAACATACGGGTATATGTTATTAAATACTTACACAGCTGTGACTGAAGGTTTGTTTTACTATTAAGAAACGGAACAATTACCGATTAAATTAACATAAATCGATTCTGCTATTTTTAATACATCGGATGGGAAAGAAGCCCAAAGTGCCTTTAAGGCATTAATTACATGCAGTTAAAATTTAATTTATTAGAAATCCACCTTTTTTTTTTAATCTCAAGATGATTATTGAATTAAGTAAGTACACCAATTAGAAAAGTTTTGTTTTGCCTGAGACAACTCCAGGGTTTGATGACTTTCTTCGTATGAATCAATGTATTATGTATTACTAAAAGAAAATAGATAGATTCATGTTGGAGTAATTACGAGACACCAGAAAAAGCAACCTTTAGCTTACTAGATTTACTTATTATATCTTAATAAAGTAAGAAAACTATCATTAAGTTTGATTCAATATTTCAAATACCTGATTATATTATTTTATGCCACTAGTTACACGATTCATACTTTGTGTTTGTGTTCGCTCAAGAGTTCCTTTAGTCCCCCCCCCAACGGACGCCCTTCTAATTGATCACAGAACAGCTTGAAAGATCATATGATATTCAAAACATGTTTTCTAGATTAAAAACTGACAATCAGGAGCCAACATCACAGTTGCGGCTGTCACTAATCCACGGCTTTACTCAGTAAGAGCCGCGCACTTGTTGCACGCAGCGTTTATAGTCCCTCCACCGCTCGTCGCTGCCATAGAAAAACTGGATGAGAAGGCAGCAAGAAGTGGGTCCTCAATATTTGATTTCAACATGTTGGCGTACAGCGACCAACTAATTCATCCAAAACAGAAGCTTCCAAAACACAGCTTTGTGTTTAAAGAAAAAAAAAAAAGAGGAAGGAAACTAAAGTGAGTAGGCTAAGTAGCTTTGCTCGAGATGTAGTCATGCATCCTCAGTTTCTGCATGATAAACAGGATTTTGTAGGAATGGGGGAAATTGAGGATTTCGTCGTTTTAGTTTCTATCATGTCTATCATGGATTTGTCATATGTATCCACTGATTCGGCGTATCCACTGATAATACTAATTATCGACTTGAGAATTCAAGAATCAAATGTGCAAATGGTGTTTCCCCTGAGGAAAGATTATTTTATATTAAATTGTGTTACGCTGCAGGGAATTTTACCTGCCGTATAAACTGAAGTTTCTGCACGAGAATGAATGAGCTCCTTAAAATAAAAAATAAATACATCTTTATGAATAAATATTGCATATCCATTGACACTATACCTACATGTAGTAATAATTTAATCAAATATTTGCATACCTAGCACTCTGCAGTAGCAAAAAAAAAAAAATATTCCAACTCATCATCTGCAAGGACTAGCTAATCTCCATGTTGACAGGCGTAATTGTTACAATTGTTGATCACTTTAATTGCAATGCGGCTTATGTTAATAAAAAGGTGTCAATCAGTGTGAGATTGTCTTATGAAGGTAAATCCTGCGTTAATACCCGTGATTTCCCTTGGCTAAACACAGCCTCACATCAGGCTCCGCCAGGCTGCGTCAGACTGAACAGGGTTTTGTATAAAAATTAAAAACGCGCCGTCATCTCGGAGACGTTTCGCGCTCGCCGGGTTTGATTGAATCACGTCTCCGTGGCCGCCAACACGCGCTTATCTTCTCCGTTTCTTCGGCCCATCTGGGAAGGCTCCCGTCTCTCCCCCAACGCGCCTCAACGAAGATGCCATTTTTCACCTTAAGGTTTGAATTCTTTATCTGTCTTTGGGGAACATTAAAGCAGGCAGACCGTAGAATTGCCTCTTTGTTGTGTACATTGGATTTGTGTTTGAGCAAGATGTAATGACATTGTCTGCTAGTTGCCATGGTGCTAGAAAGAGACCAGGGTGCATTTCTTTTCTCTTTTTTTTGCTCGCTGCTGTCCTCTTTTATCCCCCACTTCCTCACGTTAATTTCTCTTTGTCCTTACTTATAACTATCAGAAGTTGGCTGCCCCAGTAATGTCAAAGCATACTCTGATGCTTATTTTACTGGTGTGAAAGCAAAGCAGCAATAGTGACATCAACAGGTCACACTGCTTTGACAGAGACGTATGAGACGAGCTGGCAACATAGTTAAAACAGTCAATAATAACATTTTAGACCTGGCTTTTTAATTTTAAGATTGAAACTCATTAGATTTACAATCAGTATTATTATATATCTCCACTTCACATTTAGATCCAATTGCTTTGTCCATGTTGACGGCCCTTTCTCATTGTCAGGATGCGTAGCTGTCTTTCATTCACCTATAGCAACAGTTTCACAGAGGGAATGGTATTGATCACATATGTCTAAGGCGATTGATGTCCTTATTTTAAGGTGGGAGGTACAGTGGTGGTTATATAGCAGTAAAAATATATTTAAAAAAGAAAAAGTTGCACAAGTAGCAGAAAAGCACTATTGAAAACCACACATGTTGCATGCACTTTAACCATCACATTGATTTAGATCATTTCTAACAAAGTCTTTGTGCCTGATATTCATCATGGAACGTACATTGATTTGCAACATTATGGGAATTATAATGTGCCGCCTGGTGCATTTTATTCAGAGGTGCCTGCTGTGCACCGCCATAACATTCATGGGTTTGCATTAGAGTAAGTTCAAAGCCCAGTGTGTCGCTAAAAGGTTCCTTTATGGCATTATCAGATGACAGAGTGGCAGTATTCCACTTTTAGATGAGAAGCTTTGAGCTCAAACAACTGATCATTATAACTTCTTCTCGGTTGCAAAAAAAAAAAAAAAAAAAACTGTAGACATCCAGGCAGCTGCACTGTTCTATGAAGTTTAGCTTCCTTTCAAAGTGAAGTGCATTTGCTCAATTTTGCATTTCTGTCCATGTAGTTGTATTTGGATGGATGAGGCAATAGACTTTAGCCCAGTTCTGCCACAATAAGTCTACAAACTATCATTAATACATCTTGGGTGCATTTAGACCTGTAGTTTTATGTGTTTAAACACTATCCAGTTGCAATCTGATCATATAAAACATGTATTAATGCCAGATGTGAAGGGGAACCACTATTAGAGAGTGTCATTAGGACCCATCACATGTATGAATACCTGCTGTGAAAAGGGTCTAACCAAGTTCAGTGAAACCTGAAACACTTTAGTTCCACTCGTCTGAATGGAGTTATAAAATTACATTTAGAAAAAAATAAATAAAAAAAATATTTTATCAAAAGCGTTTAACCACTCAGCTGATGTGCATCTGTAATAGCGATCTGAGGCATATTAAAGAGAACCACATTAGCCCGCAGGATTTGTTTTCATTTTTGCAAATACTTAAATCCTCCATTAGGCACAAGTTTTCCGCTTTAGTAAACAGCCTAATGTTTTTTTTTTTTTTTGTTTTAAAAATAGTTAATCTTCCCAGAATGCATCGCAATTTGGTCTCATTAAGACAACCTCGACAACGTCTGTATGCGTTGGATCAGAGCCATAATTAAAGTCTATCCCCGTGCTCCTACAACAAAACAATTACATGTGAATTTGCATGTGTGATCACGCTCATCCGCGTCCTGACGTGGAGCTGCTTCCTGCTGAGTCAGAAAACACTACACCGGCCTGGTTCAACGCAATCATCGAGCGCTAGAGGCCATATCAAGCTGTGATCACGCAGGAAAGACCTGTTTGGAGAATTTCATTGGTGGGGGAAGGAGGGTCTCTTTATGTATATAACAACATGACATAGTAAAGCAAGTTTTTATCATTTAAGCATAATCGTATACTCTGAATAAATCAGACCAAATTAGAAAATGCCCCCCGCCTGCAGAGAAATAACGACGTCTTATCCGAGCACTCGGAGGCGTCAGGCCCTAAGGGTGTGTGACAAACAGAGAGACGGCCTGGGCGATCAATACTTCACTCCGTATGGCATTAAATACTCCTCTTTTTCTGCCCCCACCAGGAACAGAGCAAACATATCAATCAAAACCCAATCACAAAAACGCCCGCGTCATATACGTTAACCCCCAGGGGGCGACATGCCAGCTTTTATTTCACCCCCTATCGCATCGTCCGTCTAATTATTTTTCACTTCAGACGACGCATATTTTG
The DNA here is from genome assembly GCA_036785175.1 of Eupleurogrammus muticus. Lineage (NCBI taxonomy): Eukaryota > Metazoa > Chordata > Actinopteri > Scombriformes > Trichiuridae > Eupleurogrammus > Eupleurogrammus muticus. The sequence goes on along the minus strand of JAYKQN010000013.1, from coordinate 16,443,776 downwards.
TTTGCGAACACTTGGGCGACCTCGGTAGAAAGGTTAGAAGCTCACAGGCGGGACGGCGTATGGATTCGGAGGAGGAGGATTTCAGCCTCCCTCCGGGGACGAGTTTATGAGGAGAGATCTTGCAAACGACTGTTGACAGGGCAGGGGGCATTCATCAAGGAAACAAGCCACATGAGCACCGAGCCCGGAGTTAGGGCTGGAATGAATCTCATAGAAACAAATCTAATCTAAGCGCTGCCAGAGAAGCCATTTATAATGTTAAGATCACAACGTGAGTCCACGGAGGAGTGAAAGGGAGGAGGGAGAGAGAGACAGAGGCATATGTGTACCGATTGAATAAATGAATAGAAACTTTATCGCTGGAATAATAGTCTTTGGACGCATTATGCCGCTGCCCCATTGTTAAGCAATGAGGAGTTTTAAAGGGTTGCTGCGCCACCTTGTCTGCAGACAACGGCTCTCCCGTGATTGGCCGGGTTCATATCAAGGAATGCCGGCAGCAGGTCGTTTCCCGGCGTCTGTCGGCCGACTCTCGACTGGAGCGGAGCTCCGGGAAAAAAAAACAATCAAAGCGAAAGTGAAAGAGACGGAACAACATCCAACCGATCCATTCGTTTGACAAAGCCGGGCGTCGTTTCATCGGTAACGTCGCAAAAAAAAAAAATGCGGCTTCCTGTCAAAGACGGACAGTTTTTCCGCGGCAGCCATCTTGACATTAAACAGGTCTACGCCGGTACCATTCATCACGTTAATGAAGACAAATAGAAGAGAAGTATAATAAATGCCGTTGGTATACTAGCCCCCCTGCGTTCAACTACCATTTAATGCACAAATAGCCACAGTGGAAGAGGTCTGGGCTTTCTCTGTAGGCAGGAAAAATGACTGATGTTTTAGTGCACAATACACTTTGTTAAAAAAAGATAAAAACGTGTAAGAACTGGCCACCAGACCCACACAAATAAAACGGCAGTATGTAGGAGTTTATGTTCAGTGTGTGCACAGGCACATTTTTGATTTCTATACAAGTTACGTATTTGAAAATATTTAATGAATTAAATGTCTGTTAAAACTAAACACAAAGTCACAAATTGACCTGTTGCTAAGAGCAAAACCTGAATAGTGGTCAATAATAAACAGCCCCCTTTATTGAGGGACATTGCAGTTGATATCCAATCCAGAAAAGGTGGAGCCAAATGCAGACGACAGAGGACAGCGACGGTCAAAGGCACCAAGAAATGGTCTTTTGTTACTGAAACTAACCTACATGAGGTTTAAACAGGTACAAGCAGGATTTAAGTTAAATCACCACATTTGCTTGGAAGCTTTGAACCTGCATTTAAGATGGTTTTACAGGAAGAGGGAAAAGGGGATTTTCATTTTTTTTAACAATTGTCATATACCAAGAGATCCATACACAGGAAATATAGGGACACGTAATATATATCATGGGGCCTTTAGATGAGGTTATTTACCATTAAAAAAAACGCAAAATCGTACATTAATGGATGGGCAGCAGAAGCAGGAAGCCCACAAAAACGCCATGACAAACCAGCCCAGGCTGAAGGGAAGCAGCGGAGCTGGAGCGGGGACGGCAGCAGGGGAAGGCGAACACCTACATCAGTACTGGGAACAGGTGCGTGGAGGTCAGAGGACCAGAAGATGTCACGCAGAGGCCTCAGGATGCGTGTGGTGATTATATGACTACATATTCATATTCATTCACACTGCATTGACTCATTTTCCCCTCTTAAGAGGTCCACTTATTTTCAGTAGATATCTTTGACATAAAGCAGTTTAAAAAAAAAAGAAAATTGTTTGGGAAAGGCTTGTGGTCTTTTTCACACAAATAGACGCAGAGCGGCAACAACGTACGGAAAGTTGAGAATAAGAGAATAAGTTGAGAACAACGTTTCATCCGGCGGTTTCTCAGGTAAATTGATAACAGTCTCTTCACGGTTCAGTTGTCTCCGTAGGCAGTTTCTTTTCTTCCATTTCTTGTTTCTCCACTGATGAAAATTGGCCATCATGTAATAATCCACTTAGGAGCTCGCCAGCCCGCTTTTTCACGGCGGACTCGGCGGCCTGTTTTTTTTATTTTTTTTTTCTCCCCCACTTCAGAGGCCCGTGACCACCTCAGGACGCTCCATCACGAGCACGAAAAACCGTAGAGCTCTCGTTTTAGAGCTTCCTGTGTAATCCCAGATCAAAGGTTCCCCGGGAAAAAAACAAAACGAAAAACAGGGGGAACGGATTCCTCGCTCTAACAAGCACACTTTTCTCAGATGGGAGAAATTGAACCCATTTCTTTCTTTATCTTCCTCGTGCAGGTTAGCTCACTCCGCGCGCTGAGAGATAGACCCCGTGATGATAGCGGGCCTCGCCCGGGAACACACAGGAAGATAGGCCCCCCCGACGCCTCCGCGGCCATTTGATGTCTGTTTCCGACCCCCCCTCAACCCCGTTTTCATGCTCTGCAGCGACCGGCGATAAGCACACAATAGGGCGATATTATATTCCTGCAGAATGAGGTGTCACACGGGACTCGCCGGGACAGCCTTGTTGATATGCATTTAATCTGCACCAATAACAAGAGAAAGTAAAATGTGATTCACGCGTGTCCTTTCTTGAAGAAAAGTGATTGGTACTGTCTTCTCCCCTAAAAGGTTTCATTTCAAATTTGGCTAATTTACCTCTATGTGGATGCGGCGTAGTAAATTCTGGAAGCTGCAGCGTGCATAAAACAAGCCAGACAATACAAGTTCATAAACCGTGAGTCATGCGACTAATGGACGGATGATTCATCGGAACAATAACAAAGTCAACTGCGTACACTCTGATTTACCGCCGCCGCCACCTGAGGCGGGAAGTTGCCGGTTGAGAACATGTAAGCCTCCAAAAAAAAAAAAAAAAAAAAAAGAAAACCATTGTTGCTCTTATTGCTTCACGGATATGAGCTTGATCAACAAGAGAAAAATCCATAGCAGACTGATGTTCGCCACGCGGGGATTTCTCCGCTTCCTCGTTGTCGGAGACACGTTTCTTTTTGCGGCCATGCACTAAATCGATCGTGTGGAGCCCGCGCATCCACTTCCACTTACCGCGCCGCTTGTTAAGAAACGCTCAGAGGCACTTGTTAATCTATAATTACTCCAAAGAGCTTCTATCTGCGTGTCTTAAAAAAAAAAAGAATTTTGTCATCGGAAAAACAATCCCCCCTGTGATTGTCGTTTGCTGATCTCCTACGCGACATGTGAACACGAGAAAAAAAACACACACACACACACACACACACACACACACACACACACACACACACACACACACACACACACACACACACACACACACACACACACACACACACACACACAGACACACACACACACACACACACACACACAGGTTGCCTGTTGCATGCCTGTCTGCCAGTCCATTTGACAAAAAAAAAAATGGAGAGGCTTGCCGGAGATAGAGGGAAGTGAAAAGGGAAGATCAGAGGACGAAAATCTGGCCCATGTTCAGAGTCTCCGTTTCATGCTCTGAAGCCTTTGAAAATCAGAAGGGGCTGACTGGCGGCCAGATCTGGTGTGATGGGCGGGGGGGGGGGGGGGGGTTGTTAGGGGTACGTAGACGTACGAAGACAAAAAAAAAAGGAAGAAAGAGGAAACGTCTGAAGATGGAGACAAATCGAAAAGGCAAACAGACTCAATGAAACATGTTTGTCACATTTTATAAAGCCAACCCCCCCCCCACTCGCTCAGAACAAAAAAAATAAAACAAAAAAATGTGAAAAATTGAAGACACCACTTTGAAGCGCTTCAACCTGAAACTCCTCAGGCCTCTCAGAACAACGGCGATGAGCTGGCGATGTGAATTTCCAAACCCAAAAAAGGAAACTAATTCTTGCCTCCCGTGGGCAGGGCGCGAGGACAAATCAGCAGAACCTCCTGGAAATTTCACACTAGAAGACATCCTCAGTGCAGCAGGTGGAGGCACGCGGTGCACTCTGACACCAAGAGCAAATTAGCGAGGATATTCTTGCATATGAGAGGGCCAATTTAATGAATTTGATAGTTAGATAATCAGCCAAAGCTATCATTTTAGGTGTCATCCTATAGTCAGTAATGTGAAAGTAAAAGTTTAACCCGCCCAAGTTTCAGCGCTATTTCAACAGTGTGCATTTTTATTCAAATAAGAACAGGTAGACCATTCAAGTGGAGAATAATGGAAAATAAAAAGGAAAAAAAAAGAATTAAAGAGAGCTGTCTGTAAGTGTGTATTTTGTGCTTCACTGCTGATGCGTTGTATTGTCACGGCACTTTTTTCCTCACATTAAATTAAACCTATACCGTTGAGTGCTCCTTCCAGATGACAGAACTGTGCAATGCATCACTAATAGCAGTTAATACAGCAGTTAATAAAAGCATGATAAATTATATATTAATCCATGCCATTGTTCCTGCTTTACGTTAAAGTAGCCATAAAAAGCCGTCTTAACTGTTAATAAGTGCACAGTTAAGCATTTGCTGGCCTTTAAACCCTGAATGAGAGACAGACTCATGGAGGACGTTTCACAACATGTCCAGAAAAAGGTCACTTTGTGAAAGAAAACTCCTGTTGTGCATCAAATCCGATAGATTTTTCAAAGACTCTGCTACCATACGTAGACGTAACAGAACTTTTTTCCTTTTTTGTTAAGAATGTACTTCAATAAATGAAGGCCATCGTTTGACAATAGCCGAAGCACTGTGAGGGGGAAAATACACAGTCAATTAAGCCATAAGGGCTGTTTATCTGCAGCAGAGCATGGGCAGAAACCAACGTGACTGAATGTACGCCCACACAAGCAGAGCAGCTTTGTTCCGACACAACGCGGCACTCAGCACCACATCACCGGGCCTTCGCTGTAGGATTTAGTGCTTTGCTGACATTGGGATTTCACTGTTACAGTTGGAAATATGTTGTACGCGTAGCGCTGCAGACGCGCCGTGCTTTAATTGAAGGGAGATAAAGAAATTAGAAATCTTATATCTGCAATGAGACCTTGGATACATGAATGGAGTTTTTTTTTTTGCTTTTAACGAGACATTCACACACACACACACACACACACAAAAACATTACCAAGAAATGGGGAAGAATAGGGGGCATACGTGATTGTTCCCACATATATGCATGAATGAATGAATGGATGAAGTCATTCTCAACAGAATGAGTCAGGGGCTCAAGTCAAGCTGCATCACTGTTTCCATAGCGACGGTGACGAGGCAGGCTTTCCTGAAGAGTGGTCAGCGAGGCCCACCCTGTGACCCTGGGTCTGCTGAGGTGGCGGACAGGCGACGACAGCTGGAAGTCGCGAGGCCACGTGAAACCCACGAGTGCCCGGCGTACAAAAAACGATTTGTAGCAGTAAGGACTGAGCTGCCCCGCTAAACGGACACTTGGCTTGTGGCCTCTGGGCCTTATTCGCAGTCATTCTTCTCAGTTTGACTCTCGACGCAAGTAGGAAAAAAAAAAAAAAAACGACCCCAAACATAATGAATGGGCTGCAACCGATGGAAATACAGAGAGAGGAAAAAAATTAAAAAAAGACAACCTAGTTACCAACAAAGAGTTGTAAAACCAGTCTGGTAGGCGTGCTTTGAAGAAAAAAACAAATGCCTCAAATACTAATTCATTCCTTTGAATGAAATGAATAAAAGGGGAAAAAAAATCTGAAATCCACACGCCTGCAACTGGATACTCACTTACTGCCAGCGTTTAGAAGGAAAACCAGTGGGAAAACACCGGTTTCACGCAAGTTTCACATTATTGATTGATTTAATGGATACAGGATGAAATCAATAAACCTTCATTTTCTAATCTGTAGCCAAGACTATGGTGTTGGGGAACATCTACACATCTAACCCTGTTGGTTAATATCTAACTAATCAATGCAGTATGCGTTCCAAACTCTGATGAGCGACGTCAGCACGTAGTCGCTGAAGTGGCGACACGGCGTGTGCAGCTGCAGCTCGGCACGCTCGTCAGTAAACAAATGTACCAACCTTTCAGATCCATCACGGCTACAGCCGCTCAACAGCGTGAAGGTCCGGCCTGGCGTTACCTGGATTTATTCCCCGGGGGGGGGGGGTTGTTTAAAGTCTATTTGATCCAGCGCCCGTGGATGCGGAAGCTCCCCTGAGTAATGTCCAGATCATCTCAGGGTTGCAGCGCATGTCTGAAAGGAGCTTTAGAAAGGAATGTGGACTGATCCCCCAATTTATGACCTTGGAGACTGGGCGAATGAGTAAAAAGTGAGGATGGTTTATCGAGGTAGGTGCAGCGTATTTATATCTGAAAGCAAAAAAAACAAAGTCATTCATTCAATTCAAAAACCGCAGCTGTTGGAGAAGGCTGTATTTTTCTTTATAATCTGTTTTTGATTTTTCCTATACCTTGAGGTCAGAGGTCTTTCTGCATGTATAAAAGCACTGATGGACTCAAAACATCATAATGGTTCTGAAAAGAATCAAACTTCCACAACACTGAACAGACTCATGAGCATAAAGAAATATTTTTTTCAGTCTGTGCAGAGTATCCTGTTAAAAAACAGCCTACACATGCTGATAAATACTGTAAGTGTCAAGTGATTAAATTAGATTTACCAGGAGATAATTATATTGTTTATTGAAAACGCACGGCACAGCTTGCATGAAATTCACGTGTAAACATATTTCAGGACTTATTTATACTGTCTGGAATCTTTGTGCTATTCCAATATTTTTAAAATTTTATTTCCATATACATTTGTGTAATGATCCATCCCATATACACTTTATGATCCCCTTTGGCTATTGATAAACACTAGTGGAAAATAATTACAAGGATCGTAGATGACAAAACAGTTTTTTCCCCTGAAGTGGAGCTGATTTGCAACCATGGCGAAATATTTTTGTGTTACCCAGTGGGATTGGCATTGTGGGCAGAACAAGAATATTTTCACTCACACACACACATAACACAGTTGTGTCAAAAGCACTGACGTCACACACCAAATTAAGACGGTAATATAGCTTGACTTGGCAGTGGAAGCCTGTACTCGGGGAGGCTCCCTACTGCAGCAATATAACTCTTCATCATGAAACGCGCAGCAACGCGCGGGGAGTGTTAGAAAAATCACTCCCATGGGTATGAAGTAGAAACAAACACCATCCGAGGTGCACGGAGAGGGTAACCGCAGGAGGAACGGCACTAGCAAGCAGACATCACAACAGTCAGTAGACATGGATGGATGTGGTTGAATCGTTATGAGACATTAAAAAGGCTATATTTATGTAGGGGACGTCAGAAGCTGATCACACAAAAGAATATTGAGAAGAAATTCTAAGGAACTGGCTTCCCCCGGATGTAAATGAGGCCAACTTCTTATACTGTAAGAACTATGTACATTAAAAGCCTTTATATATGGTTTGAAATAATAAAACTTGCATACTGTAACTTGAGGTCCTCACTAGTTATCCAAAAAAGGAAATAAAAGTTAACATTCATAACTCTAACAAGACAAAAAAAGCCCATTGTGCTGTTTAGACCACATCTCAAGGCCTTGTTATCACGGCGTTCATGTTTTGATTGACACCAAGCTCCCAGAAAGTTAACCAGCCTTTTGAAGCCAATTGGACATAGTGGCCAAACCGTGGAATTATAACTTCTGGGTCTGCAGTGAGCCGAAAAAGCCTTTTTTTTTTCTTAAGTTGGGATACAGAATATAAACCAAGTGGGGAAAAGGTCTGAAACTCTCAGAACCAGAAATTAAAAAGAAGATCAGCACACAAATATCTCAACAATCCAGATGTAAAAATTGTAATAATAATAATTCTAATTTTGATTAGATTGATTAATTCTAACTGTGTTTAGTTGCTTAAAATTATGTAAAATCACATGGTAACAACCTGCTCATCTGTAGAGATGTTTCTGATCAAACACACACACACACACACACACACAAGCAATTTGTTGCTCTGTATCGTGCCCAAGGACACTTCGATATATGGACAGGAGGAGCGATCGAACCATCAACGCCCTGATTAATAGACTACCTACTCCACCTCCTGGGCCACAGCTGCCTGAACATAAAATTATATGATTATTTAATGGCAATATATTTCCGTTGAAAGTTAATAAATGATAATATTGAGTTGTTGCCCATCCCTGCAGAGTTACTGATAGTAAGGGCCTTTACAGTAAATAGGATACAAAATCACTACAGTGAAATGTAGTGTGCAGGATTTTTTTTTTGCTCTGCCCGCAGTGCACATGCAAGCTAGCACACCATTACAACACACAGCTACAAAACACGGTTTTCATAGACAATTTAGCAACCCACTAACAGATGCAACTAATTTTCCTGTTAGCATAAAGCTAAACAGTTTTCATGGACACCAACTATCTTCACAACACGTTCGATCTCCTGGATGGGATTGGTCCACCTGTGTGCAAATTCCTCTCTGTAAAAACTACCTGAAGGTCTAAAGAATAAAACATTGTTTTGTTAAACCATTTTTTTTGGCTAGTGAAAGCATGCAGGAGATCTTTTTTCCTTTTTTCTTCAGAATCACTTTTAGTCTCTCCTACACACCTACTGCCTATGTGTGCACAACCTCCACTTTTGAGACCACATTAATTAAAATATACTGAAAGGTTATGATATTTTTAGGGCAATTGCAGAAAAAATAATGCTTTAAAGGGTGTTGTTCAAGGGCACCTCAGTGGTTCTAACCACTTTTTTACTTTCTCTGCCCAAATTCATCCTGCTGATCTGGGGATTGTACCATTAAGTATTGCCGTCTGCAACAGGTTTTTCCACCTGCTACTAAGGCCAATGACTGCTCACATGATTAGAATTTTATATTAAAATGACCAAAATGTCAGTTAGTCATTACCGTTAGAATTTATTGTGCGCCATCCCACAAACAATTCCGAACAATAGAGTCAATACCAGCAGGAGAACGCACTGTCTGACATTGGCAGGCAGATTTGGCACATTCCACTTCCCCCACGTCTCAGCTGTGCTGCTCATCCCCTACCCTTCATGATGCTTCCAAAGGGGATATCTTTATGAAGGGAAATGAACAGGCTTCACATTGATATATGATACAATGCTAGCGACACCAGAGAAACACCAAAAACAAGTTTTCCAAACCTTTTTTTGGGGGTTTTTGACGAGTTTATAACACCAATTGCAAACCAACCAACACACTCAGATAAAACAGATGCTGTTCTGCTGAATTAACTTTTTGGCAACGGCACAACTTATAATAACGTTGATTAGTCAGTCTAGAGAACTCCACGCTGGATCTGCCTCGGTGCACGTTTAATTCTGAGAAAAACATGGAGCCAGACCCTTCGACCTGTTACACATTCCGCCATCATATGTAGCTGGTCTGAGGCCACCTGGTCTGAGGCCGCCCCTTTGTAATTTTAGACTGATACCGCTTCACTCTGTTGACCTGTGTCTACTTCAGTAAAATATCTGTGGAAAAAAAACACTGAGCTGTCTATGATTCATTCAATTTTATTTATTTCTATACTCATTTTTTTTTACCAGCCTATGAATTTGGTTTTCATGTCATTAGTGGTTGAGTGAAAATGAATAGAATCTCAACGTAGGCGGATAATTGTTTCTCTCATAACAGAAACACACAAATTGAACTATTTCAGACGGCAGCAGACTGGGGAAATACAAAATCACTCTGAATGTATCTATTGATTACAGTTTACACTCTTTTACTGATTAACGAACACCTTTTTATAATATATAGTGATTAATCACATGATAAAATGCCAGGCAATGACTTCAATTTGCATGGTTCTTTTTTCTTTTTTTTTTCTAACCAGCAGTCCAAACACACATGCATCAGTTTACACAGATTTGAAGCAGGGGAAAAAAGCATTGGAGAAGCTGGAAGTCAGTAACGTTTGAATTCCTTATTTTTGAACTATGACAATGCATACAGAATACAAGTGTGTACAAGTGTACATTATACTATTATATGTCAGTGCTCTAATTTCTAAAGTGGCTAATTACTTTCAGCACACGTTTCGACCTGCTTATTAGCGTGAAAAGCTGAAAAGATGACACAACCACCATAAGCTAAATATCACATTCAAAGTGCAAGCTCATAACAGAAGTAACATTTTTTACAGTGTGTCACATGCACGCATGCCTTTATGTCAGTGTGTGTGTGTGTTTTTTTTATGGGTCGCAATGGCAGCAGCTCTAGCAGCAGAGGAACAGGGAGCATGTTGAACCCATCTGTTGAGTTTCGAGATAAATGGCACGGCACACGAAGCACTGACAGCGGTGGACAAATGTGTGCAGAGGCATTAGCCGGGTGACCTTCAGTGACAGGCTACGGCTAAAGCCGCGACGTGCATCCTGAGATGGCCCCTAAGAGGAAGGGGTGAGCGGGTTCTCTTGACCACAGTCCGCCGGCAGATATTAAATAATGCTGAGCCGTGGGGATTAACCTCTCGTTCTCTGTTTTCATTCTGATGTCTATCTCACATGCTCTCCTTCCCCACCTGTCGTCCTTTCACTTGATTCATTGATTTAGCCCTGTAGGAAAGATGAGAGTGCTGCCGCGGCCTGGGATGAAGCTCTTGCTGAGGGATATGGACATGATTGTACCCGAGAAGGAGAAATTCCAGCTTGTTATACAATTTGCAGGCAGTGGTAGCCTAAAGGCTGAAAGAATGGAGTTGTGATTGGGAAGGTCACCAGCTCAAATCCTCCAAACACCCAGAGGAAAGTGAACACTTTTTCCTCATGGTCAACAGCCTCTGCTGAGAGAGGGACACTTGACTGACTTTCAACCTCCTACCATAAACTAGCCAGCGGAGGACAAAGCCTATAAAATTGTCAGTGATCGTTGTATTATTGGTGTGGGCCATAAAGACGGTAATTAATCTCCTCTCTGCCCCTGGAATTCTCAATAAACATCTATACCTACGGATTTTAAGCTTAAATTTATACCACTGCAAATGCCTTCACAGACATGGGGAGGCTATTCATTAAATATTCAAGTGATATAAAGTATCTGTATTGCATTTCAGATGTCCCTATATGTGGTGGAGAATTATGGTTGCTCCGTATCACGGCTGTTTACTCTGTAATGTCAAATTGGGTGTTGAAACATAGTGGGGGTCTATAAAGAGAAGTGTAATAATTGCAAAATATTTGTGGTTAATGGGAGATTTACTATGCGAAAAAGTGGGTGACACAACATCACTTGTCCCCATTTACACTGTTGTCACTGCATTTTTTTAATTTAACTATCTGTTTATTGTATTTTTATGTTTTTATTTCTTTTTTTCAAATCAGTAAAAAGAGAGAGGGGGTATGACATGGTGCCCTGGCTGGTTTAAGTGTAATACACTACCTCTTAACATCAGTGAAACTAATTAGATTGTATTTTAATTATCATATAGAAAGAGGTAACTTCTCTCGACCCCTGCTCTTAGTTTTAATTTCCTATGACACAAATTACCCAAAAATATTGTCTTAATCTTGCATCTTAAAAGCATTTCCTGCCGCTTCCAGCACTGCTCACTCATTACACAGGTCTGTCTTTGAAACTCATATTGACTATTTCAGCATCACAGGATGCATCGTACGTGCAATATCCTGGTCTGTTTGGAATGCTCCCACTGGCCCACGTTCTACAAATAGTGTCTTCTGAGGCTATTGGAGTTCAAGATCCCGGCAAAATGTTCTATGTCTGCAACTTTTTTTTCTGCTGTTACCGTGGTTCGTGCACACGATGAGAAATAATTATGAAGAGTGAGCGAAGAATTTGGCTCGAACACCATCATCCATGACAAAATATTAGACCCGACCTTGGTGCTACTTCACAGACATTAACCACACTGATTGGGTTAAATAAGAGACATAGCAGCTACGCAAACAGGTGTCCATTTATCGGCCTCTTTCTGTTTAGCTTTCCTCCGCTGTGCCCTGTTCTTCAAAACGATCGTATTCTCCAAATAGACTGAAAGAAATGTTTAAATCAGCCAGTGGTCCGGTTCTTAGTTTATCACGTTGATTACTGAGCTGTGCTGGTGACAGTTGACAACAAGTAGGTTTGACAGCTGCAGGCGAGAGGATTAATTTATCTCCTGCAGAGTGTGGACGTCGTTGGCGTGTAGCTGTGTGCATTAGTTAACAGAAGTTAAATTACAATGACTAAAGTTTACTTGAGATTTTCCACACAATTGAAATACAATTAATACACTTTTATAATAATTGAACACCATTCCTGCCTCATACTACCTACTAGCACAGTGAGCTTTTCCCTAAATAATATTTTTACTGAGAGTAAAGACCAATAAACAAAAGAATATGAAATCTAGTGCATAATATCTTGTTATAATGTATTTTATTAGCAATGACAGCAGCTGATGCAGTCATTAAGGAGTCTGTCTGTGTCTTAATTGACCTATTTTCATCTTTCCAAGTGCATGCACAGACAAATGTTCTATCAGATTGCAATTCGGAGGGGCGGAATGGATTGGTGAACTCACAAAATCATATTTCCAATTCACGTTAATGCAGCCAATCTGTAATAATGTTTACAGAATGCGAAGCAGGGACTGTGCAGTTCAATAAGCTCGGCTATCAGCAGCGGCGCCACCGTCTTATTCTGCATTCATTTCGGTAAATATTTAATGAGCTTTGACAAAACAAAACTGAAAACAAACTGAGGAATCACACAAGGAGCACAACCCCGAGACCATTACAGATTGTCACCTAATCATGCCCCGAGCCCGGGCACAAATTGACAATACCTTAATTACAATGTCACAAAACTGGGACAAGGAGCCGGTGCGGTCGGCCAATCCACCTAGAACAGGTTTATATGTGAATGCAGGGGTTGATGTCTGGTGTCGGGGCTCTGAATTTATCACTCACCCGCCAGCGAACACCTCGTAACACAGAGCCTGGCAACGGCTATTACACAAAATCTGCAACCACTTCCCTCCAAACTCCTGATGAATACTGGAGCTCAGCCATCCACCTGGTACGCAGCAGCAAAGAATTATTAGCATGTAAAACTTTAACATTCATGTCAAGTCAAAGTTTCACCATATGATAAAAATCTATCTTTGCTCTACGCTCTTATAAATTAAACAAAGAAAAAAAAAATCTGTGATAAATATCTAAAAGCAGGGGTGAAATGAAGTGTCAGGTGCCTTTGCAAATGTTAGTGTCTACAGATACAGGTGTGCAAACAGAGGACAATGTCTTTGGATGGGGGCCTAGTGGGGGCCATCCCGCTTCATGGGTGAGTTAGAGGGGGGGGTCTGTTGGATCAGCTGATCAGCTGGACTCCCCGAGGGTAGGAGCTGTCACCTGCTCTGCAGTTCCTGCGTCTTACACTCCTCTATGAAGAGGCTGTGTTAGGGGTGGAGTGGATGTGGGGAGCTGGTGGTGGCTCCACAGTGGTAAATGCCATGCTTTGATGCTAATGAATAATCTTTTCTGGAAAATGGATAAGCCGCAGATATAAGCACCAAGAGCAATGTTGTAAACTATAGAACACCCTCTTCAGGAGAAGTTATTAAAGGAGCTGCTTTCATATAAGATATTTGGCTGTATGTCAAGTGTATAGGGGGAAAAATGACAAGCCATTTAAAGTTTGATCAGAGGATGCTAATAACAGGCTATATGTTAACAGGCAACGTCAAATCATCAAATTCACACTTTCTGAGCCAATATACAATATTACCTTTCATTAGGCGTGTGTGTTTGCACTGTGCCGCTAGGAACCTCTAATACCTGCAAAACAAATTTAGCCAGTGCATGTGCCAATGACTCAGAATGAACATTGCCAAAGGAAGTAGCAATCTCTAAATGTATAGAGCACATAAAGCAGGAGAGATTACAGCGGCAGCCTGCAGACACCTATGCATCTGAGAGCTGGAAATTGGTAACCAATCAAACCACACATAAACGAGCACAAACGGCCTCTTATCTTGGTTGAAGTGATGCAGCACGTTGCCAAACTGCTGCTCTGGCTCGATGCGGCATTCCATGCCAACAGCTGTTTATATAAGAGCACAGGTGCAATCAGTAAAATCCAGGGTGGGGGTACTGTTAGCATGCTTACTCAACGGCCTGGATTACGGTGACAGGATTAGCTCCACCTGGGATATTCCTCTCGGGCCAAGTTGAATTATCGGCAATGATTAGATGTTTTGGTGAAGTTGATTCAAGATGGGATTGGCCTCAGTGGCTAACAATGGCTGCTAACACACAAAGGACTTTGGATTGATTCTGCAATGTTTGATTGGCTTTCTGAATGTCTCCAGTGAGTTTAAGGCTGATTAAAACTAAGGTTTACCCTCCTCACCCAAGCTATAAGACAAATAATGCTTTTTGGTCAATGGGCCATCCAAGATTCCTGAAACCAGACCAGTTTCTGACAGCAGATAGCAGCAGAATAGAACATGCCTTGTGTTAATCCTGTACTGGAAGGGCCTTCATAAACAACTTTATGCGTGGTTTATTTCTGATCCAGGGGCATGCATGGTGTTTTTGTTTCAGTAGCCAGTAACTCTCTATATTTTATCTGCGTTAGGATTACGGTACAAATCTCTAGTGTATGAATCTGAGGGTTTACTGAATTCTCCCTCCCTCTTATGGCCTGTGACCCTTTGGCAATGCTAGTACCACAGCTAGCTAGCAACACTGCAACCAGATACAACTCCCTGCAACTATGACATTTTACATACTTCTCCATCTCCAGCTATCGGAGGTGTTTGGCTCCCTCCCTCCTTTTCTTAGCTCCATCTGTTGCTCGGTGTGGAACGTTTCCCCCATTTTATTTTTTTTGCAGCTTTGACACTAATTAATCCTCTCCACATTTCCACTTTTTACCCCCCCATAGCAGGAAGGTTGTTTTAAATAAGTGTGATCCTTTTTCTTATCAATGCATGTGTACTACTATTGGACGAAGCTGCTATCCAACATTTTGTCTCACTTGTGATGTGGGCTCCTTATACAGATGAGATGTTCTAGTTTTCAATACTTAATTCTAACTAAAAATTCAGCGTTACCTGTGGTGTTTTTTCCACCCTCTTCTGAGGAGCTTGGTTTGACAGATTCATCCCTCCACATATTATTGCTCCAGGCAACACCGACAGTTCCGCGTCTTGTTTCTTTACAGCTACTTGCAAAATCGTGATTTCGAGTGAGTTTGTTTTAATTTCTTTGATGTCGCATTTTTTTTTTTTTTTCGGCTGGGAGCAATTTAGCAAATTACATTTTGTTAGCCTTTTTATATTGTAACATAAATAAATAAACAACCAGAGAGATGTGTGCTTTTTAAAAATACTTTCTGTTCTCTCCAGATATGCAGCAGCAGCAGCAGCTTTTATGCTCCCGCGTTGCACCTCTGTGGCCCTCACAGCCGTGGACTCACATCCTATAACTCCCAATTTTTCACATAATTGGTACGTTGTTGTATTTTATCCTCCCCCATTTGGCAATCTCATAATGCTTTGACTTTTAAAAACCTGTAATTCAGATGGAAGATTGAGTGACTCACAGCCAAAGCCGGAGCCGTTTCCTCCAATGGCCTTTTGAAATTCAGCCAAGCAAAATCTCAGTTAATTAGGAGCGAACAAAGATGAGGGAGTGAGGGAGGAACACTGAGGTTGACAGCGGTTTTCTCCGTTTCGGTGATGGTTCTTTGACACTGAGAAAAACAAATGAAGATAAACGATGACGTGAAATGATGGAAAGGTGGCTGATGTGACGACTCTGTGATCGTCTGTCAGGAGCGATTTCACACAATCATATGAAAATCCTTCCCAGTTGTCCCGGCAGGCAAAGCTAAGCAAACATTTATCTGGCATTTAGAATAGAAATGACTTTTTACAATATTGATAACTGGATACTGAATTTGGTTCTTTGCTTTGGGCCCCTTTTGTTTTGTTTCTCCTTCTTTTGGGTTGAGACTTATTGAAGCTGATGTAGAAATAATGAATGAGAACTTTGATACCATTTCGAGTGCAAATTCTGGCTCATCTCGGGGGGGGGGGGGGGACCATCGAGACAAGAACCAAACTTGAACCCATCAAAAAAGCGGAATCTTGAAGGATTATGACTCGCATGACATGGATGAGTGCGTATAATATTCCTTAATGACTCGCTCTGTGTTCAGAACGGGGGGATGTTGATAAATGTGCTGAAGAAGCGGCGCTCTGTTCTGGAAACCTGAACCGCACTAAATAGGCCAGTCTGAAATCTCAGCATCGTGATGAATTGCAGAGGCCTAGATTCGGCAACGTGAACAAAGCGCGCACATCCAGGCGTTTACAGTAAGCGTCAGGAGAGGAGAAAGCTAATCTGACAGATCCCCAACAATGTCCCGCTTTTTTTCTTTTTTTTTCTCCAATGAAACACGTTTGGAATTGTCAAATTATGAAGCACGTCGTTTCTTTTTGGAAAAAACCAAACAAAAAAAAAAAGGATCACTCCCTTTCATGCCCTGCACACGAATAGACAAGCTGCTCCGTGGGAATGAGGCTCCAAATGTCAAAGCCCGTCGTCTTTCCCCGACAAACGGAAACATCGCTGTTTGCTTTCGGGGGAATGAATCGTCAAAGCGACTGCTCGACTGTACTTCTGAATCTCACCGGCTGCAAAGCAAACCGCTTTGGTAGCTCATTACTGCGTTTTCACGCGAGCGAAGCGGCGTCGGCCTTTCGCGTCGTCTCGGAAATAATAAGGTGCGGTGTGCTACCTGAACTCGGCAGCAACTTTCACCTTCAGCGTGGCTTTGAAGGGACAGACATTTATCACCATCAGCATCCACAAGGCTCCGCTGCTCATTCACACATTACCTTAATTAGGATTTTATGAGAGGTCATTCGTCTTACTCTGCCACTTAAAGAAGTGCACTGTAGATGTGAGAGGGGGCAAAACAAATCACATTTATTATCTCCGTTAACTCGGCTAAATTCACCGCGGCACATGAAGTGCAGGGAGGCTGTCACTAATGTCAAAACTGACCACAGGTAGGTAGAAGCAGTGGGATTTCATGTAAATGCAGCTTATAATATCAACCTAGAAATTAAATACACTGTAAATGACTCATGCATCTTCTGGTATCTCTGCTCCCCAGTTCTATATTCTGTTTACACACATTAGCCCTGCATTTGTGTTCACAAAGTAATATCCGGTTTTTATTGGAACAAGACACGACAAATTTGAGTTGGAAGTTTGCTCAAAAAGAAATTAGACCCTAATATTTTGCTCAAATTGTTGTTTGGGTTTCATCGCTCAGAATGTTTTATTACCTGCAGCTCTCTGCAGGTCAGACTCCACCATAAGTTTTGATGATTTGATAATTTGGTTTGATGAGATTTTTGAGACCTGCCTATTCTGCAATTCCAAACCTGAAACTAAATTAAATTAGATACTCAAATCATGAGTTTTTTTCCTTATCTAATAATAATAAATAATCGCCCTTTAATAATGAGGAAAGGCCTTTACAAGATCGAGTATGACAATTTACTCTAATGTGCCAGCATGTAAATAATTAAATATTATGTTCATGAGTGCTTTAGGGGTTACAGAACAGTGTGAGACATCTGTTATCGCGTAATTATGAGATTTTTTTTTTTCTCGTAAATTATGCAATTTCATACATGATGATGAAGGAGAATGATTATTATTGCCATCGAGAGCCGGCGTCACATGAAAGATACACAAGTTGTGCGGTGACCGAGAGCAAAAGGCATCTTGGTTCATTCCACTGTTTCACTTTATAGTTTGTTTCATTTTGCATTATCCCTTTTTGTTTTCATCCCATAGCACAAGGGGATGTTTTAATGAGCCTTTACTCTTCTATGAAGTTCACACTGTACCATTGTAGAATTTGTGAGGAATCTGGTGAGGGCTCTTTAAGAAGCAGCGGAGCCACGGAAGAAAGTTGCCAGGCCCATGTGCCCATCTGTTGCCTTTCGGCCTTCATTTTGCCACAAATTATGATCAGAGTATATATTTTTCAAAAAGCTAAACGCCGTCCCTACGAGGCTTCCCGACAATCTTTGCATCGCGCTTTTTAATTGATTCCAGACAGTAAACACACACATTTGCATAAAATGAGCCGATCTTGTCCGATCCCGCGGTGATAAGAGTATTAACACTTGAAAAATGCCTGATGTCAGACAGATAAAAAAAAAAAGTGCAATTAATTTGTGAGTAATTTAACTAACTATAGCTGCGCGTGATTAATCATGATTAAATATTTGAATCGATGACAGCCCGAGTTGAGAAGAGAGCCTTTCTTCGTCTGAAAAAAACGGCTCGAGGACCTGGAGGAGGAAAGTAAAAGGAGTCAGAAACCGATGCAGGGATCACGCCGGGCTCTGGCTAACACCGGGCTGGCCGCGGACAGAGAAGGAGCTGATGGGGGATCTGAGGGCGCAGAGATCATAAAGCATCCCGAAACCCTCAGAGAGCCTTGAGACAACGCTCCCCAGCCCCGTGTAGCGGCCTCTTGTTTCCACCTCTGCAGTGGAGGAGCTGCCCGCATGAGACCACGGCCCATATTTGCTTTAAAGCATTCCTTGTGTCAAAGTGTGAAATAGTTGCTATTTTTCCCCTGCTAGAACAGCATGTCATGGTGTGGGTGGCAGGGGCAGGTTGCAACCCACATACAGTATAATTCAACTGTCATATTTCATTTCAACACGTAGCTCCATCTGTGTGGCAACGAGCAACGTTGGAAAAAAAAAAAAGGCTGTTGGATTTAGGGGTGAAGACACTAACCTGCATTAAACCCCGATCGACAGACTTTTAGTGGACCCGTCGATAAATCAAACTCCAGGAGTCGGGCGGTTTCGACCATGTTTTCCTCAGCTGTGAGGCCCTTGGAAGGAGAAGGGGAAAAAAGGCGCTGAAAGTGGCATGTATGTGATAGATCCTGTTAGTCAAACAGCGCCTGATCGGGAGTCGTTAGACTGTGTGACGGGTGCAGTCGACACCAGAGCCCACGTCACTCACCTGTAACTGGAAGCCGCGCTGATCTGGCAATCAGCTCGGATCAGAACGCCGAAGTGTCCCGCATCATCACTCCCCTGCGTCATTCCCGTCAAAAGGGTTGTGTCTGGTCATGTGAGTGGCACCGAGTGGGGGGGGAAAAAAGCTGCAAACAAGAAAAACAGAAGTTGAATCGGAGGAGAGGCCTCTGACATGCCGATGATTAATTTCCCCTCGTTAATCTGATCCGGAATCCGGGACAGAAGCAGGAGCCTCGTGCACTGACAGGCAATCAGGTCCTCATTCATATCAACATTTCACATCAAGGTGCCCAACACCGGCTTTCTCATCCGTTTAATATCTGGCCGCGGCCAGATTTGTCTCCTCCAACGCTCATCATGTCGTTGATAAAATGAACCCGGAGTCCCTTAATGAGAACGAAATGAATCAAATCAGTTAAATGGTGGTTTTCTTTAGAGTGGACTGAGGCAGGAGCAGGGACAGACGAATACTCCACTGTCGTACACCGTTTGTTTTTTTTATTTGGGTAGAGCAAACCGTTCTTGTGCAAGCATCGTTTTTGTTTGCACATCATTAATCGGGAGGCAGAAAAATGGAAGTTTATTGCTTTTTTTTAACATTTTTTATATAATATTTTTTGACAGGATTCCAAAGGGAACAGTCGATCCAGAGGAAGCGTATCCTGATAAGCTGGTGTGGGAGTTGTGTGGTGTCTCTGTGCACCACGATTATATTTATACAGCACCTGGAGAACCCTTCCCAGATACATTCTGTTGCTTTTTTTTTTTTTTTTTCCCCACTCTCCCCCCCGAACACTTCTGTCTTTTTGTTCCGTGATGGAGGCGCCCGGGCGCCGTTATCGCTTGAATCCAGGACCGCCGAGTGTGTGGCCGCCGACCCCTGACGTGGATGGGAAACGACCTGTCTGCGTCCGTCTCCGCCTCTCCTTCCTCGACGTGACCTTCTCACCTCCTTCGCGCGGAGTCTCGAGCGTCTCGGCGACACAGCGGCGTTATCTTACGACCCGTTTCTGATCCATGATGCCTTCAAGGAGCACAGCGGGCCGCCGAGCCGCGGAAGCCTCCGCCTCCATCTGCTCGACGGCTGCTAAACCGGCTCAGGGAAAGGAGGAGGTTAGCACGTGAAGTTGTTCCGGGCGTTGTGGTTCAGTAGTTTTCTTTTTGGCATGGAGGGAAAGGGTGAACAAATGTGCAAAAGTAATCTGAGGGTTTTTTTTTTTTTTTTTTTTTTTTGACCAGCAACTTCAAATGTTCATGCCAGGACTCTCCGTGAGTAAACACACATGACAGTTTGGACATTTAAAAAAAGGGGAAACCGGGACGCTCTTCGGAAATACTGCGATAGCAGTTAGCGCCGGGGCCAAATCCATATTTATAAGCGACAGCCGGGGTGACATTCTTTTTTTTTTTTTTTATTTCCTTCAGCAGGCCGTGCGGTGCGGTAAATTGAATTCTGCCACGCAGCTCTCGCTGACAGAATGCTGAATAAGTGAGAGGATCTGTATTTTGGAGAAATGCATGACTGGTGGCCCGCATACACATTAGAATAAAAATGATATGTTGGCTGGAAAACTCTCATGGCACTTGACAGACACTGCAGCTGCACAATAGCAGCTTTTAAAGAAAAAGAAAAAAAACTCATGACGGAGTGACTGTTTTTAGACAGTCAGTATAAGGCCAAGATTAATAGTATAAGGATTTATTTAGTCTGTGGGCTGCTGACTTTGAAAAACTGTAGAAAACACTGGAAGGCATCCAGGATATTAGTGCAATGTAAATAAATATTTTATTTACTCCGCTCTCTAATTTCGTCAGGAATTTGCAGATTGAATTTCTTGCAGTGTGAGGAGACTGAGGATGATTCCTTTGGGCTTTTTGTTTAGTGCTGCCTCCAGCCTTTTCTACCCGGAATTTAATTATCAGATACTACTGCGGCGTGGATTACTATACATAAAGAACATCCACAGCAGCGTCGTGTATTCAGTGACAAAAAAATAATATTAAGCTGTATGAGAGAAATCTTATGTGTGATAATGAAACTTTATGCACCTAATTCATCCAGATCAGCGGCTTCTGGATGGTTATATAATAACATACAGGTAACAGTTGCAGCTCTTAACATGCATGATTATGGTCAATGCTATGTTTTGTAACTCTGAAAGTAAAACTGCCACAGATTTGCAATGATATAAAAGAACTAAACTGCAATAAAAAAAAAGAAAAAAAGAAAAGGATCAACTTAAAATTCCAAGGAAACGAACTGTAACAAATTTGGACTCAACAGTAAGTTCTATCTTTAGTTAGTTTTTAGATGCAGATTTAACATGCTAGGATAATAAGACGTGCTTTTAAAAAAAATCTTTAATTACATCTTAGAAAATGTAATTAAAGATGAAACCAGTAGTCTACAACTGTTTTGGCCTTTGACCTGATCTAGCAAACAGTTTTAACCAGGTCTATGAGTTTTGAGCTGCTACATTAAATAGAGATTTTTTCCCCCCCCAGAACTTCACACATGGTTTATTCACCAAAAATAAAAAGACAAAAGGCCAAAAACTGAAAACTGCGCTTAGCTTCGTCTCCTTTCGCTTCCCATTAATCATCTCACGACCCCCCCTCACATTTATCTGCTGACATTTTGGAATGGCCTGACCCCCGGGATCGGGACACTGGACGAAACCTCCCTGGTAACACGCGCTTACAGTGTGTAAAGGACCCAAACCCCCCCCCCCAATTTAACAATTTAAAGATCACAAAACATCTTCAGTTGGGGGGGGTCGTTACTCACACAAGCACAAAGCGGAGAAACAACGGGAGTGGTTTGCAGTAGTTCCAGACAGGCCGCTTTAATTGGGTGTTTAGTTCTACGGAACGTCCTAGTTTCGTGTTCCCTCGCCGCCAGCCGCTCCTCAGCTTCCATTCCTACATCGCCCCCCCCCCGCCCGATACAGTCTTGTAGCATTACTACACAAAGCGGGGGAGGGGGGGCGTTGATTGGCAGAAAGCGGCATCCGCAGGCCGAAGAGAGGGCGATCATGGTGGAACACTTGTAGTTGGCGATTGTCATTGTGGATACGGGTGATGGAACTTAGTTGGAGGAAAGTAGAAAGTAGTGTCGGGGGGGGGGGGGTGACAGCTCTTTGAAAGACATGAATCGTCTTTAATCCGCTCGCAGTTCTCATGTGTAGTTGCAGTTTATTACAGAGAAGACAGTTGCTCTCTATCTCTATACGTCTTTAGCTATCACGGTTGGACAGATCTTTTTTTTTTTTAATTTTGTTTTCGGGACATAATCGTGAATAATTAATTCAATAAAGCGGTTTGCTCACACATCCGACTGTGGTTATTACATAAGCTTCTAGCATCCAGTCGCTGGAGCCAGGAGAGGTTTCCTCTGTGCCGGTGTGAAAGAGGCAAAACAGCAGCGGCGAAGACGACGAGCAGAAACAACAGAAAAGGGGAAAAAAAAAGAAAAGAAAAGAAAATAGGCGAGCAGCTTTTCACGGGTCAGCTTGATGTGTGGGGAAAAAAAAAACAGCCCAACAGATTAAACGAAAGAAAGCTGAAGCTGCGACATCTGAAAAGACGTCTTTTGGAGCTTGTTTTTTTTTTTAAGACTCATTCGCAAAGACAAGAAGAAAACTGATGAGATTAAAGGGAAACAGTGGGAGGTGGAGGGGGGGGGTCATGCACAAAGCACGCCACAAACGTCATGCACAAAGCACGCCACAAACGTCATGCACAAAGCACGCCACAAACGTCATGCACAAAGCACGCCACAAACGTCATGCACAAAGCACGCCACATCAAAAGCAAGCGACTCTTGCTCCTTCTGTCCTTGTTTCTCCATCACGGTCGAGGCCTGTGAATTTGCATAAAGCTACTTTTTTGTCCCCACCCTTTATTTTTTTTCTCCCCCTCGATACTTAATCTCAAGCCCTTCAGATTTGGTTTTCATTTGGATTTTGAGCCTCCTCATCCCTCGCGACCCTCCGGCGTGCCGCGCCGCCGCGGGATGAAAGCCAAAACCTTTCCACAGATATCGTTTCCTTTTCTCCCGCATATAGATATCGGGAGCGATGAGGCCGCGCCTTCGATCCTGCAGATTGATGTGTTTATTGTTCGGATTGTTTACCGTCTTTATTGTCCACCAGGGTGGAAAATTGTCTTTATCTCACCGAGATCTATCACAGACAGAAGAGCCTCGTGACATATAAAAAATAAATAAATAAAAAACATAAAACATGAAGCGGTTTTCTATGGATAAATGATTTCTCCTCGGTTTTGGTAACAATTTATACTAGCTGTCATCTATAAATGGTTATTAGATAGTTTATCAATGAATTAGTTTGGAATTATCTATCCATTATCTAGATTTTTTTTTTTTTTTTAAATCGCAATTTAGGATTGTAACACTTTGTAGACAGTTAGTAAATATTGTGTGTTTGGATAGAAATTATGCCTATAATAAATATACAACAACATAAAAATATTATCTGCTGTTTTATGCATTTTTTTTCATGAGAAAACCTCAACTACAGCACTAAATAAAGTATTTATCTGTTGAAATATAAATATAAAATATATATCATCAATATCCACATCAGCTTTACAATAGTAAAATAGTTTATTATAATATCCGCAGTAGGGCTGCAACTCACCACTATGTTGATGTTTAATTTAGATTTGAGTGTGTGATTATTTAACTAGTTCCTTTTGAACATATTACACAATATATTCTTCATGTTTTTGTAACGATCTTATTCATCACTGAATTTTAGCTCATATTAATTTTTTTTCCAGCAATATTCTATAGTCACCTCACATGTTGTAGATTTTTTTTGCAAACAGGTTAAAGTGCATCACCTTTAAAGCTGTAGAGATGTTACATATATTGTCATTTATAGCAGGAGAACTGATATATACTGTAGGTGCTTGACTTGTTAACAAGAAATTATAATTATGATCCAACTATAAACAAAGACAAGCTCAACTACACGTCTATTATCCATCTATAGATGATGGCTACGTTTTTTTTTTTTTTTTTGTCTTATGTTTAATAACGTTTTCATTTTAAATGTTCCAGAACCCATCCATAGCTTACTGAGTGGGATGCATAACTGTGGTTCCACCCAACTAAAGTTCCAATGAAACCTTCGCCCTTGGTTGTGAAGCATTGCTGCTGCCTGCGGCTGCATGCCTCATCTACTGAGACCTTTCCAGGCAGACAACAGATCAATACCATTTGATTTGCCTCTGATGTCTGGCCCGCGGTTTGATGCGTGTACAATATGATAGAATTCAGCACAATATGACGCAATGTTGTCCATATTTCCAGTGTCATTCTAACGCTGACAGCTCGCGAGAGGAAACTGTAATTGGTCTGCATGTACTCGCTCTAGAAATGTAGAAAGGAGAGCGAGTGAGAGTGTTAACGCCCTGTTTGGATCTCATTCATACAACATGAGCATTTCTCGACTGTAAATAATACTTCCCAGCGAGCAGCCGTTTATTAACGATGTGTTTCTGTAATGAGATGTTAACAATTAGGAAGAAATACATGATTTGGCTGTACAGCCGTTTAAAATGCTAAATGTCTGTTATAGGTCAGCAGCTTCGTTTCCCTCCTGGCTTCACGCATGTTGGTGAGGTATTAGCAAGAAAATTAGCTGATCAATATGTCAAATCCAAGTCTTTGAGGTGCACTTAACACATTCCCAGCACATCAGGGATCCAGTAAGGACAATATATCAGATGTTTCAGTACAAAAACTCCAGAGCTGTGTTCATGAGCAGCATTTTGACATCGGCATCTATAAACCTGTGCATAAAAAGGTGGGAAACCATATTATTGTTTATTAGTGACTCTGCTGCGGTATGAGATCTTCTTTTACGATGCTGGAGTCTTGACTCAAATTCAAATCTGTGTTTTTGTTTAAACAGTCGTTCGACGATGGTTTTATTTCGTTCCCCCCTCGTTAATCTTTTTTTTTTTATATATATAAATGTGGTTTGTAACTCTCAGGACAGGGATGGATCGATCAAGAGTCTGGAAGAAAACTGGTGCAAAGCAGACGTACAATAAAGACGTGTTAACAGCAAATATTAGATGGCACAAATAAAAGCACAATTGAGCTTGGCATGAATTAGGAAAAACGCATGATAAAAGAATGGTTTACAAGTATAGATTGCTTGAGTCATAAGTGGCCTTTAGTACTGTGTGTGTGTGTGTGTGTGTGTGTGTGTGTGTGTGTGTGTGTGTGTGTGTGTGTGTGTGTGTGTGTGTAAAAGCACTCCGCTACCTTAGCCAATCATTAATAGGCCAGTGGTGCAATTTGTACTGTGTTGAGCTCAGGGGCCTGTAACTTTATGGTCCATGTTTTTAATGTGAATACATCCAAACACAAAGATCCACCCCCCCAACCCCTTTAGTGTGATAAGCACATTAAAGAAATCACCAAGACTGCCCCCCCCCCCCCCCTTACATAACACAGCTCAACTGTTCACTGCCCATGGCTGAAACACAGACCACATGCATTCATTTCCTCCAGACTCCACTTATGTAACGTCCTGTTTTCCAAGTCTCCCACATGCTAATACCAACTGATGGACATTATTACACCCCAATAGAATTGTCCATTGATGATAAAGGTGATGTTGGTTTAATTTATCTTCAAATTTGTGGAAACATATCAGTATTGCATACGGTGTTGTATCGCTGCATTTCACTGTGGAGAAACTGTGGACTTTTATTATAAATGGATTCCTCAACTATTTGTTAGAGGCTTATAATAAAAAGAAAATGCGTTTGAAAGAAATATAACAAGAACAAGCAACAAAGAATATAAATGGACGCATTTGTGCTATTTTTTTCCCCTTGGTGGAACTATTACGGGTTTAATGACGCGGGGCAGGTGGGAGCAGAGGGTATTCAGCCAGGTAGGCAACAGTTGGGTAGCAGCCGCGTTCCACTTATCCTCTACTACGTACATTTCAGCACAATGCAATGGACCGAGTACAGTATGAGTAACAGAGTATGAATATTAATATACAATCCGAAAAGGTTTTCATAGTTTCAATATTTTTCAAAAGCCCATTTGTAATACAGCAATGGATTGCATCTTGGAAGAAAATAATACATTTTGTTG
Source organism: Eupleurogrammus muticus (assembly GCA_036785175.1). Lineage (NCBI taxonomy): Eukaryota > Metazoa > Chordata > Actinopteri > Scombriformes > Trichiuridae > Eupleurogrammus > Eupleurogrammus muticus. The sequence continues at coordinate 16,417,558 of JAYKQN010000013.1, read as the reverse complement.
TTAAGTGTTAATAATCATGAGATTATTATTTTCACACATGGACTGAAAATAATGTGGGTTTTAATTGTATTTGTTGCAGATCAGATGTGATTAAAATGACAGGTCATGGTTTCATACTCAATATAAATAACAGCGCAGTTCATACATCTCTATATCTGATGAAAATCTTTACATATATTTTTTTCACACTATGACACACACGTTTTTCCTGATAGAAAACAGACATTAGCATGCTACGATGACGCCTCTGGGAAATCTAAATGAGTTTCGCTGCAAGGCAGTGAAGGAAAGCACATCCGTCTTGCATTGGGAAGGATTTGGTTTTATGTAAGAAGTGGAGTCTTTTTTTTCTGATAATGATTCCATGGCTGGAATGATTGCCTTACTTTAAACAATGCAAGTTTAGGGCGACCTGACCAGCTTGGCACTTTTAATAAAGGATGAGAATGAAAGGGGAAAAAAAAAACAGCTGATTATACAGAAATCCTCCCTCTCAGCAGGGGGTGCAAAATCTGACGCCTGCACGCACTAAATCATTAATCAGTGAATGCTTCCAATTATGCGGGCGACAGCCCATCCATTCATACCTTGCTTTCTGTCTCTAGTCCATTTCAAAGCAGAGACAAAGTGGAGGAAAGAAAAAGAGAAAGGCTGCAGGGAAGGGAAGCGGGAAGGAGAACGATTGAACTATATTTAATGTGCAGTCCTTGTGATCTATATTTCTGATCCTTTGATTTAGTAACAAGCTCACACCTAATTCACAGTATATGTATGTTATAGGTCTCAGTTATCATGCAGCCAGATCAACCTGACCTAACCCCCCCTTGTAGCATCATGCCAGTTACATGTGACTTTCAGGATGGCTTTAAGTATTTTACTATGGTTTTAAAAGGTCAGGTATTTGTGAAATGCTCTGGGATCACAGGCAATCAAACTAAGTAGCTGTCTTCTTTTAATCACGTTGTAATAATGTTGTAATAATCATGGCTTTTTTCAAAATTTCAGTTTTCTTTTTATATGACATAAGTTTTGCATCTGTATATTATATAGTTTAACTATTTCAATTATTAGGAATCTTGTAACCTTGAAGTGATGTATAAAATTATTATTATTATTTTTATAGGTCTGTGAATAGGCTCGTAATGATTAGCACCAGTATCTGCTATGGCCGACTGACAATTTTCTTGTTGCCTTTTTCATGCTGCTCAACATGATGCAGACAGATCTAATGAAAAAGGGAAAAAAAATGCTGCTAACCGGCATTATAGTCTTTCAAACAATCAATCAATCAATCATGGCCTTTCCCAGAGCGCGTGGGCTGGTAACACCTCGGTGGCGCCGTCATCAGACTGACGTGACACCGACGTGTGGCGTTAACACTTCACACTAAGTGTTACCATCGTGCTAACACTTAAATTCACATCAATGTCAACCTGTCATTATAAAACCAGAATAACACTTAATGGCAGCAGTCATAAACATTTATGACACAGTCATGATTGTGTCATGTAACCATTATGACAATGTCATGTCATATATAGAGAGAGAGAGATATTTAATATACAGAGAGATTTGATGCAGCATTTATCTTCATCCGATTTTTCTTTTTTATTACATGTGTCTATATGTCTTCATCATGTTGAACAGCATGTATTTGCAGCAGAAAAGTCATGAGGCATTGGCCTGTGCACAATTGTGAATGTGTTTAGTTTTTTTTTTGTTTTTTTCCTGTGCATGCTGGTACATTCATAATGCCCACAGTAATGTTGGGAGGCAGCAGAGAAGGAGAAGGAGCAGATGGTGAGGATTTCTCAGGGTTTATTTCAGGAGAGTTCAGCCTTTACGGCTCATATACTGACTTAATTATGAGACAGAGGGGAGAGCGAACCCCTGGAAGAAGGATTTAAGGAGGCATGGAAATCTTCATTAAGACTACGAGAATCCAGGATGCATGATAAAAACGACTTTGCGGATAAAAACCTGCTCAAACTGACTATGCATAACGGGGATTGGAAGTGATGGAAAAAAACATATTAGGGATGTCTCTGAGGCAGACTTTATTAAATCCAACTCATCCGCCATCTGAGACAATATCCGAGATGCATGCAGCTGGATAATGTGCTTCTGATATGCAGGACTATGGCTTTGTAAGCGAATCGTATTGCCATCAATCAATGAGAATGGATTGTGTCCGTAGCTTAAAGAAGGTGTGGGGTGTGATCACGTCACGGCTTTCCAGCAGCTGTGTGCTTCACTCAAATATCTCCTCATTCCCCAGAAAACACAATAAATGCCGCCCCAGTTTATCTTTGTCTATCCAATGTCTGCGCTTCTGCATGCTCCTCACATACCTGGTTTGCTTACATAACCATCCGTTCGATCGACTTCACCCTTGACGAGTGTATTGCTGGGGACCCTCGGAAGTGCAGTGTTGAATTCGGTGCAATTTGGACAGCAAATGCAATATTAATAGACTTTTGAACTACGCCAGTGCCACAAATTCAGTTTCGCTGCCAGGCAGGTGCTTTGCTGCAGGCTGAACTTATTGTTACGCCTTAACAGAAACTGAAAGGCGAAACACAATATGTATTGATCAAGAAGAGCGTTAACCGGTAGCTCTCATGGAGCTGATTGTGGTTATGATTTGTTAGTATTCACGCAAAGTCTGGAGGGCTGTCCTGTAATATGCATTCAACGGCCTCTTTAGATAAGGGCTATTGGTTATACAGGAAATGCACACAGCTTGGATTTAGAAACCTTGCTGTTTCATGGCTCAGTTGTACTTCCTTGACTTTGTGATGTCATGCGGTAGCACCGATGGCCACGTCACACCCCCCATGACATCAGCTGTCACGTCCGCCTGCCCTCGCCATCACACCCACTTTCTTTTAGTCTTCCATCTGAGGATCAGCCAATCAGAAGACCTGATGAATATTGATGAGACAGACCTCTGCTTTCTGGAGCTCCAGCGAGGCACTTGAGAGCACACAGTGCAACTACACTTAGTTGAATTTTTCTACTTTAAATTGCAAATATATCATGCTGGGGTATCCAAACTTCTAATAAAACGCAGAAAAATGCATGATGTGGGACCTTTAATGTATGTAAAATACAATTCAAGGGAGAGACTGGGGGTTGATTGAAGGATTTTGATGCGCAATCTTTCTCATCATGTGGTTATTTTTATCCTTATACTATAAAGTACCACACAACAGAAAGTGTACACTATGACTGTACACTCTCAACAACATATGACAAAAAAATCTCAAATGATTAGAAACCACCGTCATGCAAAAAAAAAAAAAAAAAAAAAATGCAACGTCCTTCAAACAATTGCTGCAGAATCTCAATTCCTCCCAATCGCCATTTTCGGAAGTGTGATGACACCCGCAGCAGTGAAAATGAGCTCTTCATCGCCGTGGGTATTGAAACAGCTGCTCCAATTTACACTTCAAATAGCGTAAAAGGCTGTAAACATCAAGTTCACAAATGATCTGAAAAAGCCTCCTCTTTAGGGGGTGGGGGGGAGATTAGGGCACAGCATTATCTGGATGGTATTTACATTTTGGCTTTAAATAAGACATTGCAGAAGTTGCAGCCCTCACTGCTTGGCTCTGGTTTAAAAGAAATAATAATCACATATTCAGTGTGGGGGTCCATGGAAGAGGTCCTGCAAGAACCTTGGAGCTATTATCATGCCTTTTTTTTAAGACTTTCTTGAATACTTGTTAATTGAAGTAGCTTTCATTAAAAAACAACCATGCATCTTTGCAGTTTGTCTTTTCACCTTGCTACAGCTGTTATTAACCCAACACGGGGGGGGGGATAAAAAAGAAAAACCTCCATTTGCAAATTTAGTTTCAGCTACGCACTCTGAAACAAGAAACAGTGGACACACTGCACCAGATTGACCAAGAGCTCTGACTGGCATGCCTGGTTAAGCTTACAGTTCTTTATGTGAGTGACATCACTGTGCCGTATTTTTTCCAGCTACAAATCTGACACACCGTCATCTCTGAGCAAAAAGCAGTTGACTTGCTGTTTAATGGAACGGAATGGCCTTCGCTTCAGTGTCAGGTTCTTAAGTGACCGTTCCGTCTCCGCGGTCCGCCGGCCGCTCACACCACAGGGTCGCGAGTGGTCTTAAATAACTTTTATCTTAATGTGTGAGAGTGGCTCTCACAGTGGAAATGCCACTGAGTGATAAGTTGAAAGATGCGGCATCCTTTGCAAAGTGCTTTGCAAGGTGCTTGTGCTTTTGCTCAAGGCCCCCTGCACCGAGACAAAGTAGCCTATTCAACAATACTTTTACAAGACTTTAGTTACTTTTCTAATGCAGGAGGAAGATCACTTTATCTGCCGACAAGGGGAATGATAGCCATGCTGGATAGAGACCAGGAGCCACAGTTTGGGTGCTTCTCAGAAGCTTTGCACATTGTGAACATTCGTCCATCCGTGCTGGCGCTTCATCTTTTTGCGTCACAGTTACAGAACAATGGGTCCGTCCCAATGTCCACACTGGTGGTATTTGCAAGTACTGGAGTGGCTTTCTCGTGTGATGTATTTCCAGGAGCTGCCACGGTGCCAAAGTAGCTGTTGAGAGGTTTATCAGAGCTCAGTCAGATGACTGTAACTCCAAAAAGAAAAGAAAAAAGCAATTAATGAGAGTATGACTATCTACAGACATGCAAGGTAACTGCATAAAACAAATATAAAACAATTAAACAACTGTAAATTGTTGTAAGCTGTCATTTCCTGACATTAACATTTCTATCTTTGTTTGGTTTCTCAAAATCTTTGATAATTAACATAATATTTAATATTTTTATCTCTTGGTGTCATATGTGCACTAATAGTCTTTGCAGTCGCATCAAAAAAACCTGTGGAAGTTATTTCTCGAAATAAGAGTTACATATTAATTATCCAACTTTCATGAACTTCAACTTCTTCTTCAATTATTTATTGTTCTGAAATCTAGTCCGTTAATATATACGTATTGACTGGTCTTGCGCACCAGCCTGCCATGGAGATTTGTGGGGTTCAACTTGGCTCAGAATATCACTTTTAAGCAGTATTAGGATAAGTGTGCATCAAGTGAGGATTAGGTGTAGTGTTTTTGGTATATTTCAGACACTTGGCAGAGCATGAATGTGCACTTAAAGAGGGTATTGGGACAGGACCAATGTCACTTCACCTTACGAAACGTCACTTCAGCTCCTCGTTCAGATAGCCAATTTGGCTAGACGAGACGCCATTGTGATAACACATGAAAACAACTTCAGTGTATCTCTTAAAAGCCATGTGGAATTTTACTCTTGAATTTGTCTTTTTAAAAATACAAGTGGAGTGCCAGTAGGAAGTGCATACAAATACAAAAGTGAAGTGCTACCCCTTGAAAGCAGAGGAGAATAGGCTTGTGAAACTTTCAGCTGCACAATCTGTGCAGGAAGAAACAGAACTACAGGGCTTTGAATTGTAATAAAAGTACTGGGAAGTAGCATGAGGAGGAGCAGCACTTAATGTGATATATACGTCTATGCTATGGAATTTTAACTTCTAATGATGATAATAATGATGTTTTGAATATCTATCAAAAATGGACACCATTGTGCCATGCACAAGATATATCTGAAAGTTTAAGTTGATCTGACAAATAGCCAGAGAGATACGCCAGCCACAGACATACTGACACGCCTTGCTTTATAGACAGTTTATTTATAATAATAATAATAATGATAATAATAATCATTAAAATCACAGCTAAAAACATTCAATTAAAAAATGAATATACTCTAATTACTAACTGATTAGAATGTGGACTGCAATCATTCCCTCCTGAAAGATGTTTGGACAGGAATAGTAGAGTATAAAGATGATTTGGAGACAAACCCTGAAAGAGGTGTATTTGAGGCATTTTGGACATGTGCAGAGAAGAGATACTGGTTATTTCAGGGTGGAGGTAAAGCAAGCTGGAGATGAACCTGCCAGGCGTGAGGAGAAAGTGAAAGGCCAAAGAGGAGGTTTATGGGTATGACGAGGGGGGACGCGCAGGTGGTTGGCATCGCAGAGGAAGACGCAGAGGACACAAAAAGAGATGGAAACTCACAGTCCGCTGTGGTGACCCCTTGAGGGGGGAACAGCCTTTGCTGTGAGGATCCTTAAATCTTAATATTTTGCAATTTATTTTTTATATAATCCATAAAATAAAAACTCGAGGACATAAATGTGCAATATTAAATGACATAATGTCATACTGTTCCCACGAATTATGAAATGTGCTGTGAATTACATTGGGAAAGTCGATTTGAAATAGGTCCAGGCATCCTAATGACTCAAAACTTTGAGCTAATGGGGAAAGATGGTGGCGCCAGAGATAGTTTCCATTCACAGATGATGATATTTGCCCTTGACCTACATTTATCGAACATTACAGATGTTGCCATAATCACCGCAATTATTTTCAATTTGCCATCATCCCCTCTCTCCTCGGCGAATTAGAGAACTTCAAATGAACAAGACTGCAGAGATTGTCCCCATGAATTCTAAGTGTCATTCCCCCTCTTTAGATTAGATGAGCCACAGGTCACCTTTTTCCAATGTTCACACTTTCTAAAGACAGAAAACTATTAGCAACCGCTGAGGAATATGTTAGATTAGTTATGCAATGTCAATTACATCAGTCATTGGTTATGGTGGTGGACGTTCAATTCAGCGCTGAGTGATGGCACAGGTATCCCTGATGGCCTTTAGTCGAAATCTGTAATGTTTTGCGGTTCTCGAAAGGGGCAAAGAAGGTTTTTTTTCCTGTGTGAGGGAGGTACAGTGTCAGGTCCTCTCCAGGCTCCAGGGACAGAAACCAAAGTGGACAGCTGCCGATGTCTGAACGCCCCGGCACACAGGAAATAGCTAAGAGACACACACATAGCTGTCCACCGGCATTAGCATGAGTGACAGTCTCACCACCTTCAGAGCCACACGGACATGCATCTCCATGTCAGAGAGGAAATGATACCCAGCCGCCGGTAGAGGATATGTGGGGTGAACGTGGCCACTGGGTCAAATAACATCTTTCTGTTGGGTTGTAACATATCATTGTACTTTACGCTATTTCTGTGTATTTATCATTCAGCTGCCTTTTGTTGTTTAATGAATTTAAATGAGCATTCACTGTGCGATCAAAGATGGGGATGTTCTCTCGATACATCCATGCTAGGAACTGATAAAGTGATAAAATGCAACACTAATTAATTCCAAAAAAAAAGTTGCTCACACAGCATATAAACCCGTTTTCCCCCCTTCTCCTGAGAGGCCTTTTCATTGTGCAGCCCACATACTCTCTCATCTCTTTCCAGTATCCATTGGTCTTTTCTGCCACTGCTGTCAACAGCTTTACAGATGTGTCTGTTATACCGATGGCCTACAGGGAAAATTTGGAGTTTTACTTTTTTCTACAGTGCCACAGTTGGCCGCTGGGCCATGAAATGCCATCGAGCCACATGTTGACCGTTGGCACTTTTCTGTGACCATTTGGCCTAATTTAACACGTGAGTCTGTGGCCGAGGCAGCAAGCGTGAATTTTGAGATAATTCTAATCTCCGTCGGGCTATTCGGCTTCTGGAATCAATAATTAAATCCATCTGATGAGGTTTCTCCACATGTTGTCGTCTAAAAGTGAAGGGACGGCTGCTGGCAACGCCTGGAAGGCCTCCTGTCCAGTCAGAAATGGGTGAGGTAATATTTGACTATACTGCAATTTGCGATTGCGCTATAATTGATTAATGAGTCTTCATGCCTAGCCTATCACTAAAATGCATCGGTCATACTTTTTCCGTGCTTTTCTTAAGTGTTGATACAGATCAGTTGTGTTCATCATAGGATGTAGCAAATCTCAATTTCCATTTAATGTACGTTGCGTTCTCTTTGTTTTTGCCACCAGCTCTGCTTTGGCCTGCTCTTAGAGCTCCTGCTTGGTGTGTGTGCATCTGCAAACCTGGTAGTCACATGACCACACACGCATGAGCACATGCTTTAAACACGCAATCAGAAAAGCTAATGGGTGTATGATTAAAAGACTCTGCACAATCTGAGCTCAGAGGTAGAGCAGTCGTCCACCAGTCAGAAAATTGGTGGTTCGATTCCCGGCTCCTCCAAGCTGCATATCGTTGTATCCTTGGGCAAGATACTTAACCCCGATTTGCCTCCGATGGCATGTGCCGTCGGTGTATGAATGTGGTGTGAATGGGTGAATGGACACGTAGTGTAAAGCACAGGGGTGGTCGAGTAAGACTAGAAAGGCGCTATATAAATGCAGACCATTTACCATTAATTTAATTGGTTATATATTGGACACCAAACTCCGTAGCCTCACATACGACACTAACCCTTCAGGAGGGGCGCCCACCTGTATAACCTCCAGCTTTTCTTTCAGCAGCTTCAGCTCGTATGAAAAGCAGTTTCCTCCCGTGCAAGCCGTCAAACTAAACGCCTACTTCTTCAGCTTTAACTTCGGGCCGAGGTTTGCTCCGCTCACACCATCCATCCAGCCTCTGTAAATACACGGGTATATTGATTGAAAACGGAGTGAGGACTCATCCCTTGATCTTTCCTGCCGCGCTCCTATGCAGTATTCCCCCCTCCTCCACAGTCAGGTCATTAATCTTCCCGTTATTGGAGAAACGCACTGACACCTCTCCATAAAATGGCACTTAATTTATGCATTATTTATGCCTCATTTATGTGCTCAGGTCCTCCAACTATTTATCAAATGTCCCCTCTTGTGTCAAAACATGGAAATTGAGCACCGTTAGTCATGATACCCGCAGCAAACACATCAGTGGATGGAAAGTCACCCGGGACCTCCGCTCACTGTCACAAGAAAGTCTCATTCCTGCCCGCTGCGTGGCGGGAGGAGCTACTTTCTAGCTAACCGCCACGCACATGAGGGACATTGCACAAAATGATGCAATGCGGCTCAACACTGATGACTGAAGAAGACGCCATGTCTTGCCTCATGATGAAGGATCCGCGCCCCAACTTGGGAGCGGGGCATGTGCCGTTCCCTGTGTGTTTGAACCGCCGCTCGCACGCACGGATTGTCAGTCCAAAAAAAAAGGATGAATAATTCATGCCTTGGAAACACTTTGACTCCATAAATGGTCGCATACATGAAAAGAACCACCCACCCCCCCCACCCCCCCGTGCTGACTGCAAGCAGCGGTGCAACAGTGTGTGACAAGCGAGGAGGCGATTCCAGCCCCCCCCCTACTACTATCTTCCCTGCATCGCCTCGGGAGCCGGAGGGTGTCACACTTCAGAGCGCCAGGCTCACCTGCGCTGCCACCGCAGCTCCGCATCACCAGCTAGCACCCCCCCCCCAGAGATAACCCCCACGACCCTGGCTGTCACTTCCTCAGCGACGATGAATTTGATTCAAACTGAATGCCGATTTTCTTGACATACTTCACTCTGGCGTTTTTGTAATGTCTCGCAACAGCTTTTTTATTTTTTTTTCCGGGGACTTCGGGAAATGGCATTATTTAAGAGCGGATTGATAAATGCGTTTCGGCTGCGCCGCTGCAGGGTTTAGAGACAAACGTGCCTTCTTGCATATTTCATGCAGCAGCACACTGAGCGGCAGGGAACAGCAACACAGATATGTCTGTTTTCCATTGCTGGAACTTACTGTACTGCATGAGCAACTTCTATTACTATATATGCATCTATAACTATCTCTCTCTCTCTCTATATATATATATATATATATATATATATATATATATATATATATATATATATATATATATATATATATATATATATATATGTGTGTGTGTGTGTGTGTGTGTGTGTGTGTGTGTGTGCACGAATGCCAGATTTGTTGCGATGTAAAAAAGTGCCACCAAGCTCAATAATGTGACCTATAAGCTGTACAATGCAATTGAAAAAAAAGAATACAACTTTTAAAAATAAATAAATAATAAAATAAAATAACACCCATTGGGATCTGCTGTGCACAGCCCTCTGCATAGCCTGGAACTGGTTGGTATCAAGGAAAAAACAAAAGTTGTTTTTCCACCAATTATGCCTTTTAAAATTATAGCTGAAAAGTCCAACCTTGGTTTCATTGGACAATGGACGATTTCAAATGTCTTTTTTGCAAAATGAAGACAGGCTTGGGTGGTTTTCTTCTTAAGACAAGACGTCATTCTGCCGCGCTACGCCATAGCCCAGACATATGAAGAAGACAGGGATTCCTGTCACAGGTACAGCAAGTACTCGTCAGATATTTCTGCAGATCTTCATTGTTGGAGCCTCCCAACACAGTTTTCTTCTCATCATATCAATTTGGGACGCATGTCCTGTTCTTGCTAATGTTACTGTGCCATGTTTTCTCCATTGACGACGACCGTCTTCACTGTGTTCCACAGTATATTTAATTCCTTGGATATTCTTTTGTATCCTTCATCTGACTCACACCTTGGCACAATGAGATCCCCCTGATGCTCTGTGGACTGTGGCTTGTGCAGGAAGGTGCTGTTTAAAAAAAATGTGTGGAAAATCCTACTAGAACAGCTGAGGTTTATTTGGGGTTAATCAGAGGCACTTTAGACGCTGACCGGTGTGTGGCGACTCCAATTCAACATGAGTTTGACTGTAATTGGTAGAATCCAAACACAGCCACATCCCCAGTGATAGGAGGGAGTACACACACACACACACACACACACACACACACACACACACACACATTCAACCTTCTTATCTCAGTTGTTTATTTCCACTTTCCTAGAAGATTTTAGATTGTTTTTCAATTACACTGTACAAGTTATAGGTCATATTAAAGATGGGAACAGTTGTATTTTTCTTTCTTTTATCTTTATGCCATTTTTTTACCTCACAAAAACATGGTATTTCAACAGGGGTTTGTATACTTTTTTATATGCACTGTAAAATGTAATTTTTTTTTTTTTTTTAGACAAGGGTTGAGATATCTCAGTTACAAAAGACAAATCACAATTATATTGCAGTGGAAAGTTACATTTGGTAAGCAGATATCAAGCTATGTTAAAAATGTATTTGTAAAAATATAAAAATTGGTTGGAAACACTAGTAACAGAAGCACACAGAGTTCCTGATGTGTGCACTCCAAGAATACATGCTTCTTACAGACAACCATTTTACAAACGTTAGACTGATGGTGGCTTATATCTTCAGCTGTGTTTTGTTCTGCATCGCAGACATGGTAGTAAATGGAGGATGCTGATTTGGATTTGTTGTGATCGACTCTCAAAGTTCTACATTACAACACATTTATTTAACTGAACATGGGTGAGAGCGCTCCTCCCAATGCCAGAAACATAAATAGATGTTTACCCTGAGCAGGGAAGAACATTTAGCTTCATGGGGCCTGTCACACAAACGCCATTTAGGCGCGTGGTTCACATGCAAATCGTGCGTGGTGGCGTGGTTCGTGTTTCATCAGCAACTGCAGCTCACACATTTCAGCGAAATGGCTTCAAGTTCAATATACCTTCAATAAAATCCTGCACGGGTCACAGGTACACTTTCTATTCTGACTAGCAACATGTAACAGAAGTAATGCAAAGGAGAGCACGGCTTAGGGATTAGAGAGACGACCATGAACCACATCGCCCCTGGCTCTGCCATCAATGCAGGTTACTTCTCATTCCTCTTCTTTTATCCCTGTCCTTGTTCATCTCTCTGTTAATATATATCTAGTGGAGGCATATATCAGAAATATGTCATATGTTTAACTAATACTAATACTAATGGAAAACGTCATTAGCCTCATACCAGCATTGCCTCAGTCATTTTAATGGTATTGAGCAAAAATAAAAAAAAAAAACACCATTTTTTAGAAATAGCATTTTATATATTTATTGGTAGTTTTTATTGATATGTTTTAATAGTACATTCAACCAGATGTCTAAACAAATATATGCAAAAAGAAATAGACCTATCATCAATTGTCTGACGATAAAACATTACTTGGGCATAAATGTGCCTCGACTTAGGCATTTTTATCTTGGATAAATGCAAAATCATACTTTGAAGCAAAAATGTTTTATTAAGTTTATACACACAGTTCATAATCCCATTAACTGACATTTCGTATCTAGGAAACTAAAGAAATAGTCAAAAAACAGGAATATGCAGCTGTGGTAGGAGAGAATAGTTATGAAAATATCTCAATTTGGCCAAACAGAAAAAAAATGTTTTTTTTACTTGTAATAATTAGTGTGCTGTGAGTTTATGTGTATTTCTGTTTCTGGTTTTGAAGAAAAAAGACAAAGTATAACATAAGCACTGTGTATTCACGTTTCCTTACTCAGACACTCATGTTGCAGGAGTGTGTGTCCTCCACGCAAACCTGGATCTAGACCCTGAGCCCTGGCTCTGACAGATCCATAAGGTCCACTTACAGAAGCAAGGGCTCCCATTTGTCCGTTTTCCCCCAGAACATGAATCAATGATGAGAGGACTCAGCCATGCGGGGGGTTGGGGGGGGGGGGGGGGGGGGGGTGCATCTACATCTTCTATAAACTGCAGCAGATGTGGGAGCACTTACAAACCCTGCCCGGCATAAAAACTAACAAGGGCACAGATGTTTCGTTTGGGGAAAAAAAAACAAAAAACATATGTTTATCTGGCTCTTTCCCTTACTCCACCATCTAGTTTTAATGGCAAATGTTTTTCAGGTCATCAGGTCGCACATTAAAACTTATATTTTAAAGATGATGTCTTGATTTTCAGTCATTTCACTCACCATGTTTCGAGTACCAAAATTACCATGTGCATTTATGCCTGAGTTATCAAGGTAAAAAGCACATAACCTACGTTGTTTTTTTTGTCTTTTCATTCCTATTTAGTTTCCATGCATAACAATCTGCTGATTCAAAAACAATTGATCTTCTCAGACGCCATGAAAAGGAGCGGTGAAAGCCTATATTTCATTATTTTGATATCGATCCCAGAAACACTGGGGATTTTCGGCTTGTGCACACGCCCCAGGCGAGGGATTCAGAGGGCAGCAGGAGCAGAGAGGAGAGCGCTGTCGGACTGAGACGTAATTAACATCTTAAACTTTTGATTTATCCCCTTACGTCCATTTAAATATCCGCATGTGAGTAAAATATGTATGAGTGGAGCGTTCTTACACTTTGTGGAACCGCTGGCTGAGGGGGACACCCAGCACTCCGCAGAGCCGCATTCTTACATTAACTTTGAAAGCTTAAGAAAGCTAGTATAATTTTAACGACCCCCTCCAGACATGTTTTAGGATGTGTATAAAATACTCTACTTTGAATAATAATTTGTGTCTGATGTAGTTTATTCCTCAAACATAATTTTAATCATCTTGTTAAAATCCTTAAAATGACATCTGCTCTGTCTCCCTCATTAAAAGAAAAAATAAAATGAAATTAAAAAAAAAAGAAATCCGGAATCTATAAATATGCAAAGTACATTTCATTTCCTACTGGACACATAATGTCTCCTACTTCGCCTTCAAGTCCGTTCTCAGACTTTGTGCACTGGAGGCTTCGGGGCTTCTACATCACATTTGTATAAGTTGAATATTGGAGCGTCAAATTGACAAACCGTGCTGGTGGGCACGTCCCTTCCACGGCGCCTCTCGGCAGATGAATGTGAAAACAGCCTCGCTGTGTCAAACCCTGCACGTACATCCTTCTGCAGAGTGAAGCTCAAACATTCAACTGCAGAGAGCATGCTTTTTGCCCATGTTTGGGGATTTTAAAAACTAAAACGCTTTGGGAATTGAACAGAACTTCGCCTGCACGGCAGCGTTTGCACTCTGCCCCGTCCACGAATCACACACATGCACGCACACTGACCGAGCCCCCAGGAGCAGCCATGGGCTTTGAAATCCAAATGTTCCATGATGGTATCGGGCAGCGCCACGCAGACTTATCTATATACTTGATGCACTGTACTTGCTTTCATGCCAACAAGTTAGCATTTGCCCACTATTGAGATACATTGCAGTTATGTAGGTGTAATTATGTATGTCTTTAGTGCCGTTTTAGAGTGTAACACCACCTAAAGCCATCTCCTGGGTCCTGGACGGAAAAGGGGTTACGCTTTGCAAACAAATGCGTGGTGAGGACAGGGAGTATGCAAGGTTTAGATATTAATATTCCAATCATGCATTTTCTTTTTTTTGCAATTAACACAGAGTTTAGGCGTTGCTAAAATTTCAATTTCCTCTAAAATAATTGCATGCTGCGAAGGTAATGCCAAGTGTAGCCTGTGGACATCCAAAGCAGTGATAACCGAAAAATGAATTATCAGAGGATATATTCTGTCTTTGATTAGCCTGCACAGTTTTACTTCACTTTATCATTTAGTGTTTTCCTGAAGTTTTGGCTACATGCATCTGTATTCAATATACGTTTGTATGTATGTATGTTTGTGAAATATACACACAAAAACAGAAAGCTATTTGCACAAGTGAAAGCTTTTGCTTGAGTGAAATGTATCAAATAATAACTCTGCAGAAAATGTGTTTACAGTGGCCACAGTGATTCACAGGAGCAGCATTGGCAAGAGGAAAGGCCCTTGAGTGTTGGTTTGGCCATACATATATTACAGGGTGTCTCCTTGATGAAGGCAAAGAGAAATATGACTGGACTAGATGTGGCTGTGCCCTCTGGCCTTGGGCCTGTTTATTAATATGCATTACCTTTTAATGTCTCATAGTAAATAATGTATTGGAATTGTGACAATATGCAACTTGGCCATTACCTGCAGGCTACCAGATTGATGGCAGAGGCCAGTGCAGGCCTTGGCCCCTTAATGACAATATTAAGCTATAAATTAAAGCTTGGATGCTAACTGTTAGAATTTATAATGTATTGAACACAGGGGGTGGTAGCAGCCCTATATGTGCAGCCTCTGTTACTAATGGGGTTGAAATGGTAACTAAAATGACCCACAATGATTGCTGCATTTTGCCTAGGACTTTATAAAATTCAGATTAATCTGAAGTGTTTTTTTTTTCTGGAACTGCAGTATTGCACTGTATATCAGACTTTGCTCAAAAGCAATTACCAGCATGACCAACGATGTCACAAGACCAATTTAATAATTTCCAATTACTGTTATACTGTATTTTGTTTGAATTTGAAATAACTTGCATTTGCTTGTGGTAAGAAACATGTCACCACTTTAAGATGCAGTAAAGGAAGTAAAACTAAGCGTGAAAAACTGCTAAATGCAAAGGCAATATGGAATGGTTAATGTGTTGAAATATCTGCCCTTCTGACTGAGCTGTCGAACCAGCAAGAAATATTTTAGATTACTCAAGTGAATACAAGACTTTCTGTTTGTACTTTGTCCTCTCACACTTGCAATCGCCGTGTGCACATACAGTTTTCCAATTAGATTATTAGAGATACTTCATAAGTGTAGTGATTATGTATTCCAAGATCCCAGGTTACTTTCAGAAATGATGGACAAAGCCATGAACATGATACTCAAGTTGCAATAAACCCGATGATTCGCTCATTTGTTGGCTTAAGTTCCCCATGAAAGCTTAAGCCGGAGTATCGAGAGAGCTTCCCTTCCTCTCCTTAAAGGCCAAGTTCAGTTCATGTGAGACCTGCTGCATAAACAGTTGCAGAGATTTCAATAATGAATTTGAAGATGTATTTTCCTTCCACCTCTGAAGACGCAACCTGATTCCGTACACAAATACATGCCATAGTCTTAGTTAAGCATTCATTTTACTTCTACGTGATCTTATTTTTTGTTGCATTGACTGCCAACGCCGAGTTCCACTTCACGCCCCCCCCCTGCAAAACTCATACTTGAATGCATGAGCGTGGGCGCGACACCACCCTGACCAAGTGTGGGCCGCCACTGGATGTTGTGTGGAATCATAAAATGCTAAAGACACAGTGATATGTGAGGGGAAAAGAGATCCTCTGATGTTTTTTTTTTTTCTTCTGATACGAAAAACCTGGAAACTGATCTCGGCGAGCGTGGAGGAAGGAAAAAAATTAAATGTGCTAGCCGTGTGTGGGCTGCCTTGTCTTCAGGCATTAAGCTTAAAAGTAGGAGATAGACAGTGAATATGTATGGATGTGTTCACACGGAGGGCACCGGGGCACGTTGGCAGGGGCTTGTGTGGCATCTGTTCTCGGTGTAATGAGTGTGCCCTGAGCAGAGAAAAGAAGGGAAGCTAGCGCCAACCATAAATGACGGAAAAATAAAAAATATAATAAAAAAAAAAAACAGCAGATACCATGTTTATTCATGCCATGTACCTAGTTTAATGTGCACTTGTTTCATTTCTGCTTAGCAAGAGTCCCTGCTGCGTTTTTTGTGTAGTTTCTGCTAGTTTCTCTCAGCAGAGACACAGTGAACTAGGCAGCTGGGTGGACGTCACTGCTTTGACAGAACTGGAGGTACATCCAGGTAAACAACTATGAAGCATTATCAGAATTAATGTTATTTATTAGACTAACAGCAACAGTCTGACATGGTTGCCAAGTCCATGTGCTGAAGCGAACTGATCAGGCATCAGGGTGGGCAATGGGTCGCGCTACCTCACAGCAAGAAGGTCGCAGGTTCAAGTTCATGAGCTGGAGGTTCTATATATTCTATACGGGGTATAGAAAACGACTAATTACTGAGCAGGGATCAATAACCAAACAGCTGTGATAGTTTGATGAATGTAGAAACCTGGTAGGAATTCATATGTATAATAAGAAGGGATTTGCATTCGTGCTCTGAATCTTCTCAACCTCCTTTAAACTAGACAAAGATTTATTAACATGCATCAATCAATAGCACTTCATAGCAGGCAATAAATCACACAAGCAACATTGTATACAGCAAAGCAAAATGATCGTGCGTGTGTGTGTGTGTGTGTGTGTGTGTGTGTATTAAGGACCTCAAAGATAGAAGAGCATGGATCAAGGTGTGTCGTGAAGTACCAAAATTGTGAAAGGGGAGGAGCCAATTGGGTGATGTAATCAGTAGAAGTGTAATAGTACAGTATTATTGTCATTTCTTTTTCCTCCACATCCGTATTTTTTTGATAACTAGCTTCAGTTCATAACCTCATATGTTGCCTAATCAGAAACTGATGCAAACATAATTATAATCACCTAACTGGCACAAGTGCGTATCTGAACAGGGAGCTAATACGGTGATAACGTCTCATATTATGTTATCTAAAGAGCGGCGCAACTTTCCGTAAACAATGGCATGTGGCACTTTTTATTATTTAAAAGTCTTTCATCAAGCTTCATTACCAGGACAGGCCATCACTTACACACGGCAATTTTCCACTTCATCGCTTATTTTTTATTGCCAGCAGACAAGCAGCATCCCAGCATTTACCTGAGATCCTTGTTAAACATTAGGTCACCCTTGGGCAAACTGACACAGGATAATTAAATGGGCGTAAAACCGGGCATCCACGGATTCATCATGGGAAACGATCGGGGGTTCAGAATGGACATACTATATAATATTTGAGACTCACTGGCCTTTGGCAAAACCATGTGACCCTTGTGTTTCAGTCGTGGGTTTAAATGCAGACCTGTGTAATTCCTCTCCCTCCTATCTGTCCCACTAATGCATCACCGCCTCAAGTCCACTTAACATCACTGATTCTGTGGTGCATAATGTTTTGAATAAATAAATTCTAGTTTTCAAGCATTTTGTTTATCCTAAAAGAATTTAAATGAACAATACATTTTAATTAAAAGAAAATGTATAATTTGCAGTGCAAATATTTCTATTAATTTTTTTTTATATATAATGTCAAGGGACTCTGCAGCTTATTAGCAGTTTATTCGCGTTTACTTCTCAATTTCCATTTTGCGTAGTGTTTTTGTGAATGCTTTCTGAGCCCTACTCAACAAGAGATCCCTTTTTACTTAATTAGGAATAAAATACTCCTCTTACAGCCAAAAAAAAAAAAAAATCATACAAAATATGTGTGAAAATATGTTCACAAAAGTCCATTTAAAAAAATGTCTGGATATGTTTGTTTGCACATTTTTTTTTAGATCATATGCCTCCAACAACCAGTCACGTTGCAGTTTACCTCCTGTGATAATTAGTGTATGAATTCTTGAGTTATGGCAAGGACGTGCACGCTAGGGCCTAGTTCCTACCAATATTTAGCCACCACCCTGCAGTCCCTGTCAATATGTCTGCCGTCCATCAGTGTCTAGTCAATGCTTATGGTACACACAGGGTTAAAAGCAGCCCTGGAGCACTGCTACGGACCTGTGTCCTTGACTTATGGTCAAAACCATGTATGGTCACAGTGGTGTTGACCTTTGATCTTTGCCCACCAAACTCTAATCTGTTCTCAGGATGCTCCTGAGATGTGGCTTCCAGGAGAAAGGGGACAGACGGACGGACAAGCGCCGGACACATAACGCTGTGGCCACGGCCGTCGCCAGAGCAGGGTCATAAAAATCTCTGGGCCGTGGTTCAAGATCCCTTCACTCGATCTAACGACTCACTCCTCTTCATATAACATCCCATTTGGCAAGCGGCGGAATTGGTAGTTTGATCACCCTCTTTAAAATTCACCCCTTGACCCCCTTTTCGACGTGCCGCGCGCCTCGCTGCGCCTTCTTCCTTGCGGACAGTTAAAGAGGTGCTGAGTCAGGCGGGCTTCGGAGGTGACAAATATTTCTCGACTGATGTTATACAGATGATTTACAAGCCCAGTTAAACAGGGGAGGTCTGCCAGGCAGCCACTGGATGGTGTGTGTGTGTGTGGTGTGTGTGCGTGCGTACAGTGGAAAAGCGCAATGAGGAGTAAACCTATATAAATCAGTTTGTTCCCATTTTTTCCCCCACTTTGAATTAACCGTCGCCATGTTTTTGAAGGCATACGACTGAGAAAACAATAGCGCCTTGCTGATGCAGAGATGATTAATCTGAATAAGGTTTTAGAAAGGAGCGTCCCTACCCCAAGGGAACGTTAAAAAAGATTATGTTAACAAGTTAAAAAATAATAGAACAGATGCAACCTACCCTGCAAATACAGTATACCCAACGTGTTTAATTTATAACACAGGGAATCCCTCAGATGATATGATCTGATGGTTCAGGTAATAAGGTAATATATCAAAACTGCATTATCTGACGCATGCCTAACAGCTGCTGTGTAAAACAAACAAACAAAAAGAAAAACATCTTTGGTAAATCAAGTGGTAAATGTGCTGTTATAAGCAGAATATCACATTTGAAACAATCCGGCCTGAACTCCAGATATTCCAGTATTCCCACTCAGGAGATTTCACGAGTCGGCGCCAACTTGTTTCACTGTGTTGGCTTCTGTAATAATATGTTAAAATATTTAGATTGTTAAACTAAATAAAAACAAACTCTTATAATGCATGTACAGTATATAATGCACTGAAATACAATATGTGGGCCTGGGATTCCTCAACAGGCATTTACGTGGGCTCTGCTACACGGTCACACAGTATATGGTTATTGAAATTCTGTTGAAGCCCATTTAGTCCAGTTTTCATCCAAACACAACACTAAAACCAGTAAACAACCCTTCACCGGCTGGACTTTGACGCTCATAGCCGCCCTCACTGTCCTCCACCCTCAATTCAAAGCTCTCATCATCCTCCTCTCATTGCTTTTAGCTTCATGCACAAAAAAGTAATGTTTCCAACCAAACATTGCATGCTTTGACAGCATTTTCTGAATTATTAATAAAAAGAATTGCAAATCCATCAAACATAGATGATAAAAGTCCTCCCTTATTACTGAGACTAACGCATTTCAGTATTACAAGATCTAACATGTAGAACTGTCAAAAATAGGGCCAATGAATATATATTAATCTTATATGTCAAACCTTTGTAAATATGATTAAGAATGTTTTATTTACAGAGGAATGTGCAGTCGCTGCAGTGTCGTTCTTTACTTGAACACATTAGATTAATGAAGAAGGGGAAAAAAAGTAAAGTCAAACTTTTTTGTCATTCCAACTCTACGCTCCAAAAGTGTACGCGGAATTGAAATTGCATTTGTCCCAAGGCCAATAAAAGTAATACATTAAAAACACAACCACAGACGGCATTTAGCTGACAGGATGAAAAAACGCACATATCGATATGACGGACACGTATCGAAAACGGCTACCAGAATGTAAATGAAGCCTATGAGAGGAACGTATGCGGCTCGCTGCTCCGTGTAACGAATATAAGCTAAATTGATTAAAGGCAGAAAATACACAGGCCGATGTTTACTACAAAAGGAGCACTCGTAGAATGTAATGTTGAGACGAGTGGATGTGGGCAGTAGCGTCAGCCTGACAGCCTGGGGAAAGAAGCTGTTGCACAAACTGTTTGTCCATGTGCGGGTGCTTCTGAATATCCTGCCAGATGGCAGAGGGACAAAAAGCATGTGTGAGGGGTGGGAGGGGTCTTCCGTAATGCTAGAGGCCCTCCTAACAGAACGAGCGTGGCAGGCGTCCAGAACGGAGGTGAGAGAGAGATTTCTCAGCTGTCTGCACAGCCCTCTGCAGGGCTTGGCGGTCAGCGGTGTGGTGCTACCGGTGCCAGGCGGTGCAGCAACTCGCGGGGGTGCTCTCAAAGGTTCCTTTTGAAAAAAGGGGGTGATGATGAGTGTGGGGGAAGACCACTGTAGGAAGCGTAGATGCTGCAATCTCTTGACCGCGGAGCTGGTGTCATTGGTCCAGCTCGATTGGTGCTCTATGATCTCTACACCAAGACAATTTGATGCACTTTACCCTTTTCCACTGTGGAGCCATTGATGCGCTGCGGGGTCAACTCTTCCACCCTCCCCCCACCCTGAAGGATGATTCATTGTCGGCCAATTTGCGGTATGCAAACTGAAGCAGGTCCAGTGAGGTTCATTAAGTGGGGATGAGTGCTGCAGGGCGGTGGTCATTAAGGTCCGACAGTGTGGCCTTTTTCGACAGTGGATAGATGGAGGTGGTTTTTGAAGTGCTGTGTAACAACTGTGTGGCTCAGTGAGGTGTTAAAAATGTTTGTCATGACCTCGGCTAGTTGGACTCCACAGCCTCTGAGGACATACCCTAGTGCATTATCTAGTCCAGCAGCCCTACGTGGGTTGACTCCAGAAAGCATCTTTCTCACACTTGTTGGAGACAGACAGAGAACCTGGTCTTCTGGTGGAAGGGCTGGGTGCTGGTTTGGATTTCATGCATGGAAGTTGTTGCATGCAAGGTCACAAGCACGCTGAAGGGGCCTGCACTCCATGATGGCCTCTATGCCCTGCCACATGCACGATGTGCCCCTTTGTGCTGGTGAAATGGTTATTGATTTATTTTGGGGGGTAACGTCTCTCTTAGCCAGCTTAATGCCACAGGACAGATTGTATCATGCCACCTTCAGCATTGCTTCATCACCTTTAAAAGCAATGAAAGCAATGTTCTGGGATTTCAGCAGCTTGTAGACTTTAACTGTGATGCTTGGCTTTAGGTTGTGATGGTGACCGTCATATCATCCAAAAATATGTACTGTTAAGTAGGACTGTAAGAAGCAGAGGGTCAGAAAATAGAGGTTGCATAGTTTTGAACTGTTTAATCAATGGATTGATGATCAGTCAAAATTGCTGGTATTGGTTAAAGGTTAAGCGGTTAAACATGAACATCTCTCGTTGCGGCATCTTCCCTAATGTCTGTAGGGTTACCATTCCGAAGATGCTCCAATCAGTGCACCCGGTACTCCTGCAGAGTTGAAGTGGCTCCCTGTGGCCAGGCTCTGATTTGTTTTGTGTCTGGTTGTGCTCTTTCTCATCAGTGGTTCATATGCTCAAATAAGCATAACTGAGATTTAACCAGTAGGATAGATGGAAGTGGGGATGGCATGGTACAGATTGATTCAGTCTTCCATTGGGTGGGATGTACACGGCCACACAGACCTCTGGCCAACTATGCCAAGCTATGCAGGTCCAACCTATCACCACCAGGTGGCCCTATATGAGTACCTGCTTGAAGGGCCATTTACAGCCATGTCAAGCAACAGAAAATTCAAAGGACCTACAAGATCAGAATTTCTTCTGAATCAATATCAAAATGTAATCAAATGTTCATGGTATCATTTCCCACATTCGCTGAAACTTTGACAAAAATTCTCCACAAACTTATTGAGTTATCCTGCAAAACAGACTTACAAACTTAGGCTATTAGGCAGAGGTAATACATTTTTTTTTTTAATTTATTTTATTTTTCTAATAGAGTTTTAAGTGCTTGTTAAACTAGCCTGGCCTTTATACTTTAGAGGTGTCAGACTCAGTTCAGTTCATGGGCTACAATCAGCACAATATAATCTCAAGTGGGCTGAACGAGTAATAATAAATGTATAAAATAACTAAACATGTCTCCTCCTTTTTATGTAAAGGAATTCATTATAAGTACTTAAATATTATTTTATTTACATGAATAATTAACCTTCAATTTACAAAACAGAAGAGAAAAAAAAAGTGGAGCCTTCAGCTGGCCGGGTCTGGCCCCTGAGCCACATGTTTGACACCCCTGCTCTATACAAGCTGCAGCAGTAACTGCAAAACCGTATTCTAATATATGTTAAGTAATTCAACAATTCAGATCAGAATTTTGCCCGAGGGAAACTTTAAGGTTTCAAGAGAGAAAAAAAAAGGAAAATATTTCCCCACAAGCAACACCTGTCCAATTAATTTCATTTGGCAATAGGTCTACGGGTCAGCTGTTGAAAATACGAGTTTTATGACAATATAGAAAATAAAAGTTTTTGTTGTGCTAGAGGAGGAAGGTGCCACAGCATTAGAGAAGCTTAGACCTCAAGGGGTCCCCGTCGACCTCAGCTTTATTTAGACCTATTGGCGGATTTCCCGAAGCTTCTGCATAGTTGATATAAGGCCAGACTATATGCTGTGACAACTCCTTATTAACTTCTAGTGTGTTAGTCATTTTCTCCCTCCCCTTCCCCGGTCTCTCTTTTCTCCTCTGTTCACTCTTCTATCCTGTCCGACTGTATGTGGAGGGGCGTTTTGGGAGAGTGTTATGGGAGAGGACATAAATCCGGAGTCCCGCTCCAGGCAAGGTCTTCATCATAAGCTCATTTCTCATCACTTTACATACAGTCAGCAGTCTCCACTTCATAAATACACAGGGTGTTAGTGAATGTGGCTAAAGAGAATGCTCAGTACAGGTATGGGGGCTTCAAAGGCAAACCATAATGCCCAAAGTTCTCGAAATGATTCATTGCACACTAGCGTAATCTGACACTTCTATCCATTCCTGGATATTCAAGGCCTCGGTAGCAACACTCCTGCTGCACAATTGTGCTTAGTAAGGCACAACAAAAAGACAAGTATAGGATATGACACCTAGTTTTCTGACAGAAAATGGCGGCATGCAACAGCTCAATCTGCAGTCCTAAAAACACAACTCGCCTTTTGATTTAAATCTTATGCTAAGACAACATACATTTAATAACATTATATTCCATTTCTGTCAAGTCTGTTCTGCTCGATGCTCCTGAATGCTGCTAGATCATACACACACTGGACCTAAAGAGAAAGGGTTAATGGGCAGAGTAGGCATATGTAAGTAGTAGATATACTGCTAAAAACACTGTTCAGAGGGATGACCACAAAAATAGGGGGAGAGCGATGTGGATGAGGTTTTATGTGTTCGTTTTTTAGCTTTATGGAGGCTACAAAGAATAAATCTTACTGTGCCAACACACTGAACTAAGATTGTGAACATGTTAGGATTTTTTTTCCAGTTTATCATCATTATGTAAGCATTGTCACTGTGGCCATGTGAGCATGCTGACATTAGCATTTAGCTCAAAGCTCCGCTGTGCCTACGTACAGCCTCACAGTGCTGCTAGCATGGCTCGGGGCTCTTAGTTTTGTTTATGGCTGTTCCTCTGCCTGAGGGATTGTTTTAAGATTGTTATCTTAAATGGGAGTGAATCAGGCCCAGCGTTGCGAGCCCCCCGCGATATAGTTTGTTGCTATGAGGTGGAAAAGGCAAAAGACCTCAAATGGCTTTGACCTTTAACCCATGCCCAGGTTAAATAAAGCTGTTCTACAGTAACTTCAGCTCAGGAAGTGCCTGGAGCTGCTTCTGTTCTCTAACCTCAAATTCATGACAACTTGAACATGTTATCAGAAAGGACAAACGTTTTTTTGACACAGTGTGTTTTGAAAAATGATGCAATTGTGCCGCCCTGTTCGTCACAAAGGGACCCAAGGG
This sequence comes from Eupleurogrammus muticus, assembly GCA_036785175.1. Lineage (NCBI taxonomy): Eukaryota > Metazoa > Chordata > Actinopteri > Scombriformes > Trichiuridae > Eupleurogrammus > Eupleurogrammus muticus. The sequence continues at coordinate 16,393,293 of JAYKQN010000013.1, read as the reverse complement.
AATCCAGACGGGCTGGGAGTGAGAACAGGCTGACTAATCATGATAATCATGATAGAGAAAGATAAAGAGGAATAAAAAATATGGGGATTTTTTTTTTTGATGATTCTGCAATTCTTCACTTCTAATTAATTAATTATCCTGTCGAGAGAAATTGGAGGGTATTTAATACGTTCTCATTAGTTAATCTTAAGTTACAATGCACAGGCACAAAGGCCAATACCATAAGTCATTTTGAAATGAAACAAATGTTCAGAAACTTGGCTTTTGAGAGCATCTTCAGATGAACTTACATCACTGCCACCAAGAGCAATTTGTCATTTTCATGCAGCCACAGGAAATGTGATTTTTCCCATTTTCACAAGAGCAAAACAAGCTGTGTTTACTTAAAAAAAAAATGTGATGCAATAGAAAATATGGTTTCTACTTCTTCGATTCAAATGTCTGACTGTGTGAATATGCAAACTTTTTGCTTCACATTTGCATGCATGTGTGCTTCTGTACTCGTGCTATGCCATTACGATCATATACAACCATTACCATTCTGTAGTGATTAATGTCCCATGCCCCCATTCAGTAGATGGTATCCTGTAATAGCCTGTGTTGTAATTTAGCGCTCACACCCAGAGGCGGTAAACAGCCAAGAGCAGGTTTGAGTTTCACCTTAATAAAGTGACCAAAGCCATGGAGGGAAGCATACTGAAACATGCATGAATCTAATGCAATGGCACAACAAGATTTGAATTTTATAAGCCTGTTACAACACATGAAGATCCTTACTGCAGTGTGTGGGTTACAGATGGGAACCAAGTGAGTACCCAAATGTGCAGGAGAAACTATGGAGGCCACAAAAAGAAAAAAAAAAAAAAAAAAAAAGTGAATGGCCATTTATAGAGCCATGTTTTGCATTGTGTATACATCCTGGGCTTTTGTAGAAAAATGACAATGCAACATGGCGTACAGACCTATTCCCAATGTAGAAATGTCTCAATCTAAGGTAATAAAAACAACAATTCTTATTTGAATTATAGACTAATTGAAACATATATTATATATTATAACATTATATTCCATTTCTGCCATGTGTTTTGTTAATTATAATTATATAAAATGCAAGATGCTGCTGAATACCACAAAATCCAAAATATTTACTTGCAACTCTATTCCATATCGCCTTGACATTTTGATAGCAAGAACAGCCCTTACCGGTGAAGCATACACTACAATAGGCTTTGACATGTCAATTTGACAGGTGGAAAAAGTTGAAAAACAACTTTTCACAGTGTCAGGGTGACATCCAGTTCCCTCATTGTCTGCCTGTGGCGTGTGTGTGTGTGTTTGTAATCGTTCATGTCACAATAGGCAAGGTTTGCACATTACGCAGCCTGTTTTGTCCAAATTGGAACCATCGCCTCGTCGTTTATCATTATTTTTCCTAATTTGCATCCTCATGCCTGTGACATTCTCCAACTTTCAGGGCCCTGTGGCAGCCTGGTGGAGCACAGGTGTGCTCCATCCAATCCTCCCCTGCCAAGAAGCTTATAGCCAGAGGAGAGTGTTGGACTCTGCCCAGAGAGCCGGTGGCAGCCGAGCTGCACGTTTGGACAGTTTGACCCCTGTTGACTGTTTTCCTGTTGTTTTTGTGCTTTTTGTTGTAGATGGAGCTGCCAATTTTTTTGTTCTTCTCCCCTTGGGTTACTCCACTGCCTGCGCCCGAGGCCTTTTGTGGATGCAACACGGATGTAATCATGTCTTAAAATCACGACATCAATTTCACCAAATGAAATACCGCTCTGCAATATGCTTGTTGAACAAACTAAAAAAAAGGAAATCTAACCGTGGACAAAAAGTGCAAAAAAATGTGCGTTCGTTTAGATTTATTGCACAAAGCTCAGAGCTTATTTTCTATTAAGTCAAGTCAATTTTATTTATATAACCCAAAATCACAAAGCACAGATTCGCCTGAATGGGCTTCACAGTACAACAACCACATCCGTTAACATCCTTTATCCTTAGACCCACACATAACACAAGGAAAGGATGGGTGTGCATTCATTTAGTATTCATGTTATTTATCTTTCACTTTTTTATGATTTCACGTCTGCAGTAATAGGGGGATTTCTCCTGTGGGCTGCAATAATGTTGTCACTCATGGAAAGATACAGTAAAAGTACCTTTTCCTCAGCGCCGCCCTTCATTTTCTCACTGTTGCGTTTAATCCAATTATCACTTTAATTTGAAGGTAATTAAGACAGCCGCTGGGACCTGCTCGTCTCAACAAGTTCCAGCTTCATCGTGGACTGTTTTTTTGTGTACTTAATGTGTAATTGTACTGCAACCTGGATATTATTCGCCCCCTGTGGCAAACCCTATTGTTTGCTGCCGTTACCCGATGTACGTAGCCTCTCGCTGCTGCTGGTTTTTAATGATTTGCCACTGCACGATTTCTGTATGTGGTGAAGTATTTGCTGGCATCTGCTCAAGTGATGTAACCAATGATGAATTTCCCTTTCTGGGAATTGATAGAAAAATTGTCACTGATGGGAAATAAGGAGCCAGATGGCGTTCACGTTGACTTGTTTACTAATCGAGAGCGTGGATTAAATGAAACGTTATTCTTTGTTGTGCCGCACAAACGAAAGTCGAGATGGTCAAGGCAGAAATTCAGTCGCTTCCTTTCTGCTCCAGATCCATCCTTGAAAAGATTGTTTGGCCTCATCATCGAATTTAACATGCAAATCAAATTAACCTTGTGCAGACGGCAACACAATAAGGAAAATCTCGATAGAAAAGCTCAAGAGCAGATTTGAAAACAAAAGCAACAACAATAAAAACAAATAGCTATTAAGCTAATTATATCCCCCATTGGAACGCCCTATGAAAGCTGCAGTCCTAAAAACTGTGCAGGGAGGATCACATGTTTAATGAATGCTGAATGCTGGAGTGAAGAGTTCACACCCATCTTCATAAAGACAAATCCGTCTGAGCACCGGAGGAAATTACTCTGCATTTTTATCACCGAGCACTGTGTCCTAAGCAGAAGTCTGGTTGGATCCTTTCCAAATGCTACAGCAGCTGACCACATTTCCCCACACACACGTTAATTGACATGCAAATCAAAATAAAAGCCACAATTCATGCGCGCTTTGTTCCCCCCCCCCAAAAAAAAAGCCTTTGCTTCAGTCAGGCTTTAGGGATTACTTTTGATGTAATTAAATCAATATATGGAAATAGCATATTGCCTGTCAAAATAGGAGATAAACACACAGACTTAATCATTTTATTTGTATAGCGCTTTTCACGCCAGGAGCACAAAACGCTTGTCATAGTCGAAAACAAACAATTACAAAACAGGAGAGAGGCGGAAAAAAAAAAAGAGCCGGAAAAGGGAAAGGAAAGGTTAAACGAAACTTTAAATAAGGTGGTTGCACAGCAGAGCTGTAATTACGTGAACAAATGTTTTCAGGCGGGAAAAAAAAGGAAGTCTGTGAAAATGTGTCTTAAAATCGGGATTTTAAAAGTCGAATCATGTCGGCGGATGGACCGCTAACTGCCAGGCCGCTCCAAAGCTGATGTGCCAGTGCGGCGTAACCTTTGACCCGCGCTCCGCAACAGCAGATCTGAGACACCCCTACAGACGGAAGAATTAAGAGTTCACTCGGGGGGTTTCTGGCGCCAGGCCATGATACCTTGTAGGTCATGAGAACGATTTTAAAATGGATTCTGAGAGACGTCTGTAGCCGGGGAAAAAAAAAACAGATTAAAAAAAAAATTGGGCTGATGCGAGAATTACATTTGTTCTTCAGCCTGGGGTCTGAGCGGTAGAGTGTACATTTTCACTACTAATTGTTTGGTTGGTTCCATATAACTAATTAAATTGAGTCTAATTTATTTAAAAAAGGAATGAATAAATAAATACAAAAAAAATCAATCAAGGAAGAAGACACGATCACTGACGCTGCACATTCCTGACCGCATCACTGTCACGCTCAACGGACAATAAAGAAACACCCCCTTGGGTATTACACGATAGACATACCTGTTTAATAAAAGCATTGGAATAAATTATCATACATCTGCAGTGCTGCTTGCTCAGCAGCACTGCAGATCAAATAAAGGCCTGATCTGTTGAGTTTTTGAAACAACAAATGCCTGTGCTATTTTTTTTGGTAATTTATGGTACTTTAATTGTCCATGGAAATACCTAATTTGCACTTTTTAAATTATTTGGAAAAAAAGGCAGAACAAGATGGAAAACTACTTCTGTAACTCGAATGAAATTGCACCCTAGCAACATCATAAAAGCAGACTGTGGAAGGTCACCTGACCACAGTGACTGTAAAAGGCAGACACAGAATGTCGATAGGAGGGCAGACACAGGCCGACCTGGCCGTGCTGGCGTGCCGGAGACTGAATGACACTAACAGAAAGTTCAGAAAAAGAAAAAATTGAGCGGAAATTCTAAAGTCTGGCATAAAGAAAGAAAGGAGTGGGGTGGGGTGGGGATAAAGAATGTGCAGTGTCGGTGGCTCAAATGTCACTTCCTGCCACGACAAAAGAGACCAGCAGCAGGACATATAGACGGATGGCTGGCAGGCTCTGAGGAGCAAGGGTCAAAAAAACAGAAAGGCCACCATGCAGTCAGAGTAGAGTGGCGACAGCATCCCCAGTTATTATAGTTATACTTCTATCACTCTGGTGCTTCTTTTCTCCTCCTTTGTCGAGGAAATATCATGTTTTAGCTGCAAGTGCATGTATGTTAGGGCTGTCATCGAATATTTGAAATTCAAATATCTATTTGAATAGTTTTAAAATCTGAAATTCGAATGTGAAAATTGATGTTCAGATGTTTAAAAAAAAAAAACAGTCCTGTAAAACCGCGACTTATCGACCAGGCTAAAGTTATAAGCACGAGATACCTCAACACAGATTTGACCAGTCACTAGATACTGTGTCTTTTTGTAGGAATTTGTCCTGTTATTGACATAATGCAGGTTATTCACAAAATGCACAATCAGATGTTCCAAAAGTTTGAATATCATTCTTTTTTTTTTTTGAGAGGATTCGCCGACCCAAACCGTTCACATAAAAGTCATCCCGCCGGCGGTTATAGTCGACCGAGAGTCGCTGAAGGCTCTCATTTTTTTAAAGTTCCCTTATAACCCATCGCGCCCGGAAAAAGATTACAACATGTAAATTGCTCCACAAACGTTACGCATTGCCCCTTTTAAGATTAATATTTTATAAGGTGATTCAGAAATATAAGGAACCTTGATACCCTCGAAGCTCGCCTCGTGAGTTATTGCCTGCATTACAGAAAACCTGTAATTTCAGGCCTTTTTTCCCCCCTCTTTTCCTGCACCTACATCACAGACTTTAATGATCTCAATAAAACCAAATAACTGAACACTTCTCTGCTCAGACGAAACCCCCGATATCTCCCCTCATATCTGTTCTGCTCCCTTTTCCTAAAACATGATGAAGCCAGCAATAGGTTTTATACAGATTCCATGTTATGTCTTTTCTGTGCATGAATGTGCTACATAGAAATAAGTGGAGTTAAAAGAACAAAAATAGGAAAAAAAAAAAAAAACAATTATTAGAATCTGCCAAGAATGAGGGCAGAGTGTTTGTGTGGGCTGACGTGTCCAGACCACCTGTGTGTGTGTGTGTGTGTGTGTGTGTGTGTGTGTGTGTGCGTGCCCACGGCATCTAGGACCAGTCTGTAGGTAGATTAAACCAAAAAAAAAAAAAAAAAATAGTGAATTATTGATGCAGGTAGGAACAAATGGAGTGTGTGGTGCAGTCAGAGTTAATGTAGCCTGCAGACTACTAAATTCCCCGCCTGTGGAATTCTTAATTATGGACACAAACCGCCAGACAAGTCCATTAATGCCAAATTGATCCATAACCTCATGGAAAGCTTACTCCCCAACAGGCCCAGTAGAATTAACCAGACACACACACAAAAAATGTAGGCACAGACCAGTATACTTATGCATACTCCGCACTTTGCCTTATTTTGGGAAGAGTTTAGCAACCTGAGTGAGAATAATGTTCCTCATGTCTCCATGTCAATGCAAAGATAGTCAAATATTCAAAGCCTTTCCTTCATTGTACCAGTCAGTCGTTATTTGCATGCTGCGCTCCATGGCCCTGCATGACCCTATTGTCACATGGAGGACTATCAGTGCCCCCCCCCGTGAGGAAGCTGCAGCCAGGTCCTCTTTAACATGCTCGGCGGGTCGCCGGTGGAGCGAGGCGTGGGTTTGACGTGACGAGTGGGCACAATGGGCGTTAAAGCGTTCTCCAGAAGCGACTCTCGCTTTTACAGCCGAAGTACATTTGCACCATTTTAAATTGGCCGTTAACCGTCTCCTTCTGGTACAACATCCTCCCTCTTCGTCTCCCCCATCTCTTTCAATTATCCCGCTGAACAAATATTGAAGGTATTAGAGGGGAAAGGAGGTGTCGGCTGGCAGGAAGGAGCCGAGTGAGTTACAGCCGGCACCTTCCGGAGCACACAGCAGCAGAGCTGTTACTAAAGGCACATTTACGGGTACTGCGGCGTGTCCGCTGCTGGTGGTGCGGGGGGTCTTTGCGGCGGGCGCGGGGTTTTCCATAAGCGAAGATGGAGAAAAAAAAAAAAAAAAAGGAACTCAGAGCAGCTTTCTGTAAATGCTGCAGGACACCAGACACAACCACAATAACCATGAATTCGGCCATGCTGCGTGTGTCATAGGTGTGTGTGTGTGTGTGTGTGTGTGTGTGGGGCAGCATTTTAGTACAAATAACACACACTCTCACGCGTTGGGCACTGGGGGATTTGTTTGGATGCCACGACGTATAGTGACAACTTTGAAATGTTCAACTATACGTCAGCAGTGGCCTCCAATTATAAACAACTCCTTTTATCTAATACGTCATTTGTCCTTCTTTCTGAATCAGTGGCATGCACAGATTTTTTTTTTTTTGATGTAGAGGCAAAAAGAAAAAAAGGTCACCAACAGTGTATTTCATTTATATTACATATGAATTGTATGTTATTTAAAGTTAACTTAGTATGAACTACTCGAGGTCGTTTGTAGTTTTTACCACCCAGGAGGACACTTCAGTGCACATTTAAGAAAAGATAAGATAAGATAAGACTTTATTTAGACATTTAAAATGCCTCATGAGGGTGCATTTAAATATTTAAAAGGGCACTTTATGTTTAGACATTTAAAAATGGAGCACTTTTCTAATAAATTATATGAGGAAGGGGCAACTGCCCCTTTTGCCACCCCCCGTGGTCATTCTTGTCATCAGAAATAGTAGTTTCATTAAATAAACCCAACAATAGAATGTTTTTTTTTTTTCAATACTGCTTGTTTAAAACTCGACTTGACTCTTGGAAGGCTCTCTATAAATTCTAAGTTATGATTATTATGTTTATTTTCTTCCTCCTGCTGTCCCTCATCTTTTTTGATTGTATTGTTTGAACACAGGACATGTCTTCATGCACACTGACTTTACAAGGAATGTTAAACTTTATTGCACCCGTCATTTAACCTGCAAAAAAAGATATATATATATATTAATAAAACACCATCGTCCTTCCAGGACACTTGAGGCAACTGTGTGGCGACGGGGTCAGATCACAGTCAAAATGCTTTGCTTTTTCCTCTGACGAGACGTAACTGCAGCTTTAACATTCACCATTACGATTATTGCGTAATCAGTGTCGTATTAATGTTGTATCCGTGAACAATGAGCGAAATAGATTTTCATGAAATTTCATAGACTGAATAATTGTCACATTCATGAATAATTTGCCGTGCATCCATGTGATCCTTTCCCTCTGTGGCGTACCGGGAGCAAAAACATCATCTGCTCAGTCAGTCGCGCATAAACACAGCCGCGCCGTTACTAGACACACACATGTCCGTGTTTCCCGACATGAACATGCAGAACAAACTACTACAGCCGAGGATTACGCAACGGTTTCGCTCTTGTGTCCTCCTGCCAAAAATAAAAGGGGGGGAATAAATAAAACAAATCACAAACATGAGAGGCCGTTGCTTCCCTATTGTCTCGTTTCGCCCATGAGCTGCTTCGTATGGGAGAGCGCACAGGTAAATTGCGAAATTAGCGGCTTATTGTTACCGTTAGCGGCGTTTTCCTCCGTAATTTCAGGGGATCACGGGGTGAAATGCTCGCTCAACAATGGCCTCATCAGGTGGATCAAATTTTCCCTCCGGCAGCGCGGGAGCTGAAAGGAGGCGGATGGCGGGGAGGGGACGGAGAGGCGGGTGGCGGCCGGGGGTGCGGGACGCTGCGTCCCCTCACGCAGCCGCTCTTCCTCGGCTGATTTAAAGCCGTATGTACAATCGGGAAATAAAGACGAGGCGCCACCAGCATCCTCCTGACGCGGCCGTTTTCACGGCCCGACGCGGGCTGAATAAGCGACACCGTGAAATCTGATTCGACTGCCCGTTGCTGAAAGCCAGGCAACCTTTCTTCCAGTTTCAGGATGACTCTGCAGTCTGCACAGCGGCACACTGGGCACTAAGAGTTTTTGCACAAAGTGATCACACAACTGCTTCCATCACTTTTGCATATCTGTGGAATCCTAGGAATTTCACCCTGTCCTGTCAGTAGGCTACAGAGTGGCTTCATGTGCATTTGAATGAATGAATGAATGAATGAATGAATGAACACTAACCATGACCAAAGAGAAGATGGTAGAAATATGATCCCATATTTTTTATAACCCAAAAATCCACCCTTAACACAACACCACAAATAGAGATTTTCATTTAATTACATATTTTTGCATAGTGTTAAATGGGGGTTTGGGGCATACCTGGATAGCATACTTTCCAGTATAGACTTCATTTGAGCTTCTACTCTCAGTGCTTTCACTGCCAAACAGGTGATCTGCACAACATTCCACATGCACCTTATTGGTGATGCAGCGGTCTGTCTGCCTGGTCACACTCCTTAATTAACCATCCACTCCTCAAAAGTACTTTATCCAGGTCAGGATGGAAATGCCAACAGCTCAGCCGAGACGGTCTCGAAAAACTTTCTCGCTCTGGGGAGCCTTCAAACACTCCGAGACAAGGCGAGTTATGTAATTTCCGCTACCATTTTATTATTTTATGACTCAAATGTGAGAAGGACTGATTGTCTGGAACACCCACCAATTTTAACAATAATACCGTTCCATTTACACCTTGGTGCTGGAAGAAAAAAATCAGAGGACGAACGTTTCATGAATCAGCCAGTTCTTCTGATTTTACTTTTTAGCCATTTTACTTTTTCCAAAGGAGGAGGAGAAAAAAGGCATAACCTGATCTATACGCCATGACGGCCATCATGGACCACCAATAACTGCAACACCAGTATGTTGAGCTGAAGTTTGTGCAGTGGGTTGTGTAGTTAGTGTGTTATGAAGTGAAATAAAGCAAAAAGGTGAAGCAAAGGGCAAGACATCAGGAGCGCAGGCCAGAAGGGAAGAAAGTGGCACACCGCGAAGCCTTCTGGCCTTCAGGAGAACTCTGGGCCCAGATCCAGTAGGAAGAGACCCGGAAAGCTGCCACAGCTGACAAGGGCGCAACCAGAACGAAAAGAAGAAACTATTTTGGTTGAGGCGTCTTTCACAGTCATAACACACTACCACAGAAAACATAAACTGAATTACTTCATATGCAACTTATAGGGAAAAGATGAAAAGTTGAGTCAACTCTTTCAACGCGATACAACCTGTTGTGCAAATTAAACAAAACTTTTCAAGATTTTTTCTAAGTTTGATAAACTCTGAATTCAGATTTTCTACTAATTTAGAGCTTCATACTGTAATAACTGAGCTTTTATTTGTGCTAACTCGAAAATTGCACTATGGGAAACATGACGGTGGGCACATTTTCAAAAATGTTGAAGTATTCCTTTGATATAATATCAACCAATCAGAAGACAACATGCAGTCCTATTTGAATGGGATTTGCCCAGAAAAGTCGGTGGCTTGGTTGGATTTGTCTATAAATGTTAAAAACATGTTGCTCGCTTTATCCACTAATTCAATTTCGATATAATTTAACCTTAAAATAAGTTTCATTGAAGGTTGTTTTTTTATAAATTACCTGTGTGGACTCGAGACTCGAGTGCACAATGACAACTATGAAAGCTGACCCTTGTATGGAACCAAACCAATATTAAAAAAAAAAAATTCCATTTTTTTTTTCCAGGCAGTGTAAGTACATGGATTGTGTCTGTGGCTGTGTATCACTGAACCGTCCTGACTGGTGGCGTTGTGGTGCTGATTTTGGACCGTGAGCAGGTGTCCTCACTTATTCTGGCTGATTAAACGCCCACTCAGTTGGAGCTATGCAGGGCACTCGGTAAGAATGATGAAGGAGTGACTTCCCTTGTCATTAACAGGTGCATAAACAAAGCAACCGCAGTGAGAGGGAAGTGTCAATCAAGAGGGGCCCACCATGATTAGTGAAAACAGTCATGTGGGTGGTCCCTGTGGGTTTAAGGGAGTAGGTTTTTTTGAAATAGCATTTGGGGGCCAATGGAAATAGAAGGCGACACCAGGGGTTAAAACAATTCCAAACAAGCATTTCATGCCTTTGCTGTTTTTTTTTCCTCCTTTCTCGTTTTGTTTTAATCATAATGCTGCCAATCAAGTTATCAATAACACCAGATTTGCCATCTGAAAATTATTTCTTACATGCCGACGCCTTTATTTCTATTGCGCTGCGCAATGTTACATATTAACCGACTGTATGAATTTATATGTGTCTATGACTCATCCTGGTTAAATAGCATAATCAAACATGAAGGATACAGCAGTGAAAATTACATTTATTTAACACCTGCTTAAAAAAAAAAAAAAAAAAAAAAAAGGCAATGCACTGTACATAACATGAATGTGCCTAATGAGGCCGAGATGCCGTTTCACACGTGCTCGCTACGACGCCCAGTGTGAACCACCGGGCTCCCGTTGTCGCTTTCATAAATCACGGTTCTCCGGGTTCTGGATTTAGGAGTCGAGCAGATTCTAAAATCCATTTTGATTTTCGCAGTGGCACGAGGTAATAAATCATTAGGCACACTCCCTTATGCATCCTCTTAAAGAGCAGTGAACACCGGCTCGTAAATCTCCCGTGACTCTGCTATCCTCCTCTCCTCGCTCTCGGATTTAAAAAAAAAAAAAAAACACAGAAAGAAAGAAAACACAACTCTACCCATTCCCCCATTCTCGCGTGATTACAGCCCGACGCTTTCAGCCTTGTTTGAGGAACATTTGTGTTACAATACAGAAGCGAGACCACAGACCACTGAAAAGCTTTTACTGACATCACACTGGGCTGCCCTCCTATATTACACTGATGCCTTTGAAAAGAGAGCTGCTGCATCCCATTGAAATATACACACAGACACAAAATACATTAAAATACTGCAGTAGGAGAATCGGTGAGAAAAGGGAAATGTATAGCTGCTCTACACAGTGACCGGTGCCCAGCAAAAATGCTGTTGAAAGTACAGGTACTGGCACCGGTAAATGGTAAAAGCACATTCATGCAAAGCAAAGTACCAATCTGCTCATCAGGGGGAATGTAGTGTTGTCCATCCCAAACATTTTACACATGTTTTCTAATGCTATTTTGTCATTTGCTATATATATATATATATATATATATATATATATATATATATATATATATATAAATTGTGGTGATTAATAAACCTGTGCAATGGGCTTGCAGTCGGAAACACCAAACTGGTAAATGTATTACCGGATCTGAAAGTTGTCTGTGCCTTGGCTCTAATCAAAAAAAAAAAAAAAAAAAAAAAAAAAAAAAATTAATGGCCGCTGTCTGACTCCGTCAATAGTTCCGAGGCTTGTTCAGCCGTATACCATCTGCTGGACATTTTTTCTGGATGTGACTGTGCATAATGTTCTCCAGGCATCTTGGAGCATTAGTCGTGCATAAAAGGATGCTTCTCCCTTTTTTTTCTTTTTTTTTTCCCAGCGCCCCCTACAGTAAATCATCCATTGCCGGGATCCAGTCAGAAAATCTCATCAATGGCCACATTATTACCACAGTTCACCTTCAGAGGGGAAAATGTATTCAGAGATACGATATTTTGATGTTCAATTCACATTTCCATGTCAGGACTAAGTGTGGCAGCATCAAATTACATGTATTGCCAGACCTAATGTCAATGAGATGCATTGTATACACAGGGTGACGCCATATCCCTGTTGCTTCCTCAGTGAATTAACTGCTGGAAAAGGCCCACTGGACATGTATGTAGCCCTTCATATTAATACACTTTTAGTTTGGAGGAGTGTACCACCAAGTACAAGCTCTTAGCAGAGAGCCATTGAAAAGAATGGTCTACTTCATGAATGTAACATCACTATCTTTAAGTGCTATGTCAGTAAAATTCTGCTTCCCTTACTAATTGATATTATAATTCCATATATAAAAATATATTACCTTCATTTGATAATGATCTTGAATGTACATGATTTAAAATCTGCTTGCAATTTGACGATGACTATGACGTTCTATACATTTTCTATTAAGTTAATTGCGGTGGGGGGGCGGCAGGAAGCTGTAAGTGATATGCATCGGTTAAATGTACTTTTAAGTCCTCAGACGAAATTACGCTGCCAGAAAATCAACGAGAGCCGTAAAGTGTTATTGCGCCGCGCACGCTCAACCCGGGCCTCCTCCTCCTGGCGCCTCACTGATCTCACGGCGCCTTTCTTTTTTTTTCGTCCCCCTGATAGAGCAGTCATTACATGCACTTGCACCATCCTCCTATTTTTTTCTAACGTTCACATCCAAACTCAAAACCTATTTGTTATCTCCACTCTCTCCCTATGTGTGTGTGTGTGCATGTGTGTGTGTGTGCGTGTCGTACTCATTGCAGCAGCTTTTTATTGCACGTGCAATCTAAACTGTGCTGAATGGCCTTACTTGGGTTAACAATCGCTTACTTATACCATATCTAATTTCCAAAAGATGATATATGCTCACAACCTATTAAGTTCAAGTTATGACTTTATTCTGAAAAAAGGAAGCAGAGGTGGAATTCCTGGAACTTTTTCTTTTTTTTTTTTCCTTTTCCCCAGTCACTAGGCAACCACAATATCTGCTGTCAATCACTTAGAGGCATATTGTAGCTAATGAACTTTCTAATGTTCTTTACGTAACCGAAGATGAAGAATACAATCATCCTAATCCGTTTCAGCCCACCGCTGACAGCTGTTATATTTATCCTGATATGGTGCACTGGTGAAATGGATCAGGAGGAGTGCCAGCATCGCCGCCGTGTCTTTCCTGTTTTTCACTACCACCAGCCTAAGAACAAAAAAAGCCTGCCTCTGTCTTCATCTCATGTAACGGCACAGAAAAAAAGGTGCAGTGCCTGAAGGCATTCCTGTGCTGTTTGCTGTACATACATTTTAACCGTGGAGTGCTATCAGCTTTTTCTCTGGGAAAAAGGAAAAAAAAAATGCAAGGTGCACCGAGCGGATAAAAAAAAAAAAAAAAAAAATGAGATGCTCTGGGTGAATTTTCAATAAACGCTTTAGCCCGAGCGTACGCGTCCCCATTTTCCTGTACCACCAACACAATTATATTCAATTCCTTTGCCAAAAATATGCACTTCCTTAAGCGCATTAAAAAAAAAATAGTATTACTTAATAATGATTTTTTTTTTTACAAAATACAGCTTTGGTACCACGAGACAAACTAATTCTAATGGTTTATCAGAAATTACAGGAAGTAGGACATGTTTAGAATTTATTAAACCTTTTTTTGGACAATCCTTGTGTTTCAGTTTCATGAAAATACGCAGTATTTTGCTTGTTATATATCGACTCCCCTGATATCTACAGATGTGTTCCATAGATCTCCTTTTTCCTGTTGCTGGGAACGACCAATAAACTAATAGCAAATGATCTCAGCGTTCTTGAGGGCATGTAAGCCTAGTCCTCGCCTATTAAGGGCTTCGTATGTCAAGAAGAGGACCTTAAAATCAATTCAGGTTCATGAAGCCAATGAAGAGCAGCCCGCACCGGAATGATGTGCTCTCTCCTCTTAGTTCTGATTAATTGTGGAGCCGCAGAGAGCAGGTGATTCAGAAGAAAGAGGGAGAGACTCATCCTTGAGGGACAAGTTACATGTTGTAAATGCTCTAAAGCGCATAAATAACCATCAAACCGAGGAAGATGCTCTCGAGAGAGAAATGAGTGGTGACTGGTCTGCAGGATGTGACTTGGTGCAACAGGAAAAAACCAAGGTGCCGGAAACGGCAAGTACAGTCCTGTCAAGTTAAGCCAATACCATGTCGAGAAAAAGAAGGGCCTGAAAGACACTGATGTAGATGTCTCTGAACAGGTCTGACCTCAGCAAGTTAACACCTCCCCAGCTCGGCATGCGGAGAAGCACATCGCCGGAGTGGCGGCTCGTGATCTCGCTCTGGGAGCAGGAAGCGGAGTGCCCGCAAACCTTAATTATTCACAGCAGGGAAGCCATTGTCTGGCACTGAGGACAGAGACACAATAACTAATCAGTAGGTGTCAGTCTCCGCGGGTCCGGTGGGGTTTAGTACAGTGGCGTCTGATTTCTCCTCCAGGCCCCTTTTCCATGACAAATGCAACCTTCAGGGAAATGCTTGATGTTTGTTTTTTTTTTTTTTGGCTTTTGGGAGGAATTCATCATGGAAACATGACATTTACGGCACCTTTAACAAAATAGGTGTTCACTAACAAAGCGGTTTACGTCTTTCTGTGCGCTCGCAGCAGCAGTCGATGATTGAACAACAAAGTGTGACAAGGTGAAAAAACATAATGCACGTTTTCCGCATTAGGTGTAGCAATATTCTTTGACATAATGTCACAGCTTTTTTCTCTCCAGGTAAATGAATCTGACGCAACAGTTCCGTCGGAATTCCAGATCCGTGCTTGTGAATCCCGCTCGGGTCTGTTCGTGAATGCTGTTGCCGGGGCAGGTGTTGAAGTCATGAAAGGTGCCCACGACAACCGATAACATCCGTTTAATGCACAGATAACGTTCAAAGAGTCTGTCTGCTTATGAATGTATGGCGTGCGTGTTCAAAGGCCCGCCCGTATCCGATATGCCAACCGTTTTTGAAACGGCACATTGAAGCCTGGCGAGAGTCCAATCAGGGAGACTATCTTCACGATATTTCATTTTCTCTCCTTCTCTCTCTGCGTTCCCACTTTCAACTTAATCAGATGACTGAGGGTGTTCATGCTTTCACTTAAACCTATCATGTTTTTCCCTATTTTGTTGCTCTGTTCCTCTCACTGCTCATGCAAGCTATAATTTCTCCATCTCCACCCCACCCATTCAGACCCAGCATCCGTGAGTCCTGCACCACATCACCCATCCAGATCTCCACCTACTGCTGTCACCTCTTTACCACCACCGCTGGTTTTGAAACTATCTTTGGAAATTCCTTTTGCTTGCTAAAAACTTTTCCTATATGCTTTCAAGCATTTCTACTGTGTACACTAACCCAAAATAATTGCTTCATAGCAAGAAGGTCACAGATTTAAGAGTTGACTTTTCTGTGTGGAGTTTGCATGTCCTCCACACATCTCCATGTTCTTTTTCGGAGTTCTCTGGCTGCCTCCCACAGTCCATAAATTTTCTGAGGTTAATTGGAGACTCTGAATTGCCCATGGTACAATAAGGGTGTGTGAGTGATAGGTATGTGCCTGGGGTGTATCCCTGCCTCTCCCCCAAAGTACAGAATAAGAGGGAATACAATACTGATGGATGGTACGCCCACATTGTAAGTATCACTGTTCACATCACGTTACATGTTGTAGAAAGCCTTGACTAATGGTTATTTGATATGAATGTTGTATTAATATTATATTATTATTGTTTCACACTGCTGTATCAAACCAAAGTGGTCAAACATTGTTGCCTCTCATTGGCTTTCAAGCTGACTATCTCGCAACCCCACGCTTTGAAAGGCTTGTGCATGGTGTCAATCAATGCGAAACAACCTCGAACCCATAAATGTTGCATTATTTGAACATAGGAACCAACGGCTTCAAGCGCAGCGCTGCCGTAAATGACCCCCCGCAAGACAAGGATGCTGGAGTGAGGTGCTGGTTCATGTGCGTTCCGCACAGTAAGCACGTTGTATTGTGTTGTGTGTTCTCAAGTACTTGTTTGCTGGCACCGTGAATTGCTACATGACCTTCCTCTAGTGCAGGAAAGGGTCTAGTTTTATAGGCAAGGTAATGCTCAGCCTGTTGCTGCTAATAAAGCAAAAATACATCACAGAGGCATTGCACATGTAAGGACATTATGTTTTGTGTGCGTCTCTAAGACTTCATTTGTGGAAGAATTGAAACATTGAATGATACAGTGGGAGAACCATTCTGGCTTTTCACTCTTCTGTTCTATTAAAAAATAAAACTAAGAATAAGTTCATTGAAAACTCATTTCTAAACCTGTTCATCAACGTCTCTTTACCATCTTTTACTGTCAAGGCAGTTGGCCCTGAAAGGAGGACAACATGATTGGTAGCCTTAACCATTCATTGGATTAAAACGGAAAAAAAGAGAAAAAAAAAAAAAGTCAGACGATACCAGCTGAATACCAATAGCATTAATGTACTTAATTCTCCCCTTGTGAATGCTTAGATCTTGACTGGCATCATTCTGAGGTATAATTATCTAATTGATTCAAATACTTTGACATTTTTCTGCTTTACCCCCGATACTGAGCCTACATGATGGCTCACATTTAACCACCAGCCCCCGGCCGCTTCAGGCAAACGGCGTGAGTCATGTTGGTGAGCATTATGTTTGCAGTCCCATTTAATATAGTTCTTTCAAGCTTCATTTTAGTTATTATACAATGCAGAATTAAACCACAGAATCTGTTTATAGCCCTGTCCACACTACACAAACTGTGTCTATACAAATGAAAAAATAATAATATATATTCTAAATTAGACTACATCAAAGCAACTATTGTATATGAATGTAGCATTAAAAGAAGAACTTATATTATATGGTATACAATAAAATACCGTTATCTCTACATAGAAATTTTATATAGATCAGACATTTTTATAACCTATGCAAAATAAATGTAATATGCAAGTTATTGTGCAAAAACCATCCGTGTTATCTGGGTGTCCTGAGGAATCCTGTGACTATTTTTTCCTCTGTCTGAAAGGCTTTTTCATCTTTTTTTTCCATCCCGTTTATTCAGCAGCACTAGTGAGGAGGCTAGGATCGCAGCAGAATGACAGTGGCCTAAGAAACCTCAACATTTACCCACAAGTAATGAAAAAGTTATTTTTTTTTCCTCCGCTAGAGGAGTCCTCTTAAAACATTAAATACTTCATCAACGTGACTCCCCGTGACCCCGCAGCATCAATACTGTTGATATGCTTTAATGATCTGTATAATCAATGCCATATAGAAAATTAAACCGCTTATGTTTGGCTGATGTGTATCGATACCAACGATTGTTTGTTGGAGATGTCAGACGCCAGCATCTTTTTGACATTTCCAGAGGACTTCATTGGTTCGCCAATCAAACACAGAAAAGCTTTGTTTACATCCTATGACATCCTAGTGTCTTGTCTTATATATTTCTAGAGTAGCTGCAGAGGAAGTTGCCTTAACTACTGACTGAAATAAATATAACACATATTTGCATTGCTTATCATACAATTTCAACATTTTTTTTTATGATCCACAGGCATACGTCATTTTTACAGTCCTATCCTAGGAAAAAAAACAAAAACATTTGACCCCTACTATGTTCACTGTTCACTTGTTTACTAGTTATTACAACAGCATCCAACAACAAAAATAAAACACTTGCAAGTCAACAATGAAATATGACTTTAAGGGAGGATCTCTTGCCTTGAATTGTAAATCTGGAGCCCTGGTTTTGACCAACTTGGGATGCAGGTTGAGTGTCAATATAAAAGGGTCGTGACCTGCACGGATGATTTAGCCGGATCAGGGCTGGCCTCTCAGGTGTAATAGAGGTTAGAGGCCCGTGCATAACTCTCCTGTAAAGACAGCCGCAACGCCCCCTGGCCTTGACAGGGGTGGAATTTCTGTAGATGTTGACACATTCGATGGAAAAAGGATGGCGGATATGCTTTGTGTGTATGGGGGCGTTTAGAGTTATGTACGATGGGCAGAACCAACTTGGAAAAAGGCAGAAAAAAAAAAAACATTGGCGAGATTTTCCCATATGATGCATTCTTAACTCGAACTGTCACAAGATGAGTCCTGCCTGCAAAATCGTTCAAGGTCTAAGCAACAGAGAAACTGTATTCCATAGTTAGAGATCAAACATGTCATTAGAAAAGTGAAATGCTTCAAAGTTCTTAAGTGTTATATTCACTGGAAGAAAAATTCATTTTTGTTTTTGCCTCCCTTTGCAAGAGATAAAATAAAATGTATAAGAGTTTAACTTTATGTTAGTGTGCACTTATCTTTAGCCAATGTAATCCATCCACCTGACAGGTGTGGATTATTAAGATGCTGATGAAACAGCCTGATTATTGCATGGGTATAATAATAAATGAAAAGCAATTATAAAGTGTGCAGTTTTATCACACGACGTGACCGGCCTGCTGACGGCAGGAGCTGCTGCATGCGAGTCAAACGATCATTTCACCACCGTAAGATGCCTCAAAACTAGCTACCTGCACAGCTTATGAAACAGTTGGTTTACACAATTATGGAATTCCTGCACGAAACGTAAAAAAAAAAAAAAAAACATCTCAGGGAAGCTGATCTGCATGCTCCATCGGAAAACGACTTCAGTGAATGCATGCTCACCTTCCATGGTTATTTTCTTTGCAGATGAAACCATGTTTTTTCACTGCAGCGAGCAGATGGCAGCCAGTGTGGGTCAACGTTTCTGCAGAGGTCAAAGTGCCGGCGGGGGTTTGGTATGAGCAGGAATAAGCTACAGACGATGAACACGGGTGTATTTCCACACAACGAGATCCCGAGGCCCATTGTTGTGCAGCTATTAACGCACGGCTCCGCATCACAAGGATCTGTCCACGATTCCTGGAAGCTGAAAACATGCCAGCGATCATATGGCCTGCAGATGACCAGATGTCCCCGATTTTCAGGAACATTTAAAGATTACTTAAATTTATTGGCGACAACGCAATAACTGAAATCTTAACCAGTGAACACATCTTGTTTTTAGTACAATTAGTGCAATATTGAGTAGAATTATTCATTATTTCTAGTTTTTCTCCCCTGATTTGGGTTAATTTGGTCTTGTTTTGAGACAATTTCTTAAAATGAGATTCAAGTGACTCACATCAGGAGAAAAAGCTAAATTATCTGCCAGTCCAATAACATAATTCTATTCAATATTGGACTAATTTGTGATATTTGCACTTGTTAAGATGTTCTGTCTTGTTAAGCGAATATTGCACTGCAGAACTTCCATTTATTTTATTGAGGTAAATTATGATGGATTCTGATTATTTTTACTTGTGCTTTTGATGTAAAATATTTTTAGATTTCATCATTATAATGTAGGTGTAGTGCTCGTAGGCCGTCCACTGTTTGAAGCCTGTGTTGGCTCTGGTGTAACTATTAAAGCAGAAAGACAGGAATCATAGAGCTGGTACACATCTCAGTATTTGATTCCACTTCTGTCCAGAGAACATCTGAAGGGAGATTGTGGGGGAAAAAGCAGCAATTACTGGAGAAAACTTTCTCAAAACATCCAATTCTTTCTTCAACGTGGGCGTGAACTCCGTGCAAGCTTGGAGAAAGTGTACGAACTATTTAATCAACTTACTCAAAAGTTGAAAGGAAAACGCAATTGTAAGTATTTGTCAGGGTTTTTTTATTTCATAATGGGGACATTTGAGGACTTCGGACGCTCTGCTAAAAATGTCCCTGACCTGTAAAATCCATAATTCCAGGCCTAATAAAAATATTTTTTTTCCTCACAAACCCAAGGCTCGACTGTGCAATAATCACGCTGTTGAATCAGCATCTTGCTATGCAGCATCTGTCAGGTGGATGAATTGTCTTAGGAGAAAAAGTAGAAGTGCTTACTAAATGGATTTCAACAAATTTGAAAGAAGAGGGCAATTTTGTGTGCACAGAAAAAAAAAATCCTTAGATCTTTGTATTCCAACGTGTGAAAAATGAGAGCGAAAACAAAAGTGTTGCATTTATATTTTTTGGTTCTTTGCGATATGACAGCCGACCAATCTGTCTCCATTGGACAGAAGTGCTTTGCTCGCTCACCTGTGAATTCATCTTTGTTTTTTTTTTTTTGGAAGGCTTCACTTTTGTACCGCGCGAGAATCACCAAAGGCTCGGTGAAATGTGCCGTTCGTACAACGAGATTTAAATTCCAGCGTCATAACACGTTTACCTCACCGCATACTTCACTCGGCATCACCAGAGCTCGGGCCTGATCGGATTCAGCTACGACGTATTCCTCCATTTCTCTTGGCTAATTCGCTTACGTCTACGGCTCATCTTCCTCTGACCTTTCTCTGCTTTATTTTTCCTGCCTGTCTGCTTCCTTGTTCAGTTCAATTGAACAAAGCTTCGGGCAACGAAAAGCACAAATCAGCCTCGCCAGAGCATTTCTCCCACTTTCAAAGCTCCTGTCTGTTGTTACAGGTATAATCTGTTTCATTGTTGTTTCTTATAAAAAAACATCATGAAAACATCAACTCATTATGATGATTTTTGGAGATTTAAAATACACAGTAGGCTAAATAAAGAAGTTTGTTGTTTTTACACAGATCACTACTCAGCTATTACAGTCTCTCTATTTAATTTCATAAATGATAATCCAAACCAATATTCCAATTCAATAATAAGGCAAAACACAAGCAAACGTGACGACGTGAAAGAAAAGTCATCCACTGGGACCAGGAATGCCTGTACACAATTAAATGGTGAATCTATCCAGCAGCTTTTTAGATTTCCAACAGATCAACCAACCAAAAATGAATAAAAACTCATCTAAACAGATAGCATAGCATGACCAACACATAGGAAACAAAAGTGAATTTACCACACACGCCACGGTTCATATTTCTCATCCTACTCTTTTCCCTACTATGACCCTCCAGATGCTCCGTGCTTTTGTTAATGACCTGTGGATTCTGGAGCCTTTGAGCAGATCCCTGTGCATAAATGATCACCGCTACCAGGTCCTGGAGGTGTCTTTTTATTCATGTAGTGCTTAGAAGTTTTAATCATTCTTTGGTTCACCATGAAATACTGGTTGAAAGTTATATTTTGCACACTGGGATAAATTAAATCTCAATTTGGATTTCATGCTATAGTCTGGCATTTGCTTTGAAAGTAATCAGCATCAGAGAAGTGATCACCGCTGTCTTTGCTAAAGTAACTCCGGACTTCTACATTTATTTTCATTGTGAGGTCTTTGACTTCCAGTGGCTTGCTCTCTGTCTGCCGTATCAGTACAGAAAATAGCTTCTCCAGCTATAAAACTGACAGGCGACACTTTTTATGTTTTCCTCTCACGCGTACAGGTGTAGGGGCCTAACTTAATTCCCCGGTTGGAAATCTCCACACACACTCTCAGACGCGGCTTCGTCAAAGCTACAAGACAAGATCACATCATGATACACCGATGATTGCAATAATGAAACGCTATTCCCGCGAGGGCTTCGCTAGTTTTCAAATCTTCTCTTTTATGGCTGACAATTCCCGCCGATTCCCCCCCGAACACACCCCGCCACTCGCGGCCCGCAAATTGTGCTCACAGCTTTCTGTGCTGACGATGACTGAAAGAAAACACGGGTTACAAGGCAATTTATGGGAAACATACTTCCTGCCATGGTCCCCGGGGAACGCTTTTTTTCCTGTAAACAAACAGTTGGGTTTACATTTCTCACTGACACTCGTTTCAACAATTCACACTTCTAATATTGAGCCTAAAGTTATGCTCTTGGAAAATGACCTGCGACCTCTTAGAAATGAAGGCTTACATCCACAGTCCTTATTTATTGCAGAACTTTGTGTCACTATGAAGAGATTTTTTTTAATATATGTAGGACTTATTCCCATACACATAATGGCACTAGTGTTACGAAATTCTTAAAAAGCTGAGACTCATCCTTTAACTCTAGGCCAAACTAATATTTTTTTTTTTTTTTTTTAAACACATTTTCTCATGAATTTCATCAGCAAAAGTGAAAAGTGAAGAGCAAACTTCAACATTTTTTTTTTTCCTATAAACTTTTGTCAAACCCGTGTGCTATCATCTATGCCCAATTCATTTGTCTTAGAGGGACGTTTTTATCTTCGGTAATTTAATCCTGGAGTCAGTGGCTTGAATGCAGGCTGTCAATGTTCCATTATGCAGCAGATTTGTGTTTTTTTTTTGTTTTTTTTGGGATAGTTTTGCTCTGTTTTTACAGCCGAGTAGTGAGCGAGATTTGAAAGCTGTCAGACTTGGTCTCACAGGCTCCAGATCATTTCTAAGCTGAATAAGTAATAGGGGAGGAAACAAATCCAGCAGCAAGTATAGAAAGCCACCAGCGGCACGCAGCGGGGGGCCATGATGAATTGGAATCTAGTACAAGTACAGATGCCGCTTCCCACAATTTCACTAATATTACATCAATGAGCCGGCAGAAGTTTGTTAGCTGGGTATTTATTATTTAAACACACCGTAATCGTGGATAACGAGAATAGAGCGAATTGGGGAAAAGAAAAAAAATTAGCATTTTCCTTTTTCATTTTCATGTGTTAGAAACAGCCCCAATGCATTTGCTCTTATTGCTGCACTCGCATAAAGCAGAAGTCAAGGGTTGCGTTTGGCTGTGAAATAAAAGTTTGCTATTAAAAGCACATGCCCTGCCATATATGACTTATTTAAATAGTATTGAAGTTCTGAAAGTAAATCCCAACTTATTGAAAATACTATTTCGTATGGGCTAGTAGCTATTCTTTATCAGAGTGTACATGTGCGGCATGCCAAATCAGAGGAACATCAAATGGTTCGTGTAAGTATTTGATATACTGCATTTCACATTTCCATCACCATATCCAACAGATATATTATTGGATGGATTCAAAACACCCTCCGGTTATACTTAACATGTGAATTCCGTGCAGTCTGCCTCTTTCTCCCAGAGATGTGTTTGGAGTTTGTTTGGAACTTGCATCCAATTACAACTCAGATTGCTGGACAAGTTTGATAAAATAGAAAAAAAAAAGCAAAAGATTTCAGCTCTAAAAAAAGAAATCCTAATTTACTCCCTTAGACAAATCACACTTATTTCCCCTAAGTTATTCATTATAGCTGTAGGAACATTTAACCCCAGAACATATTCCACGTTTGGAGAACCGAAGGGTTTTCATGAGCAGTAGATTCGTACGTGTTTAAAATGTAGTTATCCAAGTTCTAGCTGGATAATGGCAAGGCAAGGCAAGGCAAGGCAAGTTTATTTGTAGAGCACAATTCATACACAGGGCAATTCAAAGTGCTTTACAGTTACACAAAATCACAAAAGGAGAGCAAAACATACATAAAATCAAAAAAGGAAAATCATAAAACATAGAATTCATCAATAATTTAAAAAAAGAGTGAAGAGTGTAGATAAGATACTTTCAGTTTTCATATGCACGGTTAAACAGAACTGTTTTCAGCCTGGTCTTAAACATTGTCAGCGTTGAGGCCTGTCTCACATTCTCTGGAAGACTGTTCCAGATTTTAGCTGCAGAAAACTGGAATGTAGCTTCACCATGTTTAGTCCTGACTCTGGGCACCTGCAGGAGACCAGTCCCTGAGGTTCTCAGGGTCCTAGATGGCTCGTATGGCTCTAACATGTCATAGATGTATTTTGGTGCTAGACCATGAAGAGACTTGTACACAAGTAAAGCTGTTTTAAAGTCTATTCTCTGAGTGACAGGAAGCCAGTGCAGAGACATGAGCACTGGACTAATATGGTCATATTTTCTGGTTCTAGTCAGGACTCGAGCTGCAGCGTTCTGAATGTTCTGTAGTTGTTTAACAGCTCGTTTAGAGAGACCAGTGAGCAGGCCATTGCAGTAGTCTAACCTGCTGGAGACAAATGCATGGATCAGTCTCTCCAAGTCTGGTTTAGACACTATATTTTTGATTTTGGCAATGTTTTTTAGATGGTAAAAGGCTGTTGATATTGTTGATTTTATGTGGCTGTGAAAGTTCAGGTCTGAGTCCATTAGCACCCCTAGATTTCTAACCTGTGTTTTTGGTTTTAGAGAACGAGACTGAAGGTGACTGATTACACGTTCTCTTTGCTTCAGTGGCCCAAAGACGATTATTTCAGTTTTTTCTGAGTTTAGCTGGAGAAAGTTGTTTTGCATCCACACAGTGATTTGTTCAATACAGCGACAGAGTGAATCCACAGGCCCATGTTCACCTGCTGTCAGAGACACATAGATCTGAGTGTCGTCTGCATAGTTGTGGTAAGACACATTGTTGCTGCGTATTAGTTGGCCTAACGGAAGCATGTACAAATTGAACAGGAGGGGCCCCAGGATCGAGCCCTGGGGAACACCACAGGTCACAGACATTTTGTCTGAAATGCAATTTCCAATTTCAACAAAGTAAGTTCTGTCCTCAAGATATAATGCCTGCATGCAGCAGTGTGTGTGTGTGTGTGTGTGTGTGCACGTGCAGAGGTGAGTGTGTGTTTGTTGGGAAGAGAGGTTAAGCACAGTGGCTCTATAATTGTAGCATTCAATTAACTTTGAGAAAAGTGGTTAGTCCCCTGTGTCAGTCAGAGCTCTGATTCTATTAGAGCAGGAGGGGGGCGTGTGGGGGGGTTAGGCAAAGCTCCAGCGGGGATAAGACACAAATTGAGGAGGAGTTAAAATAATTCATGAAATAACTCGGGGATGTTGGCCGCTGTCTGTTTCAATCATCGGCGCATGTGCGGCTGCAGAAGTAAGTGACTGCGGGGGGTCGGATTTGGCAAGTTTTCACATTCGGATTAGATTTTTATTATATGTGTTTGCAACTCAGCCAGATATCGATTTGGACCCACACACAATATAACATTATGATAATGTATATAATGACAATATGTAATTATAACTAATCTATAGTTATAGAGTATTAACCTTTCTGGAAGTGTTGTGGCCAAGTTGACCCAATTCAAAGTCCCCCCCACACACACACACACACACATGTTTATATTACACAATATTACACACCTGCTAATTATGTCAATTTGACCGAGCAGTGATAACGGAGTAAAGCTGAAACTGATATAACTCAGATAGGAAACATAATGTGATCACCTAATCTCTGCCAGAGACACACACACACACACACACACACACACACACACACACACACACACACACACACACACACCTATTTTTCAATGAAAAATAAGTAAACCATGATCTGTAAATGGTCAAAAACCTGATCTTTCGTAATTACTTCCTTCTAATGGTTAAACACACACCACTTTAATTTGACCTGGATATATTGTCCCATTACAAATCTATGGGAATAAATTACAGTGTGATCAGAATGTACTGCTGTGTTTTTTGAGAAATGAGTTTGAAGTCAAGCTGTGTGACTTTCAGAGTGTTTTATTAATAACGTACAATCCGTTGCACTAAATAAAGAGCCCCCCCCCCCCCCCCCCCCCATTTAAAGACATCGGACATTGGGCCTCATGCGTGAACGTCTTCTCATTCTTCTTTCATATTTATTCCTGCACAAGGCAATAAGTGAGACGTAGGGCAAATGCTATGTGTAACTCATAAAACATGCTCTGACAGCCACGTCTGTTCCTACCCACCTGAGTATGTTGATGAATTGGGTTTGATCTTGAATTGGATGTGCCTTCCAGGCAATTTGCAATTAGCTTAAGGAATTGTCCCAATAAATCTATATAAGGGCAGCAGACTTTAGCGTCACGTGTAAACCACAAATCAACAAGCTTCTGCTATTGGACAGGTAGCGTTATACTCTGGGGGGGGAAAGAAAAAAAAAAAAAAAAGACTAAATAATGGAAAGGTACAGATACTCTAATTACCTACTTTACCTACTTTCTACCTTACCTCTTTTTTTCCCTTGCAGAGGTTACAAAAATTTTACTGATTGAAGTTAAAGCAAGAAATGTACAGTGAAACAAATAAGAAACGGGTGGTGGCAGTGTGTGTGTGTGTGTGTGTGTGTGGCCTGCTAAGTGCACAAACATCATTGGAGAGAGGTTTTATTAACCGACATCCCACTGGACAGTGACCTAACATCACTTAAAGATGATTAATCTTCTCAAGGAATTTAATTAATTTGCTTGTGTTATATGAATCTCCAGTTAAAAGCAATTAAAACAATTAATCTATAGCCTAAAGTTATGTTCCCATTTTAAATCATCGGTATGTGAATAAATTAAACTAGTCATATTTTGTTGTGTTTCAGATGCATCTTATGAGGGGGAGGGGGGCTATATTGTGCAGAACACAGCGGGCCACGGCTTTTTGTCACAATACTTCTGATGTATATAAAGCCTTTCCACCTGCTGTGCCTCAGCGTAGCCTCCAGCCTTCCCTCTGTTCACCACCGAGCGAGTGCACGTCTTCTCTCTCGTTCTAAGTCGCCTCCTGCTGCAGGGTGAGAGGAAGTGGGTCGTACTCCGCAGTACGGCGGATAAACCCGGTCACCTACATCAAATTGGATTAGCGGTGAAAGGTAGTAATGCATACTATTAGAACACTTACCAGTAAGCCACACATTTCCAGCAGCACCTCCCCAACATTTTCATGATGTGATTCTCTGCATCATGTCGTATTCGGCTGTTTATTGAATGAAATTGTTTTCTACTCAGGATGGGGGGGGGCGACGCCTTGATGCACACATGAGAACAGTCAATTGCTCCAATGGTTCTAGGGAGTCCAATAATGGCAGAGCAATCCCATTTTACCCAAGCCTGCTGAGCTGCTTTTATATGAATGTACCGTGTACAAACACTGTGGATGGAACTTTGGGGCGTCTACAACTAACATTGGGCTGAGATATGCCAGACCTATCGCCAATCTCTCTCCCTCTCTGGAAGGTCCCAGTAGTGAAGGAGACTGATAGCAGCGAGCGCTTTACAGATGAGGTGGACTGGGATTACATCGTTTTGTCTCTGATCTAAATTGAGGCTCCAGAACGGCACACGGGCTTTGAAGCAGCTGCCTCGATAATCAAAACTGGCTCGCGAGCCACTCTCAGCAAAACTCCTGAGCAGTAGCACAGCTTCTTACTACTTCATACACTATGAAAGCTCACAAATTCTGACATGTGCTCTCTTAATTAATGATTGGACAAGTCCGCGAGTGTGGGTTTGCGCGCGTGCAAGCATATTGATCAAAAGTTCTGTTCAGGGTAAAACTAAACATCTCATCAATTATTAAATGAATCAATAACTGTTGAACATTTCTTCTGTTTTCATACAGTACATTGCGTTTTCATCATCTTTATTAATTTTTCACAGCACACAAAACACAAGTTGTCTTTTGTGCGTCTTGGCTAACAGAGGCGCCACTAAATTATGATCTTACCCAGGAACAAGCAGGAAGTACGCGAGTATTGATTAATGCCACAGACGTCACAATCGAAGATCAAATCTGTCCAAACATACGCTTCATGCATGAAGCCCAATAGTCCTAATCAGAGTGGACTGTGTTAATGACTGTTCACGTCAGTCAACTGACTTCAGTTGGTTTCATTTATTATTAAGCAGAAAGATCGATTGAGCATTCACGGGTTCTAACTTTTTAAACGTGAGTTTGCCAGGAGTTATCCAAGTCATTTTTCCAATTACTTTGACTATCTACAGACATAGGGGAGATATGTACTGTCAATGCAATGTAGATATAGTCAATCATAGTCAATGGTCAAATTGACTGTGCTGGAGTACAACAGAAGAAAACATGTTTCAGTGTTAAAATATTTTGTCTTACACTTCCACAACATCGGCTTTCATGGCCTAGACCTAGAACTACAAAAAAAGTCAAATGTTTGGACTTTGCAATAGTACTCTTCAAGATTTATGAACAGACCTTGATGTGGAAAAATTGATGTGGAAAAGTTTCTCTGAAACTAATTCCTGAATACACTCAACACAAAACCCCCTCAGTATTTCAGTTCAACTATATTATATTCACTTTATCCATAAAGAAAGCATGGGGAAAATTAATTTGTTTTAAGATTCATAACATATGACATGTAACATATGAAGTTTGTTTATCCAACTGTGACACCATGTGCCAATAAAGCTGATTCTGATTCTGACGCACCATAAAAGGTTCCAAATACATGAGAAATCAGAGGATCCCAAAGAGCCTGCAGATTCAGAAAGATTCGTCTGGTTTGGACAGTGAGAGCGTCACTGGCTTTGGGAGAGTGGACTCAACAGGTGTTGATCTTCCGCTTATGGCTATTACTAAACAATATCGGAAGGGATGAGACTGTCATGTGACAGCCAAAGGGAATCCAGCTACTCAGAGATATCTATCTGACAGCCATGACAGTGATCTCAAAGAAAGAAAAAGGGAAAACATTTGAAAGAGATTTCATTGTGTCAATCATAATGTCCCAGATTTATACCGATCGCATCTCCAGGCCAGTGAGACTTTTTGTGGACACACAATGAAACTTTTAAAAGAAAGCTTGGGCTTTTTTTTAGTGTCTCACCTGAATATCACAACGATGACAGGGAAGCAAAGACCAATGGCTGTTTCACCTTTTAGGATGTATCCGCTTTTTCTGTCTTATTTGTGAAAAATGGTATGCCCAAGTTTCCACATGTTATTCGAAAACCCTGGCTATTGGCAGATCAATTTGAATGGTCTCCTAATGGGAAATTCCCATTGGGTCGCACAGCCGTCCATTAAACCAAAGGCGGGCAACCATTTCTAATCAATCCTCTTTGGATTTGAAGCTGGCTATTTTCCCGACTCCATGCATCCCTTGGCTTTTGCATAGCGTCAATTAATGCAAAACAACTTTTAAATTGAATTGTTGCATAGTTTGCTCATAGAAACCAGAAGTGATGTGTATTATTGCCATAAATGAAACCTGCCACTCCTCCATACTGCTCAAATGTATTTTTCTCTTTGCACTCCTACTACATACTCCAGCTAATAAGCTAAAAAGGACGATTCTATATTATCCTCACCATTTGTGCTTTGTCCATATTTATACACTCTCACAGGATCTAGCCTGTGACTGGAGCCAAAGAATTAATTAATCTAATGAAGCCATTGCGTTCGCTAAAAGGTCAGATTATACACAACAAAGGAACATGAACGTTGATTTAAAACACACTTAGCACAGTGATTTAAAAAAAAAGTGGGGACATAATGAGGTTGTATAACACAGAGTGTGGATGATGGAGTAGGACAGGAAAGTTTGCTGGTTCTCCCGCTGTTGTCAATCTCCCAGCACTCAACTCACACTTCAGAAGGCAGAGATAAAAATAAATAATATTAAAAAAAAAAAAAAAAAAAAAGACACCCATCTTCATTCAGGGTTTGTCTGTTAATCATAGAACAGGAATTCAAATCAGTGGTGCTTATGATAAAAGCCCTCTTGAAAGGAAGGGCTACAACGTTGGAGTTTGCATACAAATAACACACACACACACACACACACACACACACACACACACACGGCTGTGAGGGTTGTGTTTTGAACTGATGTCTGCTTGGTGACAAGTTGAACTCTGAAGTTGCGTTTTCTAATTTTCGTTAAAAACTTTGGCATGCCAAAAAAAGCATGACTCTCCATGTCTGCACTCCCAACATGGAATCACTCAGGGCTCTGCTTTTTTTTTTTTTTTACCCACTTTGCTGTTGCATGAAACTCCACAGATTGTTGAAATCAATTCTCTTGCAGGGGAGTGGGTCCATATTTACCGTGATGTTTACAGATGAAGGGATGGAAAAAAAACGCCGCTTGACCAGACGTGTCTTCTTGAACCTATTCACACATTGCATGGGTAATGTTGGTTGTAGGCGGTGTCATCATAAACAGCGATGATTTGCACATGATGGGAATCCTGTCACCTTTTTCCAGGGAAGGGTTGCAATGGGAATAGGGCACATGCCAACTACAATTTGGGGTTTTGCAGAAATGCACAGAAACATTTCATCCAGTAGACTACCTAATATAGATTCATTCCACATATGTGGAGGTCAAAACATCATTTTTTTTTTTTTTTTACATGGAGGAGATGGTCTACTGCTTGTCATCCACAGAAAGGACTTAAGGGAACTTCAAACTTTCTGTGAGAAAACCGTCTGTTTGATCTTCACTAATGGTCTAAACACCACATAGCAGCCAAATACATAAAATGTTGATATTCCTGCCCTCAGGCTTCGCTTCATTGCAAACACCTAAGTGAAGAGAGGAATGTATGTGCGGTCTTCCTCTTCGGCACAATTTTACTTTTTTCTTTTGCTGTGCTCTTCAAATACTTTTTTTTAATTATATAAACATACCGCAGTGCTTTTCGGGCAATTAATAATTGAGACATGGCAAGGTTTGGATCCATCAAACACTTTACATGTCTCCCAAGGGTTCCACTCAAAAGACAATATCATTGCAGATGAACAGCATGGCTCCTAAATCATGTTCTCATAATGAATAGATAATAGAGGGCACAGGAATCAACCTTGTTTTTATTATATTCCTGAAGCTATTACAGCAAGGGTATATTGTTGGAACATAAAATGGACTGAAAGAAACAACGCTGTCAGTTTTGTCAAAAAAGACAGGGGGGGGAAAAGGAGTTTGCTGAAGCTGACAGGTCAATCAAATTGTGGGTAATAGTTCATTTTATCAGTGTTCGCATTCCTAGGGCGGTATCATGACCAGACACCTGCAACCCGGAGAAAATGCAAGCACAGTGAGAGGGCATGCAACTTCAAACGGGCCGGGGATTTGAGTCAAAGATTTCAATCGGCGCTGGCATTATCCCAGCCTGCAGGCATGGATCTGTGGAAGCGCTCTGTCCATCTAAGGACTCTGCAGCAAAAAGCTGGATGCGTCTCTGAGTCCGTAAGATGTACTGTCAGAAATATCATTCAAAGAGTACGCTCTTTTGACATGTATGAACTTCCGGATTTAAGATAAATTCCTTGGTAAGCTGTCGGCGGGATTTAGCTCCAATGTGATCCAATTAGTATACTGCAGTTATTTATTTTAAATTCTAGTAAAATGGGCCAAGATAGGGAGGAGATGCTGCTGAAGGTTGGTGTGAAGACACTGAACAACTTTCTTCACTAGAAAATTGTGCGGACAAAACCTAATTGTATGTAGGAAATGATTTACTCTTTTCTATTATGTAGCCACATTGTAATTTGTATTCTTTTTCTTGACCTTTAAGTGAATAGAAAATAGCTGTCTGCTGTTGCTGAGAATGGGGTTAATGAGTGTGCTGAGACTCTACCAAATAGTACAGTAGATTATGAACTAAAACAATGAGCCAAAAGTGGATAAAAGCAAAAAAAAAAAAAAAAAAAATTACATTAGGTTGCAATGCTGTCCATCAAACCTAAGGTGATCAAACTTTCATAGTTGGTCCCCAACCTCATGATTTGAAATTGGCACAGGCATTGACTCAGTGTGACTAAAAAGGCCTATGTCTCCCTACAGATAAAATCTGTGCACATGCCAGCTCTTAAGACGACAAGTGAGGTATGTGTTAACTACAGGAAGTATTTCCAGGGTGGTGTGTACTGCAGCATTAAATAGCCATTTCATTTAATGAAGCTGTAGCTACATTTACAGTTATCTCCTCCCCTTTACACTCGGTTTCTCACTCTAGTGTCAGCTGATGGTGGCGACAACTATATCAGTCGCACCGATCAGACGTCGCCTTGTGATCCGTAAGCCGAGCATGTCCGAGCTGTCAAATCTTACAAATCTGCCTCCTCTCCACTTGTAGCTGTCAGCTGTCATTTGGATGTATCGCGGTGACCCGCCTCGACCCTATTCACCTCCAATCATCACTCCTGGAAGCCTGTTGGCTTCACTCTTCCCATAATCATTCTGCATAATGATGAGTCAAATCACTACCGAGAATATATTTATCACTGTGCAAGTTTTAAAAAATTCCTTTACATAGTCTTTACATTATAAATAACAAAAATGTTTTCAATGCAGCCTTTAATTAGACCTCAAAACTTTTGAGAAGGTAGTTTGAAAAGTAAATATTAAAGTTAAAGTTAGGAAGCAGTGTAATTCAATTTCATTGTGAAGTAACTACTTAACATATCCACATACTTTTTCCACACAACACTACTTATAGAAATGTTTCCAATTCTATACACTAATGACCTCAAATTCAGATTTAATTCAGTGCGTTTTCCTACATATGAGAGTCTGTGACTTGAAACATAAACGTTCAATATGGAAGCTATAAGCCTGCAGTATCCACACAGAGACAGATACATTCTATTCATCACTTTAAAGAAAATAGAGGAAATGAAACCCACAGTCCAAGTCCCTTCAGTAAGTGATTTGAAATCAACAAATAACACTGTAGAATACTTTCTAATGATAATATGCAGTATATGTAATAATATATTCTGTATATTCCCACACGAAGTCTTGATGGTGGTTATTTTTACAAAGAAATAAAAAACGAAGCCAAACCTGTTTTTCTTTCCTGCAAGAAGTCACAGGGCTTCTTCAGAGGTTAGATCTCATTAATATCTGTTGTCTAACACACTGGTAAACAGCATTGTCATTTTGTTTTCAACTTATAACTTAAATGACTCATTTGTTTATTATTTTGGTTCCATATGTAGGTCAATTTATAACCGGTGGGACCGGTTAATGTAATATAAATAATACAATTATGTACGTCACCTTGTATTAAAAATCATTAATATGGAGAAACAGTTTATCTGTTGGAGGGACAGTGTTTTTGACCCCAGACAATTTGAGATGTTTACAAAAATAACAATAGTAGTTTTATATTCAGTGCTCAGCTCAGGGTTTCACTGAAGGAAAAGGTTTGCAGTTGAGTATATTACAAAGCATAAAAGTCTAAATTTTGGCATTTTTAGACGCAGCTCCAGTGAGGACTCAGTTGGGAAATGAGGAAAATGTGTGTGTGTGGGGGGGTATTCTGAAATCTAAATGCAAATTGGAAAATGTCCACTGCGCAAATATACATTAGCGGTGTTGGTTAGTTGGCAGGCGTGTGCACTAATTCGGTCGGTAGTATCCCGCGATGTGTGTTTAGCAAGCCTCCGAGGGCTGGCTGGAGCGTCCAGATAAGGACGGCTCGGCGTAGCACAGATGTAGACTCGCCCGGGCTTCGGCGTGTAGCGCATTGTGTAGTCGCTGGTTTAGTGTTGGTGTTCCTCCCTGCTCCACCTGCCACACCGTTATCTGAGGGGACCCAGGGTGCTCCTCAGGGGTGGGTCTCGGTAATGACAAACAATTACTTATCACGGTCCGGCAGTGGGAGCAAAAAAACCCTATGTTTCAAAGGGCTATTTCTTAGAGTAGGGTTGACTACAAAGAACAGCGGTTCATGTAGAGCCATATAAAGCACACACACACACACAAGCATGAAAACACTTTTAGATAATGAGGTCCCTTACAAATCAGAGCTTCAGAACCACATAACTGCAGATAACACCATGTTCCAAAACCATCAGCTGTCTCATCCTCTGAACCGCAACAGAAATATAAATATATGTGATGTATGGATATGTGCAGGTGAGCTATTCAGTCCTATCATGGGTGCTGGATCTGTAAGTATACGGTGCTACATCATATTGACTGATCCCTGTTGTTTCACACTGTGCTACATTGATTCGTCTCTTTCAGAGAGTCATGGAGCCAGGAGCAGCATCGTGAGCCATTTCAATTTATTTACAGGTTTTCAGAGTTTGGCAAGAATTGGTTGCTTTTACAAGAGATATGTAACATTTTGCTTT
The DNA here is from genome assembly GCA_036785175.1 of Eupleurogrammus muticus. Taxonomy (NCBI): domain Eukaryota; kingdom Metazoa; phylum Chordata; class Actinopteri; order Scombriformes; family Trichiuridae; genus Eupleurogrammus; species Eupleurogrammus muticus. The sequence goes on along the minus strand of JAYKQN010000013.1, from coordinate 16,359,296 downwards.
TTGGTTTTGAGTTTTTTTGTTTTGTTTTTTATCGTGCACATTTATTTAGGTCAGCAAACAAATGACTGCCTAATAGGTGTTAAAAAAATCTCTAACCAGTGTGCACGGTGCCAAAGATCCATGAAATGCGAGGGATGATTCACAAATTAGAGAAGGAAAACAACAAGTATGTGTCTTGCCTATTGACTCCAAACACTGGCCGCTCTCCAGCAAATACTTCCAATAACTCCCCCAGGTCTAAAATTCGGAAAACTTGCGGAAAACATATGCACATCGCTGCATGTGTTCTAGAAAATGTGAGCAGCAGCCAATAAAATTCAATCAAAATGGTTCATTCGATTTCAAAAATGTGACAAAAACTGCAAACACCTTTCTTTACTGAATGAAAAAACAGACAAAACAAGTCTCTTAAAAACAAAAAATAAAACATTTTGCTATAACTGTATAATACAGAAGTGTTAGGAAAACCAAAATTATACTTTGGGATTGTTAATTGCTCAATATAAAAACATGCCAACATATTATGTATGAATGGACTCAATTTTTTTAATTAACATGTGATAAAATTGTCACCTTACTTGTAATTAATAAAAATCTTTTTGATTCAGTATCAGTAAGCCTTTAGGTGTGTGTTCTGCACACACCCTATAAAATACAATGTGTTTTTTTATCACGAGTGTTAATTCATTTACTCTCACAGGCTTGCCTTATACGATTTAGATAGTGAGATATGGTATCTGATATCAGATGGCTTACTCAATGCCCATGTGCTTCTGGCAAGAGCCTCAGTGTGAGGCAAAACTACCATGGTAACAGCTCTCAAAGCAGCTGCTATGTAGTTGTATGAGTCCATGAAGAACACTTAATTTCCCTGCATTCACTTGTTGTTGGCCTGCACCCATGGTGTTCATGTTGCTTACACGTTCCCCTGTGGGAGACTGTTATGATAGAGATTGACATTCCATCAACAATTCTAACAAGGGGGCATTTCTATTGTCCAAATGTTAAGCAAAGCTCTTTTTTTTTCCCTTTTTTTTTATCCCAGGATCATCGTCTTGGCTCCTTTCCTGGAATGCGAGTGTGGCCTTTGGATAATGGAACCATCATTATCATACAGGAGGGCCCTTCTTATGGGTATACGCTCTCAGACAAATTGGTTGAAGCGGTGAAAAAGGAAACATTAATTTATACTCCTAGAACACAAGGAAGGAGAGAATGCAGGTGGAGAAAAATAAACATTAGGAAAATAAGCCATGCTGGCAGAGGTGTCATTCACATTCTTTTTTATTTTCCCTTTACAATACGCCCTCTTCTGCCTGTACGGTTAGTTGTGAAAGAAGAAAGAAAGAAATATTTATGTGTAGACACCATCTATGTGCCCACCAATTAGAGCAAACAGACTGACAGTATAGGGGGGGGGAAAGGGGAAAAATTGAGATTATCATCTAGGAACGTATTAGTTTTTATAGTCTTTTTGGGCAGTGCTAAGCCCAGGATGGAGCGACAGTGTCCTTGCAAAATGGTGTCAAGAGGGAACCTGTCTGAGCCCTGGCATTAAAATGGCTAAATCCCTGCCAAATAAAACAACTCATAAAACTGTAAATGCATGTTGACCATGTTTTACGACTTTTACAGATATAAAAAAAAGAAAACAAACACGCCCTTTTCGGCGCGCGGCACACTAGGTCAGAGGTCGCTGTCATTTCACTTAGCGACAGGGGATTTTGAAAATGGGAACACACAGTAAGCGGCCAATGGCCGGCCTGTAGCCACCGTCTACACGCAGCCAGCCAGAGTAAGAACAGGTAAGGACCGGCTGAAATTCAATAAAATGCAACATTGTCCTTTTCATTGCCCTCAAAAAGATCCATATACACCATATTGATCCGTATACACCATATTGATCCATATACACCATATATTTCCAAAAGTAGTGACATCCCTTTACTAGTCTATGGGATTCAATATGACATATGTCTTAGTATGCTGCAGCATTCACACTCCTTTCAATGGAGCTCAACAAGTATCGTTCTCCTGGCAATCACCAAAACCAGACCCGTCCATCAGGAGATGGAAGAACACAATTCACCACCATGCAGCTGCTCGACCATAGAAACCCATTTCATGAAGCTCTCTAAGCATTGTTCTTGATCTTATCTGAAGGCCACATAAATTTTGGAGGTCTGTAGTGATGGGATCTGCAGAAGGTTGGTGACCTTTTTGCATCCGCTGAACCCGCCCCATCAGTTTACATGGCCTACCACTTCCCAAGCACAACCACTTTCTTATAAAACAGCTGACAGTTAACCATGGAATATGAGAAGTGATGGGAACACCAGATTCTGATTGTTTGGGTGGGTAAGCAGATACATTTGGCAGTATAGTGTAGAGTGTGCTGGTCTTGCACCCGCAGTTTGCAGGACATTATTTATTAAACCAAGTCCACAGCACGTAATTGTGTCAATTACATCCGCTACATGTAGGTTTTGGAAACTAAATCCACGGCGTCTCTTCTCTGTTTTTGATCACCATCCACTCCAACCTTATGCTTTTTGTGCTATAACAACATCAAACGTCTGCCTTTGCTTGTTAGGGACAAACATCCGCAAAGCCTCAAGCAGTCTCCTGTTGTAGCAAACCTGTTTTTCCTTTGAAACAAATACTAGCTTACAACAAGCAAACAGGTGCAGGCTGCGCTCAATATTTACTTGACGATATTGATATATGAATCATATGGGGAGAAAGATGGTTTTTATTTACCTATGTCTCGAAAAGAGCTTATACCCAACAGCTTACATTATATTGACCAAAGACATGTTTCAATCAATGCAAAAACAGGAATTAATTAGTCTGTGAAATGGAATAATTTTAACACTGTTTATTACATGATCCACTAATTGAGCATGGATTAAAAGCAATATTTAAATACTGTGATGGAAAGCCTTCATAGTGCTTTCCTTCTGTATCCGTGTGCTACCCTTTGACATATGTATTGTTTGTGAATTTCACAGTACACAAAGCACTCCATGTTTGATGAAATGCATGAGCTCTTCAGAAAAATATGCACGACAGCTGAGGAAATAAACGAAATGAATCAACTCTTGGTGGATTCAACAACAGGTGTGCTCTGCCAGCTCCGCTATACAAAGCAGGTCGGGACATTCAGAGCGGATTCTTTGAACCGCTGATCTGAACAACACGAGCAAGCAAAAAGCCCCCCTCTTTAATCAATTGCTTTCTCTTTCATCCATCGCATCGTACGGCCACTCGCGCTCGCCGTGCCCCCGGCTCTGGCAGAGGTCTTCTCTTGCTCCTTTCCATTTTTCACATCAGGAAGACCCCCCCCCCCCATCTACCATTTAAGTGGATGTAATGGAGACGGATACAGGTCGATTGAGGACACAGCGGGGCCCACAGGTTAAAGTGCCGTGATCAATCGCCCGATCATGCATCAAAGAGGAGAGCTGGATTCTGACTGTGAAATAGGGGTCACTCCTGTATGAGTAAATGATCACTAATATCACAAAGTACCCTGCAATTCAATCACTCACGAGGATGTAAACATGCACAGCACATAAGTAGAAAGCCTCCTGTACCCTTGTTGAATTATGCAAATTAAAGGGAGGGATCTAGGTCTATATTTTTTACTCTGAGCTCTATTATCTTTAATGTCTTTGCATGATGTATAGTTAAATAACAACATATTTTCCCTGTACAGGTCTATTATGCACCCCCTCATGTTCACCCTCTGTCCCTCAGGCAAAAAAAAAAATCCCTTAAAATCACACCATCATTTATGTTTTGTATCAGACATTTTTTTTCTTCCTTGTATCTCGCCTAATACCTCTTTATGGAGCTCATTGATATTAAATAACAAATGCTTTAATTGCAAATATTGAAGCGCTTTCCTCATGTTTTGCTTAAAATGACTTCTCAAATAAATCTGTACATGTTCAAGGTAAAATATAAGCGGACACCATGGACAAACCCAAATAGTACTTTTGACTGAGTTTATCTTTCCTTTTAGCCATTACACCTACACAAATGACAGAAAATCACAAATAGCATGACATACCCCCTTTAAAGTACAGGATGTCTCTCATTTATAACTCGGAACACCTTCATGGCTTTCTGAATTTAATCATCTCAGCTGACGACATTACCAGAATCATAAGCCACTATTTATACTCATGCTTTATTTAACAGAAAACCAAATCAATTTTCCTCTGACTTGTGTTTGAAACTACACTGATAGCGTACTGGGCAGTAAACACTGGCAAAATGCTTTTCTTTACACAGAAACCCTGTGGCGGAATGAATCCACTGTAGACTCTGATGAGGGACTGCGTGACATGCTGTTTGGGCTTAGCTCTGATGTAGATATGGTTTAATACCACATAACTGCAACTCTTGTTTGTTCGAATGTCGCCCCACATTTCTGGTCTATTTCTAGCCATCAGCCCCCGAGGCCTGGGATAATAGTTTAGTATTGGTAATAATATTTGGAGTCTGAGGGCGTCATCTCGTAATCACATTTTGATCTCATACTTTCTCTATATGTGGCAAATTCGTTCTTATCTCATGCTTCTTCTATAGCTCAAACCATCGCAACGATAGCATGACACATGCAAACACGCGGCTGATGCTTTTTACAGGATTAATTATGTGCAGGTGCAAAGATTAACATTACATCAGTCTGCAGTTCCAGGCTATACATAGCACTGCATCTACAGAGATGTTTGTGTTGTGGGTGAATACATGTGGGGGAGGCAGGGAGCAATATACAGACGCTAACACAATTATTAGTGGAATATAACAGGTGGTCAAATAGTATAGCAATAAATAATAAATATGGGGAGTTGCTACTTTTTATATATCCTTGCGATAAATTATATTTTCTTCAGTTGCGAGAAAGTGGACTTTGAGCATCAGCGCATTGCAAGTCCTTCCAACCAGAAATGTATTAGCCCTCTCCTTCACTGACACACATGCCGTACCTCTCCAAATTCTTTGGCAGCGAGCATTTTGAGATGATTGCTGACCGGACAAACTTGTACTCTTGTCAACTCATCACACGCATCATTAAAACCAACAGCTCCGAAATAAACCATTAATGAAGCTAATCACGGGAGTAGGGTGAAAACGGTAGAAGACTATTAGCCTGTCGACATGAGGGATGTCAGAAAGCGATGCCACGAGTCCGCGGGCCTCGTAAATGTGTGTGTAATTTGGAAGCGCTATCGAGGGCACATTGCAGGAGGTTCGCTTGTTTCTCGAAAGAGTAAGCAAAAACTTTCAGACTGACGAGTACAGAACCTGCCTGTAAGGAATGATCATTTTACACATCAATATGAGGGACACTTGTGGATTGTTTCAGTAAGCACACGAGTTTTACAAACATGAATGTAATGTGCAAATGCAATTATCACAATGATATACTATATATTGGTTGGCCTTCTCACTTCTTCTCACTGCATCTGTCTTAATATTGCATTGAGTAAGATTGTAGATATATAAAGCTATTAGCCTGGCCAACACCAGACCTCATATTAATGTAGATTGATATACAGTCTTGTAACCATCCATTCATTTGTTCGTATTGGAGGTGTTGTTTATTAGAAGCGGTAGAGCCATTTATTGGGTGCTATGAATGTCAATCAAATGCATGTGAACGCAGGTTATAGCCACATTAAACATAACCAAAGACATATCACATACCCATAATGTGTACTTTTAAAAATAAACCTGCATTCTAAATGACTTAGAACACATTCTAAATCTGCATTAAATGGTAGACTATCATCAGCCGCCATGTTGGATCCACAGTTATCAACAAAGTCACTTCTGTGTTTCTTCTTCTGCACCCTCCCCCTTCTGTGATTGGCTGTGGTTCTCAGGGTCCCAGAATGAATTGCAGAGCAAAGTGAATTTGCCTGCAATGAAGGATGGAGAGACCCAGGCTATTATACTATATAAATAGTCAGTCTTTGGGGAAACAGCCAGATGATCAGTGTCCATGAAGCGTCTGAGAAAAGGCATGGTGCCTCATTACAGCGGTTGGGATACAGACCGTATTATATATCTGACCTCGTTTCCCTGTATAGACTGAAATCAACTTTGTAGTTTACAGATATTTGCAGTCAAATGATTGCTCTGGATTTGACAGAGAAGGCTAAAATATATCAAATTATTAGCTGCCAATTAAAGTAAACAAACTCAAGGCAAAGGGATTTAGTTTTTATCCCCGCACCACTCCATTACTTTTTTTTTTTCTTTTTTTTAACAGCTCATTTTCCTAGCTAATAATCCCCTTCCTTTCTCCTGGGCGGGGGTACGACCGTACACCAGCTCTGGAGCTCACTGTACGGCACAGTGAGCTCCTTCCACATGGGTGAGCAGCTGATAGTCCCAGAATGAAAGGTTTATGAAGTCATTAGTAAGGTTTTCATATGTCTGTGCCACTTTTAATTACTTCACAGCTAATAGTCGTGTCCACTGTGGACGAGGTGGAAGGAGGATGAATGAGATGTCCCTTTAATTATTATTTGGAGGGGACCCACCTTTTTTTTTTTTTTTTCTTACCCCAGCTCCTGCTGTGGAGAGCAGCGCAGGACATTAGAGCCCTTCATGGGGCTTTGGATTTGTATTATGGGTTGTTCACCCATCTGATAAGCCTAACAAAATACCACGTTGCCAGGTCTGCTGAGGGCTGATCTTATTGTCATGATTTTGTTTTTCAACCAAATGAGTTGAATAGGTATCATCTACTAGACTATAATATAAATGAGGACACACAAAAAGGTCCCCGCTCAATGTGTAAATTATGATGAGCTTATCTACGCGGCTTAATGAACTGCACACATACCGACATTCTGGAGGCCATTTTCAGCCAATTAACAGTGAATCAGCTCAAAGCAGAGCATAAAACAACCTGCTGCATCCAGAGGAAAGAAAATACTGCAGCATCCTAGAACTGGAGCAGATAAGCAATTCCATTATTTACTTACTTGTTCATATGTGAACATTGTCAGGAAAGCATTTTCTTTGTCATTAAAGACGTCCTCGCATGCGGTAGCCACTGATGCCATTATTGCTTCCTGGCCCCTGTCATCAAATCGGAATATATTAAAATGCATAAGTTCTGCAGCAAATGCTGCGTTAGTCATAATAAAGGGGAAGCTGCAAATATCTCCAGATACCCCGGAAGGCACCAGCACTGAGCCACATAAATCAAACTGATGTTGTTATTTCACTTATAGCTGATTTGGTTTCTTGTTTGAGTATTTATACAATCATGCAACCATGAGGGAAATGTCAACCCAAGTAAGCGCCATCACAAATATGGTGTTCAATTTACTAAATGCTATCATCAGCGTGCATTTGCGTCGTGAGCAGTTTTGTTTGTTCCACCTCTGAACTAATTAAGACAGAGCAGGGGAATATTCCCCTTCATTTACTGAAATAACTGTAGCCTGCATCAGCTAAATGATTATGCACTTACTAATGCTCGTGTTATATTCCTGGATGCTAGTCGGCTGCAAAAATGCCCTGACACACAGAGTGGCTAGAACTGATCTTCCCCCATTTTAAGCAAAGGTATTTGTATCAAGTAGGATATCAGGTGTGAAGTATTTTGTGAAAAGCAACGGCCTCTGTGGGATTTATTAAAAGAAGAATGTAAAATGCATGCACTAGTTAACACCTGGAGAAAACCGCCTTGATTCTCAACCTGTCCTAAAATTAGTGAATTGTGTAAAACTGCACAGCAACATGACCAATTCTTTTTTTTTTTTAGGCAGCATTTTTTACATAACCTTAACCCAATCTCACTTCAACCATATAGGTTTTACAAAGGAATAATATATAAACATTTACATAATTCAGTATGACCATTATTTTTTTTCCAATTATATTCTCAACTCAGCAGAAAGAGCCATTATTAAAGCCTATTAGGGCTGAGTCATACTGGGGAAAAAAAACTGACATTGCAATACATTATCACCCTGGAGTATGTATAAAAAAATACATAGAAACTAAGGGGAAAAGACAGTTCTTTTTATGAAAACTATGCTAAGTGTCCGTGAGTATACTGGACCTCATGACGGCTTTACACATTTGGATTTGCACTCACTGCAAATTATCTTTTAAATCATCTCTCAGATGAGAAATTGTAAATATAAAACTGAACGTGATGCCTCACCTTTCTCTTTTTTTTTGTTGGAACTCAAGGTCATTCAGACACCCTAGCGTTACCAAAGGGATGATATACGCTATAAGTGCTACCTGTTTTTCACCAGATGTAGTACTTGGCAGTCAGGCCAAAGAATTGAATTTTTGTCTCAGACCACCAGAGGATCTTTACTCCTCATGCTGTTGTCCTTTAGGTGCCATTTGGCAAACTCCTATCAAGCTGTCATATGCCATTTATTCAGCAGCAGCAGCCTCTGTCTAGCAACTGTACCAGAAGGCCATAATGGATAGAGTGCTGCAGAGAGGGCTGTCCTTCTGAAAGACTCTGTTCTCTCTGAGCACAGGAACTCTTTAAGCCGCTCCATTGGGCTTTCGATTATGTTTTCTTACCAACGCCGTTCATGTGCATGACAAGTTGTGTGCACATATATTCAAATGGGGCTATGAGCCTTATGTTTTCCTGATTTGTACACCTGTTTCCTGGCTCAGCATCAATGGAAGTGCAGAACATAATCATATAATCTACTCAAATTCACTGCAGGGAAGAATAAGCAGAATACATCAAACTCAGTATAAAAAAAATAACATGAGAATGAGGTATACAGTATACATATATTAAACAGGAAATGTTTTCTATGAATTTTCTCATGTCTATACCGTTCTGTGGGATATGTATGTTAAATTTTAATATAGAATGATGTCAGTCTGCTAAAGTAGGTCCATGTGATAACTTGATAATTTGGGGCAGATTCAGCCTTGAAACGTATAGAGATGCATTTGAGAAATTTACATTTCCATGTAAAGAACAGTAAATATGCATGATGTCTTGTTTTCTATGAAACAAGTGAAAGACAGGGCCAGACAAGGGTAAGCAGCCTGGGGCAGATTTTGTAATTGTTTTCAATGACAGCAAAGCCTTTTTTTTTTTGTTTGCCGCTTCTGTGTTGCTGTGCGCATCACGTTTTGCAGGGCGCGCCCTAAACGCCTCGAGTTGAGCAAATTTAAATTCAGATCAGGAAAGCATCCAATGTCTCTTGCTATTTTATTCCCCCCCTCATCGTCCAATCGAATGGTCTTCTGTGATGTGATGACAACAAGCGGTGACAATTATGGAGAACAACATCGCGGTGGCTGTGGCTGGATAGCCAGAGCTAGGACTTCACCACCATCCGAACAAAAAACTGCAAGTTCACAGCAAAAAAAAAAAAATAATAGGTTAAGGACAGGTGATTCAGTGGTTGCCTAGCAACAAGATTAATGAAGAGACACCACAAGCTTTTATTAGACCTATAGGCTTCATCAAAAAAAAAAAAAGGCACTGCGGTGCACTTCACATTTTGCAACCTGCAACCGCGATCTGTCTGATCAGGGCCTTATTTCCCCATAGTCTTATACAAATCTACTTGACTGACAAATTTCCTAGATTGGATATTAGCGTCACAGAGGAAAACTTTAATTGCTATAATCAACAATGAAAATGTCATGGCTTCCCGTGTAATATTCACAAGCAACCTTCCCCCCCCCCTCTCTCGCAAAGAAGACAAAAGTTACAATACACAGGAGTGACAGAGAGGTGGTGGAGGTTGTGCATACACAGAGCACGACCGATTCTGCTATCCTGAGTCCCCATGCGCGGGTAGGCTGGGGTAACAACCGAACGACAAACGCCATTAATGCACGCAGGATCAATGAGGTGACACTCACTCCTCTCTGAGAGCCATTGTAATGCATGGCGAGTGTGGTGGAAAATGCTACGCCTGATGATCCTTAAAGGTTGCCCTTTCCACAGCCGAGTGTCAGCGCTCCTGTTCAGCTGTGCTGCGGACTCCATGCGGAGTGGCGTCCTGCGACCGGGGACTCATGAAAAATTAAAACATCCACAGCACTTAATCATAAACGAACAACCGTGGTGTGCGCCGCATTTTGGGGGGAAAAAAAATGAACAGCAGCAAAATTCTGCTTTCAAAAACCATCCAGGTGTCTTTGAGCAAAATACAGAATCCTCAGCAGCTGCAGCAGCTCTGTTGATTATTACTTTTCTCGGTGCATGTCAGAAGCAGAAAAAGAGAAACAATTGCCCAACAGGGATCAATAAAATATTATGTAAATTTTTTCTGAGGCAGTGTTTCAGCTAGCTAACCCTCAAACTGTTACATAGATGCTGTTTGAAGGATAATTGCGCCGGGACTGTCGGGGCTGCACGGCTTCTGAATTCATGTACATTTTCCCATCTACCAGAGACGTCAAGGGCAAAGGGCACAGCCAGTCAAAAGTGATGAATTTCCCCCATTGATGTGTCCCTCTTAATCAAATGCATAAACCACAGGTCTAAACGCAACTACATGAAAAGCCCTTGATAAAAAAGTATGCGCCGCTCCCTTTGATTAGAGTGTTGGCCTGAAGAGCTTTGTGACACAAGAAAGGAAGTGGATACAGATTTGTAAGTAAGTGTTGGATTTCAAAGGCTCCGGTTGTTGCGTGCGGGTCTCGATTCATTACGCTGTCTTCAAAAGCAGCTGGAGGTGTTTTATATCTCTCCTCCTTCGCCAGGACAAATATCCTTCAAAGCTCTCTGAAGCAGCCATGAGAAGCTTCTGTCAAGATTGTTTTCTTTGCCAAGGTCTGATTGAGTGGACTAGGTCCCTCCTGTGTCTTCGTCGCGGTGTCATTCCCTGACGGCGCCACGTTGAGTCACTAAGTTATTCCACCGCAGGGAATGACAGGCTCACATATACATCCTCATAAAATGTGTCACTCATCCATGCAGCGGTCCCGGGGGCTGCCATCTTTCCTTGTTTTTTTTTTTTCATGTTTTGGAATTACATCGGAGTTGCATCTTGCACCCTATGGCAGAAGCATGCACGTTAATCCTCTCTTAAAAACGTACACTTCATGAATTAAATGTGTTGACTTGTGTTGTTTTTTAACCTTTTCTGTAGCTGTCACAATGACAATTGTAACGTCTCCAGAAGACTCGTAACACGTTTCATGTCCGATTTAAATTCCAGTGCAGTGATGGGCACAGACAAGGTTTAAATATGCAAGTGAGACATTAAATACACGTATGTTCTGTTCTGCTTCCTGTGTAACAGAAGTGAGGATCAGTTATAAGTTCCATGCAAGATCATTGCATATATATATAACATAGCTTTATGACATATTGAAAGTTGAGTGTTGCTGCTACTGAACTTCATCACAAAAAAGGACCACAACCCCAATGAAGTGTGAGTGATCATGTATTGTATCATGTATCATGTATGGTTGGTGATTGCGTATGATAGAACAGACAGAATGGATGGGGTGTTGGAATATTTTGTCTAGATCCACACATGCACACAGGCTCAGGAAAAATCTCCCTAGGACTTTGGTGATAACGGAGCATTACACGGATCTTGCAGGTCAGAGTGGACATATGGCCGGTGAGCAGGGGAGGGCCGGTGACTTTGGTTTGGTGATCTGGGACTCTTCAGCTCGAAGGCATGAGTGGCCGCGGACTGAGGGGAAAACTAATTGGGAGAGATCCTGGACATGATATGGATAACTGCGAGTGGAACCAGCAACAGCGGAAACGTGACCGGATTCCGTGATGAACACAGGGTCGAACGGGGACGCCTTCTGAGATTTTTTGGGGGGGGGATTTGTATGGTACAGTTGGAAGTTTTTAATATCAGGCGAGCACGGTTGAATAATTCGCTGCAACCTGATGCAGGTAATGGGAACAGTCAGGGGTGGAAATAGACTGGAGTTCTACTAACCTAACCTTCATCGCTTCATTTTGTTCTCCTCCCGCCCCTAGCTTCATGCATCCCTGAACACACGCATTCAATTTTTTAACACCTGTATGGTGTAGAAATTAAAAAGGCCTGACGTCATGTATGGCAAATGATTCATTTTAATGGCGTGTGTGCCACGGAATACTCTGTGACCATTTACAAACTTTCAAAATCATAACAATATGTTTTGTTTTAATCTAGAAGACAATTACATCTAAATCTATCCTCATTTGAAGCCTCTGCCTTTGAAATTCCACAACATTGGCCGCATAAATGATAGAGGAGATGATGAAGTAAAATGCTAAATAAATCAAATGCACCCTTCCAAGCGCTGTGTGCGCATGAAGGAAGTTAAGATGCACAGTAAAGATGCAAGAGTTACAGAACAGCCCACAGAAGTCATAGAGATTGACCTGCTGTGCTGTGTGTTGTTGGAATAAAGCTCAACATGGATCATCGTGAGTTATTGTGCGTCATTTCATCTGGGAGATTTTTTGCAAGAAAGAAAGTGCCTGCCAAAAGCCCACAGTACTCAATATCTGTCTATATGTTGCTTTATCACATGGATGTGAGCCTTCCAGAGGATTTATTCATTGTGTGTTGCATTGATGTATGAGTGATAACGATCCACGTTAAAGATTGAAAAAGGCTGCTTTCAGTCATGGAAAGGTTTCAATGCGTGCTGTAATTGCACTGTGGCAAATATCCTGGGATATTTAGGCAGCAAAACTAAAAAAAAAAAAAACATAGTTCAAAACTTTACCGGACAGAGGAAACTCTCCAGAGGAAAAGACTGAATTTATTAAGACAGCCCTGATGCAGCTCAGATTTGCTGTAGACATGTCTGGGGATTTAAATAATGAAGTTATGCTGCTGTGCAAGGGTGAAGTGAGGGGTGCAAGCCCTAAAACACAACATATATTTACCCCAAAGATGCCATACTTACTGGGTATAAATAAAAACGGCCACTTAACGAGCACAATATGCATAATCTGCTCGAGAAATTGTGATGAGCATGACGCATAATAATGTAAGCAGTGGCAACCAACGTTAAATAGACAGAAATAACCTGCACCGGATTATATTTGAGCCCGTAAGGGCCAGTGCTTAGTGATGACCTGCATGTGTCATCACTACAATGATGCTCAAGCCTGCACAGGCTGGTGTTTTCAAATGTGCTCAAGTTTCTCTTCTGGAAGAGAAGCTTTCATGTCTCCTGTGTGCAGTGTCATACCCAGAAACCCACACCCAGCAGTGGGTCTCACTACCAACTAATAATCAACTATGGTGTCTCTTCAGAGAAGGGAACACCCAAATACCTGAACATATTTCTCAATTTGGACACTGAAGAACCCCCATTTCTCATGTGGAGGGTCAATAAACAGAAAATCATCAAGGGGGTGGAGAAGAGAGGGTACTTGGACTCGATTTGGCGGAATCCAGGGAGGGGATTCAGACACCTGATTGAAGATGAAAGGACTGTTTCTACAGCCCAACCTGAGTGTGATTCCCATTTTAATCCAAAAGGATGCCACTGGGACGGATGAATTGGACCGATTTTAAAGGCATCTGTGATGTCAGCCTTGGACAGCCACGCGCCTTGCCCGGCTAGCTTAATTAGCTTTATTGCTTTGTCAACGGGGGGTAATATTGATGTGGAAAAAAAGCTTAGGTGGAATAAGACTGTTCGAAAATGGCCCTGAGTGAGGAGCAGAAAGGTCAAATATCTGCCTACAGGAAATGGCGGAAATTGAACAATAATAATTCTTTTATTTGTAAAATGTTTTTAAAGGACCAAAAAACATGTGTTTAAAATGTTGTATGGGCTGAAGAAATAGATATATATTCTTTATCTCTGCTGAGATTCTATGGCTGCATCTTTAAAGGCTGACGGCAGTTTTTTTTTTTTTTTTTTGATACAACGAATCTATAGGCAAAACGACCTCTACCCGAAACCCCTGAAAAAGGCAGGTGAGCAGATATACATTAATTAAGGTAGATAGATATCTTTCTAATAAGTCTTTGCCCCACGACGACTCTGCTGAAGGCAGACTCTGTGCACGAACACCGATCTCAGACGAGCGTCTGTGGAGCTGCTGCAGATGTGAAGGAAAATGCAATTTGGGTAAGTGCACACATTTTCATTGAAAATGTTATATATGGGCTGTTTGTTAAAGCTTAGCACCTTGCGGCAGCGGATATCTGTTCACTCTCTCTCTCCACTGAAAAGAAATCATTTCTTGCTCTAGACTGGACCGGGCTTTCCGGGATGACATCATGGGGCAGAGAGATAATAAATGACCCAGCTTGAGAGCCCCCCCCGTTCTATCATGACCAGCAGGCGATGTTCAATACTGACCAGTTCAGCAGATTATTAGATTGGGATGTGTGCAATGTGGTATTGATTTAAGATGTTCTTTTCATAACTCAAGTTTAGATCACCCATCAGCTATTAATATACCCATCATACTAACATCACAAAAGCTCCTTGTGCTGCAGTGAGCTGCTGGTGAAGGAAGTTGTTTCACCAAAATCTGCCTTGACCAGTTCACCTGAGTCTGATATTGAGAAGTCAGATGACAGCAAACCAAGGATCAGCCAAAGATATGCGTATATGACTAAAAGTGAGATGTGCATTAGAAGGCAGATGACTAAAGCCGACCAAGGAGTAGGGAAAGCATTACCAGCCAGTTTGGATGTTTAAGGGAAGAGATTGTTAAGACGGTAGGTAAGTGAGGAGTGGTGTGTATGTGTTGCCTCACAGAGTGAGGAAAATTCATTATGAGGGAGCATGGTAGCCAAGCCTTGGTGGAAAGGTGGTAAGTCAGTGTAAGTGACTTGGTAGAAGGATAATCTATGTGGAGCAACATGAGAATGTTCTGGTAAGGAGACAGTAAATCAGATGAAATGGTCTGTGGATGTAGGGGGTGACAAAGATTTCAGAAAAAGGCTGCGAATGGTACAGTATTGTCCACTCTGACTATATAATTCTCCAGTATGCACCCTGGTGGGTGGGTGTACCACCTCCAGAATGGGGTGTGCATGAGTCAATGGGCAGTGCAGCGCATCAGTATTTTCTAGGATGGATCCAGGATTCTGTCAGGGCTAGTACCTGAACATCTGATAGCTTAGCAAGTGCAGGGATAAACGCTGCTCTAAAAATAGAGGTACATAGGGGAGGCTTTTCTTCTCAGGGTTGCATTGTTCATGACAGCCTTGGACGAAAAGAATGTCTTTGTAGTGCTTGGTTAGTATGGCAGGTTACTTAAGTAAGTAGGAAGCAAGCTGATCATAAAGGTGGGATAACTGATTGTATTATGTGTTTGGTGCATTTTTGCAAGTAGACTTGCAGTGTTTTATTGAGAAATCCAATTTTCATGGGGGGAAAAAAAAGCATTTTTGTCAAGGGTAGACATTTTCAAGTACAGCATTATCACATCTTTTTTTAGTTTTTCCGCACTTTCATATAACAACTTCTGCTTTCTATTACTACTACTTACTGCTTACTCTATCATCTTTGGCAAGTGGGGATGGAGAACATGACCTGGAGCATGAATTGCTTGACCGCAAGTCTGGAATATCATAATCTGAGCCACAGTCTCTGGTGTCTTTATCCACAGGGTGGCTGCTTTCATCACCACACTGGCCCTGACAGCAATGGGTGTCCAGGCTGCAGTGACTTATGATCAGCTGCGTCGGTCATCTGTAACCCAGCTGAAGTGGCCCATCCCTGCTGCAGTGCCTCTGTGTCCTTTTTCTTGAATGAAAAATGAATGACCAAAAACGGAGTCCATCAATAGAACCAAGGCCTGTTCAGCAGCATACAATTTGTTGGGCATTGTTTGGAGGTATGAATAATTATGTATTATGTAGTTTCTCTACATTTTATTAACTACGAATTTATAATTCTACATTTTATTTCCCATCTTGTCCCCATGGGTTTTCTCTAGGATCTCCGGCTTCCTCCCACAGTCCAAAAACATGCTTAGGTTGACTGACTTGACTCCGGCAGATTTCCGCAACCCTAATGAGGAATAAGCATGTATAAAAAATGACTGACAGATCAAATAATGCAGGGAATTACTTTAATTATGAGTGGCTGTGGACCAGGACTCATGAGGGAAGTCTGAGAATACTACTGGCTATTTCCAGTATTGTTTGCGGAGCTTTGTGTGCCAGATTTAAGACATTTACGGAGGCTAATTACTGGTGGTAACTTCATTTTGTTGCCAGAATGGGTGCCAGATTGAGGTTGCATGCATGGGAAGTGAGAACAAACGGGTTTACCGGGCAGAAACGGCTTAAAAGATTCTGACAAATTCAGAAATTCAACACAAAACATGACGTTTCTCCAGACCCTAACCACTTTTTTTTTATGCTTTAACCTAACCACACTGTTGTCACACCATTAAACCTCAAGAAAATACATAGAACCCCAAAAAACGGTAAGAGGCCTTTAAAACAATTTCCACACTCGGGCCACGAACAGCTGCACATCTTTTATTTAGACCAAGTTATTTAGCGTACTTGTTTTGGCAGAACTCCCCTTCCTTCCATCCAACCCGCCGCTAATCTCCGGTACTGCCTCTGCCTCCGCTCACACACCAGGTGCCAACTGTTGACGACAGTAACATCAAGGCTTGTCCCACCCTGTCTGAAGAAAACAAAAGTGCACCGCCAGCTATAATTATCCGCTCCACCAAGTGGAAGAAAAAGCAGCCGCTCCTCAAATAAGGCTGGAAACTAAAGGGATCCGACGTGTACATAAATGAACACCTCACCAAGTAAAATGCAGACACTTCATTGGAGGGCATGCATGCTAACGAAACAAAAGGAAGATCCAGGTGACATGGCCGGCCGGCAGCAGCGCATTCATCAAGCTGAACGCTTCCACACCGGAGGCAGCTAAAGTGCTTATATAGGACATAAATGCACTGGACATATTTGATGTATGAAAGCAGGGGAGAGCAACCGTAACAAGGTCACAGTATGAAAAGATGAAGAACAACATAACAAGGTAACCGACCTCACTAAATAGATCCATCTCGGGCTCAGACAGAAATCACTCATCGACGGACGACTTATTACTTATTGAATATACGGATTATGAATCGGGAAAGATTGAAAGTGACATTTTCTACAAGGGCACATTTCTGCAAGGGCACATGAAGTCATGCTGCACAGAAGGCCAGTTCAAAAGAAATGTTAAAAATGGATAAATCAATACCAACAATTCACTCCAACAGCAGGAGCCCCGCTTCAAACTTTTCACTGAATCACTGTTTTAGAAAACCGGATAAGAAGTTCACTTCTATGCTCAAGGGAATACAAAAAGGCTTATACACACAGGCTAAAAGGTATGCGTTTTGTGCTAAATATTGATAACAAACATGGACAATATCATGGAAGACATTACAGTAGAAATAGAAATGGAGAAATCCAAACAAATATTTCAATAAGCTGCATGTACTGTAAACCTGCAGGAAAAGCTGCTAGGATTTAGGGAAATGGTAATCATATCTACCTTTAAAGACAGAGCATCAGTGGTTTGTATTGGAGTGGGTCGGGAAGAATGTCAGAACAAACCATTAGGAGAAAAAGACTGAGTTACTTCAATCATTTAATCCATAATGGAGACATGAATTCAGAGCCTGTTTGCCATAAATCAAGCCTTCATTTTTCCAGGAAATCATACCCGGCGGTGTCATTATTCTATAGCATTACATTATGCAATCAACATTTACTTAATAATGATAAGATACATCTGTGCTCCAGCCAAGTGGGGATTACTGCAAAGTCTATGTATTGTCACAGTCTTGCTCTTAAATAGAGGGCTCAAATTAAAAGTGGCGAGTAAAAATATTGATTTAATCATGCACCCTTCTTCACCTGAGTTAATGAATCATTATCTTCATGTCTGCACCCCGAGGATGGATACAGTATTGTCTGACTGGTCCAGTGCATTGGATGATTAGCACTCTCATTAGGAGTGGAGCCGGAGTATGTAAATCTCAAGAGAGACGGAACATTGGGAGCGGCTGTACGAGCGGAGTACGCAGCCGTGCCACACACGTCTGCACTGTCCCTCCACTGTTTATAGCTGGCTCCTGGCACCCCTGTAAAATGCTTTATTTCCCCCTGTCAATAGGAGTAATATTTTATTATAATATTTTATTATATATTCACACTGCAGGGCATTCAAAATTCTGAATCTATGGCTATATAAAAGTTTGTTTGATAGTTGGTCATATGCGTCCAATAATATAACTCACTTAGCAGTCTGACCCGACAGCCGTGTAGGGCCCTCACACGGAGCACCAATGATGTAGGTACCTCACACAGCGGCGCTTACATGTAGGTACCGGGTGACTCCGATTAAATTGGCTATCAGAGGCAATTAATAGTTAGAAATAATTACGTATTCATTAAATGGAGGATTTCATTCATTAAATCTAAAAAACGGGGCACAACCTTTACGATGGAAGGAAATGGTAGCCAATTATCGGATTCAGTCTCATAAATAATACCAAACTCTCAAATTGGTACTCTGATTAATAATTAATAAAATATAAATTGGCTAATCAATAGCTGGTAAGGGTTGAATGTTTGGGGTAGAGGATTCACTCATGTACAGCTTTAGAGAAACGGCATGGATAAGATCGAAAGGAGGCTGTGTACGTGTATAAAAACTAAAGACGGCTACTGTAATGGCTTCTCGCTGTATCAGACAAGACAACATGACTGACCGACCGTGTCGGGGTTAAAGTCGCATGTGCTGTGATCCACATAGGAACTGCGAGGTGCGAGGCTTGAGTAGCAGCCCGCCAGTCAATTGTGAACCGACGTGCAATCTCACTCTATGCGCACGTGTCGGTTTCAAGGTCAACCGTCTGTGTTCAAAAGGTGCGAGGTTAAAACAGAGGTTAGTAGGCATGCGGTGTGTGCAACGTGCCAACACCAAACTTAACCCCGTTAACAGTGAAGGGAGCTCAAACACTCAGAACAACAGTAGCATAAATCAATTTGCTTGCTCTTGCATAGCCATGTGGAGTTGTGCCAGTTCATGGGAAAGGGAATACAGTTGCTTAGGAGTGCTGCTTGCTTATGTTGCTAAACAAAGGGTTGCTTCCTGCTGTTTGTGTTGCAGAGGAGTCCAGAGTGCAGGCCCTGTGGCTACATGTTACTGGTTGGAGGAAGCAGGCCTGAGGTCAGGTAGGGTTTGACACCTATCTTATACCTAGAAGAACTGGGTCTCAAGCTGAAGCTGAGTTCACCGTGAGTCACACAAATAAATATATTCCGTCTGCAGGGCCTACAGCTCTGTCAAAAAACACCCCTCCACAGCATAAGAATGACAAGCGGATGTCACATCCTGCAATCCTTGTTGCCCGCTGACATTGACACTGACAACACTGTTACGGATGCACATACAGCTCAGTTTCCAGGAAGATACATTTTACCTGGCAAATGACCCAAAACATTTTACTTACAGTATAAAGAGTTTTGCATTATTTTACCGGCTTGCCGGAAGATGCAATAGTGACTGTATATCTCTGGTCACACTCACAATGACGCATAATATAACATGAACATTATACCATAAAGCTGTCCTCCCCTTAACAACGGGACACAACTCAAAATAAGGCTTTTAACAGCAGTAGTCAACTGTACAACTGTTATGCTCATGAAAGGACAAAGTAAACTCTTTTTTTAATGATTAGACACTATTGATCGCCAATGTTTTACAGCCAGCCAGACGTGCAGCTTAGCCATTGTGTGCTGTCCATTAACATTGACTCACTTTTCTAAGCAGAGTTCTGAGGCAGAGTGAATGTGTCCGTTTAGTGCAATGTCTTGATTATTAATATTATTATTATTTTTGTAATGTTTTTTACTCCAAATGGATGTTTAAAATAAAAAAAATGACATATGTTGTTAAAACGTTTGAAATCTATAGACATATTGTAAAATACCAAATAACAGAGCAGGCGTTTTTTTGAGACCACGCGGCAGTTTGGGACAGGCGATTAACAATATTTAATAGGCTACTTTCCTAACAAAAATCATGCTTAGCAAAACTGGAGAAATTGTAAATTTCTAACAATTGATCAATATTATTATTAGAGGCTGTTCTCTAACATCATTGGAGCACTAGAGCGATGCATCAGGATGAAGAGGCTGAAGAAAAAAAATGTTTTTAAAAAGGGGGACTTGCAGTTTGGTTTTATTATTGCTATTTAGTATTTTGCAGTATGTGTACCGGAACCCATCTAAAATGTACCCACAATGTGCAGTCGATACAAGATATGAATTCATGACAATACTTTTTATTTATAAGAATAATGCACTGGAATTTTCACTTTTCCAATGTGATGCGTAATAAATTATTAACCATCCAACCTACATTTTCAACCGCCAGCCAGGTAACCAATGATAACTTAAGCCGAAGAAGTCAAAGCAAGGACTGTCACATGAATGTATCTCCCATATGCATAGAAACAACTTGTATGAATAATGAAGTGCTTGCTTGACGCAACTTTACATTAATGTCAGAAGAACATACGTGAGAGAGGGAGAGAGGCGGGGAGGTGAGGGAAAGGGAGATAAAGCACACATGTTTTCCTGCAGAGAGACAGAGGCGAGAGAAGCATACAGGAAACCCGCGTGGTTAACCAGGACTACTTTGAGCTTCTTCTCTGACCTGCTTCAGCGCTGATCTTTACCCTCTCTGTTAAAACATCCATCATTCACAGCACCGGGTCGAGGACAGGGCAACCCCATTTTCCCTCACTTACACAACCCAGGAACACCTGCTTCATTACCCAAGTGGAGAAAGAGGCAGGTGGAGCGTGCGTTCAGACACCTTTCCATAAAAGTGACTTTCCACAAACCCAAACTTTATGAACAAAAACATCAACTGTGGACAAAGTTTTTTTTGTTTTTGCTCTCATTTTTCACGAGTTGAAATACGAGCCAAGATATTTTTTTTTCTCCTATGCACACAAAAAGCTTTTTTCTCTCAAACTATTTTCACAAACGTGTTAAAATCCATCTTACAGAGTGCACTCTTTACAAGATAATTAATCCACCTGATGACAATAGACTGTATCACTGTATATGCAGTGTAACATCACCAGCATCCAAACATGCTCAATGGGGGCTATGCCTGGGGAGTTTGTATGAACAGGTTCGTTTTTAGAACTGTGTACAGTTCCTTGCACCATAACCTCACCACGGGTTCACAACACTGACCTCCGCAAACCCCTCAGCCACACAACGCCATATCCAGCCTATCATACGCAGTCTGCCATCTGTACAGTGAAAACTGGGATTCAACCATGAAGAAAACACTTCTCCAAAGTGCCAGATGCCTTCAAAAAAGGTGAGCATTTGCCCACTCAAGTCGGTTCCTTTACCCGACAATCTGCAGTCGGGTAAAGGAACCTGGTGAGAACGACGGGCGTGCAGGTGACCTTCCATGAGCCGATTCTGAGCGTTTGAGCAGAAATTCTTCAGTCGTGCCAACCAACTGTTGCATCAGCTGGTCTCAGACTATCCTCAAGGTGAAGATGTTGGATGTGGCGGTCGTGGGCTGGCGTAATTAAACATGATCTGTGCTTGTAGGGACACTCGGATGTAGTGCCAAATTCTTTGTGTGGATTTTTGCTCGGTGCACTTTGCTCGGCACCATCCGTCACATGCTTTGATTTAGAACAGTATACCAGAAGCGTGTATCAGTTGACAATTAATAGCACTCATTTACAATGAGGATAGGCTTCCTTAATAAAGGTATGTTTTAAATGGCACTGACTCACAGCACATTTTACACCCATAATTTCCACATTCACTCATTAAGCAAGTCACCAGTTAAATCTTCTAATGTGTATCGCTGGCAGGAATGCCGCCATGATTAAAGGCACAAGTTCAAGCTTACGGACCTCAGGCAGTTTGCTTTTACACAAACCTATAATATAATTTTATTCAATTGGTATATAAAACTTAAAAAAAAAAAAAAAAAATCTTATCGGACTCTTACTCTGCATTGCTCATATCTCGAACTTCAGACTGCACTTACAGTGTGCCCAAAAAAGTCCCCTTCACTCACTCAGTTATCAATAAATGTTTACGCATAAGATATACCAGTCTTAAGATGTTTCTGGATTGACGAGTTCAAGAATTCCCCAAAAATTGGCATCACAAATACAATCTCAACAGACCATAAGACTGGTAAATGAGATACGTTTTATTTTGCCTTGCCAAGATATGTGAATGAAATCAGATTGCAGCGTCTGCGGAGGCTGCGATGCACAGTCGCTTTGTAGTGTTGGCAAATGATGCTCGAAGAAAGAAATCAAATGAGCTGAGAAAAAATTGTTAAACTTGCTGAATTAACCGCCACCAGATTCTGAAATAGATTAAATTAAAGGTTGATGTGAGCGGGTGGGTAGCTCCCCGTGGAGAGTGGGGTTTTCTTTTAGCAATTTGGGACACTCCTCTTGGAGGGTGAGGTTTCTATTTTTTATTTTTTTTTTATCATTTTTTATCAATTTGGGACACTCCCCTTGGAGGGTGATTTTTGTTCTTTTTTCAATTTGAGATGCTCCCATTGGAGGGCGAGATTTTTCTGGGCCAACTTGAGATCCGACATAGATAATCCATTTAGGAAGATTACACCCTCGGGAAAACATTCTGAATAGGCTGGGTTTATTTCGGTGTAAGTAAATAAATGTCTGGTGGTGCCGCTATGTCTGTGGGAAAAGGAGGCTCTACATAGCTTTAGAGACTTGCTTATTAATGGATCTTTCAGATTTCTATTTCTGACATTAGCATAAGTTTAATTTTTTTTTTTTTTTAAATGAGAAGATGGATGTTCTGCAAGCAGGTTACCTCTGTGGGTTGTGTGTCTGGACATTGCAACTAGGGGTAAGCAATCAATCCAGTGCAAAGGTTAACCCAGAATCAGTGAATAATTCAGCAAATATGCTAAAACTCCAAAGAGAATAAATGTCTGCGAGTAAAAGTCACAGTATAGCACAAGTTTTTGAGCTTTAAATTAAAAGGGACAGAAAGTGCAGCAGACCTGAAGATCGGGAGAAATACAAAAAAAAAAAAGTTGAGAGAGAGAGAAAGTGCCAAGAAGGATTCCCCCTATTTATCGTTAAAATAAAGCTATAAAAACCGTAAAATTGGTTGTGACAGGAGCAATCATTGAGAGTTGAAGCTATGTGAACAAATTGTTCACAAATTGCAATAGCCACATCTATCAGTAAAATATAGACCCTGCCTGTTCTTCCTGAGGTTATGGGCTTAGCAGAAAAAACTATGCTGGATACGCAAAAATCTGCACATAGTATGACACTCAAACCTAATGCTGCCTATGATTAAGCAATATTATTTGCCATGAACGGCAACAGAAAGAATTTAACTGGAACTGCAACCACGATTCTGTCTATTCCAAAGCCAAGACATTCAGATAAATGGTAATTTTTTTTTTTTTTTTTTTTTTTTTTTTTAACACAGGATTTGCAAGAAGGCAATAACATTGCAGGTTAGTCGTCCATTTATGCCAGACAACAATTTGATTCTTTCACCGTGGGCCTGCTGGATTATCTTCAGTGGTTTCACTTACATGTACATGAGAGGAATGGCTAAGCTACAGGCGCCCTGGCGCATAAACATGGCTCTCGTCGAAGGCCTGTTTTAATTAACACTTGAAATAATGAAGCC
This sequence comes from Eupleurogrammus muticus, assembly GCA_036785175.1. NCBI lineage: Eukaryota > Metazoa > Chordata > Actinopteri > Scombriformes > Trichiuridae > Eupleurogrammus > Eupleurogrammus muticus. The sequence continues at coordinate 16,335,606 of JAYKQN010000013.1, read as the reverse complement.
ACATCACAGGGTAATAGTAAATGTAAAGCAGACTATGAGGTTTCATTCGACTTCTGCTACTTAACATATGAGGGCGGCGGCATAAGAGGTGATCATTCGTTATAGTTTCTGCGTGGAATGTGGCCGTGGGTCATCTTGCAGAAAGCATCCATTTCCTTTCGCTCCGAGGTGCCGTGGGTCACTGTGCGGTTGCCATGGCCGCTACCCACGTCAGAGCAGTTTGCCTGCGTCTGAAGGTCTGCGGATGAAGCCTCTCGCCAGAGGGAAGTTCTTCTCTTTGTTTATTTCCCTGTAATCCCCTGGCAGTGGTTTGAAAGATGGATAGAAAAGTCTGAACTGCACTTAATCTTCGTCGTTTTCCAGCGGCCAGTGGAAAGTTGGCTTAGAGTTGAAAATGGTGTGGATTTCTTTCTGAGGGCCGGCCTAATGATTTTCTGACAAACTGGGCTTTTATCGGTCCAGATTTCCGGGCAGCCGACTTAAAGGCAATTTGGTCTTTTATCTGAAGTTCAGGTTTGGTTCTTTATATATCTCCCGCTTCACTTCACACGGTCACATGATATGAACAAATGACCATGTTATTACACATTAAACATTTACCATAACCTTAAGCATAATTTGCCTGTACATTGACATTTACATTCATCAATGTCTATGAAGCTTCTCAATCCTCCAGGTGACATTATTCTTGCATCTTGTCAAAGATGTTACACCTCTCATCCATGAGGCTTCTTCTTCAAAAGAGTGACCTTCATCCTTCAGATGTAGATGTATAGCTGAGCCTTGAGGTGAAGAGGTGGCTCTTCTGTGTTGAGCCATGCGTTGGTGGAGGAGCCGTTTGCTTTCACCTCTGCCTGAGCACTCCTTGCTGCGTTGGACTGCGTACACAACATTATTGAGTTTGTGCCATGGTGGTTTGTCCTTGGGATGATCCACCCCAAGGACATGTGCATCCAAAGAGTAAAGGTCACTCTTTTGAGGGCTCCCTTGTCCTTCTTTTGGACAGGAACAAGAGATGGTTTAATTTCCACCTAAAGAAACCTTCTCTAAACAAAGGTTATGGCCTAAGACAATGCAACTGCCTTCTACAATGTTGTTTCAGGAGCTCTCCTAAGGAAGTTTACGCCTTGTTCACAGCCCCTAGTCACATTGGGCCACTCACACGAGGGTTTAAAGCCTGAGTTTATGGCAAAATGTTCTACAAGAACATTCTTCAATATCTATCCACATCTATCCAGACATTTAAAATCTAATTAAACCATTGTTAGATGATTATTTGTGATTATATTTAACATGGTCAAAAATATATATCTATATATTTGGAAAAAGGTTGAAGGTGTGTCTTTGGATTTCATGTCATCCTTGTTGCTATATGAGGAAGAGCAAGTGTGCGCTTCAATGACACTCAGCTGTTAGTTGAAGATATTCAGTCTGTCTCTTTCAAAGAGCCTTCACAACCTTATTCAGGTTATCGTGTTGTAAACAAGATGTGCGCTTTGATAAAGCTTGTGGCCATTCACCTTAAGTCAAGGTCACCCGAGGCTTTTATCGGAGTTGTTCATCTCTGGAGAAGGCCTCTTGGCTCCTATCTTTAACAGGGGTAAAGGCCATAGAGGTCAGTCTTATGGAGGGACGGGTTACACACTCCATCTTTATTATATGTATTTTAATCAAAGATAAAGTTTACAAACCCATGATCTTGTGACACACATGGAATTGCTGACTCTGCTGCCTTTCTTATAACAGACAATAGCTGTGATACCGACCACATCCATTAGAGAAATTCGGTTGCACTCCCATGGATGATGGCCTTTTCTCTCTGCTGTGGTCAAATAGAGGCTCTGGGTGCACCGTGCGATGACTACAGGGACTGCCCCTCCCTTTACAGGGAATAAACAATGACGCAGCTTTATGAAGTCTATGGAGGGAAAAAAAAAGCATTTTTACACCCCTTAGAACCACTTTTCTGTGGACCGATTCCTGACTATTTGAACTCAAGCAGAAACAATGACAACGTTTCTTTTAAACATGCAGAGTAGGCTTCCAAAGCTATCACAGGAGCCTGTTCATCCATGTCAGGTTATTGATTTTCTACTAATCACATCTCCGGTCAAAATGTCTCCTAGGTGGTTAGGATCATTTCAGGCACTGCTGACAACAGCATCAGTGGAAAAGGGCAAAGAGAAAGAGAGAGAGAGAGAGAGAGAGAGAGAGAGGAAGCCACGCTGGTCCATGCCAGCCACTGCTAGCAGGGGCTAGAACCACAAGAGGGATTTCCACACATAACAACAGACTGTAGCCGAGTAGTTACGCACAGCCAAGCCAGAGCCTGTGTGAACTCCACCATCCACAAACTGAACTGTGCCAGATTCTCGAAAAGAAGACATTACGTGGAAGGAAGGCTACACACAGAAGTGGCTGTGAATTTCTGTTCAGGGGGGAAAAAAAGAAAAAAAATTAAAAAAAAAAAGTTGTCTTAGAAGAAAAAGGCTGCCGTTTCACTGCTGCTCACAGCCACATATGGTGAAACCTCCATCAACACTGCTGCAGACTGTTTATCAGTGGTGCAAGAGACTTATGATGGATACATTTCTGTATTCACTCACAGGAGAGTTTTAGAGTGTAGTGGAAGTGAAAGACTGAGAAGCCAATGTACATTGAAGGATTATTATTTGTCACACACACACACATATATATATATATATACATATACATATATACATATATATACATATACATATATTTATATATATATACATATATTTATATATATATACATATATATACATATACATATACATATATATATATTTATATACATATACATATATATACATATACATATATATACATATACATATATATACATATACATATATATACATATACATATATATATATATACATACACATACATACACCTACATACATACATACATACATACAGGTACTACTCGGAAAATTAGAATATCGTGTAGAAGTTGTTTCATTCGGGCAACATAAAAGGTGAAACTAATACATTTTATAGTATTATTAAATGCAAAGTCAGATATTTCCAGCTTTTATTTGTTTTGATTTTGCTCATTAGAACTTACAGCTTCAGAAACCTGAAATTCAAAAACTCAGAAAATTAGAATCCATCCATCCATCCATCCATTTTCTATCCCGCTTATTCCCTTTCGGGGTCGCAGGGGTCTGCTGGAGCCTATCCCAGCGCATTTTATGGCGAGAGGCAGGGGGATACACCCCAGATGGTCGCCAGCCAATCGTGGGGCACACACACCATTCACACACCATTCACACACACACTCACACCTATGGGCAATTTAGATTTGCCAATTAACCTGAGCATGTTTTGTATTGTGGGAGGAAGCCGGAGTACCCGGTGAAAACCCACGCAGACACGGGGAGAACATGCAAACTCCACACAGAAAGGTCCCAGACCCAGGCCCCAAGGCGGTCTTGAACCTGCGACCTTCTTGCTGTGAGGCAACAGTGCTACCCACTGCTCCACCGTGTCGCCCAGAAAATTAGAATATTGCTTGAAATCAATTTAAAAAAGGGATTTTAAATACAAAAATGTCAGGCCTCTGAAAATAAAATGTTGCATCTGTACTTAGTACTTGGTTGGGGCCCCTTTTGAACGAATGACTGCCTTAATCCTGCGCGGCATGGATGCTACCAGGTTGTGGCACATCTCCGGTGTTATGGAAGACCAACATGCTTCAATCGCGGCCTTGAGCTCTTCTTTATTGTTTGGTCTCTTCCCGTTCAGCTTTCTCTTGGCAATGCCCCACAGATTTTCTATGGGGTTCAGGTCAGGTGAGTTTGCGGGCCAATCAAGCACAGTAATCCTATGGTTGTTGAACCAGGATTTTGTACTTTTGGCAGTGTGGGCAGGTGCCAAGTCCTGCTGGAAGATGAAATCTGCATCCCCATAAAGCTGGTCCGCTGAAGCAAGCATGAAGTGCTCTAAAATGTCCTGGTAGACAGCTGCGTTTATGCTGGACTTGATAAAGCACAGAGGACCAACACCAGCAGCTGACATGGATCCCCAAGTCATCACAGCCTGGGGAAACTTAACACTGGACTTCATGCATCTTCCATTTTGCGCCTCTCCGGTCTTCCTCCAGACTCTGGGACCTTTGTTGCCAAATGAGATGCAAAACTTGCTCTCATCAGAAAAGAGGACTTTGGACCACTGGGCAACAGTCCAGTCTTTCTTTTCTCTAGCCCAGCTAAGGCGCCTCTGGCGTTGCTTGCTCGTGAGGAGCGGCTTGACAACAGGAATACGACATTTGAAGCCCATGTCCAGCATCCTACTGCGTGTCGTTTCTCTTGAAGCAGCAACTCCAGCTTGAGTCCACTCCTTATGAAGTTCCCCCACACTTTTGAATGGCCCTTTCCTGACCATCTTCTCCAGGCTGCGGTCATCCCTCCGGCTTGTACACCGTTTTCTTCCACACTTCTGCCTTCCACTTAACTGTCCATTAATGTGCTTTGACACAGCACTCTGAGAACATCCAGCTTCTTTTGCGATCACTGTTTGTGTCTTACCCACCTTGTGCAGGGAGTCAATGATGGTTTTCTGCACAACTGTCAGATCTGCAGTCTTCCCCATGATTGTGAATTCTTCTAAACCAAAGACACAGGCTTTTTAAAGGCTCGGGACCCTTTTGCAGGTGTTTTGGATTACTTACCTGATTAGTGTGTGACACTTTGAGCCTTCAATACTGAAGCTTTTAACAGTATTCTAATTTTCTGAGTTTTTGAATTTGAGGTTTTCTGAAGCTGCAAGTCCTAATGAGCAAAATCAAAACAAATAAAAGCTTGAAATATCTCACTTTGCTTGTAATGAGTCTATAAAATGTATTGGTTTCACCTTTTATGTTGAATTGCATGAATAAAACAACTTTTACACAATATTCTAATTTTCCGAGTAGTACCTGTATATATATATATATATATATATATATATATATATATATATATATAAAAATAATTGAAAGGAAGTCATCAAGATGGAATAGGGGTCAGATATTAGACACGGGCCACTCAGCAAACTGTAGTCATTGGTGATAATGGTTTGGACCTGATCATGACTTTCTTGGATTTGAAGATTGCATTCTACTTGGAAATATAGGAGGTAAACATCATACTGTAACTGCAGAATGTGCCATTTGTGGTTTGTTAGTGATTAATTCATATTTTTAACTCCAGGCTCTCAAAGATAATTTTGGGCACTATATTGAACTTGGCTTGGAGTTCAATGAAAATAAATGCATTGACCATGTTCAATTCAATGATTTATTTAAATATATATCCAATCCTCACATGCATAGTAGTATATACTCAAACTTTATTTCCCCATATGGTTATTTTCATTGATCTTTTATCACATTATTTTAGATCTATTTGGCTATTCCCAGAGTCAGGAAAACTGTGTGAATTGACATTTATATGGTGTCTTGAGATGCATTTCCTCTATTTTCCTTGATTTCCATCATTATTGTATAATGTGTATAGATTTATGTTAACATGTCTAAGAGTAGCTTGTATTGCATTCAAAATTTTAGGAAAGCATTTACAGTGTACCCTATTACATTGTCAATAAACCTCTAATAACACATCTAAGGCTCCAGATGTTTTGGAATTACAAGCTCAATATTTCCATAAAAAAGCACATTTTATGAAATGAGGTAAAGAATGGAACAATATTAATAAGTTTTATGTTAAGCAGATGTAGTTGAAGAGAAAATGAAAGATTATATAGTAGGTTATTATTCTGTACTCTCCATTCTTACAATTGATTCCCATAAAAACTTATGTGTTGGTTTTATAAAAAAAAAAAACAATACTCCTGCACTGGCTACATAACCAAGAATTACAAATGCATAAACCGTTGATTGATATGAATTATCAATTCTGTTTAGGGACAACACAACTGAATTCTGCAGCAATACCATATATTGATTATTGATTGGTTGGGATATGAAATTGCCTGACCCAAGTAATGTTCAGGCTCAGAGAGCGATCTGCCTGTCTCGCTCAAAAAGGGTGAGAAAACTGGAAGCCCTTCACATTAAAAGATAGGTCATACAGTTATAACAGTTATAAATAGGTTAGATAACGCTAGTTAAATGGATTTCATATGCCTTCACATGTATTTCATGCAGTAGCTCCAGCATTCACACCTTATTCACTTTAGAAACTTGACTAAATACACGTTTAATCTGTCTTTACTGGTTGCAACCATTTTATTGTTCTCACTGTAAATGTGTGTTCTCTAAAATGTGAGCTCCATTTCACTTCTTTTTTAAATTTTATCTCCTAAAATTATTTTATGTGAATCATATTTGATGAAATGCATCAATCTGATGTGATTGCAGTAATTTTGAAAAACATGCTCAACAATAGTATAACGGTGTTAAAACTAATGTGTGCAACCAGTGGCTTATATATAAATCCTGCAGACACACGGGTACAATATTGTTCATTTTGATGCAGGTTTTTGGTCACCTGGTCAATGCAAGTCCAGTATTTTATCCTGCTTTAAGCTCTGAAGCTAACTCCTGCTGGAAATATATGACTCTTCAGTTGCTAAATACTCCACTACGTACACCAGCTTGTTGCTACATTTGTCTGTGTGCTGTATTTAGCTTGGCAGGTAGCTGAAACTGAGATTTTTACACACACAAACACACACACACACACACACACACACACCTCTGCGGCAACTGGAAATTAAGTTGATGAGACTGAACCAAAACAATAAGGAGGTGGGCCATAAAATCAACACATTCAGCTGAAAGACAATAAAACGCCCCATAGAGTGTACTGGTCTTCATATTGCGCACATAGCCTTTTGAATCATTGTACGATAAAAGTATTGATTGGTACAGCTAATTGTACTCCAATCACACGTACCTCCTACTCTACGCATGTCTTATCTGCACAATTGGTGCCCGTGATATCGCCTGCTTTGTCCTTTTCATTTTTTTTTTCTTATATATTTTCATCATTCATGTCTTTCAATAAAAGGTTCAGGTGAGCACAGCCGTGCTCCCGCTCCCACACCCAGCAGAGATTAAAAGAGCGGATGAAGCGATGGGCCGGCCCGCGACAGAATGTCTGTGTTCCCTGATCAAAGTGGACTGTTAGATTCATCTGGGGGCTCCGGCGTGCTTTCATCTCAGGTCTGCCGTCCACACTAAGAACTGCGTTACAATAGCACCCATCTTCATGTGCAATCATGTCATTTCCTTGCCTCTTGGTCTAAAGGTTACAGCTTTTCATTGATTTTGAATGTCACCCTTGAGCAACAGGAGAGAACCTCATACTTCAAACTGGGAAAATCTAAGAGCTCTCAGTCTAGTTTTCCAGCTTGCTGTATGGCCACGGCGTGACAATAAAGAGTAAAGTAATTAATAATTAATTTAATTTTGACAGTGTACTCGGTTCTGCATGGCTGAAAAGACAAAATACCTTATTCGTTGTGAAACACCCTGGAAAATACATCTCTATAATGTTCACCGGTGAATAACGATTGGATGGAAAATTGAGTCACAAGACAGCAGACATTATTATAATTTAAGTCGGTTATGCCACATATTCAGTTGAAAGCAAGGTTCTCTAGAGCTTAAAAGGGTAGACCGAGGGGATCCTTAAGATTTAGGACCAACTCTGGGTGGTTTGACTTAGATTCACCCATTGACCAAGTGATTAATCTTTTTCTAAATCTCCCTGCTTCGTCAACCTCACTCACGCTGCAGATAAATCAGTGCAGGTCAGTCTTTAACGAGGGGACTAATGCTAAAGTCTCCCTCCAAACACCATTAACCTGTCTGTGTAAAAAGGACACAGGAAGGAGACCATTGATTGTGCTTTAATCTCTCACTTGCAACCTGCTTTCTAGCAGTCAGCCTAATTGAACTGATAGGCTTGCCTTGATTTTAAAATGAATCCAGTTGTTAAGCACAATGCTTTTCTTTTTTACATGAGAGTGCCCTCACAAAAAAAAAGTTGAACATGACAGGCATGTTAGGTGATGTATATTTCCAACACCTATTTACACAAATAATATAATCTGACAGCTATAGGGATGTGACCATATAGGTTTTTTCCGCTCCTGCTCACATGCATTGCACAGCTATGGAGATTATGGAATTAGAATTGAAGTGTCAAAAAAAGAGGGACATTAGGTCATTCTAGTTGCTATGCAGCACAACATTTGGACAGAAAATGTGTGAAGCACCATTTAAATTAAAATAGGTTTCCTAACATTCCTAAGGAGAATAATGAGATCGGCTTGCTGTTAAGAGGCAAAGATGGACCAATGCTGAAACAGAATGTGGATATATTAGATTTTAATGTACAGAGCACAGAACACCAACCGTATTCTGATGCAAGAGCTGGATAATGATTATAATGATGCCTGGCTTTTCATTGATATGGGTGCTTTCCTTGGAGCACTCAGCACACCAAGGATCCTCCATTATCACTGCAGCATTGTCTATATAGAGGTTGTGGCGTCCATTTTGGTTGTGGGGAAATGTGGTGGGTAAAAGTAAAAAGATGGGTGTTGATGGATCTTAACTACATTTTATTTGGGATCAAAGTGGTTTCTCATGTAGCATTATTTTGTCATAGGATCTCATATCACTCAGTGCTACATGACAGGCAGGCTCTGCCCTGAGGGCCTGAGAGTGGCTCTGAATAATGATGGGATGCCAGATGGTCTTTGTCAGCCAGGCTTTCTCCTGTGGGTCTGAAGATTGCCCTGTACAACATCATCGGCCTGTCACTGCAAACTGATAGACAGGGAAATAAGATGGAAGGGCACCACATAATAAATCATAGGGTGTGTAGCCTTGTTGCTTCCTACTGAGCCTCTCTGCACTGGGGTTGGACCGCACTGATGTTGCGTGCTTGCTGTGCAGGTGAGCTACGTATCCCATCCCCCAACAACCCTACAGAACCCGCCATCTGGCGCACACTACCTGTTGAGTGATCATAGTGGGGGCAGTCACATTGACTAAACTATTCCACAGAAGCGATTGGGGCCATCAATAAACTAACATTTAATAACAAGTGCTGGGAGGCTGGATCCATGAAAAAAAATATTGTTTGCACCTGCCCTTCGATAATTCCAATTACTTCTTCCAATACAGTGGGAAACATTTAATACATCCTGTACTTGTAGCACCACGTCGAATTCCCTGAGGCCTTTCACAACTTCAATGAAGTTGAGCACTTGGTTGAAATTGTATTGAGCAAACTTTATATGCAAATCATGTGCCTAAGTTTGAACACGATCCATGGTGGCTGCCTTCTGAAACATCAGCTCAAATAAAACCGCAAAGATATTGAATGGATCTTATTTTCTTTGGGCTACCAAGAAATAATGGAGTGGAAATCCCTCTCTTTCATAGGACCAGGGAGAAAGTGCCTCATTGAACGGTTTTGGAATCTCACAGGAGAATGCATCATCTTTACAATCTCCTGTGGGATTACGACATATTCTTGTAATGACTTCTCACACAGTTTGTTGAATTTACCCCGAACATATCATAACCTAATTAGTTACAGGCTTTGAGGACTTTCAGTGGAATTGGTTCTGGCTGGTTAGCCTTTGTGGTATGTGGCAGTTTGAAAGACTGATTTGATTGTCCCTTCGTCTACACACCTCTGAAGGTCAGGGCGAGCTTGACAATCAGACGGAATTTGCATTTTGTTTCACATTATTCCTAAAGCTTGACATGACATTCACTTTGGACCATTTTCCCCAACCAATTAGTGGCGAGTGAATCTGTCCTGTTGATGTTCTTTCCATAAAACACAGAGTCTGCAATAGCATTTGCTGTGCCGTAGGAGCATTTCATGTTTTTCATGACAAATAAGATCGATACAGTCTTCCATGTCCCACAGGGAATTCCTTATCACAGCCTTTACACATTCCACACAGCAATCATACTAATATACATAAAACACATACCAGGCAGTCCCCTGCCTGTATCCCAACATACATGCACACACACACACACACACCCACACATTTGCTGTGGCAGAAGGGATGAAAGTCAATGTCATTTCACTACTGTTAACGTTGGGCATGGTATGCCAGAAGATCTGTAAGGAAACAGATGATATTGGAAGCTACTTTTGGCTGGCAATGGCTAACATAGGGGAACAGTATAGCGAAGACAACAAATCATGAAGCCATACAACCATCTCTCCTCTTAAGTGGACCGTTGTCCACACACATCTGAAACGTTGACGTTCAATAGGTCAGTGTGGTTTGCCAAGGTAAACTGCCAACGTTTTTTTTCCGCTGGGGCCCGGGCTGCTCATGTGCTGTGTAACCATTAGCGTTATCACATGGTCTGCTCTCAGAAAAGGATTACTCAGACACTGCAGTGCAACCACTCCTGATAAAAAATATGTTACAGGGCAAACAGTCAACTGCAGGACACATAATAAGAAAAAAAAAAAAAGGTGATGAGGTTTGTTGGCCCTCTCTGCCACCAATCCATCCCATCCAGGCCAAACTGTCTGTGGGAGGTCAGAGATGAAAAGGTCACTGCAGAATAATGCCACCACACATGGCTTGGGTGCTGAAGGAATGGGAAATACAGTATATCTCTCCCAGAGGTGTGAAAACATCGCCCCGATACCAGGTCAAGGAAGCAGCAGGTGGCTAAACAAGAAAACAACTGTCAATTCCTGCTTAAATGTGATTTATTCATGTGGAAATATATAGACTGTCAAGACATCATGGAAACCATAGTTATTTTTTCCATTAATTTAAAGTCCTTATTTAAAAAAAAAAAAAAAAAAAACACGTAGCCAATCTAATATACAGTAAATCAAAACATAATCCAGACAAATGGATAATAGACATTATCAATAAACAACTAAACCTGTTGAATACTGAAAAATAAGTGATGCATGATCTTTGCCAATGGATTAAATCAAGCATTCTTTTATGTCTGGACATGCAATATGCAAAACAAACACATACTCACATACATTGTTATATAATCTCAATGAGAGAGCTCCAATTGGGAGCCCAAGAAACTAAGAGAGAGTAATTTACTCCTGAGCAGACTTTAAGTGTGGGACCCTGAACAGAGCCGCTTCACATTTGGCTGCAAACTGCCCCAGTGCATGCTGGAGGTCAGCATCATATGGGGATTCATCGCTGCCAAAAACAACAAAGACCTTATGCTTAGGTCATACGTTTGGTTATGTTACATAATGATTTATGCAGCAAGCTGCATAAATAACCCCTTTAAGAGAGACACAATGATAATGCCTCTGCTTTTTTGCACAAAATGAACGAAGAGAGTGAATATTAGGAGTCTGGCTGCACATAATATTAACATTTTTTAGGTTAGAATTCAACTGCAATTATGTTATACATGTACACACACGCACTCTAACATACAAACTAGCTTTTTGTCCATTAAATTAGGCATCATTTCAATTACAATTTAACCTCAAGAACAACAGTGGTACAACCTGGATAACCCAGAGTTTAGAAGCAGACAGATTTGGCCCAGTTACGTGCCCTAGATTTCACTGAGGCTTCATGCTGTAAGATCATCGAGTCAGGAAATATCTCATAAGTCCTGTTAATGTGCAGGAATCGTGAATAAGTTAACAGCAGGAGGAGGCTTATGACACAGTGATTTTGGTCTGCTAAACAGATTGTTCAGCACTCAGCGATGTAAAAGCAGTCTACATTACATCTTATTAATTCCCTGATTAGTTCCTCAGTTCAGGCTGTCATGGGATTAATGTCTCAGCAGTAAGATGGAAAATTATGGTCTAGACGTTGGTAATAAGTTAAATCCCTCTCGAGCAGTTGTTCTGACAAACAATACAGATCGTCTGTACAAATATCATCTACGCATGGTCGGTCTGGATTTGGCTCTCCTTTTTTCATGACTGATGATATGGCTATACTATTGTTAGGCAACTGACATTTCATTCAAGTTTCAATTCTGTTATTTTGCAAGAAATTTTAATGAGCGCCTCATCCATCCACTACACAGACCTCCATGATTCGACCAATATGAGCTTAATTCTAAGGATACTGGGCTGGATCTCCATGCTTTTGCATTTTTTTTATATAATCTTTCCTCTCAAATCAATAGCACAATGAACAGTAGCCAGTGTCTGATTCATCGAGCAATTGAAGTTGTAAACATTTTTTTTTCTAATCCACCTGGTAAAATGCCCAACTTTACAGCAGAACGGTAGCTGCTCAGCTCCACGGCGCAGCACCTCAGCTAATGTGAGTCAATGAACTCACTGCATATTCATTTATTTATACGGTTCACACTATTAAGCATGTATCAGTGGCTTGCTCATGAACTTTGCTCGCTAATGGGCGAGCCTTGGGCTAGCCCACGGGCAAGCCAACATAGGCGGGTCGCCACAGTTAATAAAAGGGATATTCGCCAATTGGACAACGTCGTAGATAAGTGATATTGAACAAAAGTTGCAAGGATGAAAAATGCATGTGCTGAAACTGCAACAAAATGGTGGTACGGTAAACCCCAGCTAATGTTGCCCGGTGGCCAGTTGGTGCAGCTCTGCTACCGGTCTGGCGTGGACAGTAGACATTCATATTCCTAGGACACTGTTGAATTAAAATATAAAGTTACATCTACAGACTTAAAAAAAACAAACAAACAAAAAAAGCACATTGTTCTTTCACGCAGAATAATTGAGGAAATGCAGAGGCCAATGTAATGCGTACTCTATGGTAATGAGGTTGAAGGCATTGCTTGTTTTCATATTAGGATTATGCTAAATTATGACAATGTGTCCCTGTGTTGGCCACAGAATCGATTCTAATTTAGCTTCTTTATCTCGGGCACATCACAAACAGCACATGGGGTTTGTTTCATACATAATACTTTATTTAGCAGTTTCAACAGTGGCTCTATCTGTGACACATGTACATTTAGTTAAATGTTATAGAGCTAACACTTTATAGTACTCAAATATAAGTACATACCATTGTTCATAGTTTTAAATAAGTTCCTATGGTAACATTTACCGATTGTTCATAAGAAGTAGAAATGCTTATGTGCTGGTTTAGTTTGGAGAGTTTTCATATTTAATTAGAAGTATAAAATAGTCCTGAACACACAAATTCAATTTTATATCTTCAAGAAATCCACATTGTAAGATTACATTGTGTGGGAGTATTTCAATATTCTCATTTCATAATGTTGTCCTTTCATTTCACAGATCAGAATGTGATATCTAACATTTTGGGTCTGCTTCAAAGCTAATTGAACTTATTGAAATGTACCCTAATAGAAACTTGGTGAGGAGACGCGATGACCAGTTTGATGCTGCTGATCGCCCCCATTTCCCCCATAGTGCCACAGCTGATGGGGGGGTTAAAGGCCTTTCCACTGCAGCCCAGCTCTGGTCTCTGCAGCGTTCTGGGCACCAGGCCAGAACACAGCCGTCACCGATGATCCACGCTGTGCCTACGACGGGAAAATAAATTAGTCTAATAAAAAATATAAAGGACGGATCGGCTTTTTTGGGGGGTTTCCAATACTATTATGCCACATGAGTAGGATGAAAAAAATTGAACAAGGGCCTACACCTACAAGTAGTACCTAGAGTTAAGTGAAGTTAAGACTTTACTCTTACAGCTTCTGCTGTGTGCAGCAGGTGCGGTGAGGCATCCCAGCATAGAAGCTGATGAAGGCCAAAGCACAAAAAGAAATAAACTGATTGTAACATATATACATGACTTTCATTCTCAGCAATCATAATCAAGATAATGATCTTGCACAGCGGGGGAAAAAAAAAAAAAAAAAAAAAAAAAAAAGCACAGTGTGGGGGAATTGTAATGGAAATATTAATGTAACATTAGCGCAGCCATTATACACTGACACATCCACACGCAGAATCCAATTTTGTAATTTATTGTTTGGTGTAACGATATTTATTTAACAGACAAAAATAAAAAAGGAAGGCTGCAATAATTATGGCTATGCAATCCGGTCATGTTATTAATACGACATGTAGGGAGAGAATACTAAACAGCTCCATTACGGTCACAGCTTATTAAGTTTAACATATTAAAAGTTTATTAAAGTGATATGGATATAACATGTTACATTATTCATTAGTCATGTATGAAATAAATATTAGGCTGATTCACATTAGCAGTGGCCAAAGTGGTCTTGACATGTCATAACCTAACAGTGATTATATTTACACAATTACGGATATAAATTTATATTTAAAAACACCGAAGCTTTTCTCAAGTTTGTGTGGCAACATCTGAATAACCAATTCAATCAGTAATTATTTCAAGTTGTGTCGTATAGGTTCAGGTTTAAAAGCTTACCTCATGTAATGCAAAACTCCGACTGTTACTTCATTGTGGATCTTCCCGATGCCCGAAAAGGCAGATTTATACGTCAGAACGACCAACAGGTGACGTCACAGAAGCTATTCATTATAAATACACACACACACACACACTCTGGGCCTGGTGATGATGAGGCCTGGATTTCAACACACACACACACACACCCATATACATGCAGACTGTAAAAGGATTTATGCACAGTATTAAAAAGCTAATAAGTCAGACAAAGCTGTACACCAGTGCACCCGGCTGAACAAAGAGACTCACTTGAATGGGCTAATATTCAATCATTTCCTGTCATTTTGATAAGTTTGGAAAACATTGCTGTAATAGCCTTTTCAACATATTTCTTCACACTGTTTGCACAAGCAATCTCTGGAATTAATAGAGAAACAGGCACAGCTGTTTCCTCTTTTGTGGATGAGCACCGTAGATTAAATGTCCAAACATTATTATTCACAATGAATGATATACTTTCACCCCAGAAAGGTGTTTTCAGTTTGAACATAATTATAATTATAATAATACAATAAGTTATCAAAACCAAGTTAAATATGTCTATTACGGTGTTGGGAATGGGAAGTCTTCGTACAGGAGTGTTCATGCTTGGCCTGCGCTGAGAAATTTCCCTTAAAATAATGAACACGGGCTCAAAAAAATAAAAAAATAAAAATAAAGTGGACCCTCTTGTCATAGTTTAGGTGTTATGAATTCCATTTAAGTTCTCTCCAAAGCTCTTTGTTAGAGGTTACTCACTAATTCAAGTCAATGAAGGAACATGCAATAAGCCATTTTAAACCGGTGAGATTTAGCAAGTCTTGTCTTTTCCTGCACAAGTTGTACACAGAATTAGAAGAGGCTCAATTCATTTTTTTTTTTCTCTCTGTGCTCTTTCAAGAAAAGACCAAACACTTGATTGATTATTTTCTTCTTTTTCCCCCCAATTAAAGTGAGGAACCTGCAGGGGACAAGAGCTGAGTGAACTGATAATAAAAAAAAAAAAAAAAAAAAACGCTTCATAGGTCTGACTGAAAACCAAAGCTGGCAGTAATCACTTCTCAATATCTTGCCCATCAATGTCTTGGCGTTATCTTCATTGGCCTATGATGTAATCACTTTCTTCTTTGTGCTCTCAGGCTGATAAATTGGCTTGTCACTATAAAGGGAGCGGTGTTGCCATGACTAGAGAAGGAAGTTAAATTAATTGAAATTTGAACAGCCCATATACTTAATAGGGCTTTTTACCCCAAGGTCACTGAATATTTCTAAGGATAAAAGGATGCAATGCAGATGGTGCTACCTGGAGCCCTTCTTTCAGAGAAAAAAAAAAAAATGCGGTACCTTCTGAACTAGAGGCGTGGCGCTGTGGTGCAGGTAAAATCCAGAACTAGACAGCTGATGGCAGTTTGAGAGAAATTAGAATAGAGATATGATTAAGATAAATCAGAAAACTTGAAACTGATGCATCTAGAAAAGGTGAAATAACACATGTATGTATGCATGTATACAGTATAAAAACATATGGATCCAACCCAGCAGTCTGTCGCAGTCTGTGCATTGTTATTTAACGCTAATGAAAAGATGAGTGTAAAGGTGTTGAAAACTTTTTTTGTCCTTTTTCCTGGAGCAACCTGAAAGTCGGCCCTGTTTTGGTTTGTCTGAGTGGAGCTCAGTTGAAAGCGGCCTGAACACTCCATCTGTGAGACGCTGTGCAGCTCTTCCACTTTGTGGAAAAGTGCCTCAGTGATCTCCACAGCCTGCTGCTTTTCAGTGTTTGCCTGCATCCCAAAGAATTTCTCTGTCTGAAGCTGCCGCTGAGATACAAGGATTTCTGATGTAAGGAGAACCACACATACACACACACAACCATAGCAATAACCACCTGTATTAGTAATGTGCAGCATTTTATGGAACATTAATATTACTAAACAGTATATACTCAAAAAATAGGATATTAGCTATGGTTATATCTCTAGTATTTATTACTTATTTTAATATTCAAGTTGGTTATTTTAGCCTCAAACATTTTGGACTGAAACAAGAAAGAAATAAATCCTTAAATAACCATCATTATAAAGTTCCTGTCCAAATACAACCTCTTGGGTTTTGGACGTATTTTTCTGTTCTCAGAAGTCCGATTGGGTTTTTAGGATAAATCACGGTGCTGCCGCTCCGCCATTGAAGAGCAAATGAGCAGAACGTCTCGATCCGCTCCGATCGCAGACCCCAACGTCCCTCTGCCTGCGCACGCTCACATAAGAACGAGCTTCCAGCCGAGCTTAAAACACGCTCAGACTTGCATGATTTCTCCCATGGTGTAAAGGAAACATGAGTAATCAGTCATTTCAACATTAAAGTGATCATTTTTCAGGTTTTTAAATTGAATCGAGCTGTAACCGTTCTTAGATTAAGCTGCTTCAGTTTCAGGGAGCTGCTGTTGTAAACTGTGGCAGTGTCACTAGAAAGGCCACTTGAAATGACTATTGTTAATGGTATTTGTATCTCCCGCGTCCCGTACTATAACAAAAAGGCCTTGAGTATTAATTAAAAACACTCAAAGGCCACTTTGATTACTACATACGCCGTGCTCTTGAGAATCGACATGTTTTCACAAGCTGCACACGTACGCCATCCAGAGCTTCTTAACGTCGGCTCTGTGGCGCTGAAGGTGATGATAAATACATTTTTAAGCAACTTTGTGTAAGTGTTATGGAGCTTAATGCGCAGTAAACAGTTTACAGCCATAATTCACGGCGCCGGATGGATGCCGGTTTAAAGAAAGTAAACTTTGATTTATTCAGCTGCTGCTGGAGGCAGACATTAGTCTGCAGATCGTATTAGAACTAAAAACAGAGCGGCAGAGGTTCCTATAATTTTCATGACTATGCATCATCCTGTCAATTAATTTAGACTTACTGTATGCAAGCGTGAGACAAATGCACATGCCATTAATAGAAGGAAAAAAAAATGTACCATCGGGAAAGTGAAAGGAGAGAAATGAAGAGATGAACATCACGCATTTTCCATTTGAAATGTCCCAATAAAAAACATGTATATTTGAAAAAGTACTGAACCATTGAGAGCTATTATAAAGAGCATTCTGCAAGTTGAATATGCTTAAGGATTCTCAGCCCGTCGATGCAGGGGCCATTTCTACACACATCTTCAGTTACTTGGGGGGAGGCTTAAGTCAAGAGGAGGAGGGGCGACGTGGCCATAAGGAGGGCATCCTGCACGGCGCAGGAGCAGGGAGAAACTCGGCGGATGAGGGAAAGGACACCTGAGAGACAAAAAGCACCGGGAGTCCTGGAGGAGACAGACAGAGCCACGGGGAGGACGAATAATCAGACAGCACGGCCTCGCCAAAACCAAGCAGCCCGGGAGCCTGAGAAATGAACAATCTGTACACGCAGGGAAGGATCATACATGAGAGGAGCGAGAGAGGAGGAACGCAGAGGGGAGAATCACAGGAAAGAAAATAGGCAGAGCCTCCGGGTTTTTGAAAATTCTAAAGAGCGGTGCTTGGAGAGCGGTCCGCTCAGGCCTGGCCAACCAATCAGTAACAGCTCTTTGTTGTTTCACAGTAGTAATGAAATTTAACATGCCAACATACCAACCGTATATTACAATGGTGACATTGTGCATTGTCAAAATGGTATGGTGGATGTGCTTTGATATTTCTTCTTTCTCCAGCCTTTCTATTATCTCCCATGCTTTTTTTGTTTGTGCTTTTTTTGCGCCACACATCGGTTGAGTAGTCCTGATTGAAGCACACCCTCTGGCCCTGGAAGTGGATGTCTCGCTGGCTCCGCGCCTTCTGAAAAGTACTATTGGTGTCACACTGAAAATCCAGAAATTGCACAATTACAGGTCTTGGTGACGCCGCGGCCTGCTGCTGCCGTTTGGGCACGAAGGCCCCGCGTGCTCTCTCAAGGTTAACATCCAGTTTCGTCAGAAATCTGTTAGAAACACTAACATATGGTTTTCTCAGAGCTCTCTGCTACCCCACAGCTCCTGATGTTGTCGCACCAAAGTCGGTTTCCCATGTCATCACGTCTGCACATTTTGCTAGCTTCTCTCCTACAAATAGCCCACATTCATTCATCAGATTTATCTCCATTTAAGGCTGTTCTAGCTACGCCTCTGGCATTTCACCTAGTGACCTTCTTTTTTCCCCTTGAAAGAGGTCGAATAATATGCAGATTAGATGTTAGAAACATTGACAAAACCTGGATTTTTTTACAATCTGTATGCATGGTACATCATAAGATGGTGGTTGTGATATTGTGTGTATTTTTGAACATCTCTTTGATACATGATTTTTGTGGTTGCACTGACATGGAGATTGTATGAAAAAAAAAATAAAAGTAACATTAATGCTGCAAAATAAAGTGCCAGGATTTTCTATCTGTAATAGCGTGCTGTTGAGTGGCGGTTACAGCATATTGCCGAAAGAAAACAAATTGACCCAATTGTTAGATTTCTCATCTAAATTACACAGCAGAAAGCCCTCGCATCTATTTTAGTTCGCTGTGCTGTTGCATTTAATATTGAAATGATGCACTTGAAATGTTTAAGACCATTGTGCTCCTGTCTGCGCGCTGGAAGAACATTTCCCTCTGTTGTGATCCTCAGCAAATCGTATTTGTTTTCGGGAGGTTTTTGCTTGTGTACTTTCTTTTCTTTACTCATTCTCTAATTGGGCTGGTGAAACACTAAAAGCAAACGTTGTCTTGTTAAAAATGCGTCAAGGCAAAATGAGACTGTACTTTTTAGGACAAAATAAGTATGCAAAACTAACAACAAAATGTTCACAAAGCCTGACAAGATTTCATGAAGCACAAACAAATGACTGCAGAAACCTTATTAGCACTTTTGTTCTGAACTGCGCACGATAACCTGAACTAAACTCAAACGCAGAGTGTGTGTGTGTGTGTGTGTGTTAACATGCCACCTCAGTTCTAGTATTGTTTAACACATTGGCTTCAAACACACATTCGTAGCGGTCTCCATGCCAACTGGAACCTATGTGTAAGCTATTGGCCTGGCCTATGTGGCAGTTACATAACGTGCTATTTTAATACCAAGCTGAACATGAACATTTTATGTATTTATTTATTTTACACTGAGATTCTTGGTTAGTACAGCAGCATTGGGTGACAGCCCAGTAAACACCCGTAGCACGGCACCATCACCTGGGTCAAAGCGGCTTTCTCATCCCACCACTATAATACCTGAACCAGGGAGAATATTATTTTTTCTTTTAAAAATGTCAGCGTAAGAGGCCGCTGCTGCTTTTGTATAGACTCCCTACAACTCAGCACGCAAGCTTTACAAAAGTTTTTCTTCTTTTTTTTGGGCAAGGGTCACATTTGATAATTAAAAAAAAAAAAATATTTAAACCTAAAAAAAAAAAAAAAAAAGTCTGCAAAATACAGCATCAGAGGAAGTGCTTCTCAGTGTGAAGCCGAAACAGCGACACAGCAGCAGGCTTGATTGAGGCAGCGGGGGGAGAATTTTTTTTTCTTTTTCTCTGAAATTGACTCTGAGTTCTTTGTTGATCCTCTATCACACATCTGCTAAAAAAGGTCAGCCTGATGTCCTACCAAGCTGAATTACTGGCGTTACCAGCTACTCGCCTAACAAAAAAAAGCTTGAATTTCAAGAAAGTTCCATGCTTCATTTCTCTAACGTCCTGAATACGTTCTGTACCTTGTTCAAATAAGGGCTACTTTAGTTATCCTTGAAATAATTCTATATAGGTCTAATGCAAACTTAATCATGTGACACAAAAGTTACACATATAGCTGTACCTTAGCATCTGTAAATCTTAAAGCAATAATGAAAGTATAATATCATTTCTGAGGTTGTGGCTTGATTTTTAAAGTCTCAGAAATATGAGCTGCTCATATTCACCCATCTAACTTCAAGCGATGCAACATAGTTCATTTGTGTTTTGTGTGTCCCTGGTATTTTGCTCCTTAAAAAAAAAAACTACATGGAATGGATTCTGACACATGGAATGCAGAATTTATTTTTTAGGGAGAGGGGAAAAATACTGGAGGTGCCTGGGCATTATCCACGTTGTACGTCCCCATAATCACAGCGCTGTTTTATTGGTGCAACAGTTGCTCTCGTTAATACTTCCCACTGTGCGTTTTGGATTCGCAGCGAAAAAAAAAAAAAAAAAAAAAAAGCTTGGGGCGACAACTCTAAAGGATGTCGCTGTCCTGCAGTTGTTGTTGTTCCATCTCAGAGGCGATAATTGCGCCCATTTGCGCTGGACATGTTCCCATTGCCGTCTCCCCAGATAGAGCAGTGTTGCGTTTCTCTTTGGTCCAAGACAGATTCTCAAGTGAAGGCATAGTTAGGGTGAAGGATGGGAGAGGGGGACGCAGTGGAAGGAACAAAAGGAGGCGAGAGAGAGGGGGACGGAAGCAGCGTTTCGCAGGAAGAATTGGGGATTTGTGATAAATGCGGTGGTGGAATCCTTCAAATTTGTGCCCCTTAAACGATGGCATGTCACCAGCTCGTCGCACGCTTTCTATTTCTGGCGGTTGGCCTTGTAATCTACTCGCAGTGTGAGCTACAGGGAATCTGTTGTTCACCAGCCTGGAAATGATTTGTACATCAAAAAAGTGAAAAACAAACAAAAAAATGATTCCAAAAGTTGTATTTTCCCTACGAATTTTGTCTCACTGAAGCATACTAGTTAAATTCTTTCCAATACAAATCAATGTAGTTGTTTTATATTTAGAGCAGTTGCAATGGATAGAAGGAGAATTCTTTAGCTAGAAACTAAAAATTAAGTACATAAAAAGGCTCTTCACTACAATTAGATTCAGCAGTTAAAGTGATCATATTCAAAAGAATAATCAATAGTGTTTGTACTGGAAAATCTGACATTGGAATATGTCACGTTTTAAAGTAAAATTAAAACAGTCCAGAAAGTGGGTTTTTTAAATAAATTCTACAGAACTGCCCAATCCCAACAATTCTCGCTGTACAATTCATTGATTACACTGCTGAAAACCCCACGCATTATCCACGTTCTCTCGAGTAAATCCGCTCCCTCGGAATTCAGCGCAATTTGCATTATTCAGTGTGGTTAATTGAGGGCAGGAAAGCCCAAAATGTGTAGATGGTCCGGGGCTACGGTACATGTAGAGGGGCCGCGGCACAGAGAGGAAAAAACTCAAAGTAGAACATTGTTGCGTATATCTGACAGCACTACTCTCCCCCCCAAACCCAAACACACACTATTTACATCCTGTGGGCAGAATCATGTGAAAATGGCTGTGGAATATACAGTACAGTAAATTGCATATTAGTAACGCAGCCCAAATCCTTCTCTATAACCCACATAATGAGTTTTACCCCCCCCCCCCTTCTCACATATGCTCATTGAGTCCAGATCATAACCTGCCACCCTGATGATTTCATGCTGCTCTTTCCTCCTCTTTGCTCACTGAGGTGTTTGACAAGGTGATAAGCACCATGGGAAAGTGTGGGAAGGCTGACGCTGTTTTTGATGTCAGGGAGATGCTGGTGTGTGGATGTAAATCTGCGTCTCCCCCCCCACAAGCAGCTTACTTTAAGGGCGTGACGGTTGTGGCGCGCTCTCCCTCGTCATCCTGCTGCTCTTGTTTAAGGAGAATTTGGGGAATTTGTCATCCTGTTTTCTTATTTTTCATTGCCTCAGAGTGATCCGAGTAGATGTTGCTCAAGTATTAAGCCAGAACCAGCAGCGGGCGGCTGTAGCATGTATGCCTAGCGGCTTTTTGTCCAATATAAAACAATATTTTTGCTTCTTTCAGGCTTAAATTGTTAATATAATGACTTCTTGAAGAGGCTTCCACCATCACCCCTCTGCCTATCCAGTACTGAGAAAGAACCAGCGATCCACTGAACAGGAGACACGCTATAATAGAAGCAGATGGGCCGTGTCCAGTTTAAAACACATATAGTGGCAGAGTTACAGTCATGTATTGATGGATCTCAGTGCAACATTCGACAAACTGGTTTGAAACCCACATAAAGGCCAGGGACTACTTTGTGTCCACAGGTAATTACACGTCTGAACAAACAGAACACGCGGAATTCCCCAAGTCTCCATTCTGGGGCCTCTTCAGTTCAACGTCGACGTGATCCCACAAGCTCATTATGAGAACCACAAACTATGGTGCCATAATTATGCAGACAACACAGAGTTGCACATGACCATATAACCAGGGGACTGTAATCCTTTCATTTCTAATTCATGGTAAGAACAAGTCGCACAAATCAACTAATGGATGTGCCAGAATTGTTCCACTTCCGATTTCTAATTAGAAAGACAAATCAAAAGTCATCATGTGACCGGACATGAACTTCCACTGTCACATTAAGTCAATTACAAGTTAGGAGACTTTTAGTTGAAGAATATACATATAAAGATGTTAAAAAGGATGTATTGTAAGTCTCAGCAGGATTTGGAAATATGTGCCCATCGTTTATCTTCAGCAGATTTGACTATATTCTGCCTCACTGAGAACAACGTACACCACTGTAGGTTCGAGATTTTAACACGGGCTTCCTGATCTCTAAGAAATGATTATTAAAAAAAAAAAAATAGTGTTGGTTTATAAAGCAGCGAATGGTGTAGGGCCAAAATACATTTATGATCAGCTCCCAGAGTCAAAACTAAACATTCCGTTTTTATGTGCCACATATCTTGTTCAAACTCTCAGAAAGCTGCAGGGTCTGTTCCAACTCTGTTCTTTTAATATCCCAACTTAAGACTCCGGTTTGCCGCTGCCTTTTCATTAAAACTAATTTTAGGGGTTTTAATCAATATTTTACATTGTACTGTACTCCTCTGTTTAATCTGTCACTCCGTTTTAGCTTTTTATATATTGGTGGTTTTACAGCTTTTTTATGTTTAAATACTTTGATTTGCCTTGTAGCTGTACCAACAACTCTCCAGCAGTGCCAGTTAGTGCTAATAATCACTGTTAATAGATTTTATAAAATGGAACAAGCCATTTGTGCAAACCTGGTCAAACAGACTTGTGTTAGGTCAAGTTTTCTGTTAAAATGTCAATAATAATTCTTAGGGATTTCCATTAACTTAAGTGGACAACAATTGTGGCTTCATTAAAAAGTAGTGTGTAGCATGACAGAAATAATGATCACTGTCTTTGGCTTAGGAACACATGCACTCATACACACACACACATTACTGATAACGCACCATGGACTTAGACAGTGTGTGTCCTGGAGCAGCCAGCTGACACCTCTTGTGTCGTTGTGCTTGTGTGGAATGAACGGAGACGCCGCGTTGGCGCTCTGACAGCGGGCGAGCGAAGCCTAGCTGACGGAGCGCAAAATAACCCCCCCCTTAAAAAAAGAAACACAACACCAAAAAGGAAGTTTTGGAAGGGTGTGGGGGAAGGAGGACGAGGATGCAGCTCTCCAACAGACAGATGCAGAGCCCTGGGGAGCGCTGGAGGAATAACAGCCAGTGTCACGACAGATGCTGATTGGCCAAAAAGTTCCGTCACGGTCTAGAATTTCGAAAACACTGAATAAAAAAGAAAAAAACCTTGGATATGCAGAAGTGTACTGTTCTCTCAGACCACTTGAATTATAGTATGCTGGAAGGGTATCATGGATTTTTTTTTTTTCTTCTCTGCCCAATGATGCCAAAAAGAAAAAAATAGCCTTAAAGCCTCATAGAGGCGCCATCCTGCTTCACACATACCTAGGGGAAGGTATTTGACTGAGTTTCCTGCCTCTGGCCCCAGTGGCCAATCTGCCCCTTCTGTCTGATAGAACAGCTTATCATAATTCAAATCCACGCCTGTCCTCATTAAAATGACCTCCATCAAGACAAAAAAAAAAGAAAAAGTGATTTAACAGTATGTCCTGATTCCCCTGCAAGCCGTTTGTTAGTCCTCCATCCAGTTACAGTGCCTTGTTCTCTTTAAAAAAAAAAAAATGCCCTTTTCTCCTACCTCTGTGCTTTGGAAGAAACACAGGGGGGCACATTTGACTGGAAAATTAATTTTGCCTCGCTATTGGCTACTGGTGTCTCTCCAGGCCTCAGATTTGAAACACGGAATGTCCACACAGATCTATGCCAGCTTGTTGGAGTTGAATATTGCAAAAATTGCAGTTTTCTGAAAACAAGCCTGCATGTGTACTATACAGGTTGTCTGCATAATGCATCGCAGTAAATATGTGCTGCACATTACACCATCATTAACCAACATGTTTTAACCATCACTTATTTTCCAGGATGCTCAAACAAACAAACATTCTAAATGATAGTGGTGACACATAAGACCTTGGGAAGTTTGATGTGATGAGTTTTTGTGTTGACCCGTCCAAAAAACAAAACACCCAAACTCCTCCCTCCACTGATTTTTATGACTCCAGAACAATGTCAGACTATTTCCTACTTCGCTCGCAGCAACCGAAACTCATAATGAGGCAAAAGTTTTTTGGGGAATTCGTTGAACTTTTTTTTTTTTTTTTGGAGGACGGTCTCAGAAAACCTGTGCCCGTAAGACCACAACATATTACTTCTGATTTGTGATTTAAACCTCAAAAAGAATAGCATGAAAAAAAAAGCACCGCTGTGGCTTGAAATGCATGTCTTAAGGGGAGAAAAACTTTGTGAGGCAAACTCCCGGCGCTGGTTAAGGGGCAAGGTCCTTTAATGACAGGGCTGAATGATAAAGAGATAGCAGGAATTTTAAGAAGTGGGATATTATTACTGCACTATGGTGGCGCCTGATAAAATGGTGTGAAACTTGAGTCTCCCTGCTATGGTTATGCTCCTATACTCACACTGATATCGCTTCTGGAGTCACTTTGTTAAATATTCTCATACATCGACATGGAACTCCTCTTCTCCATGGCAGGGATATTCTGTGGCTAATTGGTGTTAATCTGACTGGCTTGAAAAGAAAAGGAAAAAAAAAAAAAAAAGTATTGATCAGTTCAGGCCCATATTTACTGGTCCTTGATGTGAAGCGATCCTTCCCTCACAGCTGTTCTCGTGCTTTCTTAGTAATGCTCCCTTTCAATCCCCGTTTCTTCCTGCTCCAATCTGCACCCTGTTATCGGCCCATGACTCATCTTCCTTCCTTGCTATTCCTGTGGTTATTCCCTCCTTTGGAAAAAAAGTGACGCACATATTTCACATATAGCCTATATTGTATTGACCCAAATAAGAAGCCGCTTTTTAAAAATTTGCAATAAAAAGAAAAAAAAAATGCTAAATGTCACATGTGTTGTTAATTGTCAAAATCTACCCATGAAAATAGTGACATCTATTTTTAAAGGTGACTCGATCACTGATCACATGATGGAACTCACACCCTCAGGATTAAGACAGGGGAAAAAAGGAAAAACAAAGTGGGTGGTTTTAACAGAAAAAAAAAAAAGACACATGCCGCACTGAGCTTGTACGACACAGATTCATAAAATCCAGGTATTAACCCATGATCTGATATCAAGTTACAGTGAAGACAAAGCCATGTATTATACCGTACAGAACATTCCAACAAAGTGATGATTTCCAGGTCTCCGCATTTTCCCCCACAGTGTGAACTACTGTACATCAGTAATTTTTAATTAAGGCAAAATTAAGTGTACAGCTTATGTGGCAAGATCAGCACGGTAGGACCCAGCAAAAACACACCTTTTATATACCTACTTGATAATTTAGCAACTTGACAGAAATGCTAATATAATGCAATGTTTAGTTGTATATTGCAGGTTTAAATGGTGCTCCATAACTTAGGGTTACAAGACATCCTGTGGGGGTCATGAACCTATATGTTGAAATCTATGCATTTCAGTAAAATCCAGTGCAGCAATGTGTTAAAATCTGAAACTTTTGTGCCACCACATATTGATATTTTACTGCAGGATAATACTTAAGTTGACTACGGATTTGTCATATTTTGTTCTTGTTAGCACATTACTTTGTGTGCACACTATTTGTTCTAATAATGCATATTGAATAAGATGAATATTCCCTATTTGATAATGGGGAAGAAAAAAAAATGCTGCTGTAATTCATAACAGTTGCTGTGTTTGGCTTATGACATTTACTCAAAACACAAAGATCAAAAAACAAAACAACATTTGCCTCGTCTTCTCTCTCCAACAACCCATAGCACACACAAACACGCACACACACTTCAAAGTGAGTCTCCTTCTCTTATTAGGTTAATCATAGTTTCAATTTCTCTTTTAAAATGGTCAGATCAAAAGGCATAGACAAGTTATTATCCGAAATTGGGGGGGGAAAAGCGCATTCAATCACGACGTGGCGAAGGGAGAAGGAGGGGAAGGGGGCGTGTGCGAAAAAAAAAAAAAAAAAAAAAAATGAATAAAAATGTTTAATTGCTGTTCTGTCTGTGATGAGACGCTACAGAACTAATCAATATTCCACAGCCACACTTTTGTTTGAGAGAGAAGTCCATTACACTCTTTGTCATGAAGTTCCCCGGAGTTGGCCTCCAGCAATATTAATACCATGAATTAGAAATGAAAGGATGGCAGCAGGTACCATTGAGGCATCACATTTCATAGGAGCGGATGAACACTTAGTGACAGAAGTTGGTTATTGCTCCCTTGGTTGCGGCAATTATACTGTTCAACGGGCACACCGTATATAATGAGTGAAACGTCACCACATGTCTGCGTATGTGTCATCCGGACGTATTCGTGCCGCAGAACGGCATCGTTACGCTTGGGGGGATTAACACCACATCCATATTAATGTTCCGCTTTTTCACATGCAGGACCAAGTCCATTGTAGGAATCTCAGATGAGTTATGTCTTGAAATCACATTATCTAAATATGGTAAATCCAGAGAGTGCTTCCATTTACAATGCAAACGATGTGGGGAGAATATCTTGGAAGAAAAAAAAGAAATGTCTAAAACCCATGAACGTGAGGTCATGTAATTCCTTCATGGGTATTGCACAATAAAAGTGCTCCACTACCTGCAATGTGTGAGAAATATGAAAAAGGTGAGGTGCAACAAACACTTGACGCACATCATTAGGCAGCTGTAGCGCGCACCAAATGTGGCCTAAATGACAGGAGTAGGAGCAGGATGTGCTGATCTCTGGCATTCATCTTAGAAAATTGCTGCTTTCCCGCAATGATGATGCACATCAAAACTGTTAAAAAAAAATGTCAATGTCACAATAGATGCCCCATCATACATAGATTTACATAGCCTGTAACCATTAATAATTCATATTTCATCATGAATACAATAATACATTCTTATGTAGGGGATGGTGTCTGATGTGGTTAATAGACACCCGCCAGAGTCCATGATAATATGTTATTTCCTGTTGCACTGAGACAGTTTGATGCCTCAGTTTATCCCAATGGGCAGAAGAACAGTTTCCATGTTAGTGGGCTATGGCAAGCAATTAAAGGCTCAATTTGACTATGCAGTCTATGCACTTAACAATGTCAACATTAACAGCGTCTTTCTGACTGGTCAGTTATATATTGTATAGTTATATCTTCACTGTAAGTATGACTCATCCAAACATATAGGGATATCTGTAATTCCAGATATCTGCAGTGTCATCACTGAAATATCATTCCAGTTGTCACAGCCTAAATCACAGCTGCACAAATGCGTAATTCTAGGCATGATGGAAGTTATAGATCCCTCAAACGTCATACATGACCTTTCGGCATTCTCTAAAAGTTGTAATGTCATTTTGCCCAGGTAAAACTGTATTTCAGGATATCTGTAAATGACATTCTGACTAGGCAGAACAAAAGTATACAGATAATCTCCTATTTCAGATATTTCTAAATGCACTTCAGTTCATTATATCTACAACATCATTTTTTCTAGTTTAAAAAAAATGTAAGATATCTGAAGAGGGAAATGCAAATCTCTCTAATCATGACAAGTTAAGAATATCTTGAACTGCAATTATGAAAAATATATGTTTATTTTTATTTTACTATAAAAGGCAAGTACGGCTGTCAAGAGATGAGCTGTAGTTTTGACAGTGTTCAGGATATTTCCAAATCCTATCTTTCCCCATTCATCTTGATGATTGACTAACACTTTTCATTTCCTTGTGTATGACGCATGTTACTCTTTGTGCAGAGTAATCAGTCCTTATCAAATTATCCCTCATTGTATTGCTTACAGCCACAGCCCAGTGTTTTTTCCCCTCATACAATCTGTGCATTGTGTAAGAAACGCAATGTTCCTTATATAATCTGCGCATGGCGGGTGCCAAGTGCTTGTCAGTCCACACAGTTCTGTAATTAGTGTGAAGCAGCGGGTCACTGGATGCCCAGCATTATTTTAGTTGCCACAGCGGGTCTCTGTAAAAAGGTTCAAGTTTTAGGGGCCAAAGCACGTACGCTCATGATTATTGACCTAAGGTACAAACACTTTTGTCATCAAAATAAATTGGACACATTGTTTGCAGCCATCTCTCGCATACGAGCACTTTTCCGCCAAATTACTCAGAAATCAGCGAGCTGATCAATAATAATTCCCAAGAAAAAAATTAAAAATAAGCAACAGCCTTCGTTGTGTATTCTGCACAGGCTCCGAGGTAGCCCTACAGCCCACAGTCCTTCAGAACGGAACAGTTGCTCAATTTTATATGGGTGCTGCAGCAAGACCACAACAATAGAGCCTAACGTCTCGCCATCAAGGCGGCCATAACCTTCTTTACTCTCGCGGTTATGTTTATGAACCGCCCCAGAACGGGCGAGCACATAAAACGCTGGTTCAACAGAGTTGTGTCGGTGAACGCGATCGGCAGCGTTTTAATTGACAGTTTGGAGGAAAAAAAAAAAAAAAAGTCAACTCACAGAATCAAAACTCACACACACACCTTTTGTTTTTTTTTAAGCTTGCCGCGATCAGTCAGGAGTAAAAAAAAAAATAAATAAACGCAGAATGTGAAGTGAAGACGATGAGCCCCGATGAGATGCCTGCTCATGCGCGGCCTCGACATGAGGGCTGTGAGAATGTAAAGCACAGCTGTACGCGCACAGCTGCTCCTGCAGCTGCGCTTTACAGTCTTCTGTAAAGCGCAGCTGCACGAGCAGGGGGGCGCCGGGAGGGGAAAAGCAGACCCAGATTTATCCCATGGGACCGGCCTGGGTGGGTGACTGAGCAGTTTTAATTTAGGGCTGTAAACTATACTTATGTGCAGCAGCTTATTACAACAATATCCCTCTGTTTTTATTTTCCAGTTATGAGTGAGAATCAGACCAGGTAAGCTTCTTGTTATTCATTTGCTCTTTTTTTCTGTTAAATATGGCAAATTCAAGTGCACGTTGGTTGCTGTAGGACGTGCTCACATCCAAAGCTGCTTTTTGCTTGTGAGATCCATTTTACAGGCCCACCATCTGGCCACCTGCCGCAGCCAGTACCATAAGTCTGAGGCAAAAGGTAAAAACCCCACCCCGGCTCTCCTGTGTGTTCATTACTCCGTGTTTACAGCTGAGGTGAACGATCGTCCTGTCCTAGTGAGGGCGGATGACCACGGCGAGTTAGGCCACGTGCGGAGGCGTCTCGTGTTGCCATCGCCCCTTAAATAATGTCTCCTCTTACCTTTCAAAGTAGTATTACATCATAGTTAGTGCCACAAACTCTGCCTCTGTTACAGCCAAGGCTGTAGTATAATCTTCAAATACTGAGGTCTACATTACACACACACACTAACACACACACGGTTACAGATTAGCATCTCTATTGGCTGCCTGTTGCATGCTTCTGTAGGATACTTTACTACTTTTCCCTCATTCTCTTAGATTACTACAATTTTCACCATTTCTTCTTCTTTGCCTGTTCATTCGCCACCTTCGCTGCTGAGAAATGCTTAGTTTGATGGATGATGATGAAAAATAGACCTGTGGTTGGCCATAATGTCGCAATCAGGTTTGATTTTGCTTTTAAAGAGTCAAGTACAGTATACCAGCATCTCTGTTACATGAGGAATGTGTTGAGGTCATATTCATTATTTGGGCTTCATGTATTCGGTTTGCTGTCCTTGTGTTAAGGTTTTTACTTTCAGAAATGTAACCTGAGGGGGGAAATTAAAATTAAAACTTATAGGAAGGTCATGACCTCTGCCCCCTCAATAGGTGACCCTATTTCACAAGACACTTTCACTTCGAATTACAACAACATTGTGCATCACTCTCAGGCCGCCCAAAAGAAAAAAAAAAAAAATGGTTCAGCCAAGCATTTAATCTTCCTGTCCAATAAACAGCAAAGGGCATCAGTGATTGAGAAGACACCTCTAACTACATCAGTTAAACTAAACCCACTTGACTATGCTCCCCGCTAAAACCCGTGAACACACACCAGATCCAGTTTCTCTGAAATGACTCGTCGACTCAAGTCTCCTACAGATGTTTGGGTTAAAAGGTGAATCATGAGGCGTCTGCATTTTATGGAAACATCTTGAATGGATTCAGTTACACCTCAATGACTACCCGTCACACCCATCACCTTTGGTCATCCATGGTTGGCAAAGCACAGCCCAAGCATGCACAGGCTGTCAGTGTTGCCATGGTCACATTCTCATCTGCATGGTCAGCGTCTAACTTTTTTTTTTTTCCTGTAAATAGAACCTTTCAAGGCCTCACAATGTTCTTTAGACTATGAATATTTGCAAAAAAGAAAGAAAAAAAACTTGGATTGTGCCATGACTGTTCCATCAGGCCCTGTTGTCACCTAGCAGCTCTAAAGTGTGGCCATGAGAATAGTCATGAAGCTTCTTGCTGGATTCATCCTCCCCAAATTCTTCTCCTGCAGCCACCATCCTCTAAGTGAGAAGAAAAAAAAAATGTGTAATTTGCATTGGCCATTAATGGTTTAGCAAAAATCACGATTGAGAACATGATGACCACCTTGCATGCGAGGCCCATTATGGGCAATTTTTAAGAAAATAACACATGAACACTTCTTAGGGGACATGAATGATCACATTTAGCACCCTCAGTGGCCATTAGCAGCAGTTTCACACACTGCCTGGGATCAACAGAACAGTAATCAGGTTTCAAGTGATTTGCATCAATGCTTGCAAGAATCTGTATATATCATTATCATCATTCCATCTTTTACACCATATAGTCAGACATATTTAAAATAATATTCCTCACTATCACGATTATTCTGAAACCATTGCTTATGTGATAATTAGGAAAAGGTTAAACAAGGAGAATTAGACCCACCAATGGGTGCCACTGTGATATTAACACTGATATTGATGCGTTTCATCATAGTCTAGTCATAATTTACTTTACAGTTCAAAAACTGGTTTAAGTCTATTTAATATCGACAAAAACCAACATGCATCAATATGTCCATGTCATTCAAGCAATTAAGTGTACACGAACACTGATGCAAATTATGGATCAACTAACTGCATCACAGTTTCCTCAGCTTTTCCTATAGATCAAATGCGTATTATTTAAAAAAAGGACAGACTCAATCTCAGTCACCTTCAGCCTGTATTCTGACCTCCCTCTACTGTTGGAGGGATAGATTAATTAGAAATGGGCTTAAGCCTTGTGGAGGCGAGAGCTTCACTAGACAGATGCTGTTTGAACAGCAAAACCGGTCCAAGGATATTAAAGGAAGATGAGAAAATTGGACTAATTGGAATTGGAGGACATAAGGGGCATGTGCCTGTGGGATGAGAATAATCTTAACTTGATCTTGGGTAAGGAGCAGTAGCCAAAATGTTTCTTACTATCTGTTTCAATATCTCTTTTTTTCCCCTCACAAGAGTATTGATCTGATAAAAATGTTAAATACTTCTTTCTAGGAACAGGGGTCTTTGAGAATTTCACGATTCAATTAGATTTTAATCATTTTTCTGCATTTTCCTTCAGTAAAGTGTGTATCAAACCATTCACTGGAATCCTTAGTCCATTTAAATGCAATGTGGCGACTGGTAGGTATAATTTAAAGAAAGCAAACATACAGAAGTATTGTAGATTACATGCATATTTCTTTGGACCATTTAGGCTATTTGAACAAAATGTACTTATGCTTTACAGCCAGACAAATCCACATATTTCTTATGATGGCAGATCACATTGTTTCCCGTTACACTGGTAATAAATAACAAAGTATAACAAACACATGTTGACCTTGGTTTAGCTTCACGTACGCTTCAAGTATTCATCAAAAGCCACAATATATTTATTTATTTCGTCTACTTGGCTAACGAACAGATTGTGATTCATCGCCCAATCAAACATTTGCAGTGTTTTTGTGGAAGCTATAATCAGCGAGTGCATGACAAGGACAGGTCAGAAGAGAGGGCAGAGCCGGATTCTTGGCAGGGGAAAGGGGCGGCGTATTCTTGAGGGCCCCTTCTGATGAAGCCATTCTCAAACTCACAGCTGTTAAATAGCTCATATATCCGACGCCATCCTTAAACACAAATTGCCACTTATTCGGCCAACTGGGCCCATGCTTTAAGTCGCAAGATGCATTCAAATGTTTCAACACCGAGAACAGCATGCAGCATATCAACCAGTCTGCATGCATCGATTGATGAATAAAACACACACAAATGGACGTGGTGGCCCACAACGTAGAACAGACACGGCAGACCAGTTCAGATTTAAAGTATAGTCTACAGGTAGTGAAACAGGTGGTGGAACGCAGTAAACAAGATATTTTAATTTAGAAACTAATACTTATATCACAGACAATTATAGATGTTAGTTCCTTTGTATTTCCGAAGAGAGGAGCAATTAGAGAAAAAAATATGAAGAAATTACCATAACTATTTTTCGGTTTGATACACAACATCATCTTGCGAGGCAACACAGGTTTAAAGCTTAACTCAAGCAGGTGTGAAACTGATAAAGTGCTGTAGAATAACCTCATTTTACCAAATCAACCCATAGTGGTGTAATACAAAACTATTACATTCAATTAGTAAACTCCTGCATGGCATCGAACACTCGCTCTTCTGTTTCCTTGCAGCTTCTGCACAGACACAAACCACGAACAGTCACCAGCTGACTGAACGCGCCTCACTCACGGCCTCGGCGGGCTCACGGGTCATAAAGCAAAAACCAGCACATAGTCGAGCGTTCGTTAGTTTCACTCACCAGTTGTTTCCTGTTTCCCACCGTCCTCCATGGAATAACAGAATAATCCGATCAGGTTAACAAACTTCTTCCTAAAACGTCATCTCCTCTCGTTCACTGTGGCAAACCTGGCAAACGCCGTCTTTGTTTTATGTCTATGTCCCACTCAACACACACAGCGACGTCACTCCCAGGCTGCTAGTCCATCATCACCATCATCATCATCATCATTATCAGGTGTGTGGAAGGAGCGCAGGAGCCAATTAAAAGTGCTCTCACTCTCTGGCTCATCTCAGGCTGATTTGTAGCCTACTTTCTCTCTGTTCCCCCCCCCCGGTTGTACTGAATAAACACATCACCTTGATGTTAACTTGGCAGCAGCACATCATGACAGATTCACACACACACACACACACACACACACACACAAACACACACACACACAAGCTACTTCAGCAGCCAAATCTGCTAGTAGTGGGAGGGGCCCAATTAAGAGGCTAATAAGGTGGTTTTCAATAGAAGTAAAGATTCAAACTAACAGATATCATCATGAAACCTCTCAAGCTGATTCCTGGCGTGAAGACATTTTTTTTTTATATTATATGTTGTGAAATTGTTCATGTCAACATGCAAATGAGGCAATATCTGAATAAATATCCGCTGAATTGAATGAATATCCAGAGTGAACGTCAACGCCACAGTGAGCAATTTATTGTTTCCTTACAGTGTGTGATTGCAACACACACAGTTATTCAGGCGACAGACAGCGAAGCAGCGGCGTATCCATCAGGTGTCTCAAAATATGCATTCTGTGTTCCTGTTGATGTCTTGTCATTTAAAAGTCCATTTGTCTTCTTTTTTTTTTTTTTACAGAAATCATGACATGATTTTATGACACAAAATGTGAAATGGTGTAACTGACAAAGAATGATAAATATTTAATCTGCATGAAATATAACCAGTTCATACGATGTATGCATTTTTTTGTTTGAGTGTTAAACTAAACTTGTAGGGTTACACCACATGGATGTTCTGCCATTGTCAAGCAGGCATAATTTAACAATTACTGTAAATCCTCATCATGCTTATACAGAATATTGAACCAGAAGTGGCCTCAAACTATTTGTGATGTCAAGTCAAGCCCCGTTTAGGTTTTTACACCTAAACACACTCCTAGCAGCTGGTTCCCCTTCATTGATGATCTGGGGAAAAAACAAGAAAAGAAAAAACCTAGATCATATCCTTACAAACAGGAAATTGGTCAGTTTCTGACGGGACCATGCAGGAGACAGTAGGCGGTACTAACTGAATGATCAATATTTATTTGTTCAACACAGGAACACCACTCAGGGGTGCAGGCAGAACAGGACAGGACAAACGATCCGAGGACGACCGAGCGGACTAACGGGACCCAAAATAACAAATAACAATAAAAAAAAAAACAGAACAGAACGAGGAAACTGGAACTGCAGCTTTGAAAAGGGACTACAAAAAAACATGATAAATACAGTGTCAGGACCATGATGCGAGCGCGGTGTCAGTCCAACTTAATTGTCGGTACATTCTCTGCATTATATGATACGCTTCAATAATTCGTGCATTCACGTTGTCTCTGCATCAAACAGTACAGGATATACCGGGCATCAGACTCCTCCTTCTCCTGTGGGAGAAAACAACATCAAGTCTGGCTGTCGTTCTCAGCAGATTAATTATCCTCGATAATTGCAAACAAATATACAGGTATGCATTGATTGACTCCTTGGCAGGTGTCAAACCATGAAATGGCTGACAGGAAGAGAGGCAGAGTCTGCAGCACACTCTCCTCCTTTATATACTTATATATAAATTGAAATCAATAACAGAGCATTTTTTAGAATCTGCAAAGCAAAAAACTGAGTATTTTACTCTATATGTGTACATTTAACATCGGTATGTGTATAGGTCCAAGGGTTTGGTGTACACTGAACACTGGCAGCATGAAAACACAATAAAATATATACTATATATATATATATATATATATATATATATATAATTGGAGAATGCAGATGTACTTTTTGACACCATTGCAGTGCGTTTCAACACAAGTAAACCAGGAACTATGACCAAATCGGTGCTTTTCTGCTGCTTCAGCTGCCCTCTCGTAAAATTCTCGTCGTTTTTAGTGTTTTCAGTCGGACACACCTTTTTTTTGTGCGCGTCACTAACGAGTCGTCACGTTTTAAAACCTTCTGAGGGATGATACGGGGTGGCGAATCTCCGGAGAACCCCGGGCCGCTCTCGATGCATCGCCTGGGCTAGTTGCCGTCCACAGGGACCCGTATTACTGCCCCCCATTCATAATTAAAACAAAAGGATAATCCCCAGGCACAAACAACACTTTGGTAGCACATTTGTTGGTAGCAGAGAGTAATTAATTGTGTCATTAGTATCCGTTTTGTATTTCAAACGAGAGTCTTGTTTACAGCACTCCTGAGGGACTGTTTGGGGTTTTTTCCACCGGTTGTACAGTTACACCGTGAGTCCATAGTAGGCACGTCTAATTAAAAGCTCGCCCGCTTGCCACAGAGCTTCGTGCTGGGGAACGAATCGCACGGACTCATTAAAGAGCTATGTCTGATTGCTCCGCTGGAACCTGCACCGGCTGCGTGTTTTCAGCTTTGGTAGAAAGGTACAAGGGGGGTGAGGGGGTGGGGGGGTGGGGGTCCACCTCTGTTAATGGTTCCGTCACACAAACCGTGACCCCTCCCCATGCTCGCGTTTTATCCAACAGTTTAATGAGTTCGCGCTATCTAGACAGAACAGGGTGCAGGAAAAAAAAAGAAGGGCACGTTTAACATAGGGTGAAATTGATCAGAGATGATATAATCACAACCATAGTGTGTCATTTTCATTTTATACCAGACTGAAACCTACACACATACACAGAAACCACGCTTTCTATCACTGATGGTAATTGTGCACTGGATGATTTGGCTACAAATTAAAAAAGCAACAGGATACAGAGAGCGCAGCATTACTAGCATCAGTTTGATGAGGGTGTGACTCTATTTTAATCCCATTAATTAAATAAGGCTCAGGTGATCAACACATGGCAAATGCTGTTTCACCCGAGTCAAGTGAGCAACTTCTTCCGCCAGCTTATTCCATTACCGTGTCGAGAGGCCACATTAACCCCCGAGTCACCGGTTCTGGCGGCGATACGATGAGCTCCTGTTGACAGCCTGACCTTCCCCGTCTTCTTTTCATTGTGGTCACTGCTCACTCTTTTACCCTGGAATCCTTGGGGGCGGCCGGTCGGCGTCTCGTTGACGTGATACGCTGCTCCGACCGTTATGACAGTCCGTTAACACCAGGACACGTTTCATTATCGCTGGTTCACTGTTACAGTGGAATATGATATAGAGTGTGTGGAAATTGTAGGTTATTTGCAATACATTGAACACATCTTTTGCATTCACTATGCCCAGGGACAGTGATGTTTACTCTCACATAAGAGAGTTTAAAATCACAAAAAAGAAAAAAAAAGTCAAACATTCTTGATTGATTCATTTAATATCAGATTCTGTAGACTGAATACAAGTTCCCAGTCAATAAGAAAACTGACTGTAGTGATTCCCTTTTCCACGGGAAGGTTTGCCTTTCAATTTGGCTCCATTAATGATCATAAATAAGTTAATTCCCTGATAGTTTAATTCATGCCATATTTTATTTTTGCACACCTTGACTATGGTATACACCTTTTTTTAACTTTATATCAGGGCAGTTGAAGTTTTTTTTCTACAATTTAACAAGTAAGTGTGACAGATTTAGATTGATGGGTTTGATTTTGCCATATTTTTGAGCATATTAAAATAGAACCTATTTCTCATTGTTGTAATATTAATAATAGAAACATATTTGTCCTTTCACGTGTTAGGAGTTGTAAAAAGTCCATAGTTTGATTACTGATTTTTTTTCTCAAATCACACCAAATTGCTACATTGGAGTTTATGACCCTCAGTAACTAAACGAAGATGCCAACACAAGCTGCTAAACTTCAGCATACTGACATTATTGTGATTATTTTCGTGCCGATTTTAGCATTTTGCTCAAAGCAGCAACCAAAGCAGCAACGTGCAGCTTCTTGGATCCACTAGTGTCGCTGTAGACTCCTGTTCCCAATAGGAACATTTTATTCCTCACCACTTGGAAGTTTACATTATACTTTACACCGTGAGTTGGCAGATTGTTGCATATGTATGTATGATAATGCAGAAATTGTGAATAATGGGAGGGAAAAAAAAGGTTGTTGCTGTGTTTATTAGCCCCCTGTGTAAACTTTGAAGCAAAATTACCTCAGTGTGATGTGGCGGCCTGTGGCACACCATGCTGTTAGACTAACAGCAAGGTTAGCTGGGTAAATACATTAAAGGACAACCTTCCTCCGGGCCAATCAATATGGCGTATCATTGAGGTGAGGGGGCATGCTTAATTTTAACTTTTTTATTTTTTCAATGGACATTAGTGGAGCACAAAAAAAGGACAAGTGACCCTCCTCACTGGGTAAAACAATGTTCACGCCCCCCCTTTTCCACCTATCTTCACCTCCTCTGGGAACGTTGCAGTTTAATTTCCCTTCAACAGGAGTGCAGTTTATTCACCCTGTGCACACTAACCTGTCATGAGCAAACACTGTGATAGTAGATTTTATCATTCATACATCACAGGGAAAAAAAAGATATCAAGACATCTTTTATTAAAATGCTCAATGGAATTAATCACTGATTTGATTTGACTGCAGTCAGCAGTGGTTGCACAGTTCCTCAAAGAATAGTAACGTTAAGCCTGATTGTGCAACTGTGGAGTGGAATATGCCCTCAAAAACTCATTATAAAGTTGTTTTTTTTTTCTTTTTTGCTCCTAATGTCTTACAAGCAATTGCTGGGAATTGCACTACCAGCATTACCGGCAACATTAGCATTCATTTGAAAACGTTTCTTGCCAGCCGGTTGCCAACTTGGAGTTAAAATAGAAAAGTGTGGTAAAGGTTTATGAGAGCGTGCTTGCTGAAAACAAAGCTTCCGGCTGCCGGTGGAAACGGCGGTTGATAAGATCAGTGAGACTAAACCAACAAATATGTTTGTAAGTTTGGTTTAATTGTAACCTCATTGTGGGCTGTGCAGGATTAGCCCATGTGGGGAATTAGATCGTAACTCAGTGAAGATGAAAAGAGATACTCATCTCACTGATGTAGCTGTAGTGCCAACTTTAGAAAAAAATGATGAAAAACTTCTGATCATATATCATCATGCATGAGGGTCAACTCGCTCCACTTTGAGCCTGAACTGTGAGATTAGCCATTAATGAAATACAGCTCAGGCTCCGTCTTCTTCTCTTTTTGCTATATGTTAATTTCCTGCCACTCTCCATGCATGAATAGTTACTCTTGATGAAGTAGGCTACAGGGGAGCAATGCCCAAAATAACGCGGAGCCCAATTTCAGGAACTCTTATTTTTAGGATTCTTATTAACCTCAAATGAGGGCACAATTTGTGATATCGCTGGAAGTCTGATGCTCTTGACGTTCTTTTTTTTTTTTTTTCTGAAATGCGTGTCAGAGTTGGAGCCGTACCGGATACGCTGAGCCAATTAAAGTTCTGCGGCGCCGCTTCACAACAAGGCCAAAATATTACAAAATGACACACATTCTAACACTCGCTCAGAAGGCCCCAGAGCGTTTTCACACGGATTAGTGGTATCATAAAGTTTTATTCGTGCTGGCTGCATGGCGCCAGGACTAGTCTGACAATATACCTCCACAACTATTGAGTCAGATTTTAAATTACCATACACTGTCAAACTTTGCTGTGAAATCTGCAGTTATTTTCTGTATTATTCATAGTAATATTACTGTAAATGATTATTACAATAGGCACTGTTTATTTCAAAGAATAAATCCCAGTGGTCAAAGTATTATTGTAGAAAATCACAGTAAAGAGCTACAGTATTAGACCTATTTTATTATATTTTTATTTATTTATATATATTTTATTTATTTATTCTATATGCAATCTTTTTTTTTTCTTGCATTTCTGTGCTGTTGCTAATGAAACTTCCCCAATGTGGGACAAATAAAGGATTATCAAATCAAATATTATAATAATGTTAATACAGTAAGTACAACTGAAATAACATAATTATTTTTTAAAGAATAAATGAATAATAATAAAAAATATATATATTATAATAATGAACTTTCTGGAAAATTGCCACCAATATATTTGTTGTACATTTTTATTATTATTATTACCACTATTTATGAGGCTTTTTATTATTTATTTTTTTTTTACATTTACAAGGGTATGAATGTTTTGATTAGATTTTCTGCATAATTTTCATACCTGATGACATACGTTTTGTAATATATAAAGAAGCTAACAAACCACAAAATTTTGCTCTAATCCAACTGTAGAATAAATCACATTTAATCAGGGTGAAACAAACAAAAAAACAACGTGTGCACAATTGGCTATAGTTTTCTCCAATAATAACCCATTGTATGTGAGATATCTCTTTTCAAGCAGATCCATCAACATGATAAAAAACGTAACTCTTCTAGTCATCTTCTCTTGAATATTCCACCCCCTTTTATCCTAGAAATAAATAGCCCTTCACCCCATGATAAAAAAGGAAAAGAATGATCTCAGTGTGAGAGGGGAAGATTGAAATCTTTCACTTAATTGAACGGCAGGAAATGGATTAAAGTTTACATCCTAGATGCCTGGTTGACCGTGGGAGTGAAAGCAATTATAAGAGGAGCAATCTAATCAATTTTCCATTCTAAAAAGGTGACAAATTAAGGGCAAAGGGCTGTTTTCCAATATCCAGAATAATTCATTCGGGAGGCCGGTTTCACTTTGTAAAGTAGCCTTTATGGTAACTGTAGTCCTACGCTGCCAGGACGATAAGACAACAATAATGAACAATAAATATACGTTCCATTCGCTTTTCAAATAGGTGGAACGTACTCACGCTTGTCAGCGCTTTATGTTGGGATAAAATATGCCCCTGAAATTGAATACGGTGTCATCATCATTGAAAAACAACTGCTGACCCTGAAGCCGGAATCCAATT
This sequence comes from Eupleurogrammus muticus, assembly GCA_036785175.1. Classification (NCBI taxonomy): domain Eukaryota; kingdom Metazoa; phylum Chordata; class Actinopteri; order Scombriformes; family Trichiuridae; genus Eupleurogrammus; species Eupleurogrammus muticus. Next base: position 16,294,957 of record JAYKQN010000013.1, on the reverse strand, counting down.
AATTGGATTTGGCCCTCATTTATAATTAACTGACGGGTCAGAGACGAGACCTGATCAGTAACAACCTCACTTAGTATCAACGTACAGCGCGTTTGTCCCTTTTTGCAAGGATCACCGAATCATGGGAGGAGCAGCACAGGAGGAGATGAGTTCCAAGTGGAATGTGCCAAAAAGTCCTACAGTTTGTTCCCCTGCTGCTCGCGATGCGGCCGCTTCGGTTGTCATCAGAAACGAGGACCGAACAAGACATATTAGGTCATGTTACACGTCGTTCATCGAACAGACAGTCCGGGGCCTCGGTGGCGGGTGGAAAAACGCCACATCAGCCCGCCACCTCTGTCCCTCCAGCCGGTCACCAGCCTGGTCGCACGCTGCCGTCACCTCCCATCACCGGCGGAGCGCGGGGGGCTTGTCACAATTGGAGGCGATCTCGCCGCTTGAACGATATCGGGATGACATCCCCGTGGCCCGGCGGCGACCCCGCCCCCCCGGCCCTGTATCTCCGCGATCTGGGAGACTGACCTCACCCTCCAAGATGACAACTCAGAGCTGGGGTTATCGCGGAGCCAGGGGGCTTATCGCGGGCTACCTTCAGGATGCGCTGCAGTGCAGGGAATAAGACATTTGTGGGATCACTCCGGGGGCGGGGCCATGTGTGCTGGAGCGACCAATGACTGCTGACCTGGCCACGCATCCTGGGTTGAGGGACGGGGCGCCATCCACGCTGGCGAGCGGTGTGAGGAGGTGGAGCCAGGCTCCCGCTGCTGAGGCTCCCGACTGTTTGTTCCCTGAATAAATAATAATAATAATAAATCATTATTCTATAGGTGCTATTTCCCTCAGTTGGAAGGGCAGATTTCATGAATACATCCATACAAATAGTAGAAAGGGATGTTTACACGGAGGCAGCTTTGCATCTTTTTTTAATACAGCAATGTGGGGGTGAGGAGGGGGGGGCAGTCATAACTCCTTTGTCACAAACAGGTTTACCCTTGTAAAATATATCATTCGTCCTATTATTTTACATATCGAAAGTGATAAAAGGTGAATTCATCAAGTCAAGCCAAGTCAGTTTTTATATATATTATATTATAGCACAATATCCTAAATAAAACATTAGCTTGGGGGGGTTAAATCTGTTACAGTAATATGACAATTTATGACCTTTGACCCTTGAATTGAGTGAGGAAAAACAAAAGAAATTGGAGGAAACATCAGGAAGAGCAACGGAAGTGGAATCCCCTCTCCCAGCCCTGCAATAGTAGACAGACTGCAGAAATGGCAACGAATTTAATAATAGAATTATAATAATTATACAGATGATTACATGTTATTATAAGTTATATTTATAATATATATAAAAAAAGTGAACAAGATGACACCAAGTCACTAAAAACAGAATAAGACTTTACTTACAGTATGTAACCCTCATCACCATGGAAACCTGGGAAGAGGACTGGCAACACATGCACATGGGAAACCATTCAATATACACATTAAATAATAATAATATATGCTGGGATTACAGATGTGTTTTAGTTACATCATCACAATAACTGGCACCAAATCATGATTTTTGTAAAAAAAAAAAAAAAAATGGATACAAGGCAGCATCACTGTCAGTGATCTGACCGTTAATTCCTCAGTTCGGTTCCGGTGTTGAGAAAGGAAGCGCAGCCCACTTCACCACCGATGTGTGTTAATGGAGGCAGACAGGGCACGTACGCCCGGCCCGTGGCCATAAGCCGGGCGGGGCGGGGCGGGGCGGCGGACATCCACAAGAGTCTTGCGAGACTTGTGTTGTTACAGAAAGTGGAAACAGAAGCTGCAGAGAGCCGGCCAGCTCTGAGCACGGAGCCAGCTGCTGCTGTTGTTGCAGCGTCTTCTGGTGTGAAGGAAACATTATGATTCCAATCTAAACCTTGACAGATGCAAAAAAATGTGCCTATAGAGGACTAACACAGCTGTGTATACAGCACATGCCCTGCCTGCCTCAGACCACTCTGATAGATGTTTAATGGCTTGGATTCAATGATTTTTTTTTTTTTTTAATTTGCATTATTCAGCTCCTGCTCACACAGCACGAATGAATCGCAGGGGTTAAGAGTTCGCAACTCGCCATTCCTGTTCCCACATCGTACGGCCCGATGCTCCTATGCGATCTGACTGCTCAAACGCATCTTTATCGGTGCGATTGCATCGTAAGGGGACGACCGAGAAGTTTGATACTATTCTTCTAGGCTTCCCATCGCCTAATGAAAAGAACACAATGCGCGGTGCACAATTAAACTAAAGATCAGCCTGATCAAAAATAATTACACGGGTGTGAAAAATCATTTCAGGCTGAACAGTTTAAAATAATGAAAACAGGGTCCAGGTTAATAAATGCTGAAATCCTCCTTTAAGTCAAATGTGATATTTCACATTCAAGGATGTGCTTTTTTTTAATGATAAAACACAGAGTGAAAATTAACATTAATATTCAGGAAAGACAATTAGCCTACATTTTAATTGATGGGGGCGGTGAGGGATCCCCCTTCGTGGATGAGGAGCCATGATCCAAACCTCTGGAAATGGCACCAACAGCTGTAAAGCAGAGTGGTTCCAGGATGGGCGATGGTCCATGAAGAGATGCCTGACAGAAATGAGAGGAAACATGTGAGAAAGGGAGAGAGAGAAAGTACTGCTTATGCTTTTGGACAACAAACAGAAGGTTCGAGAGATGCAATAGTTATAAGAACACTTGCGATAATCGGCAGGAAAGGCCCCATTAATGAATAAAACATGCATTTGTGCACTTCTCAGGATGTCTCCAGACCAAACAACATGTTGTAAACCAAATTATGAATCATGTAAACAAATCTAAATTATGAATCATGTCCATAAATACATATTTTATTCAGTAAATGGGTCTGACACGACGAAGCGCATGAGGCTGTGGGAGATGAGAAGTAAAAGTGACACCGCATCCTTTGTGAAATCTGCCAGAGAGATATTTCCAAGACGCAAATGCACCGCCCTCAGCGCAAGGAATCCGATCCAGCAGCCGTCAGCGCGTACCAACCCTGCTGGATCCGCCCCTACGACAACTTGCAAATATATGTATAATCGTGTGATAGGCAGCGGTGGGATGTTTCTGTATTAAACCACATGCTTTCAGGAGAATATTAAAACCACTCTGTTCTGACCTGTTGAACTTTATTTTATTTATCTGGGAGATAACTGTGATGCAACCTTAACCATGGGGAGGTACAATTATGTAGGGTAAGCCTACTTCATTCATAATCAATGCATAATAAACGAGGAGACACACGTTACACACAGTGGACAGACATAAAAAATGTGAAGTATACAATGAATGTGTGTGTGTGTGTGTGTGTGTGTGTCTGTGAGAGCGTATAATACAGAGTTATAAAAGTATGCACTTTTTATTTGCATGATAACATCCATCCATCCATCCATCCATTGTCTATCCCGCTTATTCCCTTTCGGGGTCGCAGGGGTCTGCTGGAGCCTATCCCAGCGCGTTAAGGCGAGAGGCAGGGGGATACACCCCAGATGGTCGCCAGCCAATCGTGGGGCACACACACCATTCACACACCATTCACTCTCACACTCACACCTATGGGCAATTTAGAGTTTACCAATTAACCTGAGCATGTTTTTTGTATTGTGGGAGGAAGCCGGAGTACCCGGGGAAAACCCACGCAGACACGGGGAGAACATGCAAACTCCACACAGAAAGGCCCCAGACCCAGGCCCCAAAGCGGTCTTGAACCTGCGACCTTCTTGCTGTGAGGCAACAGTGCTACCCACCGCACCACCGTGTCGCCCGCATGATAACATAATACAGAATAAATACAGAAAAGGACAATAAAAAGAAAACAAAGAAATAATATAAAAATAATAGTTTGTGTGCATATATATATATATATATATATGTATATATATGCAAACATATCATATGATAGTTATAATCATAATTGATTATATAATAAGCTATATGTAATAAAATACAAAACTTGATATAATATAATATTATTTTGCGTGTTTATGGTATACTTTAAATTATGATCCACAGTGACCATGAATGTTTTAATTTTCTATTTGTGTTTAATTTCCTGATGTGCACTGCATCTGTTTTGAGATGAATTGCCTATTATTGCATTTACATGATATATAACTACAAACTTTGATTATCATGGAGATGGATTAGACGGGATCCGCGTGGAATTTTGGGCTAAGAAGCTAGCTAGCGCACAGCACGGCACAGCGTGCTAAAAGAGAGGATGGTGCAGAGGGGTTGTCTGGGGTTGGTGAATTCTTTTATAGGCGTCCAACGACCAACCGGTGTCATGTCCCATCTGCCTCTAATGCACAGCATTTACCTGTAACACTTAACTTACCGCTGAACTCTTAATGCATTGAGCTCCACCTGCAACACGCCCACTGGTGCAGGCATGAGATCTGCTGCACGTGCTTGTTACTGGTGGAAACCAGCAATTACAGTGGTGTTTCGGCCTCATTGCCGTTTTATCACCCTCCGAATAAAGCCCATATAATTCACAAAGGCAAGGATCAAACGGTCCCATTTTATCAGAATCCTTTAGCATAAAACCCCACTTTGAATTCTCTTCAACTGATTATAGTTTTATGATTTTAAAGAGATTGGGTCATATCCCCTTTGAAGCCGGAATAATGTTAAAGCCGCATGATGTGGTTAAGACGTTTCCTTCGTCTCTCCCTTGAAGCACCCTTGATGCCCATTATGGCAAATTACCCTGTTACTGTCGATTCTCCACCACCAAGGGGGCATCCTCACAATCCTGCCATTCAGTATTCTACTTCCATAATGTTGCCATTGAGCAAAAATATTTTTCCATCCTGAATATTCATAATGTACAATATAGCCACTTTCAGTGAAAATGTAAAAGAAAGTATGATTTCCATTAGATATGTTCTCAGTGTTTGATTTAAAAGCGTTATAAATAGGGACTCTTCCATCACATTTTCTTCGCTGTATGCATTAGTAGGTAATTTTCTTTCAAACGACAGGGAAATAAGACGGGGTCAAGTGTTCAATAATTGTCAAGCCTCGCTGTGCTTCAGAATCTACCAGGAAAGGACCTAATTGCATCAATTTTCAGGGCAAATGTAATGTGTTGAAATTACACTAAACTAAGTATCAGTAGGTACATTTCACTCGACTGACGCGAGATGTTCTCTCTGCGACGGGCTAATGGCTGGATAATGTTGACCTCTGTCAGTGGGTTCTACTGTAGGTGTTACTTTTGGTGGAGGGGGGGGGGTTGCTGTGGAAAAGCAGAAACCATGTTAATTTATAGCGTGCCATTTGTTTGTTCAATTTTCTTTGGCCTTGTAAACACAATCTGGCTTGGAAAAAAAAAGAGAGAAATGAATGTAAATGAGCCACTTCATGATTCAAAGAAATGATTATGTATTGTTTTGAAACAATATATATACATGTTTACTTACTGGAGTTTCACCAATCATTGTGTTCAATCACATGCTTAACTCGTAAAATTTATTTTTCCCCTCGCCGCTCGGTGCACAGGGTTCGAGCGGGTTTCAGTCCTCGTTGCGGAGGTTCACGAGGTCTCGCAGCCGGCCTTTTCCCATTAACCAATAGTTCTACTCTCAAGTTGTCCAGTGACCAGGCCGTATCATCAATCACCGGCTCTGACAGCAGCTCTTTTCGCTTTCTGGATCCGGCCCGGCGGAGCTATGCCAGGGGGGGTTTGCAGGGTGAGAGCTTTTGTGCACCGGCAGCTGTTGCTTTTAGAAGATCTGGCTGTGTGGGGGGGGGGGGGATCCATTAGTTGCCGAAGATTAAAAAAAAATGGACTTTAAATGCAGGTAAACAAGCCCACATTCATCAAAATCACTCCAGCCCCGCAGAGATATTTTATGCTCAAAATTAACTGCATTTCCATTGATTCGCCGAATGAATATTGACCCCTCCCAAAGTGTGCAAAGCTATCGACGTAAAGATGGAGCTGATATACATTTATATGGAAGAAACGTCTAACTTCATGTGACTGATGCTCATTGATATCAAATTATGCGAGACAAGAGCAGCCCTCCTTGAGCAAGAAAATAAAAACAAACGAATTGAACAGGAGAATTAAACAAGCGGCTTGAAGATGAAATATGCTGCTCATATTCACGTCGTTTGCATTTATTGGATTTCTTTAGACAATGGGAATACTGAAGTTAAACAATGAACTAGTGCTGGAGCCCTTTGTGCATTATGAAATTCTCAGCTAAAAAACACAGGAGGTTTATCACACCATTAATTAGAACTCTCTAATTGGAAAAGTCAACAGTGAAATAGTCACGCAGATGCATTGGTTGCGTTTCATGACATTTGTGTTGTTTTTGTGATTCTACATGTCGTAACGCGGCCGTTTTGTCTGGGCCGTGCTGTTGCGCCGTGTTTGCTTTGTATGCTAATTGTCATTCGGAGCAGCAAGCCTTTACCCGGCCAGCGCCGATTCCCTGCAGACGATTGGACTGTTAATGAGATCTGATGGACGGATGGACAGATGGACAGATGGACAGATGGACAGATGGACAGATGGACGGCCACCGTGAGGGCAGCGACTGTGTGCTCGCTGGCTGCAGGCTGGGGGGGGGTGCAGATACGTTTCTTCCAGGACACATTTGAATTTTCCACACTTTCTCGTGGTTGTCGTTCTGAAATCGTTACGTTTCGAACAGAAACTTGAATGTATAACAACTCTTAAAGTCCATAATAATAAGGATGCAGAGTTGAGGAACATGAGCATCTGGAGGCGTTTCTCATTATTGCTTTCCTTTTTGTGCAGTCCCACCAAGGTTGAACTTTATTGGTGATTGTTTTGCAATCAAATGACAGATTTTGTGGTATTATTTGGAAGGAATTCAAGGAATTTTGTACTTTTTTTTTTATTATTACTTAGTGACTTGTAAATCCCATCAATAGGCTTAAGACAATAAAATGAAAAAAAAAGTACAGCAGCGGCGATGCTGTCAAAAACAACACTGATATGTTCAAAATGACTGATTTTTTGGGTTTATTTTCTCATTATTTGCAAATTATTTTGTGTTTTTTTTTTTTTTTTACATAATTGTAAACCCTATCAAAAGTCTAAACAGCCTGAAGACATAAAAAATAAATACAACACTGATGCCGCATCCCAAATCGCAAACTTCTGCGCTTACATTTAATATTTTACGTACATAGGTGCGCAAAAATAAATAAATAAATAAGCGAGGGAGGCGTCTACAGAGCTGATAGCAGCGTGAATGCTGAATAAAAACACACAACAGTAAAACACAAGAGTTGCTCCAATGGTTGGTTGTTTGTGTAAAAAGCAGCATTAGGAGAAGATGCAGTCATTTGCTGTAAGTTCACAGAGGTATTGTTGGATTTTAGACACGCCTGCCGTCTCGGATTTTGAGCTCACACATACTTGAAGAAACGGTCACACGTAGTTGTGCAAATACGCCATCACCAGCAGGGGGAGTAGAAAAGACACATGGCTTTCGTAAAAGACGGCTGGTATTTTGGGTTTATTTTGCAAAAATGATGTGACATTTATGTAAATATGCAGCATCGCAAAAATGTGTGATATATCGCCAATTACGCAGGAATTTAAGTTTTTCACATATCATTTAATTTAGTTTGGAGTTTAAAAAAATCATCAAAGCACCGCTTTGATACTCTGGGAATGATTTTAAAATGACCAGTTTCCCAGTTGCTCCGGAACCCCCCCCCCATCTGGGATGTAGAAGGTCAATGTATCGGTGGGGGAAACTAAAAGTGAGCTTTGACATAAGCCATAGAAGCACATGACGAGCCCAAACAAAAAAAAAAAATCATACAGTGTTATCGCTTAATTCCTAACACAGAGGCTTACTAAAACACTCCTTTTCAGCGATGGCAAAAACACACATTTTCACCGGGATTCCACGGCGAAACACACACACATTTGCACAGGGGCTGTGAGATGAAGCTGTTTTACCGGCGTGCGTCTCTGGCCGTGGCAGTAAACTCTGGAGACAGTATTATAATGGCAGCACGCTCTGTCAGTTCTCCTTGTTCCCGGGAACGTCCTGGGATTCACACAGTCCGAGTCCGTCCTTAATGAGAGCTGTAATCATCCTATGCACTGGACCAGACAATCCTGCTAACGAAGACGACCGTAAGATGAAGAAGCCAAACACGCACTTCCCGCCCCCCCAGCCTCCTCTGGGGCCCGTGTTGCAGTCTTAATCACAGGACTTGACAACGCGCTCCACGCTTGTCATTTCCGCGCTTTGAACTCCATCTAATTTCGCATTTCTGGTTTTTCGAGCGGAGTCGGACCAATTATTTTCACTGACGCAAGCTGTTCCGCCATAATTCAATCTATAGAATCCAATAAACTGTTTTTACGCCGACTGACGATGCCCGCAGCGCTTCCCTCGAGTGTTGGCGAAGTGCGACGCAGATTCTGTGGGTAGATGTGAGAGGACGACATCTCCACCAGCTGTGGGTTACTGCCTGACAGTGTGCGCTACCATCGCTTTTCATAGGTCTCCATGTTTCATAGCATTTAATAGCATTACTCAAGGAAACAGAAATTAACCGCTTGCTTTGCCGAACTAACAACTCAGCCGTAAAAGGAATGGTTACTACTTTCAACAAGCCGTTCATTAGTCTGGATCTGCCGTAAAATATGTTCTCCACCAATCGAGTTGTGAAGTTTGATGAGGGCTTTTTAATCCAATTCGTGTTCCTATTTTCTTTTCTTTCTGTGAATAAAAGCCGAATTATGACTAGAAACATTGGCCTCTCGCTGATTTTTTAAACATTTTATTTTAATGTTTATTTGACAGGGACGATGCATACAGCAACAGCAACACTGCAGCATTAAAAGGTAGGAATGATCATACGAATAATGAGTGTGACTAATACAATGCATGGACACACACAGTTGCAGTTGTCAATTATGGATAAAAAAAAAAAAAAAAATGACATGAGCTGAATTCAACATTAACATTAAACAAGTGCTGTTATATTGAAAATGACTTTAATCATTATTGGAAATTAATGCTTCCACTTAAGTTTAATTTCTATGCTAAACTTCTTCAATTCTGTTTGAGATTTAATTTGTAATGGGAAGGAGTTCCATAGATGTGTGCTTTATATATGATTATATTTTATTTTATAGCTGCACATTTGTCATAAAGAATTCAAGAAGCAAAGTCCAAATGATTTAAATCTCCATTTTTATGCCAGCAGGGCTAAGAAGTTTAAAGGAATTGAATTTTATTCTAAATTTTATAAAAAGGACTCGATCTGGGGGATTTTTTTGTTTCCTCCCCATATGCAGTAGGATTCCATGAGATTTATGTCAACAGGTAACATTAGTGGACTCTGAGGTCTGGATCCATCCAGTGCTGAGCGAAGTAGTCGATAATTCAATTATTCCAAAAAAACAAATATCTTACAGAAATCTGTTATTTAGTTTCAGTCAGAGTTTCTGGAGGAACAAGATGTTGGCGTTATGTAAGCTATGATGTAGTTTCTTTGGCCTTTGTGTTCAAGTATTTCTCTGAGTATCTGTGAGAGTGCACGAGCAAAAAGCAAAAGCTCCCTGCCGGCACAAAGGCTTTTGTTGCATCCCACTTTATTTCATTTTCTGTTGGAGGTCACTAGTTGTGTTCCTGTTCACTTTCCAGGTTTGTTTAGTTTAACAAATACTAGCTTTAGCTTAGCCTTTTTTTTTTTGTTCCCCATCAGGCGAAGTCCAAGGCCAACTATCTTCACCAATTTTTTATTTTTTTTTCACAACTTTAAATCTCCCTTAGGTTGAGTTTAACTAATCAGTTGGTTGGAAGCTGCACGAGGCAATTCTTCATGCAAGATTTTGACAAAAAAGATGTTAATATAATGGATTAGTAACAATGTCAGCCTCCATAATGTGAGGAGTAGAAAGTACAGATAATTTCTATAACATGTAGTGAGTAAAAGTATGCTTTATTATTTTTACTTAAGTAAAGCACAAATACTTAAGCACTGTAATGAAGTAAAAACACTTTGTTACATTCCCCCACTACTCCTTATCTTTTTATTTAAGATTATATTTAGTATATTTTCTGTCAAAATTACACAAAATCATGCTTTTGTAAAAAAAAAAAAAAAAAAAAAAAAGATACAACTGGGCTTTTAAATGGAAAGGAACAAACACAATGAACACAAAATATCTGTTTTGTTTTTTTTAATCTGATGAATGCTTCCTAAAACTGGATTTCATACAATTTTTGGACTCTCTTATCTTGCCAACCATGATTTAACTTTTTTCCCTTGTCTCGAAAAGCAGACTCACTGATGTGTTTTTATTGGGTTTTTGGACAACAATGGAAGTCTACAGAAAAAAAATAAATATGATATAAAGATATATCACACATTGTATTGTATTTTTTCCTTGGCCAAAACAAGCTTCAGTTAGGACTGAATTCTACAATTAACATTCTGATCTACGGGAGAGACCACTTTCATGTGCATTTCCTTTGTTTCTTTTATTTCAGGCCCAACATGAAAGTGATCTCACCACAGGGCGTTTATACCACACCATGTTCTAATCTGCCACCACCTGAAACAGGAGAAAAAAAAAAGAAAGGAAGAAGCCAACAACGTGTGATTGACGCAGAGGGGACGAGTGGAGGTGACCTTTTCTTGCCTTTCTTTTAATGAGAGCGGAAAATGCTGCAACAGATTAAAGAAGCCTAATAAATAACAGCACCTTATCTTTCCTTCTCCTGTTTACGACAAAGTAATCTTTTTTTTTTTTATTATTATTATTATTTTTTTATTCCGGTTCCCCAGCTTGCAGTCCCCATCTCTCTGTGTCGGCCCCGGCCTCTTGTTTAATTAGCTGGAAAAGTCGGCGTGAGGCGCGGGGCTGGTGAAATACGGCGCCGTTGCTTCCGCGGGAAGGTGGTTTGTTTGAATGATGTGATTTATCCCGATAGCCATGAGCCACCGGTTATTTAAAAAATATGAGCGCAATAGAAGTATGTCATATAATATAGTGAGCTCACTCAGTTTATACGGTGTGCCCCTCTTTATTACTTCTATTGCTCAGAAGTGTGAGATGCCTGGGATCACTCATGTTTACAGTGCTGCAGCACTTCCACTTCTTATTGTACCGAGTTTTAGTTGAGTTTTGCAACGTCACGGCTGTTTTTTGTTTTTTTTTCCATAAAGTTTGGCATCTATGGATGCCCTCGCAAATTGTCCTTCCGCGTGCATGTAAATGTGGGATTTAAGTTATTTATCAGTTCATTTTTTTTCTTCTCTCTGTATGATGGAGTCATTTTTTTTTTTTTCAATATCTTCAGGATTCTATTCCCTGTTCCTCTATGGTGCCGGGATACATTATTTGGGCTGGAAGAATAGTTGCTTTATCTAAATTAATTACTGTTGTCAGCGGTTGGGGATACAGTCTAAAATAAATAATGGATCTCCTTGTGAGGAAGTAACAGATTTGGGTTTTGTGTGCACAAGGAAGCCGTCCTGACCATTATCTGCCTGAGTGGGTCTGAAAATGTAATAAGCGTATGAGAAGTTTGGAGGGTTGCTATCTGCTTCTCGCTTTTGTGCCGGTTGTCGGGGCATTTTTTTTTTTTTTTTCTCCTTTCTTTTTATTTTTTTTTGTTGCTTTGCCATTGTGAGGCTTTCTCCTGGCAGCTCTGTTCACTGGACCTTGACAGCATTTCATTAGACGGTGAGGTCCTCAGGGTTCTCAGGGAGAAAAGAAAAAAAAAAAAAGCCTTTCTTCTTCGCCAGTGCACACACTGCTGCTCTGTCTGGCCCGTGAAGACATCTGCTAAAATATCTGTTAATGAGATGAAGGAAACAAAAAAAAAAAAACATGGCCGCCCTCCTGCCGCCAATAGACCTTGCACTCAGTGGTGAGTCAAGAACGTGGAAGTCATTGATGTCAAATTCCAGGGATAAACAACAGAAAACTAATTCAACTTCTGCATTCATTCCACTACAAAGGTTTTTTTTTTTTTACACTTTTGTTATTTATTTATTTCTACCATAGGAAATGCGGTGAAAACTAGTTTCAGGAAATTTAAGGAAAGGAATAATACAATATAGCGCTCTACTTCATCCTCAAAGGAGAGCCAGTCTTCCAGCTCCCTGCAGAGACGCACGGCTCAATCCGAAAATACGAGAACGTTATTACACGGAGGGCACGGCTGTACCGAGCTCCCCGCGTACTTTCCATAAACACCACTTTTTACACATTGCTTGGGATTTTTTTTCTAATTTAGGACGCGTCGGGGGGGGTTTCTACCCTGAAACATTTCGTAAGATCTTTGAGTGATCTTCAGAGATCTGTGCAGGGGCAGGTACTGTGCTACGCTGCTCCGTCTGCACACGCTTTGATTTAGCGAGTAAAGCTGCGGTAGACTCTGTCAGAGCATCACAGGTCCAACCACATCTGTACACCAAACACCATACATGTTATGTCCTGAATGTGTAACCATGTCAGTCAATGTCGAGGCGTGCCGACGCGTAACGTGGGTCTCAAGGTCTTTTTTGTTGTTTGTTATCGCCCTGCTTGTGGAAAAGAATATCCCCTGCAAAAGGATGAATTAACTAAACTAAACAGGCGTACATGCCGTTACATTCACATAAACCCTGTTGAAATTAATTTTAATTCATAATCTTGGAGCTACGCGTCTCATTTCTTCCGAAAACTGCATTGAAATTATTGTGTATAATTAATGCATACATGCTATCTGGCCATTAATTGTATTAATTAGCAGCACTTATAACAAATAATTAACTGTTAGTAACTACTATAAAATATTGAAGAAACACATAGGAGAATCTCAGAAATTGAAAAAAAGGAGTTCTCACATATCAGATGTTTGGTACCAATAGTAATAGTGATTTTATCCAGTGTAAATCTGATAACCTATATGAAACCTATATGTGTACTTTGTCTAATGTTTAAGGTGTAGTCAATATGTGAAATTCCTTTTCCTTCCACTTCTAACAGGAAGAATGCTGCGGGCCTTTCCCTATCGCGTACCTTTAGTGGTTAGTTAGTATCTGGTTAATCAGCATTGTGGGAACTCCTTTGGGCTTGACTGGAGCGGATATTCATTTATATGTAAAAGCTCCGCACTGCAGGTTTAATTTCACTTAATTACCCAATACTTAACTTTAATTCTTGGTAATTCTTCTACAACTTTTCATTATAGCGATTTTACTGATTTTACTTTAGTAATTTCTTCATATTACTATGTAATTAACGGCCTGTAAACGAAGGCTTTCCCTGTAAGCTACTATTGTAATTCATTAGCCACTGGGAAATTAGTTTAGCATGACTTGGTTAATGTAATTAAATTAAATAAAAAACGTTTTTTCCTTTTGCATGCAAACTAGTTAATTTATATTAGCATAATCTCTTGGTAGGGGGATACAATAATTAGAGATTCCATTTAGGGGGTTTAAAATAAAACAAAATAAGTGAGTAGGAACAATTGTTGTTTGGCCTGAACTCGGGGAGGATGATAAATAGAGAGTGGAAGAAATGGGAAGGACTACTGAAAATCACTTTTAACTGGTGTGGACGTAGTGCTGCACTCAGCAAAAATATTGTACCTCTACAGACATCCATTATGCTGATCAGGTCTTTCCGAGACCTCACTATTGATAGATTCAATGCAAAAAAAAATGACAAAGAACGCTCTATGATGATATTGACAGAGGGAGCTGTTTGATGAAACAGTAGACAGTGAATGTGCAATGTAAGAAAGCATTGTTCACCGTGCATTCTGAAAATCAACTTTAGCGAGAATATTTTCACATTTAAGTCACATCTCAGTATGGAGCTGAACCGCATTGTTCTCACAGTACCAGATGGAATCAAATGCGCTCATTTGATTATCTTCCCCCGTTCAAATACAACAATTATCATTTCTTCAGCAGAGAAAAGCAAAACCCAAAAAAAAAATGGCGAACATAAAGCTCGCTGCTGTTTGAGGTACAAATTGGTGAAGGATCAATGGTGCGGGTAATAGACTCAAACACCTCGACTCAAGAGGCCGGCGGATTGAATGAAATATTCAATCTGACCACCTCCGGATTCGATCAAAAACCATTGGTAATTCAAAACAGACATTTTCATGGGCGGACATGAGCAGATATCAGCACGGCTGCCCGCTAAGGTAAGGTTCAGAATGCAGGTGTCAAACATTTAAATCCAAGCTGAGTTTAAATATTTGTGTGATAGCCTATTGCATTTTGTGCTCCCATATATCACAACATGCCTGGGCCGCTGTAAAACACTGGATCAGAGAATACTTTGGCCACATAGAATATGACATATCAACTTATGGCTGCGGGAAAACATCATGCATTAAAAAAAAAAAAAGGAACATAAGCCAATAAGGTTTGGTTATCTTTAAACAAAGCTCACATATGTGGCTTTTGTCCTTTTGGTGGATTCACCTTTTAAAGAAGACTTATTTACATGATCATAAGTGTGTGTTTTACATGCATAATTATATGTGAAAACTCAATTCTTCTTTTACGGTAAAATTTCATATGGATGAATTCAACTCAATTCTATATGACATGTAACTTAAAGGAAGTGAATTACACGACAGTGGCTGTATGCAGGTACTGTTTTCTTAACTTTCTTAAGTTCTTAAGTTAAAACATATCCAATTGGTTGTCCAAGGGTCACAGGTGCAAGATGCACTCGGAATTCCTGAAATTCTAAGTAACTTTGCAAAACATCATACAAAAAATATAAATAAAATGTTCTTTTAGTATATGTAAATGTCACAAATACATTCCCAGTCTATCTACCTACATAGCTATCTATCACTTGACACAAGTCGGAATAGTGATACTAAGAATGTTGGATGAAGGGCCCCCCGCACACAAGCAGAAACTCCACAGATGTTCTTATATCTAATCACTATTCTCTTCTATTTCTTATTGGCTGTTGTGATCATGCTTGGAAAGTAGTGACCTAATCATCCATATTTTAACTACTAAATATAAGACATCTTTGAAAATATCCATGCGGCTCCAATGGGTCTGCAGGTCTACGATTGGATCTGTAAACCCCCTCCAGATAATCGGGGCTGAACATCAGCACCAAACCAAGGTCCCTGGACAGATTTCTCTCCCGATTGTCAGGAAAAGAGTCGAGAGAGGGGAGGAATCTGGGATGAATCAGCCCCAAAACTCCTGCAGCCTGCGCCCGGATGAATGCACAATAGATGATTAATCAGATGGCCAAAGTGGACGGTATACGGGGAGCTGATAATTTGATTAGGGGCAACAGGTGCTCAGGCAGGTGATAGCTCATGATGGGAAACACCGAGGGCTGCTGAAGGGCAGGGAGGGAACAGGAGGCTGCGGTATGACAGCAGGAATTAGTGATCATACAAGTGACAACAGTGGAGAGGATGAAAGCAACGTTACCGTATAAAGTAGCCTTTTCTCATAAACAAACAACCTATTAATGAATTATTCATGCGTCATCATTACATCCTGGTACTACCTTCACTGTTTCTCCAGGTACATCCCTATGCTTATTTCCATGCTACCAGGACTGAGGTCAATAGAAAAGCAAGAACCCCCCTGCAGAAATGTGGATAGAATTAGAAGAAACAAATGGTCATAAAATACGTATGATTTAAGCTCTGACCTCACACTGCAACTAACAAACAATGCAAATAAATTCTCAACTACTAGTACATTTACTGGAAAAAAGAACAAAAAAATTAAATAGAGTGTCAGTTGTATTTACAGTATGGGTGATTAACTAAACTAATAACCGATTAAATAGTGTTATTTCAGTTGTATTTACAGTATGGGTGATTAACTAATCTAAAAATCAATTAAATTGTGTTATTTCAGTTGTATTTAGAGTTTTAGATGATTACCTGTATTATAATACAGTAACCCTGACTACTGTGATTTACCACAATCATTCTTCACTACTGTGATTTTCTACACTATTAGCTACTACTACTTTTCTACACTAATAACTACTTATTGCAAAATATGCGTCAATCTACTGCAAGTTACTGTGTTTAACACAGGAAAATACATGCAGGTTTTACAGTGTAGTGTTTATAGTGGTGGTTATAAATCTGGTCCATCAGAGTTGTCACAATAACAGCTTTATCAGACACCAGAGGGGGGCACAAACAACATTTTCTAAAAGGTAATGTGTTTAGGCGCCAATTATTTCAATGGCGGAGTCGACCTCTATTAAATATACATTTTCAATTGCATTATTCATCCACGCGATTGAGCACGGATCTAAGCGGCAAGCCAGAACAGCGAGAGACGTACGACCGTGCCTGAAGAAACCACCTGCATGCCTCCATACAAAAACCTGCGACGAGTAATACTTTTGAAACGCCAAAAAACGCGAAATGGTAACGCGTGATTTAGAAACAACGGCACACATATCTCTCAGTTGTCGGAAGGTACATACTGTTCCAAAGAAATACTTCTGGCTGCCAGCGAACGAGGCAACGGGGGACGGAGCCTGCCAAGAGCACTGCTGGAGCCACAGCTGTTCAAACGGGAATGAGTGGGAGACAGTGTGAGACACTTATTATGATTCTGGGACAGTCACTCTGATTACACATTGGTGGCCCCGTAATTGTCATCCTCAACAAAGATGAAGTAGCTGCGCGCTGCATCAGGCCGTAATGCGCAGGGTTGAGCCGGCCAAAGTGGCTAAAACAACCGAGATTAGTCACACACTTGAGGGTGGGTTTCTTTTTTTGGGAGAAGTTTTTGTATTTTTTTTTCCTTCCTCTCAAGAGGCTGAAACCAGAAATCCGGTTTGACCCAGAAGGCCTTGATTGATCTGGGCACTTTAGCGGGAAGGGCCCCCCCCCCTCCTGCTGCGTCCAGCGGGGGGGGCTGCAAACATCTTCATCACTTCTCCCTTAAAACCCAGGAATCACTCTGAGGTGATGAATGAGGAAAAGGCAGCGGGTGGGGGGGGGTTTACCGGAACAGGGGTGACAAAGCCCTGTGTCACATGAGCACACAGCTGTAGGGTCGGAGGAATGGGAGTCTGTTGGGCAGGCCTGGGGGGGACGATTGAGGGGGGGGGGTCTTATAAATGGCTCCAGCTTTGGGCCAAATACTCAATTAACTGATCTGACAAAGTGCTCCGTCTCAACCCTGCCTCAGTTTTCTCTGGCTTGACACTATGTTTGTTCCCTGACTTACAGGTGGAGGAGGAGGGAAAAAAAAAACCCCAAAAAACGAGTGACTTCAACGTTGAAAGAAAACGCGTCTTTCTTCATCTGCGTTTTGTTGGCTGGGATTGTTTTTCTACTCACCAACTTAATTACTTGGGTATGTAGCTGCAGGTATCGCGGCTTATTAAAGAGTCCACTATTTGAAATGAATCGCTGAAGTAAAATTCTGTTCTTGTTTTTCCTGGGCGGTTGCCAAATGTATTTCCTAATCATTCTGTCTGTAGTAAAAAATTAAAAATATATATATATATATATATATATATATATATATAAAACAATAACATGACGCAATGTGCATAAGACGTTGAAGAAAAGCTTCCTGGCTCCACTTCATAATAATAATGTACACAAAAAAGAAAAAAAATGGAAGTGGATATACATGATTTTACCCTAAATGATGATTTTCTAGCCTGAAACACGCAGCATGTAAACCGTGGTCAAACCTCCTCCAGGAAATAAATTCAGGAACGTGACACCTGCCATGAACAATAATGAATGCTTAGTTGTCGTTAATTGTCTTATTGTGAATTATGCCACTGTTGATGCAAAGTTGACGTTGTTTGCTGCCTTGTAAATACAACTTGACATGAACCAAGACACAATATTCCTAAGGTCTGCTTTTTCACTCTATCCATAATTATAACAGTGTTATGACAGTCTTATAAACCCCCATTCAAATACAGCGTGACCATAGGTTCTCTGCAGGATAGAGATTTCACACTTTAATGACTTGGGTTTAATGGCGTGGGTGTTGCTGGTGAATCGCGGCAGCAATTACGATTCCTCCAGAACTCATTCAGTAAAGCAAATTAGCGGCAACCTATATACATGTATTTTATGGGAGGTTGCTGCTTCACAACCAGGATGTATAGATCAGCTGGAGTCCACAGAGACTCACGGTTGTTTCATTGTTTGTCGTTATCATGCTCTGAAATGAGCATGTGTGTGTGTGTGTGTGTGTGTGTGCGTGCCCGCATGCGTCCACTTACACATACATATGTGGAGGGAACAGGGGGCTTCATTAGACGCCCTCTATCGTCCTGCTGTTCTATTTGCAAAGTGTGATCAGTAATTATCCTCTCTCATTACTGCGATCTGGAGAGCCGAGCCAGAGGAGCTCGCTGGGACCCTTCAGATAACACTGTGACACGATGAGCTGTGGAGAACACCAATAGCCTACTTAACCACTAACTACACAACACATAACAGCCCTTATCTGAGGCTCCAGCCAGCTGACAGAGCCTCACCAAAAACATATTGAAGAGTGCTCCCTACAGAGCACAGGGGCTGTAAAATACACACACACACACACACACACACACACACACACATATATATATATATGCAAATCTATTTGTATTTAGAGATTCCTAGAATTAGAATCACCTGATTACTGAAAGTCATCGATGCTCATTTCCTTCGAAGCTTCATTTAATCTGAATGTCTCCAATCTGTGCACCTTCACCTTCCCACTGATAATCAATGGAGATTTAATTTCATTTATCACTCAGGTCTAACAACTTAAGCTGCCATTCCTGCCAAAAAAAAAAAAAAAAAAACACAAACAGTGGGCGATTAACACCCCCGACCGCTGGAGGATTTCCGTTCCTCACACTTGTTCATCACTCCCACTCACGCCTCGACCTTTTTTTTAATGGTTCATCGCTGGTTAATGGTTCATCACTCCCTCACCTGGAATATCAGCCATTCTTGCAAACCATCCAACAGATGGTCATTTACATAATACATCCTTACTCGATGACCCCGCCTTTGATAATTATATTTAAAGAGAGAAGGTTTCCTCCCTGTAAAAGGATGATTCAGTATAATCCATCCATCCATCCATCCATTGTCTATCCCGCTTATTCCCTTTCGGGGTCGCAGGGGTCTGCTGGAGCCTATCCCAGCGCGTTAAGGCGAGAGGCAGGGGGATACACCCCAGATGGTCGCCAGCCAATCGTGGGGCACACACACCATTCACACACCATTCACTCTCACACTCACACCTATGGGCAATTTAGAGTTTACCAATTAACCTGAGCATGTTTTTTGTATTGTGGGAGGAAGCCGGAGTACCCGGTGAAAACCCACGCAGACACGGGGAGAACATGCAAACTCCACACAGAAAGGCCCCAGACCCAGGCCCAAGGCGGGTCTTGAACCTGCGACCTTCTTGCTGTGAGGCAACAGTGCTACCCACCGCACCACCGTGTCGCCCTGATTCAGTATAATGTGATGACAAAATAGCAGGAAAAGCGTTATTGAGCAGTGTTACACAATTATTAATTTGTAAAATTTATTTTTAATGTGTTTTTTATGTTGGTCACTTATCTTGCCGTCAATCCTGAGTGCACATCCTGCACTAAATAAATAGTTACAAAATACTCATCAGCAGGGCTTACAGCTGAAACCCTACAAAATGTTTACTTCTGTTTTGGACCTACACCACGCCATCATTTAGCCGGCGAGCTTGCCAACACTCGCCGCCTAATTAAGCATTCAGCCGTGCTCTCCTGCTGACTTTGAGGTCATTTTCACTCCGGCTTACAATACAATGATTCAATTTTGGAGATAGTACATCACCAACTCATTGTTATGGATAGCAGGCCTTGGAAACTGTTTTTAGTGGGGCTCGTTTAATCACAGAAATTAAACGATTCACATTATCTGGCCTGGGCTTTTATCTAAATCTAATAGACGTGACCACATTAGACCTTTGCCGGCTTTTGCACGGTACACCATGTTGCAAGTAAAATTTTAGAACTGATGTCAAGATTTTACTGATCACCTACACAGCTTGTACGGCGCCGTGTCTCTGGCCTTTTCATCCTCTAAATCTCAGCTGGGGATCTTCGGGCATGGGTTGTTAGTCTTTTCTGAGTCCAGGCAGAAAAGAAGGGTAATTAGGCCTTCTCAGTGTGGGCACCGGCAAAACAGCGGGAGTTTTTCTTTTTTTTCTTTTGTAGCAGTGAAACATTTATCAACTTGCTTTTACACATGTTCTGCATTCAATCTGTCCCCTTGCTTTCTCTTTTTTTTTGTTTAGAGAAGCGATTTTGCAGAGAGAAAGGCCTCTTTTGATGAACATCCCAACCACGTGCATCAGCCACTTATATTAACACGTGTCCTGGCTCTGTACGAAAATGGGCGCGTGCATCACAATGAGCCTACATTCCTGGTGGTGGCGTTGCTGTCTCTCCACTACTCTATATCAGTCCCTCCAGGTTTTTTTGTAATTCTGCGACTGCATGAATTCCCTCAAGATCAGCAGAATATTGCAAATGTTTACAGTGCCGTGCATTTCCTGAATTGTCACATAACTCCTACAAAATAAAGCCAAAATACTGCCCATCCTTCACAAACCCCCTACATATTTTTCCACCACCAATATGCAACTTTCTTTATCTTCTGCTACATGGTTATGCAGGTTCCGCTATGTGACTAGGATCCACACTATGTCCAAGAATCCAAGAATCTCAAAATTCCGGCTGTATGAGTGCACCAAGTATGTGTGCACAATGCAATCCATTTTCACACACTGCATGGTGTGAACACACAAGTATGGACTTAATATTTGGGACACAAAGCATCAGTCATTTTTACTTTTAAATTTTTTAAAACAAAAATTTATGCCTTAAGCCAATTTAGACCTTTGCAAAATTGTGCAAAATTCCTTGCAAATTATGAGGAAATGCCACCACAACATAGGTCATTTGGATTGCAAAAAAATCCTGAACCTCTACACACAGATGTGCACAGCTGTGCATGAGGGTACACACACAGGGTACCCTGGCTTAGTCTGCCAGACAGCTGTTGAGTAGGCAGCACAGACTGCTAAAACAACACACCGCTCGATGTATATACACATGTGTCTTTGGTGCGTTCTGAACTGTTGTGATCAGCAGTACAGTTCCCACATGTCACAGGTCAATCAAAAACTCTATTAGCTATCAGATTTGAATGGCCTCTCATTGGGAAAATTTCTTTAGTTTGCACAGTGACTCCAGCATGGCGTCAATCAATGCAAAAATATTCGAGATAGTAACCGTCGCATTACTTGCACAGAGAAACAGACGCCTGAAGCGTAGTATTGTCATAAATGAGCCCCTGCCGCTCCCATCCAGGCCGCTCACGGGACCGTGTGTCCCGAGAGGTTCACACACAGGAGGAGGCGTTATGTTTTCTCTTTGTGACTACAATAATGTTCATAGCGCTGTTGCTGTTTAGCGACTCCCTCGTCAGTAGCTGTTAAAGGAGCTGCAATCAACATCTGAAATTATGGCAGGTGATGTATTTTTTCCTCCTTCCACGTCTCATAATAAAGTTTTATATACATTTTCTATCACATTTTGCACTGTGCTTCAGCCAAACTATACACAAAGACACACACACACACACACACACACACACACACACACACACACAGGCTCCTGCTGTCCTGTCGCTGGTGAGTGCCAGCAGCACATTGTGGTTGTGTTATGAAATGTGTGCTTATTAGCACCTAATGGTACTATCAGAAGAAGCACAAAAAGGCAAAGCTGTGTTCCGCTGTCACTCTGCAGCTTGTTTTATGCTCCTTTGTAGAGATAACATGGCATGTTTCAGATGTGTGTGTGTGTGTGTGTGTGCATGCACAGGAGAGCTAATATCTACAAGGTGTAAGCTGCACATACTGTTTTTTGCTGAATTGGGTAATGTCCACCATTTGTTAACATTAATGAGAAAGAGGTCAAAATCAAACCAGGAGTCCGACAAGGTCTCATTTTGTAAGTTACATTACAACCTGTTCACTCACAGGCACTAAAACAAACCTTCACAAATCATTCTGAAAGTTACACAGAGCCCTATTTTTTATTTATTTATTTATTTTTTTAATAAGAAGTATGAAGCAGGACAGAAACGCATGAAACAACGTGATATTTTCCTTTTTCTAAATTCGCCTCCGATATTGTAAAGTTTTCATGCAAAGTCCAGTAACATGAAAAGCATGGATATTTTTTAACTGCTGCCATAAAAAAAAGCATGTGTGTGAAGCAGTGAACCATAGTGAATGAAAAACAGCTATTTATAGGAGGCTCTTTTTTTTCCTGTGGAATACAAGGTCAAAACAACGCGACAAAGTAAACCGGTGAACTCCCAGTAAGTGTGAGCCAATCATCTGCTAAATAATCATATGTTTTAGGCACGGTGCATTCCATTGACATTTTTAAATGTCACAGATGATGAAAAACAACAACAGCATCATTTATAATGAGACTCAGAGGCAACGCTTCAAGCAAGATTTTTTTTTTTTAAGAGAGGGAGAAGCAGGCGTCATTATAGAAATACTAATTCCGGGTAAACTGCTAAAGACACATATTATGAAGTTTTTCTTCAAATGCATACATGCCAGTTATTTCATCAAGCTGCTTTTTTTAATTGCACTGGCCTTTGAATAAACATATATAATATATGACAGACAGAAATATTAATTCCAGGTAAACTGTTGAACTTGTAACGCATGTTATTATTATGGTGTTATTTTTCCTAAATGTTCATTTGTACATCATTCCATCAAGCTGCTTTTAATTACATTACATTTTAATTGCACTGGCCTTTGAGTAAATATTACAAGGAGAGGGCTTGAACGTGTTGTGTTTGCCTTCTCGGCTTTTATTTGTGAGGAATGTTGTCCTCACGGTGGCTGTTGTGTTTGTGCACAGAGGTCAGGGGGGTGTTATAAATATTTCTATTATCATATAACATCCCATAACAATGCTGCACCGAGAGCTATTCTCCATAATGAAGGAGCCTCCGTAGAAAGCCGTGGCTCTGTTTCACGTTTGGTCACACCAAGGGCCCGAATTTTAATCACACTCTGTTTCCAAGCCATTAAAACTAGAAAGTGACGTTTATTAGACAGCGGAGGAAAATAAACAAGCCCTAATTGGCTCACACCGAGAGCGTTCGACTCTCCCCTCGGTCCTTTGTCGGAGAATAAACCTGCCAGGGAGTGAGGTGCAAGGCTCAAGAGCGCGCTGACCTTTGGAAGGCTCGTCGCTTCCTTCAAGTGGCCGGCGACGCCGATAATGGCCCCGGAGGAGCGGAGAGAGACGCTTTTTATTCACCAATACGCGGACAATATCGAAAAAACCCTGAGATCCACGGCGGGGCGTGAAATGGGCCATGTTATGTAACAAATGGAAATGAGACGGAGAACCTTAACGGCTCCCTTTTTTTTAATTGGCCGATCGACCTTGCAATTTCATCAAAAATAAAACTCCTGACGCCGTAATTCTTCAGGATCTTGTGAAGGGTGGGAAGCTGTGTAAAACATCATTTACTGATAGAGGCCCCTCTTAAGAATCCAATTTACGGACCCCGTGTTCCTGAGTGTGTTACAATCTTCACAGGTGTCTTTCATCCCTCTTATTTCCACGCTATTAAACGCCCGCCTTTGTTAAAAAACACAAATGCCTGCGAGGAGGTGGTACACAACATGCCTTGTGGGAATAATACGCCGCCACTAGGTATTGGGACATTAGAGCAGTGTTTGCAAACAGTCAAAATGCACCAGACGGTAATGTGTGACACTTTGATTGCACTGAAATAAAGTACTATTATCACACATCAAACATGCCTGCTCCCGGTAGCGGCTTCGGATGGTTGCACGCTGACAAGTAGGATAGTCGGATTATTATTTTCTCTATGTTTTTTGCAAGGCAATTGGCACATGGATATAAGTCATTCTGAAACAAAATGGAGTCATATGTAGGCATATGACTGCATAAGCAGCTAATCATCCAATTTCAGGCTAAATTATCTTTTTTAACCCAAGGATGTGGTTTGTTTTTAACTCGAGGTAGTAATTGTCCTATAACAATTCACACAATGGTCTTTGTGAATGCTTTTACGTGCAAGCAGGCGTGTGCTTCAAGACCGTTAAACGCACGGACGGTTTGGCTTTAAAGCTGCAGTTGCAGGGCTTTTAAATATAAATCAATATCTGATAGAGCCAAGTCCTCGTTAAATGACTTCACACAATGCCGATTAGGCCTGTCGCCGCCAGGTAAAAATGGCTTCAGTGTTTCACAGTAGACGGAGGTTTTAAATCTTGGGACCGTGGCGACAGATTAGTGCATACTGAGCATGCTCTATGGGCAGAGCGCGGGCACCAGAGACTTCCACCGGATCTTCCAGGTAGCCATCTGCTAACTTGGATTGTGGATAAAATATCTTAATCTTACGGCTTTTCCAGACCGACCCTTTTCCCAGAGGTTGTGTGACATTGAGAAATTATTTCTGTGTTCTATAGGCACGAATGGCTGCAACACTACTTTTTTCCCCCCCTTACCTTTGTGTGTAATAATACCAATAATATTAAAAGATACCATCATGTCTGAACTATTGAGCCACAACAAATGCATATACGGGCCGCACCTGACAATAAACCGCAGGTGTCCATGTTGTAATTGGATATTTGCAGTAAACAGAAACATGATACATATAAAAGATTTTATTTTAAATTGTAATCACCACATGTAAGGATTCATGCTGTCACAGAAAGGCTGGCTGTTGGCCAACCAAAATTACAAAAAATAATAAATGGTCCTGGCAGTGATCTAACAACAAAAAAAGACGACGAAAGCACCTGACGAGGCAAAAGAAAAGAACTCATCCGTGTGTCCTGCTGTGAGTTTTAATGGCTCTCACTGCCCGGCACATTACTGTAAATCAATCAATGGATTAGCTGTATTGTTGTAGAGGCCAGGGGGTTCAAAGCAAAGCAAAAAAAAAATAGTGCCCTATAGTACAGAAATTACGGTAATATTTCTATCGCTCTCAGACTCTGTGATGCCAGTGGAGGGAGACAGAACTTCTGCACTTGCAGGTTTTATAAACATATATGTATAACCACCTGTTATCTATCAATCTGCAGAGCTTGCTGCAACAGCTTTTACATTAATCATCCAAGGAATTAACCCCTTCATCATAAAATTGGTCACTGACGTAAAATGGACTAATACACTTTAAGGCAATTACGAAAAAAAAAAAAAAAAAGTACCAAACGATGTCCTTGCATGTGAAAGCTGTCACTAGTCATGATGAACCCTCAGACATCCATCACCCATCTCCACGCGTGAGCGTCTTCCAGCTCATTGCATTGATTTTCCCGCCCTCCCTGCACTCTTCTGGTTTTACTACCGCCGCTATTATAAAAGCACAGGACTAAACTGCACAGGACTAAACTGCACAGGGGCAACATCAGCTGGTGGTGCACTGAGCAGCTAAAAGTACAGGTATGTCTCTCAGGGGTTTTGCAGAGACCAACACAGACTAAGAGGAGAGTGAACATTCATGCCCTGCACGTTGCAACGCTGCTGTCAGCGTGAAAATACAAGTGAAAGTGTATATTTAAACATAAAACTATGAGGAGACTCGCAGATCAAAAATAATCACTACTAAATCCAGTTGAATGATTCTTAAATGTCAGAGGAGGCCTGAGTCATTTTCCCCCATCCCATACGAGTGGTTTCTTTGCTCAGAAAACCTGAGCCTTGAGCTAAAAGGGATAATCTTATCTGTGTGTGAGTGTGTGTGTGTGTGTGTGTGTGTGTGTGTGTGTTTTGTATTAACTCCCGTAATTTGGTCATTTGGATCCCAGCGGGACCAATTTCCCCTTTGTCAAATATGAACAGAAAGCCGTTAAACCCACAGGAACAAAAGCGCAGATTCGGCGAGATGGCTTTCTCCCGCACAACGTACTGTACGCTCCGTTCTCTTTTTTTAACCACCGCCTCTTCCTCTTGTACTTGCAAGCGTTCATGTCGGCGATAAGGAATGTTTGATGCTGTTTTGTGTCTTGTTTCGAGCGCCGATTATCGGACGTGAACCTTATCACTGCCTAAAATACAACTCCTCCAATACATCATAAGAGCAGGCAGCACCGCAGCCACAGATAGAAATATACACACATATAAAAGGCCACTATCATGTCCTTATATCCCCTCTCCTCTGGAAACTAGACAAGATACATTGAGTGGATTGTCACAGTTGACATAAAACTCAGTTTATCAAATATAAGCCCAGCGCGGCGCGGCGGTACGTCTCCAGGTAACAGCGCTTCAGACGGGTAGAGATGTATCGCACTGATCCTGTGTGAGGCCTGAGCACCGATGAAGGAACATGATTCCTGTTCAGGTAAGTAAGTAAATGTATCTGAACTGCCAAAAGAGTCCCGTGAGGGTAAAAGGGAGGCATCGCCCCTCCCTGCCGGAGCGCCATCTGCTTTTTTTTTGTTTTAGTTTTAGTAGTAGCGTTTCTTCTTTCTTTCTTTCTTTGCAGCCCACTGAAAATCCACTGCATGTCTGCTTTTCAATTCATCCGCTTTTAATCTGAAATCAATGTAGTATTAAGTGCAACCAAATTCAGCCGTCACAACGCGAGGCAAAATAAAATCTCATGAAAAAAAAAATCTAACCGGATAAAACCATCTTTGCGACAGGTCTGATCCCAGGCTGTGATGCTGATTTTACCGTGAATACGTCGTCCCTGTCTGACAAAGTCAAACTGAGCGCGAAAAGCTCGTCATACAAGAACAAATAGATTTCTTTTTTTGCAAGTAAATATTGAAAATATCCAATGAAAATAACCAGATATGTTATGCTCCGAGGAGTATGAATATGTTTACTTTAATCAGACATTAATTAAGACACAGTCGACGCACCGTGTTCTCGAGTATACAGCCTACATTATCTGTTTGCTAACTGCATAAAGGCAAACAGTTACATTTGAAGAGGTACTGTCTCTGATTCTGGTTTAACACAATAGTTCTTTTCCCCTGAGGGATTGTTTCTATCATGGCAGAGCGGCTGATCTTATTGGAAAAACATGTAATCGCTGATTAATAGTATTTTTGGGAGCGTGTACACATGTAACTTTTTTTTCCCCAAATGAATCAATGACACATTGAAGCAGAACAAACACGCCGGTTCTGCCATCATCCCGACAAATCCGGAGTGTGTGCATAGCCTAACGAACAAAGATGTTAGCCCGCGGCTTTTGCCAATTAGATCCAGGTCCCCGGGCCTTGGCGTCGTGCGGCGTCTTTATCCTTATCGTTAGAGATGCAGGTGGCTCACTGATGTTAACAGGGTTACGCCGCGCTATATATAATCCACACGTGTGGGTGGAGATCACCGGGAGACCATGATGGAGGTAGGAAATTTCACACACACACACACACACACACACACACACACACACACACACACACACACACACACGGGTAAACCGTTTGCCTAATGACATCAATGATATGCAGGGGAGTGTTTTCACCCACCAGGTCAGATCAGTAAGATCAAACTATAAATATAACTGCACAAATGTCCATGCTTTTTTCTTTTTCTTTTAAACCAAATGTGATTTCAATGAGTGAACCACCAGTTTTTCTACATTCTCGTGTGAGAGAAAGGGATTTAATGTGCTTGTCTGCCTGTTTCTATCTGAATACATCTTTGTACATCTTATGAGTTGTTCAATATTTTTTTTTCAGCGCTTTAGGAGAGCCTCTTGTTTTCCTGTGAATTTGAAGATAATTATTATTTCTGTGGATATTTTGTGCACGATACAGCTGCCTAGCTAATTTGCAGATTCTGAAACTGCAAATTAGCTGTGGATACAGGAGAGGAAATTTGTATAGCACATCAATATAAAAACTAAACAAGTTTGTTTTATTAATAGGTGAATAAGCAATGACTAGGAATTCATCTGTAAGCATGGGTGTGGTAAAACACAAAAAAATAGTCATTTGATTTCTGATTTTAAACATATATATATATGCTACCCTGCAAGTTTCCCAATTGCACCATATTGGTCCTGAGCAACAGACGGTTTGTAGCGTGCAGAGTTGTATTTTGAACATATAGCAGCTGAGTGCTCTATAAGGACATAAATGACTACAGGGGGGGAGCTCTGTGGCTAGATTCAACGCGTTTCTTTTTTTAGGTCAGCAACAGCAGGAGGAGAAAAAAAAAAAAGAAGACTCCCGTCTTGAGAGCAGCACGCGATCGGAGGCAAAGCGAGATGTTTCCTCCACATCCAGCGGCGGATACGATCCGGTCGCTTCACCTTAAGGCGTCGAGCCGCGGACGCCTGACCTCCGTGTAATTAATAACATTATGTTCTGTAATTATCTTCTATGTGTCCCCCCCCCCATGGCCCAAGGGAACAGAACTGCATCTAATAGGAGTAATACTGCAGGTTTACCCAGCAGCCAAAGCGTCCAGACGTCTAACAATGACCCAATTACTGCTTTATAAGAGAAAATAATACAACTATTTAAAACTGCGGACCATGATCCTCTTGATTATATAAGAATTATTCGAGAAAACAGGTGTGTGCGTTTATGCTGTGGCGTGAATGAGCGGTGATTAAACTTTACTGCGTGGCTCTCGGCCACAGATACAGTTCCTCCGGGGGAAGATGCTTAACCCATCGCTTCCTCTCGCGACCACAATCGTCTGCCCCCTCCATCTTCATAAAATGGACACAGATAGCCATGGGAGTTGGCTTTTCCCCGAGCCTCATTATAAGTCCTCCGTCTCAGTGTGGAGACCAACACGCCGCTGCCACGTCTTAATCGAACAGGTCGTCTTGACTCCAACTCATCTACATAAGGCGTTTTTTTATTTTTTTGTTTTTTTTTTGTTAACAGTTATACAAGCGCTGCTTTTTCCCCCCCAACACGTAAATGTCAAACGATACGGTGTTTCCTTTATGTTAAACATCTCTAATCAGCATTAATCACGACGGCGTTTACAGCGCCTCATCATCTCTCAGATTGTTACCATTTCCTAAAGGTCGAATTAATAAATTTCTCCCTATGCTAAATTAATTAGGCGTTTGAACTTTTTCGAGGAACAATTGCGTAATGAGGATGTTTTTTTTTTCCCATTTTTTTTAGCAAAGAAAGAGAGAACTCAAGGACTAATAATGGCAGTGAAACAACTTTCTCTCTACCACGGCGAAGATAACCATTGACCACAACTGCATTATGGATGTCACATACAATTAACCCCGAGAAAAGTGCTTGCCTACTGGGATCTTTTCTCAGATTATGGGGGAGCGGAGCGCGGCTCTGGCAGGGATATGGAGAGGGCACAGAGAGGTCGGGCTTTGTTCGATATGTGATGTACTTAAAGCCTCTGGAAATTTCAGCTTGAAATAGTAAAAATGCATACACATCACCGCCGGGTGCTGCTGCTTCATTTCTGAACGCTTATTTTGGTCGAGTGTGTTTCAGCTCCCGGGTCTCTGAACGGTTTCCTACTTTGAGTTGAATAAGTCTTTCAGCGGATGAAGAGGCTGCATTTATGTTTTTGTGTAAAAAAACGCACAACTTCTGCCACGTTTGCATAAAAAAGAGCGGATGCCGCTAATAATCTCTGTATATCTGGCCTCATGCAACCCCCAGTGTTAACGTGCTAGGTGATCCGTTCCCAGGTTGGCAGTACACTCGGGTTGGGAATCTGAGGATGTTCTCATTCAAAGCAAATTCTTAGTGTCACGATCGATTTAAAAATGGATTCCCAATTCAAAATAGATTCGGATTCCGAGCCTCAACCTGGCGACCAATGCATCTTTTCTTCCGTATCGTAAGACCTCGCCTCGCACGTTGTTTCCCCGGTTGTTACGCCGCATTTCCTTGACTGACTTGTTTATGATTGAAGTGCATTCTGACAGTTAATACAGGGCAATTTCTCCTGCATCCCCACGAGCGCCAGCGTCGCAGAGTAAATTGCCTCCTCGTTTCCCTGCCTTGTCAAGTCAAGTCAATCTTATTCATACGGTGCCAATTCCTGACAAAAAAAAAAAGTTATTTTATGATAGTTTTCCAAAAGAAACCAGGTCCAGGCCCAACAGAGACCCGACGTTCACCCAGGAGCGAGCACTTTAACGGGAATTAACCTTGAGCAGAACCTGGCTCGAGGTGGGCGCCATCTGCTTTGACCAGATTTAAGACAGAGAGAAAGACTTAATTAATAGCACTCAATAAAAATAATAAAAAAAAATAATAAAACTCAATAAAACAAGAAAACGCTGGATCATTTTGGAAAAATCAAACTCCAAAATACCATAAATATATAAATAAGAAAGATAAATAATATAAAATTCTAAACAGTAGATGAAAACCAAATAAATGGTTTAGAGCACAGGGTAATAAAATAGTAAAAGAAAATAAAGAAATTAAGAAAAGTACAAAATTATAAAAATACAGAAATAAAACCAATGACTAAGTTATATGAAAGCAAAAAGCAGTGGTATGCAGAGAATTAAAAAAAAACAAAAACAAACTTGAAATTAGATAAAATGATCACAAAGTGAAGCAGACTAAAACAAACAGATTAAAAACCACTAAAACAGAGACCCCAGCGGTAGACGTTGAGTTTGCTTCTGCTTCGACTCTGCTGCCCTCAGGTTGTTGCACAGACGTGCACCGTACAAAGAAAAGATGCTGCAACGCTGCAAACGGGGCTCTTTCTTCTATTTTTAGGGACAATTAACAGACCACTTCAGGAAGACCCGAGGGTTGGAGAGGGTTCACAGGTTAATAGCAGATCCACTAAGCAGAGGACTGTGACATTAAGAGCTTCATAAACTAAAAAAAAGGTTCAATTCCGATGCAAACAGGAAGCCGCTGCAGCAGAGACGTAAAAGTCGCTTCCTAGTCGACACACTTGCGGTTTTAAAGTGCTTGTAGTTCAGAGGAAGGGTTGCTAGCATATTGATCATAAATTCTAATTAAATAAATGCCCTTCCAACATGATATTAGAGCGCGTTCAGTCAGCACGCCGAGCCATCGCAGCGGGTACGCCCTACTCCAGATACGAGGCATAAATCGCATTCGTATTAGCGCGCTGTTCCGTCTGATTTACCGTTAGCGGCCCGCCAGCGGAAGCCGCGGCCCTGTAGGACGCCGCCACCTCGCTTGATCTTTCCATATTTGTTGGGATGTTTATAGACGCCGCGATGGAGGCGCTGCAGACAATCTGGGTCAAAACAAGACGGATAAGAATTGATGATGCCCCAGAACCATAAAGCTACTCAAAAGGAAAGCGGACGGAACCTTGTGTGCAGGCACAAGTACGTCCTCTGCAGCTTTCACGCGCTGACCCTCTTTTTTTTTTTCTCCCCTCGCCCGCGTGCCGTCCTTGGCGCCGGCTTCTGTTTATGCGGAGACCTGACTGAGGTAATCACTGACAACAGCGAGCACCCCGAACGAATAAAATCACCGGAACCACTTCATTAAACAGCAGTTTTTTTTTTCTTTTTTTTGCATTTCTCCTCTAGCCTCAGTCAGGCCGGATTTCAATTTAGCTTCGGTTAGAGACAACATGATTCAATATTACTGCTTTTATCCTGCAGAGAAACGTCCAGGCCACATAGTTTGAATTTATTATTTTATTTACATTAAATATTCATGACTAAATGAGAAAGGTTTAAAACAACATCTGTGTGTTACATTCACAGTCAGCTTATTGTGTTTGTCAGAACTGTGTGGTTTGATTTATTCCGATTTCTCCCTGTACTCTGATTCTAATTTTAATAATCCTCATTGATGAGGGTCTTTATTGGCTTTCAAGCTGACCACAATCCTCCCATTATGCATGCATAGAAACCAACAAATGAAGCGCAAAACTGCTATAAGATGGTCTTAAGAAATCTCACAAAACAGTTAAAACTTTGTCAGAAAAACAACATGTACCTGTAGAACGTCATCTCTCACAGTAAGAAACTGAAGATGGAGAAAATCGGTTGGCAAACCTGAGGAGTCATTGTGAGATGATGAATGGGATGGTTTATTTTACCTAAAATGATAGTAACATGTTGGATACTTATGCCTCTTCAGGCTTTGGAACAGAAAAACGCTTTTGTTGAACTACTCAGGCCACATGTTTTTTTTTTCTCCACTCCCTTTCTCTCTTTCTGTTGCTCTTTATGGTTCTTTGCCTACAAAACATCCGTCCCCAGCGGTTCCCTTTTTTTTACCAGGACACACGGTGGCGTATTCAGCCACGTGGGGAGCCCCTGTACAGGTAACCATGCCATCATTTACCTTTGTTTCCCAGATGGTGGCAGTGGGTGGATTGTCGTGTTGTGCTCAACAGTAACTTGTGGCAACTACAATGAGAGAACAGCAACACACAACCATATGATGAAATGCACTGATTGTTGCACATAATGTGTGATTCCTTACCTTGGTGTTCCAGTAGCAGCAGGTACATTGTGGTGTTGTGGTCTAAGATCTTTACAGCTATACAAGGATACCACACAAGATATTAAATATTGGCAAAAATATTTAATATCTCTCCTCCCCTTTTCAGATCCTGTATGTGTTCTTGTCATCTCACCCCCTTTATGTGCCCTCGCCACATATAATTAAAGTTTTACTGTACAACACATACAGACTCCTGAAATCAGATTTTTTTACCGTTGAGCTCGTGTGTTTTAAGTGAAGGCATCTCGTGTCAAAGTAACATTAGGTATTCCCTATACAGCCCTGATGTTGTGTGGGATGGAAATATGATTGTGTGTTTGTTCCGCTCTTAAATTACACGTTATGGTGTTTCTGCGCTTGTGTTTGGATCCCTTTGACACGGGTAGAGCAGCTGTGTGTTTAGCCTTCCACTCTCCGGATTATTTTACAGGAATGAAAACATATGTAGACATAATCAGGGCGAAGGAGTGTGTGTGTGTGTGTGTGTGTGTGTGTGTGTGAGAGAGTCTGTGTTAAGCTTGATGTGTGTTCTTTCAGCTCAGAGATAATGTGCTAAATAGAAATGTAAATACAGAACTGACAAAATGAGTTTTTTTCTAAAGAAAAAATAAATATAATTTGACAAGAACTTACCTTCATTTATTTTTGTTTTTATTTTAATTTAAAGTTTGACTTACTTAATTTAACCTACAACAAACAAAGCCTTTTGCTGCAGCAGTGATTTACAAACTCTAGTAGATGTTCAGTAGCTACCCCAGACTGAGTCATAAAGGCCTCATATTATGCATATATATATTTTTTTTTAGTCTAAAAAATATTTATTTACCCTGGATTTAGAACCTTTTCTGATCCATCATTTTTGTACTTCCTCAATTTTGTGATGTCATGCACCACCTCCCTCCGGTGGTTGGGGTTTCCTGTACCTCTACACCTTTTTACCCCTTTTTTTTTATCTGTCCTCTATGCAAAAATCTGCCAATCAGTTTAGAGGCTCATAAATATTTATGAGGCAGGCCAGTGACGACCTGCGCTTTCAGGAGCTGCAGCGAGGGTCCTGGGAGCCGCTCTGTAAAACCGCTCAAATATTTTCTGCTTTAAATTGCAAATACATCATATCAGGGCTATCAAAACTTCAAATAAAACATGGAAAGAGTGCATGATATGGGACCTTTAAAAAGAGGTCTTAAATATCATATATCTGGGTGCCTGCCTTTTTTTTTTTTTTTAAAAAACATTCCATGTCTGAGTTTTCACCAGGTAACAAAGAGAAGGAAGCAGATGTTTCACTGGACAACCTCCTTCACACACACCCCACACCTAACGGAACTTTTGCCACCTACGCTACTCATGCTGTTTGAACATTACCTCGCTGACCTTTTCCACGGGCACATGGAGTGAAATTTATGCGCACGCTCTCCGCCGTTATTCCCCGTGCGAGCACGCCGGCAGCGTGTATCAGGGGCGCCGCTGGCGCACCAAGAGACACACACACGTACCGTGTTATCCATTCAAGTACGGTGAATATTTAAATGGATATAACGGAAAAGGGAGGAGGGATGGTGGAGAGCTAACGAGATGATCTTGTTGGTTATTGTACGGGTGGAAAGTCACTGAAAGTTCATAGGAGCATAATTACAATTGAAAGATAATCGCATGCCATTCATTACATTTCAAGTTAAGCCAATACATCGCATTTAGTACATCTGCATGTTAAACAAAAGCACAGTGTTAATCATATTTGCTGTAGATCTGTTTTAGTTGACAATACACCTGTGGAAAAAGGGGACCTTCAGAGTCCTGATGTAGAAAACATATTTCCCCGACTGTCCAATTAAACTCATCGGACATATGAGGACAGAACAAGAATAATAGGCCATGGAATTTCATCTGCTATCTCCATCTATCCATCAAAATCAAATTACTGAAACACATTCAAAGAGAAGTTGAATGCTTTGGAGAATTTTAAGTTGGAATCATTTTAAACTTAACATTAGCAAATGCAACAGATTCTGCGGCCCAGCTCGACTGATGACGCCCCCCTCCCCCCCCCTCCCCCAAACGTACCGCACACCAACCCGAAAACACAATGAGTCATTTGACTGGTGACGAAACGCACGATCTCCCTGGACGCGGCGGAACGCGTCCGACGTCGGACGATAATTGCCACGAATTGCGTACCAATTAAAAACGGTGAGTCACAAAGTCTATTTATATGCAGCAACAAAACCTGCGTCTCGCAGAAGAGTCACAGACATGTCCTGAACCATCTGTAGTGTCTGTGTTTGTATATAGCTGATTAAAATTTTCTTTATGTTGTGAAGATTATTTATGATATAATGCATATGGACTGGTGAGTGATGCATTTAGCGTATATATAAAAAAGTCCCCTAGCTCTTGCGTTTTCCAGCTCTTACACTCGCGGACTGATAAATGACCAGCGAGGAGCCATCAGACCAGGCAGATACAGGCCGGCTGAGCTGTGGCTGCACTTTAATGGCTGTGCCGGGGACATTAAGGAGAAAGCCTCCTCACAGAAGTGGCTGCGGTGTCTGATCCTCTTGGCACGGGCTCCTCCTCAGCACAACACATAGCATAACAAAACACCATACAGCATGATGCTGCATTTACCATCACTGCTCTCAGCTCCACTGTGTATGCATCTTCAAAACTCAGTTTCCTATGACATTGTTGCTCCATATAAAAGAAGAAATATCCCCTACAGCGTGTTTCTGGTGTCTATGACTTGCCTCTTTTTGTTGTTCACTCCCTATTGTGTCATTGATTTTTATAGCTTTCTTCCTAATGCAGTCTTTAATTAGCATAAACTCAAATAAACTTTGCATCTAACGATTAATTATGATTAATGTGAACCTAATTTGAGAAGCATTACAAAGGATAAGTGATCATCAGGTGTTTTAAAATCAGGGGGTAAAGGCAGTGAGAACCAGAAAATATCACGAACATGAGCAACATTTAAATGGGAGCTCATTGAATCTGAAGTTCAACAGCACTACAAGATGAAAGTTCCCATGAATTCCCTTTCGCCGTATCTCCGCCCGCTCACACACCTCAGGCGGTATCATGTCCAAAGACCTGCAGCCTTAAGAATAAAGAAGCGAAAATGAGAAGGGTCTGCAAACTTCAAAAGGGACGGGGGATTTGTGTCAAGGATTCTAATCAAAAACGACGTTATCCTTGCTCCGGGCGCGTATCTGTGAACCTCCTTATCAGGGAACCAGCCCACAGCTTAAAACAGGCAGTTAGAGGATCCTAACAGGCCATAAGTGAAACCCAATGAACATCATTTCCAAAACATTAAAAAATACATACAGATGAATTATTTTCACGGTTTCTTATCGCTATTATACCATTTTTAAACATTTACAAGATGTAATGTATCTGAAATTGTAGCGGAATGTGTGCCAAACACATTTCACATAATTCATTTAGTATGAATGTTAACTTTCCATTGAAAAATCAATAGGATGAATATTACTAAAAGCAATAATAAATAAGATGAAACATACATATATAAAATACATTTTTAAATTTTATTGCCACTTGATTTTTATTTTCGATGCAACACCACAACCTCGGCTGCCCCACCAGCTGCTCAGACACGAACTTTATTGAAACTATATGTTTTCTGCAATGCTTAACTTTGGATAAATTCCAGTTTTGGTGGAGATATTGAGATCAGTTTATTCCCAGTGTAGCTGCTGTGCATTTTTGTCTTTGGAAACTTTGCCAGAGGTTTCCACTATTATTTGTTACTTTATTTTATTTTTTTGGAATGGAGAGTGATGTTTGTGCCATGCCAAGGCAACCCAGAAATTATGATTTTTTTTTTTTTTTTTGGGGGGGGGGGTCTAACAACTTTGGGTTCTCATAAAAATATAATATTACATAAAAATAAATGGAAAAAATTATAAAATAACCAAGCTGGCCAAAACTATCTGTCCAGCAAGAACAAACAGGTCATCACAATAGTGATTTAATGGAATTGTTATAATGTGAAAGACAGGAAATCACCTCAGAAAAAAATTACAAATAATAAATAGCCTTACCTTACGGAGACTCCATCAATTCTCTTCAATGCCGTTAATAAACCTTCATTTGTTTCTGCTTCATTTCAGGCCATAATCTGTTTTAATCCCAGACAGTGACAGAATGCGTGTCTAGTCCATCACAACAGAAACAGAAGAGCAGCTCAATATAAATATTTGGTGGTGCTGCTGTAAAAAGTCATTTAAGTCTTTTCTTTTTTTTTGTCATTACTTACCTTAGTTTAGCTCCACTTATTTCATTTTGAGTTTTGCTTGTTCACTTTCAGCTTCTTTCTGAGTCCGCTCGGGTTGACCTCATGACCCCGCGGATTTCTTCTTCTACAGAGTTTATCAGTGCTTAGAAAAGCGAATGTAAAGGTGCAGTACAGCCACCAACTGGACTATAGTGTGGAACAAGCGGCTATGCAGGAATAAAAAAAATATACAAATCTTGATCCTGTTATCTAACAGTTAGCTCAGTTTCTCTGACAAATGTAATTTCATAGTATATCTTGCCTTGTTTTCCCCCAGACAGTCAGTGAGAAGTCATGGTTATTTGGCTTCTTTAACGACTGTGAAAGATGATTCCTCTGGATATCTTATCTCCTGCAATGGAGTAAAACTGTTTCCGGCTACGGTGATTGCACTCTCTGGTTGGGTGTTTGCCTAACCCGTAGCATGTGTGTATCTGGGATCACCCACCCCTGCTGCTGGAGATCTACTGTCCTTTTAGGAATCTTCCCCACTCGAACACACCCGATCCTAATTATGACCAAGCCCTTGACAAGCTCCAGCTACTTGACAGCATGATGATAATTGGATTAGGACATTTCTAAAACATGCATGATGGCAGGATCCCCGGGAGCAAGCCTGGTGACGCTGGTGTATGTATATATACATATATATGGAGGATTTTAGGATCTATTCATCTTGCCATGTTGCTTACAGCCTATGTTGAGCAGTGAATTGCCAGTGACTATTAGCCGTGGATACTATTTTCACAAAAAGCAATATGAAAAATGATGATTTGATTTCACAAATCCCCAAATCCTATTAAAATTCAGAATCAAAAATGGTCAGTGCCTTATTTTTAGTGAGAGATGCAGTCCTACTGACATTGTCAGGAATAATTTGTCAAATAATAGCTGGGATTATTTTGTCCCAGGCAGGGCTGAAAGTTGGTCCAGTGAAGGGGCTCTGGCCCTGGGGGGGCCCTGACCTCTGGGGGCCCCTGAGCCTGGGCCTGGTAGCAGGTCTGTTGTAATACATCTCTGCTGACAGGTACAGACTTCCTGTAAGAGGCTCTCATTAATCCCCACAGTCAATGCTGATTCCTCAGCGTGGAGGAGAGCAAAAAGAAAAAGAAAAAAAAAAAAAGAAAAAGATTTTTTTTTTGCCACACGGGAGCGTATAGACTCATGCGATCGTTATTATGGGCTTGTTAATGGTGTAACGCCAGACGCTCACCATACAGAGGAAGTCTCATTACTGGTGTTGAAAATGATGTCCAGCCAAAGGTGCTCCGGGCCCAGAGGCGTGGTGGTGGTGTGGGGCTGGTGGTGGTGGTGGTGGTGGTGTGGGGGGGGGGGCCGCCGAGCCCAACACCTGTCAGTCCATCCGCGGAGGGGGAGGGGAGGAAGCCTCGGGTTCTACAAACAAAGGCACGAAGAAACAAGCAATCAGGTGGCGTACTTTTAGAACCTCTGTAGAAACATCTGCTCCGTCTACACGCTATTAATATTTCATAAGCTGTAAGCATACATGCATTACTTCATGCAAACAGCTGGAACAGTGTCACATGGATTTTTCTTTTGAGTGCAAATAATTTCAAAAGGGTTTTCTTTGGATGAAAGAATCGAATTTAACTCGCACTGTTGTAGCCGGCTTCCAGTTTGCGTTACTTTAGCTTAATAAACACTCAGCGATGCAGATGAGCGTGTCCTTCTGTGAGAGGGTTGTTCGGGTAAAGAAATTATAATGAGCAGAAAGGGTCTATAAATCCACTTGTACTGGCTATTCACACAATCAGGACGAGGCTATGAATTCCTTTTGGGGAGTGAATACATTGAGAACATTTTATATATTTCACTTTCATCACTTCTCCCCGTCTCACCCCTCTCTTCTAATATCCCCTTGAGCTTTTCTGCCCGGCCTCCTCTCTCTCTAAGGGAGGAATTACTATACCGAGCACTGGCTGCGTTTGTCAGTCTTCATGACTTTAACATTAGATTGAGTTAGTTTTTTTTTTTTTTTTTTTTTTCCATTATTTTTAATATTTTCTGTTTCTGTGTTTCGGGAAGTAAATGGGAGCCCATATTGTCTGTCACAATAAACAAAAAAAAATCAATTGTATTTAACTCAACTGTGTATGTAATTTATTTTCGTTTTTTTTTTTTTATTACTACTACAGTTGGGAATTGATATTAGCCCCCAGTATGCTGGGGCACTAGTCATTGGTTGAAGAGAAAGATTAAAATCAAAGAAATCCGTCATATCTGAAGTTATAACTTCTAAAGGAAAAAAAAAAGCTTGACCCTGCATCAACTCTCAGACAGAATTCATGGGAGATGGTTAGTTTCCTGCTGTTTCCATAGTGATGGGGGGGGGGGGGGGGGGTGATAAGGCAGACTTAGTGATTTGCAGGTTGCCAAGGTGACAGCCAGACGAGATCCGCCGTAGGTTTCAGTGAGTTGAAGCACTCCAGAGCTTCTTGAAGGGAAGCGAATCCAATGCCGAGCAGGTCAGACAAGACGGAGCGACGTAACAAACACACATCAGGTGTGTGTTTTCAGCTCGATGCTTTCAGGTCCTCAGGTGTCCAGTTGTCGACAGAGTTCAATGCTGGGGGTTTGTCAAGGGAAAATAAAATCTCTGTAGACTGGATGGTAGGAGTCACTGTTCAGAGCTTATAGAAGAGCTCTGGGGACATTAAGATGACATCTGAACCTGATCCACTTTATATTTTACCTTGCTTTAGTGGACGGTCTTTACCAAGATTTTATTCTGAAAGTAAAGCCAGCACAAGTTTTCTAAATAGTCTCTGCTGATGCTGAGCAATTCTGTCCTGCCAGAATTGTCAATTACTCTTTGGTCATTGTCATTGGATAAGTCTTGTTTAGATTTTTTGTATATATATATATATATATATATATATATAAATAAGTTTGTCTTACGAGTAAGAGCAATGGTAAGCTAGCTTATCACAATATTGGTGTTTTCTGAAAAGGACGGATATGGGTCAGCTTTTGAGTGGCCATGTCTCTTGCAAGACCATTGTGCCGAAATTTGACGCCACTGTTCAAGATGGATTTGGTCTCCAGGGTTTTGGTTTGTTTCTAAGTAATAACACCTTCTGATGGTCATCTCGCACTGTCCCCGGTCCATTATTGGGACCAAAGTAGGCTCACAGCAAGTGACAATAGTGTTGCTGATGATACTTGTCCCTGGTTGACTGCCACAGCCGCTGTCAAACCTTTCTATACTTCAAGGCCCCAGAGTTCCTGCCATTTAGCCTGTCACAGCAGTTAGAGAGCCGGCTGAGATGTGGTCTGGCTGGTGTTCAATGAAGCTGCCGACGTCCAGGCCGGGAGGTCATTTCGATTGGATAGATGCTGTCATCTACGGTAGCATTCGGAAACTTCCTTAAATGATAGGTGCTGGTATCATTAGCTCCTGTTGGCCTTGGATCAAACCACAAATTGCAGCATTTTTAACTACTCCAATTACTCACAACACTGAGCAGGACATGGCACAGCTGCTTTCCAGACACAGTAGTAGCCCCTTTTACTCATTCCAGTAGGATCTGTTAGCCCAAAGTCCTTTTACCTATAATATGAGGGGGTAGGATATTTGTTGGATACTTAAGCAATTTTTTTCCTGATCTGGTGCCAACTGTAACATGCAAATACAAACATAAAATGATGTGACATGCAACCACAGTCTGAGATCAGTTACATTCTATTACATGCACTTTGGAAAACTGAACCTCCATGATCAAACTGCATCCATGTTGTTTATCCAGCTTGCTTTCATGCGCCAACGTAATTATGCTTCCTGTCATCTGTCACTTGCTCTGGTCATGTTACGTCAGGAATAAAGGTCAAAACAGGAAAGAATTACATATTACATGTCACGTACTGAGTGCATTCGCATCGTCAGGAAACAGAAAATGATTGAGCGGTTGGTTGTGCATGATCAGTATCGCGCTATATCCGTTAAAATTGCATTACCACCAACAATAGGCAGTGGGTGACTGAAGTAGACACTGCATACGTCAGATAAGCCGAGAAACCTCAGAGCTTCCCAGTTGTGATAATTACTTCGAGGTTCACGTGAATGATACATACAGAATGGAAGAATGGTAATTATGACGTCACGCATGATGTGAACACATTATCTAGTTTAATTCCCTCTACTGGAATGAGTCTTTTATGTGTGCTGCTGTTATTGAAATGTTCTGCTATGTTGAATGTCAAGCCACCCGCTTTGATTGATTATATTGCCTTTTACTAGATCGTCCCAGTGGCCCATCCCTCGCCGGAGGAGGGCATGCACGGAAATACGACGGGCCGGGTGGTCCAGGACGTCCGGGGATCGTCGCTGGCTGTTTTGGCTGCGTTGTCTCCGTGTTCATCTCCATACCCTAGCATAATGAAGGTCTGCGTTCGCTCTATTCCCTCCTCCCTTCCCGCCTCCCCTGCAGACAGACACATGTTTATACAAGGTCTACCTGCTGTGATCAGACAAGGCAAACGTTGCGTGGAGAATCCCTCTGAAGGCCTCCGTCGCCCGCCGTCGGGGAAAACACCTGGGACGCCTGTGAACTTTTCCACAGCACACCCACGCTCACGCTGCGAGAGCTGCGGTGAGTCGGCCCTCGTCGGCCCACCTCTCCACTTGAGCCGACCTCAGGAGGCGAGGCTGCCCTAATAGTTGCTCAGCGGGCAGCGCTTAGAGGGCAAGCTTCTGTTTTACCGATTCTCTTTCCCGAGGTGGATTTGTTCGGAGTTAAGGTGCTCAAGGTGGCGTAGGGATATCCAGGGGTGTTTCTCCACCACGGTGCATCTTTCTTTTCCCCTATCAAGGTCAGCAGCGAGCGCACGTTATGTTTAATTACATATACATATGATGGACTGCTAATTTCAGAGCGGCGCCACGGCCGCATCAATTGCTCCAATTGATTGTGCCGCAAGCCCATGAATAATTCCACGCATTCGCCAGCAGTGTTGTTGTTGTTGGCTCAATAATTTACAGGGGACAACACTGAAAGAGCATGAGGAAATGCACAACTGTAAGGTACACCATGGGCGAGTAATGACAGGCCCACAGCAGACAGTTAGGGTACTTACAGTCGCAGCAATACAGCAGAACAAGTCATTACGCACGGGCTGAACTAGTTTCCTCAGCCTGGGAAAAAATTTAATTAGTTGAAACATGAAACCTTATTTTGTATACCGTGCCTTAATGCATCCCCAAGGCTTATTGTTTTAGTGATTTATTAGTACATTAGTGATAAATTAACCCTTTATGCATGCAGATTCTTTCTATTTTCAGACCACAATGCATCGGTGTTGAGATTTGCGACAGTAAATGTGCCCTGGAGTTTAATGACTATGTTATCAATCTGTGGTAAACAAAAAGGCAACGGAAACATGATTTTACTGGTCATATGATGTCAAGTTTATTATGTCCTTAAGTTACGGACCTATTTTTCACAAATCCACAATAAAACATGGATTCAGTGCGTTTTATTAAAACTTTAGCCAAAGTAATTGTTGTAGTGTTATGCATCTGAATGTATATATATATATATATATATATATATATATATATATATATATATAAACGTTCAACAAAAGGTG
Source organism: Eupleurogrammus muticus (assembly GCA_036785175.1). Taxonomy (NCBI): domain Eukaryota; kingdom Metazoa; phylum Chordata; class Actinopteri; order Scombriformes; family Trichiuridae; genus Eupleurogrammus; species Eupleurogrammus muticus. The sequence continues at coordinate 16,252,472 of JAYKQN010000013.1, read as the reverse complement.
AGCTGTAGATTCTTATTAATATTAATAATGCAAAGATTCTTGAGTGGTATCTATCTATATTTTCTTTATTTCATGTTTTCATGTTTCTGTGCTTCATTTATGTCTGCAGAAGAGCTGACGCACATTCGGCTTGACAAGCCACATACACAAACATATAGGTTAAAAAATGTAGATTCATATATTGCAAATCAACTTTACAGCCATTTTATGAGAAAGGACATGCATTCTGGGCAGAACTGCTGGTTGTAATTACAACTCTGCAGGGTATCCACAGTTTTAGCCAACCAGTGAGAATCCACAGAATCAAAACTGTAATTTGTTGGTAAATTAAAAAAAAAAAAAACTGCAGATTGAATTAACACCTGTGTCTACCATTCCACCATTTCTTATGAATAATTTAATCATCAAACTAATGGTCTTTTTATTATGCATGTATATTTATTCAATTATTAATCTCTTTTTTTTACTGCCCAGGGCCACTGTGTACGTCCTGGAGGGATGCTTCCCACAATTTTACCTGATGGAGACAGTTCTGTCTGTCATGCCGCGTTTCAGAGTGTCCAATTTAATTCAGGCCTACTTTAGCATCAGCCAGCCTCTATCTGGGGGAACTGTCCTCCAGAGAGGAAGGTAATGGCTTAGGTCAGGCTCCATCTAAGCATGCATACCTCAGCACAATGGCTCCTATATGTCTGGCAATTATGTCTTCTGGGATCAAATACGCCATTGTAAATTACAGTGGTTTTAGAGAAAGAAAATCAGAAAAAGGGAAGAAGAAAAAAATCATGTCTGTTGCCATTTCCGTGAGCATAGCAAAGCTCTCGGAGGAAATCAAATGTGGGACACAACTTATTGAAATATTGTTTAGAGATATGTCAGTGCAATGTGGTAGAGTAACACAGCAATATATATTGTAATACACACAATGAGAAAAAGAAATGCTACAGCTTGCAAATAAGTTCCCCGCCTTTTGTTGTCCCCACTCCGCTGCATTGTTATTAGGCGCCAATACATGTGCACTTTTCCCCAACCAAAGTTCAGATCATTATGCAGAAGTGTATAAAGATAAATTGTGCTCCTCCATTTTCTTTCAGGCATGCTTTATACTCCAATGGAGTTCTATAGGCGATTTTTCTTTCACATTCACATCACATCGGAATTTGCATATTATGGTTAGCTAATCAGAATAAGCCTATGATAAGCCCATTCATGCTATCTAGAGTGTGCGTAGATATAATGACTAGGGCAGTGCTGTCTTTAGTCTGCAAGCACTTTTATTCAGGTTTGTATAAAATGAAGATTAAATAAACGATGCTGTGAATGTAATTGTGTCATCTTGTCCTACAGTATCTCTGCCTGGCTTTTGCTTACATGGTACATTTTATTAACAATGAAACAAAAATACAATGTGACATACATTTCTTCCTGTGGTTAAGCTTTGCTTCTTGCATGAGGAGAGGGATGTAGATGGTGGACGCAGAAGGGGAAACAGCAACCGCTAAAATGATGCACACTAACAGCACACCTGTATGCATGTTGTAAATGACATTTGTCACTATGGTTCTCGTTGGATGCAAAACCGATCATGCATTAACAATCTTGCATAAACAGTCTGTTGCAGCTGGTTTGAAACCTTGTGGGAAACGACAACATTACTGACCTGTTGCCTGAGATCTGCTGCTTCATATTATTTCAGTCATTAATATTGTTGTGCTTTTTGGGATTGTTCTAAAAGGGCATGAGAGGGTCTTCCATTTCATGACTTTGGTTTTATCATCAATTAAATAATTGCATATTGCGCTATACATAAATTGACAATCCCTGCCTGAAACGTTGTGTCAGGCTGTAATTCTCTGTCCGGCTTGTTTTTTTGTTTTTTCTTCCAGAGACGCAGCGACGTTGCTGCAGCGACGTTGCTGCAGCTCTCTGCGGCTCGCCATCAGTCCCCTTGTCTGCAATGTCAGAAAAGCAGCTGGAAACACAGCGGACATGATCAAGTGGGCCGGTCTCCGGGCACCGAGGTGAAACATCGGCAGGGTTCCAACCCAGCGCCTGTTTGAGGATGCAGCTGTTGTCTGAAGTCAACACTTTTAGTCTGTCATTGTGTACAACTTTCACCTTTTGCCTTTTTTTTCAAATATAAACACCAAGGTTGAGTTTTGGCGGTGGAAAAAAAAGAGGCGGAGAGGATTGGACGTCGGTTGAGATCCCCGACCCCATGCGCGGGCGGGACCATCTCAGCATCAGAGGAATATCAGCGTAATTATGGAGGGTTTGAACACTGGCTGCTGTCCCGGCCATTTGGATCTTCTGGGGATTCCAACCACTAATTGTTTTCTTGATTATTGCTAATTGTTACTTATTTGGGCTCATTCTTGCACAGATTGAATTACCCATTGAGACCTGAATACACATTTGCGTGTGTTTCACATACAAAAAAAGTGTATGTTAATGTATCATGTTAATGTAGTATGCCTTTTCAAAATGGTGATGCATAGAAAACTGTGACAGCTGATTTTGCCCCCATGTCTCCGGTGAGGGAGTCACTTATGATCGGTGATAGCGGGAGCATAGAGGGTCCAGGGAGAAAGACGATTTAGAAGGGAGGGGGGTGAAGGAAGCTGGGAGTGCCGCCTGCAGCGAAGAGGATGTGAAGCTGGGTCAGCAGCTCCACTCGGTGGCACAGACTCCTGGTATCCACCCAGAAGAGACAAGTCCTTCTGCTGCAAGGCCCGATACGTGGAGAGTCTGACTTCAACTGGAATGTGGATCGGACGGCTTCGTCTAGTGACTCCGGAGTGGGGAAAGTTTTCCTGCTCCAGCTGAGAAAGAGGGCCTGGTTGCATCAACTCTAATTGGGGAATAAAGGGTCAATATCTCCAGATTTAGACAAAGACCCGATCAGGCCTGGCTCTTACAGAGAGACAGGTTGCAGCTGAGAGGCGGAACAGTTAAAAGGCCGCTGTAAGAAGAAAAAAATTAGCATAAAGCTCAGATAGATCCATGCGTTTCATGTCAGATCCTGCTCCTGATAATTTTGTGTTGAGCTAATTAAAATAAACATGCTGTTTGACCTCTATGTAATTATGAGGAGAGCATCCCAGAAAATTGAAACTGCAAATGGAGTTCAGATATCCTTGCTACTGATGTATGATGATGAATCGGCTGAATAGAAAAGACCCCATTCACTTGATAAGATGTATTATCAGTACTAATTATCTAACTAAGCAGCGACTCTGCCTTATATTATTTTGATGGGCTTTCGTATCAGTAATTTTAGCAGTAGTAGTAGCTCTCCCTCTTTCTCTCTCTCTCTCTCTCTTCTTTCTTATTCCCTGTGGCAGCTGGATATGGCTGCTGTTGATAATTAATCAAGACAAGTTCTGGCATGGGCACAGGAGTCTGTTCTGTTCAGGGTGCCGTGTGTAGTGACCCATCGACTAATAAGGTCCCCTGAGGTGAAATTGCATCGGAGCGTTAGGGTGCCTGGAATTTTTAAATCCCACACTCGTCTCTACCTCGACCCATGGGACGAGGTAAAAAAGATCCAAAGACTGAAAGGCTCGTCTGCCCTTGATTCCACACGCGCATAATTTATTTATCTTATCCAAACTGTTTGTCGGTGTGTATCCGTGGGTTGGCCATCCATCCCGCTGTGTCATCGCACCTCACAAAGTGTCAGTGGGGGTATGAAGTGAGGTGATGATGAGACGACTGAAGCCTCCCAGTATATTACATTATATTCAAAAAAATGAAAAAAATAAAGCTTTAAGCTCCTGATTGCAATGCATCGACTCCTTGTTTGATATTTTATTTTGGATTTGGATACTGCTACTAGGAAACTATCTCTCAAGCCCTTCGGTACAGTAAATCGTGGCTCGCACTGCAAAGTATTTCATCAGGATTCCATCATGTAAGAATAAAACACTGAAATTTACTTTGTTGCCCGTCACGCCACGAAACAACATTCGCATTTTGCTGTTCCCTCCAAACAACAATCATAACATCAGTCATTTCAGAAAAACCCACACGAATGACATTGGTTTGCACCAATGTGGCAAGGTCCTTTTATGGGCCATAGGTTTCATGTACAGTGGCGTAAAAAAGCGATTGCCCCCTAAACTTAATAAGCGTCGAGCCACCCTTCGCAGCAACAACTGCTATCAACTTGCTATAAATCTTCTACAGCTTTGTGGAGGATTTTGTTTCAATTCAGCCACATTGGAGAGTGTTTCGAGCATGATCTATCTTTTTAAGATCATGACACAGCATGTCATTAGGATTCAGGTCAGGGCTTTGACTCAGCCACTACAAATTCTTAATTGTGCGTTTCTTCAGCCATTCAGAATGGACTTGCTGCTATGTTGGTTTCAGCTTGAGGTCACATGACTGGACGTTCCTCCTTCAGGATGTTTTAGTAGACAACAGGATTCATGGTTTCAATAATCAAAGGTCCAGGCCAGGTCCTGAAGCAGCAAAACAGCCTCAGAACATCACACCACCACCACCAGATTTTACTATTGGTATGAGGTTCTTTTTCTGAAATACTGTGTTACTTTTTTGCCAGATGTAATAGGACACACACACACACACACACACACACCTTACAAAAAGTTCAGGTTTTGTCTCGTCAGACCACAAAGTATTTTCCCAAAGGTCTTGGGGATCATCAAGAGGGTTTTTTGGGCAAAATTGAGATGAGCCTTGATGTTTTGTTCCTCTTTTTCGTCTTTGACATCTGCCATTCAGCCATTTTCGCCCAGTCTGAACTTAAGTGACAAGTGAGGACTGCAGTTCTTTGGATGTTGACGTGGGGTCTTTTGCGACCTTTTGGATGACCCGTCGCTGTGCTCTCGGGGTAATTCTAGTTATCTGGCCACTTCTTGGAAGGTTCACCACTGTTCTATATTTTCGCCATTTCATTTTTTCCATCCACACAGTGCTATGTCGGTTTGGATTTTTCTTTTCTGCCTGAACAAAAACCTTCATTTAAAAAAAAATATGGATTCACTTGTGTTATCTCAGACTAATATTTACATTTTTGCCCATCAATGACTTTTTTTTTTATCTTTCAGATGTCTACAGAAGCTATCAGAGCCATGGTCGGTCTCTGGATAAATGTCACCACTGAACATGTTTTCAAGCCGCCTGTCTTTTTGTGCACCTGAGCGTTCACCGGCTCAGAACACGCCGAGCCATATCAGGAGGCCCCTTGAAAGAATTACAGTTCTCTGCTTTGATGGAGAGTAATCAATACAGAGACGGACTCATCAGCGGAGGGTGGACGACAAGGGGGGCGGCGGCGAGGGGGGGGGGGGGTGCAATCGACCCCCAAATGACCCCATGTTTAAAAAAAAAAAAAAAAAGCACAGCAAAAAGGTGGCCTGGTGTGGCAAACAGCAGCTCAACTCAAAGTGCCCTCTAGGGTGCCCTTACAGTGTACAGAATGTGATGAATTACCCTCTGGGGTACCTTTCCGGTGACAAAACGCGATAAAGCGCCCTCGCACCATGCATCACGACTTCCTGCAGCTCGGGGCTCCAGTGCGTGCAGCTGTTGTCTTGCTCCTGCCCATCAAGCAGTCCAAGCTGAATCAATCATCACCGCTCGCCAGGCTCGGCAGACAGAACGTGTCTGCCGCAGACAGATGTTCTTCTGACCTGTCTTTATGCTCTTTGGCGAGTAACCTTGTCCCCGCCCACACAGACACAAATACACACACACACACAGACACACACACAAAATACCTACCACACTACCCAGATGACCACGCAAATCAATTATTATCTTGTAATCAATTATCAGTCGGGACTGCAGAGGACATGTGGCCTGAGAAAACTGGCGTCAGCCCCATGAATCATAATCCTCTGCGTCTGGTTCTGAGGTGTCACACCGGTTTCAGGAGTCCATTTTGATTTCCACTCCGACGGCGGCGGAGAATCAATCAATATGTACACTCATACTTATCATATAAAAAGGGCATTAGTCGCCGGCTAATAAATCTGCCGTGAGCTTTCGCATTATTTCCCCGCCATTGCCGGGGGTGGGGGTGGGGGTGGGGGGGCTGGGTGAGTTGAGGATAAAAAGGGACGGATCCCTGCACTTCTTTACTCAGACATTACTTACACTCGCGCAGCTGGCGCTTTGATGTGTGATGAGCAACTGTTTACCGAGGCGGGCGTGCAGGACCGCAAACCCCAGCGCTGCATCGCCAGGCGAACGCAGCGCGCTTTGATTTTCGTGTTTGCCTCCCTTTTCTTCTCCGTCGCAGGGCCGACTGTCGCGGCTAATGTGCGCCTTGAAATAGGCCTTTGAATGTGTGAATGGGAAAACAGTACCGCGGAAATCCAAGGGAAGGCAATGGAATGACGGATGATTTATGCATAGTTTCAATCTTTGGTTGATTCTGTTAAAACAAAACATAAAGAGCAAGGAAAGTATTTTTTATTATTATTTTTTATTTTTTTATGTGTCCATATATCTTACCCAAAAAAAAAGAAAAGCAATGCCGTTACTAATCCATCTTTCAACTGTACGTCTAGACAAACCACAAACTCATTTTCTGACCTTCAGAAGACAGTAAATTGTGCACATAATGGAGGGGGAAGTTTTAATGCAATCATTAAAACAACAAGGGGGTGGGGGGGATCACGCCGTGCTGACTTTATATGGTGGGGGGGGGGGATGAACTGCAGACACAAATCTTAGCATATGTTGGCTTGTGGGCACGGGGGAACTGAAAAAAAAACTCCCGCCTTTATCCTGGGAGAGGCTGGAAGGAGAAGTCACCTTGATTAAATTAGTTGTATATGAAAATGGGGTTATTCCTACTGGGAGTCCATGACAAGGGCTTATAAACCTTGCCTTTCACAACCCTGCGAGAATGACTTTTTAATTTCCTCCCCTTTTTTTTTTTTTTTTTTTTTTTTTGTCACGTTATATTTCTCCCTCCGTCCTTTGTCCGGCAAGGCCTTTGTGTGTCAGGATCAATGTAGAATTCTCATTTGGTTACTGTACCCTCCACTCATTCACATTGTAAAATTCTATTAGCGTCCTCCAAAACAGATCCTCCCCGGACTTTTCATCACCTTTTTTTTTCCCTCCCGCTCCCTACCGCATCCACAGCCCACCTCTCACACAACTTAGCTCTTTTGTCCCGCCGCAATTATACATTTCAATCCTTTGGAGCTACATAGAAACGCGACATGTACCCAAACCCCCCCCACATTCAAATCGGAGACAGATCAATCCATCCCAGTCAGATGTCATGTTCATGCACCCCCCCAACCTAAGTGATTTCTTCATTTTTCCTACAAATGGAAGTGATTACAGATGGCAAATTCTAAAGTGTGACCAAATTATACCCTGACAGTATAACAGATGAAGCGGCTACGGATAACAAAGGGGAGGCTTTTTTTTTCTGTCATCGCCGCTCAAGCTGCTGATTAGTGCACTCGTGTCAGGGACACAGAAGTCGTCGTCATTTTTCAATTTGCCCTGTTTGTCGAGGCGGCGGCAAATGAGCCCGGCCCCTCTTCACCTGATCTGAAGGCGGCCTGTTGAGAGTCGGTTGTAATTGTTTGCGATAAAATGTTGGTAATCTAGGAACATTGGTTGAAGAGGAGACGCTTTTGCAATAGCAGGCTTTCGTTTTCTTCACATGCAAAAAATAAAAAAAAGGGGAACATGAGGGAATAATGAATGGCCTGTGTTTGAGAGATTTTTTGGTGAATCTTCGACTAGATTGGTTCTGCAAATGAATAAAATTGCAGGGTGCAGCTTACAGTAATATCACACTGGTCTGAATTAAAGCCAGAGAAAAAGCATGCACGGTGGAAATGTAGGAAGCAGAAAGGTACAATTATGTAAAAAAAAAAAAAAAAAAATGAATCGCTCCTGTAACTTGTTTTTGCTTTTACTCAGACTCTGCTCCATCTGCAGTGATAAATCAAGTATTTTCATTTTTATATGAATTCATGTTCTTCCTATTATTCTCTCCATTGTACTGGTTTGAAATCTCAAACAAGCAGAAATGCAACTAGAGTTTTTATTTCTCCTGAGAAAAGGAATAAATCCTAATAAGTACCAATAGAAAGAAAGTCCTCCTGTGTTCCGTGGTCTTCCTCCGATGCACATTTTTAAGCAGCCTGTCAACACTCCACCGAGCCAAAATCCTTGCTGCTTGCTCTACAGTAAAATGCACATTATAAGTGGATGGCTGGTTCGGTTCAGCCTGTTATCGGATATATTTCACATTTCATGGTAGCATGAGTTTATTTATTTTTTTTTTTTAAACGGTGGCATGTGGCTAATTACAGGGGCGGTTTACGTAATGGACTAATCACACCGCTTGAGTTTACCTTTGTCACTGATTTGCATGGTTTTATTTTTGGGGTTCTTTGGCCGTCATGCGCGTGCAGCGTGACGCCGCTGATCTGTTGCGTTGGAGCTGGCCCGCTGCCTGAACCGTCCTGCGTTCATAGCACGATTGTTATACGAACAAAACGCCATGCCCTTTCAGACGGCGATGAGCATTCTGCCGAGAGCTGGGCCCCCGAAAATAAACATACATGACCATAATCACTAGTTACATAAACAATGCAGGATACCACGAGGGGGGGAGGTCGGGAACAGCCACATGCGAGGAAAAAAAACAAAAACAGCAGCGTTGGCACGAGCGTGATCAGCGGAGTAAACATGATATAATGTTCTCACTGCACCTGCATGGATGCGACAGGATGGTGCCGTTCACGCAGCTGTGAATTACATTCGAAAACATTTACTTCCACTGAATTGTAGACAATAAAATGTGTTTTCATTCAGCGTTCAGGGCCGTTTCCCAGATGGGTCAGTTATGTGCGTGTCTGAGAGAGCGAGAGAGAGGAAGAGGGAGACACACAGAGAGAGAAAGAGAAATGCACAATGCAGCTAAAAGGAAGTGGGATTAAATATGATGAACGTCTATGGTTGAAAGATGGGAATCTAAGAATGTGTTCTGTGTGTCTGTGCCACGCTGGAGTCACCACACGTCCTCTGGGACGGTATTGATTGCCTAGTGCAAGTCTGCACATCCCTGTTGGAGGATAGTCTCATATCATAACTGGAGTTCAAAAATCACTCGCTGAGTATCCTGGAAAAAAAAATAATAATCTTCCCTTTCACATTCAGTACATTTAAATGCTTTAAGTGTCTATATGAGGATTACAGGCTTCTGCCGGCCAGGGTGTAACCTTGTCGCAGCTTTAAGCCAGTCAGGATAACAAATATCTAACACCATGTCTGAGAATTTAAATCGAAGTTTTTGGGAATGCACAAAATAGCAGAGAATATTATATTCCATCATAGACAGAGGGTGACCACGGGCATGCGTAGAAAGTCATGTGTGGCTTTGGGCAACGTTAAACCTGGCCTCGACTTTCCTTTCATTCCCTCAACTCGAAATGACCTGGGGTTGAATTAAACAAACGTCAGGCCCCTTTTCCATCACTTTCCCATTCATCTTCTTCCAACGTCCAATTTTTTTCTTCAAAACCTGAGATGTGGAAAATTTTTAAAGTGGTGATGACACTCAACAGGCATCAACATGTTTAATGGACTGAAGATTTATTGAATTTATGGATATTCACTGCGTTTTCTATTAAATTATTATGAACGTATAACTTATAAGACTGAATTACTATAAATCATTAAAGCCTATGTCACTCACCAGTAGAAATTGGCAAAGTCGAGGCATTTTATCCTAACTTGGGCAAAAAACTTTGACTTAGGAAAAATTTAAATGACCTTATTTAAAAAAATGTCCATTGTCCTATAGGGCATAAAGAATATGATCCTTTTTAACGCATCAGGAGATGATTTAGGCCAAAAACTCACTTCTGTCAAAAAAAGACTAAAGCCATTATTTTAGTAGGGAAAGAATATATAACTTTACAGTTTAGTGGATAACCACAAAATGTCCAATAGGTCTACTATTGCAGCAAATAATACCATATGTGTACCATATGTACAAAACAGCATGGAATTATATTGCTGTCATTTATGATATATAAATGCAAAAGGAAAGAAATAAAAGGAAATGGCCATGCAAATTGATGTCAAATACAATTTGCAGCCTTAAATTATATTTGTATAAACTGTCAACACAGTTTACTTATGATGTGTTAATGCTACGGTGTAAATGATGCGCACTTCATGCATAATAGTTCTCACTATTGTCATCTGGGTATTTTGGGCTTTGCAGGAACTCACTATGCTGCAGAACAGAATATAAGGAATTGAAGACAAGTGCATGTGCGTTTTCTACTCCGCTGTAGACTCAGCTCAACGCAGGGACTGCAACCCTGAGGGGGGACTTCGTTTTCCCTCTCTGTAGCGAGACATTCAACCATCATCTCCTTCTCCAGAATTGGAATAATAATAATATTCATCTTCTTTGCCAGTGTTTCCCCCCATCTTGTTATCACTCTTCTCCGTTTCCATCCCCTCCTACTCCTCCTCTTCTTTTGTTTATTTCTCTTCACCTTCTCCTCCTGTTGTACCTTGCCCCCCCCCCCACACACACACATACACACACCGTTCCAATTTCCACGTATACGCACTCACAATAGTTGACAGGTGCATCATGCGAGTCCACAAGGGCTCGGGATTGTTCTGCTGTGAAATCGGCAATTGTTTGAGGGTTCTCCGCTTGACTTTCACAGCGATTTATATGCATTTGTCTCGTCCTCCGCTTTACCTCTCCCCTCCTTTGTTCCCTCTACTCCTCCGGCTCCTGTTCTTTTTATAAAACTCCAGTGTGAAAAATCATGTGATTGCTTCGTTAACCTAAATTTCTAATCATTATTATTTGAACAAAGAAACACAAACACTGTGGACTGAATGTTCAAATTAAATCAAATACAACAATGTGTGTTATGTTTCTGTTATATGTCCCATTGAATGACTTGATTTAATTTGCTGCAGTCAGTATGCTGGATTTACAGATGTTAAATTTGTCATCAGATTAGAAATATGCATAAACGTAATCCACATACTCCACACTACTACTTTTCATCGTCCTGTTTATCACAGCAGCTAGTTGTGTTCTAGTTTACCTGAGTGGATGGTGGTGGAAATACCGGGAAGACCTAGATAAAGTTTTGTTTTTCTCCTCCCCGCTTCCTCTGGGGAGAGTAGAAGGTGTTCTTTTTTTGTTGTTGTTGTTTGTGCATTGTGTTGCGGTGTTTTGTTCAATGCCTTCGTTTTTTTTTCCCCTCCTTCTTGCACATTTGTCAGGCAAGCAGAAATGCTTGCTTATAGGCAGAAGTGCCAAGGAATTTACACCCGGAGAAACACGCCCACATGGCAGGCCTGAGAATGCATACTGAGGGACAAACGGCCAGAAAACTCAGAAACTGTTTGTCTTTCACTATAATTAAAGAAAAAAATGTAAATTAGAGGCTAAATGTACTTGACTGCATGCGTAGAATGCATTGAATGAAGTGTAGTGAATTTCTTTACAGTAAATCTATGCTTATTTATACAAGAGTCAAAAGGGTCAACAGACAAGTTGACCATTACTTTTTCTAAGATTATTTAGTCTGCACTTTCAGATTTGAGAATATCCTAAAACATAGTTTATACTCCTGCATGTGTAATTATGACATTCACCCTAACTACATGAATTGGAGCCACCCAGCTTTTGCTCTTTTAAAACAATGAGCTCTGAACACATACATTACACAGCGGTTTTACAAAAAGAAAAAAAAAAAAGTGCTGTACAAAAAAAAAACAAAAACAAAAAAAAACACAGGAATAAAAAAGCGAATGTGTTATTTGAGGCAATATGTATTTTTTTTTTGCTTGTTTTTTTTACATTTTGTTTTCTGTCTTGACTTTTTTTCCCCCTCTACCCATGGGAAATTACAAAACAAAAAGAACAATGAAGAATTTTTAATGTTCAATGCCTGCGTCACATCATTGGCGTAGCTGTACAAGTAGAAACTGGGCTCATAAGGGACACGAGTTTAGCAGAGGAAGAAAAATAAGCAGAAATGGGCTGAGCAGGGCCTATATAAGCAACTGTTAGCACATAAAGCAACCATCAATGTAGTCAATGAATAGAAGTGAATAATGTGTCCATTTCCTTTTTCTTATTTGTGCATTCTTTGCCCATTCTGCGGGCCTCGTCTATACATGGACGCTGGCAGATGTGATTCTTTCTGCCGTTTAAAATCTCCTGATAGGTGCAGACATTAACACAACCTGAGAACACAAAGACTACAGCCTCCTGCATTATCTCACTCTCGCAGAGCGGGGACGCAGGACATAAATCACTGCAAAGTCATACCTCTACGCACACCCACACACACACACACACACACACCCACACACACACACACCTACACACACACACACACTCGTGCTATAAAGAAAGGGCTGATTCAGTCAAACACAGGCGACTGTCTTGGACACTATTAGAATTTGTTCCGTTTATTTGACCTTCTTGACAGGACATTTTAACAGAAGGCTCTAATGGCTGCTGGTTAAATATACTAAATTAATATTTCAGTGGCTGCGTAATTACTAATGAAACAAGGACAAAGGGCGAGTGCAAAGTCATCAACTCCAGAGGGGGAACCTCTCATGCATGCATTTTAGTTTCCATTCTTTTGAAGCTTTCTCTCATTCCCGATTTGTAAATACTGCACATGGCGCGCGCTGATATGTCTGCTCTTTTCAAGATAAAGGCGCGTTACATTGAAAAGACAGGTGTATAAATGCATGGATTTTAGCGGCCGCGCGGTACTCGAGCGTACTTTGCATAGACGATGTATCTCCTTTTCATAATGTATTACAATTTTACATATTGACACCGTTTCATGTTTAATGCAGTGGAGACAGATTTTCTCCCCTCTCCTTTTCTTCCCTGCCGCCGCCATTCTTCAGTCACAGATCAACGCGAGTGATTTCTCTCCTTCGAACCACTTATTGTGCAAAATAACTCAACTATGGAAAGCGGGCATAAGGGTTCCTTGAGATGTATTCACTAAAACCTGGTGTAATTATATAGGCAGACTGCTGACTTTGGGTAAAATGACGAGAAATGAGCTTCTGATGAAGACCTTGCCTGGAGCAGCTTCAATGAATTTATGTCCTCCTCCGGTCCCCGGGCCTACCCCCGGTTGAGTTGAGGTGGGGGGAGCGAACGGGTGGGGGGAGAACAGGAAGAGGAAGAGAGATGAGGAGAGGGAGAAAAGGGACAAAAGCATTCGATTTTAATAAGGAGTTGTCATAGCGGATAGCCGGGCCTTATATCAGCCATGCAGAAGCTTTGGGAGATCTGCCAACGGGCCAGAACACGGCTCCGCTCCGCCGCTGCTCCCCCAGGACTGACAGTCACAAAACACAACCTAACAGCTGGACCGCACTGTCCCGCTCAGCCAAGGCAAGCACTTAATCTCCGCGCTGACCCTGTCCACCGTAACAATCGTAATGCCGCGTGACCTCTGACCCCTGACTCCCGCCCCTGAAGCAAAGAGGGGGGAACTGACCCTGTCTCCCAAACAACCCCCCCATCATTTACTGTCAATTACAGAAATCCTGAAGGATCCCTCATATGACAATAAGACAATAAATGCTCCTGGCTTTCCAGGCTTCAAACTATGATATGATTATAACTAAGATTGTAGACACAACTAGCTCAAATAGAGAGTATTAAATCTAGCATCATTAAAAAAAAAAAAAATGAAAACTGAATCAGCTCTTCTCAACATGGTAAATCAAAATGTTTTCTTTGCAATGTTCAATTTAATTCTCATTCCAGCCTCCACACAACGTTGTTAAATTATACAATATCAACATGTGCACACACGCTGTAATCCATACATACATCGCAAATTAATAGCGTGATTAAGGCTGCTGTAAAAAAGGATTTTTGCAAATTTGCACAAACACGCACGCACAGATACCTAAAACATCCCCCCTTACACCCACCCCGCTTGCCTCCAGGCGCACGCAGGCGCCATGTCTCCGCTAATCACATGGGTTCTCCTCTGCAATGTATTGTGGATTGTCAGGGGAAATCACTGTCACTGCGCACGCAGAGTACAGAGACTCCTTCACGGAAAAAAAATATATATATATATATATATATATACTGTCTTTGTTAAGATTCCAAAAAAGGTTGGAGCTGATCTATGTGTGCTGTGTGGTTGCCACCAGGAAAATCCCATTTGGATTTTTTTTGACACAAAATTGAACACGCTCACAAAAATCTTATTCAGCACAGAATGAAACTGGACAGTAACAGTAGATTAACCAAATCGCTGATTAACAACAAGGGCCTCCTCTCAGACAGACAATGGACAGGCCCTGGAAAGGGTTGCCTGGCTTCAAATATCTCGGAGCAGCCGTTACCGACGAAGGATCCAAACAGGAAGTCCTTAACCCAACAGCGGCTGCTGCCCTGGTAATGCTCAAGTCTTGTATCAAAAGATGAGAATACTGCACTCGCTTGTCACATCAATACTTCTTTACATTTGTGTAACCTGGACCCTTACAGCTGAGCTATAGAGGAGAATACAGAGCGTGGGTATGGGATGACACCCAAGACTCATGGGTATCTCCTACAGCCAACACGTCAGAAGCAAGGTCCAGCGAAAGATTAGCCGAGCCATTGGCTGACATGATGACCCGCTTATCACTGCAATAAAGAGCAAACTGAGGTGCTACGTACACATGACCAAATCCTCAGGCCTTGCAAAGACCATCTTAAAAGGTGAAAGGAGACAAGGGAGGGAAAAAAAAGACAAAGATAACATCGAGAGTAGACTCACTGTAAAACTCTGAAGCAATGAGAGCTGCCAAGGACAGGGAGGGATGGAGACACCTGGTCAACAGATAATCTGCGGTGCCCCAACGACCCTCTGGGGTTATAGGATAGAAAGAGAAAGAGAGAATAGTAAATATAACCGTAGATCAACCCAGACTCTTCATCTTTATAGCAATGGTGGCTCAGGATCATGGACTCGAAGACTTTGGTTTTGAAAAGCTGACAAAATGAAATGTGCCTTTTTTGTGGTGAGAATAGAATCAAATTTTCTTCTTAGCAGGAGCCATTTGTCTTCTCCTCCTGAAAAACAAACGGACCTGGCAGTAAACATTCAACAACCCTGAAGCTCTGTTACCGTTCAGAGACACCACCGCCCCAAAGAATTTCTGGTGACCCTTACAGAAACGATCCCATCCAGGGACTATTTTCACATATGTATCCTGAGCTGTAGGATTCTGGGAAGAAAAGTTCAGCAATAACCCAGCAAACAACCCTGCTCCGCTCCAAAATTTAGAAAAAAAACACATCGATGACTTTTTTCCTCTTTCCCTGGATCGGCCCCACTGACGAGTTCAACGATTTTATGGACTGCACCAACTCTTCCACGCCACACATTCGCTTCACTGTTCAACTATTCCACGGACAAAATCAATTCTCTAGACTTGGCTGTTCAGAAAAAATGAACACAGAGGTTTAGGCCGCAGCACCTACAGAAAACAACCTAGCAGAAACATCCTTCTAAAAGTGGCTATCTCAAACAACTGATCAAAACTATCCCAATTAGACGATTTCTGTGACTTAAAGCAGCCCATTGATGTGTCTGAGTTCGCTGCCCTAGCTCTGAGCACCGACCTTCTGCCGACAGGCTGAAGTGCAAGACTCTTTCATCTCTTGCATAAAGTGATATCAAATCATCTACATGTTGATATATGTGCAAAATGTCATTAAAAATGTTACATCAATAGTATTCCATACTATAGAGAAATCATCAAATGCACCATGATGGCTGCCATTTAGAAATTAACTTCAATGATTTGCAATAGGAGACAGCAGTAGCTCTATTCTGCTTCCAATTTCCGCTCTGCTGCTTTCCATAGGCAGGGGATTGAAGTTCCCCATGTTCTTATTCACTGTTCAAGAAGCCATATGAATCACACAGTTGATGTAACAGACATTCTCAATTAAGATGAGTGTTTCCAAATTCAAGCATCTCTGATACAACATTGAACTCCCTCTGCTCAGATGTTGCACTTTGCTCGATGTAATGTAGTTGCATAATTTGCAGGAAGATATTATAAAGTGCATTGAGAAGTTATTTGGAAAAGGTCACGGGCAAAAATCAACCAGCTACTCCCCAAATAATGTCTACTGTGCTTTCTGTCTTATCTTCTTCGTGTCTTTTATAGGACTCGGGAGAGCTGTAATGTTCGCTGTAACCACATTGCGTAATACCTCGATGCACATTGGGCAAGCGGGACATCAATTAGTATTCTATTTTAAAAACCAGCAGTTTAGGGAATTAACACAAGTCAGCTTTGCTATGTCTTCTCTTCGCACAAAAAAGGCCTTGCAGAAAAAAAAGACTGGAGAATAACTGTGTTGGAAAATTTAAGTTTTCTTTCTCATGTTTGGATATTAGCTGTAATAAATGTACTGCAGGGTCACAGTGTTCCACGCTTGCTCGTGTCTCGGTTTATGAAATTTAATGCTTTTCTGTGTGGTATAATAAACCCACAAAGTTTGTTTATGGTATGGGACTTTGTAATAGCTGTAGCACTTATAGAAAGTGACTGTACCTTGGAGTGCCATCAGTGTCCCTTTGCATCATAGATCTCCGTTAAGTTCAACGTGAGTTATTATTTTAAAGCTTATGTTTTCAGCAGAGGCCGAGGACTAATATTGGATCCTGTTATAAATCAGAAACCCTGGAACTCAGTAGAATAAAAAAAATGCATATTGTTAAAATTTAGGTGCATTATTTATGATGTAGAATTCTTCAGTGATACAGTATGTGTTAATAAACCATAGGTGTGATCATTTCAACCCCAGTTATTTTCCCCACAGCGCAGCACAAGAGACATTCTGTGTATACCATCTATCACAGTAAACACATTAAAATATAACCTTTTTCAGTTACACTGCTTGTCCTAGGATTAGCCTTCCCCTCCCCAAACGTAAACCTTGCATGTTTCGCACATGCATCATCATAAGGGATATTTGTCTATTTGGAAGCGACTTTGCACTGAAATTGTCTGATGATGCGTTGGCTCTGTTTTTCCACAAACAGCTGAATGTGCTCCCCGGAATGCTGGATCCCAAGCGAACCAGCTGGAGCTATGGCCTGAATGACATTACCCATTACGGTTTCGTTTTATTCTAAAAAGTAGCGGGACTGGGCCGGTATTACAGTACATTATGGGCTGGATAAGATGGAGAACTGATTTACACAGCTGGCTGTTTAGCTGCAGTATTCAATGCCATCTAGCATAACAGGTAATCAATTACTATAAGTGATAGTTATATTACTAAAATTACTAAATATTTGCATGTTTTATAATAAATTACAATGTAAAAATAGTGTTTTGGATTTCAAAAGAAAATCTACTAGATGAAGTTGATGTGGTTCCTTAAAATCAAATCAAATACCTAAACAAATGCAACAGCAGGAAAAAAAAAGAAAAGACGTTTAATATACATTAGCTGTCCTTACTCAGGCTTATAGTTTTTAGACAGTCAATTACAGGAACTGGCCGTTAAATAAATACTCCAAACAAGATACTGATTTTGCACTTTACTCAAGAAGCCACCATTGGATCTAAAGACAACTCCACTCTCAGTGATAAAATAACCTACACAACCATTAACATCCCTGTGAATTTAGTACATTTCCCTACAGTCCATGGAGACTAATTAACAGCAGTAGCTGTCATTCCTGTCCAGTGTGTTTAATTTCAACCATTTCTGAGGAAGGGGAAGAGTGTAATTTCGTTGCTGAAATAAAATCACTGGCGGAGGAGCCACTAAGAGGTGGATCTTTTCTAATCTAAGTTAGTTTATCCATATGATTTATTCCAACACAATAATTGAATCACTTTATCTGACAGGTTGGTGCGACCAAACGGCTGCGTGTGAGGACTGAACCTGCGTACGTAGAATAGGACACTACCCACCACCTGGAGACAGGACTTCAGAAAAAAAGGACAGGTTGATCAATGGCTCAGTGCCGGTCAGTCCTGCCTACGCGAAGCATCTCATATACACGGTCATCTAGTCTTTGCGTCTCGGTGGCCCGATCGCCCCCTCTCAAATGTCACACGCCTTGATCTCAGACTCTGCTGCCACCCTTCCAGACACACAAAAACACACACCGACTACATTGAAACAAAAATGTCAGAAAAAAACAAAATGCCAATTAGAAGCTTTGCTCCTTTCAAAACACATCACACATCCCGGTTGGTAAATAATACAATTTTAATAACTTTTTTGTTAGATAAAGATGTATTTAAAAAAAATCCATTAACAGAAATGTATATAATATGTATTAAACTAAACTATAACTAAAATTCATATTTGTAAGTATTACAGTTACATAAGCACAAGTCAGGAAGCACTTTTCAATTCAATACTTATTTGTGAGATCTTGATCCTGATATTGTGAGTATAGGGTTAGGGGGTTAAAGTAATTCATATCCCAGTGACCTTCCACAACGTACGTTGACTCTTGCCATTTAGAAAAAGCAAAAAAAGAAATGCAGAGGCACGCACATGCCATTCCAGCACCTCGGAGCCATGCACCCTTGACCTGGTAAATATGCGGAAGAAAGGTGTGTGGCCTCTATTCTCTACAACTACCTACAGGATATCAGTTGAAGCCTAATATTGACACTTGCAAAACACATTTCCATCTTCGATGTGTTGGGTCTGCATGGGTACCTTTATGCCCTTGTGTCAGTACTATATTGATGCTGTCTATTATTTGTTCCACAAGTGATTTTATAAGCCATCTCAAAAACAAATTGTCCACCACAATGGTCAACAGCGTCCACGGAATTGAATCAACACCTCTCTGACACAGTATCAACAAAAACCTGAATATGATAAGCCTCATGAAAGTAGGATTTATTGCCAGGCTGTGGTATTGGATGTAGCGTGGTGCATCTAATAAAGCAACAACTCAGTTTACACTGCATAAGAAAATAAACCGCGGAGAGTTAAGGTGCAGGACGTGTTTACCCTGACAGTTCAGGGAGCAGTTCCCTCTAAGCGGGGCATGTTTTTCCACCAGGGTTCCACATGTACCTCCTCTTTCAAGATCCTGTTTCAATGCATGGAGAAATGCAGGAAATGGGATTCAAATTCATTTTATTCCTTCTTCTTCCCCAAAACCCCCATATGTGTCTTCCACATCTCAAACCAAAGTTAGGTTTGCACCTCCTGTAGCTCAGCAGATGGAATGTTTAAGTATAGTTGATTATTCAAACAACAGCTTTCAAACACTATTAAAGCATGGCTTTAGGGGTTAAGATCTCGGCTAGTGGACCATTGTATATCTCCTATGGCAAAAATGGCAGCCAAAATGCTCTGATTTAACAAGTAGCTCAGGCTCTAGACCACCTACTATGTACTATGTTAGCAACTACCTCACTACATTTAGAATTAATCAGGGAACTACTTAATGGTAAAATGGCAAAATGGTAAAAGCAATGCTATATCTCAAACGTAATATAAATTTATACATGGTTCCAACTGCAGACCTCACATTTGTGGACCCCAGATCTGTAAGACAATAAAAAGCAGTTACATTTCTCTGCTCAATATGCTCAAATGTCTATAAATGTTTTGTCACATAGAAATATGGGCTACTGTTGTGTGTTACTGAATTACATGCATATTGCAAAGAAATTCTAACAACGTAACATAAAGTGCAGATAACATTTAGCCTGTCTAACACCCAATCTCATTTCATTGTAGATTCAGATGTCTGGGAACCATTCGTTCATTTGTTCATATTGGAGGCGTGGTTTATGACAGCCAATAGCCATTTATTGGTCATTATGAATGTCTGTCAAACATGTCTGTAGTCAACTGTATCAAACATACCCAATGGCGCACCCGATGACAGTAAAATAGTTCAGTGCTAGAAGTTGCTTATTTTTCAAAATAAAACATGCAGTTTAAATTAATTAGAACACTTTCTGAGGCTGCAGGTAAAGGTAAAAGGCCACCATGTTGGATCTGAAGTTATCAACAAAGTCACTTCTGTGTAGGTCTTCGTCTTGCTGCACCTTCCCTGGTTCTGCCCTTGGTGTCCAGACTAAATCGCAGTGAACCAGGTGAACTTGCGTCCAAGGAAATATGGCTATACCCAGTCTAGGTAATATTAGCCTTTCGGAGAAGCCAACGTTCATTAGCCCTATAAAGCCATGGAACATGGCAGCCAAAGCCAACATAATACTATTGGTGGCCTGTGATTATAAATAAAAAAAAAATAGAGATGTTTTTTTTATGATATGAATTATTTTATTGCCAAGATAAAATGAAAAATTATAACCCGTGATGGGGAAAAAAATCTCCATTTAATTTAATGGGACCTTTAAAGACTTACCATCAAATTAATCACAAATGCCTCAAGCTCTTTCATTATACCCAGCCTCATCAAATAAATGATGAACCTTATTTACATACAAATCATCATTTGTCATTTCATCATATGCATACACACCATCACGTCTACACACCCTGTCCTTCATTATATATTCTGTTGGGTCACCCTCTGCTTGATATTATTGGTTTTTGTTTCGTGTTATCCATTCATTCCCCCGCACACTGTTGATTTTCTTTACCTGAAAGCTTGCGCCTTGTCCAGAATAATGATTGTGCACACATGAATGATGCCTCTACATGCATGGTGTCGCCAATGACGAGGTTGACAGACCAGCTGAATTGAATTTGTGTGTCTTATCTCCTGTGTGCAGCACTCCTGTTTGTTTCATTTCATCTCATACTGTCCCTGCACCTTCTTCAGTGTCTCACACCAGAGGAGTCGAGTTTCAAGATTGTTATATGAAAGTAATAATGAATGAAGTGAGCTAAATGGCTATTAACCATTACAGTATCTATTTCAAATCAAACAATGTCTGTGATGTCTTATACAATTAAAAAAAACACGTAACTTTCTCAGTGTATGCATTCTCAAGTAAGTTTTAATAACCTTCACATATATATATATATATATATATATATATATTTTTTTTTTTTTTTATTTTAATAAATCACTACTGTGCAGGTGTCATGATCTAATTTAATCGAGTTGACACATGAACCTTTATCTTAACTGATATAATCAGACAACATGTGAGCAAGCAAAATGCATATAATTAATAAAATCCATATAATTAATGTTTTTTTTTGTTTGTTTTTACAATTTAGGATTTTTGGGCAGATTTTGTTTCTTTATTTGACAAAGGAAAGGTCTGCTCAAGATCAATAGATAATCATGACTTGTTGCCAGCACCTTTTTTGTCCACTCATGTTTTTTTTTTTATTTTTTATTTTTTATTAATAGATTTATAGATACATTTGTGCATATGGTCGGTTGTCATGGTACATTTCATAAGTAACATAACTCCCACTGCTCACTGTTTTTTTCTCCTCTGTTTAATTACAGTGGTCACATTTCCCTTTTTAATTATGTTTTAATTCCTCATAAGCCTCCATGAGAAGCTGTACTCCCTTGGTGAAAGGATGCTGCACCACATTTCTCCATTTCTGCATCAGTAAATCTGTGATCCACCTCGTGGTCTATTTAAGAAAGCCATGAATGTGCACTTGTATGGATTAATTACACCTGGCTTGACATAGCTGCATCTACTCATCCTGGTTTGGCAGTGTGCAACCAATTAAGCCAGGATGCACAGATTAAACTAGGTCAAGCCTGGCTTTTTTTCAGTTATACTGGATTTCTTAAGTCTGCTTTTGTGCAACAGCCCCCAGGAGCTTGGCTTCTATTCTTCACTTTTCGCTCTCTCATGGCATGGTTCCAGACCTCTGAATCATAACCCACGTTAACAATTTTCTTCAAAAAGCTTTTATGTTGCAACCATTGACAGCGGTTTCCACCAGTTTGAGAAACAGCAGAGCTTTGCAGGCGGGTTGGACGATGCCATCTCCCTGCATTGCTAGATACACCATCACAGATTTTGAGTAAAGAACGGGACACAACAAATGGCGACAAGAGTGGATGAAATTGATGCAGCTCCTTTTGTGATGACTGGGCTTGGTTCAGAGTATGTCTCTGGATATTATTCCAGCATGTTGAGTCAGGCTCCACACCATTCACAGCAGGTCTTTCCAGATGGTTCACAACGTCAGATTAGGTGATCAAGGTCCTGCTGTTACTTGGCTAAGATAGAGATATCGCACTACATGTTGAGCCCAAACAATCATAGGTTGTAGCTTTTTGTGTCCTGCATGATGTGCAAATGTGATGAGCGTGAGTCAGCCAGCGAGAAGACCGCGTTGTGTGAATCATCATAGAGCATATCGTAGACGCCAAAATTAGGAAAGCAGGAAAAATATTCGGACTTTAGGCCTTTGTAAAGTATACAGAATCTGTCTAATTCAGTGCATCAAATGGGATAAAATTCCCGTCTTTTGTCCGAAACTCATTTTATGTGGTGCCCAATAGCCGTTGGACTGGGCAATTTCCAGGGTGACGTTTTTAAAGCCTGATCATGGCTTCTGAAAAACTTGATTATAATGCACCAAGCATTTACTTGAGATCTACATAAAAGCATTCAAGTGAATTGTGCATTGGTGTAAATGAGCGCGGATGAAAACCCTACATAACCACAAGGTTAGTTTGAGTGAGTGTCGGCAGTGGGAAGAATTCTTTGAGGCAATTATGAAGAAGCCATTAACATTCATTACATCAGGTGTATTATACCCTTGGTGCTGAGATTCATAGACTCTTGTGAACAAACCCTGCCTGGAACATCCAAGGAAAACATCTGAGCTGTGCATGTTTTGTATTCCTGCCATCGTTTCCACATCCTTCATTGACAAGAGAATTTGGAGGTGACAAATATCAGAGAGGATTATTTCTGATTGCAAACATATTTCTTTTTCCTTTTCAGTTCCACAGGCCTACAGGCAGCGAAATACGAAATATTCTATCTAATACATACTTTTTTTTTGCTATGTATTGTGTATTTTCAGTTAGCCCAAACAAAAAAACAAATACCATCAGGTGTGTGTGGTGAGCCCATCCTAAGGATAAAGGGTGTAATGTTCAGCCTGAGGCAGCCCAAAGTGGTTGCTGTGCTTGGCACCTGGGACCCCTGTCTCTCCGCAGGAATTGGCGTGGAGCCGGCAGCTTCTCTAAGAGCCAGGTGTTGTTTTATTTATCGGAAAGCACAAGTGACCTTTCTTGAAGCACGCCGCGGAGAGACCTGCCTCTGAGGGCTGTCTGCTTCCCCTCTCTTCTGTCACATACCTGCGAGTGAAGGATGAGATGGAGAGCCATCAGCCGGGCCTGTCGCCAGACTGTCAGAGACTAAGACCCAACGTGAACTTTCATATTTTGTTTGACTACGAGACTGTCTGGTACCCCAAGTGTCAACCTAAGTACGGATGTCGCCACCAACAGTCCCCCCCACCGACCCCAACACACACACACACACACACACACACACACACACACACACACCCCACAAGACAGCACCATTTGACTCCACAGCAGAGGACCTTATTTTCTGGCAGGTGCTCATATTTTTTTTTCATGTAGCCAGATGCAGCCATGTAGCCATGTCTAAATAGGAATTACATGCATATTGGAAGACATGATTTATGTACAGTGTTGTTGCAAGAATTCTACAAGTAGCATAATGTTTAACAGAGTCACACCGAAATCAATAGAATTGTGAATTAATATTAAATTCTTTATAATCAACACATATATATATATATATATATATATATATATATATATACACACATATATATATATACACATATATATATATATATATACAGTGAGGAAAATAAGTATTTGAACACCTTGCTATTTTGCTATTTCTCCCACTTAGAAATCATGGAGGGGTCTGAAATTTTCATCGTAGGTACATGTCCACTGTGAGAGAGATAAACTTGCTCCGTAGCCCTTTCCAGCCTTGTGGAGGTGTACAATTTTCTCTCTTGTGTCGTTGGACAGCTCTTTGGTCTTCGCCATGTTACAAGTTAAAGTCTTGCTGATTGTATGGGGTGGACAGGTGTCTTTATGCAGCTAAAGACTTCAAACAGGTGCATCTGATTAAGGATGATACATGGATGCAGGTGGACTTCTAATGGGCGAACTAACAGGTCCCTCAGGGTCAGAATTCTAGATAGCACACAGGTGTTCAAATACTTATTTGCCGCTATATCACACAAATAAATCATTAAAAAATCATGCATTGTGATTTCTGGATTTTTCTTTTTAGTTTATCCCTCTCACAGTGGACATGCACCTACGATGAAAATTTCAGACCCCTCCGTGATTTCTAAATGGGAGAAATAGCAAAATAGCAGGGTGTTCAAATACTTATTTTCCCCACTGTATACACACACCCACACACACACACAACATGTCTCCTTTAAGACTTTTTAAAAATTAAACTAAATTGTGGGTGCTTTAACATTTACACGTTAAGGCTTTCTGTCGTTGAATAGTTGCCTATTTCAATGGCAAGGTGGCATTTATTTAGGTAAATGATCTGATCACTTCATCACTGTAAAAGAGACTGTATATGCAGGACATTGCATAAATTACATAGCCGTCATTGCCCAGAAGCTTTTTTTTTTTTTTCTAATCCATGCATGAGTAACCATAGATCACAGAAGTGTATAGACATACATTTTACATCTGAGATTTATCATCTATCATGGGGTATGGTATGACTGCATGATCAGTCACTAAATACCCAATCTCACATAAGAAATGTGACAGGTTGGTGTTACAGTCTGCTCTTCTATGAGATTTGTCAGGAAACATCTACAAGGTTAAAACAAATGAAGACGGCAGCCTTAGTGCATAATGTGGTAGGACCTGAACAAAAGCGGTTACGCTGCCTGGAGTCACTCTAGTTCTAATCCCCCCTCCTCCTGCATTTCAACGAAGAGACGTTAGAGCGAAACACATGGTTTCTATGGCAACGCTACACAGCCTTGTTTGTGTCTGTGGTACTTGGGAGAATAACAGCTGTTATTAACCATTGGTAAATATACAGAAAGGATTGATTCATGTCAACCAGTGCAATCAGTGTTCTGTACTGCTGATTACAAGGTTAAATGTGCAGGATTGATACTGAAAGAAAGACAGAAATTCATATTTATTGTTTGCTACTGTAAATAGCTTGAATGTATTGAATTTTGAAATGTTAAGGCTTTCATTCATTATATTTTAAATCTCAAATATTAACAATTCAAAATCTTAGGTAGCACTAGTGCAATCAAACTAGTATAAAAACAAGAGCTAATTGGGTTCAATGACACAGTATAAATATGAAAGCATATTTTCAAGCTTTCAGTGGCACGAATTACTTAACCTTTATGAGTGTGTTTTTACAGCAACTAACTTAATACTATTTAATTTGTGCAACTCAAGCAAATGGTAAATCAAACTAAAATAAGTAAACGGAAGAGAGCGTGTCAGATGGACATGATGAATGGGGTCAGTAAATGTCAGAAAATGCCATCAGATCAAAATAACATTTTTCCATCCATGATCCATGTTGTTGTATTGTTTAGGCCCCGCTGTTCTATAATTACTCAGTATGCCAGTGATGAGAAAGGACACTGTACAGAAATCAATCTTATGATATAACTGGATCTGTTTGGCTGGAGGTAAGGACTGCATATCTGCTGGCATCATAGGGGATTTGAAATATTGATTTACTGATATTGTTGATACAGTATAAAATCATGAAAAGGATTCACAATCAAATATTAATGACCATGTGCAGCTCTCTATGCTTTCAAAAACGGAGGCATGCCATTCTCAATCTAATATCACAGCTTGACAAAGATGATCACTTTTTGTCTCGACCATGAAAGAAAACTATATAGATACAACATGCTGAAAAATAACAAGGCGTGAACACAAAATTGGTAATTCATAAGTGGAAAGATGGATAATCATACCAGCTAATGTTCTCAATTTAAAAAGTAATACAGACAACATTAATGAGGGTGAATACATCAGTCTGTCTTAATGTCATTCCAAAACACTTCCACTTGCTTCTAAACATTTTTTTGCAGCCACCATAGTTTGACCAACATGCTTGACAACTGGTTACAATGGATGGATGCAACTTCACTACAAGGTGATGCCAGAAACGATGTACTGCACCTTTAAGAGCGAGGATAAGCGACTCAGGCAGCGGTGTGGTGCCATCATTAGCGTGACATATCCCATGTCTGTGTCACCTTGTGATCACATGAACAGATTGCCGCAGGTAAGCTCAAGCAGGTCTAGCACTGCACCTTCCCCAGAGGACAAAAAATCATATGCGGAAAAAACCTTTGGTCAACTCACCAAGAATATAGTCAAAACATGGCATGGAGACAATCCATCAGACAAAGTTATAAAACATACCACCAAAATGCCTCAATAAAATTATAACCGGCATTATGAAGTCCTCGTATTTCCATGAAAACAAATTGCACTGCAATGACATTTGGCACATGAGTAAACATTGCACTGCACATGGTTGGTATGTTAAAGAAGGACTGACAATAAATATGTAAAATTCGTATTGACAGAGCTTGATTGTCTTAGGGCAATCAGTGATTGCAGGAGAAAACAACGCTGGATGGAATCATTTCACAGACTTCATGCATTTCAGAACATTAGAAATTCTCCCAGTAAGAAATAAAGAGAACACATCTTACTCGTGGTCTATCAAATTATACCCGACATATACTCTCCTCCCATGACTTTAACACCCATATTCACAACCCTTTTAACAATTCTAAATCTGCATTTATGCATTGTGCAAATGCATAAACTCTTGAATTTAGCCTTGTCTATTAATTGTGTCTCCGGCCACAAGTGAATTACCTTTGTTGCATCATTTCTACCTACTACAATAACTCAGAAGCCCACTCTTGCATCCTTAATAAAAGTTTGCAGCCACATTCTTCCAGCTTCCCAGTCTGGCTAACTGCCCACATTTCATTGGTATTAATAATAGTTGGTTGGATCATGTGCATCAGCCCTCGACTTCTGTGCTTTATTCACTTCCAGGGCTGTCCCGGTTATTAATACAACCCCGAGGATCAATGACAACATCAAACAGCAAAGAAATTAGGATGGTAATATTGAAAAGCCAAAACAGAGTTTAGAAAAAAAAATCTGATCTTTTAAGTTTATCACCAAACTGCACAACTTTTCTGGCTTTATTAGCAATAATAAACACAATCCAAGGTTTATGTATAGTATGATTAACCAGCTTGTAATTTCAATGTCTAAAAAAATATATTTTTTTCCCCAGTGAGAACACCAATGTTCTGAGATCCAATTTACCACAACTGTTTTCTTCCTGCCCGCCTACTATTTTACTGCATGATTTTACAAAACCTCCCTGCAGTTCTTTTAAACACTATTATAAATTGTATACGTTTTCTATATTTCTACAGCTCATCCTTCCTGTCTTAGGTCCCAACCTCCTCTTTATTATCAACTACTCTCTCATATCCAGATCCAGGTGACTATTCTGAAGTACCACTCATTGGAAAAAAAAAACACACACTCGACCCAGCACAGCTAGAGAAATATAGATCAATTTTCAATATACTGTTTTTTATCGCAAAACCTAGAAAAAGTCATTACAGTTCCACTGCTGAAGATAGCTGAGGGTCATAACACCTTTGACAAATTTCAATCTGGCTTTTCCAAGCTTTAGTAGTGAGACATATGCAAAGGCGAGGCCAGATTATTGGTTTTCAACAAGACTGGATCCGACCTGCAAAACATTCTAAAACTGGCCTGTTCACACATAATACAGCAAGACAGTGTGCACAGACACAGCTGGCCGTTTCCAAAACATTACACTACTTCTGCAGTGATACACTGTGTTAAGTGGATTAGCTGAATTTCTGTTCGTTTGCAGGAATGATAACCTGCTTGCAGTGTTGTAACATGGTGAAGCAGAAAGCTATAAAGCTGCAGGTCTCATAGGCCTATCTATATATGGAGATAAAAGCAGGAGATATACCAGCTTTTATCAATTTTGATTTCTGAGCTGTGGCTCTCAAACTTTTTTAGATCAGTAGTGAGAATAAATAATACCCCTTTTTACTGGGAATTACCTGGAATAGTTTATATTGCTAAGTGTCACAAGTAAAGCTTTTACTTATATTGTAAATATAATTTTTATGTGGCAGAATGGGTGGGATCCACCCTGTGCTTTTACTTACAAAAATGCCTAAGACAACCGAACTGTAGCCTGCTGTGTAACACTAGTTACTGAATTATTAATGATGTTCAATGAATGGTTGACTATATTATGATATATTATAATGCAGGCCCAGGCCACAATAATGTGGCCACTTTCTCAGAGCACAATGTTAATTATCTTGTCTTTCCTTTACTTTCCCCTAATCCTCCTCATGAACAAAAAAAATAGCACAGGTCATATCTCTGCAGCAACCGGGGGAACAATGCAAACACAGAAAGAGACGATGGAAAATGCAAACTATGGTATCCAAACAAGAAGTCCAAGGAAGCAGAGGCAGGACCATAAGCCTGAACCGATAAGATAAACTCAACGAAACGTACAAGGCCAACTTGATACCTACCAACATATATTTTGACTCTGAAAATGTGAAATAAGACCAGAATCTTGTGTGACATTATGTATGTCTATTTATTTGTGTTTATTATTTTTCTCAAAGATCTGGCTCCACCCTCCTCCACCCCCCCCCCCCCCCCCCCCCTCCCAGTCTCTCCAGGACTCCCTGGCTCCCAGCAGCTGCGTGTCAGCATGCTCTTATCCACAGCTCCTTCCCATGCCCTTATTTCCATCTCGCACTCAAGACTCAGACTTGACTACTGCGACATGTCTCAGAAAATGTGGATAGCTTTAAAATATAGCTCCAAGATTATTATTTAAAGATGGATTCCGGGCTGGTGTTGAACTTTAACATGGACAGTTTTAGCTTCAGGACCAGACCACGTCAGAACTGATACTGAACCTGCCCACTGGGAGCACCGGTTGAAGTTACACTGCAATCTAGCATTATAAAACAAGGTTTTACCGGATGGAGCATGTTTGGGTGCTCACTATTCATGATCACATTTCCCAAGCACAAACTGCATAGAAGCATGCCAGGAGGAAAATCACTGCAACTCTAAAAAGGTCAATATTGATCAACAGCCATTTTTCATTTGTTTGATTGTGGGTTTGTGTCTTCACACTTGTTAATGTCTAGTGGTTGATTTGTCACTTAATTACTTAATAAATAAAGGTGTGTTTGTTCATATAAACTTAATGGGTGTCCACACTTATGTCTCCCTAGACAATGAGAACTATCTAATAGTGTGCATTCACCTTGCGTTGTGTAACAGCTTTATTTCATAGTTAGGTTGTGGCTGCATGGAAGAAGACTGGGATAAAGACTGATTCCCTTTTGCATGTTTACTATCAGGGACCAAAGTGTTATCAATAAGGGGACCAACAAAACTGCACTTGAAAGTGGGATTTTTGTGACCTTTTGTGAGACAGTATTGTCATTGACCTGCAGCGGTTGTCTTCCAAGTTCAGGAAAACCTTAGTTCAGCAGTATCAAGAGGGTTTTCCTGAGATAGAGGTGGATTACTGTTACTGCCTCTTCAGTCACTATCTCCAGGTGGACTTATCTTCACTCTACCCTATCCACTCGACACTCACTAACACTCATCATTCACCTTCAGCTGAAAGCTTTAGCTTTTATTTTTATTAGTCTCAGCATCCCTGGCAAGAAAAAAGCTTCTCCTCTATCGCTATACCAGCAACTATGGCATGACTTATTATATTTTTTTGTTATATTAAGGTCAATCCAAAACAGTTAGCACTACGGGTTAACTCAGCCACGTGCAGGAGTTGATAGCCTCCCAAGTGGGATTTGCCACAAATGGTTCCAGATCAAACTTTATGCCTTGTGCTGTGACCGATTCAAGAAAGACCAACAGAATACCTGAGCAAACACGGGTTTAAACCTGATCCATCTTGGCCAAGCGCCGAAAAAGAAGATAGGCTTCCCCGAGCCAAAACGACAGAAGCAAGATGAGGTAATCGCTTAAAATAAATCACTGAAACCCACACAGCAGACAGACAACTGTGGTGCTGCTACAGAATTACCATCTGCCCCCCCCCCCCAATGCAAGTCAACTCCACCCAGTGTAGGAATGCAACATTCTCCTCCATTTCTGCACATACTTCTACTTTAATTCTTGCGCATCCTTTCCCTAACCACGTCATCCTCGGCCCATCTGGATCCAAAAATTACGACAAGACATGTGTGGGTCTGTGTCATCCACCATGACTACTGATGTGAAACGTGCCCGTCTATCCACTCAGCACTCATTAACACTCATCATTCATTGTAAAACCAATTCCTATACATCTCATCAATCATTCTTACATTATTCAAATCTACCGGCTTCCACTTCTAATTCCCCTCTTTCTGCACTCTCCGGCGCCGTCTCCTCATCCTCTCAGTCTGAGCTGGGATTACCTCTCCCTACATCTCGCTCTCTGTTGCTTTCTCCTTCTGTGCCGTCGCTGGTCCCTTTTTTTTTTTTTTTTTTTTTTTTTACAATGCCTGTCCAGGGCAGGAATGTGCAGCCGTTATTCTTCCTCGCCATTCTGCATAAAATGTATGAACATGGAATGGGGGACATTGTTGTTCCTCCATTAGGCCGCCAGTGGAGGTAATCATATTCTGTGTCAATGGGACACGCGGCAGGGCAGGACTACAGAGATGCCGAAGCTGTAGTGTTTGTTACATGTCATGCCTTTGATTCCTAAACAACACACGGGGCAGCATTATACCAGTTTTTTTTTTCTTTTGTCTTCTCTCCTCTAACATAAAGAAGTGAAGTCAGTGTAATGCCTGTCTTCTTTACAGCAATATTGTGGCATCTCCACATAAAAAAACAACTACAAGCTACTGTCTTGTTTGCCTCCCCTGATCCCTTATGACACATTTTCCATTGGTTGCACGTATTTCCCCCAGGGACACAGACATTGCTACAGAAAGGATGAAAACAAACAAACAAAAAAAAACCTCAAAACATTGGCTTCTACGTAATTTTACATCTGCCGATGACAATCTTTAATAGTGACTGATGGTACACTGCAGAATTTTACCTTTTCATGGTTAAACGGTTGTTAAAACCACAGACAGCAATAAAGGGTGAAAAACTAGCCTCATCATTGATATATGAGGTTTTTACCCCAACAGCCGTAGAACTGCATCTCATTTCTCCCATTTCACCCATTGGCCCTAACATGGTTTTAGTGTTTATGTGGACCGTCCACACTAAGTGCAAACAAATTCACTCAGATATGTGTTTTATGCTTGCTTGAACAGTAACTACCTGGGTAATGAGTATGACACTTGCATTAGGTGTTCCAAGTGGTTCAAGTTAAAAGGATGCATAAGTAATGAGTCTGCACAGACGCCTTTCATGGGAGGCGCAGCTTAAACCATCGATGTACTTTTTAAATTGTTTTTGATTCATCTAACGTCGAATTTAAGGGTTCAGCTCGTCGACTTGACTCATCCTGGCTGCCAGTAAGAGCGATCATTTCCCCACCGGCTAATGTGCACGCCCAAAGGGGGGAACCTGGGTCCTGTTTTCATCACAAAAATAAAACCTATTATGAGGGAAAAAAAAAAACAAAAAAAACACACACCTCATTGCGGCAAATGTTCAAAATCAATCAAGTGGCTGAATGTCATTAATTAAGAATATATGAGAAGCATGTAAAGCAAAACATTAGCCAAGTCATTATCTGGCATATTTGTTTCATAGGAAAGGTACCCTGTTGTGACCAACCCGGTCTCACGGCTTTACGTGTTAAGGTCACGAAAATTAATCTATTATTTCGTGGTCGGGTTACGAGTTGGGCTCTATTTTCGTGACTGGACAACGGTTCCTTACCCCATGCGTTTTAATAGGCAGTCGATTGACGCTCTTTTTCGTGAGAGGACAACGATTCCTCACCCTGTGTATTTTAATGGGCAGTGCGTACACCACCGCAATGGTAATTTGTGCGCGTCAGCTCCAAAGAGCTTTCGCCGTGTTTGACCCATTTCATTTCAAATTGAGTTAGGCCTATAAAATCTAGCACTGTTCTAATTTGTCGACGCGGTGGTTGTAGCGTTGTCATACGTGGTCAAAGAAAAGACCAGTAGAGGCAGAGTACGGCGAACGCCGCGTGCCATGGATAGCGTTGACCAGTCACGAAAAATAGCGCTGTGGATCTTGGGGGGCGTAGCCGTCGCCGTACTCTGCCTCTGATTGGTTGAGCTTCAAACGTCATTTATTTTCTCAAGGAGAGTAGCACGCTAGGGATATCCCCCTTTATGCAGACAGTCCAGAGTCCAACCAAAGATTTTAGAGAAGCCATTGAAATCGATCGGACACATGGGATTTAACCAATAAACCACCCATTACATTTTCACTCACACAACCAAGAATCAACCCATTACTCCTCCAGCAGCAAATGTGTAGTTTTATATCGGTTATATTTTTGTATCCGAAAGCGCTCATTCACTAGAAGGCTAATTAAAATGCGCGCGATCTGGACTGGTCTTTTCTTTGACCACGTATGACAACGCTACAACCACCGCGTCGACAAATTAGAACAGTGCTAGATTTTATAGGCCTAACTCAATTTGAAATGAAATGGGTCAAACACGGCGAAAGCTCTTTGGAGCTGACGCGCACAAATTACCATTGCGGTGGTGTACGCACTGCCCATTAAAATACACAGGGTGAGGAATCGTTGTCCTCTCACGAAAAAGAGCGTCAATCGACTGCCTATTAAAACGCATGGGGTAAGGAACCGTTGTCCAGTCACGAAAATAGAGCCCAACTCGTAACCCGACCACGAAATAATAGATTAATTTTCGTGACCTTAACACGTAAAGCCGTGAGACCGGGTTGGTTGTGACAGTTCATTTGCTGATATTTACAACAGCTAGACTCATTTTGCTTAATGACTTTTTCTTTATTTAATGACTCTGCCCAGCTTACTTAGTCCATATCAATTCTGGAGTAATAGACCCCAGTGAAAGTGATTTTAATTCTAAATGCCAGCAATGCAAGTGTGTTAGTTGACAAATAAAGCAGCTCATGTTTGAAATATGGAAAAATGGGATAAAATGCGATGCTATGCAGCCATAGCAGCGATCATCACGTTCTACTATGGAACAATATAGTGGGGATAAAAATGCAACATTTATCCTAAAGGCAGGTTGATGAGAGCAAAAGAGTTATTATTTTTCGGATTTGGTCAATACACCATTTTCGTAGCGTGTTAGCTTAGCGTGGTTAGCTAAGTTAGGCCAACAGGGATTCAGGGATTCCCATTTGTTTGCGTCTAGTGATGTTTCTGGAACACGCCTGTAGTATCTTAGCGTGCCCGCAATAACAATCATGTTAAATTGTCTGTGACGTTCAGAGTTGTTCAGTCAAAACGTGGCTCATTTCATTCACAACCCGTTATATATATTAGTTATCGTTGCACGGTAATGGTAGCCCCCCATGTTGCGATTTCATTTCAGTTAACCACACAGGCCGTGGTCATGCA
Source organism: Eupleurogrammus muticus (assembly GCA_036785175.1). Classification (NCBI taxonomy): domain Eukaryota; kingdom Metazoa; phylum Chordata; class Actinopteri; order Scombriformes; family Trichiuridae; genus Eupleurogrammus; species Eupleurogrammus muticus. Next base: position 16,218,821 of record JAYKQN010000013.1, on the reverse strand, counting down.
AAGCCTCCTAGGGGGGGTCTGCGGGTTAGGATTAAAAAAATGTTAAAATTGTAAATTTAATTGCAGCAATCTGGTGCGATTTGAGAACAAAATCAATCAATGCACAATATCAGACTTTAGATTGAACTACTCACCAATCGCAAATTACTATTTCTACATATTTCTGTGTTTGAGATGTACCTTATAGGGATATTTTCAAATTTCTAACAATCTTAACATGTCAGTGGACAAATATGCTTCAGGCAAGTGTCTCTTTATGATTATTGGAATAATTACAAATAGTCCTAACAAACCAAACAGTCCTATGAGTCCTATTTACACACTGTAGGGTCCAACTTGTAAATTCAGTGATACACAAGCAGTACTCCAGACATCCATTTTCCAACATCTGTCTCTATGGTAGTGGCGTTAAAATTTATTTAACTTTAAAAGCCCTAACTATAATTAAAACAAGTGTATTTTGGATGCGGTAAGTGCCATACCCAAACATACAATCTCTGTGCCTACTGGGAACCTGCATAAGCATCGAAATATCTCCCGGCCTACCATGTACTTATGGACACCCCACAGATAGTCAAACTCCTATATCGTGATCTAGCCTAACCTAACTAGGCTAACCTCACAGAATGGGTGAAATCTCTTTCCTGATTGGCCGGCAGGTGTGCAACCAAGCGTTTTTCATGCCAACGTAGTTCCGCTCCGTTTGAATCACCTGTTCTAAATCCATCCACCAGAGCATAGCTGTCACATTTACTTGCTATCAACTGCCGGAAGCACAGCTGAGTAATCAACCCACTACTAAGTGGGTTAATCAACGAGTGGGTGTACGTTAAACGGTTTTGATGCACTTCGCGGATTCGTTTCGTTTGCTGCCACGTTTTTGCATCAAAACAATTTCACGTACACCCACTGGTAATTAGCACCCCTACTTTTAATGGATCAAAAGTATTGGTTTTGGGGAAATCGCAAAAAACGAGCAAAGCAAAAGTGCATGGAGTTTGGCTGTTTTGAAAATCAAACGCTCCTTTTCTTCCTTTACTACTAAATAAATCTCACCAGAAGAATCATAGGAACCAGCGCGCAGTGAATGACGAACACAAATACACTATATAACAAGAAAAATAAATGCTAATCCAATATATTAAAAAAATGCATTTAATCGTCATGACAGCATTGTAGAGATGCGATGTAGAGTTTTAATGAGTAACAAACCATTGTTTCCAGTATAGCTAATAATTCGGTTTTGCATTTAAAAACCTTGATTCATAACCCTATTTGACAAGTCAAAACTAGTGGACAAGCTGTCAGATTTAAAGAGATATATAAAAAGACAAAGGAGCACGTGGCGTGTTTGTGTGACGCTGCCTTACGTGTACAAATGAGAGCATGGGCCGGGAGAAAAAAAAAAAATGTGACGCACGGGTAAGGGAGACAAAGAGCGACAGCGATGACACGGCGCCGCACACAGAGTGAGCCATGTTGAGGAGCATTAGGTCTGAAGTTAAAGGGAGCACTGACCTGACACATCTCGGTGAGTAACTGTTGTCTGCTGAGCTTGATAAATAATGGAGCGGAGTTTGAGCTCCTACAGATAAGGGCGCTGAACTTACTCACACTATCTCCTTTCCTCGCATTGTCTCCTGCACCGCGTCTGCCTTCATGGATCCTCCCGTGTCAGGGAGATTATCATTTCATCGCACATTTTACATTATTGAACATATTACATTACAATTCTTTCCTCAGGTAGCACGGTTCCCAGCATAAGGAAACATGCATCAGAAAAAAGGCATTTTGCTTTATAGTCGCACCTTGTATGCGTGTAGTCATTAACACAGCCTGTTTTTTTGTTTTTTAATTATACATGAATCTTCCTCCGACTTTAATTGCTGCAGCATTTCAGAATGAGATCGCTGCTCAGCATACCTCGGGCCATGGCAGGCTTTTAATGTATAATTTCTAGTGAGTGTTTATTATTAAGTGGAACTACATAAATTCATTTGGATGTGAAAAGTTCAGAATTTAGAGTATTTTAATTGTACTATGAGGACGGGGGGGGGGAAAGCGCTCCTGGATAATCTTAAATCTTGAAAATGACTGTAGTTGGTTTCTGCTTACAAAGTGGTCCCTCAATACATCTTGTTGAATTCCACAGAGAGAAGCGAGCGCGGCGATGTGTGGAATCGCTGCTTCACACGATACGTTTTATTTGAGTCCACTTCTTGAGGAAAAAAAAAATGCATTGTATAAAGACAATCTCATTGTTTGTTTTGGATGATTTCATATTGTGAAATAACTCAATATACCTGGAAAGCCCTACCCCCTACCCACTCATCCATTCACGCGAGAATTGTGTATAATACAGTCATATTGGTTTTATATGTATTTATGCACATTATTTACTGGGGAAGCATGTTTTCTATTGCCTATCAAATGGAGAGGTAACCATATCAGAAGAGAAAGAGAGATTAGACAATTCTATATGCATTTTAATTAAATTCTAGCAAAAGATTGACCAAGGAAGCCAAATTGTGACACTTCCAAAGGACAGTAAGGAAATTAATTATTTAGAAAGCTGTGCACAATGTTACTGTGGTCTTTGTTTATTTTAGGGTAATGATTCATAGCGTTTTGAAAGTAAATTAATTTGCAATTCATTTTTAATTGTGCTGCTGTGTTTGATGCAATTAATTATAGCTTTCAAGTGAACGCACGCATGGAAACAGCGGGAATTACTTCCACGGTGGGTGACTCTTTACTGATGTATTTATCTATTTAAGCTGTAATTGCTCCACCACCTGTCGAATATGCCTATAAATGTTGAATAATAAATAAAATTAAAAAAAGATTCAAATGACTAATTATGCATTGTTCTGTCTTCGATTAAATAATAAACCCAAGATCACGCTACTATTTCATATTTGATTTCTCTTTCTTCTAAAGAAGACATTTTTTTGTTATTGGAAATAAAGTAATAATTTAGAATGTGCAGCCACATGCTCAGTCTTCACTCTGGCAGGGGTACGCTTCATACTGTGTCCTTGTCAGCACCGCTAATTGTTATCTTGAAAGATGCTTCATTTGAGGCTGTTCACGGGCATCTTTAAAGATAAGTGCTAAAGTATAACCATTTCATTGTGTCCCAGAGCCATCTGTGGCTTTCGAGGGCCCCGCTTTCATTCAACCAATCCGAGGGTTTCTCTGGGCGCCCATTGCGGTGACATTGGTCTTGGAAAACGCAGTTAGTGAAACGAGCATTTGTCTCAGAATCATTAAACACAGCTGGCTGTACCGCACTCAAAACTAAACTAACCATGCAGCTAAGCACCATATGTAGGTAGGATTAAGCTAATTGTTTGCAAACTTGTAGAGGAGACAAACACCCTAAATCTACCATAAATAGCTGTTGCCTAGATACAAGTAGATGGCGCCTTTCGCCGTAGTCGTCAATTGGAATAAAGTGTGGTCGCCGTCTTGTATGCTGTGCTGCTGAGTGCATGTTGACCTATGAGGCAGGGCGTTTGTCCTTAATTAAAACCATCATATAGCTGAATTTTGCACAAATGCGAGACATGTATTTTTGATACAGGATCCTAGGTTATTCAGAACAGCAAACTATTACATAACAATGTATTGCCTGTGAAATGTAATGAGATTTTTCACTAATGGAATTGGTCAAAACCCCTGAGCAAGATGGTGGCGGCAGTGACTGATGCAGCATCCATGCGTCTATGTACTGTTCTATGCTGCAGGTTGCAGCAATTCACCAGCATTAATGGGATACCACTCTTATGGAAAGATAACCTAATATCTAGGTGTAAAAAAAAAAAAAAAAGCCTAATTACTTATTCATACGGGCTGGATAGGGTAGGCTGCCCTGATACGTTATCATTATGGCTAATGTGTTAGGAAACAACCGCACGAGCATCCATCCGTCTTGTAGCATTAACAGCCACCTGATCAATAAGTCCGACATTCGCTCTTCTTGCTCCATTTGGGTGTTTAGCTATGAAAATGCTGCACTCTTCTTCAGATAGTCACTTGTTTTGTCTGTAGTTTGGCAGATTTTTGGGGGAAAAAACACTATTTATGGAACTGTGTTGATGAGCGTGCAAACACCAAACTATTGGTTAGATTTTCTGTAAAACCTGAATCAGCTTAAAGATTACAGGTAGTCAGTTCATTAAGTCAATATAGAAAACACTACCAGGTGGATCTTTAAAAAGTAGGCAAAACCATAACCTCCATACTGCATCTGTATTACGGTTAAAGTGTAAGCATCCACGTAGTCACTCCAATCTTATCTTAAAGTCAAGCGCTCTTCCCTCTGCTTGCTGTCTGATGTCTGACTGGAGATGCAAGAGAGCCCAGAGGCTGTGTGCATTTCACTTTGAGTGGAGGAGGGCAGAATTTACCATGTACTTACTTACTTTGTACTATTACTGATTGTGCCCACTAGCGAACAAAATAACATTATACATCTTATGTTAAAAGTAGTAGTGAGTGAGGGACTAGGAGTAAGGAATGAAACACATACTGTCAGGAACAGAGTTACAACACCTTAAGGCGATGAGGTGGCTCACTTAGTTAAATCTATAGTTGGGATATGTCCTAATTTAAAATTATGCACATAATCTGTAACAATATACACTTAACTTCGGTGTAGTTTGGATTAAAAATAGACAGAATGCAGCTGTTATATGCTTCAAGCAAGTTCAAGTCGAGTTCAAATGTTTAATTTAAAGATCAAGCAAAATAACAAAGCCTGCCTCACAATGTGTGCAACAATAACCCTGCCTTAGAACCACAACTAAAATGCATTAACAAACAAATCAGCAGTAGAGCCCCCCCCCTTTTTTTTTCCTTTTTTCATTATGTATCCTATTGGGCAGCACTGGTGATTAGACTTTCCCTGAGCCAAATCCAGATGAATCTGTTTCCTGTTTGAACTCATCAAAACTCCATTCAATGTCACCACAATTGTTGTGTGTTATGATTATCGCAGTAATTATATTTTACGCTAGCCTAATTAACATTGTTGTGAAAATTAATATTGACATTGTGCAAAGTATGACTTTGATGTCGCTTTTATCAAAGTTCCCAAGGACTAATGCTAAATGTTTGCATGTCGATCATGTCATTTGTTCTTTGTTGCGCGCCCCCCCCCCCCCCTCCTCAGTTTGTGTTCTGGGTTTGCACATGGCTGGGTTTTGGAGCAAAATCAAAGAAATAAAGAGAAGACAGCAGACTTGACCTTGTCGGAATACTTTGTGGGAATTGCTCAGATATGGTTACTTAAGTCAGAGTCTGGTTTACTGTTTTTGCTGTGTCTTTTTTCTTTTTTTAAAATTCATTTTTGGAACCACCCTACTGTCTCTGTGGAGAATCTGAACACTGGTCCAAGTCTCAAGTTGCAGCAGGACTCATGAACCTAGGAGGACACACAGCGGAGACCGACCGGGGTTTTCTGGCCTTGTCGCCCCTGCTACCTCACCACCGGGTGTAATTGAATTATCGGCGATTACAGCGACACCGGAGGACAATTTGACAAGCTCGAGGGCAAAGACGCCAGCTTAGAAAACTGGCCGACGGCTTTCTAACAACGCCCCATCTGAGGTCCCATCAGAGGAGCAATTGAAGGTACAGGTATAGGGATTTTTCTCTTCGATCAGAGAAAAATAGGAAAGCGATGTTTGTGAGACTTCTGCCCTCCAGTCCACACACCCACACACACACACACACACTTCACTTTTTAAATAAACCTGTCCGTCTGAGGTAAAGCTTCGGCAGCTAACAGCAACCGACTTACTGAACCATTGCTGAAAGTGCCCGCTGAGCAGTGGCTGTTACGTTAACCGGCCGTGGCTCAGCCGTTTACCAACGGGGGGGATGATGTTAACAGCTGCTGGAGACGGCGGCATCGGCGGCGCGCCAGTTAACGTTGCGCCGCAATTTAATGTTTTCAAACAAGGTTTCGCCAGCTGGAAACGGCGGGAACGGACAGCTGGAGAGCTACAGGATGAGCCTTGCTGTGTCCCCTCACACACACTCACAAGACACACACACTCACCGGGGTTTGGGGGAGGTCAAAGCGTCTCACGTAGCGTCATGACGTAGCATGTGAGCAGGTGCCCTGTTGAGCCATTTTTTGAGCTTTTCTCAATGCAGATTGAGATGAAGTCTGAGAAGCCTCAGGTGATTTGTTTGTATTGGGGGCGTGGCTTATGAAAGCCCAGAGCTCTGTATTGGTTGCTACAAATTTCTATCAAAATGATTATCAAACCGTACCAAACCTGAAGATCTACCATATACCCAATGATACCAACCATTTACCACTAAAAGTTGCTTATTTTTCAAAACAGAATTGCGGTCTAAATTACTTGGAACACTTTGTATTTCTGGACTGAAAGGTAAACTAGAGTCTGTCGCCATATTCCGCGATTGGCTCGCTGAAGGTAAAATTGGGTTCTCGGTGTCCAGGCTAAATTGCAAAGCAAACCAAGTCTGCATGCAATGAAGGATGGGTAGACCCAGGCTAATGAATTACCTCTTTAACTACGGTCTTCTCCATCCAAAGCTCAAAGTCAGGTTTGTAAGTTCTGTGTCATCAGATTCAGTTTACACCACTGACAGCAGGGAACAATGTCACATTTGAAAATTAATTTGACAGGGCATAAAGTCAGACTCATAGACAAAGCCCAAGGTAGCGCTACCTCAAGGTTCAAGGTATTTGCCCTCTCCACTCAGGAAAACAAAGGCCAGATCAAACGATTCTGCCTCCGATCGTGTTACGCTCAACCAGTCAATCAAAAGCAGCAAAAAACAAGGCCCTCGCCCTTCAACGCTTACACAACCACCGTTTCCTTCAACACCTCCAGCAGTCTGCCATTTGCCTGCGTTCGTTTGGCGTCTCCTCCTTCCCGGGCGCTTGGCCGAAGCCTTCTTGAACCTGTGAAGCGTTTGCGTAACATAGAGACCTGCCGACACTTCCACCTACCAGCCTTACCGAACTGTGAGTAAGTATAGCATCAGCAGCCTTTACGTTCATCTGTTCAATGGGGGGGAGCACTGGATAACTGTGTTTAGTAGAAGAAAGCAAATCCATCCATTCATATGGTACCACTGCTTCCCTTTGATTTGAGTACCCCCGTGAACTTCATGATTCAATTCCAATTTGATTCTTGAGGTCCTTCTTCTAAAATGATTTTCATTTTTTTTTATTTTTGTATGATGAAATGAAATGCATCTGGGAGATGCCTTGCAGCACAGCCATCACTGCCAGTGATACGTTTCAAATTATATTATTATTAATAATATTGCGGTTATCTCGACTTTTTCAATTAAGAAATTGCACACTCCCACACATTTGCCAGCGCCTCGTTCATTTGTCAGAGGCCAGTTTCAGTCAGTTCAGTTTTCTTTCCCGTGGCTAGATTAGCTGCCAAGTTATGTTTTATACTGGATTAAAAGTGTGAGTAAATCCCTCTTGTATTAGCTGCAATAAGACCCTGAAAGCAGGTAGGTGTCATTTCAAGCTTTTAAACCCGAAATGAATCCAAATTCTTGCCTTTATTAAAAAAAAATCTTTTTCTTCTGCATAAGGTTCTGCCTCTTCTAATTTATTGCCTTTGCATATTTTGCAGGGAGTAACACTGAGGTTATTAAGAACAAAATATAGTAATTTGGGCATCCTGATTCTCATGTAAACATGTGACTCTTGTCAAACAGTGGATGTTTTTTCATCTGCATCAGCTTCTTGGCCTGAGCCAAAACTGGGGGAGCGATTGTCGCCAACACATCCATCTTTCTAAGTCTTTGCTGCTGAGCTGTGTTGGGTGTTTGAGCTTCCAGTGACGGAATAAGAAACTGGAATGTGGCTGCGTTTCCTGCATAATATTGACGAAACCTTCCTTTATCATGACCCACCCAACTGCTGTATCCTTTGGAGGAGAAATAAAGGATGAACTGCCATCCCTAGAAACAACAGGAGGACCTGGCGATGATGATCTAATTGGCCATCTGAGGTGATAATTGCATTTGAGGCCGTTTGAGGGAAGACAAAGTTTGGGCAGCTTCCAACGCCCTCGCCCTTGTCCCGGACGCCAGGCTGCTCTCGTTCCCACAGCGTCGCTTATTGTCATTTTGTCACGCCTGTCGGGAGTCACTGTTCAACGCTTTAGGATCCCTTCGGCGTCATTTTTGAACTTACAGGATATCCCCATTAACTTCTATCAAATGTCTAAAATGTCTGAAACAGATCGAGACTGGTGGCCGGTTTAGGGCAATAAAAAAAGGTGACAAACGTCCATATTTGAAGGCGGCAGCTTGACATGGGTAGTTGGCTAACTTGGCTGCAGGAACATTTTAATCTTCAGGTCTGGCATCTCAGAACTTCCCCATAACCCTAAGCCACACTTGTTTTGTGTGTGCCTGAACCCAACGAGATCTTAACCGTCGCATTGTCGCTTGATTTGCAACAGTTGGAACGCGCCTGGCGATTAGCCCGCCGACTTTGACTCAGCTCTAATTATTTATGTTTTTCTTAATTAAATATAAAGCTCCGGAGCCAAAATGAGAGGCTATAATGAGACCAAAAAATGACTATCCCTATAACGTCCTGTGTCTGGCAGAGGCCGGGAATTGATTTTGAACAGTGGAGAACTAGACTAATAAAAAACTCCAAAATAAGGATACATATTTAGCATACATAGCCAGTGTTGTTTATATTTCACATTTATGGCATGTGTGTAATTATACTAAAGTTATCCGCTCATAGCTTGTGGCGTAAAGCATTCTACTACGACTATTGCGGCTGTCTTCATGGTGTCGATGAGACGGCAAAGTCATTTCAATGAGTGCCGCTCTCTCCTTGCGGGCTTAATGAAGATTTCCCTGCCTCTTTAAATCCTTCTTCCGGGGGTTCGCTCTCCCCTCTGTCTCATAATTAAGTCAGTATATGAGCCGTAAAGGAACTTTCCTGAAATAAACCCTAAGAATTCTACACCATCTGCTCCTCTCTTCTTCCGTCTCCACTGTGGCCTCCCACCATCACAGCTCTGGCCACCCCTGCTAGACTCCCTCCCACATGTTTACAGGAGGAAGAAGAGTTTTCACGGTCATGGCCAACCTGTTTTTTTTTTCTCTCCCTTTTTCATTAAAATTCCTGACTGTCATAACACACTTGCTCTAGAAACTTCTTCCTATCTCTTTCACTCGAGGCGCCCAGGGTAAAATAAAGCGAAGCTTTCAAAGGGGGTTGTCCACTTTTAATGTCAGTATTCATTAATTCATCATATTGTTCATTCCCAGCCAGTGAACACATTCAAATATAAAATAGAAATAGAGTCAGGGGGACTGGTCTGAGATGGACTATTTTATTAAGACACTTGAATCTGAATACCCTCTCTGATATATAACCTATAGGGATCCCAGAAGCGATCAGGGTTAAAAATTTAGTAATTTATTTCCCTAAATTAATAACTCGTGTCCACAAAACTAAATTGAGCCCTCAAATTAACTTCGGGGGAACCAATTTGTAGTCAGCACGGTCGAAATTAGTTTTGTGTTTTGAGTGCGCAAATGAGCAGACGAGAATCTGTGATCCCATAAACTACATTCAAGTTATGTCTGAAGACAACATCTGTGCCTGTGTTACGCTGAAAACGCAGCACAGTGCAGCGAGCACATCACTGAGCGTCTCCTTCGCTGCTTCAGACGCCGGCTGACAAGTACATGGAGTTATTTGTGTCACGACATCAACCAGGAAGGGTTATTGTAGCGCGTTTTCCAGTAACATCGGAGCTGTGTTTTTAGCCTGTTACCATTTCTGAGTGTGTTATTGCGTAAGTAAACCGCCAGTTTCTCTCTCTAACAATCTGTGCTACTTTGTAGTCTGGTAGGCAAAGTAAGGCCGTGCAATGAACTGAATTTAGATTTTCATGACAACCGATCCCCAAACTCATATAATTAGGTTGAAACAATTTATTTGCCATTTTTTTATGCAGAAAAAAGACATGCATGCAAAATGCATTCCCTTTCCTGTGGCCCTGCTGACTTTTGCACCTTAAAAGTTGTTTAGTCTAAAAGATCCCCAAACTCCTATAATTAGGTTGAAACAATTTATTTGCCATTTTTTTATGCAGGAAAAAGACATGAATGCAAAATGCATTCCCTTTCCTGTGGCCCTGCTGACTTTTGCACCTTAAAAGTTGTTTAGTCTAATATCAAACAGTCATACTGTTCCAATGCGGTCTTTAATGCGATCTTAGCCCGTGTAGAAGGTTTGTAATTTATCAATCATTGATCATATACTGCAGCGAGCATTGACGCTAATGGTCTTGTCTGTTTCCCATAATGCTCTGCGAGAACCTTTTGACCAGACAGAGGCCTATCCAGCCGAAACTCTTCTTCTCTTCTCTTTTTGACAGTGAAAAAATAAAACGTATGATTAGGGCCTGCCCAAATATAGGTGCGCCCATAATGCAGTGCCAGCCCTGTAGGTTAAATGTGAAGGTGTAATAACTTTGGTCTTTAAAACAACTCTCGGATTCTTTCAGGCAGTAGAGGCATGTTATTTTCGCAAAATGAGGCCATATGGGATGAACATTGTTCCAACACCTACAAGGTAGGCTATGGAAACATGAGTATTCCCTCGTTTGGTTCCAATTTCTCCCCAGAGGGGCCATTTAATTGGCTACTGATGCTTCCACACCAATGAAAATGAAGCGCAGTAAACGCCTTTGGTTCGAATGGACCACATGCTGCTTAACTTACATAATTGTAGCAATATCAAAACAACCTGTTAGAATAACCTGGTAGTCAATTTCAAGTAGAAGACTTTCATTCAAAATTCCACTTCGGTACCAAAGTATTGATAATGAAATATAATGCAAAATTCTCATGCCAAACAACAGTATGATAAAGAAAAGAGAACTCCTATTAAATCCATTCCTCCTGCTTCCTCTGCTCCGGCTGTCAGCTGGTGTCACATTTCCTGTGCAGCCCATGCGCCGGTACTGCGACGGACGTTGATTGATGCAAACACACAGGGGCGCAGGTTACGGACCTCTTCTCTGACCATGTTGATGCAAAAACGCAGCAGCAGCAAACAAGTAATGTCACAAGCCATATCCGTCCGGACCAGAGAGAACATACACAGCTGGGTGAGCTGCTGCTGCCACGCCGTGGGTTGTGGGCTTTTTCTGATGGATGAGGCTAAGGTGGAGGATTATTTTGCAGGAGGTAGAGTCTTGCAGGAAGGTAACTGGGTTCAAGTGGTTTAATTGGGCTTCTACACAGATAATAGCTTATGGAAATATTGATACATAAGTGCCTCATATTAAAAACATTTAGATGTTATAGTGATACATTTGTTTTTGGATACTGCAATTCTCTGTGTTAGCGATGTATAAATAAAAAAAAATTAAAAATAAAAAAAAAAAAAAATCTGGTGTGTAAATACAGAATCATTACAAACTAGGCCCTGCATATATATATATATATATATATATATATATATATATATATATATATATATATATATATATATAATGAATTGTTATCAATAAAATCATGCACAATGGGAATGTCGCAAGACTCAATTTTGAGGATGCTTTTTAATTATTAATTTCATTTATACTAAAACCTACCCTCAAAATTTGTTGACAGAAAAATGTTAAATTACCATTATTGTAACAGACTGTCCAAATACCTCTATTGCTCTTCATCATAATTCAAAATGCTGCTTCTCCACCATGGGCAGGTTTTTTTTTTTTTTTTTTTTTTTTTCTTTCCCTTTCCCCAGGTCCGTTCTGACTAAATGAGCAGAACATCTCGATCTGCTCAAAAGTCAGCCTTAAACATCCCTCTGCGGCGGACCGCTTTTGCACACTCTGCATTTTTCATTTTACGGGCATCTCGCATAGGGATTCGCTCCCAGCTGAGCTTAAAACGGCAACAGCAACTTTCATGCTTTCTCCCATGGTATATAAAAAGAGAGCCAGCCAGCGATGAGGACATTCATTTGACAGTGATTGTCAATTTTTTATTATGTTCGAGCTGTAATTGGTAGATGTGTTGGACGAATGTGCTGGTATATGTTGATGTATCATGTAATGTCTGTATAATTGTTAGTGTGTCACAATAGAATTCTGGCATGAATCATCCCTTCTCGTTCGGAGTTAACCTGCAGGTTTTGTGTGGAGTCAGTTGAACGACCTCCGTCAGTCAGCTGGTCAGGCAGTCAAGGGGAGGGGGTGACAGATGAGTTCAGAGGTATCGGTTTTATACGTTCGTCATTCATCATAAGCGACCGCGTGTCCACTTGTTGCCGGCGCGCTGGCCTCAGGCAGACATGACATCTTTCACCACAGCTTCTTCATCCCCTTGTTTACCAAACACAATGGCGTGAGTCAATATTTACCAAAATTATTTCGGGGGCGAAAAGATTTCAGTCCGCAAGCTGTCTCGCCGACAGCGAACAGTTACAACACAATTAGACCCCCCCCCGCCTCAATAAATGGTATTTATTCGGGATGCACCGAGATAAAAAATTGTAGCTGAAGATGAATAATATTTAAAAAATGCTTGGCCGAATAATAAATATTTAAAAGTGTTTGGGTAATGTGTAACAGGCCTCCACAACGACTCCAAAGAGCCAACGTCCTCCACAAGAATTCTATGTCACAACGGTGGATCATCCAGAGCCGTGAACTCCTCCACCTTCTCTGCCATTTCCATTCGCTGTGGCGCCGTCTTTTATGAACTTTTTCCCCGAGACTTTTCAAAAAACGTTGGCCTCATGCGGAGTGGGCGTGCTGTGACAAACTTTTCTTTTTAGCTGCTGCAGCCGTCTCTCTCATGTACTCAGCGTGCCGCTCAGGGTGTTTAAATGACAAAGTAGAGCAGTGGTGCTAAAGTTCTCTGTGGAGGGAACCGCACCCCCACACCAAACTGCAATTCTATTCACACGCTCTTTACACCCATACTGTGCCGACATTTTAACAAAGGCGCCGCATCACTGTACTGTTTGATTGTGTGATTATGTCACACGCCTTCTTATTCTTCTACTACCATTTTTTTGAATTTTTAACACAGCCAGCATCCAAAAGATTGCTTTGCAGTATTTAACACACAGCTATTAGGAATTCACTCCACCAGAGGCCATTTGTGCCATCTCATGCAAACAGGAAATGGCATCATCCATACCGAGCAGTTACACATCTGATGCTACTAATCAACCGTTATATCCCTTAGTTGGAGCAAAATCCTGCAGCCACAGCATCTCTCTCGGGTTACCCAGGGTTACCCAGGGCTGCCCTCCCCTAGTCTAGACAGCTCCCAGATATGCTACGGTAATGTACAGTTGGATGTTATGGAGCCACGTTGGTAAAGCCTATCTTCTAGGATCGGATGTGTTGTGCTGTGTAAAGCCACGGTGACGTACGACAGCTGTCCGCCTCCCACCGGAGCGTTGCACGTTGGCGTCGCTCGGGTGAAATATATCGATACCTACGGGCTGATAACGGTTTAAGCCGGTTCGATCCGGCAGCGGAGGAGAGCCAATCCCTCACCTTTATTAATCCGGCTGGTCTTTCGCACACGCCCGTCCCAAGCCATTAATTAACCCGCGGCTGGATCCCAAGTAACGGCGTTGGACCAGCGAGAAAAAAAGGCGCGGCGCAGTAATAGAAACGGATGAGGACCCGCCGGCCAGGTTCTCCCAGGCCTGGCCTGTCACCGTTTTCATTTTTGGCCATACATCTGAGGTGATGCCTCCCCGGCAGCCCCCTCCCTGCACCCAGTGCTTGTACGTGTTTTATCAGGACCGATGGGTCTGTACTCCGGTGACACCGCGGAACGGGCCGTGACATATCGCGTGTGTGAACGGAACACAAACAAAAGCACGGCCTCCGCCGGTCTTGCTGGAGGAGTCGAAGTGAACGGCGCCAACATTTGTATCTGCTGCCGCCGCTGCAATCACTGCAGAGTCACATATTTGTCGAAAATTACAAACACCCTCCGAGACAAGTTTTGTTGTGAATTTCACCTCAGCAGCCATTTGCTGCTGAGGTGAAATTTGGACATCTAAAGAAAACGTTCCAATATCCATGATTTCACTTCAGTCATTTTTTCCTCCTATTTGCATAAAAGCTCACTGTGTCAATGTTTAAAATCATAATAGGCACAAACAGGGTCTGTTCCAACTAGTTATGAAAGGATTTGCTGAGTAATTGAAGGGATTGATAAGGATTAATGGGGACGTCAGAGATCAATATCATTTCCAGCTCATTTCCAGCACTGCAATTATTCCTCTGAATAATTTATCTTAATTGTAAATTGATCTATTGTAAGGGAAAGGAATAGAGCTTTGTGATGACAGGAAATCTGTGCTAATTTGGGGGTTTGGGGGAAAAAAACTCAGTTTCTCACTTACTGATTTGCACAGTCCTATTGGTTTCATTGCTATCTTATGCCAAATGGTTATAAACATATGTATATGATTAAGATTCAATGCATTTTTTCCATATATGCACAACATACAATGGCATTTATTTCCCTCTTTATATGAGAATATATACTATTTGTAAGAGTAATAAAATGCATTCCAGGTATGGCAAATTATTCTGAAGGACTAAGAACACATTTTAATAAAAATGAATGATAAACAGCATGAAAATGACAGATACTTTTAAAATTCTCTTTTCTCTTTACTTAAAAACATGTCATTACTGCTGCCGACCTGTCCGTCAAATCTGCTACATTTGCGGATTAAGGTGGGCCTTTCCGCGGTGGAAATGACATCTTTCATGTTGCCGTTAAGCGACACCGAATAAAAAAAATAAGCAATAATTTTTGGGTGGCAGTGAAACTGCTCGCCACCGGGCCACGTTTCATATTTAGAATATATGGATCCGCAATCATTGAAGCACAGTTCAATGAAATGTAGAGCCTTTCACTTACTTAGCATTTTGTCAAAGAGCTCCAACATGACAGGATTTGATTTATAGTTATGCCGAAAATACTGAAGGAAAGGAGTGCTGACAGCAACCCATAAATATGGATAGGGCACTCAAAGTGCAATCAAAGGCTTCACAAATCATAGATTTTTATTTTGCTGCTGTCAATACATATGTGCACGGTATATTTGCAAGACCTCTCATGGACTTTTACTTATCTACATTCTCCAGACAGGGCCCAGCTGAAATGTGCTGTGCTTTAATCGGTAGCTTTTCATCTGCAGTTTAAATAGTATAGTAAATAGCCAGTGCAACAAAGTCGCACACTCCTCATGAGCACTTTCCTGGGTGCCTGAACTAGTTTAACCTTCCCAAAGGGCTAGACTTCCGTTCAATGCGTTTTCATTTTTCACAGAGCAGGCTGTTATATCACCACCCAAACATACAGTCAAAGACACAAAGTTGGTGGAGAAACACACACAGACACATTCACAGATATCTGTGTGTGTATATATCTGCTGTCCTGCACACATGTACGCAGAAAAACACACACGCATACATTCTCAGACGTCGGTATGTGCACGCATACGTTCATTAAGGTGAGTAAGCAGCCACCTGTCTCCTCCTGATTCCCCAGAGCTCTCAGGTAGAAGGCCGCTTGGCGGAACACACCAGATGGAAGCTGAGGCGTCCGCAGGCCAACTGGGTTCATGAAAGCATCAAGGATCAAAAGTGAAAGTCCAGGGAAATCAATAGAAGTACAGACAAAAAAGAACAAAAGAAAGTATTTATTATTATTTTTTTGTAGGTCTGAGCCAAGGACGCCGTACCTTAATGTGGATCCATAAACAAAGCCCCCAACAGCGTGGCCTTCATGAGGCGTGTGGTGTGAATGTCAGAGTCCTTCCATCCATTTCCTATACCCACTTATTCCTTACTAGGGTTACATGGGTCTCTCACACACACACACACACACACAGACACACACACTGAAAGAACATGCAAACTCCACACGGAAAGGTCCCAGGTCAAGGCCTTGAACCTGGGAACCTTCGTGCAGTGAGGCAACGACCTCCTAAGCCACCATATCACCCCAAGATGCACTGATACCATTTCTTTATCTGTACTGTAGGAGCACTCGCCAAGCGTGTGGACATGTTTTTTCAGGACGTCGTGTCTGTGATATGGTTACAACTGGGAATCTAATACCTCCAGTATGCTGACTTAGATGCCAGAATCCCAAAGTCCAGGGTAATAATTTATATTATAATTTGCAAAAGCATCTGTGATTTCAACTGTACGTGGGTTGTCTCTGCACATTTTCTCTCGCTTGGCCAACTTCCGCTGCAGAGTCGGGTGTCTCTAGCCGGTGTCACAAGCGAACTGATATTCTGCATCATGGTGGAATTTCATAAGAATAAGTTGCTTGTGTTGCAAGCGATAGATGTTTGTACCTTCTCTTGAGATTTCCACTCAACATAATTTGCGTGCAGTTTTGTTTTTTGTCAAATAAATTTAGCTTAAAGCAGTTCCCAGCTGCTGAAAATCTGACATACCAAAAGGCTGACTTCTGCCATCATGCCATAAAATGGTATCAGAGGCAATTTTACAAGCATGAGTCCTCATGACTGAATGGTACTAGTACCAGTATCAGGGCATCCCTACTTATCGTTTGCCATGACCAAATCCAACATAACATTTTGGCATTTTCCAATAAAATGTGCTGTCATAAACAGGACAAGGCACACAACGCATCTCTAATCTTTAAATGCTGCTATAAAAGATGAATCAAGGGGAGACGAAAAAAAAAATGCATAAACTTGTCTGTAACTTTAGAGTTTTGCAGCACTGACGCGAGGAGGTTTTCGGTGTAGACGAGCGGAGCGATAAATACGTGAATGATAAGTGGAGAGGAGGGAAAAAGAAGGGACGCAGCGGGTACTTGAGAGCTGGAGGTGCTGGCAACTGAAAGATAAACTCCTGTATGATGCATGTACGCGTCGAGCAACACTTTTCAGCCTTAAAACCGCTGTCAAAGGGTGTCTGCAACATTCATAAGACAAATGTTTTCCGTAGCGCTGTAGCTAGTTGTAGCAGCTCTATTTGTGCCCATCATTTAATGATACATTCTGCTGTCAGTGGATGAATTCTGCTCAGAAGTGGGTTTTTATATATATACACACACACTGTTTTTTACCGAATCAAATAATGTTTTGGGAACATTTATGCCTCACACAGTTCTTTTTTATTTGTTATACATAAGGAAGTTTTTTTAATGAGTGAATCTGCTAAATCAATGTTTATAATGAACATATCTGCAGAATGTTCACCGACAATATCATTTAGACTATTTTCTCTCGCTGATGTAATACAGCTTTCATTCATTTAATTTTTTAAGCGATATCTTTTGCCACTCACAACACTTGGTTGAGAGTAAAATCCTGGATTTGATAATGGAATATGAATCAATGACTTGAAGCACCAACCAGAATAAATTGTGTTAAAAAATAGTATAACATGCTTGAATGGAGCAGCATTCTTGAAGTGAGCAGCATTTCACTTGCATGTGTTTCTTCTTAGACTCCAGGATATTAAATAACATTAACTGTTGAGGTGAAGCTGAGGTGGCGTCGACACTCATGTTCTTTTGTTGGAGGCGTTCTTGACACGCCTGAGCTGGTTAGGTCACATCTTTTTTTGCAATTTTCATCTCTTTTGGCACATTAGTGTCTGCTAGCCTATTATAGAAGTTAAACGCTGCATTTGAAAGCATCCGATTTGTAGAAAATTCGGAATATCTCACATTCCAGTTAATCATACCCATAGCTGAGCCTCGACATTTGAACAATTCAACAACCTAAATCACCAACAAGACCAAGGAACAGCAGACAACACAAGCAATTGCATTTAGATTTATCACTGAATGATTTGAACGCTATTGTTGGATATTCTGCTTAGTCACTTAGTTCTGTAGGTCCTATAATGTATTACACAAAGCATTAATAAGCATCTGACCCTTGATTAGTTTCCTTAATGGCAAAGACATGCCATGTGTGCCTTTTTTTTCCCACTCCTGCCCATTAAAAGAATCTGTCCACACCACTGCTACTCAAGCATTGCTCCATCTATAAAGAAGGAAAATACTTGATCTTAACAATTATAGACGTCCACCCATTAAGTGTTCAAGTCTTTGAAACATTCATTTATAATCAACCGTCACATTATCTGAGTATCAAACAAACACAATTCCAGTCTGGCTTCAGGCCCTGCATGAATTCCTACAAGGAATTCTGAGGATCAGTTCAGACGCACCAACATTAACGTTCTAAAGGCTTAAACGTGATGAGCATCCCCGCTACGATAAAGCATCATGGCCATATCATCTGCATGTCTGACACACACACATCCCCGAACAGATCCTGTACGCTGAGCTGGGGGAAGGTCAGCGACACTTCAAGGAGAATAGCAAGACCAGTATGGAAAAAAACAAAAAGTAGAAAAATCACAACTGGGATCACATTGCACTGAACAGGCAAACCTGGAAGAAATGTGTGCAGGAAGCAGCTGTGTGCAGCAAATTGGCCATTTCCCAACGTAAGATTGACTTTAATTCATAGTTAAATGTATTCACTTGAATTATCCTCCTTGTGTACAACACTATCTTGTGTTTTCACCTGAAATTGTCAAGTTTAGCTCGGCTCCAGTTTTCCCGTCTCCCAGAAAGCAGTCTGCAAACCAGCTTTTTATGTTTAAAATCACAGCGGAGCGGAATAATGTGCATGGCAGATCCATTTCACCACTTGTTATGATTAGGCTTGCCCCGTCCTCTCAATGGACTGTCCCTGTATCTATGAAGCTGTCACTATGCATCACTGTTTATATACATGATGGTATAATGATCCAGGCACATTCTGCTCTTTATCCTGTATTACCATCCTGTGGTTGTGCTGCTTTGCTAGTATTGAATCTTCTTAAAAAAGATTTTTTTTTAAAAATGCATGCATCTTTTTAATATTAATAGTCAATACTGAGCCAAACTACTACTTCAATGTTCACCTGCATTGCAACAAAATATACAGCGCAGTCATCACTCTGAGCACTCAAAAATAATGGCACAATAACATGAGTTTACCTGCGCTTGGCGCAGCTAACAATAGCTCAGAGGAGCAACAAGAAATAAATTCACGTTAACGGGATTCACAGGCAGCGCAGATCATTCAATTAAGCTGCGACATAAAATGTTTCCTCTGCACTAAAGACAATACAGCATTTATAGCCAGTTATAAAGAGCAGCCGAGTCCGTTTCTAAATAATTGGAAGTACAAGAAAGATTTTTTAAAACCCATTCAGGCCTTTCGTTTCCCATTACGTATCTTTCATCTAGCTCCACTTAGTTCAGACACTTCATTTGGAGGTTTGTTCGGTACTTGTATTCTTATCTTGTTATACACATACACACAGACACACTTTCCATTCATCTCATAGTGTGTCAGCCTACATCTAGGAGTGGAATGCAGGTGGTTGTCGGCTGTTGAGGGTATTTGCCCAAATATCAATTAAATAGAAAATAAATTATTTCAGAAATCCCCCGACACACGAGGTGCCCTTATTAACAGCCCCGATGCAAAGCAGCCACTGGTTCATTTTTAATAAGAATTCATGAACAGGCAGCCCTCATGACCTATGGATGACATGGTCTATAAACCTGTGGAATACTTTGTCACAGCATGACTGGGATTGCCCAGATCTGTCACAAAAACAGGCATTGGCTGAAAAATTAAGATGCAGGTTTAAGGTGAGACCTGTGTCGAGCCTCGCATCGGAAAGAAATTCGTCGACCCGTGCTGACAGGGTTGATCCGAGATGCGTTTTGTGGATGGAGGACGGGCAGCTCCACCGCAGACAGAGGGGGTGTCAGGCGAGCGCAGACAGGTCATTTCCCATCCTCGTAGGGGGCCAGTGCTGCACATTCAGCAGTCCTGGATTCAGATGATGATGACAGCTATGGATGCACCCGGTTGGTTCCTTCCACAAGGCCATTCCTCCTCATCAGCCTCTCAGAGGGAGAGTTCGGCTGAGTCAGCACAACACAGATAGAAATGTGGCTGTGTGGCCTCCCTCTCGCTGCTTTGCTTTTTTTGATTCTCCTGCGTGGAGCAAAGGAGAGTATGCGTTTGAGAGAGAGAGAGAGAGAGATAGAGGGAGAGTACAGGATTACAAAAGCAAAGACTGAGGAATAGAGAACAGAATATCCTTGTGGAACACACACACTGTCTCTTCCTCTCTTTCTCCGTCTCGGAGCCCCTGTGGCTCATCACCATAAAGGAGCACATCTGTGATTCGGGGTCCTGACATTAGATTGCTTTTCCGAGTTTCTTTAACATTGTTTTCAACAAACTCTGGGCACTCGGTGCAGCAGTAATAGAATTCAAATGGACAGTGGATCTTATATTTCCACGGATGCCCCGGAGAATTCAAAAGGTCTCAACATGAGCAATGCCTCTCTGTCTGAACATCGCTTTCACTTAACAAAAGCCCCTTTGGTGGAAGTTATTTTCTCAGTCTCTCCGGGTGAAGAGCCGTAGGATACTTCAAACCCCTTGATTCAGCACTAGATACCAGAGTGAGGGGGGAATGAGTAAACCTCTTCAGTTTCTTCTTGCAATATTAATCACATATGTGCACGACTTGATTTATGGTTCAGACAGGGAGATTTTGTGCTTAATTAACTGGTGAACTACTGCTTTGCCCTCAGAATCGCAAAAAGGAAAAAAAAAAGCAACCTCACGTAATGTCGGTCCACTCCACCACCATCATTGACTTCTCTCTGTTGTATCCTGTTTCATTGAAATAAAAACTGGCCTGCTCCATACAAACTGTAATTGTAAACTAAAAGGTAAGTTCATGCACTAAAGACTGGGAAACCTCACACACACCCTGAAATGAATGGAGTTGGTGAACACTGGTAAGTCCAGTACCGAGCATTTAAAACAGTAGATGAAGACGCTGTAGGAGATGATAAAATCAGCAACACAATAAACGAGTTAATTAAATACGCGACGTTGAGTCACTCATATCTTAAAATGAAAGGGAACAAGACACACTCGTCCTTGAGACATTTTGTCAATGTTGACTTGATTAGCTGTTAAGGATCATCTGTTGGACTGACTTTACGCCGTTTTTTTTATTAGAGCGATGGAATAAAATACAGGCCGCCTCTCCTCGGCTGTGCTGCCTGCCTTCCCTAATTGTCCGGGGCCCGTTGGCAAGAGTGGCATCACAAAACAGGGCTCCTCCAGTTAGAGGTGAATGATGTTGGCTCGGTATTGACTAAGCCCGTCACGCACTCTGATGACTCATGGTAACGCGCTTTTTAACTAAAGGGATTTGTAAAATATGTGTCACTCAGTGTATTTTCATATTTTCTACAGCTACGATGGTGGGCTGCCTTGGATGAGAACAGTCGAACCATTATCTTTTCACTCTTGACTTATCGACAGGATGCTGGAAGAGGGCGAAAATGGAGTTTAGCCAATCACTGCAAAAAGGGTCGAGTACACATGTAAATATACACTTCTCTTGACACAGTGATGTGGAGTGTGAGGGCCAGAATTTATTCCCTACTGGAATCACATGGTGATCAAAGCAACTCATGCGCCGACTGATCTCGACTTATTGACGAAAAACCGTAGCCTTTAGATGTCAGGAGACAAAGATGAGCGGAGCTCGGGGAAAGCAGTTGGCAGTGCATGAGTGAGAGTGGAAAAAGCTCTTTTTTTTTAAAGTAGACAGCCTATCAGTGATCACAAGGTCCACGATGAGCCAGGATCATCTGCTGGGTTCCCGAATCAGAACTGTTCCATTTCGCCTCTTGAGTCAAGCAGCTGCGCTCATGGCTGTGTGTTTCAATCGTGTGTCCGATTTTCTGAAACGGTTCCAATGCTAGCCAGTGCACAACGTTTAGAGAGGTGAAAACTGCATATATTGTAACTCTATTTAATTAAGTCCATCTCAGTTGTATCAAATTTTAATTTGCACACATGTTAAATACTGAAAACAGGTTATTTGTCAGTGTGTTAACCTTTCTAACAATGTATTTGTCATAAATGAGACAATTCCAGTGAAAATTAGAGAATCATTTAGAGTGCAGACCTCCACCAATCAGGGGAAGTCTTGCACAATGAAAACAAGCTATGCTCCAAACAATAGCGCCTGTTTGAAGTTCCATTTACCGCAATGAAATCCTGGTTTCTGGATCACTTTGCATTCAAAGTGATCCAGAAACCAGGATTTCTTCCAGATAATTACCTGAATGTAATCACTGTTCATGGTACCATTCCCAACATTCACAGAAAATTTGCTAAAAATCTGGCCAAAACCTTTTTTGCTATTTTGATAAAAACAGCCAGACAAACACCTCAGCTAAAACGTCGAAGGTAATTAATACATTTGATGTGTTACTTTCTTTATTTCTACAGGTCAGATCTGTGTGAAATACATAGAGGGGGACTTTGTCTTTTTCTGTATTAACACCGAGTTACAAATACAGGCTTTAAAGTATAAGTTCAGGCTACTGAGGTTGCTCTAACCAAGTAGTAACCTCATAGGAAAAATTAAGCCAATGCACAAATGCCAGACTATGCAGTTACTTAAGCTACTTGAGGCCACAGCTACAAAAACGAGTCAATCCCCATAGTACCGTCCTGTAAAATGACCAATTTACAGAAGAAATAAACAGGTTAATAGCCTAGTAATAAAAACAGTTTCGGTCTATATCAACTTTCTCTGTTCATTACAGCTGCACAAGGATGAACTTTTTATGGCAGACTCAACCATTAAAATTGTATTAAGGCTTAAAGTTATGCATATTTAAGGGAGTGGCCGCTTTTAGTAATAAGATGTCTCCTAAGCTCTACACTTATTTAAGTATGGTCACGTCTGGCTCTAAAAAAAACAAGATGAGTCAACACATTCTGCAGGAAAAGATGAGTGCTGAGTTGCACCGCGGCTTCTCTTCCACAGTTCTGGAAGAGGCTTTCGGTAGAATCTCACCATCGTTCAGAGAGGTTAGATTGGTTTTCAGCCTATTAAAGGCCTGACACGGTTGGGTTCATTTGGTCTTGTAGCAGGACCACAATGTTGCAGCGTTGTAACCACACATTTCTTTTTAAAGCAGATTAAACACATACAGGGGTGTCACTGCGCTGGTGGCTTTCTTCTGATGGGAACAGTTCACATTAATTTGCAGCGGTGGACTCAGGCTGTCTGAGGGGTGGGAAAAAATATCTTATCGCATCATGTCCACTGGAAGGGCACACTACAGGGTACTCTCTTGCATGTTGTCCATTGGAAGGGTATCCTAGAGGCACTTTGTCACTGTCAAGACAATTGCCCTGCACATTGGGTCGCAGTCTATCCTTCATGGGCTTGCACTCTACTGCATAT
The DNA here is from genome assembly GCA_036785175.1 of Eupleurogrammus muticus. Lineage (NCBI taxonomy): Eukaryota > Metazoa > Chordata > Actinopteri > Scombriformes > Trichiuridae > Eupleurogrammus > Eupleurogrammus muticus. The sequence goes on along the minus strand of JAYKQN010000013.1, from coordinate 16,195,422 downwards.
AGGGGGGAGAATAAAGAAGCATGAAGAATTAAAAAAAAAAAAAAAAGTAAGAGCCAGGGAGAAGTTTAAATGATGACTTGTATCTCAGTGCTCGACATCAGTCGCTGCATGCAGCAGGCGTGATTGTCAGTTTTGGAAATTACAACAATTGCCAGACACAGTCTCCTCATTTTCAACAATAGGAACGTGTAGGGGGGAGGTGTTTTCCAGACACTGTTCGCCAGTCTGAGGAAAAAAAGGACTTTGAAATGACAAAGTCATTCAATCACGAGCTCCATTAGTTCCGGAGCTTTCAATCGTATTACGCGATCAGCCTTGGTGAAGGTTTTGTTGACATAGAATTGCAAATTCAAGGTATGGGAGCGCATACATTGTTTTAGGCACCCAGCGCTGGTGTTACATAGACACCACTGTCGTGAAGGACAAATGACCTTGCCTCGTTAGAAGATAGTCCCTTTTTTTTCGAATCAATGTCGCAGATGGCGGCGGACGCTGCTCCGTCTAGCAGAAAACAATACAAGGTATTTCACATGGCTCCAACAAACAGATGTTTTGCTCTGATGTCACCAGCAATGACCTCCTCAGACACATTATCCTTAGATGCCAGCTTTTCTGACTGTGGCTGCCATCTTGAATTAGTGACGGCCTAGCATGCGGAGGGTCTTCCTGTCTCCCTGTCATCTCTATGGAGACGGAGGAAGTGGATCTCGCCCACAGCTTGTGCCCACATTTCACATCGACTCAGGCTCACGCCGCACCACTCCTGTAGGCTGCCGCAGAGCACAGTTCTGCTCATGAAGCCAAGCAGACTTAATAAACATGATCAACTCTCCTATCCTTCTCCATTTAGGACTTTAAAAAGTCTTCATACTGTCTAAGTACAACAGCGGGGGCAGCAATTTGGCTCAATATGACATTATAAATTGAGGCATAAGTGCAAGCAAGCATATTTCTAATTCATATTTCATTGTATTGCACAAAACATCTCTTAAGCATTCTGATGAGTTACAGGAGATTGTAAAGTTGATTTGTTTCAGCTTTCTCACCATTTCCACTGTCCAAGCACTTCCAGCAGAAGGCAATGAGGTAATGGACAAGGTATGAAGCTAAATTTAAGTTCAGTGTTTTCGGGAGCACAAGGAAGACCGTGCTGCACTGCGGTCTGAAAAATTAAAGCAACAAGAGGATTTAACAAGTTCACAACGGCTGGAAAACTTACTGCAAGTAGATTTATGGCTATTACCATGTGTGACAAAATGAGGAAAAATCACACGTTAAAAAAAAAATAAGTGCGTTGGTTTAACTCTGCTGATGAATGCAGGAAAGTTTTCCGTGACGGATTGGTTCGTCACACATGAAAACTCCTAGGCTGACTTATTTTCAGTACATTTATTTAGATTTACTCATTTTCATAATTGCATAAACTAAGCGAATAAAGCTTTATTGCCATGCAAACCTGACCGGCCCAGCGGAGCGTTCTGTCGGCAGGACCATATAAACTCTCTGCTGCCCACAACTATTGCAGATCCCTGTCACCAGTGAATTGACTCATCGTGTCACAACACTGTGGAATATGGAAGTTGGTCACCTTATATAAACGTCATTTGAACTGCGCCACTTCTCAGGGTCACTTTTTTTTTTTTTTTTTTTTTACAGCCACTCAAACTTAACTACAGGATGTTTTTGGCGACTGACATTGATGTTACGACTTGAGAGTGGTGTAACGGACCAAAATAATACTTTATTATTGTACTTTATGTCCTGTGTATTTGAGATGCTTGTCTTTTGTAAATATTCACGTTGACTACATTTTTTCCCTTTAGCGTTTCCATTATAGGGAATTTAATAGAAACAGATCAAACTTTTCATTTTAACTAACATTATTCATACTTGTGCTTGTACTTTCAACAGTTAAGTACCCCCCCAAGTGGTATTCTAATAGGTGACTCACTTTCAGCAAAGTCATTTTCTGCTAAGATATCCGTACTTTTACTCAAGTGTGGCTTTCAGCTACTTCATACACCACTGACAACCTATAGTGTCATTTTTCTTGGCAGGACAGACTCATTTTTATATATCCATCGTGGCGTTTAGCTCCCCTTAGTTTCTGAAAGATTTCTCTGCAGTCCCTGTCAAGGAAGCTCTCCTTATTTCCAGAGCTGGCTTTACCTTGTTTGACATTTGAAGCCAGCTCGATGTGGAACTCCAGGTGGAAAAGGCTTAATAGGGATATAAGTGGGTGAAATATGAACTGTGCAAAAATGTGGAGTTCGCTGCTTGGCAAAGAGGTTGTAATTATGCAAATCCTTGCCAAAAAAAGAGAGCGTTGTATAATGGTTGCAGGAGTTTTAAATTGGAAGATTGCTTGATTGGTCATAAAAGACTTGCTCTGTGACAAACAAGCAGACAATGAATGGCAAACAAGGCAGGGTGAACTCAGCTCCCACTACAGGCTAATGCCGCTAAATATTTCTTTATCATTTCCCCTCATTCCCATTGTTCTACAGCTTTGTCTATTTTCAGACGGCACAAAATCCCATCTCATCACTTCTGTATGAAATCGGTTTCATCCTTCAGCACAATACATATCAGGGAAAGAAGGAGCCGCACGGGATACGGAGGAGATCATTCATTCATTAAAAAAAAAAAAAAATACTCCATCAAAAGCCTACGTTTTTACAAGTCAAATACTCAAGAGCTGCAGCTTTAAAGCCAATAGATAAGTGGATTTTCCCTACAGGAGTGGCTTTACTTTATTCTATGGACATTTCTTTGCACACTGGGTTAAGGTTCTACACTATTGTAGCTATTTATTCCATCCAAATCTACAGGTGCTGTTGTATGGGAGGAAGAAAGCTCCAAAATGGGCTTTCTTTAAGGCCTACGGGGTCAAACTTTGATATTAAAAACATACATTTTTTTGTTAGAACTTGACCACAATTTGGACTTGCACTCCTATCCAATAACACCCTGGCCATGACAAAAATCACCCAACTAAATTTGAGATAAAAAAATGAGTTTCTTTTACAAGTTCCCCAACTACAGCTTTAAATGTCAATCTAAATGTCAGGTCAAGTTTATCTTCAAAACGGCTTTGAGGAAACAAAGTAGCAATAGAAAAAAAAATACTAATAATAATCTCCCAACACCTCTTTTGGCCATGGAAGACACAGGCAACCGAACCAGTTGTGTCAAGGCTCTGACATCTCTTTGTATGTAATTATTCACTGTCACACCACATGCTATCATCATTGTCATCTTTTTTTTTTTCCTCCCCCCCGCTGGCTTATCGCCTTCAGCCTCTGTGAACCGTTTCCTCGGCCCCGGCTTCCCGAGCGCGGTAGGGAGTGGATATCTCAAATTTGCCTTGTTAAACGCCGAAATAGAAGGCGAGCCGCAGCAGGGCCGAGTGTCAGCGCGCCAGGTTTGCTCAGTAAACACCATCCAAAAAGGAAATTCATGGCAAAAGTCCTCGGGAGGAGACGACAATGTGAGCAACAGGACAATGGAAAACACAGAAAAATAGATTAATAGACGCGCGCACACAGAACACATTTAAGGCGGCTGCAGTGATATGCAAAAAAACAGAATATATTCATGGGCAAACACCCTACGCTCAACATTCAAGTGGTTCAAGTCGTGGGGAACAATGCTTCAGCAGTGCATTTAGGACCAGGAACAGAAGTAGCTAACAAGGTCATTATTAACACTTGCGACTGTCACGACTCCTGAAATCACGTCCACCCACATACTACATCCTGTTTAATTGGTCTCTTCAAGCAAACAAGCTTGAACACATGTAATATCGCCGCTAAGAAGCCCTTAAATTATTAGTGGCAAAGCTTTTTTTTTTTTTTTTCCTGTTGCCCTTATCAGCAAGGCAGCATCACAATTACAAAACATAAAAGCGTTTTATGATGGCACCATACCATGGTTAGGGGAAAGAGTCCATTTTTTTAATAACAGTGTTGGTATTAAATGCAACATTAATGACACACAGAGATGTAGATGAAGCTTGCGTGTGTGTGTATAACGTGTGAATTAGTAAAGGCGGAAAAACAGCAGCAGAGGAGAGACAGATCTACAGATGTATCGCCTGGAAACAGGGATTATAGCTCTTCCATGTTGTTGCGGGCTGATTTCTGGTGAAATGCAATTTACTGGCTTCACAAATAACGTCTGTTGAAAGATCAAGCGGCCGGAGACAGACAAAAAGGGGAACAAAGCACAGTCAGCTGGTGCATCAAATGACAATGTCGTGCAGATAAACCGACTGTATTAATACGGTTTTACGGGCTAAGGTCTCGCAGTACTATATCACAGCAGCAGCTGTACTGTTGGATTTAACCTTGGGTTTTGTCCAAAGTTCGATCCAAGGTGCAGGGTCCGAGCATGGCGGCGATACCTCGAGCGAGAAGAAACGGGCGGATAATGCATTCCGTTTGGGGGGACGCCGTCTGTCCGAGAAAGATTTCGAGCTCCACGCAGCCTTGACGTCACTTCTCTAGAGGCCCGGATTTGGCGCCCCCCCACCCCCACCCCCCTTTATCCAATGAGAGCCAACAGATGGTCGTCATCACTTTCAGGAGGCACATAACCTGTCAGCGGGCAGCTTTGCATGCTGGGGGATTATGTCTGCGCGGGGCTCCTTTTTGTGGGAGTTGATAGCAGCAGGCGGCCTTTATTCTCGACTCAATCAGGGGGCCTACAGGTAATATTGCTGATCTTTGTTCCTTTATCCTCAGGTGAGGCCTGGATGTCACAGTCGAAGCTCGCATCATTTCTCTGTGTTTGGGAGGCGCGACAAAAATAATGGTCGAAAAAATAACTACTTACAAAAAATATATATATTTTGGTTAAGACATCAGGGTGTCAGATATTGGCATTTTGTCATCACCGTGACATTAAGGGTGACCCTGAGTGTAATTTTTCAGCAGACAGGGTAGTCTCATATGTTTCTAAATAATGATAAATCTCCCACAATATTGGAAGATGATGCAATAATGTCTGTATGTGGTAACAAATATCCTCATTTGCAGGAGGCGGGTTGAGTGGTGGTGAGGTAACACCGAGGCAAATGTATGGAATGGAAAAATGCACAAAAATTGCATTTGGAAAGTGACGTGTTTGTTTTGAACTGTTGCATCGGACTCCTTAACTGTCAAACAGCTTTAACTATGTAAAACAACCAGGAAGCAACCATCCAGTGTCTCCAGCAGGTTTGTTTCTAACTGAGTCGAAGGATCAGCCTGCAACATGTCATGTGATGACTCATAAATGCTGACGACACGACCAGTAATGTCATGTCCAGGGTCAACATCATATAGTGAAAACAAGCAACGATGAAGATGAAATAGACAGACGGGTAACGTTAGCTGAGTCAGAAAGTGAGATGCTTAACTTACCGATCAAGGAGAAAAGTCGCCGTTTCCATGTGCTTTTGGACGCCCCTCGAATCCTTTTTACGAGTCCATCTTTGCTCTTCTCCTGTCACTCTGCTTCTGTGGTTCAGAACGCACCGTTTTTTCCCAGGGCTTTTAAGCTGCTGCAGGACTTGCAGACTCTGCCATTTTTACCCAGAAGCCGTGCCCGTGCCAATTATAGGGGGCTGAATCTGGCAACTCCCAACACCCCTGTTGTTACTGGCTGGTATGTAAACATAAAGTCATTGGAAAACCCGCCAACAATTTAAAAATAACAAATTCACACTGTAATCTCTTTTTCACAGGGAGAAAAAAAAGCGATACTTTTATTCCGGGGCTGTCACAGTTCATGCTAGGACCGGATGAACGGCGCTGCAGAGGTTCAGCAGTCAACAGTCTTTATTAGTAACATAGCAGGTGAGGCAGGGGCTGATGGAGAGGCCAGGATCTGGAGCAGAGGTCGTGTGTTGGGGCTGGGTGCGTCGCCAGACATCACAGAAGAAGCGCGGGGCCGGCAGAGGCAGGGCTGCAGTAGCTGGGCATGCTACAGCTACACACACCACTCAGCAACAAGTTGGAGAAAACCCAGGGATTTTATACTGGAGCTGATGAGGTGAATTGCCAGCAGGTGTGTCAAGGACTCACCGCTGAACCCTGCCTCTACCTGAAGGGAAACACACACACACACACACACACACACACAAACTGGGATTTGATGCTCCAGGAACGTCGTGGTTTGTCGCCATGGGATGGTCACATGTTGAATTGTTTGCTAACTATATTACATTTTTTTTCTTATATAGACCCCGCGGGTACTTGATTTTTTTTTATCCATATTTATGTATTTTGGGCATTTTGAATTTGTGTATCCCAATTATTTGTGACAGTTTCCATCAAAAAAAAAATTAAGATGGCGAAAAAAACTATGCAAAACACACGAAACAAAAAAAACAGTAAATAGTTCTGTCTTTTTCCGTGTAATAGAGACAATTCTTTTTAATAGAGATTTTATTTATTGTTTTGTTTGTCTTTTACCAGGGGCCTTGGTATTTTGCTTTTGGTAAAAAAAAAGACTCAGAAATAAATATAGACCTTTGTTATAAAAAATGTATAAAGTTCTGTTTTTCTCTTTCCATTGAGTTTTTTTGTTTGTTTGTTCTTAACCTGAGGCTTTGGACTACAAAACTACAAATGCAAAGAAAGTAATCAATTTCACATAGTGGATTTTTGTTTATATATATATATATATATATATATATATATATATAATTTCATGTAATATTAATAGCAGCATACATATTAGCCTATGTTGTTGCAAAAGAAAATGATATCAACTGTTTGCTTGTAACCCACGTAATTTATGATTTTTCTTTTCTTTTTTTTTATTATTTTCTTGAGTATGAGTCAAAGCACCAGTAATAGGGGAGAAAAAATGGCTCATTCCCCGTAAGGATTTTCTTCAGTCTCTCTTTCTTTGTGTGTGTGTGTGTGTGTGTGTGTGTGTGTGTGCCGGCACGGACACATGTGCATGGATACGTGGAACGGACAGGGGCACGGTCATTATCCGTTGGGGAATTTAAGATGAGATAGCACTGGAGCGTGATGAGTAGGAGGTGTAGGACGCTGGCGTGTTGCTTCCATTCCTCTGGTCCTTCAGATGACATCGGCCCTCAAGGCAAAGGCTTAACACCGGATGTGTCTGAGTCACGGGGCGGAGGCCGCTGAGCGAGCTCCACTCTCCCCGCTCAGCGCGTGCACATGGACGAGCTTTATCACATAACAAAAGGCAAAGGAAACGTAGCAAATTCACATGCACAGGCTGAGGATCGTATAGGGACTGGCTGCGCGAATACAACCCCTGATTAAGACGTTGTTAATCTATTTTCTACGGTGGCCGACAGGGGTGAATGCCCTGCAAACTGCAAAACCCTGCAAACGCACACACATAAGACAAATGCAAATCACTTAAAGAAAAATGTTGCAACCACAGGCACAAAGCAAAAGCAAAGACCCCCCCCATTTTGCATTTTTTTTAAACACAATTATCCTCCATTGTTCGTAATATAAATGATATTTGGCTGGGAAACATCTGTTCATATTGGTTTATGAAAGCCAAGGTCCTTTAGACACTACAAATTATATATAAATTATCCATCAAATGCATCTGTACATAGCGTATAGCCACTAATATCAAACATACCCAATACCCGATGACAGAGAAATTCTTCACATTCAAACTTCACCTTTACTAAGTCAATCCAAAGAAAAAAAAAAAGCTCATTTTGTTTGTGATTGCATGGCAAGTTGTATTATTTATCAGATTAATCTTTAACAAACACTGATACATTTCGAGATATTGGCAAAATCAAACATACAAATTCCCAATTCTGTTCAGAGCACTTCACAGGAAAGAACGGGCACATGCTTTTTGGTTCGGCTTCTCTCTCGCTCTCTAAAAGTCACATTTCACAAACCCATTACGGATCAATGGAGCAAAAAGAGAGTCTTTGTGAGGGTTCTGTTGTTGTTGTTTGTATGTTTACAACCATGCTCCGATAAAGGCACCAATGGAAAATTGAGATTTCCAAAATGCACGTTGTATGAAACTCACCCCGTGATTGATTCCCCCCTCGCACAAGGGGAATGACAGGCTGAAGATTATCGGTTTGTTTTTTCCTCTCCTCCTTCCCCTCTCTCTCTCTGCAGGTAATTTTCATGTTGTAAATGGAGGTATCGATTCACAGCCTCTTCTGTTTGTCCCTGGCTCAGTTTATCATCTGAGGAGAAAACAGGAATGGAAACTTGCAGGAGTTTGACTTCATAGCATGGGGGGATGTGATCAATGGCTCCAACAAAACATGTTGTTTTCTAGAGGGGGGGTGTTTGTCACACATTCGGGATTTGATTTGAATTAAACGTCGCTCCATCGATCCAGTCTTTCTGAATATAGTTTACACATTAATCCAATCCAGTATTTATTTTCTTTTAGGTCTGTAAATGTGCCTGTTTTAACACTCTAGCTCTGAAAACACACAGCTTTTTCTTGCTGAATCATTCCCCCTGTTCACATTGACAATTTAAAAATGTCTTCATATTTCCATTTTATGTGAGTGATGTCCACAAAATTTACAAAAAACCCCTTTTTGTGCAAAAAGTGTTTTTCACACCACCAAAAGGAGCTTTAACTGTCCAAATGAGACATATCACACAAAGGCAAGGCATGCGTGTTTGTATCGCAAATCTCAACCAGAAGGTAATTCAAAGTGCTTTTCACAAAACATTAAAAGCATCAAGAAATAAAAAAAAAAAACACATTGTAGAAGGATATCAAAAAAAAAAAAATGAAAAGAAGAGGACATGCAAGTAGCAGAACAAAGTTACAGTGCAAACATCTGTCTGATTCAAGCAAAAACAGGAAAAAATAGGCTTCAGCCTTGATAAAAATACCAGTGAGAGTCTGTCATATATGTGGAGAGTAACAAGCGTTTAGGTTTGACCCCGGGGACAGAAAGCAGACCAGACCCGTCCCAGAAGACCTGAGACGTCCGGATGCGTCATAACGCAGCTGCGGGTCGGGAATGTATCTGCGCCTTAAAACATGCAGGGCTTTATAAGGTATGTAAACGTGAATTATTTAACAGACAGGAAGCCAGTGTAAAGACCTGGAGTGATACGGTCTGAGTGAGGACTATATATATATTTTAGATATATAGATATAAGTCCTGCAATTCTAGATACATCCTTATATGTTCTATATTCAGGTGATAGTCTGCTGGCTTTGTGAGTCCATGACTACTCCAGGTTCTGTGGGTTTTAATATTACTGATTCGAGTTGAGCGGCGACTCTTAATTGTTCTTCGTTGGCTCCAAAAAGAAAAAAAAAATGACTTCAGTTTTATCTTTGTTTAATTGGAGAAAATTCTGGCACATCCAATTGCTAATTTGTCCAATGCACTTACTCAGCGTTTGTATTGTATTATAGTCCCCTGGTGATAAAGCTGGTGTCAATTTATGTGCCGTCTGCATAATGAAGACAATATCTTTCAACGTTACAGTCTTTTTAGTGCCCTCCTCCTTGTTACTAAACCTCCATCGCAACTCAACAAGGAAGTATTGATGTGACTCAACCTGAAGCTTCATATAAGTTCAGATAATGTTTCAGAAGCTAAACTGGCTAATGTCTTAGTGTGTGGTTTTTCGAGACATAACAATACATTTGAATCTTTGAATTGCATTGAAAGCGCTGGGAAGCTGTAAATGAAAGTGTTGCTGCAGGGTAGCACTGTCATATTCAACCCTATGGGATTTTAACTTTTAATGATAATAATGATGTTTTGAATATCTAACATGGGCGTCCCCCCGGCCTCAGGCCTTTAATGTGCTGGGATTGGCTCCAGCAGACCCTCGCGACCCTAATGAGGAATAAGCGGGTGTAGAGAATGACTGACTGACTCTCTCTATGATGACACCAAGCTGTAGTAGGGATTCATTTTAAAAATTCACACCTGAGAGTGCAGCTACAACACACCGTGAATGTGAATCGGTCATGTCCAAGCCTGGATTAAAGTGAAGTGGGCAGCTGCTGGGCCACAGAGCCAGGGCGCCTGCCTGCCCAGTGATCCAAAAGTCCCTGATTCTGGCTTAGGTATATGATTAATATCTGCCTTTATACACATCATCCCAGAAAATGTCTGTTTTGGTAAAGTACCACATGCCAAAAGATCATGTACCTTTTACAGAAGATGGTTTCCCCTTTTCCCAGAATGCTTTCTCATTCCCTTGCATCCTGTCACTTTCATTTTTTTTTTCCCCCTGTCTTACCTGTCCTCAACCTGTTCTGTTGATCGCCCTCCCTCTTATTTGTTTCTCATATCCGGTACTTTCTGTCTCATCTGTTGCATGTCCTCCAAATACCTGCCACTGAACTCCACAACCTGAAGTCTGACTGACGCTGGAATGCTTGTTTGGAATGATTTATTGCTAAACAAACACATCAACCATATTTAGTTTGGCTCCAGTTATTAGGCAGTTGGATGGCAGCCAGTGAATCAGTAAAATACTGATCTTGTCATTCAGGACTCTTTGTTTATCCTATTGCACGCTGCATGAATACATTTGCAGAATTCCCCTTCGAAATCAAACGTTTAAAAAATATCTGAAATGGGCCCCATCATATAAAAAAACAGTTAGTTTTGCTTAACCCATCTGAGATTTCAGTTTGTCCATTTTACTGTAAAAAATGTGGTATTGTTTTACATTCATTTAAACTGCCATAGCAGCCCAGAAAACAAACAAAGAAAAGTTCTACACACTGCAAGCAGCATGTGGGAGGAGCAGTAGGTGGAAAAAGATTAATGTCATTGTTATTTAGTAAACGTACACCCATGTATTTGAATTAGCTGGTCACATACTCACTGATTCTTCTGGGTAAAGCTGAGGTTTTGTAAGCCTGCAGGCCAAGGTTTAACATGCATAACGTACTGTACAGTAATAATGGCGAGAGCTCAGTGAGTTTCTTATGGCAACCGTGTTTGTGCCCTTGAATTAAAAAGGGAATAAAAAGACTGATCTTGAGCTGCCTATTTCAAAATACATATGGTTAAAAAAAAAAAAAAGAGTGTTACAAATGAACAATACCGGCGCTGGTATGCGTGTGTGTGTGTGTGTGTGTGTGTGTGTGATCCAACAACAGACTGTAATGTCATGCTTCAGTAAAGCTGCTGTGGTCAGAACAGTCAGCAGAGGACAGAGAGAGAAAAACAGCACCAGTGACATTATTCATTGAATTAGTGTTGTCTGCAAGATTTTGCAAAATGCTCACCTTCAAAACGTACCAAGCTACGTCTCAAAAGGCCCCTGGCAGTTTATAATTGCATTATTTATCTCAGATAAAATACAATTGATGCGCCTCAGACACTGGGTTCCTGCTCGAAAACCAAACAATTGCACCATTCTCTAGTATATCGATCCTGCCACTGTGTAAAATGGGCATTGATATCCATTTCATTTCCCAACCAGTTGCTGTTCAAGATATGAAATGCCATATATCTTTGAAGTCATCGTGTCATATGTAAGCTTTGGTGTTTGGATCTATTCAAAGCATCTCACATTCTAACTCACTTTTGCTCTATTGGATTTAATTGTGATTTAATTTTGGACACTGTTGGGACTGCAGAGCAAATACAAAATCCAGCGGTGCAACAGCTCTTTCAAGAAATGAGTTTTGGCTCTGGTACCATTTTTTTTTTTACTTTTATTGTATATTTCACTAATGCACAGTGGAGTGTAATAGGCTTTTCACCCAGGCCACGGCATAATCTTTATTACTGCAGCTACAGTGTGATGCAGCCTGGAAAATATCAGCTTTCTAACAGCAAAGGAAAAGGTGAAATCATTTGCTTCGTACTGCGTCCCTGGTGACACTTTACATTTTTCATCCATTTAACATGAATATTGACGTGATATATTATAATATTTGGACAGAAAGGCAACCCTGTCGATGCGAGGGAGAGGATATCAATTTATTTTTTTTGTTTTTTTTATGTTAAATGCATAAAAACGTGTTGCCACTTCATGAATCAAGATCCTTCCCTGCTAGGAAACATGCTCTCAGTAGAAGAGGAAGAACAGAAATCGTTCAAATATGAACACATTGTTCATGTTTTTGGTCTGATTTTGTATTTTTAAGTTACTCAGAAATGGACAACAAAACGATGGCATACATAGTATCTTAATAACATGCACAGACATAAATTAAATGCAATGAACATACTGGTGCTGTATGCTCATAGTAAAATCAGTCACATTTGCAACTGAACACATGGTCCATCACAGCTGCATTTAACTGATAAGGCACTAAAGGAACAAACCTGATGGCAGCACACAGACCAAAGACCAGTAAAATAGATTGACTGTATAAATCCCATGTGGAGCTTACAATATCTTAATAGACCAGCAAGGGGGCAGTGATTTACAACGTGACCATCTATGGTGTTAGGATGGTGCTGTGTTCGTATGGGCACGTGTGTGTGTGTGTGTGTGTTTATTTGGCAAGCTCAGGGATTTCCTGTGCAGGAATTAAGGAAGGACTTCAGTTCGGGGAATACAGCTACTGCAAGGCACATCTGCTCCGAGTCACCAGAAGCGCCCAGTGAGGAAGCAAATGAAGTCTGCACCGCTGCCTCCCACCCACTCACGCAAATCCCAGTGACAGCGACATGACAGTTGGCGGATCGACTATTGGCCCGATTTGATGTGTGAGGGCTCCTGACACACGAAGTTTGGAGGGTTTCCCGTTTTGCCGAACGTTGCGATGGCGGCGTTAAATGCGCGATAAGTAATTCCTTTCGCTATGGGGCCCTCTCAAAGCAGCAACAAAAGATGGAGTCGATGATCCCCATGTCGTAATTTCTTAAAGAATGTAAAGCAACGGCTTCACCTTGTTTCACGATTTGATTCATAGCCACAGCAGCTTCTAAGCTCAGGGGACGGTTATGTCAGCCTGTTGGTTCACTGAAATATCTAAAAAACTATTGGATGGATTGACCTGAAACTTTAAACACACAAGCATACTTCCCAATGGATGAATCCTACTAACCTTGTGGATCTCCTGACCTTTTCCCTCCTGGCGTTATGACACTGATATTTGTGGTCATGAATGTGATCAAAAATGAAGAGTGTAGATCAGGGGTGGGCAATTCCGGTCCTGGAGGGCCGGTGTGGCTGCAGGTTTTTGTTCCAACCAGTAATTAGTAGAATCTGGTGTGTTTACTGCTCGGCTGGAACAAAAACCTGCAGCCACACTGGCCCTCCAGGACCGGAATTGCCCACCCTAGTGTAGATGGATTGCTGTGCCGTGTCTCCACTCAGAATCAACTGAAATGACTTTAGCGATCCTTTAGTTACTCACCTAACCCACCTTTTGTATTTTTCCCACTACTTTGGTTCATGATTTTACACCAGTGTGTGAGTGCAAAACTGTAGACAAATCTAGGGGCAACAAGCCCTCCACAGCAATATCTAAAAGAGGGCTACAGCTTGCAGGACGGTTGACATTGTGGAGGACAAAGAATCGCATGAAATCACTTAGAATGCACTCGAATTGGCAGCAAGATCCCCCACTGTATCAAAGATAAACAACCTGTAGGATAAAAAAAAATCATATTCTTTGCTTTTTTTGGGCTTTTTTTTGTTTATCCTTCTCACTGTGAGGTTGAACACAATTTTGTGATTTGCCTTCAAAAGGAAAAGGATACAGTGAGTGATCTTTAATCATCACTTAAGTAATGGAATGTAGCGGACCAATGTGCCCATCTGTCGCCTGTTTTCCTTCAGTTTGATGATTTGAGTTTGTATTTAAGAAGCTAAATGTTGTAGCCATGAGGATTTCTGGCAAAGAAAACAGTGGTCCACATACTATAATATGCTCCAATGAGTATTTAATGGTTCACCACCATGAGATGTTTAAGACTCAAACCCTTCATCACACATATAGAAATACACCTACATAGACACAATTTCTATATAGACCACACTCTCTCTATCTCACAATGTCTGGGAGTAGCAGAGTGGTCTCAGAGGGATTTGGCAGGAAAGCATGCCTTTATTTCCCCTTGGATATCATTATTCCAGACCTGATTTGAGTGCTACCAATCACATGCATTTTCTACCTACTAATACAATACCAGGGTAACATTAGGTACCATTAGCTTTGGCGCGTTGGGTCCTCTCACGCTCCCACGCCCCCCCCACCTCCCCCCAGCTACCCGCAACATGTGGGCAAATTCAGCAGTTGTTGAGTGTAGCTTTACAGAACACTAAGAATTAGGACAACGCATTCAAATTTTGTAAAGGATGCGCTGCAGGAAGGTAAGCTCAGATGCCCACAGGCTCGATCCCGTTACAGGTAACATTAGGTAACTTTAGCTCTTTAATAGGGAAACCTTTTGAAGTACTTGTTATTTATTGCCTTTGGCTTTATGCAAAATATGAAAATATGGTGTAACTATATTCACTCTCTGGTTTTGGTATCGTCTTGGTCGTAGTTGATCTGATAATAGTTACCAGTGTGTGGACTTCTAGCCACTTCTCTTTTGAATGCTCACGCTTTTGTTTCTTTCTGACCATCTTCACAATGGCTTTGTGTTATCAATTGATTCCCAAAGGTAAATACATACGTTGACATCCAACAAGCGCGCCATGGCCCCTCCCACGTTGATAAGAGTATTAACACTTCATGGTGAATGAAATTGATTTTGAGCAGATGCGATTAATCCGCGATTAACTATGGACAGGCATGCTGTTAATCGAGATGAATCGATTGGAAGCTCTAATGAGGATTTAAATATGCTGAGGTCAGCATTTAGTTCCCAGCACTGCCGTGAACAGAAGCTTGTAGCATGGCTAAGTCACTGGTGGATTGAAAAAAAAAGTTCCAGCAACTCTACTGAAATATATTAGGACAATGTAAAAAAGCGTGGGTGTCGCTCGATACTTAGTTTGTGATCAAGAAGTTAATTATATTTAGCCCGACCATACTCCTGATTTGTATGTATCCTGAAAAGCCCGGTGAAGATAAGGAAAATTACAAAACAATTTGCAAGCTTAGCAGGAGCTGACCTGCGGGAGGAAGATAAAAATACTGCTTCATATCACCCATGTGGCTGTTACCCAAGAGAATATTTCCTGATTTTCAGAGACCTTTGATCTGGGATTAGACAGGGACTGCTGAGGAGAGAACGAAGTGTTTGGTCTGGGAGAGCTGGTGGTGCAGCCCGAGGAGCTGCAGACCTCTGAAGTCAACGCCGCTGCAGAATTTACCCAAAAGACAGAAAAAAGGTCAACGTTAAGCGAGGGAAAGGAATGTTACAATATCCAAATAACAAGAATATGGTCATATTTGGCTCAAGCAAAACCTGCCGTTTCCGTATATGTGTGTAAGGATGAACGATCAACAATAAAAATGAAAAAAAGGGCAGAACAAAGTAATAGGAATTTAATGAGACAATAAAAGAAAAATAAAACTAATAATGTATTGCACATAAGGGCTTTCATACCATCTCAAAATACTCCCACTACATCTGCTACAAGAGTCCTCCATACAAAGTATGAGCAGCAAATAAGACCAAATAAGATTATAGAAAATCTAGACTGCATGTAAAAACAAACAAATGAATAAAAGAAGGCACGCACATATTAAAATCAAGAAAAAATAGCTGTAAGATATGTGTATTTATCACAAGATGCAGAAATATTGTTCCACATCCAGCAAACAACATACTCATTTTCTTTTTTTTTCCCGTGTTTATTAATTTAATGAATATAAAAAAAAAACTTTCAGAGTTTACAAATCAAATACTTAAATCACAAAAGGATTTAAATTGAATTAAATGAAGGCTTGTTAAAAAGTTGTGCGATTCACGTCCGTCAAAGGGAGATTCCAGGGAGCCGGTGGTAGAAACGAACCTCGTATCCACTCACACACACACACACACACACACACACACACACACACACACACACACACACGCGGCCTCGGGCCTGACAACATACTGTACGTTAAGGAGATGTCACCTCCTCTCAAACCATAAGCGTTATACGGGGAAAAAAAAATTGCACAGTATGTGTGTCACACAGCTCGCCTCAGGTCTTTACTGAGTCTAAAGACCCGGCGTGATGCCTGCTGGGATCACCTTACATCACCGCTCTCACTAACCTCTGGGAGCAGATTCTGCAGGAAAAGTCCTTTGAAATATAGAGAAAGACGTTTGTTCTATATGTTTTTTTTTTCTTTTTTTTGTTGTCTTCTATCTTCAATTAGCCTAAAACGAACTTACAGATGATTCGGTCTTACCTAAATTCCTCTTCCTCTCCTCTCTTTCCCCATCAAAAGGCTTTGAATCAATTTCATGCCCTACAAATGCTGTTTACCCTCTTGGGTGGGAAACATCTGCTGCCAGTTCCCACTCACTCTTCTTTCCCTGCTTTCACTCTGGTTTAAAAAAAAAAGAAGCCTGCATTCACTGATGAAAAGACAAACTTCCAGCGCGCTGATCCGCCGTCCGACGTTCCCGGATGTTGATATGTCCTTGGGCAAGATACTTAACCGCAAATTGATCGCAGTGGCTGTTCCATCGATGTGTGACGTGCATGGGAAAGATTAGCTCCTCGCGACGCACCGTTCCGGCTCCGTGTGTGGCAACCACCCCCGTCCATCGTTGCATGAATGCGCGTGAACGGGTGAGTGGGGCACTACGAGAGGTCAATAGACTACAAATGGACTCCATTTATCTCCAATTTACTACAATCATCCCACAGTACTGTTTTGCTAAAATCTGTTATTTGTGCACAGTAAATCCCAAGAGGGTCTATTATGCAATTTTAGGATTTCTTGTTTTGGTAAAAAAACATGACTCATCTCTAAAGTCCAAAGAGCCTGACAGTCAATACAAATGTACAAGTCTTATGGAGCAATCAATAAATTTAAATAAATAATATGAATTTATCTCTGTGTCTCGCTCTCACAGGTCTTGGTAAATGCTCTGCTCTGTAGACTGTCGGATTTGGAGTGATTTTAAAAAGCCTATAATTACTGATACACCCCGGGGTTTCAATGCGGCGCCGCCACACAACAACTGCAAAAAGCAACAGCTTCTACCAGGATGCAATCTGAGGAGGAGATGTACACATCTATGGGGCACGGTTTTAATATCCGCTAATCTATACTGAAAGAAGGAGACGCGTTGTTTCATGTCAAAGCTCAAGGATTTATCGGCGTATTTTGTATGGCACAAAAGACGTGTAACAGGAAATCCTGTAATCCATAATTCTTTAGAATGTTGTCATTCAGAGACGTATTATTAAGCAAGTTGCTTTAGAGCCTCAAGAGGCATTGTGGCTTTATTGTAAGTCGTATATATATATATATATATATATATATATATATATATATATATATATTATTCTAAATGAAGACTAAAAAAGTCTTGGTTTGTGCCTTTTTAAATGCAGTTTTGTTTTGGGCACTTGACCTTAGGCCAAATGAGGGTGTGTTGGACTGTTACAGAGTCTCAGTAGACATCAGTAGACAGACAACGAAAGACATGCAAATACAGTTATTGTAAGAAAAATGTGGCAATTTATGTTGAAAGTTCCAATGTCAATCTACATATTATTTTTATTGATAGGTCAGATATTTGGATTTTGAAAAAACAAAAAAAAAAGCTACAATTTATGTTAAAAATTCAGATGTCAATCTATATATTTTTTTTTAATTGTGTTGATAGGCCAAATAAAACCGGACTTGTTATAAATGTCTACTTTTTCACTTGTCCCTGTATAGTGTAACGATCTGAGCATGTTACTGTTGTACTACTGTGTTTCTAAAGAAATGAGTTTAGGCCTGGATTCTGTTCTGATAGGTGATAGTGCTGGGATTTTTTGAGGGTCTATGACAAACTGACAGAGAGATACATAAAGCACAGACACACACATGCACCTTGCTGTATATATATATATATATATATATATATATATATATATATATATATATATATATATATATATATATATATATATATATATATATATATATATATATACATATACAGGTACTACTCGGAAAATTAGAATATTGTGTAAAAGTTGTTTTATTCATGCAATTCAACATAAAAGGTGAAACCAATACATTTTATAGACTCATTACAAGCAAAGTGAGATATTTCAAGCTTTTATTTGTTTTGATTTTGCTCATTAGGACTTGCAGCTTCAGAAAACCTCAAATTCAAAAACTCAGAAAATTAGAATACTGTTAAAAGCTTTAGTATTGAAGGCTCAAAGTGTCACACACTAATCAGGTAAGTAATCCAAAACACCTGCAAAAGGGTCCCGAGCCTTTAAAAAGCCTGTGTCTTTGGTTTAGAAGAATTCACAATCATGGGGAAGACTGCAGATCTGACAGTTGTGCAGAAAACCATCATTGACTCCCTGCACAAGGTGGGTAAGACACAAAAAGTGATGGCAAAAGAAGCTGTATGTTCTCAGAGTGCTGTGTCAAAGCACATTAATGGACAGTTAAGTGGAAGGCAGAAGTGTGGAAGAAAACGGTGTACAAGCCGGAGGGATGACCGCAGCCTGGAGAAGATGGTCAGGAAAGGGCCATTCAAAAGTGTGGGGGAACTTCATAAGGAGTGGACTCAAGCTGGAGTTGCTGCTTCAAGAGAAACGACACGCAGGAGGATGCTGGACATGGGCTTCAAATGTCGTATTCCTGTTGTCAAGCCGCTCCTCACGAGCAAGCAACGCCAGAGGCGCCTTAGCTGGGCTAGAGAAAAGAAAGACTGGACTGTTGCCCAGTGGTCCAAAGTCCTCTTTTCTGATGAGAGCAAGTTTTGCATCTCATTTGGCAACAAAGGTCCCAGAGTCTGGAGAAAGACCGGAGAGGCGCAAAATGGAAGATGCATGAAGTCCAGTGTTAAGTTTCCCCAGGCTGTGATGACTTGGGGATCCATGTCAGCTGCTGGTGTTGGTCCTCTGTGCTTTATCAAGTCCAGCATAAACGCAGCTGTCTACCAGGACATTTTAGAGCACTTCATGCTTGCTTCAGCGGACCAGCTTTATGGGGATGCAGATTTCATCTTCCAGCAGGACTTGGCACCTGCCCACACTGCCAAAAGTACAAAATCCTGGTTCAACAACCATGGGATTACTGTGCTTGATTGGCCCGCAAACTCACCTGACCTGAACCCCATAGAAAATCTGTGGGGCATTGCCAAGAGAAAGCTGAACGGGAAGAGACCAAACAATAAAGAAGAGCTCAAGGCCGCGATTGAAGCATGTTGGTCTTCCATAACACCGGAGATGTGCCACAACCTGGTAGCATCCATGCCGCGCAGGATTAAGGCAGTCATTCGTTCAAAAGGGGCCCCAACCAAGTACTAAGTACAGATGCAACATTTTATTTTCAGAGGCCTGACATTTTTGTATTTAAAATCCCTTTTTTAAATTGATTTCAAGCAATATTCTAATTTTCTGAGTTTTTGAATTTCAGGTTTCTGAAGCTGTAAGTTCTAATGAGCAAAATCAAAACAAATAAAAGCTTGAAATATCTGACTTTGCATTTAATAATACTATAAAATGTATTAGTTTCACCTTTTATGTTAAATTGCCCGAATAAAACAACTTTTACACGATATTCTAATTTTCCGAGTAGTACCTGTATATATATGACCTGGAAATGAGAATCTTTTCTCGCTGAAAACCTGACCTTTTCTGCTCCCAGACAGTCTGTCCTCCCCGTTTTCTATCACGCCAGCTGGAGATTACCAGTGCTTCAAACCTTCAAGACAAATATTTTTCACAGTTATCAAAGCCACTCGATACAGACAGGCAGCTGGGTTTGTATGATAGTTGTTTTTTTTTTTTTTACCTTTTCTTCTAAAAGCTTTAGACACGTTTTAAAGTTATGAGTGAGTTGTAAGATCGTGTTGATGGAAATAAAATATTTCTAGGGAAAACTGACATTTCTATAACTCATGCATGTAAATTGGGCCTATAAACATTATATAAGCATACAATAAACCTTTGGATAAATGAGGAAATTATCTCAAACTCTCCAAAACCTGCACAAACCGGTTGCAAAAGACAAAATCAGAGAACGTCTCTGCACGTAGTGTCACTTGTTTCTCAGGGTCTCATTAAAGTCTGAATCCCATCGTCAAAAAAAAAAAAAAACACACACTTTTTGCTGTTGTGTAGTGTTCCGGAGGATTAAGCCAATTGTTCAATATGATGCTAAAAAAAAAAAAAAGGACTAAGACACCGCCAACCCTTGTAAACCCCTGCTGAACACATACATTTTAATCTTGAAAGATGTATTCGATTTAAGGCAGAAAAAAAAAGAAAAACGACAATAAAGGCCAAACGGTAATCCCGGTGATCATGCTGTGCAATACGGGCGATAACGCTTTTATCTGGTGGATTAAGGTCAGACTATAGGCGTCGACATGTGCCAAACATGCTAAAGCGGCTGTTCCAATAGCGACGCGCTTATCCGACGGAGACAATGTTGCTGGAAAATCGCAAGTCGCGGACATAATAACCTCCAACACCTCGACAAGTCTATTATCCTTTCATGCTGTCTGACAAGGGAAAATTCTACTCTGGACTTTTTTTTTTTTTTAAAGCTCACCATACGCCTGAATGTACAGACATTTGTGTCCATTTCAGGGAAGTATTTTACCGCTTCGCTGTTATTGATATAAAATGCTTCATTACAGTGGTATGTGTCGTCGGCGCTGTGTCGGTACATCTGGGGTGGGCTGTTTCTGTTAACCCTTACCTGTGCCTTACATGGGTCGCAGCTCTGGGGAGGTGCTTATTCTCTCGCCTGGTT
The DNA here is from genome assembly GCA_036785175.1 of Eupleurogrammus muticus. Lineage (NCBI taxonomy): Eukaryota > Metazoa > Chordata > Actinopteri > Scombriformes > Trichiuridae > Eupleurogrammus > Eupleurogrammus muticus. Next base: position 16,174,608 of record JAYKQN010000013.1, on the reverse strand, counting down.
AATGGTCCTTACTGGCAGCACTTAATGAAAATTAATGACCAGCTCCCGGATGCCTCGCACACAAACAGACCCGTGACTGTATTTGTGCTTTAAGATTCCATATTCGGAACCCGACCCCTATTTGGAGAGTGATGCACACGCAGACGGATAGATGGGAAAAAATGTTATCAGCCCATGCCATCGCGTCTCTACACAGAATAAACCCAGAAATAAATCAAACCGCTTTGCGGTAATGCCCCCAAATGTACTTGATGAAATGAACTCCAGGATGTATTCCTGTCTAATAATAACACATTTCACATCCCGGGCCAAGCCTCTGATGAACTACCTTGGCAGCGCTCTTGCTCTATCGTGCAGGCATCGGTCGGGCCCAGCCGGCTGCAAAAAAAAAAAAGCCCACAAGGAGAGATCAGCCTTCGCCTTAAGCCCACGGATCCCATTAATGAGTATTAATGGGCGGCTGAGGCGTCCTGTGATCCCCACAACACGGCCTCTCCACCTCAGTCTAACTCAGCCTCAGCCATCAGGTGGAGTTGAAGCTGGAACGATTTAACCCCACCGCATTTATTTGATAGTTAGATGTTAATATTTTACATTAAATTTGTGCTTCAATATTCTTATATCCATATCTATTAAAGTGATCCTCTTTTCTTTCCTTTTTTGTGTGAAAGGTGCCAACTATTATGACGCAGTATCTAAAAATTGGCTCCACATTGATAAACTAAAATATTAAAAAGCTCCCACATGTATTTAGTAATTAAAGTGGTGTAATGTAATGTACTCTTGTGATATAACACAGTGTGTACAATGAGTACTTTTTATTTTGGTTACATTGGATTTTGCCAATACTACTCTTCTACTTTTGCAGTAATATTTTTAATTCTTTTTTTTTTTTTAATTTTGGCAACAGTCTTTTTGCTTTTACTCAATCAAAAGGATCGGCATACTCTGTCCACCACTGTCAATGTCCGAGTCCCATAAATCAGAGCCGGGAAATCCCATTCCTGATTGCCACTTTGTTCACACTGTTGTTTTCACTTTAACACACAACTCATTAGGTGTTGGCGACTTGGGAAATGATTAATCTCACTGAACGTGTTTCAGAAGGTTAAACTAAATACTCAGCAGCTTACTTCAGCACTATCTTTACAGGTCAAAACTAATTAGTGCCTGATGCCCAGATTCACATGTATTACAACTCAAATCCCTCTGACATCTGTTATATATATATATATATATATGTATGTATTATTTATATATGTTTTATGCTGTCGTCATATGCTGAATGTTGTTTTCCTGTTTTGCAGAGTCAGAAGAGCTTTGGTGAATTTGCAGATTTTGTGTATATTTAGTAAAGGAGCAGAGGGGGGAAGGGGAAAAAAGTGCTTCTCTCAATAAGACATATATTCCTACACACAGCGTGTGCATGCATAATACACAACGCTTACAGTGCACGTTGAAATGTATAAATGCATCTGTCTGTTGCGTTGGACTGTGTTCACGCATATGTCCTCCTGTCGAATTACAGTGTCTTTTCGCCGTTAACAGGTCTTTTTTCCCTGCATCTGGTTCGCCCCCTGTGCTATTCCGTGGAGGCCCGGCCGAGATATTAGCAGTCAATACTTGCACGCGGCATCTGAAACCATTGCAATTTATAGGCCATGTTTCTGCTGATACAGCCCGGCTGTCAAAATCATCAGTGTGTGCACACAAACACCAGTCCTTCCAGAGGCACAGAAATGCATACAGAGCAGACACGCCACACACACCCTGAGACTGAGGGCGGGGGGAGGGGGGTGGCGGGAGCGAATTGAATCTCTCTCTGTCTATTTCCCGTTGCCTCTCTTTCTCTTTTTCTCCGGCTGTTTATCTTCCCCCTGCCTCCTTCCACCCCTCAATAGTTCATGCCATTCAGAGATTATCTTGTTTCCCTCTTCTTCCACAGTGGCGAACCCCATCAAGCTGCGATTTGTGTGGGAAGCTGTCATTCAAAACCTCTCATCTGTGTTTTTGCAAATAATCTATATCATAAAAGAAGGTTGAGAAAAGAAATAGCTGAGATTATTCTATGCATGCTGTGTGGCCATGGTGACAGAATATATGGAGTAGATGCTATAGGACATTTATCTTGTGAGAACATTTAAATGATAGAATACATTATTCAAGCAGCGGCAGTGTGTGAGACAGCTCGTGCACAAGTTTCCTGTAGGTCTGAAGCGAAGCCGCCGGCACTTTCAGTTTCTTTTTATATCGGCTAACCCCGTCTTCCCCCGTCTTTTTCCGCCGCGATCCGTGTACAGGTGGAGTTTCCCCGTTGCATATTGAGAAATCATGTTTTCAATTTGCCACGCGCGGCCTGCCGACGCCGTACAGAGACAGATGAAAGAGGTATGAGATTTTGAAGCTATCAAGGACTGATAAGTCAAACCGATAAACCCCACAGTGGATCCTCTGGTGGGCCAATCTAACATACCTGTTTGTATCAAGCTACACTGTCAATAGCAGGCAGTGATTTGATCTCTGCCTCCAGGTCCTGTGATAATTACACTGCTAGAGCATCAATGAGGATTTATTGGTCTTCGCTCCACAGTGCACAAAAGAGCCTGCCTTTAATCTTGGTGGGGTGAGAGCCTTCGACTTGTTAGCAACGTGCGAAAAGCCCCATCGTTCATTTATCCTTGACTAATCATTAGTGGAAATTAGCACGAGCGGAGGATGGAGCAGGAGCGCGGCGAAAAATGTGAACCGTGCATAACAAATCGGCCGCGTATAAGCGCGGAAGGACAAGGACGAGGCCGTCGTATGTGAAGGGAAACATTTCACTGATGCTGAGAGGACAAACTCATTAGCTGCAATTTGGAAAATGTTTTTTATTGTGTGTGTGTGTGTGTGTGTGTGTGTGTTGCATGAAGGCGATGCATCTTACTGACACGTATGTGTGTACCGCCACAATTAGGAATGGAAATCTTTATATCGAGAGCTTTTCTAAGAAAACCGTTTACCGCCAAATTGATTTCACTTTTCCGTTGATTGGGGTGAGGCTGCGTCGACCCAAACTGTCTACGCGGGTTGACTTTCATCTGTCCGTCTTGTGTCAGTCCAACGCTACAAAATATGGTTTGGTTTTAATCTTTGAACCGTCAACTTTAATCTTTGAACTGTATCCAGAGACCAAGGTGTTAAATTTCAAGTGTATATACGTTTTTTTCTTTTTTTCTTATTTTACTTACACACCTACAAGTACATGATTGTGTATTGATCTGTGGATGCTGTCAAAGTGGATTGATTTATTGAGAGGTCTGGATGGTCCCCGATTCATTCCAGGGAAAGTTGTTCATCATGTGAATGAGCCAACAATGTCTTTCAGGCACCTGCATTTGGGTCCATAAAGCATTCTCCGCTGACTACCTGCGCGCATGACGGGCATGACAATAATTTAACGAGGCCACTGTCTGAGAAGTGTGTTTATTGAAGGGAACTGTGTGACTTCACATCCGTGCCGAAATCACAGCACAGGTTAGTGGTCCATGGTGACAAAATGACAAATATCCCATTATTTCAAGTGTGCCAATATGTCATGTGGTTTATTTTTTGTCGATTTTGTGTTGCTGATATACTTAAATACTCCTCCTCGTACAATTCTGTTTTGTCCTCCCTGCAGTTGAAGGTTTCACTGTGCACAATCAAGTATTTCATATTAAAAGACTCTGCTTTCTTTGAGCTGATTAATGATTTTGACTTTAAGGGGTGGGTCCATGAGCATAATTTGCATAATTAGTGACCAGTCCTGGTCCAATATTCATTTCACACCAAGTTCAATGTGGAAAACCAACACTTGGAATGCAGCAGTTAATTCTGAAATGAAATAGATTTGCATATTGCATATGGATTTTATTGGTCATTTTAAGGATTTTGATAAATATTAACCATTTTTTTGCGGAAAAAAAAACATGACCAGACACTGCAACAGAGAGTATTTTTGATCTTTGAACATTGGGTTGTCTGCACAGTGTCTCGGTTACACAACACAAGTCAACATAAGGTTACATTTAACCCCTGAGGGTAAAAGTTGAGTTTAGGTATGAGCACATGTTCAATTAGCCTCCAGGGAATGAATGCATGCCAATGAATGCTTGCGCGTGTCCGCGTGTGCATGCGCCGCCTCGAGGTTGTGTAAACCCCGGCTTTCTAAAAGTAGGTCGCAGAAGCCAGAGCGTTGTGCCCTTGGCCTTAGCATATGAACTCAGAGGTCTGCGGAAGGTGACTCCCACAGTGTGTAATTAAACAGCAAACTGCCTCACTAAACATGGACGCCGCCCTACTGAGTGCCGCTTCGCTCTGGCATCTGTGCCCGACACCAGACTAGCATCCTTCTCCCATTTTTCATGGCGCTCCTCACGCTGTCAAATAAGTCAACAAGCAAACCGGAGGGGAAAAAAAGCCATCAGCCCGAGGTTATATAACACAGTAGTGTGGAAAGCACGCGCACACACACACACACACACACAGACAAAAAAAAAAGGTTTGTCTCACCTAAAGTCACACATCTGTGAGCACCTCGTTATTCTGTGTCCCTCTCAGAACACAGATATGCCAGGTATTAGACGGCGGCAAAAAACACACTTTTTGCAGATGAGGTTCATGTTCTTTAGGAAAAATGTCAGGAAATGTCAGACAACAGAATGTGAGAGAAGACGTCGTATTCATTCAGTTCACTCAGCTCTTTTACCGTAAAGTAGGTATCCAAGCTAAATGTCACCATGACAGTAATATCTAGGTAGGTAGGTACATAAGTTGGTTGGTAGCAGGGATGGAACTGCTTGCGTGTGTTCCATTGTGTATATAATCATGAGCTGCTCTTTTTTTCTCCATCTGCTTTTTCTCACAGGTGAAGCGTTTTCCCTCCAGAGCAGCAGGTGGCGGTGCTGTGCCTAAAGCCAACCACTTGTCGTAAACAAGACTTGTAGCAGGTAGTAGACGAGTAGACAGCAGATAGAACTGAGAACTTTGTTTTCCAAATGAAATAATTGAAACACATAATATCAAACAATGTCTCCTCTCTTGCAGCCAGAATCTCATCCACTTTTGATCAACACATACCAAACCGAACCGTGAAGTGTGATCATAGATAGATGTGTGCTGCATGAAACATTGGCGGGCCTTTTTATTCAGGCGCTTTCCTCCTTGAAGGGAAGACATTATCACCTATTAGCTAAGATATTCCGCGTCCACCGACAGTTAATTAACCTCCGCAGGACTCTACTCTGAAGCCGAGCCAGGGAATCGGCTTATGTCGCACGCCGCGAGCACGCACACTTGACACACCCCAACACGAGCCATCCAAGTCAAATACTCTCCCACCGAGGTAGGCCTACAAGTAATGAAACCTTATATTTGTGTGGGTTCTGAAAATGATTCTGTGCATTGGTGTTTAACCATGGTCACCCGCATGAAATAGCCTGAGACCATCTGCGATTTATGATTCGCTCCCAGCCTCTGGCAAGCTGGGCTGAATAATTTACATTGTGCTGAGGCCTACGTGCCCAGAATGGCTGATGCCAAAAATAGAGGAATGAAGGGGAGAGAGCAAGATGAGGGCGGAGGGGTGGTGGTGGGGTGTGGGGGGGGCAGAGTTGTTGGACGTGCTACCGCGACTGTTTGGGATGTGGCGCAAAAGTGGGTGCAAGGGTGGCATGCTGAGTAATTGGCCTAAAAGGCGGCGAGTCACATGGAGAGTGCCCGTTGTGTCACCATGACGCCGTGCACGCCGCTTGCTGTGCAGGAATCTCTCCTTCCACCCCCCCCCCCCCTTCCTGCTCAGCTCCTCAGGAATCCACACTCGGCCCGAGAGTCCGCGTTTCCCACGACAACTATGAAGGTTTTTCCCTTTTTTTTTTTTTTTCCCACTCCAACTGTCAAATCCCATTCACTCAGCCTCAGATGAAAGTCAGAAATGGGGAAACATCAAACAAATAAATGAGTCTACAGTACATAAGCCTTCGGAATAACAAGTGCAGATGAAAGAGAGGGACGGGAAAAAAAAAAAAAAAAAAAAACACGCACTGGAGACTTTTGAGGAAATCTGCGGAGGTGTGTAATTGTGTTTACAAAAAAGTTTGTTTTCTCCCCCTGTATGCCTCCTGGCTATAACCTTGGATGGCACTGACTCTCTCTCACAGGTGAATGCGCTTTAACAAAGGTGCAGCTCCACAGCTCGCACACAGACCTCCCAGAGGCCCTGAAAAACTGCAAGTTGGGGAGAAACCTGCAAAAAAAAAAAAAAAAAAAAAAAGAAAAACGCAATAATTACGCTGTTTTTCATGATTATAGCTTGCGCTAATTTAAGGTCACAAACAGCGGAGTCATTAACGCGGCATTGCTAAATGATATCGCCGCCGCAGACGCGCCACAAACGGCCCCCCTTTGTCACTGGACCACATAAAACGTGTCCTTGAGGATGCTTTGCCTGTGTCTTTGAGACACAAACAGTAAGCAGGCAAACAGCGATCGCGCGCGGCGATAATCTCCAACTTGTGCCAATCAGCCTGGCCTAATCACATTGGGGGATTTAATGAAAGTGCAGGACCACAGGCAGCACAAAGTTAAACTGGAGCAGATAAGGAACTCCTGTGGCCTGTAATTGGACCTCATTGATCTGCCGGGGGGGGTTTATAGATCTCTATCATTTCACATTATGTAAATTCCGCCGTCTCACAAGAGCATTATCTGACGTAACGGGTGTCTTTCCTTTTGACCCTGTGTGGTTTTTTAAAAAAAGAGGTTAACTGCATTGAGCAAATAATGAAATACATACATCTTTCCTGGCATTCTCTCCATCATGAGCTTTGAAGCAAGATGATCATGTCGTTAGAAACCTCTACTAAAAATAAGACAAATCTATTTCATCATTTTTTTTGCTTTCTAATCATTGCTTTCTTTTGTTAAATATCCCCCGAGCTAAACTGGGGACTATCTGCCTACCCATGTTCTACCCATGTGAGCTTATGTCCACAGAGACCCCATGGGCAGTTGACAGATGGCAAGGCACAGCCATACACAGATGCCCACCTCTTATCTCTCACATCTTTGCCAAAGCAAAACACATGAAGCAGGCATGGAATCAAGCAGTTGGGGGAGAAGGGAAAACCAAAAAGAAAGAAAAAAAATCCGGGGAGAAGCACAGAAAGAAGAAAAAGACAGTGTGTCGAATCAGCAAAATGTTGCACGTCAGTGTTGTCTTGGCTCGACAACACACGGCTAACGGTTATTTCTTCCGTTTAGGAATGTGTCATCCTGTTTATGCAGATGGATTTGCAACAAAAAATTATGAAACATTACAAAGCTCCTGTTCAGAACTCTATACATATACATATATACTTAAAAACAGATGTATGTTTGATTAAAGAAAAGAACGTCTTCATCTGTGCTGTAAAACTGTACCGTTTTCAGAGGTTTTGGGTGGAATAAAAGGGACACAGAGGCAGGAGTGGGCTTTGTAACTCGCAAAACAGCACTTATTCATTACCATCCGTGCATATGAATCTGCTCATACCTACACGAAGAGCAGCGCCACGTATCAATTATCATTATATGCAGTTGAATTACTGCCAATAATAATTGCGTTACGGCGAGTGGAGGAGAACAACGCAATGTGATAATTGCCGCTGATAGCTTGCCAGTGCTTGCAAGTATCGAGTCTGGATGAAAAAAAAAAAAAAAATCCACATATTGTTAATTCTATTTGATAATTAGAGGGTTTTAGTGTGTTTACAGGTTCCATTGAATCAAGCTGCACTTTAAAAAAAAAAATAAAAGAATAAAATATAGTATATACCATGTGTCAAGCAATGACGCATGGACATCACTGGAGGATGTCGGCATCTGTATAATATATTAAAACAGTGTGGGGGAAGAAGATATTACCTAACTGCCAATAGGACACAATGGGCTCCTTAAAAAAACGCATTAATATATATCTGGGTATCTTTGTACTCATTGAAATTCTGTGTATAAGATGAGGACTAAAGGGAACTGGCATCAGCCCTAAAGGAAGCAAAAAGAACATATTGCATTAGGAAATAGCCACAACTAACAGAGAAATTTTGCTTATTTATTATTTATTTTAGTATTTAATCCACAGTTTGAACTGAAAACTGGTTTATAAATCAAAGGAGACGGAAGACCGAGTTTTCGAACAGTTCCGCCATATTGGGTCCCCTTCCCCCCCACCCCTGAACCCTTCAGCGTTGACCCTGTCACAGACTTTTAGTGAAATCACCTGAGACATTCACTGTGAAGTGTTTGAGAGCTCCGGACCCGGTGAAGTGGGTCAGCACTTTGCGGAATCATTTTCTTTTGTACCTGGAACAGAGACAGAGTGGTGATTGCTCGCTGTTGTGATAAGTCAAAACAGAGTTAGAGAAAATCAATAGAATCGGTTTGCATGTTTTTTTTTTTTTTTTGTTTTTTGTTCTCAGTACGACTTTGGTTGCAGTATTAACATAGCGGCACTTCTCGTGTGAGTTACTTTTTTTTAGTAGGGGGGGGGGTAAAGCCTGTGGAGCTGTGGATATGGCACAGCTTTGAGCTCTGAGGCTGAGTGCATGCTGTTCAGGGTATACTTTTATTTCTGTATTGTATTAGAATTAACAATTCATTCCCTTTTAGCCTTGCATAACAATGCTCTTTGAGTGGGTCTGCACTTAAATGACCTTTTTATGTGAATAGCACTTGGATATAAACTGTATATTTACCTTGATGGATTAAAAAAAAAAAGCCCAAGATAGTCTCCAAATAGATTTTCATATTGTTTAAATGCAAATCAATGCATATCATAATGACAGACTGAATGATGTACTTTTATAAGGCAAAGTGATACGGGGTCACGCAGTGTGCCAGGAGGAGATGTCTGAGCTCAAACATGCATGAGTCATCAGCGCAGCGCTTTGATAGCATATTAGAATTCTACTCCTCCCCTCTGTGATCAATACAAATAGACTTGTTTTGGCCTGTTTGTTTGACACGCTCCAAGCACTAAATGTGCCTTGCATCGTGTACATCCAAGCAGCGGCACCTCAGCCCCGTGCTCCGCTGCAGCGCGTGGAACACAGCCCACCAGATTGGAACCCAGCTTGGGGTAAAGGTTAATGGAAGCGACCTGCAAAACAGAGATTTACAACTACCACATCTGCTGTGGGATCCTTGGTGTGTATTTTTTTTTTAAATAGACGGAGGAACAAAAGCAAAAACTTTATTTATTAATTTATTTGTTCTCGTCATGGCTCAGGGTTCGCTATGTAAGCCCTCCCCGGATATTGGCTCCATGATTGACATTCATAGGTGAACTCGAGAAACTGTGTGTCAGGCTGAAATATTGCCTTGAGGCAGGTTAAGATTATTCTGCCAGGCTTAAGATCAGAGGACATAGAAAAAAAAAACAAAAAAAAACGGAAAGAACACTAGAGAGAACAGGTCCCGGCCTAATGTGAAACACGGGAAGGACAGAACTGAGCTGTCGCTCAGCCCAGAGGTAGCCGGAAAGTCTCTTCTGTTGTCACAATCGCTTACGATGGAGACACGCACCGGGCACGGACCATTCATGCACCTGTAAGGGTCTCCGAAGCATCCACAGCCACTATTTGTTTTCTTTTAGCTTCAGTATCTTCTACCATACTCTCAACACCTCAGGAAAAAGATGTTTTAACATAACTTCAAAACGCTATTCACTGTTTTCTGGTTGCTTTGTCTGTGATAGGAGGCTAAAACAGATTCACCTATAAACTCATGAATTGCTTTCAGGCAGCAGCAATCACTGTATATTTTTCTTATTTATGAGATTATTTAACATGCAAGCCGCAGTTGTTATTCTCCCAAGGATAATTAAATGTATGGATACCTCATCTCCATATTAGAGTGATATGCTACATTCTGCAATTTGCGTTGTTTGTTGTTATAATGTTCAGATGTTGCATTCTTTTCTTTATTCAATTGAAGGGTGTAAGGACAGGGGGGTGCTGTATGTTGCTATACATGCTGTAAAAACGCCTTGAGGCGATTTGTGATTTGTGATTTTGGGCTATACAAATAAAACTGGTTTGAGTTACTGTACGCCTACACATGGCCGCTTCTGACGTCTTTACACTGGCTTCCTGACTATCAAAGAACCAACGTAAAACAACTGAAATACTGCTGTTGGTTTATGAAGCTCTGAATGTTAGATTATTATTATCATTTGGGCTGCAAAACTGAAAACTTAACAAGTGAACATACATAGTTTTTGGTATAATTAGTGTAGTAGAAGTATTTTTTTTCCACTGGCAGATAATCTTACTTGTTTTTTTTATTCTGAATAAAATCATAATAATGATCGTGCTACCCAATGTTGGACTAATTGTACCAAAAAGAAAGATATTTTCACTTGTTAAGATTTCCGTTTTTATGCAGTGTGTGATCCGCCGCTGCATTAATGAACCATCCAGACCTCTCAGGTTCTGTTTTTCTTTGTCCCCACAGTCTGAAACTAAACCCAGAAAAAAAGCAGCGTTCAGAGTTTTCAAGCTCCACATATCTGGAGCAAACTCCCGGGAAACTGCAGGTCTGCTGCAACCCTCCGTGGTTTCAAATAAAGGCTGCAGACCTTTCTGTTTGTCGCTGCCTTTTAACAAATCACACAATTATTCAGTTGCGACACAGCACGGGAACATTTATTCTCCTTTTTCTCTTGTACTATTCTGTTTTTTGCCTATTGTTTCTCTCTTTCAATTCATGAATAGCATTGAATTGAATATTAATTGAATTGTAATTTTATAATGTGCTTCTTTTTGCACTTTTTCTTAATGCTTTTAATTGTTTTTTAATGCAAGCCAAATGACCTTAAAGGGGCTCCTAGAACAGTCTGATGATCTATAAAAGCATATACCAGGTGTCTTTGTCAGTGTGTTTCAACTTGATCTATTAACTCAAAAAGCAGCACGAGCCCTATATTGAAATCACAGAAGCTCTCAACATTTTGTTACCAGAAAAAAAAAAAAGCTCAACATGTGAATGTTGCCGGGCAACAAAGCATCTCCAACCAGGAAAGGGTGTTTTTTTGGTAAATATTACCTTTAAAACAACATTTTGATACAGGAGAACATAGTGACCACCAGCTGTATATTATCAAAACAAAAAAAACACATTTCACTTGAGGGCAACACTTCAGGGATTTAACTTCTTTTACTTCTTTTGTCCAGAAAATGTGTCCACATAAACCAACAAGCAGGGGCGATCCGTCTGTGGAGTAAAAAGGGTAAACCACATAGTTATATTTCTCCAGAAAAGAAATAGCTGCTGTAGCCTGTGGGCTGGCGCTGTCTGTATCTCCATAACTTCACAGGGTATTAATTGTTTCAGCGCCGTCAGCAGAATGGCCCCTGCTTGTTGAACCGAATCCAGAAGTAAAGTCATCAGCCAAATTGCATGGGAGCAGATACCGAGGCTGAGACTGAGGCTGCATGGAGCAGGATGGGGGGGGGGGTAAAAGCAGCTGGAAGATGGTGAATGACAGTGCTCGGTTTTGAGAGGTGCTCTGAGCACAGGTAACACTATACAAAAAACTATATCCCCAGTGAATTGGTTTATCAGGATCGGATCACAAAAAAAAAAAAAACAAGGCGTGACATCAAAACTGCAATATTCCTGAACTGGATATTCCATTCAGATCTAGTAGAGAGTGGCATTTGGTGGTATCAGTTGATTGGCTGGAGCACACGTGTAGGAATTGCTGCAGGGGAATAAACATCTGTGCTCGATGAAGAAAGCTTGTCCAAGGGAGTCTAATATAAATAGTGGCACACATACTCTACATCAGCAGACCCAGAATTATTTTTTTGTGATTCATTTCTCATGTGGGATATGATAAATGATTAGTGGTGGGAGTTCCGTTTGAAGTATTATAATTGCACTTAAAATGTGTGTTGTGCTGTTTGGGTTGATTTGCATCCTTGATATTTGAAGGAACAGTTCACTAAAAAGTGAAAATTGACATCCAAGTCCATATAACACACAGGGAGGTTGACAAGGTGATTGATTTTCTTTTAGGTTGTGCTGGCAACCTCCCCTGAGCGTTATTATGGACAGACTTCATCTGTGTTCCATCTGGCCTGAGGTAGATGATGGCCACTTTATTTATTTATTTGGCTGTTCCTTTGAAGACAGCTTTAGTGCAAGTCATAACTGGACAACATTTAATACCATGCATAAGGATGATGTTTTGAGTAGATTGTAGGGCTTTAAGAGGTCATGTCTGCTTCTACTTCATTTGTTTAACATGCATACTATTAAAAAATTTAAAGTAGACATGATTTTTCTTTTCTTTTTTCACTCACCCGATCTAAATAATGTGTGTAGGTGTGGTACAATGACCGTTAACAAGACAATTTTATATTTTACTCTACTATTTAAAGTTAACATTGAGTTAATTACTATCTACTAAATTGCAGTACTTGGAACAAACAAAAAACAAAAAAATGGAAATATAATGGTGATTATAAATTATTCCATGGGCATGGCACCTGTACTATTACAGTATCATGTTCCTTGTAATTTACTGATTAATTTACTGTAAATATGTGTATATATACTTAAATTTGTTTGTTAAAATACTTTCTTGTACCTTAAAGTTATTCACGAAGGATAACTGGTTTGCACGCACATGCAATGCACATTAAATATTCAGCTACCCATTTCTTCCTTAAATACACCCAAGCTTTAAAAGGCAGCTTGGGGGGATGGGGAGGGGTGCTGCTGCTGCTGCCTATTCAATACCGTTGCATTTCCAGTAAAGGTTTTTATTGTGCTGGTTGTTAAGGAGGATTGTGTTTGTGACTCAGCCGAGGCCTCGCGGCTCTTTCCGCAGAAAGCCGGAATCAGCACTGGACAGTTCCAGGAACCGTGGGCTCTACCACGCAGCCACTCAGGTCGCAGCGTTTCAGCACCACGGAGAGCTCCCTCAGCCCTTACTGGTTGTTCACAGGCTGTGGTTTCAGCTGCCTTTTCAATGGCCCTCACTGTCTCTCACACACACACACACACACACATGCAGGCATGCATGTTTGTGCAAACTGGGCTTTCTGTATCCTGCGCTCCTTAAACACCACAACCTTTACCTTCCTCTCAACTGATTCCTTAACCTTAAGCCGAGAACCAAGTCCAATCAAACAGTGCATTTAGCCTGCAGCTCTCAGCATACCCTTTACTAATCCTGGCTAATCTATTGCAGAGTAACATGGCACCTTTACACCCGCCTAAATCACAGATAAAATGTACTGTGCGCTAAAGGGTGCCCCCACACCTCCTTGGATGTGATATCAGATTATTTCCTTTTTTTCTTAATGTAACACGTCAGAATTATATCATATGGCAGACATTGATTTAGATTCATTTTTTTTCTTCTCAATCTTAAGGTGGGAGTTGAATATCTGTCAATAGGCCCTCATTGATCCCCCCCCCCCCCCCCCCCCCTCCCCATCCCCTACAACATAAACTGCAGTAAATACTGCAGGAAACACTAACTAATTAATTCCCTATAATCTGCACATGCAAATGCTGCTGCTCATAAATATTTAGCGGGATTGTGGTAATAATTCATGAAGGCATATTGTTTTTTTTTCTCTCTCTTCATCTCGAGCAAATAGATGCGATTAGAATGAATGTTTGATTTTTCTCTGCGATTCATGTCCTCACCTCCCCCCCCCTTTTTTTTCCCCTCTGATGCAACCTTCCGTAAAGAGAGAAGGGGAAAAAAAAAAACGTTGCACCGGAACGTTTAACTCACGACACCCCCTCGGACGAGCTCCCGGGTCGCAGTCTCACCAGAAGAGGGCATTATCCGCAGATCCACCCCCCCACACACCCCCCACTCCGACAAAGTTGCCCTGACACGCAGCACGCGTGATTAACAACGGCGTCGAAACCAGGAGTGCAAGGGGGGAATGAGAGGAACATTAGCGAAAGAAGGGGGGGGGGGGAGAACTCAATTTGAAATAATAAAGGTGGATTAATTGTGGATGTTTTTTTGTTGACAGCGTTTCCTAGCGACTTGTGGATAACGCGCTACTTTGCTGTGTGCGCCATGCGCGGATCAGACTGAGCAGAGCAGAGACGGGAGCGGAATCTAAGGGAAGCTCGACTGCTGCTTTTTTTTTTTTGGGAAAATTACATCTTGTGGTTTTCTTTTGGAGATTCTTTTGGTGGTTCAGATTTTTTTTCGCATTTTTTTGCATCACGTCAACGCATTTGTGAAGTTTTTTTTGTTTTTTTTATTATTCCTTATAGGGGACAGGATTTATGCGGAATCTCCGTGCACAAATAAGACTGCCATGCTCTACTTGGATGTGGCTTCGTTATTGTCTGCGCCTGCTGCAGTCTTGTTGGCCGTAACTTGAAGAAAAAAATAACAGGAAAAAAAATAATAGAGAAAAAACGATTCCCTTTTGCTGCGAGAGAGAGAGAGAGAACACGAATGGGGAGTTCTGAACCCGGATTTTCTCCCTTTTTTTTTTTATTCCTTTTTTTCCCCCCACAAATCCTGTTGGAAGTAAATGATATTCGCGATCCCGGTCCAGCTGTACGGTCATAGCTGCAGAACTAACCCGGATAGCACATCCAGGTCCGGGAGAGGGAGCGTAAAGGGCAGGTGCGCTTTGGAGTCGGCGGCTGCGCGGAGACACCGGGCCAGTGGATTAGGACGGTACCTGTGTGTCATGCGGATTCGGAGCCATTAAAACCTGTAGGCTGGAGCTGACAGATACGCGGATATGGGTAAGTTCTGTTTATCCCGCCGTCCCCGCGCGTTTATCGCTGTTGCTGTTATTATAGCGCAGGTTATCATAAAACATACACTTGCCCCCCCCCCCCTTTTTTATTTTTCCTCCACGATTCACGACACGTCTCTCGATCAGAATCTGGTCCGGATCACATATTTGCATTACAAAAAAAAAACAATGGTTTTACTTCCCAATACGCTGCTGTCACATCTACTGGGGGTTTGCGTCTTTTTCGTTAAGTGCTTGGGGAAGCTTGAGGAATGTGGCTGGAGCCTGTGCTGTAGCCTGTTAGTCGCAGAGCTGCAATGTGCTTTTTTTCTCTCCTCCATTTCCTGGCGTACGAGCTTAATAGAGACTCGGGGATACTTTTTTTGTTTTTTCGTATTTTCCAACATCCTGCGCGTAAAAAAAAGAGATTTCGGGGGTCGAAAAAAAAAACGCGAGCGAAGCAGATAAAGTGAGGACTGCCCTTTTTTTCTCTCTCTCTTCCCTCCTTTCGACTAGTTAGAGTGGCTTGCTCATTGACATGGACTGGAATGCTAATCAGGGTAAATGTTGGAAGCCGGTCAACTTTATACAGCGTGTGCGTCCCCTGCATAATCATTGATTGTCCTTAATCTGTACGCGCGGCCGGCGCCCTCCGTGCCAACACCTCCCCGAAAACTCTCCTGGTTCGAAGGCTCCCGTCGTGTGCAGGGTTTATTTTCATTTATTTATTTATTTATTTATTTTGCTTCGCTTTGCTTTGCAGAGTCTCATTCTCATTCAAGATAGCCGAGGTGTTCTGCACCTGCTATCGAGAAGACTCCGAATCCAGCATAAAACCGTGCGCCCATATATCAACTGTGTGCGCGGGCGCGCGCGTGTGTGGCGTGTGTGTGTGTGTGTCTTCAGTAATGCATAATTGGATTTCTGTCTATGCGTGTCCCCATCCTATGCTTTTTTCTTGTCTACACACACACACACACACACACACACACACATTCATGAACCAGCCCATAGCACTTTCTTATCCCCCTTCCCCCCTCCACTTCCTCCCTTAACTGTGAGAAAAAAACTCACACACAAATGAGAAAAAAATACCTGCTATTTATTTCATGATTCATAATTAGGGATCCCTCCTTTTTTTCCCTTCCATCCTTTTCTGGCCTGATGTTATTGTCTGAGGTAGCCTAATCTCCTCAGTCATTCTTAACTAGCGTACAGATGGCCAAGTTCACTGGTAGTGCTGTGCCATTAATTGTGAGGCCGCATGATATATCGACCCACAGCGGGTTACTGCACCACATCAATATAAGCTACAACAGCACGCGAAGCCGTACTGTACGGGGCTGCAAGAGCTCAGACGAAAATGTGTGTACAGCAAAGCCACCATATGGGTAATCCTCCAAGTGTGGCCCGAGGGCCGGTTTTCTCAGTTTAGAGGAACCTGCAAAGACGTGGCGCAGCTTATTTCGCTTCACTCGGGCAGGTGGGCGAGCGACGCGCCTGCAGACGTGTTTGTTTTCCAGGTGCGCACGCCCGCCCCAGAGTCCCAACTTTTGTCAATCGCGTATACCCGCCGTGCTGTTCGATGATTACACGGCGCCATTGTCGAGGTTATCCAGCGGTGTAGCTGACTGGAATGTTCTTCATTAACAGCGTGCGATGCACTTACGTTTCATGGACCATATCATTAGAGATCTGGTTTGCTGGAAGAGCACAGTGGAGGAAAAAGGTAGTGAAGAAAAAAAAATCACTTGCAGAGACTGAAATTACATTTCACACAATTTCCCTACATCTGAGGGACTTTTTTTTTTTCGAGTGAGTATGGCCAGCTGTCTGTCAAATAAAGAAACGGGACAGATGTGATAGTTCTCTCGATAGAATTCAATTGGGCTTGCTGCCGAGCATTCTCCCATGGCTGGTTTGCGAGTTCACAGTAGCCTCATAATAGGCATCAGATGACCTTTTGCTGCCCCTACAGCATCCAACGGGCAGCGTTCTTGAAATGTCAGGTGAAGGGAGCAGATCAACAGGGCCTTTGAGGGCATGATATCTGTGCATATGTCATCGACATTTGCTTATGTTGAAAGCAGGAAATCAATGGCTTGTGAAGCACCTTTGGATTCAGCATCCATTATCTGCAGAATACCTGCTTATCCTGTATCCTGGGTTGGAGGGAGCTGGATGCATTGAGTAAGAGGCAATTGCACACCCTGGGCAGGTCTGATAGTAACACTCAGGATGCTGACTGAAATAATTTAATGTTCAGCATTTCTATATATATAGATATATATATACACACCATTCAAAATTTACTGTGGAAGGTAGAGGAATGGAGAGACAAGCAGGGACTACAAGTGAGCACACTGTCATTGAGTCTGATAGGTTAAGAGGATGGTGTTCAGAACAGCTGATATACAAAGTTTCAGCGTTTAAAAAAAAGTGTTAGTGTTGACAGTGGATTGCCACCCCGCCATCCCCAGTATTTGTACCTCTTTGTCCTTCGGGACCCACATGGACATAATGCATCCTGTAGTACAAAAGCAGCCAAACACACAAACTGTAACGATTGCCTCTACAACTATTGTTTTCTTTAGCCCGGTGTGTTAAGTGCTTCCTCTTGTCTGTGTAGGTTGCGTAGCGACAAACATGCTCACACTTCATGGTGGAATCATTGGGTCGACTAAACCAGGATTGAAGTTTTTTTTTTTTTTGCTGGGCATCATGTCGGCTATTATGCTATTATGATAAACATTACAAGACTTTGAATGTCTAGAACAGGGTTCCTATCAGCAGGGATGGATAAAGGAACAGTGATGAAGAGGAGCAAAGCTATTCTCCTAATGAGTCACTTGTTTTCTATACCTGTACCTGCATTTATTTAAAAAAAAAAAGTCAGTTTTAGAAATCTGGAAGTAATATGTCTTCACAATTAAAAGTATGTGACTTTAACGATATCAGAATCATAACAGAGCCAGAGTAAACCAGGCTTTCCTGTGCACAACATATGACAGGAAATATCAGAAAATCTCTGCTATTGCTGGTTGGTGCAAAATGCATTCCTGGCTGTAATACCTTAGTGTAAATGGTCTGCTGATGGCATATGGCGGTGTGCTGTATATACCATGTCAGTATGTAATAGGCAGAGCAGACGTATGTGGTTTGAGACACAGCAAAAGTCCACTGCAGCACAGTCGGATGACGGCTGATTGGTTGTTCGCCGTCGCTCCACCTGCATGGGAACGTTCGACACCAGGGGAAATCAATAATCAGACAAGGAATGCAACACAAAACAATGACAAAGGCTGCTGGAAACGTGCAGCGTTTAGCATTTTAAAGATACGGTCAAGTCGGCCCAAAAGGCAACAGATGGGCGCACAGGCCAGCTCCATTTTCCATTACTTCAGTACTGATGAAAGATCACTCCCTGGATCCCTCACTTCAAAAGCAAATCACCCAGTGTAATTGTATCTGACCTCGCATGGGAAAAAAATAAATAAAATAAAAGGTTCACAAGCGCATCTCCTTGTGCTTTTGTGGAATAAAACAGGATAGCATAGAGTAAAACACGGAAGAGTGGAAAGGGAGGATGAGAAAGACTACTCTTTGAGGTTGTGTAGCTTTGATACAGCGGTGGCTCTTGATAGGAATTGGAGTGCAGTCATAGGATGCAACCATAATTATTTCACAGACCCTTCATGTTAACCTGGCCCAGCCTGCAAGCTGTAGGGTTTGATTTACTCATCAGAGGCTCATTCGAGTAACCCAACCTGCAGCCAGTGTTCACCTGCTATATCTGTGCCTCAGGTTTCAAGCAGGTCATTGCGTACCAAGTAATGAAGACTTGGTCAGAAGTAAAATTGTTATTCTACGCAAATAGGGATTTTCCCAGAATCAAATCATGGTGAGGCCAAAGGTTTTTTAAAGGGGGCAGTGCATGAAACTCTGAAATGCTTCGCAGAAACGGGATCAGTTGCATCCATAGCACGAGCAAGCCGATTAAAAAAATCGACCACACCATCAGATGATCAACACATCAAGCCTCGTTTCCCCGAGACGAAGAAAAGCGGCTTCATCACAGATGCAGAGTTCGCTATATAAAGAATGCAGGACTCCAGTCCGCAGTAGCACTGTGAAAAGAAGGCTGTCTTGCGGTGGTCTCGAAGGACGAGTACCACTTCTCAGGAGGGGAAACAAAGCCAAATGCTGGCGATGGGCGAAGAAATGCCAGCATTTCACTGTGAGATGGCTGGAAAAAGTCCCATTTACTGCCGAGTCCAAGTTTGAGATTTATGGCAATAATAGAAGGGTGTATGTAAGGATACAAACAGCAGAGGGAATGAAACTGCAGTGTATCAAATTGACAGTGAAACATGGTGGTAGGAATAAAAAACTAAAAAAGAACTAAAAACTAAAGTTGAATATCCCTGTGCATTGGAGTGCTTCTCCTGGGTTCTAACTGGTATATTCACAGTAGACGAAAGATAAAAAAAAACAAAAAAAAAATTCCAGCACATGCCAGGATGCCAGGATTGACATGATCTATTTGAAGTTCACTTCAAAAAGTGAAAAGGGTGAATAACATGTGAAATGCATTGTATTTTTACTTTTTAACGCAAACCTCAAAGACATTCTGTCAATCCTGGCGTGTGCTGGAATTTTTGTGTCTTTTTGGGGTGGGGTGTTTTGTCTATGCCAGAGATGGTTATCTGCAGAGAAAGGACTCCCTTAACAAGCGGAAGTACATCTCCATTCTTCAGAGACGTGGTTTACACCGTTGTTGAGAATTCATACTACAGCGGGAAAATGACCCCAAACACACCTCAAATCTTTGAAAAAGTCCTTGACGACCAAACAAGACCTAGATATCCCTGCTGTCTTGGACTGTGCTCCGCAGTTGACCTCAACCCCTTTGGAATTTTATGGGGTGCAGTATAACATTTGTTCCTCGTTTGCTTGTATAGAATGGATCAAATGCAGGGAAGGATCAATCAAGAATCAGTCTATTCCTCTTGAAGATCGCGAACACCAAGCGTTCTGTGACATCACCAGAAGCTCTTTGGAACATTGTCAGATCACGCTGGGATAACACAGGCCATCACGTTTCGCACAAACTGGCGGCGTCCATGCCATCCCCAGTGCACGCTGTGATCAAAGTGAAATATATTCTGAAATTCATGTACTTCCAGAAGGTTCAACTTTTCACTCGGATTTCGGAGAGCTACTACACTCAGTTGTAATGAAACTTTCGGAAGCCGTACTGTGCGCGTGTACACATACAGTATTCATGACACTACTCGCGTGGCACTTTTCTGTATTATACCTAATCAGCGCTACAGATACAGGTCGGGCACAATGGGACACAATGTTTTCCAGCCGCTGCTGAAATGGGCCTTACTTGGCAGGCCTTCCTATTATCTCAAAGATAATTGGAGACTAATAGGATGGCTTCGGCTGGTCTGGGGACGTCCTTCCCTATGTGTTCGGCCGCAGTCCAGCGTCCATGTGCAGTCAAGGCTGAAGCTGCTTGCAGTTTTGTCAATGACAAGCAGCAAATAGCAATGAGCCACTTGTGTGCACTCAAAGTGCACCAGTTAGCGAGTCCATTTGCCAAGTTATTAAGCTACATTTGGTTTTATTTTAGGTCAGCAGTAAAGTGCACTTACTCTCTCTACGTGTTAGGGGTGAGAGGCAGAATTAGCTATCTTCTCGTGCTGAGGACAGCAGGACTGTCGGCTACATAACTAAGCATTGGGCATATGCCTTCAGACAAACTTTAGCTTTGACTTATCCGTCCATATTAGAGTTAGACAGATAACCGCGGGAGGTGACGAAGAAAAATGAGACGCGCAGATCTATGTATTATCATTCTGAAAGGGGAAGTAAGACAAATGTTCGTCCTGAAAACTGTGTCTGAAAGCAAGAAAGACGGCTGGGGCAGTGAAAATAAAAAATAAACAAGGGAAGCAAAAGAGCTCAGGCGTTAATTTTGACCACACACCTAAAAATAGTCTCACATTATAAAAACATCCTGATGGCTGCAGGGTTCAAGTACATTCATGACTAGTATTTTTTTAATGCAATGGATAATGAAACAAATGAGAAATTGTTCCTTTAAGTAGATACGGCAGAAGAACAGTAATGGTGAGAGGTACATCAGAGGTAATAGACACACACAAACCCCATGACTGACACCTCAGAGGGTGACTTGTGCTCCTTTGTGAATAAGATTAAAGGAATAGTGGGGAAGGAGATGGCTTACAGACGCATTAGCGCACAGAGCGCCCATTAAACCACATACAGTGTCAGTGAGGGGAGAGAAGTGTCTTGTGAGGCAGGCTCAAACTGAAAGAGATGGCAGAGTCACTTCTAATAAAGCAGGCTTATTATACATATGGGAAATAAAAGCAACGGGGGGGCTGTTCCTGCATCCTCCTGGGAGACGGGTATAACACAAAATTTAGAAAACATGCATTCAAGTTTAACGGCCTACACATCCTGTTCCCCAGTCAAACATGTTTATTGAAATTACTTTTAGTGCACATGCAACATTACACATGGGTATTGTTCTATATCCGTACTACACCGTCTCTGTTTTTCATTATAAGCCTTTGAGGCATGGGGAGTTTTGCAATTTAGTTAAAAATACATTCACAAATGTGAGGAAGAAAAAAGAAAAAAAAAAGAAGAGAAATCAGGGGCCACATTTGTGGGGATCCAAGATGAAGGAACGCGAGCGATGTATGTGCTGGTATAATCAATAGCCAGTACAAATTATCTGTACCGTTCCATGGTTCCTGCCATCTGTAACGCGTGATGAAAGATTCTTCTGAAAACAAACCGAAGGTGCACATCTCTCTCCATCACACTCGCAGACGTGCATAAACACACACGTACAATACCCATATGGGATCAGCAGATGCTTGACAAGGAGTGGAATGGCTATGTTAGATAACATATGCTGCGCGATACTCCGTCAGGAAATTGTTTTCTGACAAATCCCGCAAAGACTACGGCAAAAAAACAAAAACAAAATACAAAACCGAAATCACGTTTATTGCCCAAACTGCATCGCAAGTGTCCTCAAAGTCTCCACAATCCGTGCTCTCGCACATGTTCAGCATCCATTTAACACATCTGAATGGCACATTGGCAAATTCTGCGTGGCGCTCGCCCATTTGTAAGCTAATTAAAATATGGACAACTTGCATCCGGACATATTAATCACGTCTCTCTTTGATAATGGCAATAAAGTCTGTATTTGATGATACTGCCTTGAGGAACACACATACATAGTGAATACCTCAATACCACCTCCTCAAGGGGAAATCAATGTATCTTAATGACAGATCATTAGTGGCTCTGTAAAGGGGAACGATTTTAATGGAAACAACTCTGTCTCACCTCAGAATAAGGAGTGATGGCCACTTTGCTCCACTTTTCTAAAAGGTATTTGAAACAGAGCCTCAACCCTCTGAAAAAATGAGAAATTTGCATTGTAAATATGTTGGCATTCACCAATGTTGCCATTGGCTTCACTTAACCGACACACTTGGTATCCAGGTAGTTTAATTCCTTAAGGTTTATAGTATTTATTTTATATGCGCTTGTGGAGCAGAGAAGCGATGATTGATGCTGAACTTGTACTGCTTTGGTTTGGTTAAACATGAAATGGCTGGAGTCTAAATTGAAAAGCCTCCGGGATTGTATACACAACCATCAGCTCTTGAATGTTAATTTGCTCTGTACAGGCTGCCTTTCATTACTTATCTGCTTCTGCAATTGGTGCAATGATGGCTCATGGAATGACTGAATACAAATAAAGATGAAGATGTGATTGGGTTTCTTTGCTGTAACATTGAATGTTCATTGTAAACATATGGTCCAAATGGCATCAATCCAAACAGTCAAGACCATGCAGTTGAGGGTAATGATTCTGCACAATGTGACATTGGGTTTACATGATGATATAACATGTTTCTTCTTTAAGTGGTAATTACAGCTAATGTGATTACCACTTAATGACCAAATACCACTCATCAAATATTACTCCATATCGCATATCCCTCATATTACTTAAATGAATCAATAAAAAATCATAATCATCTTTAAAAACTGAGAAATGAAATCAAATTATTTTAACTTTAAAGTGCCAAGCAGCAAGGCACACAATTTTATTTACCCCAAAATGAGAGCAAAACCACATTACAAAACCATATATAGTATGTCATAACTGGGCCTATTAAAAGAGGTCAACTAAATATACTTCAATTAAAGAGACAAAACAGACCAGTCAGCAAACATAGAGGGATGGATGATCAGACCAATCGCCAACAAGAAGGGTATAACACATGAAAAAAAATAAAATAAAATAAAAACCCAACTCATTTGCAAGCCAACACGGCATAAACAGATTTCAACAACTAATAAAACAACAGGAATCACCAAACTTATCTAATCTCAAGGATATAAAAATTAACTCTTCAATTTAACCCATAGAATCCCCCAACCCTGCTTCATGATGTGGTGAGCATTCACTGAGAGTTCACTTAAAATGTCCACCACAAGTAAAATTAATGTTTCATCACAAAACTGCTAAATTGAGTGCATATGCTATGTGTAGGATTGTATTTGAAATAATGTAATCTAAATTAAGACAAACTAACTAAATGTAAAAGGACTTTGAGGTGTAAATGTCATTCGGCTGACTGTGTGCCCATTACACTGTCATGTCAAACAAATTGGTGTCAGACAAACTGTGTTCCCTCTGGGCCATTCGGTTCAAAGAATACACACAAACAATTATCCTCTCTTTCTCCTTAGTGAACATTAAACCTTCTACTACTGATTCATGCAATGTAAATATAATTATACTTATCAGGCTATTGTTTGTCTTCTGGATTCAGATTTTCAAACTGGAGATTAACAATACTGTTCTGTTAGTACTACATTTGTATCTCTGTTTCTATGTGAACCATAAGCAGGGTAGTTGTAGAATCCTGCTATATTTTATGCTTATAAACACTAAAGTATTAAGTCTTGGTTAGGGAGTTTGGGAGACTTGAGGAGTGATGGGTCATATTATTCATATGAATGTTCTGTTTGATGGATGTTTTCCAGACACGGATCTTATAGTACCAAATAAACTCATGAGATGTACATTGGCCGATACAGATGGGACTTGTTTTTACATCTATGAAGTAAGGGGATTTAGCTTTTTTTTCCGGTCGGTTTTCATTGCTGAAACCTCAGAGTCACTGTATGCTGTGGAGATGTCTAGACAGACAGGTTCATCAGGTTTGCTGAAATATTGTGAAGCACAATGTCCTCTTAAATTGCAAAATGCAATGTGCACATAGTGTGTATGTGTGTGTGTGTAGGTGTGTTGTAGGATTATGTGCATGGGTCAGGGAGAGGGGTTAACAATTGCTTGGAAACTGTAAATGAAAAGTACACTTTATATCATAGCTGTGTCAGTAGAGTTTAGGGAGTGGGCACAAAGGATAGATATAAAAGAGCATAATATATCTGAACATTAAATGGAGAAATCTGACAGCTATGACTATAGGCAAATAAAGGGGACCGGATATAAAGGTCGGACAAAAGTATGTATAAGAAAGACCTGAAACCAGGAAATTGCATGGATGAATATGAGCCTGACTTTGAATGATGGTGAAAAGCTACTAAACTACTCCACTAGTATAGGAGAGACCTCTAATATCTCGATATGGGGTGACAGTACAACCACTTTTAAAGGGGGAGGCGGCGAGAGATCCTGCTTTTAATATTCTGTCATCTCCACATCAATTATGATTGTGGAAATATTCATTCCCAGAATTATAATAGCGGTAATTTATAAAAGCCTTCACTTTTACAGCACAATGTTATGTTGTTTGGTGACTTTGCTTTTTATGTTTTATGACAGAGGGGTTAGTGTCCTTCCTTTTCAGATGCACACACATTAATCATTCACTGCATATGAGCTCTAGCATTATTACTCTATTAATGAGTAGAAAACCATTCAAAGGTAGAAGCACAGATACATGACGCATACTTCTACATATCCCTTCAGCAGTTGTGAGCAAAACCACCATGATTGCATGGCAACATCTTTCCTCTGTCAGTGTGCAGCAAGCATTTGTTTACCAAATGAGAATTATAAATGACATGTACCTTTTGAGGTTGTAAAAAGCTCATCTGCTTAAGGCTTTTGTCTTTTTTCTCTCCTCTTTCCCCTCCCTATAGGCTCTGCTCTGCGGCGTCGCTGGCTAGTGGTCCAACTACTGATACAGGTGTGGCTGGCGGCAAATCCATCTCTGAGTGAGCGCCCATGCCCCAAGAGCTGTCGTTGTGATGGAAAAATTGTTTACTGTGAGTCAAGCGCCTTTCGCGATGTCCCCAAAAACCTTTCCGGAGGATGCGAAGGCCTGTCTTTACGGTACAACAGCCTCGCCAGTCTTCGCACAGGTCAGTTTGTTGGCCTCAACCACCTCATCTGGCTCTACTTAGACCACAATTACATTGCATCTGTGGATGGAATGGCATTTCAGGGTGTTCGCAGGCTCAAAGAGCTAATCCTAAGCTCCAACAAGATCACATCACTCCACAACACAACATTCCACCCTGTCCCCAATTTGCGTAACCTGGACCTGTCATACAACAAACTGCAAGCCTTGCAGCCTGGGCAGTTCCAGGGTCTAAGGAAGCTTCTAAGCCTTCACATACGCTCAAACTCTCTAAAAACCATCCCGGTCCGTCTGTTCCAAGATTGCAGAAATCTGGAGTTCTTGGATCTGGGTTACAACCGCCTGCGCAGTATCACTCGGAATGCTTTTTCAGGTCTGGTCAAGCTCACTGAGTTGCACCTGGAGCATAACCAGTTCTCAAAAATCAATTTCTCTCACTTTCCTCGCCTGTACAATCTGCGAGCACTTTATCTGCAGTGGAATCGCATTCGCTCAATGAACCAGGGCCTGACCTGGACCTGGGCCTCCATCCAGAAACTGGAGCTGTCTGGAAACGATCTGACAGAAGTAGATGCTGTAGTCTACCAATGTCTGCCCAACCTGCAGACCCTCAATCTGGACTCCAACAAGCTGACGAATGTCTCCCAAGAGGTGGTTGATGCCTGGATCTCTTTAACTACGATTAGCTTAGCGGGGAATGTATGGGACTGTGGCCCTGCAATCTGTCCTCTGGTGGCCTGGTTGAGAAACTTCAGAGGGGCAAAGGAGACCACCATGATCTGTGCCTCCCCAAAGAAAGCCCAGGGAGAGAAAGTGATGGATGCTGTTGAAGCTTTTGGAGTTTGTCAATCAAGCCAGGCAACAACGCTCACTGTGAGTGTCCCTCCAACCCCATCGAGCACGCCTGTGCAGATCGAGCATCGCCCTGCGATCCTGGCTTCACCTACCGGTTCTGGAAAGAGAGGAGAGGGCTCTGTCAGAGGCCCCACGTCCTCAGCTGTTACACCACCTGTGGCAGTTCCTCCTGAACAGGATTTGGAGCCCGTGTCCTTCCATAAGATCGTGGCTGGAAGTGTTGCCCTTTTTCTATCTGTCGCGATGATCCTGTTGGTAATCTACGTGTCTTGGAAGCGCTATCCTAGCAGCGTCAAGCAGCTGCAGGAGCATTCGGCAGCAGCCCGCAAGCGCCGCAAGAAAGCCAGAGAGACGGAGCGCACCCTGAGCTCTCCTCTGCAGGAGTACTATGTGGACTACAAGCCCACCAATTCTGAGGCCATGGATGTGCTTGTCAATGGGACCGGACCATGCACCTATACCATCTCAGGTTCCAGAGAATGTGAGGTATGACCCAAACCACCGCCACTCCTCCTAAACAAAACTCTGTCCACAGCAAGGCGACCAGAGGTAATTATTTACACTGCTTTGATAGATGACTAGTCTGCTTCTTGATTGCTCAGCCTCACATGGCAGGTTAAGACAATACTGTATGCCCATATATTATTACTGAGCAGAGGTTTTAGCACCACTTTGTGTATAACAAGATATCTCTTGTTTACCGAGTGGTCTTTGTATATTCGTTTAAACCCTTTGCCGAAATGCTAATATTTGTCTTGCCGCAGAACTGCACAGAAATTCAGATAAATGAGGCTGATCACACTTTCTATTATGCACAATCTTGAACTTAAGATATATATTGTTTGCTATGAGACTGTTGTGCTTGTTTAGCTACTAGTTTGCTGCGTTGGCTTGCATATCACAGGCTTTGTGCTTAGTGTTTGCTTTGCAGCTATTCAGTGTTTGATGAGCAGTATTGTGCAGGGAGGATAGCTGAATGGTAAGGAGATTCACTCCTGGACACTAGATGTGAATGCTAATGGAAGGTCTTGTCACTGAATAGAGAATCCTCTGAGATGATGACTTCACACTTTTCTTCACACAACTATGACTAATGCTCATTGTCCCACAACACTTGGCGTCCCGATTTTTTTTTCTCCCCCCTGCTACAAGTTCCTCACGGTTTTACTCACTGGCCCAATTGATTAGTCATACATGAAAACATGTGTACTTTCACTGCCCATCCACACTTTTACTCATGCAAGGAGAGACGCACACATTTGCACGCATGCACAGAGCAAGAGAGAGAGAGAGTGAGAGAAAGAATAGTGTTTGATAGTTCTGGAAGGAGTAGATCTCCTTTGAAATTGTTTGTGCTCAGACAAGTGAATTTCTTCAAAACAGTATTTACAGCAGTACAGCACTTACATTCCAGCGCATCGGACATATTGTGCCATTCTTGGTTAAACTTTTTTTTTTTCCTATTTCAGAGTTTTTCCCCACTCTTGTAGAAATGTATATCCTATCACTGATTAATTGGCCCTGAGCAAGTCAGGGGGCTACAGAAAGCCCACCTGGATGATAAGGTAGCCCAAGCTGCATAGATGTAACCCAACAGGCATAAGACACATTGGATAAGGGCTCTCTCTATTCTTACATTACCAGCCCACTCATATTCATTCTAACCACTAAATTTTCTCAGCGTTTCAATGGCATGAATTTCTGGCAGGCTTCCTCTGGAGGAAGGACTGTAAGTGCAGAGGTTTGAACAGAAAGAGGAGGAGGAGGGCTCGATCCTCCACGTTCTTCCCTGTTGCTGACACTCATGCTTTCCTGGAGGCAGGTCACCCGGTAAATTTAATACTCGCGGTTTGCTTACACTGGTTTGATTTCAAAGAGGGACCAAAAAAATTCATAGCTCCCATTTTGTTTCCCCCTGCAGTCCCCAATATAGGCTTGTGCGCCTCCTCTCAGCCTGCATTGCCGCTTTATGTTGTGAATTTTAGATGCAAATGCTCCATTAAAACTGATGTTCTGACAAGATTTCAGGGACTGTACTTTTTTAGGTGTGTTGCTCTTTTCACATGACTGCTTTAAACATATTTTATTGCTCCAACACATAATGTTGTCTTAAAGCCACCAAGAAGTGTAGTAGCAGTGCAGTACTGCATGAGCTCAAGTCAGTAGTATGCACCGAATGCAGTGGAGATGAAAGGACCTTTAAAATACAGCTTATATCAGTACAGGGACATCATAAAATATGTCTGTATAGATATGTATTCATGTCCAACACAATATTAAACTCTCAGTTTCACAGGTAGTATTTGTTGCAGTAGAATTCATTAGACACTATAGGTGTTCATGTTCTTGTGGCCAACCCCTATAATTATTATAATTGATTGGCTAGTTAATTTGCAAAACACACAGCTGGGGACAGCTGCCCATGGGAATAATATTGATATGAAACAGGCACAAAGATAATAACAACGCAGATTAAAGAGAGCTTCCCTGGATCAATCAGTGGAATGTGATCACTGCGTTTATCATTAAGTTCAGATTCTTTGTGGCGTTTTTTCTCGGGGGTTAGACTCAGCCCCCCCTCCAAGTTAAAAATGATGTTATTGAGTTGTGCTTTTTCATTATCTCGTGTTTCCAGCAATTCATAGATAAAATGTTTAATTTATTCTAATCAAGGGACGGCACAGATGGACGGATTAATATATATCGATATCCCCTCTGCACATACACCAGTGTTTGGAGCATTACAATATTACTTTTTCTGCAGTTTTAAGTCACATTTTTTAGTAAGTATTAGTATTTTTGGGGCTTTTTGCCTTTACTTGATAATGCAGTGGAGTCAGGGCCAGTGAGGACTATAGCTTCTGTATATGGGGCGGTTTCTCTACTCATTGTGCCAAAAGCCATATTTTTCTTTTTTAAAAAATTTTGCACATTTGTTGTATTTTATATTAACATAACGGGATGAAGGATTTCAGTGATCTGACACCTGGACCTTAAGTTATCAGAGCAAACATGAGTTCGGGTAGCACACTGAACTACCTCTTACAAACGTTGCTTTGACGAGGAGGACATAATAACAATAATACACTTCTTTTTTAGTGAAAAATTATCATGTTGTGCAATTAACATGATGTTGCACAAGAAACCCTGAAAGGTTATTGCGCTGAGGATCATGAGGAATAACAGTGCTATGGAGGAAGGGAAACTGTCACGTTTACTTTACAAGGGACATGTCTGATTGTCATTCCCAGCACACATTTTTGTTCCTGGTCGTCTATGCCAGTTGGACCAGCCTCGCGTTGTGTGGTCCAGGGAGGCCCTAAGAGATGTTATCTATGAACCCCACTCGCTTCTTTAAGGGACCACACACACAAAAATAAAACTACCTCACAGCCTCTCCATCAGTGTTGCCTTGAAGCGGACTCACTGTTTATCATTGAAATCACTTCATCTATCATTAGCCCTTTTTTTTATCTAGAGTTCATTGAACTTGGCAATTTAGCTGACTCTTTCATCCTATAAGCCAAATACAGCAGGAACTAACCCATACTGAGAGGATCAAGGGCTAAATTAACATTACAGAGCCAATGGAGTAAAACAACTCGAAACTGATTTGCAGGTAGCGGAAATATTTGTGATTCAAAGAAATGAGAATCAGAGATGCAATGAGTTTTTGATCTTTTATAATTTAGGGCAAAATGGGAGCAGAGCAAATCTGGAGATATGGGAGGAGTGAAGAGATGGGCTAACTAAATAAAGGCTGATGTTATGCAACAGAGAAAATTTAAAAAAAAAAGAAAAAGATAAATAAATAATGATGCAATTATCATGAACAGCTGACTCTCCCCCTGATTTATGCAATTTGCTCTTTACCTCAGTATACCTGTAGTTGATCAGGCCTCAGGTTTCTGCCTGCAGCCATCCAGAACAATCTGGATCTTATGAAAATAAATGCAAATTATGTATGCACACATATGGAGCAAATTGAGTGAAGGCCTGGTGCATTTTTGTCACATCAGGATCATCTTTTTTTCCCATCCCTTAGCTCTCCCCTCCATTTTGTTTCTTGAGATATCCTTGGAAATGCGTGGTTTATCTGTCCCCCTCTCTCTCTCTCTCTCTCTCTCTCTCTCTCTCTCTCTCTCTCTCTTTCTTTCTCTCTCTCCCCAACATCGTGCGAGACAGCAACTATCAGTCAGCAGTCCGCGAGTCCTGAGTTCATCTCAGGATGCACTCCGATCTTGTTTCTACATTTTGCTGCTCTCGCGTGGGCATAAATCACCCGGCGGAAACGCGGCAGCGTCTGCTTGCGCTCTCTCTCTCTCTCCCCGCCACGCCGCCACAGCACCCCGTCCTTAGGCCGGAGGCCATGGCGGCTCCGATCTGTTCATCTCCTCTGATGGGAATTGCTTATTCCTCCAGTGTCACTCTCACCCTTTCTCTCATTTTTAGATTCGGGGCGACCATCGATGTTAGTCACCTGACGCCTCTTCACATGATTGTCCTTTATATTCGCCGCTCAACACGGATATGAGTCAGGCAGCCTTTTTTTCATCCCTCAGTGAATTGCCTTAGAGATGGAGTGCCCCTCATTTTCCTACGTCACTTCAACCTTTGCACAGAGAGGATTACTTCTGTCATTTCAATTCGGTCCCCTTTGATATCTTCCTTCTGTGCTGCACTCTCCATGTCGGCAGTGAGCTTGACCTGTTTGTGTCA
Source organism: Eupleurogrammus muticus (assembly GCA_036785175.1). NCBI lineage: Eukaryota > Metazoa > Chordata > Actinopteri > Scombriformes > Trichiuridae > Eupleurogrammus > Eupleurogrammus muticus. The sequence goes on along the minus strand of JAYKQN010000013.1, from coordinate 16,143,779 downwards.
CCTTTTTTTTTTTTTTTTTTTTTTTTTTTCTCGTGTGCGTGTGTGTGTGTGTTTTGGAGCATTATTTGGAATCCATCATTTTGAGTCCATCTCACACCTGGTCACACAGCATGGGGACTTTGTGTGTATTATTCCCTCTCTCCTCTCCTCTTCTTTTCACTTTACACGGTTCGTATCTGTGTCTACCATCAAGATGGTGATCTCCTTTATCTTCCATTCAGATCTACCTTATTGTTGCATCACCCATTGGCAGTCTGTACCCAAATGAACTCAGCACACTCCACATTTCTCTAGACAGTAATAACAGTAATAAAGCGGCTGCTCACCATTCTAATAAGAATCAATAAGATAAATATTTTCATTAATTCAATAATAGAATATCCTGCTCTTTTTCACATTTATATGCTACAGAGCAAAGTCCAATTAACGAAACAATCTTTTTTTTTTTCTTAAAACTGTTATTTTTTCTGACATTTTCTCCACTGTATGTTATTTCACTTAAAGTCGATGTTTACAGTTGCCATGGTGACAGCCTAACATTAAATCACATCCATTTTAAGCCAAAGCGTTATCTTTTCCCACCCCTGACCAAGCATTATTTTGCATGCGTGTGTGTTTGTGTGTGTGTTTGTGTGTGTGAGGCTTCTTCTGACAGCAACAGTCATTTATTTATTTATTTTTGCATTAGTCACAGGCTGGAGTCTGGATGATTTTTGCTGTCAAGCTGTCTGTGAAGAATCCAACACCCATAGGTCATTATAGTGCAATTAAGGTGTTGATACATCCACTCCATGTATCTTAATATGATTATCACTTATCTGTAAGATGTGGTTTAAATGTCAGTGTCTTCATCTGAGTCTTCATTAGGTTACGATCAAATCCTTACTGTCTACGGTTTTAGATGTCCTGTTTTGATTGAGTTTTTAACGATGCATGGCCTGCTCTGTAGTCCTTCCCTTCAGCTCGCTCAGCATCTCATCGTAGAAAATGGACTTACTGTCTTCAATTTTTTATCCTTTTTGTTGAAGTCCAACAGGACTGCTTCATGCCTTCCTGACTTTACCTCCCCATCCCTTCTGATGTGATACTGCAGATGACCTTTTCCAGACTGCAATTATCGTCCTACTATAATGTCACACTGCATGGCTTCCACTGAAATGGGTAACACTGTTCCTATTTTTATGGCACCTCGACTCATCCGATGTAAAAAAAAAAATGAAAAATAAAATAAAAAAAGGAAGAAGAAAAAGTTCAGTGGATTGCTGTATGGTGCACCAACATTCCTTGTAAATGTATGGCCCTTTTACAACTTTTCTGTATGGGGCTTACACAACAGTCTGCTGAGGTTGTTACTGCCGTCACTATAGTAACTCACCTCCAGTGTAGGGAAAAATAATCCCATTCTTTGCTGCTGTGTGCTGACTTTAATGCAATAAAGCAAAGTTCTTTCAGGAATTTCAACCGACATTCGAAGATACATAGCTCAGACAAAAAAAGAGCAGAGAGGAACTCTAAAATTGCATATGAACTTTATGGCATGATAATGGTTGTTCCAGGTATTAGTCAGATCAGAGTTAGGGCTTTTTTCATTGGCAAAATGACCACAAGGGGGTTAATGAACGAGAAGGTGCAGGTTAAATGATTTTGATGCACATCGTGAGGGGCGAGGAACCTCCTCCAGATACCAGACAGTCTCTCTCCCTTTTCTTAACGGTTCAAGGTCACCATGTCAGATTAATAGCTCGGGGGGAGAAAAAAAATCAACATAAACACCGGGAGATTGGCCAAGGGCAAGTAAACTACGCGCGATCCAGCGGGGAGGCTAAAGTAGCGTCTTCAGTCCACAATTAGCCGTTTGCACTTCAAACACGCACGGCAAGCGAGAGAACATCTCTCTCATCCGCTAATCCTGTCTGTTTCACACTCCGGTTCCATGCTGCTGCTTTCTGCACCGCTGTTTGATCCATGCTTAATGAGGGTGTTAGATCACCAATATAGCCATTACATTACCTGGAAAAGAGGGGAAAGACTTTTTTTTTCTACCCCCTTCTTGTTTTCACAATGCAACTCAAATGCATCGTTAATGTTTAGCTCCCTGATCTTTTCTTATTGTCGGAAACGCTCGTTTAATAAACTCCTACATTCCGCATCCGTGCTTTTGTACCTACTCACTCAGCAGGTGTTTTTCCTCCCCCTATCGGTCTGTTTTTCTTTTTCAAAGGCTTTTTTTTTTTCCAAAGCTGCAATGCAAGTCATTTATTTCACATCTCTGGTTTCACCACCTTAGTACAAATAGTGCCGATTTTCCCATCTGGATGAGAAAATGTGACTGACACATTGTAATTACATATAAATGGACAAGGAAAGAAAACACCCTTGCAATTTAAATTAGTTACTTAAAAAAAAAAAAAGAAGCGATTACTGACAGAGCAAAATGAAAGCGTAAAACATCATATTAAAGTTACGACTTGTTTTCCTCAGATTGATCAGCCTGCTGCTGTTTCCTCATTTTTGACAATATTTACTTACAGCAGCAGCAGCAATAAAATAAAAAAAAAAAAAAGGTTTCTGCTAAACTAACTCATTTTACAGCTTTTATATGCAGAAACATTCACTGCTGTAATATAAAACTCTCCCTATTACAGCAACCCTGTAGCGGAGGTGCAGCAGGAACACAGACAACATATTTTTTTCAATCTATCCATTATTCCTTAAATGAAAATAATCCACCCACGCAGTGAGAGCTATCTTTTAGATAACATCCCTGTTCATATTATTCATGTATTCAACTGTTTTCGCCAATATATATATATATATATATATATATATATATATTCAAATTCAGTCACATTTTCTCCCTGCGAAGACAGACTATTTCCAACTTGCCCAGAGCAGTTTAAACCAATAGCGTTATTACATCTACCTTCCTCCACGATAGGATGTAAAATATAAAGTAGGTAACATTCTACACATGCATATGTCTGTTTAATCCCACCTGTATATAATGTTTTTAGTATCAAAGTTCAGCTTTGGGTGAATTAAAAAAAAGAAAATCATATATGTGACTGACTTTAAACTTCTGCCTTTTCAAATACGTGATTGTTGGTGTTTTTGATTGTAATGCATGAGGACTAAACGGAAGCTTTGAGTGTTTCAGCGTGAATCCGGCCCAGTGATGCGCTCATTTTTCATTAACTCTATGATCACTTTCAGTGAGGCTGAGCACCCCTCGCTATCACCTCGCCTGTTAGTCATAAAATTCAAATACGCGTAAATTAGTATGTATAAGCAAAGATGGAAATGAGTCATCATGGGCCTGCATCTAAGCACAGCGCTAAATACCTGCCGCAGTACATCTGTTCACGCATGTCAGAAAATGAAGAGGTGAAAAGCAGCCTCTCCTGCTGAATGACATACTTCTGCTGAAGTTGTGCATGCTTGTCTATTCCTACCGGAAAATGGCATGCTATTAAATGAATTGACAGTTAGTCAAGGATAATTTTCCTGTCATCCTCACATAGGTAGTCAATTGTATATATCCATTTAATAGGTTTCATGATGCCCAGTGTCAAGAGACGCAGATAGAATTAAAGGTTGCCTTTTTTTCTTGGAAGTGTGATCTTATTCCGTGGCTCCGTCCCACTTATCTAAATACAGTAATTAAGAGAAACGCTCTTCAAAAAGACAAAGGCGGATACCTCGTGTTTTCAGTTTCTCAGTGGGTGGACAGATTATTAATATCGCTTTCTGCCTGTTCTGTTTTTATTCACACCTCACAAAAGTAAAGTGAAATTCAGCTGATCTTTCCACCTAAAGCTTACATTCACACGTAAGAAGCAGATTACGGAACGCAGCAGAGAATAAACACACGGGTTCCGTTTGTCGGCCAACCAGTAACGACCAATCACGTTTGAGCAGCGGACGAGTCCATGCAGAGAGCTGCACGGAGGCGCAACGCCTTGACCAAAGAGTATCCCAGGACCTAAGGGAGTTCTCTTGATAATTTAGATTTTTATGGGCTTTTGCTAGCTTTTTACAGCTCCATTTTTGTGTCGCGAGTTAGTAGTCGGACTGTAAACAATGACCCATAAATACTAAAGAAAGTCTCAGACTGGATATCCACTGGCTCCACCGAATGCACACAAACGCCACGGCTCGTACCCCGGAGGCTAATTCGACATAGCTGATGTGTTCTGAGATTGTGGAATACTAAACAATACGATGGAACATTGCAGAATAAAGACGTCAACATTTACAAGGTGGAGCGCTTCAGTGTCTATTGGCCGGCTGGGAAAACAGAGTTGAACGAATGTATTCGTAGTGGTAGTCTTGCTGTTATAAGCGTTTTTTCGCAGTATTTATTAGCAGTATTTTTGTTATTATTACTAGTACTACTATTATGAAAGTTCTCACCATTGTATAATTCTATGATTTCATATGAGAATCAATGATGAGTGTGTTGTGTCCCATTGGTGAATCATTACATTAAGCAAATCTTCAATCAGAAAAGAATTCATTCAGTCAGTATATCACAAGTTCACTTATGCCATCCAGTCTGATATCTGTTCCATATTAAATCAAAGATACTAATTTTAATTTTTTAACCTTTATTTGGTTCATCATAAATTTACCGACATAGACCCAATCACAGTGTCAATAACGGTGACGTCACCCTATAGCAACGGGTCAATTCCCCCAGTTCCTGAGTAAAAAGACCAGCGTTTAAACCCCTGGAGGAAACATTTGCTATTTCCGAGTCCTCCCAGTGCTAAGATAATATGTTTTGTGAATACAGGCCCTCGGCACTCGCCCAGACTCGACAGCTAGATTGGCAGGCGGCTGTCCACAAAGACACTCAGGCCTTTGTCCACGGACAGCTGTCCATCCTCTGATCAGTGAAGGCTCACAGCCTTTTTTTTTTTTGTTTGAAGTAAGGTAATAAGTCTGAGGCGAGGCCCAGCAGATCGCCATGTTTTACCCAGTGGTCAGATCAAAACTTCTAAGCCCGTGGGACGGTGTGTGTTAAAGTTAAAAGGCCACATCTCATTAAAACTGTGTCCAACTTGTTAATTATGCAAGTTGGACTGAAAAGAAATTAGACCAACACAGTTGGGTCAGTGTAAATATCACTGAAGCTTCTTCAGTTCAAATGACGGACTCTGCACTAAATGGACGGATGCACGCTTCCTTTTCAGCAGTGGCCACATTATAGGTTTGAAAACAATTAGATGCTCAGTTGAATATAGTTGATCGACATCCAGAGCAAGAGCAGCATGTCATGGGGTAACTGTGATGGGCACGTTAATACGAATTCAATTATTTTCATGGCTAATGGAAAAGAAGAAATTCATTGTCATGCCACGTACATAGCTTGTACAAAATGGCGTGCAGAATGGGGAGTTTTGATGAAAAGCAGCTTCTTGCGCCACCACCACACAATTATTGCAAACTACAGCGGAACACTTTCAATCTACCCGAAACAACACGGTATGAGCATCAATTGCGGCGTTTGTGAACCCACGGCGGGATTTTCGGCGATTAAAGAAAATTCAGATTAACACGCACGGCTGCGGTTCTTCCAGTCTCAAATTCCATTACATGCATTTATTTAAATCGGACGGGCACGTGCATGATATGCACAAGCCTGTACCTAGGCGCTAGCGTGCGAAAAGTCGTGCCGCGCGCGACAAAAGCGCTCAGACATCAAATTTTCCGACGCCGCCGTGATGCGGCGCCACGCTGTGCGTGTATGAAAAGAACCCCCCGTGATGTGATGTGGGTGAGTGAAATGCATTGATGTTGTAAATGTAATGAAATTTCCCACGCCTTTCAAGTTTGATCCTTCTCCAGTACGGAGGTGTCCGTGCAGGTTTGGCTGCATCCACTCATGTCGGTGCACAAAACTACTCTTCATCTCCCCCCATCACGGCTTTTCTAGGAGGTTTTCATTCCATTGTGTCTCCTATTCCTTTTTTTCCGTTTTGATCCCTTTCTTCGGCTGTGTCAAGCACGTATTATTTTGAGTTAATTACCTGTCTCCGTCCCACTCTGAGGCCTTCGCCGCAATCCGCCCGGATGCCGGTCGGTTATCTCCCGACCGCAGGACAACGTACAACCCGCATGATTGATGACTTCTGTTTTCGGCCTCGCTTTAGTATGCCCGCATCACACGTCCGAGAGGCGAACGGCATAAACACGACACTCCCCCGGAAAAAAACCAAAACGCGTGGCGTTCTCCCATTAAACAAAATGACAGCTCGACATGCTTGGAGAAGAGAAAGAGGAAGTGGCGGGGTAATGAAGGTTTTATTGCTCCTCAACGCATGTAATCAAGCCACATCTGCCCCACAATGCAGCACGCCCCCCCTAGTAACAAATGTCATGTACCCGGTGGTCGTCCCCCACTATAAAATATAATGCCCCCCCCTCTCATTGCATTGGATTACCACGGTAATAAAAGCTCCGTATTGACGGAAGTGACAATGGATACGTTGGGGATTGATTGTGCAATGTTGCTTGTGAGGCCACTTAGGGACCATGACCCCTCTCTGTATTCATCGACTGCGCCTTGAAACGTAAAAAAGAAAAAAAAAAGCTCACAGTTAATGATGATTGTGAAAGTATGAAAAGAGGAGTTGCGTAAAAATCCGCCTGAGACTCGTGACTCTTATGAATCGTGTTTTTTTTTTTTTTGTTTTTGTTCCAAAATCCTTTGATATAAATTTCAGGAGCCCTAAAACCTTTTTTTAATGCTTAGTTTAAAGTGTGCAACTATTAAATATCCACATGCTAATTGCCACTTGGGGTCCCCTGGAAATGTTGTAACGTTGCAGCACTTTTACCCCGACTGTGTCTTGTGTTTCCTGCAGTATTTACCAGTGAAGCGTGCGACATCTGCGAGGTTTAGTCAGCTAAGTACAAACAGGAAAATGAATAAATAAAACGGTTAAACGCAAAAGGTAGAAATTGAGCTCTGTGTTGGCTCCCCTTTGAGCAGGCTCTTACAGTCTTTGACTGGGAGTAAAGTACAGGCTGTACAAGTCCCTCTTCGTGCTTATCATTGTCATTGTTGTCAGGAATTCAGCAAAACAACAGCACTTGAAACCCAAGTTTTTGCATTTGGCACGGAAGTGTGCTTCATCCAGTGTGTGAAACGTGATTGGAAGAGCCACACTGCTATTTTTCAACTGATTCTAACTATTAACTTGCAGGCTGTGAATAGATTGGGTGGGTCACTACCCTCAGCGTTAAAACTTTCATCAGAGAATTAGATTTACTGGATGCTCCCACTGTATGGGAAGGATAGGAGCTTTGGAAATGGGTCGTATCCCAAGGTGCATCGGAGTCGATGCGAGCGGAAGTGTTTAATCACCGCCGCCTTCCTCCTCCGAATCTGCTCGAGCTATTGAACTGTTCACTTTGTGTGTCAGGTCCACATCTACGCAGCTCCTCCACCGCGACACACACCCTGCCGTCACATTCCAAGATTTCAACCTTTTTTAATCGGCGCACCATTTTCAGGAGTGAAGGACCATCACTGAAGTAGCTGCGTACTTGACCTGTGCTAATGAAATTCTGCATTCCCAGATTTGCCCACAAATTAACATTTTTCTTTTTGTTTTTTTTGTTTCTGGCACCCACTTTTTTCCCCATTTTTTACATTCCTCATAATAAGGGCCAGTTCATGGCTGCAATCAGCATCAGGCTAAACAGATACTGGTTAACAAATTGATGTTTTGGACCTATGACCACTATAGTTGATGAGGGTAAAATAATCTGCAGTGTGCATGAGTGTGCGGGGTAAGATTAAAGTGGTGGGTGTCAATCTGGTTATCCGTTCAACTGTGAATTAAATCACCTGCAAAAAAAAAGGATAAAAACAAATGCACACGGAGCAGTGCAGGGAATTATGATGAATACAGGAAATAACACACTCTCCCCCAGGCATTGAGGGCCTAACTTCATTTTTCAGAGCTTTTTTTTTTTTTTCTTCTTTCTTTTGGTGGAGGGACAATTTACGGCACAGGAAAAATAAAAAAAAGCAACGGGAAGATTACGAGTTGTGACAAAAATAGAGGTGGACAAAAGGCGAGAGAAATGGGTAGGTGGTGATGTCGGATTTGAGGACGGAGCACTTGATCGTTGGTGGGGGGGTGGGGGGAGCAGGAGAGAGCACACACACACACACACACACACACACACACAGTCGCTCTTTCGGCTCTCTTTGACCCGAGAAGCTCAGCGAGTTTGATTTAGTGCCAATCAGAGTTTTTAATGTTGGCGCAGCGCATCATAATTTATTAGGATTATCATAAACTTGTGCTGGGAGAGGGAGCGGGGCCACTTGTGCCTCGCTCTCAGAATGAATTACTTGCTGCAAGCTGGAGCGTCAATCAGGCCTAGAAATGGCCACACCAGCCCCCCCCCCCACACACACACACACACCAACCACCGTGACCCACCAAAGCCGAGCCCCTCGATAAATATTCATCCAATCATATTCCACCTTAGACTGGGGAGGGAGGGGTAAAAGGATATAAGGTGAAGGAGATCTGAAGGCTGGGGCTTTTGGAGGATCACAACAAGCTGTGGGCGACGACTCGAGCTGAATTCAAGCGTCCATCATTACACGAGTGTTGATATAATTAATAGTTCATTAATTATCTCCACTCCGCACCGCTTATTATTCCGATATCGATTCCAGGTCTTTGGTCTTATTTGCGGTGGCTGAGCTCCTGAGGTTACTTTGAGTGGATGCCTGTTATTGATTTGTTGTTTTCTGTGTAAAAAAAAAAAAAAAGTCAGAAAATCTGCCAGCACAGTCTGAAAAAAAAAAAAAAAAATCAAGCGGCGAACCATATTGACTATTTTTATAAAGCATTTTTTTTTTTATTTTACAGTGACCCATGTTTCAAAATGCAGAAACTTTTCAAATACTGGTCTTGGGAACAAATATTTTAACTGCAGCAGCATATTGATTCATGTGGTTTTAAGAAAATCACGACTCAATTTACACAATTATTACATTAAAAAAAAGAAAAAAAGTGGTAAAATATTTCACTGTGTTGCATAATTAAGCGTCATTAACCTCATGTGGCTGGCTGTAAAGTTCATGAGCAAAAACAAGCACACGCTTCCACTACAAGGTTATGTCCTTTTTATGTGTTTACTCTTAATTTGCTAATTTACGGCATAGCCTAAAACCCCATGGTGTCCCGCATTGATAGTGGGGTAAAAAAAAAAAGACATTCCAAAGAATGAATGGGAAATCTGTAGAACAATAGGTGGGCACGCTTTTGGGAGTTGGTTCGGGGCCTGTGCTGGCATAAAGCTCGGTGGGAGTATGAGAAGCAGGCAGACTGGAAGCCTAATTAATCCAGCCTCCCTTAATTAGTCTCTCCCCCGTCCATGACGCGCTCGCCGCTCTTCTGAAGCTCCCTTTACCTCGCTCTCATATACTCCCTCTCTCTCGTTTTCCCTTTCCCTTCCCCTCCGACTATATTTCTCTATCTTTTCCTCTCTGCCCTTCTTTCCGGGCTTGAACCGACCGGCGGAAAATATGTTCCTCGGTGATAAACAAGCGCTCGCTGCTGCAGAGGGCAGCTTAGGCACAGCCGCGCTTGTCTGTGCCGTTGCCTGCGTTGCCACTAGAGGACCAGACAAAAGCCCAGCTGTAGGCGGGAAAGAGAGAGAGAGAGAGACTGCCTCTGCACACATTGTCTTTGGAGATATACAGCGCAGGTGGTCAGCGGTCGCCCCTCCGGATGGCACGGCAGCCCCCACCACTGTACCTCCCGCTCGCAGATCAGGGCATTAATCTGCAAAAAAAGAAAAAAAAAACGGCCGCACATTAAAACGCGGGATGAATCCCCTTCCAGCCGTGGCCCCGATAACAGGCCGCGGCCAAGCCCGCCGTGGCCTCAACAGTGTTGACTCTAATGACGCCGCGCGACGCTGAGGCCCGGCCCACTCGCTCTGTGCCCGGAATAATGAGGCAGTTATTCCACCAGTGGCCGTGACCGTTCAAAAAAAAAAAAAACCCCACCGCGCCGTGAATACTGATCAAGACAAACTGTTGACATTCTCATGCACCACACTGGCTTCATAATGAGCCGCATGATTAACTCATCAGGGATGGCGTGTCTTTCTTGTGGGATAGGTAATACACCCCACTTCAAACGGAAAGATTAGCCGCGCGACGTGTTGTAAGCTAAAGTATTGCTAAAGCTGTTTAAATTGTGCCTAATTGATTTTGCTGTGGAAATAAAAGAATAATAAAAGAACTTGCCGGCTATGGTGCTCCGTGGATGCTGGATGTGTAAAGGCAGCTGTTACCAGGGCAACCATTGGGGACACAGAGGTCATGACCTCTATTTTTCCCGTTATTTTTTTATTATTATGTTTCCACTTAGGCTACATTTTTATTAAAAAAAGATAAAACAAAGCCCACAACATCAATGAGGTCTCACATGACAGACGCTCATATATTTGACTCGGACATATACAGCATGTTGACCTCTGGATTTGAAAATCCTGGCTCAGGCCCTGGTGCATTTTGAAGCACATCCGTGCTTCTTTACCACCGGTGAGCAGCTTTACCTCTTTACCTCTCCCTGCCAGTTCCGCCTGTTGTTGTTTTGAAAGGCGGCATTAGAATGATCATTAAAGAATATCGGGGATTACCCACAAATCTAATTCCACAGATGGCGAATTAGGGAAGTTTTAATGGAGTAGTTATGGAGAATGGATGTTAAAAATGTCAGCTCCCAGTCCACCTTCCCTCCATCAGGTATATGTAAAAAAACCAAAAAGAAAACTGATGGAAATATGAGTGAGTAGACTCCTATTTCCATTCCATTCCACCTTTTTTATATACCTGGTAATTATGTGAAAACAGACCTGCCTCACGGCCAATGGACCATAACGTGATAAATACCTTAAAGGTGATTTTTCATCGTTTCCCCCTCTTCTTTTGCCTGTAAAGATGGGCTATTTGTGTATCAAGGTCATCTTGCATTCCTGAATCTATTTCCACAGAACACTTTTCCTTTTTCTCGCTTCCGTCACCCCTTCTATATGTATAACATATAATCTTTTTTTTTTCCATTTTTCATTTCTGACCTCTTATTTCCATGAGGGGAGGACACATTCTGAAATACAGACAAGGAGAGGGGTCGAGGTGAAGTTATCTTTTACACTCCAGAAGCTAAAAAAAAAAAATCCTTTTTCCCCCCATCTATGCTCCCTTGCAATAACGCTTCAAATGTCAAACCTAAGTCGCAGTTCCCGTCACCATATTAGATGAGGCTTTGGTGACATTTGGCAGCGTACGTGGTTGCAGATGAGATAAAAATCCTTTCGGGTTATTTCAGACGGAATGCCTTTTTTTTTCTTAGTTAGTTTCCCATGAAGGCATGGTGTGGGCAGAGTCCAAATGAGAGGATTACTCTTCGAAGGTGTATTTCTCTCTCTGTCTCAAATTGAATTGTAGGCAACCGGACTTGTATTTGTCCAGAAAAGGCGTTTGGCCTCTTATCCGAGAGGCTTCGGTCTCATCAGTTAGCGCTAGTCCGACATGACAGTGGAGTGAGACCTGTGTATTTAACCTCTGTGGGTGTGTTCACCAAAGTACCTGTGAAAGTAATGGTTTTCGCCAAAGAAAAAAAAAAAAAAAGGCTGGTTTCGCACCCAGAGAGGTTAAATATCTGGGTCTCACTCCAGTGTGAACTCACCTGGACGTGTCATGGTACGTCACGTCACATGACGTCATGCTAGGCTGTATTTTTGAAAAGATGGCAGGATAGAAGAGTGAACATGTGAGTGAAGCGGGACAAAGAAACTTTTCTTAGGTTCATGAAAGAAGAACATTAATGTGGTTCTCAATGGAAAACGGCATAGAAACATGACGTGATCACATAAAGCGTTGCAGAAGCCAGCAGGGTGTCAGCTGACTGTCAGCTGTTGTCATGGATACATTCACACTCTCCTATGACGTAATCCCTCAGAAAACTCTCCATCCACCAGTCATTGCGAAACAATAAAGGAAATAGGACATGGATTTATATTTGGTTTGCCCAAAATCTGATACATTTGGAAGATTATGTAGGGTTTGCTAGGTTTATAGTAATAAAAAATCAGCATAAAGCACCTTATTTATATTATGTGGGAATGGCAAAAATATAGTTAACTTTTAAGAATTGTTCATGTCATGTCTTCTTTCCGAATAGTGAAAAAACAACCTGTTAAATCTCTCATTAGAGCGTCTCTTTTACAAGCTTTGTCCATGCTGTCTCTTCTCCTGCAATGAAAAACTTTAAAGGCTGTTTTCCAGACAGATTGATCACTCTGAGAAAGCGCGTGGCCAGAAGCACAAGCCAGAGTTGTTTGCTTTCTGTGGTTTCTGTGTAACCGCCTTTTGTCTTCCCCACCCCATTCCAACTCCTTCCCCCTGCGTGTAGTCCCAGGTCACTCTGTGGGCTCTGAGATCTGAAAGCTTTCAGGAGAAGCTGCAACTGTCTGCAGCGTCGTCTGCAGCGACTTTGCTGCCACGCCGCAGTCTGCAGACCCCACCATCACAGTCCCCGAGCACCCAGCAGAAATCTGTTTAGTCTGCTCCACTTTATTGTTCCTTTTCTCCCACGTCGCTTGTGCCTTTGACACTGGTAACTCATCGGCTCCTCTTTGTGAATATCTGAATGTTCGTTCTTTCCTTGGCCGGTTGAGCACGGCCCGTTTCTTCTGCGTGGGCTTTTCGGGTCGCTCTGTTTGTCTTTATTTCTATAGCTCTCTCTCTCTCTCTCTCTCTTTTTTTTTTTTTTCCAGGGCCTGCTCAGCGTCATTTGCATGGCCTACTTTCTGCACGGGGTTTGGTTAATACCCACAAGTAGACACTTGGGCAGTAAACACTTCCCTGGCCATGACGACCGCTGGGCTCCTCCTGAATGAACTGATCCACTTAAGCCGTGATCTGTATAATTCCTAGCACGCCGTCCAAGCCCACGGCCCCCTCAGGGATCTTGACCGAGCAATCACACACCTTTGCGGTGTCAAATGAATGCAGTCGTTTCAAATGTTACATGCTCTTTAATTAATATACTGCTTTTCTCACATCACTTGTTTTTTAAAGGGCTTTACCATTGCCAATAAAGTAGATACTGCTGCTAATTAAGGTCACGGTTTGTCGATTCCACTTTTGACGTCTCGGAACGGTCACAAACCGCCGAGCGCAAGAGTGCATTTACTTTCCACCTGTCACAGCCGCTTTTCAAAATTTGACTTTCATTGGTGCCACACAGCCGAATCTAGTCAAGAAGCGACAGCTGTGCCTCTCCGCGCTCGTCAGGAATCCCTTTCAACATCCGTGATTTGTGTCACTTCTGCTCGCTAACGGTGTTTGAATGCTTCAAAACGCCCGTTTTGAAATAGATGGGTGTGAACTGATTTGCGATTTTAACTTGTCACACTGGACTTCTTATTACTTTTATATTACCTTTCGTTTGCAGCCATTACCTTGCATCTTCCCCAGAAAACTGTGTATGTTCATATATACATTTGCATATATTGCCATATCAGGGAATGTACTTTGGATAAAGCCTGGTTCAAAATTATTGTTATTTTGTTGACATTTTGTGTATATATATATATATATATATATATATATATATACACACATACATATACATACTGTATATCTTTATCACGCCAACAATCAGAAAATAGTCAGAAGTTGAAAAAAATGAAAATTTTTCAGAATAAAATGTACTATGCATCAGACTATGAATGATAAATGAATAAACTTCTCTGGGAAAACCTTCAGAATATAGTTGGAAATAGAGGTGAAACATTTGGTGTATGCAGGTGCCGCTGTAATGGAGATCATGACTCAGTGAGGAAAAAAGAATTATTTAGAGAAAGCAGCCTTAAAAGGACAAAGAGAAGTCCTTTTAAGGCTAACCACGTTAACCACGTGAGTGTGAATTTAGTCTGAAAGCAGACATGATATTGACGCAAAAATCAAGCAAAAGTTATCAGTGTGTGAAAAGCTGTTTTTTCACTCCTTCATATAGGGATGCATTTATACACACACACATGCACTGTGCTGTATAACAAACATTTTTATATATGATTGACTAATCCAGCAGTCCATGTAAAATCCTACACGACTTTTATGATCTTCAATTATATCCTAACTAATTAGGCTGTTCTCCATGTAAACTCCAAGGCGTATTCCCTGTCAGAGAATGTCTGTTTGCATAACTGAAATGCACATTTTGATAGAAAACATTCTCTTTATACACAATATGGCCATTTCTCTCAAATACTGTTCACATAATAGTGAATCAGCATTCCATGATTGACAATTTGACTAACTTTTTGTTTGTAAATGAGACGTGTTGTGCTGCATTTAATAAATGACTGTCAGACCAGCTACTGACTGCTGTTCTGATTCCCCAGAATTCCCCATTAAAGGAAAACCGCCCGCTACAGAGCAGCCTTTTATTGGGCTATAATCCACACACCTGTGCTATAATCACACTGTCCAATCAGCATCTTGATCTGCCACACCTGGGAGGTGGGAGGGATTAACTTTAGCACAGGAGAAGTGCTCAATGAAACATTTGTTGGATATATAACATCATATAATAACATTTGAGAGAAATTGTTATTTTGTGTATGTTGATGTAAATGTTTAAATCTGTAAATTCATGTCATAAAAAATGGTAGGAAAAACAAAAGTGTTACATTTATATTTGTATTCAGTATATGAGCACATTTGTGCCTATGCTTTTTTTCTTTTTTTTTCCAATATTTGGGTGAGAGGAGAAAAAAAAAACAGAAAAAGCAAATTCCCCGCTGCATTTTCAAGGTTTCCAGAGACACCGAAACCCAGGAGGAAGCAGCCGTCTTGTACACTATAAACAACTTTTGAGTTTGTGATGGGGTTTCTTTGACAGAATGGGAGATAGACGTGGAGGTTTGTCTCGCTGAGATAAGAGCAGCGAATACAAAAAGATGGGAGAAATAGACGGGAGGTGGTGAGAGGAGCACCAGGCAGTCTGGCTGCAAGACCTCCGCCGTGGAGACGGCGTCAGAACAGGAAGTGTCTGTCAACGATACCGAACAAAAAACCCAGCGCTCCGCAGCAGATCAAATGCTTCACAATATGAGAATTATTAATTATTAAAACTATCAATTATTCATTTGTCGTCCGGGGACCACAGAGAGGCCTGCGGGGGGTCCCGAGCAAAAGTAGGAATACAAATTTTTGGAAGTTGGAACAACAGGAGGAATAAATAAGGCTTTCTCATTTTGACTATAATTAATTCTTGAGAGTTTGATCATGGTTACTTTAGTAAAATTTCACAACTTTGTTGTTTCATTGATTGTTTTTGGTGAAATGAAAATCATTAATTCATAAAATACAATGAGTTAACTTGGAGTAAAGTGTAGTTGTTAATATTTTTTTTGGGGGCATGCTCTGGTTTTATTTTGGCATGCACTTCCTGTTCTGAGAGCGCTGCTGTCTCCACTTCGGAGGCCCGGCCTCTCAAACACGGAGCAGCGTTCATCTATAACGGCTGACTGGTAGAGAATGAGCTTTGGCTGTTTTTCATTTCACCTGTCGTCGTAAAAAAGAAGCGCCTGTCACAATGAGGCCAATGTCACCAGGACAGGCGACGTTTCCATGACAACCGCTATCCTCCCGCCCCCTTCCTGATCCGTGCTGAGCCAACACGTTGCTAGGATCTTCGAGCGGGGACGTGCCAACCTACACGGCGCATCCACGAATCCGGAGTAACTTTAATGATGCCGTGGGGGGGTGGGGGGATGTTGTTTCGTCCCTTTGCTCATCGCACGTCTTTGTTGGCGCCGCTGTTTAATTCCGCTCATGTCAAGCTGTGCCTTTTGATCGTCACTACGCTTGTTCAACATCAAACACTGGCAGTGGGACTAAATTTATAGTCTGTTGAGTCTTGGCACTACTAATGTCTTACATCTGTGTTTAACATCTTGGCTAAAGTCAGAACAATCAAGTTGTCATTCTGAGACACGTACACATGTGTGTGTGTGTGTTTTTTTATTTCTCTTGCCAATCGTGATTGGGTATGATCTGAACCAAGAGGCATTACAGAGTCCACTTTGTCCGACAAAACAAAGAGTGCACAGGTTAAGCTCCCTTGGCTGCCTTATAAAGATAACAGCAGCCCACAGGGTTGTGACGTTTCCTGCGCTAGCCGTGAAATCCTCGAGATGAACTGTATCAGCGATGGGATTCAGGATAAGGCGGCGCCGCGTACTGGCACACAGCAGTGACTCAGCTCCTCCGCGTGGTTTAATGAGTTAGGGTGAGGGTTAGCGAGAAAATGTAATTAATATAAAAGAGGGGACATTCTGCTCACATGTGTCATTAAAGGGTGGGTCTGTGTGTGTGTGTGTGTGTGTGTGTGTGTGTGTGTGTGTGTGTGTGTGTGTGTGTGTGTGTGTGTGTGATGTGTGCATGCGCGTAATTCAGTGTATTTGAAGTTATATTTGTGATTAGGAAGTGCTTTTTAACTTGCTTTATTTTTATGGAGGTGTAGAAACTCTGAAAATCCTAGACTCCAAAATTAGGCGAAAAAATGGGTAAACCATACAGGAGTGTGTGTGTGTGTGTGTGTGTGTGTGTGCATGCTCATAATAGAAAATATATTTGTGATTAGGAAGAGCTTTTTACCTTGCCTGATTTTCACAGAGGTGTAGAACCCTGGACCGCAATTAGCTAAAGGTGTGTGCGCACGTGTGTGTCTGTGTGTAAAAGGTCAGTTTGCATGAATTGTTAACAAGTCTCCTCATTTACCTTCACTGCTATCTGGCCATGTACAAAGACAGTGATATTTCTCAGATATCAGTGTGTGAGATTTATCCAGCCGACCGAACACGATGGAGGTGACTAGACTTCCTCTGTGGTGCTCAAAGAATTAAACAAATACATTACAAAATGCGATGGCATCAGAATCAGTGTCAAAGTTATAGATAATCCTCAGAACAGGCTGGCAATGCTTGTTTCTGCAGCAGAAAGCGTACGGATGTCTGTGGATCACAAATGGAAGGACACAGTAATGTACACATACAAAACTATATTCGCCTCCATTGTGCTCGAATGGAAGCAGAAGTCTCGGAGGCAGATAATATTTCCAAACCTCTGCAGATAAAGGAATATAAAATATGCCTCGACACCCCGAGAGGTAAGTAAGAAAATATGTTTTCCTTTGTAATTTGGGTGAACCGGCAGTTAAAGTGGAGTCAGCATTTGTCTGAGGCTTTTCTATTAAGAGGAATCAGGAAGCGATGGCAGCGATTCAGATAAGATCAACTATAAAACACCATAAAAGAAATAAAAAAAAGTGTTTTGCGGTTTGCACTGTCGAGTCATTATTGGCTTGCGCACAATCAGGCCTGATATTGAAAGGAGAAAGGAGTTCCAGCAGAATCAGGGGCCACTTTTCCATTGTCACACAGTCGGGGAATGATGAGGCCAATCTGTTCCACGCAGGGAGAGACAGTCCCCTGTCGGCTTGCTGATTTTAAGGTAGAACATTTGTGTTATGTTCCACCATCTCTCATTTTGGGAGCTGCGGGTGGGCTTTCTCTGGAGCACAGATTATAACCCCCCACCCCCACCCCATGCATCACGTCTCCTCCCAAGGTAACGGGGAACACAGCTTTTCAAGATGTATTTACTTTGGGCAACAGTTAGAATCAAGGTCCATTTCACCTTCGGTGAAGCAGGTTATTATGTGCTCTATCAACATATTGCTTTTCTTGGTTTCAGAATAATTTCTTGGATATCACATTTGTATTTGTTTTCAAAAGTAAATAACATTCTTTTAAATGTCAGCCGAGGAAATCAAATAACGGCGAATTTCTACGGCGTGATCCCGGTGATGAATGACATCCCGCGGGTCCCGCCTCTCCTCGGAGACGTTTCCAGCTCGGAGTGTAGTCATCGTAGAACTGTAGACAGCTGGAACAAATGGAGAAGTAAAGCGAAAGCACTCGTGCCATACATCAAGATACTGGAAACACACGAAGAGAAGGGAACTGTCTCGTCAGGCGCTGCAGCACTTCTGTTGCTGTTTGTTGTTGTTTTTTTTCAGTCAAAGGCGGAAATCTGTGTACGTCTTTGCCAAGGAACTCCAGTTCTCGTAGTTAGACTACAGCAGTCAGGTCTGAAACCAGGCCAAGTCAATCAGTTAATTTTGCCTTTTTTTTTTTTTGCCTTTGCCACTTTGTTGATCAGTTTGTCTTTTAATTAATTTTCATTACTTCATTGATTATATAGGTTTTCAAACGTCCACACAGATCCGTTTCTTTTAATGCCTTTACTCCGTTCTGTTCATGTTCTGAAATCAAAACATGTCATTTGTATTAATTGCATGGGTGATTAATGCCAATCAAGGAAGGTTGTCTTTTGTTTTACATGTGTGGAGTTCATCAGGCTCGCTTTTGTCAGCGCAATCAACCATTAACGTGAGCTGCACTTGTTGAATAAAAAACAAAGTAAATAAACTGAAATTACCCACTTTGCATTGCGTCGAGTACCTTTATGACCATAATATACGTGTTTTATAAAGGAAAAAAAAAATATTATGCAATCAATCTTAAGTACAAGCGAGACAAGTGAATGAAGTAAAGGTAATTGTCTATTATCCAAAAGATGAATTTTAAATAGTCTTGTTAAAGTCGTCGGTGCTTAGACTCTATGGGAGATTTTGTGATTGAGGGGGCATCATCCCTGAGCGGCGACAAGATAAATCCCCCCGAACGGAGCCCAGACACCGGTGGTGGTGGTGGATGATGTCTCTGCCGAGACGGATCGGCTGATGAGGCTGAGGAATGATGGATCCGACGAACTGCGAAGGCTGGGTGGCGGCGGTGGGGGAGGGAGGTGGCAGGAGGGAACAGCCGCACCGGCACGCTAAAGATGAGGTAGGAACACTTAAAAGACGATAGGCTAACAGGGAATGTCACGGCGCTGTTGAATACAGGAGACGGGCGGCTGTGAGCAGCTGATACGATATCAAAGCTCGGGAAAATGACAGCATTGAACTGATGAGAGTTGGCGTGAGGCGTGTGAAGGCAGCACGGCGAATAAACATACGGCCTGAGCATGCAAGAGATACTCTTCCTGTCCAAACTTTTCGCTAAGTTCCACTTTTTTGGTTTCGATAAGATGGTTTGGATCACATTTGACAGGAACAACAAGCCGAACGGAGAAGGATGGAATGTTTCCAGCGGTTTTTACCGTTCACACACTTTCACCAACTCGGTATCATAAATAATTCCTAACTTTTTCTCTGACATGAACTAACTAAGGAAACACAACAGATGTAGTCGTGAGTACAGTATGTGCAGCAGTTTAATTTGAAATTCTGCTCAATATTTCAACCATGCAAATGTTTTAAATATGCAAACTAAACCGGATTTGCTTCTCTTAACTTCCCTTCAACGCAAGCTTTAAAAAACAGGCGTTTTAGGACTGCAGTTCGCCACGGCGACAGATATCCTGACAGCACATGTGCTTTATGTGCATGTGATCAAAATGAGTAATTGCAGTGCTGGTAATGTTCTCTTCCTTGATAAATGGTATGGAGACAGGAGCTAGAGTAGGCTTTGTGTTGTTCTCAGTTGCTTTGGCTCGTTTCTCAAATGGGAAATGAAAATTCTCAAAACAACACGCCGCAAACCTTCAAAAGCGCCGAGCACTTGTTCGCAGCGGATATCACTTTCTCATCCCTTTCAACACATGGCCTCAGCACATCATTGCAAATGAGTGAGTACCATTGTCAACAGCATGTGCAGTTACCCATTGACTGCATCTGGCTGATCAAAAATGCCCTCCAAAAGATGTAGACAGCATTTGATTGTGCATGTCATCACATGCACCACAATCCATCAGTTGTCAAAATCTGTTAGGTATATACCCTGAATACCTTCACAGTAATATGGGCTGTTATTTGTAGTTGTTCCGGCATGGAAGTAGAACGTGATGTTGGTGGAAATCTGTGCTTTATTTTGTCACTGCAGGCTGCACATGATTTTTCTTGTTAATGCATTGATATATTTTTTATTACAGTATATTTTGCTGTGTGTGCTTCCTGTTTACTGCGATCTACAAATACAGTCATTTCCATGGCGCTGTGTGACACGAAACTGTTGATACACAACGGTATTGAGTTACAGTAGCTAGACCAAAAGAAAAAATACAAAACATTTCACAACAGCACCTGGAGCTTTGAATGTTTTCTTTTTTTCTGTTTCACGCAGTGCTATGTACTTGGCTGTCATTAGAAATTCACGGGTGTAGAACCGCTCAGACTCCCGCATGACCAGCCGTGTTGATTCAATCAGACTTGAGCCGCGGTTGTCAGAACAAGGGGTCAGAATTGAAACAAAACTCTTAATGACTCCCAGCAGACACAACATTAAGCCGCGGTCTCTCCGTTCGGCATGATGCAAATACACTGGAAGCGCGCATTGATTTTCCCATCATGTCAGGACAGTTTCAGCGGTGCTGAATCCTTTCCCAGTCTCTCCCAATTAGCTTTCGGCCTGGGGAACACTGTCGATCCCCATCTGCCCATCTGCCTGTCAGTGGCTTCATTCCACCGAAGGAGACAAACAGAGATGGGGGGGGGCTAGTAAGGGAAGCAAATGAGCGACAGAGCAAGCGAGCGACGGATAATTCTGTGTTTGGCGGCGACGGGCGAGAAGGCTTGGCAGATCCGTCCGCGAGCCAAAGCCAGTAGGGGTGGTTTGGAAGCGGAAGGACTCCCTGAGAGATATACTGTTGTTTGAGTGATAGAGCGAGGCACAATGCCTACTCACTCTCTCCGCAGCCATTTATCAATGGAAACACAGGGCCTGTTCTCCATGCAGGCTCTGCCAGGAGAGGGATGCAGATTTGTCATTTCTTTCCGAGTGTTGTATTTCTCAGTTTCTGCGCGTCTCCCTGTCCTGCCCCCCCCTCTTGGGATGGAGCTATCACGGCGCTGCCCTGAAGGTTATGGGGATCTGGTTCAGATAATAGCCTGTCTACAAAGACTTCAGCCTTGTACACCCCCCCCCCCACCCCAGCCCAAAAGGCCTTGGTGCTTGAAGTTGGCTGAGCCAGATGGACGTTCTGTATGATTGCTGCCTCATCATTCTCCCCTGGCTCCTTCTGCTCCTCCCCCTGCCGAAATAAATAAATAAATAAAAAGATGAGTGACAGAACAAATGCTCATGAAGGCCAAAAAATGGCCACATGCCACAATTGTCAATTTGAGAGCTGAAATGAGAAATTTGTGCAGAGTAAATGAGATAAAAAAAAAAAAAAAAAAAAGTCCTGTCTGTCAAGTTTAATTTGACATGCAGTTTTTACCTTGCAGGAGTCTATTGCCTTGCTCACCTCCTGCAGCCGAATAGTGTGTCATCTTATTTGTATGGAATGTCTGTTACATTTGAGCACTTTTATCCTTTAGAACTGCCCCCTCGCTCATGACTAGGCTTTCTCCATACCTGCTGTTATGGCAGCTCCGTCGCCGCCGCTCTCCCGGCTCATTGGTATGCCTCTACATTCTTAGTCCTGATGGGTGGTGTAATTACTGAAGCCACAGGGAGCCCGGGGCTGGATTTTATGGTTTGTGGAAAGCCTGCCGGGAGCCGCCCACTAGCGGAGAGGAAGGGAAAGGCACGCCGCACTTCTAGAGACCCCATAAACTAGTGTGCAACAGTCGATAAGGCCCGGACTTTGATGGGGAAAAAAAAAAAAGAAAATGCATCTCCACGCAGCTGATGCGGAGACATGATTGGACGCTATCGTCCATGCACACGACACACACTGAAAAACACTCATATAAATGCATGCTCACACAGCGGGGCATGTAGACACACATTGTGGAAATGTAGCTGTCCACCCCTGCACACAAACAGATAAAGTCGCCATTGGACGGGGGCTGCGGGCCGATAAATTTTCCCCCCGCCTCCCTTTATGGGTTGTGCTTTTTATTCGGACGCGTGCTGGGGGTTTTATCTGGGGGCAGCAGTAGCTGAATCCACACATCCCGGCCCTGGCACAGCCCGGGACTTCGCCTACAGTGCATTAGTCCTCACATGAGGAATGAGTTTTTTGATGAAAAGGCCCACCATTCTCAGGCCTGATGGAACACCACTATGGGTTTACCCACAGTGATCTAATCCACAGCTGGGCCCAGACACCAGCTGATATACTAGCAGAGAGGGCAGAGAGACAGAGAGATTGAAGGAGCTGAATAGGAGAGATGTGGAGTGAGAGTGGGGGATTGAACCAGAATGAAAAGGATATACTCTATGAAGAGAAACAGCGTGAGAGGATCCTCCATTAGAGAGTCCATATTTGGCATGTGCGTGAGCGTGCGTGTGTGTACACGTGTGTGTATCTCACCCATCTCGCTGGCAGATAAACAACGCCTTGCATGACTGCAGGCATACTGGTGGGTCAGTATGGTGTGTTTGAGGGGGTAGAATGAGATAATAAACATCAATAACAACAGCCACTGCGAGCAACAACAACAACAAACAGCGGCGGCGGCGTTGTGGAGAAAAGCAAGCCGGCCCTGGAGGAGCAGAGGCTGCATTCAGGAGCGCGGGTATGACTCACCGGTGGGCTATAATGACCACAGATGGCCATTAGCAAGGTGTGAGGTGAACAGCGTAGGCCCCGGGCCCCCGGCGCCACAGAGGTGTACACTGCTCGGTTATGACAGGCTCAAACATGATGTGCGTCTAACGAGCCCCATGGTAAATTGTGCTGTGCGCGCGGAGCGTCTCTCCCCTCTTCACCTGCCCAGGAAAATAAAACAACAGGCGGCGGCGAGCAGGTTCCACATCGCCAGGATCGTTTATTCACCATCGTCCAGATCGCATTTTAACACAGGTCCCTCGCCTTTAAACAAATACAAATTCACGCTGTTACACTAATAGGTTAAACATTTGGATTTTAAGTGGCATTTGAGTGGGATGAGTACTTCTACAGTACTTTTTCCTCACAAAAACCTGTCCAGCTCTCATGTTTTAGGGCATTTTAATATCAATGCACAATTTTTTTTTTTAATTTTGTAAAAAAAAATGTATGGCTTTTACTCTTCTGTGATGTTCACTATGCTAAGTTTCACTAACACTGATTCAATTATGGTGATTAGTGGATCTGTGTTTTTTTTATGTCCCTGTACAGTCTTCTCTTACATTGCATTTCCCTCTCGAGGCTCCTCCTCCTTCTCCTACTTTTCCCTCCCATCTCATCTCATCTCTCACCGTTTACCTTGCTCATTGTCTCAGATGATCTCCTGATGAAAGTATGGCAGATTTAAAGTTGGATCTAAATATGAGTCTGACTTACATTCAGTTTACACAGCCTAACTTTAGGGTGGCTTTGTGCCTCATGTTGCAATTTTTCTAAAAATCCATCCACTAGTAATCTTTATAAAAACCGATACCTGCATATGAATATGCAGAATCCATGGTGAGTGACAGTTATTTTGCTGGCGGCAAACCGTTCCGGGTTTGCATTTGTATTCTGAGGCGCGTCGACCAATCACGTTCGAGCAGATTGCGGTTGCGTGCGAGTGACAAGTCTGCGCGGAAAGCTGCACAGAGGTGGAACACATTAGCCAGATGGTATCTCAGGACCTGAGGGAGTCTGTCAATGATTTCTTTCTTTCTTTTTTTTATTAGCTTTTACAGCTCCGTTTTCGTGTCTCGAGCCACCAGTCAAACTGTAAACAACGGCTAACAGAAAAGACCGTCCTAAGGCCCCATGTCCGACGCTACACCAGATGCACAGAAATATTGGAGCTCGCTCCCGGAGGCTAATCCGTCCTATCCAACGACGAAAGCCAGCGTGTTCAACGGTCTACTACTGACATTTTGTGTAAAACCTGGACGTGTGAATCAATGCGAGCTCGACACACAAATCGAGATGTGCGTTGCGCTGCAGACACCAATCTTCTGCCTGCCACATAGTCTCTGATGGCAAGGGCCTGGCCAAAAAAAGTGAAAAAGCAACAGACGCTGGATCCCACATTCTACTGTGTTCCACTGTTTGTCGAGTTCTGTTCACACATTTTCCATTTCTCTTCCCTCTTCATATTATAGATTGTGACGCACATGCTCTAAGATCTGCCAGCAGATCCAATTACAGTGTATTTATTGTGTTGCCGTGTATGTTAATTTTCCTATAAGCTACCAGCAGACAAGGCACAGAGCGTGCGGATACAAGGTAAATATGAATGTAAACACCCCCATGTAGTCAAACAAAGCACTGTGTACACTGAAGTTACTACACTGCAGGGGACTAAATATAGAAATGTACGAATGCACAGCAGGAATTCACACACTTTCTGTGTCCAGGAAACTGTAGGTGGCAGTGAATGAGTAACAGCAACTCACTCTATGTACAATTGAACAATAGGCAGGGATACATCCCAGAGAGGTCACCAGTCTACCATGGGGCACACACCGTTCATTCAGACACTCATACTTATGGGAAATAAGCATGTCTTTGGACTGTGGGAGGAAGCTGGAGACATGGGGGGGGGCTTCTTGCTGTGAGGCAGCAGTGCTCCTCATGTGCCGCCATGCCTCCCTACAAGAATATTCTGCTGTTAAACATGGAAGAACTGAGATCAGATTCTGAAATGGCCTGTGGTTTTCCAGTCAAATTTGACCAGACTAACCAATTTCCGGAAGAAGCAAAACTTTCCCATGCATCCTCAAGAAAAGTATTAAACTGTAGTTCATACACAGCTCTATGATCTCTCTACCTATAGTCCGCAGGCACTGGCCATTAAATTGAGTCTTTCGCTTCACAGAAACAAGCAATTACATGTGTGTTTCGGCACTGGCCATTTGTGCATCATCAGAACAAGGCCCTATAACTCTGGATCACAGTTTATAGACAACAACAACGATTTCCATTATATTTACCCTGCCTAACTCTTATTAGCAAAAGGAACATTCCATCGTGTCTCCCATGTGCATCGACAGGCAAAGTGAGTTCCATAACTTTTGTTCAATAAGGCCTTACATGACCCAGACACAGTTTTCGCCAGTGAGGGATCAAACATTTCTCTTCTGCCACATCCATTTTCCTAAAGCTCAAAACTTTTTCAAAGAAACGCGTGGCGAAGCAACTCTTCACACTTTGAAAGTTTTTTTTTTTTTCTATCCCGTCTCTTCTTGTTAGTCATAAACAACTGAATCTGATCCCTCCGAGAGACTGCTTTAGGTTCTGGGCGTCCTTTGTGGTCCTTTATGGTGCATCAGGATGGCGATGGCGCAGCTTTGCTCAGCTCAGCAGGTATCCCATCTCTGAGAGAGGGAACTGGGCACAGGGCAGACAGAACCGCACAGGCCTGTGGCAGAGCCGTGGAAAATGGATCACATAAAAACCACACAGGCTGACTGTAAATGACTTTGGGGGCAGAGATGCGGGATGACGGCGACTGCGTGAGGCGGCGAGTCAGAAGGCCTTCAGAACCAGACGATTCAACGATCTCCCAATCATTCAGATTCTTCTGAGTCACAGTGGGGGTATTATGTGATTTGGCATTCGTTTTCTTCGTCATTGACTCTTCCTGTGACTGACATCTATCTACATTGATTGACACCGGGGGAAGTAGCAGCCTGCTGAGGGGAGGGGGGCAGACTAATTGACTGTCTTCCCAGGCTAGTTGGTAGCTAGCTTCAGAAGAAAAAGCCAGGCCTGCAGCCCAACACCATCTATCTCTGCAGATATAAATTAAGCCTGCTGGGATGTTTTGGCAGAGATGCATGAACTTGGCTAATCAATTCGCACTTCGCCTTTTCCATAAACATGTGGACGCGGGTGCCGTGATTCACCGTCACCTCTGCCACCGTTCTGATTTTCGGGAGTTTGCTTTGTTGTTATAAATACTGTCTCTGTGCTCTGAAGGCAGAAATTAGAATTAGCTGGAGCTGAGGGGGTCTACTAAATAAAGCATTTCAGTGGCTGAATTATTAAACGGATAGAGATGTATACCTGCAGCAAAACAGCAGCGCCTGATGGTCTTTTTGAACACAGCAGCAGAATCAGTCATGTATTAAATCATGTGTTCCAATTATTTGCTCCAGCCCACTACATCGAACCTTTTTTTAACAAGAACCATGATAAGTAAATAATGGATATTGTACATCGAAGAGATGCAGACACTGGAAGTCTTGGTTAACCAAATGAGAGACAAAAAAAAAACTTTTAATTCTTACAAGATATATGTAAATTGGATTACTTTTCCCACCAAATACACTGCACATTTAAATCTACTTTACCATCAATCATATCTTTAAAAGAAGCAGTAGGAGAACATACCATTACTAGATGTCCTCTATTGCCTGTCTACTTCACTCCCAGTTACAGCAACCCAATTTGTTTTTGCAATTTAACTCATTCATTGACCCAGCACTGTGAAGGGAAGCCATTTATTTTCTGATCCTGCTTGTCTCACTCCTCTCTATTCATTAAGCACCAATTCCAAAGCAAATTTTCTGAGCCATGTCATGATAGCGACCATGCCATTTCAATACATTCCAAACATCATCTTGAGTAATGCTGATAAACAATATCTGATCCAAAGCTAATATCCATTTTAATTTGCAGTAGGTACACAACGCCCATGCTGAGGTCATCCTATTGATTTAACGTAAGCAGCCTCAATGAGGAAAATAGCATTCATTGAACCCATACACAGAGCGTTGGATTTGAAATTGATTTTGCAAAAAGACACAGTCGTTATGTTTCTGCATGCTCCGGCTATGGAATCTCTTATGACAAATTAATACATTTGATTTAACTATGGTTGTAAGGGATTAATCGTTGAGGTGAAGGCTTGATGAACCGTAAAAAATGTCACAGTCAACTCTTGCGCAAATGCACTTTGTAACGGGAGGCACGGCGCTGATGCACAGGAATGCTACTTTGCGAAAGGGGGGGAAAGTGGCCAGCACGGAATTTGGATGGGCCATTCAATTTTCCGCTCCGGTAAACGTGCGTGGGTTGTGCGCGCTAATTTATGGGGAACCATGCTGTGGTGGCAACACATGTAGGCCTCGGTTTGGAGCCCTGGTGACAGACAGACAGATAGATGCTGTGGACCACATTATGAAAGCAGTAGGCTTACAGAAAAAACGAATGCGCGTGTGGTGTTTCTCCACGGCTCTGGCTCAGGCCTCGGCATTGACAAGCTGTCCACATCTCACTGTAATTTAGAGACCTTACCCAGAGAGCGCTCTGAGTTATAACATTTCTCTCTACCCTTCCTCCTCCTCCTCCTCCTCTCCATCTCCCTTCACATATCTTCTGCACTCTCTCCGTCTTTTATTTTTTTCCTCCAATCCTATTCGGTTTACCCCCATCACGCAATTTGTTAGGGGCAATGTGGGTCTCCTCCTGGTAATGATATAACATTTTAGTCTCCTGGTTAATTGCCGTGAGACGGGGGAAGAAACACATGAAGACAGGGGTGATGGCAATTCAAACTTATTGACCTTAGATTTGTGCATATAGTCTCCTTCTCTGACAGCAACTTATGAAGTGGTTTGGATAATCTGTTTAAACACACATCCAACCACTTGTTTTCCTGCCGGTTTATTGGCGTTTTGATTGAATCCGCTCTAATAGTCTTGTATCATCTTGACACTGTTGGACAGATGGCACTGTATCTAATTTTGACGAGTAGAATGGAAATTCCTCCGCTCCTTCTGTTACAAAAGGGATACTGCAGAAGTTAGTAATTGTATAAGCTTTTTCCAATTTTCTTCTCAACTGAATCTATTCTCGAAGGTCTGAGCCCCGTTTTATAAAAGCATGTGTATCCAATCAGCCCGAGTCCTTGATCAGGTGTCTCGAAGGACACGTTAGAAGTTGCTTTCTGTACACATGACTGAGAAACAATTACAGCAAATGGAAATGGACGTCCACTTGGCCGCTGGAAAAGGCAGTTCATCAAAACTCCAGCAAAACACTATGTAATTCCGCCCCTCCCTCCCGGACTCAAGCACCAGATGCTTGTGATCGTCTTAACCAGAATTCATATATATATAAGCGAGTAGTGCTCAAAGTTAAGTCAATTCCAGAGGTTCCACGCGCCTCATCATTGTTGACATTTCCGTCTGACAGCGAGAAATTAAGACCGGCCACTTTAGATGCTAATTTAACGGCTTAGCACATGATTTCCCTTTCTCAGTAAAGCTTTACTCCCGCCATAAAGCTGTCGCCGGCTCCCCATCCTGTTCCTCGCAGGGCTGAGGTGCAGAGGTGCACGGCAGTCCTCTTCCCCCCGCCGAGAAGGAACAACAACCTTCATTATGTTTAGTTTTAATCACTTAATCCATGCTTTAATACAGAAGTAAACAAATAAAAGCACATCTAAGTAAATGAACAGTTGGAGTCGCTCTGTAATAGCTCGTAAATCTCTCAGAGTTCGTAATGAGCTCCTTTCTCCTCTGGGCTCGGCGGCGAGAAATCAGCACTTCACACACGAGTGAGAGCGGTGTGCGGGCAGACTCTCACTCTAAATGTGTACCACTGAGACACTTGGGGGGGGGGATTGGATTGTTTGTTTGGGGAATATATGTTAATCCGTTTGAGCGTCTTGCCCTCCATTTTGATGAACATCTCAAAAAAAAAAAAAAAAAAAAACAGTGCAGAAATATAGCTTTATTGCAAATTTTGTTAAATACTGTGTCATATATTTGATAAATGTGCTGTCACATCGTCTGGTTTTGGACGGGGGCCTGAGCCGGAAACATGCATGCAAGCATTAGATACCAAAAAATAAGATGAGTTGACCACCCTGTTTCCTGTATCTAGGCAACAAGGAAAGCACATAACATTCCTTTATTCTCCTTCTTTTTTTTTTTTTCTCCAACACTATTTTTTTTTCTTTTATTCTTTTGCTTCAGGGAACACCCGGTCTTACATTCAGGCACACATGGAACAGTTTTTTTTTTTTCTTTTTGCCCTTAAACTTGTGCCAATTCCATTCAGGCTCTCACTTTAAAACACGGAAGTAGAGAGCCGGTGGAATCCTGGTGCATCCTCCGCTGAGCGGCGGCCGCGTTTTATGGCTTTCCTTGAGGTTGATGAAATGTTTACCAGTGGGTGAGGAGCAAACATGTTGAAGGCGGATGGGGGGGGGTTACGTGATGTGTGGGAGAGCTGGCTCGCGCCTACAGTACTGAACACGGGATGGGCAGGGTGGGGTAGGGTGGGACATAGGTGGAGTTTGATGTCAACTAGGCGCAACCCCGGGGATAAATCAAGCATAAGTTAGTAAAAGCGGTGCATTTTGCATTACATATATATCTGTGTTTGAGTGTGTGTGTGTCCATGCAGTGTATGCATCGTCCTCGCTGTTTTTGTGTCACTGGATTGTTTTTTTGCTATTTCTCCGGCTTTAAGCATTCCTGTTTTCTGCCCACCAGTCCTTCAATTTGCAATCATTTCTGGGCATCAGACTTACATAACCTTTATTTATCCAGCGATGTCTGGCATTCAGCGCTGATGCTTTGAAATCGAGTTGCCAGAGAAACAGTGCAGGATTTATAGTCTTTTATTTATTTCTTTTCTTTTTTTTTTCTTTTCTTCGCTGCTGGAGGAAAAGAAAAGAAGGAAATGAGGGCTTTGAGAAATAATTGTTTTTAAAAGGCGCAATGGGCTGTTATCAGTTAATTGCAATTAACTTCATTCATTAGGATGTGACGTGTCAGCCTTGAATAAGTGTCATGTAATTAATACTCTTCTGTGTCCAACTTAAACATCATGAACCCGTTTTATTAAAAAAAAAGAACATTAATGACATCTTCCCTCTGTGTACCACCTCTGCTGATTACCCCCCCATCACCAGCTTGTCTTTCCTGAATAGTATTAAGTGATAATGTACAGTACAGCTGCTATAAAATGGCAGCATTAGGAATATTATTAAAACAGCCCACACACCCAGAGAGCTGTTTCAGGTACTCGTTGCTTGTGTACATATAGGTATTATTGCTAGTTTCCAACAAGTGCAAGGAGAAAGAAAAAGAAATACATGTGTGTCACAGTCTGTCATGTTTACTGCACATATGAAAGTATGAAGACTTAGAATAGATAGGTGATTTATTGCAGCAAAATAAGTGCATTGACCTGTGCAAATACTGTACATATGGATGTGGTGTATAGTGTTGAGCAGTAAGCCAGGACCACAGCCTCCCATTGCAAATGTTGTCCTGATCTGTTCTATCATTGTGTCACAGTGAAATAAAGTAAATTTAAACTCCTTTTTTG
Organism: Eupleurogrammus muticus; assembly: GCA_036785175.1. Lineage (NCBI taxonomy): Eukaryota > Metazoa > Chordata > Actinopteri > Scombriformes > Trichiuridae > Eupleurogrammus > Eupleurogrammus muticus. Next base: position 16,113,439 of record JAYKQN010000013.1, on the reverse strand, counting down.
GTGGGGGGGCCCTTTGAAACCCCTTCAAGGACCCCTGATAGTCCCCGGACCCCACTTTGAGAACCACTTTATCATGCAACACACTTGCCATTTCTCCTGTTTCATGTAACGTGGCAATAAATAACAGAAATGAAGCAGTCCGACCTGATCGTGATGTATTGAGCTGTGATTTACTTCAGTCACACAGCAACATTCAAAAGTGGCCGCACCTCTAATTGGATTTGTGCTGGTTTGCGCGCTCTTCTTCTCTGTCCTTTCCCTTTTCTCGCTCAGAGACACGTTCACCTGTTCCTTTAGGGCGTGGAGTTAAGTATTTAAGCTCTGTGTTAACTCCTGTGCGATGCCGCTGTCCTCTTCGTCACCTAAAGGCTGTTAAAATAAATCCATTTTTTTTTTTTTTAGTGCACTTCGAGGCGTCGGCGCCACACTTTCTCTTGTACGCTCCGGCCAGGAGTCGCTTTTTACCCGCCAGCCGTGTCATTGCAGTTAAGATGACCTATTGAATATCCACAAGTCCCCACTGGGAAATTCACAACCTTCCCGATGGCCAGTCTGCACCTGATACAGCTCTTTATTAATATCGGGGCCGGGGGATGCATAATAGAAACAGGTAAATAAGCCGCACGACCAGTCGACCACAATATAGTGCACTTATTGCTTTGCAGCTACATTCAAAGCCGGATTGATTGATGATTGATTTTATTTCCTTTTTCGCCCACTAGGGGACAAACTTGACACAGGGCTTACAGACACACAACCCTGACACCTAATTGCCGTAGAAAACTGTCATGGCTAACTAAGCAAACATTTAAACATCCTTTAGGCATGCAGCAGGCATTAGCATTCATCTGTCATGACTCATCTTCATTTTTTACCAGATGACTATGTCCAATATTCACTGTAATGTCAGCTAATTTTTTGGTCCTCCACCAACTCCTGAGGGAAAACGAGAAAAAAAAAATGCTCTTTAGGTATGAAATGTTGATTTTCATTCACCAGCGGGTCGCTATTGCCGGGCAGGTAGCGTGTAGCCTGTTTTTCTGAGAAACTGAGTCTGGATGAGAGTGCCGAAGCTGAACCGTGTACTAAACTACTAAAAAGGCATCCTCGCTGCAAGCAAGTCTTCTTCGCATTACATTTCATTTGGAAAACAAAAAAAAAAAAAAACAGGACTAATGGAGCTCATACCTATGACGGTGTTGTTCCTAAGCCCCTCTTCTACATGCCTCGTCTTCAGAGAGGCGGCAAGGCGTAGGGGGAGGGGATGAGACGCTGACTCTGGCCGATAGTTCCGCATGACGGATGTGGCTCACAGGTGACAATTCACGCTGACACCCCCAATGACAAAGCCATGCTTTACAGCGGCCGACAGACTTACTACCTGCAGCCCTCTCTGCGGATGAGGCCCGGTATCCGCTGCAGTGGAAGAAAAAGGGAAAAAAAACTACCTGTGCCACATGCCGGTGTAGTGGGTCTAATTCTGCATTGTGTTGTTGATTGATAAGACACACACTCTGGTTGGTCTCAAGGTGATTTATTATCCTTTCTGCATTCACAGGTTTTTTTTTATTACTCTGTGCTCTTTCTGGAAAGACTCACGAGCAAGAGAAACGTATGCAATAGCACAAATATATATATAAGTATATATATAATACATATATATAATGTAGCTTCCATTAAACTTAAAATAACCCAAAGAAATAACTGCATTATGAAACTTCTCCGCTTTAATTCTAATTAGCAAATTTGTGTGAAAACAACATGTCGCATATTTTTGCAAATTACTCTGTGACCACACCAGCTTCACAAGTATCTGATAAGTAACTTACAATCTGTACAAGCAAAACGGTGAAAAAATTGCATACTTTTCTGGGTGCAACACACTGTGCAGCTCGCTTAATGAATGAACATTTGCATCTACACAATTCCTCGCAACCACATTTAAAACCACTCAATGGGATAAAAGAACGGCGTCTTTCAAAATAAAAGTTCACCGCCTTGTTCATAATAGAACAACATGCGCGACGGCACCACACCACCATACTACAACAAAGAGGCGCGACCACGTAGGGGTAAAGTCGGGGTGGTTGCTAAAAATGTCTCATACCCGTGGCGGTGGTTTGATTCCATCTATGTCGGAGGAGTAGTGTGCCTGGTGGGCAGAGCAGCGGGGAAGAATTACTAGGCCAGTTGTTAATTATAACTACGCTGCACTGCACACGCGCACATCCAGGCACCTCTCTTTCAGCCTGTGTGTGTGTGTGTGTAAACAACGCGGCATGCGTGAAATATGACTTTTCACCAGGGTTCCCCGGGAAACCAGCATTAGCCTTATTGGCTTTACACATCAGAATGTGACAAAAAGGACACAGTGGACAGAAAAAAAAGAAAAAGTCACAGACACACAAATCATATTGAAGACATATTTCTCGGAGGAAATAAAGGAAAGGAGGCAAACGCTTGCCTGTCAAACCTTCCCCTTTTATGGATTCATACCATGACCTTATTTTTTCCCCCTGAAAACATCCTTTCAAGAGTAAAATCCTGCAGTGTGGGGGAGGAAAACAAAAGGGCAACACCTTGTTGTTTTTAACCCAACTCTCCAGCAAACTGAGACTTATTAGAGGGCATGAGAAGAACGGAGTAAGAAGATAAGCTAAGACTCCCCTTTAAGCACCTCTCTATCCATTAAGATGGAGATTATAGCTTCAAAGCTAATTGTTTTTGTCTTTCTTTCTTTTTTTTTTCTTCTTTTTCCGAGGGAAAATGTGCAGGAAATCAGAAGAAGTGTGGCCCTTTATTTTCAATTTTCCTCCTAATAAATTCCTTCGCTTTTTATGCCCTGTCCTAATATAACGGCAAATTAAAATTCATTGAATTCCAACGTGTTCATTAGGCTTTGAAGGTGAGCTCCCTGCGAGAGGATGTGCTGCTTTAGAGGTACTCGTCTCCCGCTGTAAGTGGATGACAAATAGAGATAGAGTGTCACAAGTGAATGCAGAACAAGAGCGAAAAAGCGCTGAGGAGTTCCATTCAATACCGTGCTGTTTTGTTCCTGTGCAAAATCAATGCAGAGGCAAGCAATGCCGTACACATTTATCTTATACTGTACTGGCCCTGAGTTCACGTACAAACTATGTACGTACAAAAGGACAATTCAGTAGCAGGTTTTAGCCGCGGACATGATGATAAAGAAAAATGGTCTTGTCAGCTGCTGTTGAGGGTGAAGAACAAACAACGGGTCAGCAACCCCGACCTCCTCGGAGAGATAGTCTGCAAGCAAATACTCACAGGGTCCACGGGGGGATACGAAATACCAGATACCAGACTGCCAAAACCTTTTCCCATAAACAAAAAAAAAACAAAGAAAACGACATGAATCGTGAAACAGACGTGGCAGTGCTCTGTCGCTGAACTCGCACATGTCTGCTCGCATCTACGAAAAGAGAGTAAACCATTCCTTTTTGTAGATGGGTTTGGTAAAAATAAAGACTTTTTACTTTTTACTTTCAGGTTTTTTTTTTTGCTCATACCGAGCAGGAATCCAACAACTGTTGGTTGTGGTTTATTTCTTTATTGCTTTTGTTTGTGCGTTCCAGAGTTAAATCCCAAGCAGCAACATAAATATTAATAATAATCAATTTTGATAGAAGTGCAGTAATCTCCCACTTATACAATCAGCGTAATTATTCATTAGCGAATGCATTTTTGAATAGCAAAGTCAGATGTGTTTTTACATCACTACACCAAAAGTTCAGACGGATCTACAAATGCTGTCACTGTGGGACAACTAATGGTAAAAGAACAGCATTTGGTTAAGTGCCTACTTTGTGTTTTCAGCCACCCAAAGCACATTCATACACTGCTGGTGGTGCCAGCCGCTCATCAGGCAGGTCTAATCATTCACACCATTCGCATGCCAAAGGAGCAGCCATCAGGAGCAATATGTGGTTAAGTGTCCGGGGAAACGCGTCTATGCAGCCTGGAGGAGCCGGGAATCAAACCGCCAATCCTCCAACGACAGCACTATAACTCGATAAGCAGCAGAACGCGTCTTGACGGTTTGCAGCCGGCAATAAATCCGTGTTTACCTTCCGTAGATTAAAATCCGCGGAGAGCAAACAGACAATGTTTGAATATGCTATTACTCTACTCTACTGTAATTGGTATGAATTGCTATGATGCCTGGCTACAGCACAAAACGCTCCGGAGGAATTATGCGGAGCAAAAATTTCATTTGGACGGAATTGGTTCTAAATTGTATGTTCCGTCGCAAGCAACATTTTAAATAATTAAGTGAAGACGTAATGTCAGCCTCGTGACAGATAACGTATAAGAATGCATATTTCAGGTAACAACACCCTGCTGGATTTACATTAATAGATTTAATATGAGTGAAGCATGTAGGAGTCCCAGCAGACGCTCACATGTATAATGTATCAAAGCAGGGGCATTATTCCCTCCTGCAGGCTTTTCACCTTCTTGTTGGCTGCTGAAGGGGAGACAATGACAGCGAGGGAGCGATAGAGCGGGATGGACAGGGGGGAAAAAACAACAAAAAACAAACAAAAAAACAACAGAGTTCATCGGGTCTTGGCCCACTGCAAGGTTGGATGCATGCGAATGTGTGTGTGTGTGTGTGTGTGTGTGAGTGAGTCGGGGGTTGGAAGGTGATGAGAAAAATCAAGGACAGCCGCCTGTGCCTTCCCTAACTCTGTTAGGCCAGACTGGCATTTTAATAAGGGCTGGTGAATACCACTGCTTCATCCCCCTCGGGGGGAAGCCGAACACACACACACACACACACACACATTCACACATCCCCATGCGTACAAAGTGTACCGGGGGAGGTGGAGGCACAAATCATGTGTAGGCGTGTATGCAGCTAGTGTACATAGAGCCATGCCGGGGAAATGAAGAACCGTCCACATATTAGAAAGATATAGAGGCACTGGTGGGTGTTTTCGAGATATTAAATGACTACAATAGTAAATCTATAAATGGTAAATTAAGTGGCTGGCAGAGGTAGCCACGGGGGGGGGGGGGGGGGGGCCTCGCCCAAACAAGCGTCCGCACAGGAGCGGCGAGGTGGGCCGCGCGAGTACGAGGGAGCGTTCACAGAATCGTACGTCAAGCCGCGGAGAGCCATTGACAAAAAAAAACAAGGGAGTGGGAGGGAACAAGAGATTGCCGCATAGTCAGGACACGGCACAGGAGACGGGTGGGGGGGTTATGTTGGCTATATATTGCCTACATCAGCTACAGACTGTAGCATGGTGTGTCACATCCAGAGGTGAAGGGGGGGGGTAAGATCTGCAAGATTGTAGGCTGCTGTCCGAGCAAGGAGAGCCATGCATAACGTTAACACGGCGAGCACCGACTTCTGCTACCGATCCGGGGGAAGGGAGGGGGGTGCGGCGGAAGCGGCGGCGGCGTGCGCTGGCTCGCTGTGACGCACTCATCGGATTACGGCTGTCACGCTCCCCGGTCCTAGCAGCATGATTGTCAGAATGTATGCATCTCCGCACAGAAGCCCTGGCGCTGCTAGGGAATGGGTCTGTCCTTGTTTGGAGGGGACTTTGATCAAAAGCATATACACACACACACACACACACATATATATATATATAGTGCTGATGTATATGAGTTTGTATCACGACTTGACTCGGCCGACTTGCAAATGCAGTCAGGACCAAACTAATATGTTGACCTTTTAAGCTGACAAGTGTGTAATGTGATTGCGCGTGCGAGGCTCCTACTTCCTATTTTCTCGAGATTCCTTCTTTTTTTATTTTTTTTTTCCGTGCGGCGGGAGGGATCAGCGCGGTCGTGATACGGCGCGCCCTTTTAAGCAAGGGAGAGATGAAACAAAAGCAACATCCTGATTGAAGATAAATCCGCCCTGATTAGCTTTCGCCGCGCTCCCCTAGTGTTGTTGTTTCTACTCTACTTTTTTTCCCGTCGGCCGGTTTCAATTCCGAACCCCAGAGGTCGCTGATGTATGTGCATGGCCGTTGTGATTTTCACCTGCGTTTAGGGGTGCTTATCTAACACCAAAGAACTATTTCTTTCAATCCATAGGGCAGAACCAGGTTTTGCAATTGTGGTGCACCCAGTAAAGCAGGAACATGCTAGGGAACATTGGGGATTTAGCCTATGCCACACTTCAATTCAGTTATCCGTATCCCCCCTTAAGGTAGCCGAAATATTATTGGATTTTTATTCGACCGCTTGATTTATACATTTTCTATTTCCCACTAAAGCGAGCAGGATTTGCCCTGCCTATTTTTTTTTTCTTTACCTTCCTACACACTTTCAATTATTGCCTCCATGTGGTCCTGACCGGCGTACCTATGCATAAGCCCAACATGTGTGGGCTCGGCTCATCCCTTTACATTATTGGAATTGCCCAATGGGCATTGACAGCGGGGGTTTAATGAATTAAAGTGGACATAGCTGACTCAGTTCAATCAATAACCGGTCCCCTGCGGAGCCCTTTTGCTCGGGGGCGCCAGAAGCGGCGGAGAAGGGGGCGAATGGAGAGAGAGAGAGAGGGGCGATGGAGTGACACAGGGGAAAAACGAAGAGGGGTGAAACGGAGGAGGGAGTAACCCTCTAGAGAGAGAGAGAGAGAGAGAGGGGATGATGTGGAAGAGTGAGATGGAAGCGGGCATGGAGCTGAATGCAAAAAAAATAAAAAATAGACGACGGTGATGAATGGGGTCCGGGCCTGATGAAAGGGTTAAGTGTTCTGTAGTTCTTCACCATAATGGCTCCTGAGGCTTCTCCTCAAGAGGCCTAGCTTGTACTGTACCCCCCCCCCCATCCACCTCCACGAGATCCTGAGAGATACACTTGATTGTCCTTTTTTTCCTTCCCCCAAACCCCGACAGCGGCTTGTTTGTGCAGCACTAACCAACTTTAGATCTCACGTGGCCTCATTCAGTCCGCGGCTCGCGGAAACAACCATTTGTCTCGCGCCACATCTCGGTGCTAAAATTATAATTGTTGAAGCCTTTTTTTTGAAGCAATAAACACTTTTCACTTTTTTACGCTTTGTTCCAACACACAGGCGGTATGGAAATGAAAAAAAGAGAGTTTTGTTATGTTTTGCATAAGAAATAGATTAAAGGAAACTGTTGGCCTTGAAAAGAATTACACAAAATGAAATGTAAAATATAATCATCTTACAGTACAGCTGAGAGGTCTCTCTCTCTCTCTCTCTCTCTTTATCTTTCTGTCTGTCCTGAGTTCAAAGTCTGAACACTGGTGCAGGGAATCCAAATACCCGGCATTAAATTTGATTTATTTTATCAGTACTGAAGTGATGCGTGTGAGAATAGACGATACAGAGTCTGACCTTTCTTGCAAGGAACTGAAGAAGTTGGCAAATGTTTTGGCAATATGCAGTGCTCTCATCGGGGTTTTTCAGGAAATTTAAACAATTGATGACAAATTCATTTTATATATACGGAATGCCGCGCCCGCTTGCATTCGTTAATAACGCGATGAGAAAATTATTTGTAATAAACGGATCTGCACAAGCGTACATGTGTTTCCTGACAACTTTTTTTTTATTTTCCTGCAATATCCATCCAGAGCAACGGGAACAACTAGGTTTCCTGCTGCTGCATCACATATACAATTACATGGATAATGCTAGAAAATTAGAAATGCACAAGTGCACCTTGTTAGGAATTCTGTCTTCTCGTAGACAAGGTTTAGACACTGAAATTACGGAGTCATTTTTTTCACAGTCAGAGCAGAGAATATCGATTTCTCCTCAGTCTATCAGCGTGCACACATTTCCATACAGTCTACAATGATTGCCTATATCCTGTCTATTCTTAGCACATCTTCTCCTTTTCAATCAATGTTTCTCTTAGATTCATATTCTATTATTATTTTTTTTTTGTCTGGACCGCAGGGACAGCCCTACCCACAAGTCCCTGCTGTCTGTCCTTGAGTGAGCGAACGGGAGGAAAAAAAATGCTTCTCCAGCTGGACGTCAGTTGGACATTTCCCATGTTATTACCATTGCTCTTGCAAAATGCATCTGCGTTAAAAGGGGGGGGGGGGCGGCATGGATGCAGCAGGCCAACGATGGCACCTTCTTGTTGGTGTAAGGAAGTCTGCATGATACTGAAGTAATCTTTCCATATGGGGGTGCAGATAAAATATTGAATCCCCCTAGAATATAGAGATAGAAAACTGATAGCATGTGTTCTTTCTCAAACCCTTTTTAAGAGAGGTACGTTTTTAGGCTTGCACCACATGACACTTTTGACATTGTCCGTAGGACTTAAACAGTCAATGCAGAAACACAGAGAACGACAGTGACGAGGTTCTGACCCGGTCTTGTTCGTTTTACCTTACCCTTGCCCAGTGCACTCTTTTTTTTCCCTATTTTTGCCCACCTAGACAGGGAACAGTTTCGTCTGTCATGTCTTACTTGTGACTGACTGCGTGATGGATGGTATTCTGGCGAGAGCCCCCGCTCTGTTTAAAGGAGCACAGCAGGCGCCCGGGCACCTCGTCGCCATCCCTCTCCATGTGTCCTGCCCTGCACCCAGCTCCAGTCGCCCCGTATCACCCCCCCCCCTTTGAAACAACCTTGCTCTGGCTTTCTATCAATTTGCTGGCTTTTCCATGCTCATCTGGCATTTATTTGTCTTTCCGCCGCTGTGTGTGTTTTTGTCTGCTGCTGACAGTCCGTCGTCGTACCATGCACCGTGACTCTCTTGAATTTGCATTTCCCCCATTATTTTAGCATCTGGTACTACACTGTAATAATACTGTCTCCTCTACTTGTTAGCCGTGTGGTATTTACACAGTGTTTACATTTCATTTCCACTCCTGCAACTTCTCCGCTGTTTGACGTCTCTCTCTGTGCTATTGTCTTTCTACAAAGACAATGAAATCTAATTGCACCCTTCATACATTTTTTCCCATTAGGCTTTCCTTTTTTTTTTGCGCCCAATTATGTGTTCGCCGTAGCCCACCCTGCTAATCACGGCGTGCACCGCCGACCAAAGTGTTAAAATTTAGTTATGCTAAGAAGGAAACCAGGGGGGGGGGGACGTAGCCTTTTCAGACGCCGTTCCGGTAATGGGTCCTTGACTGATTGACAGGCCCATTCTCTGCTCCCCCTGAGTGACAAGTCTGCACTCGCCGCTGCAACGTAGGAAATGAGAGTGGAATTACAATAGCAACCATGTCACCTCCTCGGGGGACGGGAGAAAGGAAAATACAATCACAGTCCCCATCAAACACATGCATGCGCACGCACGCACACACACACCCGTACACAAAGTCACAGTCTCCATTTAGCTCCACTCTGACGAAGGGAAAAAAAAATACACATGGGTGAACATACATTCTCCAGTGATGTTTTACCTGCTATTATGCCAGCTTGTGTTTGAGCTCAGAATTACATAAACCCCAGAGGTGTAGACAATGAAATTTGGTGAAAAAAAACACATTTGTGGATCAATAATCTTTGGATTGTTGTGTTTTATTCTCATAAGCTATTCCTGACAAAAAAAGAAGAAAAAAAAACTGACCAGATTCATCCTTGTATATTTCATGCTTGACCTTTTGGGACCTCAGCTTACAGTGAATAGGTTTTAAGCAAGTTTTATTTTTAGAGTGAAAGTGACAATGTGAGTACAAGGGAATGCTAATTTATTTCATCCTTGTCCTCCTGTAGCAAAGTTGAGGGGATGTGAGAGAACAAGTGGGGTTTTGTCAGAAAAGGGCTGTGAGCCTTAATATTTAATTGTGTTCCAGGGAATTGTTTAAAGTAACTGGGAGAAAGACGGAAAGGCGTGCGTGCGTTTGTGCGTGTACGAGTATGAGGTTCCACTGGTATCAAATTAATCAGTGACACATTATCGTGTGTGTGCATGCATGATTAACTTCAGAAGTTTGTGTGTGTGCGTTGTTACGCACGTTTATTTCAAGACGCTGCATTACACACCTACAGCGTACGATCGTCCGTCTTCCACTGTTTGATAGATGTCGTTAAGTGTTTGCACGTACGTGCATTCACAGTTTCTGATGCTACGTGACCAGAATCTTCATGCAAATGCAATGTTCATCTTCTTGTTACGTGTGACGTAGCCTGATTACATTAGTTTTGTATGCATGTGTTTGTGTGATAATGTTCAATTATCCTCATGCATGCTTTTACAAAAAAAAAAACTAAAAAAAACGCATGAATTCTATGTGTAGACCCGGAGCGTCATATGATTAACACGGTACGGCAGTCATCACATGTGAATGTGCACATGAACTAGACTATTTTAAGTCAGTGGGAAACTACATTCCATGCAAGTGGTACCTTGCTCTGCAGGCGTCAAAGTATTTGTTGTGACACCCTCAATTGATAATTGCTCAGGCATTTTGAAAGGAATGGAACCTTATAGGGTACGTGATGTGTGTGAATGTGTGTGTGTCTGAATGAGAAGAGTAAAAAATTAAGGCAGCATTGTGCAGGAAAGCCGATGCATGTTGTCTTCCACCACATTAGAAAATGCAAATTCGAAATTCCTCTGTTTCCGCTTCTGTCAGTCAAGTCTAAATCACATAATCCTTGATAAAAAAAAAAAAAAAAAGAGATAATGACCAGGACATCAACCACTGAGTGAACCCACAGGCACAGCTTTGCAGCTTTTGACCGGTTCATACTGTAATTTCACTATGTGCATTACGCCCTCTGAGTCATTACCGGGTCTGGTTCATACGATGCTTGGGTAGATTAAATTCTAAGTGGGGACATTTTCTATTAAAAGCTTTAAATTATGTCTGCTTTTACATAGAGACAGCCACTGGCCCACAGTCTGTTTGTGCTGCATTTACTGTTGTTCCCCTGTTGCTCTGTCTGCGATGCAAACGGGGGTGTTTATGAGTTTATAAAGGCCTGTGATGCATCATCATGCTTTTATAAAGTCAGACATGTAAACGCGGCCCACACGCCCCCCCCTTCTCTCGTTCGCTCCCCGCCGTCCGACCCCCCGGCCCCCAACCCCCTCGGTTTCCTGACCATCCCAGCACACTCATTTAACCTTGTTAAACCTTCTAAACCAGGCCGCTCAAGGGCTGTTACATGCCACGGTAATCTCTAACAGGGGATTCATTTCTGTCGCTGTTAAGAGGAGGGGAGAGGAGGGGAAAAAAAAGGTTTACGTCGGCCGTATATAATTTACAGATGCCGAGCTCCAGATCTTTAGCGGAGGAGAAATGGCTATTGTTGCGATGTTAGGATGTGGCCTTAGGGGGCAAAGACGGAGACATGAGGGAGGCGGTTTAGCGCTCGGAAACAACATCGGGGGGCCTTTTGTGGCATGACAGACTAACACAAGGCGAAGGGGTTGGAGGGGGAGGAGGAGGAGGGGGGGGGGGGGGGGGTCTGTAAAAGCATGAGAGCCAGCGGTGGAGACAGGAAAGACAGGTCTGTGCCTCCAGTGTTAAGCAGCAGCTGGATGGGTGCACAGCCACCATAATGAACCCTATTGAAGGTGAGCAGGAGCCAGGTGGCCAACCTTTCAGGAGTGGACAAAAGGCAATCAGCCCTGTGCCCCCCCCCCCTTTGTTTGTGTGTGTGTAGGTGTGTTTGTGCGCGTGTGTGTGTATATGATGCCCAAGTGAAAAGGGGGATCAGTCAGAGAATGGCATTGTGTATGGCATTGAGAATTGCTTTCAGGGGAGCTGGAGTGTGCTGCTGTAGATAGACTAGTATTATAGCCTCTGCAGACATCTATTGGAAAATCCCCTCAGAATTCGTTGTGGTTAGAATAAAGTCTCGGTGTCGAGCATAAGGGCGTTCAATAATTCTCCACTGTAAATTGATAGTTTTGAGTGTATTGCACCTCATGGTGTCATGGGCTTCTGAAATTGTTTTTCGTTGAGCTATAGGTTTCCAATCCCGCAGTTAATGATACTTGTATTTCATTCCCCCAACTTGCAGCCATCTGTACTCTTTGAGTTTCCAAACCGGGGCTCACGAGCGCACCTGTTTGAATGAATAATGGCCGGCGCAATATTGTGCCGTTAAGGAGCGTCATACGGCGAAAAGGAATGGTGATCGTTTCCTTCCTCGAGATGTTTTCCCCAGCCACAGCATGGGGCCCATTCTATAGATAAACCAGCAGCTGTTTCAGTGGTTTGTATTTGGCTATGAATCTTCTTAACTGCGGCTCAACCCCTGGATGACGGAGCGACTATATGGTCAAATCACTGTTTGTGACAGCCAGCCACAATTTTTGCTCCCCTAACAACCGCCATTGATGGTTTTCCTTTACTCATCCCCCGTCCTTCAGCTCCTTCCATCTTGTCCTCACATTTTCCGCCGGGTGCATGTCCCGTGGCACGTGGCTATATTTCAAACTGCACTGTTTGCCGGCTCTAATGCATTTAGTATCAATGGCTAATTAAAACTGCAAGACCGCTTTGGTAAAACATCTGTTCCGCTCTTAATAAGCAGGGCTGTCTTGAAGCGATTGTGTTAAGTGTCATTAAGTGCTGATCAAATGATGCTGCCCGGTCAATGGTGGAAAACGTTGCTGAATGCAGAGTTGTGCATGCTGTGAATTCAGATACATTTCATACCCGGCCATCACGGTGCATCTTCTGTCTGCTGTGCTCCTGCAGGTATTCTGTCCCGTGTTGTCTTTTGCACACGGCTTGTTGCTGTGCTCCTTCAAATAAGTCTATAATGTCATCGTTCAATCTCATTTTGTTATGTGATATTCCTTTTTTCAATGTGCCTTTTGGGCTTACCAGGCTCATTTACAATTGTTGGGTTGATCATTGTCTAAAATGAGAAACAAAATGAAAAAAAAAAGTCTAATTTGCAGAGTTCAAATTGATCTACAGTCTGGGTTCTCTGTTTGTTTTCGCTCCGGACGTGAATACTTAGTAACACTTTTGTCATCAAAAACAGGGATTGCATAGCTGTTTGCCAAATTAAACCCCAGAATTGAAGCTTCTTGCCTTGTATTTCGCTGCGTTGTGTTGACTTACTCGATAACAGCAAATGGAACAACAAACGCCTTCCTATCTGGGGCATCCATTTACATACAGACAAAAAAGAGTCAAGAGAGAGCGGGAGATAGAAATAGAGAGAGAGAGAAGGAAATAGGCAGAGATAACTGAAAGTTATTCATTGGAATGTCTGAGAGCAGGAAGAAAAGAACCGCACGAGGAACTTCAGAAAGACTGAGCCTAATTGGGCCGGACAAAGGAAACCACGACATATGTCTGACCTCAGCGGCGGATGTGGGGAAATAATGCAGCTTTGTGGTCTAACTTCACATGCATGCATGCTGAGTTTTATAATTGCGAGTCAGTAGATACCCGATCCTCAACATACTCTCAGCATCTCTCTCCGTGTCCACACAATACGATAAAAAAGATATGTACAAAGTAAGCCAGGTCGAGGTTTACAGTCTGTTTGATGTTTATTGCTCCATGTGATGATCTTTTCATTAAGCTAGAATGGATTATAGCTGGCCAGGACAAATCTCAAGGGTTTTTGTGTTTCTTCAGATTGTCTTTGCTAACCCTACTGTCTGTGCTCCTTCCCCTCCTCCGCCACCACCCTGCATGAGTCACTCCACTCTTGAATTACTGTATTTCTGTTTTATAGTCTTTTCCTGTGCTTCCCTCTCTGACGTTTGTTCCCATATAATGTCTAAAAGCAGCAATTCAAAGTCCTATTGTGTAAAGCATTGGTGTGCATTGCTGAACTAATGGCTTTTAAGATGTCAAAGGGAAATGTAGCACATAGAAAACAGAAAACTCCTTGCCCTGTGTGGGTTTTCGGCTAAAATTGCTTCCTTTGCACCGTGCACCTGGACAGCTCCCATCCATCCTGCAGGGGACCTTTCTCTCTGTTGAGGCATGGTTATTAGCAGCATGAAACAATGGTAATTCAGGGGAATGCATATTGAATATGTTAATGGGCACGCCGCCTCATGAACTTAAAAGGCATAGGACTCAAAAAAAAGAAAAAGAACAAAGTTCCCATATCTAGTTGACTGTTGCTACTCCCCCTTTTTTATCACCTCTCTGCATTTTACTCCCAGGTGTGTAAAGTGTGCATCTCCACCAAACGAAAATGCGGTGTTGGGGAAGGATCCAATGCCATTATTATGTCCAGCCTGCTCTCAGGTGCACAAAGAAATCTCACATCCGCCGGGGTGCAAGAGAAGCCATCAGCTTACGCGATGCTTCTCTGCCCTGGCAATCTCTTACCCGGCAAATAAAGGGCTATGGGGTTTTATCAGCACCGCAATGCTCCCTCTGAAGGCTTCCTCTCAGGAAATGGGGGGGAAGCATGCGAGGGGTTGTGCACCGTCAGTTATCAGATATACAGTAGTTGCTCAAGGATATTACTCGCTGATAGATTCTGAATAAGACATCTGCCAAAGAAAATGCTTGAAGAGTCACTTCTCGCTTAAGGTACTTCACAGGAGAGCAGACACTATTTGATTCCGAGATTGGAAATGCTGGAAGTTGCAATTGTTCCGGGTTCTTATCGGGTGCCAGCTTAGCGGAATTACATACAGCCGAACCACACCCCCCACCCCCACCCCCGCCTAATTTACCGTGTGGGTTAAGAGGATATGTAACCAACAGGAGAGAACAACTCCAGTATATCCACAACGCTCGCAACGACACATCTGACAGGTGCTAAAATGAGACATAAGGGCCTGTAAAACCCAGACATGGAGAGCAGGGGAGCGGAGAAGCTGCAGATTTCCGAGAGGAAAAAAAAAAAACACGGGGAGGCTGCTGTCAGGCCATAACCCCGACAGCATCACTATGTATACCATTCGTCTTCATGGATGTGACGTTCCTTAATTATTTCCAGGGGAGGCTCAATGATTTGTATTTCAGTCGATGAGCTACAGGCCTTTTCTTCATCTAGCGTAATGATTTAACATTTAAGCGTTTCTTGTGTGCTTTATCTGCATATGAATTCCGTTAACCAGAGACCGGCGTATCTTCACCGATAGCTATGTGATTCCCCAGCTTCTGTTTAATTAGCATTATCATTAGAGTGTGAGGTAATTGTATTACTTTTGCCATACTTTTGTTATAATTGGCTTCGCCACGTGGTCCGGTGGCTTTACTTTTGTTGTTCTTTTCAAGAGATGTCCTTCAGTCGACAATATGCTAATGAAACCCTTTTTGAAAATCAACCTGGAGGCTTTGAAGCTGTGTTTTCTCGCTCCATTTCGTGTTCTTTGTTTTGTTTGTTTGCCTTGTACATCGGTGAAATCTTTCCCAAAGCCCTTTTTTTTCTCCCCCCCGAATTCCCGCTCTCTTCCCTATTCCCCAAGACGTCGGCACTGTAAATAGATTTACCTTTCCCCATAGCAAAGTCCTTCCCCGCGTATGTTTTCCCTCCCCGATCAAGCCGCCTTTCATCCCTGACTACCTCACTCTTTCTTCATAACTCGGGACTAAACTGGGGGGGACAGATTGATTTAAGGCTTCACGTTGGTAACACTTCCCTTCCAGCGTCCCTGTGTTTGGTTCCATTTATATTTCTGCATCATTAAGTGGCGAAGCCTGCTATATCGTATCATACGTGTAGTCGATCTTGAATTCCTCTCAACTTCATCGGAAAGCAACATAAACAAACCAAAAATATGTCCATGACGTGGTATCCAAAAAGGAGCGCGTGCGTGCCGTTCAAACAAGTATTAAAGCACTCTGCCAGAAATTAGCATATTACTAAGCTGACAGTATTACCTTTCTATTCATAACATTTAAATCTTCCTGCCACATGACAGCAAACAATGTAGGAGTAGCTTCCAAAATCCCCGGTAATCCATCTTCTCAGTGATTACCGCAAGAAGCGGCTCTTAACTGCTTGTGACAGCCAACATGACACGCGGAGACAGATGTCATAAGTTATTGTCGTTGGCAGTCGGCAGGCATTATGCAACTTTAATGATGACTTTCATCAAGCTTCGCGGAGACCCCCCCCCAGTCGAATCCTAACAAGGATGCCGTGGCGGTGTCGCGTGATGTCTCTCCTGCCTGAAAAATGCACCGTCCCAAAAAGCCTGCAGCCGAGAAGAGCAACGGCTCCTCGAACAACTTAGTGGAGCGTGGCCTAGAGCCACCTTCAACTATACCACCAGTCCTCAAATAACTCAAATGGAGGCCATTTCGCAGAGTGAAGTTACTGTAAGCACAATGGATGTACTCAGCAGAAACGGCCTGAGGCGTCCAGGAGCATAAATGAGGCCCGGGATATTATATTTCAATCTCTTCCCTCTTTGTCATTTGTGCACACATGCAAAAACTGCTCTCTCCCTCTCTCTCTCTCTCTCTGCACTTCTCTGTCCTTCCCCGTTATTTTTTGGTGTTTCTCAGAACAGTTTACAGTGGCAGAAGTCCACAGATTGCAACTCCTACTGCTCGTGTTCCCTCAACTTGTTAATGATCAGACAGCGCAGTTCCTGTTGCAGCGTCACCCCCCCACCACACCCCCGCCGACACGTCCCCGACTCTTGCTCAGCGCCAATTTTCGACTCCATTTCCCACACCTAAATCCTTCTCTGTAGGTCCGGCGTGTCCCACTGTCTCACATTACCCCTGGTTACCCCCGGCCCATTACGTGCAGAATCGCGAAATAAAAGATAAAACAGGAAAGAACAACACTCGTCTACAAATGTTTCCTTTCTCTTTCTTTACGCATGGTTACTGGCTGGCCACAGAGACATAATCCACTGCCCAACTCATCAGGCCTCTAATAATGGTACTCACTCTTGCCAGACTGCCCAGAGCAAGGGACAAAAATCAAGGATGGCGACGGTGTTCGGTCTGGGTGGGGGGGCACAAATTCTCTTTGAGGATGATCTGGCTTCTGAAAATATCATTTGCCAAAGACCACCAAAGTGTAATGTGCAGCCCTAATGAATGGGAATAGCAAATGAGGGACTGGCATACACAAACACAGGCTGTCTGAATAATTCCATTAGAAAACAGTCAATGTTCATTTGGGCCATAATTAGGCCTCCTCTCCCAGAGACATGCCGGCCTGATTGATAGTCAAATTGCAGGATATTGTGTTTACTTTTTTCATCCTATCTAGTTAGGCATCCTTCCTACATCTCGTGTCTCGCGTCTCTTTCATCCCCTCCCACCCATCGATCTCATGAATAAAGCGCCGGAATGGCCGGAGGTTGATTTGGAGAAAACAGGAAACACAATTATTGTAAACTCCAGGTACAGCTCTCTGAAGGGATGATGGGGCCAATATGAATTTCATCACTATGCGGGTGTGCATCGGCCTGTGTCTGTGTGTGTGCTCTTGCTTTTCAAACGCTGTTAGAAATGTCCCCTTCCAGGTAGTCGACATAGCATAGAGCCCACCTATGTACCTATGTCATACAAGTCTGTGAATGCATGGGTGAACACTCTGGCTTATTGGTTACTTTTAAAACATTCAAAAAGCACAAAAAAAAACAAGCAATTTCAACAAAGCCCTGACTTATTACCTCTTTTGAACATGCTTTGTTGGTTTTCCATGTGGATAGTACATGGATAATAATCAGTGGTCTGCAGTGAACCACCGAACCCTAACCCTAACCCTAACCCTTATACTAAAAATGTAATGTTACTAATTAAAAAAGCCTTGTACATGTTTCCATTAGTTAACTAATGAACGCTAATTATCATCATCATCTTTGTCATCATCAAACTATCTGTAGCTTTTTTTTTCTTTGTGAACCTTTTGGTCTTTTTCAGCCTTAATGCCGATCAGTCGCTCCTGATGATTTCGTTTTCATCTTCAATCATCATTAAAATCAGCTTTTGCATTACACAGGACCATCCCATTAAAAAAAAAAAAAAATGTCGAACTGGAGACGAATCAAGAGACGAATCAAGAGACGAATCAAGAACACCAATCAGGAGCGCCATCCCTTCGAAACCGTCCTCTGTACCCGTGTGTCATGTTGAATACGACTGCAGCTCAATACACCATCGCTACGTTGTTGGGGATGGTATCGGCAGTGGATGACGAAATCCAGGAAAGAAACAGACGAGAAGAGCCAACCAGAGCCAGCGAAGTGTAGTGGAAACATGGCTATTGCTTAAGAGCACGGCTTTTTTTTTTAATTTCCTTTTCCCTCAGCTCAGCGTGGGCGGTAACGCGCGCGCTGCTGCGTGAGACGCCATGCGCTGTTCCTGTACCTCGCCCGAAACGATTCCGCCTTAGTGATTACCCTTTTTTGCAGCCTCAAAATACCCTCAGATCCTGATTGTATCCGCCTGTGAGCCGTGTCAGTCAGTTGAAATCAATTGATTGTAATAAGCTGCTGTTTGACGTTTTCATGAGACATTTCTCGGATGTATTTTTCGCCTACCGCGCTCGCTATTGAAAAGTGTATTTTTTTTTTTTTGCTTTTACTTCTCATTTCCTGGTTCCCCGCTGTTAACAAGAAAAAAAAAAGAAGCAGAAGGAGAGATAATGACATCCTATACGTTTCGGTGACTATTCTACAACCAAGAGGGCATGTGTGTTCTCTAAGTGCCGACGACAGCAGCTTTGTTTTCTTCATTGTTCTCTCGGAAAGGCAGTAGGCTGATGGGAAAAAAAAAAAATTATAAAAAAAGCCAGCTCGGATGATCCCTATGGCAGCGCGCTCGCCCTGGCAGCCGACGTGCGGTAATGACTTAATATCAGTCCTCCCACGGCAGAGCAGATGAGAGCACAGGTGTGCAGATCGTCCCCTGTCACACGGCACCGCCGGGCCCACACAGGCCGCTCTCCATTAGTTAACCCACGTCAGGGCATTAACGTATACAGAAACACGCTGAGTGTATAAAACCATACGTACGGGGCTGTCTGCAGTAACTCCACCTGACTGTTTATCATGAGGCATGGAAGCATGTCCCTAAAAAATAATTGTCGGCCTGCATAGTTCTACAGCTTTCTTTATCTTTCTCTGTTGCTTGTCTTAACTTTCTGAATCCTTCTGTCTCTTTCTCTCTCTCACACACACACATGCCCACGCTCTCACGAGTGCCCACATAACCACATTGTCTTGCACAAACACGGCGGAGAGGAGATGGAGAGGAGACGGGAGGTGGAACGGTGGCGACTAGTGATGGGAAGCGTGCTTCTGCTTGAATTCCGTTCCCCAGCTGCAGCACCCAAACGGTTCAGATGTGCCCAGCTGTTATCATGGCAGCGCATGCCTGTCTCTGTCAACAGGTTCATGGGGCTTTACTGCCCCCTCTTTTTTTTCTGTGCTCTTAAAGCTTTTACTCTTTAAGATCAAGCACATTTTTTTTAATCTAATTTCAGTTTTGCTAGTCTTCTGATCTACAAAGCCCCCCCTCAAAAGAAAAAAAAAAGAATGCAATTTTCTTGCCTCCAAATGGAAAGAGAGAAAAAGCTGCGTGAAGAATCTCGTACCCACAAATCACAGTACGCTGCCATATATGAAAGATAAAAATGGGCTACAACATCGACCCAAAATAATGAGATCCAGGAAAAAAATCCAGTCTATTATTTTTTTTCTTTCTTTCTTTCTTTCTTTATTTTTTTTTTTATTATTATTTTAGTAGTTTTTTAGCTATTGTTCCTTTCATGCTGTGATAGACATCGTGTTCCCGGATCCCAGCAATTACTCGTATAGTGTTATCACCACCGATAAATTGGATAGCCAAATCTACGATAATGAGTTTTAATGAACTGGAAATGTTCTTTAACTCGTTTAATCCGACACTGCGGCAGCAGGAGTGGGACGCCGTTTCGCCACCGAGGCGGCGCGCGGCGCAGTCTCGACATGTGTCGCGGCGCGTCGTGCAAGTTAAAACGGAGCCAACCGCCACCTCAGAAGGCTGGTCTGACTCGAGCGTAAACCGAGTACGCCGCGCGACACAAAAACAATAACGCTGAATTATAAAGGATTTAAAAGAAAGACAGTTGAAGACATGGAAAGATTTGTTTTTGCAAGTTCCTGTTTAAAAACTGTCCAGTGAGTCAGCATGTGATATATGAAAAGGCAGAGTGTTTTGTATTTTGAGGGTAAAGTGGCTAAAAGCATCACCCCCAAAGAGTTTTTTCTTTTTTTTGCCTTGGGAACATTTAAAAGAGCAGCGAAAGAAGATCTTAGGGTTTACGGAGGACCATGGTGGTATAAAAGGGGTGAGGCCACTTAGTGAGAGAGAAAAAAGACGTTAAACCACGTATAAAAGATGCAGGGAACCATTATAGGCTGTGTAAAACATTCATATGGCTGCAACAATTATTATTTTTTCAGTTTTTATATAATTGCATAGTGTCCTGGGAAATATATGTACGGAATAGTATGTATTTTTGTCTCTCTCTCTCTCTCCTTTCACACGCATCAGCCCGGGAAGCAGCTACACTTTGTTGGTTTCAGCTGACAGTTCAAAGCAAACACGTCAAAGCAGTTTGACTCGCTGCTGGACACCCGAACAGTCGGTGGGGTTTGAAGACGTGAACCGACTCGTACGCCGAGCTTCTGGCCCCACAGCCGAACAGAGGCTTTTTTTTTCTTTTTTTTTTTTACAGATGAGCCGGAGTAAAATACAAGAAGACACAGGGGCAAAGCCCGCGGAGGCACAGCGTTCGAATCACTTGACAATAAGATAGGATGCGGAAAGTTAATAAAAGAACAGGTAATGACGGAAATGATTCCACGATTGTCTGCGTGTCATCAACACACTTTACGAGGTGCAAAAGGTCGCCCAATCATGCGTTATATCCAGGAATAAAAAGCGCTTTGTTTCTGCAAGTTTTCTTTGGACTCCCTAGTGAAATAATAATGCGGGGCTAATGGATTCTTAGAATGTGTTTGAAGTCATTTTCACTGTCAAGATGATTTTCTAAGAAAGTTCAGCCCAACAGAGGGATGGAATTCGGCAAAAGGAGTTGAATGAGAACATTACCAAAGCGGCGGAATCACGCTTCTGAGAAACATTTGTTTTTAATGATCCTGTATTGTAGAAAAAGTGAGATTTTAACTGCGTTCTGATTATATGACGATCTTGTTGCTATACAGAGAAATCCACAGAGAATTTCAGACAGCCGGCATTCAGACGATGCTTGTTCAAACAACCCCAGCAGGACGTCCGTGAATTTGTGATGTCACAAGCTCATAGCTGCTCCCCGCCCACCCCCATTTAAATCCACTAATCAGAGGAGAGGCTCATTAATATCAATGAGACAGACAAAACAGCGTGTTCCTTCTAAAGCTCCAGAGAGCAGCTCAGAGGAGAAAAATCTATATTCAGATAATTCTGTTCCTTAAATCCACAAACACATCTGGTTATGTATATCACAACTTCAAACAAAGAGTAGGAGAAATGTACAATATAGGTTGAATAATGTGTGTAAAGGTTGATAAAATCCAATGGCACTGGCACAGACCAAAATTACCTCTGGCTGCTGTTGTAAATGGTTGCACAAAGCCTATTAGGACCAATAAAATAAAATGAAAAAGTGCCGCTCTGATTCAGGCTGGTAATTAGATAAGCAGTTTCATGATACGGCCATTATATCCATTTTCATGAAAGGATGCATATATATACTGCTATTCTGTAATGAACATGAACAGTAAATGTGTGTGTGTGTGTGTGTGTGTGTGTGTGTGTGTGGGTAATACTACGCCCTGATGTCTTTGAACTTAACAGTCATTCGCCCAATATTTAATACTCTATTTATTTCTCTTTTCCATGAATCGTTGAGCATTTACTCCATTTAGAATTTCCGTCCATTACTCGACAAAAGCAGTAAAGGTCGACTTACTTGCTTTTTTTTTTTTTCTGTAACAAAAGGTTCAAAGCTTTTCATGAACAGGTCTGTTCTCCGTGCAGGTTCAGGCTTGTTAGAGAGAACAATAGGAGCGTTCCAAGTTGAACTTCTATATTATTTCGTACAAATGGGCAATTTGTGCTGCAGCAGGCATTAAAAAAAACAACTACAAGCCACATAACATTAAGATAAATAATAGAAGCACATAGCCAGACAACACACAACATTTTAATTCACCATAACAATGTGTGTGCGTATTTTTGCTCCCAATCATTTTTCATTGTTTTCTTTATAAAAACACAATTCGGTATGATTAATTAATCCATGTTAGAAAACGTTTCCAAATGAAGGGACCGACTGAAAAAAAAGCCCAAATTAATCATCACCACATCTGTATGATTAATGTTATTCAAACATCAGCTGTCCGTGAATGCATGATTCACAGATGAGTGGATTGTGGGTGTAAAATTAGAGGTAAGCTAGAAAATAGGAAACATTGTGAATGGCGTTCGTTATGAGGTTACACACCCATAAATTACACCAAAAAAAGCAATAAAACTGATGCACCTTCTGTCTAGGTAATAAAAAGATATATGCATTCCAAGGTTATTTTATATTCTGGAAAAAAAAATTAATAAATAACGTTGAAAAGCGAGGTGCATCTGCACAAAAACAAGCTCATGACTCAGGTTGCTTTTGCAATGAAACACGTTATCTGCCCATAATTCCTAGAGGTGTGGAATTCTTACAATAGAGAAATAATATGAAAGAGCAGAGGGCGTGTGGCAATCGTAAAATATACAACAAGTGAGATTCTACGCAAATGGCAGCACATCTATACAGTCCATGACTGTATATATGCGCTAATAATAATTTTTGTTTTATCTTTTATGAAGAACTAGCAGGAGATCAGGCTTGACAGATATACGGATCCAGTTCATTTCACACATTCACTCCGAAATAGTTCAGAGCACTAAAACATGAATAAAATAACATTGGAACGGAATTAGGGGCGACACGGTGGAGCAGTGGGTAGCACTGTTGCCTCACAGCAAGAAGGTCGCAGGTTCAAGACCTCCTTGGTCCTGGGTCTGGGACCTTTCTGTGTGGAGTTTGCATGTTCTCCCCGTGTCTGCGTGGGTTCTCACCGGGTACTCCGGCTTCCTCCCACAGTCCAAAAACATGCTCAGGTTAATTGGCAACTCTAAATTGCCCGTAGGTGTGAGTGTGTGAGTAAATGGTGTGTGTGCCCCACGATTGGCTGGCGACCATCTGGGGTGTATCCCTGCCTCTCGCCGTAACGCGCTGGGATAGGCTCCAGCAGACCCCTGCGACCCTAATGAGGAATAAGCAGGTATAGAAAATGACTGACTGACTGGAACGGAATTAAATAATGATAAACATTATAAGTTCTATACCGTTCCCACAGAGGAATCCCATTTCACCCAGTATTTATTACCATTTTCATTCCCCAGCCGGAGGCTATAAGTCATCTTTCTTATTGAGTGTAGGTAGGTTCTATGGAAAAGCTAATTATTGGATGGTTTCTCTGGAGCCGTCATTCGGTGATAGTTTGTAGCTTGCAGCTACATGGGGTCTTTAAATGGTACATTCAGATTTCACATAAAAATCCAAAACACAGAAAAAGAAACAAGAACAAACAAGTTAAACTTTCGTTTCCTTGGGCTTTTAAATCCCCTTTTTTTGCCGCCTCTAATGTTGCTAATTTGCTCCGTGTTATTCCATACATTCACGTGTCAAGTGAAGGAAACCGATCGAGAAGGTGTTTTCTTTGGGATAAGATTGATGGAGGGGGCGGTGTCACCTGAGTCCGCATAATTGCCCTTCTCTCGCTGCCACGCCGCAAAGGGATTTGTCAAAACGCGCTACGTTGTCGTCTGCTCGTCTCTATACGCGCTGTCTCTTTAACATCCCTTCCCATAAAGAAAAAAAAAAAAACACTGGTCCGGTTTAATTGACTTGGCCCCGTCCGGAGTAGCTCTTCCATATTACTGAAACCTAAGCTGCTTGTGAGTGTCATGAGGCACGCCAACAAGGCCTCTGGGAGGGGAAAAAATACCCTGCGACAGCCCCCCCCCTCTCTCTCTCTCCGAGCCCTCATTGTTCCTGCAGCGGCGCCATTGGCCCGGCAAACGGAAAACGTTCGGATGATTAAAGGGATTTCGGTGGCGCGGCGTGTCATGTTCCTGTAATCTCCCCGATGATGCATTAGGGGTCTGCCGTGTCATACGCCAGCTAATCTGGCCCCGGTGACGGCTCCCCCGCGCGTGTTCCGAGTGGCCCTATCCCGCCCCCCCCCCGGGCGCCCGAGAGAGAAAGAGAGAGAGTTTGACCCGGCCAGCTGATTCCTGAACACAACGTGGCGTGTGAGCAGCTTATACACAACGAATGCTGCCACTTATCTCCCTGCATTCTGCAATGTATAGCCATAATAAAGCGATTGTTAAATATTCTCGGGGTTTTTCCTCCCGTATTTGATCTATATATCACTCTTTCCCAGAGATTAGAATGAAAAAAGGGCGCGGGGACAGGTAGAGCGAGAGAATTACAATTCTGAGTATTTTTAAACCCAGGGGAGCATCGCACTTGCCATCTGTCATAATGCACATTCCTTCCCTGACACCGAATGATTCGGCCGGGGTTGTCTCACAGGATTTTGAATATGATAAAGTGGAATGATATTGAAATTAATAAGGTGAAATAGACAGATGTGAGCCCTGGCCTTTTGCCTTTTAAGTGGCTGTCATCACTTTTTGACAGGCTTCAGGAGGAGAAAGTAGGAGAATAAAGAGAGGGAGAGAAAGAGAGGGAAAGAAACGATAAGAGATAGAGGAGGGCCAGAGAGGACGAGGCGAGAGAAAGAGCTTTCCACTGCTAACAATAGCCCTGTCATCCACCTCCAAAGAGCAGATGCCCAGGTTCCCGGTGGCATCTCCAGAGAGAATGTCAGGGGAGAAATAAATCTCCCAGCCAATTTACGTGTGGAAGGTGAACTTTTTACTAGCTTTCCATGGTAAAGGCAAGAAGGGAAAAAACACTGACAGCTGGGAGTGGAGATTTTCTTTCTTCCCTCCTCGTTGACATGGCATTTTTATTCATCGGAACCTCCAGAATGCACTCTTGTGCAACATGGCGGTGGGAGGGGGGGGGCGAGAGAGTCAAAAAACAGTCCATGTGAAACCCCCCCGATAGCAGAACGGTAGGAAGTTCTTTTGAGCTTCACTGATCAATTTTTTTTTTTGAAGCAAGATCCCATTAGAGGGAAGCTGTAAATACTATTTGCAGTGGCTTAAAGAGCACACTGCATTACCTGTTTGCTGAACAAACATGTGACCCTCCGCTAAACCTATTTATCTTCTGCAGTACATGTGATGTCATTTACCCCGAGCAAGCAAAGTAAAAAGAGAATCCTCTGGGGGGAAAAAAGCTGCAGCACGTGAAATTAACCGTCCAGTTCTGCCGCCCTTGTCTTTTCACCCGAGAATATGGCGCCGCCATCAAAGTGGGAGCCAACTGACTACGAGTGTATAATATGGTTGGTGTGTCGGTACCAGTCCAAAGTTTAGACACAACCTGCATGCATAAGGCAGCTGGAGCTACAGCACCATCAAAACACACCGTTCCACGGGAGAATTGCACTCGGGATTCGGCGCACGTGCGACGTATTGATGTATCATCTCATGCCAAACAAAGCAGTTAATACCCTTGAAAAGAAGTGAAGAGAGGACCGAGCGCCGCGCACATGTAATGCACGGGATGAAAAGAAGAGGAATTAGCTCGGGGAGTTTTTAGTGATCTGAGGCCGCGAATCACGAAGTTTTGTCTGGGGGAATGTTAAAAAGGGTGTCTGCGTTAAAGCATGTTTTTATGTCCCGTCGTGAGTTTACATAGCGTCGCCGAAAAATTGTGCGACACTGAGAAGGGGAAAAAACTCTGGTATTAATATTCAAGAGCAAATTGACACTGCATCAAGAGTGGACCGAAATGATGCAAAGAGACAGCGCTTTGATTTCAAATGGGTCAATATGAACGCTCGGTGGGGTTCTCTCCCGAAAGGGCACCGATGTCGATACTTGGACTTTATCGGAGTCTTGATTGTAGCCTGTGATGAAAGCAATTAAAAAATAGGAAAAAAAATCTCAATCTCTGATTTCAAATTCTGTCTTTCACATTTCACATTGATGTAGTGAGTGCAGCCTATCTATCACCAGGCGCCATCGATGTAATTTAAATATGATGTAACTGACGGACTCCGATGATGCTTCAGCCTTTTTTGGACAATTGTGTGTGTGTTCTCTTTCTTTATTCTATGAACAGGCGTTCTGTGATATCTCTGTGTGTTCCCCGTGGTATAATGTGATTTAGCACTTTAGAGGGGGGGGTCACGGCGGGGCGGCGCGTTAAGGATATTTTGACAAATCACCACACGGCCATGTAGATGTCGCGGGGACATTTTAATGGAATAAAATTCCTCCTCAATCTCCCGAGGTGATGACTCAGTCAGGCAGTCAAAGAAGTCAGTGGAGGAGGAAAAAAAAAACTGTTGTGCCTGTTTTTTTTTTTTTTGTTTTTTTTTCCCCTCATGATTTAAATTTAACCAAGTGTGGGCCTTCTTAGCCTTATTGCGCAGGAGAAAGTCAAGAAGGCTCCAGGAATGGAAGAGAAAAAAAAAATCATTCATCTTTCTGACACTTTCGTGGAAAGCCGGTGCGGAGGTGGTCTTATTCACATCCCTCCTCCTCTGTCTGTCCTGCCTGGTGGAGTCTCCTCGTCACCCCCCCACACCCCCACCCCCGGGGGACTCACGCTCGGTGCATGGAGCTGCAGTGCCGGCTGGTTGCCGGGCAGAGTTCAAATCTATTTATGTCCGTTGCGGTGCTTTTTTTTTTTTGGGGTGGCAGCGGCTCTTCCTCGGCGGGGGTGTCAGCGGTAACTACGAGAGTGTTTCAGGAAGCTGCCAAGGCGCTACCTGAAAAAGTCCGTTCTCCTCCTGTTTTAATGAGGCCCGGCCCGTAAGCAGACACATCACCTGCACTGCCTCCGCCAGAGGAAGCTCATTAGTATGTGCATGAAATTTATAGAAGACGTAGAAGTGGTACGCTGTCCTTCCACCCAAGCTGCTGTTGTATGTGCATATCATACCCCCCCCCCGCCAATATACCCAATGCATCATATATGAGCTTTTGCTGTGTTGTACATTATGGCGGCATATGTACGGTAAGCCATGGTTTACAGTGCACGCCTGGGCGACGGGGTTTGCCCTTTTCTCATCCGTGTTTCCACGAGGCCGCAACGATGGAATTCACCGTCGTTACCCTTTCGAGCACTGGAGGTACACTATCGACTGCGGATGTCAGATCTGGAGCGTTTTGTTGTGCCCTGCGTGTCCACTTTGTCCAACGAGTCCTTAAACGTCAAATGAAATGTCGGTGTCTTTGAAAACAACTGGTATTAGCGAAAAGGTGTCATTCTCCACATTTATTGCATTGTTGCTTATTAAACAACTTTGCTAAAGTTAGGAGGACAGGAGAAATTAGTTGTTTGATGCAGCTACTTTTTTTTATTTTACTTCTTTTTTGTCTTGGCGTTCTCCTCACCCTTGTATCCTGATCTCCAGCCCCAATCCCCATCTCTGCATTAATAGTAATAGTATTAAAGACTCATTTAAAAAATCTTCTTCCTTCCTGCCTCTTTGCTAATTTCAGCTTTAACTGGGTTCCATTCAGTCCTAATATTCAGATCAATAAGACTGAAGATGATTTTGTCACCTGCTATACTCATTTTTAAGACTATGAGCTATTATCCCATGTTAATAAACAATTACCTTAACAAAACAACTTGCAAGATGTGTTTTTGTTTGTAAGTAATCAACTCAGTAATTGTGTGATGTCTAAAGATTAAATTTGTTTTCTCTATTGAAGAAAAAAATAAATATGCATATGAATGAGTTATATTTTGGTCTTTTTTCCATGTCCCTACTGGGATTCTTCTTCTTTCCCCTCATGGAGGACATGTGGAGGAGTGAAAGTCAATTGAGTTTGCATCTGTTGCAATTTGTTTATCCTTTTTTCTTCATTAAATAACTGGATTACGTTTTGGAACAGAAAACAGCCTTCTATCAACAACAACATTTGTAACTAAATTGACTTTTTCTTCAAAAACAAATTGTCAAATTGTATGTTTAAATATGCAAATGATAAAAGATATAAGTAAATTTACACTCACTTTCATACATTTCCAGAATAGAAATCTAACTCACTGGATAAAGCCAGGTTCCAAATCTTTGTTTCATTGTTGAAATATTAGAGCCATCAGTTTTAAGAGATGAATTCTGGTCTTTATTTCTATTTTCTTATTTCCAAAAACCTGAAAATACTGTGAAAAATCACATGTTGCCATGTTTTAGGAATGGAATGTTCTAGTTACAAATCAGGTTATGAATGATATATTAATATCCCCCTCTGTGAAAACCTTCAGAACACAGATAGGCGAACAACTGGTAAGTTTGGTGTAGGAGAGTTCTGGCTCAGTGGCAGAAAAAAAAAATATGAATTATTTCATGAGATTTCTAGGTTAGATCTATTGGATTTCTGCAGGTGAAAAGGAGCTTTAGAATAGCATCGATCCATATGGTGCATGCGGTTTCTAGAACATGCATCATGGGTCCTCCAGTCACTCTTCGGTATTTGCACGACGCTGCAATCAGAAGTCGATACCTGTCGGACAACGGAGGCCCGTAATAGATTAAGCACATTAGACGAAGCAAATTTGCTGTGCGCCGCGTGTCCAGTTTTGCTTCCTTCAGCTCACTATTTTAATATTGGTTTTCATTTGGAATCGCGCTCATATTGCATCCTGCATTACGGTGCAATTTGTTCTAATTCAAAGTGCTTTGTTTGTTTGGCTGTGACATGTATTCCATAATTGGGACGTTGTTGTTGTTTTTTTCATTGTGTGTGTGTGTGTGCATGAAGGTGTGCTGTGTGCTTCCTTTAAATAGCTGAGATCTACTGTATGTCTATGTGATCTATCTTTTGGAAGCCTCCATGCGTGCTTTTCCAATGCGTGCATGTGTGTGTGTGAGTGTGTGTGTGTGTGTGTGTACACGACACGTGTGTACACGTGTCAGCGTGCATGTCCACCACGAGGCCGGGCTGTCTTCTGGACATGCCGGGGGGGGGCAGCTCGGGTGATATGATACACTGCTGCTGTCGGCCATCCTTCTGAGATAATGTCATAATGGAGGGGACAGCTGGCAGCTTCGTTTCCTGTCGGCGCAAATTTTCTATTACATCAATAATGAGTGCCACAGCCCAGCCATGAGTGCTACGGCTCAGTGGGCGCACGATTGTATTCTCATGTGTCCTCTCCTCCTCTCTGTGTTTACCCTCTTTTCCTTCTTTTCGCCTCTCCCAATTTATCTTTATTCACGCCTTCATGCTTTTTTTTTTCTTCCCCCCTCGCCGCCATCTCCATACTCATTTATATGTGTTACTCCACACATCAAGCTCTTCCTCCTTCACAAATCTGTTTGTCCTCATTCTTATTCATATTCCCGATGCCTTTACATGCTAAATGAAGCATAAAAGCAAGTCGGGTTTACTGTGTCTCAAAAAACCTGGGCAGTGTTCTGTTGACATTAGAGCTGACTTTAAAGAATCCTTGGCCACGTTTTGAACAGACACTTCAATATTATTAGAGCATGTACTGTACATGAAGCACCACATTTCCCCACAGATGATGTGACCTACAGTATATGCAGCCAGGAAGAGTGCAATGACTTTTTTTTTTTAAGTGGACGACACAAGTAAAATGAAAAATGAAAGACTAAGAACACCTCAGAGACGTTTGGAAAATGTCATATTATTTGCTTTTGGAATGGCTTGTCAGCATGTAGCAGTCCTGCAATATATGAAGTTCAGAATTTAATGGAGCCAATTTTAAAATGAGTTTTATTTAGCAGTATTTCAAATAATAAAGAATGCAAAGTAAACCCATTTACTGCACAACTTGGGTCCAATTCATAAGGCCTATGGGATTTCATGCATGTCTAAATGTTTCTTCGCTATATCTTTGACGTAAATATATTGTGTCATTTAACAGTGGGGTTGTTTGGACCCATGCAGTGCATTAAGGCTGCGATAGAAAATTTGATTTTTATTTAAAGAGTAAACAAAATGGACAAAAAAAAATAAGGATCCATGATGATCATGGACTGAGGAACTGAGAAATTCCTGGAATACTGAATGATGAAGCGCTAGGAGGTATCTCCCCGCATCGCCGTGGTAACATCCTCGATTGTGTAGACAAGTTTGTACATATTTTATCGGGCAGGGGAGCCTCTCACATCAGCGGGTGATTTGTTATTTATTAGGTTACCAAATAAAAAAATTAAAAAAAAACAAGGCTAATGTTAATTACATCTGATTAATTAATTACAATTTCATTTCCAGTCTTCCTTGGGAGAAATTACCTCTTTTACAACCTTCCAGCATAAACCACTATGATTAAAAATGAACTCCAGCACAAGGAGACGTGTACATGGTAGCAGTCAGTCCGTCGGCAGAGGGATGCCCTTTAATCATCAGTAGACCTTGAACGCAGTGTTGAAAAATACCATTTATACTGCATGTGCCACTATGTGTATTCACCTTTCATTTAAGCGGTGGTGATGCATTGCAGGATCAAGGCGCCGTTATGGCTAACTGTGCACCGCCATTTATCTGAGCTTTACTCGTCCCAACTGACTACACAGCTAAAAAGAACACATCATTAGGTAATGATAATAAGTGGTGATCCCAAACTGTAAGACATTATGTTGCCGTTGTCACAAACGACTTCTGTGGTAGGACGCGCCTTTCCTCCCTCCTACGGTAATTGAATCAGCGCGGTCATCACTTTCAGCCGCGGCTCTGGGGATTGGCCGTATTTGTCGGTCTGTTGGTCCACCACTTTTGGTCTAGACTGAAATATCTCAACATCTGTATGATGGATCGTAATTGGACTTTGCAGAACTCCAGCACCACCAGCAGGTTGACATTGTTTTTAACAAATCTTTAGAATAAATCGGGTAGACGCCTATAATTATTTTGTTGAGACTGGCCTTTCAAAGAGCTTCAACCAGCAGGTCAATTATCCTGATGAACATCTTAGCGTCTACAAGATGGATTGGCTACAAGAAATTATACACATCTATTCATGGTTTCCGCTTAATAGTAACCAGGCAGAACCCTTTTTCCTTTTTTCATGTGTAAGACTACAGCAGTCGCAGAATGAAATGTAGAAAAGGAGCCTGCAGGCCTGCAAACATCATTGCAGCCGTATATTGTGTGAGGACTTCTTTTTATTACCGGGGCCAAGCCACAACCTGCTGGAAACCGGTGGTGGAATATCAAAAAGTCAAACATCTGGTGACTATAGCTGGGCTGCCAATATATTTGACTGATGTTTTTTTCCTTCTTTCATTAAATATTTGGTACTCGGCAGTCATGTGGTCCACTGCTGATCTGGTGGAGTTTCCTTCCCTGACAATCCTCAAGCTGCATTTGATGGATTGACTTGATTTAATTTACACTTTGGAAATAGTTTAAAGAGGATTTATTCAGTTCTGTTCATTATATCATGGAATCATTAAATAAAAGAAATTATTCATGTTACTGGTATATATCTAACTTGTGTTTTACCCTGGGCTATTTATCACAGTGATGTTTCTTTTGGTGGAAACTCAGGATCCTTGACAATTTATCACATGGCAGGTTGAATTTTCTGTGTAATGTAGTTTTCATTTGGATAAATACACTCACACAAGATATAACAAAAAAAATAAAAAAAAGCCTAAACCGCCCCCACCGATGGTTGTATATTTTTTACAGACATTTTAATGACAGCCACTGCTTATTATTGTAGTTTATGTTGCTCATCTTCGTGCTTCATATTTAGTGAAAACAATGAGGAACAAAGGCCCATCAAGATCAGGCAGGTAAATCTGTCTTAAAGCGTGTCATTTTACCAGCCTGACGCCGCGGAGAAACAGAAACGTTTAAAAAGCTCGCTATCACATAAACAGTGTAATAATGACAGCTACTCCAGGGGTGCCACGTTTTGTGATTTCAAACAGCATTTTCCCCCGACCACAAATGAGACAAATTATCTCAGCAAGACGGAGGTGACAACCCTCTGTACGTGTTTGCATTCATTTCTAAAAAAAAAAAAAAAGAAAATGCTTGACACGAAACATCTTGCCTTTTGTCATTCGTTTTTTTTTTTTTTCGCGACTCTCGTGCCGTTTCCAGGCTCTCCAGGCGGTCACAGTAATTCAATAAAAAACTGAAAAATGGAAGGGAATGGTAAGTGGTCGTTGATATTCCGTGTGATCAGGTGAAGTTTGTGACACTCCATCCATTTCGCCCGCGACGGCAGCCAACTCAAACACGGAGCGTTAATTGAGTTGACTTTGCGACACTCACAACTTTTTTTGATTTTTGCCCGGGGAGATCGCCATGGAAACGGCTGCCTTAATGCATAGGAGGACATGACCACGCAATCAGACCACTTAGCGGGCACGTCAGAGGAAGGTGGTTCTTGGCTCCCTTCTCCTCCCTGTAATTCAGTTAGCAGCAGACTGTCATTTAGCTCAGGCAAGGCTGTCATGGCTTTAAAAGTAAGGAGGAAACTGCAATTACCTGGGAGAAACTCAGTAAAAAAAAAAAAAAAAAAAAATGAAAAAGGGCTGGACCCAACAGCCTGTTTCATGTCGACACTAACGCACGCACACACACACACACACACACACACACACAGGAAGTAAAGTTATTGCTCCATTTTACACATCAGTGAGGCTGGAGAATGTGTCCTCAGCCTTTATATTCATGTATTTTCTTTTCCACTGCATAGCACAATATGCAGCATTTTGAGGCCATTAGATGCGATAAGACTGTTGTAGCATCACCTCCAGACAAGCGTGTCATGTATATTGGTGCGCTGCGCGTCAAATAACGCACGTGTCTATGGCGTTTGATAAGGATTCGAATACACAGGTATGTCCGCTCGTAGGCATTAATCTGACACGCGCTGTCCGGCTGATGATATTTCTTGTAGAGAAATTTCTCTTTGGAGCTTTCACATCACAGAACGGACCTTAATCAGTTTGAAACTTCTTGCTATTTGTGTTTCCCTTTAATCTGTATTTTTATTTAGATTAATGTTTAATCCACGGTGGCACCAAACTGGAACAAACATCATACGCATTCCTGCTATTCTTTGTTGTGCTTAATGGTCTTTG
Organism: Eupleurogrammus muticus; assembly: GCA_036785175.1. Lineage (NCBI taxonomy): Eukaryota > Metazoa > Chordata > Actinopteri > Scombriformes > Trichiuridae > Eupleurogrammus > Eupleurogrammus muticus. The sequence goes on along the minus strand of JAYKQN010000013.1, from coordinate 16,080,326 downwards.
ATGAGGACAAAATGCCTGAAATTTACTTTAAACGCTCACATGTTGCCTATAACGTGACTATGAGCATTTAAATAAAGCAAATTGCTTTTGTGGTCCACCTGTTCCATTTTAATGTCTACAAATCTTTGAACTGATTGATGAAAAGGGGCTCAGTGTTGGTTTGAGACAAACGTGAGTAAATCAAAACCTTTTCATCTAAAAAAAATATAGTATGAAAAGCATCCATCAGGCATCTCAAAATTTAAAATTATGTTCATGCTGGTTTCGTGGCATTTGAAAGTCCATTTTTACCATTTCTTTTACAAAAATCACATAGAATGTTTTAAAAAGAAATGTTGAATGGTGTAAATGTTGACAGCATGTTTTTTGTTGTATTATTGTATTTAAAACCTTTGTAAGAGAGTTAAACTCTGGTACCAGGTTTTTAGGATTGACAATTATCTCATAGATTAAAACCCTATATGAATTTAGTAAAGAAAATTGTGGGAAAACATGTGAAATTATCACACTTCTGAGTAGCTATACACAACAAAAAAGTTGTACAGTGAATGTATGGCTGTAAATACATGATGTAAAAAACAACAAAAATATGATATGAATAGTTTTAGTTATATTGTATTGTATTACCAACAGTTCATTTATTACACCATATTTAGACCATAGAGACACAAGCTGCAAGAAACACTACTGGCACTGGAATTTGAGCTAGGACCCGACACAGGAACACACACTAAAGTAAAACCAAATTGGTCTAGGTATTAGTATTCCAGTATGGTGCGTGCCCCGAGACGTCACTGACTGTATTAATGAATGTCTGTATTTCTCTAATATCCATAAACATACAACTGTGTCTGTGATGGCAGTGCAAAAGAAGAAAAAAAGATAGTTGACTGACAAAAGGACACACGAGATCCCTGAAGGTCTTTATTACGAAGTTCCGAGTTTCTGTCACCTCTCTCCGTCCGGGGTCTATTATGAGGGCTGTTTCTGCAGATTTGCATTGCACAGGAATGTGGGGGGGGGGTTTGGTCTGATTTGGTAGTCAGAGCAGAGCCGGCCGGCTATTTTACATCTGTCAGCTTTAAAATCCGTTGAAGCACACGCCAGGATACAAATGGAGCTTTGCCTGTGTATGCTCGGCGTGCCTGGGTGTTAAGTAGGCAGCTCTGCCAATCACTGAAATGTAATTTTCGGCTGAACTTGAGTCAAACGTTCTGGGTCAGGGTCAGCGGAGGACGCGCAAAAGCCGGAGGCACGAGATATGAATGCAGGGTATATTTTTCAGGAATGTGTCGACCCTCTGTGCGCACGTCGCATCGGAGTTTCCAACATCACGCTTTGCACGGGGGAAGCTCAAACATCCAGGCAAAGTGGAGGGGAATGTCCAAAGGCGTAATAGATGCCCTGTTTTTCGCTGAATGAGCGATTGATTGTCGAATATGCTAAGACAGCAGAAATGGGTTGTGTGCTTGGCAGGCCGACCGCCACTATCAGCCAGATGAACTCGCGAGTGCTAGTTTGAACCGACACTTGACTTGGCTGGTGGCGGTGCAGTAAAACGCCTGCAAGTTATAGCTCAGCTCTTTAGTGTTTCCAAGTGCAAATGTTGTTCCCGAAGACATCCACCAATGTGTTGAGTCACCTATTGACTAATTGAATAGTTTCTTATTGACATGTTTGTAGCGTCTGCAGTCTGCCTCCACATTACTGTGAGTCACTAAAAGAAATCCTCATGTATTTATATATATCACCTGAAATGGAATCATTTACATTTGTCAAGTGGAAACTACATAAATACAGTAATACAATTTAAGGCTCATCCCAGTAATGTGCAGCAGCGCTTTTTATTGCCACGAAAAAATAATGAGTATTGAAATGTAATAATGCAACTATGGATTAAGATTAAGAACGACAACTTTAACTTTTACAGCCGAACCTCACGTTTAGTCATTTCTCTCTCTGTGAAGGCAGCCACAGGCGGTGTGATTTTGTGAGGCTGTCCTCCCACGAAAAGAAAAAAAAAATTGACAGCATCACTAGTTCCCAGCTAATCCCCTTCCAAAAGACATATTATATTCAATGCCCCCTACCTCCCCTCAAAGGCCTCTGCTGGAAGAAAACGGGTGGATGGGTAGGGGGGGGTGGCAGGCGCCACAGAGGGAGGATGGAAGAGGCTACTGAAAGTCTCTACTTTAACATGAGAGACCACGGAAATGTTGGCGAAACTATGACTGCGATGTTACACCATACATCACATAGATTGATGGCATGTCAGTCTCAGGACGGACATGTCCGTGGTTCAGTTGATCTGTCGGTAAATGGAATATTTCTCCCGTTTGATGGAATTTCGCTGCAGACATACACTGTATATGGTTTTCAAGAAGACGAATCCTAATAACGTCGATTGATCCCCTGACATTTCATCCGGCGATGCCGTCAGGTGGATTTGAGGACAGTGTCTCTGACTATTGGATAGATTGCCATGAAATGTGACACAGGCATCCATGCTCCCTGATTGGCTCCCACTTAAGCCCCAGGCTTATTTTTCAGTTACCTGCTATAAATGATAATAAATGTTGAATATATCTGCAAGGGTGTAGAGATCTGGTATATATATTGAAAAAATGAACTACATGTGAAGTGACAATAGATGTGCCAATCATTTTATCATGTTGCTGTTACAGAGCAAGATAGTTATAACATTGTTTGCTCTCTCTGTGCATATGAGCAAGAATGACAGAATCCCGAGGCAGACTCGAGTTGTGGCACTAGGCTTTCATTCTGTGGTGCAGCGCCACACAATGGTTTCTGTTCAATTATGTGTGTGTGGATTATTAGGGAAAAGGGCGGGGCCTCGATAGGTGTGTGTAGCTGTAATTTGATTTCATCACTGCAGTTGGAATACTGTTGCTCTATTACAATAGCAATCAGCCACCTGATGAAATATTTATCAGGGATTTGGGGATTCGGGCGGTTTTAATTAGCATTCGCTAAACAAGGTTTACCGCGGTGCCATCAGTGCTGTCATTCAGGGTTTGTTTGTCTGCGTATAAGAACACGATTTGCTCAGTTTTCGGTATGTTCGCTCCACAAGTAGAAGAAAACTACAAAGGAAACGTATTGTTTTTTTTTTTCCCTCATTAAAATATCAGTCTGACCTCATAAGTTTTCCTTAACTTACACTGTAGTGGACTATGCTGCACCATGGTGCATCAGCCTATACTGTATATAAATAAAGTCTGATGTAATTCTGTTTGGGGATATTAATTTTTGATTTGAAGAGTAACACGGTGGAAATATTTCTTACAGGAAAGACATACATTCTTGCTGAAGGTCTACTGTGAGTTGGTAGACAGATACAGTCAGTGGATGGATGGATGGATGGATGGATGGATGGATGGAAGTGTAGGTAAACACAGATGATTTGAAAGTCTCAACTGGGTAATTCCACTTCTCGTATCAAAGCAAACGGGGACGAGGCTGGAACCAGACTACACTTTTTATCAAACAACGGAGAGGTGATCAAAGAGCTTCGTTTGCCACGAAGTCTTCTGAATTCCAGACGACTACATGTCTTAGCTCCGCGGAGTTGGGCTCTGTTTGCACTGCCTCTTATTGAAATTCAGACTAGAGATGTTCTCGCCTCAAAGGAAATGTCTGGTCAAGGTTTCTCAGAGAAAAGGTTCCCTCTTGAGGGATTCGCGCTGCCGCGGGTGTATGCAAAACTGCTCCCTCAGGGACCGCCAGTAACGACCTGGATTTTCCCGCGATTACTTAAGCCCTATGGCTAATTACCTTTTCAGATGAAAACATACGCCTCCTCATTAATTCAACACTCTGCAATCTATCACAATTACTGCCAAAGAAGTTGTTGTTATCGCTTTAATTTAAATTAGTGGCTGTGATTCTGCCTCAAAAGGATTTTCTCGGGCGCGCCGATGCACATACATGAAAAGAAATGGGTAAAAAACACACTCAAGGTGTAGTTTTACTCATTATTATTGAATGTTGAGCTTTTCTTTTGTTTTAATGAGAATAAAAAAAAATCAAGGGATCAATCTAGTGTATTTTGCAAATCAGGTTTACCATATTAATGGAAACGTGTGTTTTCTGCCATTAGATATTCAAAGATGACTGACAACAATCTATTGTTGCACTCGCTAGGAGCTGTAATTCCGCCAAGTTTCTGTGAGTGTGGGATGAACTGACCTTTTTTCCCACTTCTTTTTTTTTTTATATACATTTTTAATACAAAGGCCTCTAGCAGTTGCATACATGTCATCATTGTGAATAAATTATATCCCTTCAATGATATAATCACTATATAGCTATTCCACACATAAATATATATGGTCTAATCAGAAGCCTGTCAATCATCCGTAGCTGTTATTATTATACCTTACACAGCCGTATAGCATCAGCAAAGTTTTGTTCAAATGTGTCCTTTAGCCTTTTCTAAATGTCATGTTTAGAATTCCATTATCGTACGTATTATATAACTGAACAATCAGATATGAATTCATAAAGATGCCTCTTCCTCTTCATCTCTCCATCTCATCCATCGCTACCTACTGCTCAGTCAAAGCCGCCGCCTCACTCCTGTGAGCCTTCTCATTAACGCAATCGGCGGCCGGGTGAGGAGCAGAAGCAGTAATTAAAGCGGTTCATTCAGAAGCGGAATGTGTTTGTGTGAGAAACTGGGGAAGAAAAAAAAAAAAGTTAGGAGGAGGAAAAAGAGGGAAGAAAAAAAAATCCTCCCTGACCTTATTGCAACAGTCGGACGAGGGTAAAAAAAGCGTGAGGGGAGCCAAGAGATAAAGGGGAATATGATTAACCGTGAAGGCCACACGCTGCTCAGGGATGCTTTGCGTTGTTGTTTGCATCAGTGAATATCTTGCTTTGTTAAAAGGCCATCTGTGACCGAATGCTGTTGAGGTGGTGCGTGGTGAGGCAGGATGGGAAGCAGATAAGGAGCGAGGGCTGCATATCAGCCGCGGCTGCTGCCGCTCGCCTCCCTTTGACTACGAGCGGGCGGGTAGTGCCAATCTGAGGATTACCGGGAGAGAGAAGGAGCTACCCCGCCGCCGGTGCCAGGATGAGATTGATTGGGGGCTGCGGGGCGAGAGGCCGTCGGCGACAATCGGGCGCGTGCATGCGAGGTGTCTACCGGTGGCGGGGGCATGGTGACGGCATGTCAGAACTTGACTTCTTGAAAAAAAACTACTCAGTAGGTTTTAACTAGGCACGTCTGTTTAAAAACGCTATGAAACCCACTTTGTATGAATGACGAACTGTGCACTGACAGGTTGCCCTTTGAGGGCGATATTATTACTTTAATAGTATTGTTTCATTATTTCATTTCATTATTCATTATTTCATGGGGCCCAAGATTTCTGGCAGCACTCCATATGTTTTTAACCGTTACCATGATGATAAAGGTGGACGAACATTATGGAAATAAAATATCCCCCTTTTTTCAGTCTTATTTGCAAAAATGGTATGCAGCTATATATGTAAGTAGAACAGTGTCCACCAAAGCTCGGCCTATTGGCTGTTAGATTTGATGGTTTTGTCATGGAGAATTTCTATTGGGTGGCACTGCCGTCCATCAAACCAATGGTGGTCAAACTTTTGATAGTCGGCCCTCACTGGCTTTCAACCTGGCTATCTCCCAACTGCATGCTATGATTGGCTCGTGCTTGGTATAAAACGATGCAAAACAACTTCAAGACCATAATTGTTGCTGTAAATGACCCCCACGGTATAGTGCGTCTTAAAGGGTTAAGCCAAACCATCTTTTGATGATCCAACCCGATTTCGATTTGTCTCTGCCTAAATCTAAGCAGACCTCAGTGATTCATATCTGTTTTTGGAAAGCAGCATGTTCTGGGAAAAAAAAAAAACTCTCCCGCCCGCCGCCATTTACGGATCGCATGGTACAATCAAGCTACGCGGTCCTTTAATTATGAGGATGTGTTGCTTATTAGTCTGGTCCTTAAAAGCCTCGGTCTGCCTTCCCAGGCACACTCCTCCCCAATATCCCTGATTAAAGTGCGGCTGACGCTCCCAGTGTGGAGCCAAGTTGGCCACACAGCGTTTATGTTGGGTCATGCTCATTACTCAGACACACTGCCAGCGCCGCCACGGCTGGAAGCGGCACATAATGCAAAACACTGCCAGCCAAGAGATTTGGGAACTTTGAATTCATTATGGGACAGCAGAAATGAAACTACAAATTGTTCTCCTTTGACATAACCCATCATTCTGCCTCCTTAATATGCATTTGGGCACTCGGCAACGGGTGCGGGAGATTTACAGTATAAGCAGAGAGCGGGAGGCGATAGAAATTAGTTTGTTAAGCCATGAAATAACATCGGCGCGGCCTGATGTCGATCATTTGCATGTATGGAGATAACATAAAAACATAATGCCATGTGTTGTCTGGCTGCTCAAATTATATTACACCACCCGAGCTCTAATGCCAGTTATTGTGGAAGCCTCATTAACCCCTTGTTTCATTAAAGGAAAAAAAATATCTGTCATTTCAATAATCGTTTCTCATTACGATGCCTAATCTTGATTCTGATAGTGATTGTCTCGTCAGAGGTTGTCAAGTAACAATTTTACCGATAGGTCAGCAGATAGGAAATAGAATATAAGTATTACATCAGAACAGATTATATATCAATTACTATGACAGAGACACATATTCTAAAAGGTTATCTGCCACGGCTTCTCAGATGTGAGACAAATGAAAGTCTGCAGGTTCACACCCATGTCAGTTGTTTATCTTTGGGTATCGGCCTATTGGTCACACAAAACACAATAGCTGTCAGCTTGGGTTGTAGGAAATCTCAATGGCCACATTTCTTCAAAATGTAACTGTTAGTTACAGCCCTTATGTTTGGTGACTGAGAAAACCAAAAAGTGACCATGAACTCAAACTGAACGTTGTGCGGCTTCCCGTTTCACTTCAATAGTCCTGCACATTCTCAGCTTCTGCCTTCATTAGCCGGGATAATTCTGCGTTGCGCCGGATGTGCACGTGCACGTGCACGTGCTTGTGCACACGTGGGCGAGCGCGTGTGTTTGTGTGAATGCAGACCCGGTGCGAGGGAAGGTGTCGAGCATTGAGTAACATTTCACGGCCCATTTCCTGTGGTCTAACAGAAGCTCCTTTTACTGTACGCACCGCAGAGCGGCGAGCCGGCAGCGGAGGCATGCGCCCCCCCCACCGGTGCGTGAAGGGGGCGCCTCCGTCCCTGCTCTCTCACTCTCTCTCTCTCTCTTTTCCTGCAGTTTTGCGAGCGCGGCGGCGGACATATTTGTCGGCGCGTCCGCGTGTGTCGTGTCACAGACCTGTAATCAAGAGTCAGCGCACATAAAGGGACCTCCGGTCATTAAGGAATTAGTGGGAGGCTAACGGCTTGTTTAGAGAATCAATTAGTTTAAAATGTGGACATGTGGGCACAGTTTTACACGCGGCTCCGCAATGTCAAGGTTGTAGACAGTCGGCCTCTAAAGTTAACTGACCCTTTAGAACTCTACGGCAGATCTGGGAGGCCTCTTCCACCACGGATTCTAGTCTATTAAAAACGCACTGAAACGGCGTCTTCAGCTAATATGAATCGACATATTTCCAGGTGAGATGCAATATGAGAGCAAGGTGTGATTTATTTATAATTTTTCGGGAATGATTTCATTGAATCGTTCAGGGATTCTGGCTCGATCGTGTAAAAAACAAAAAAAGTGAGGGAAGTTATTCTCAGTGAGCGCATTCTCTGGAGAAGCCCGTGATTCCTCAGGACTTTTTTTGTTTTTTTTTTCCGCCTCTACTCACGCTTGCATCACCTGTGTTGTACTATCAGGATGTGGAGGAGGTGGAAGAATGAATCAGTTCTAACCAATTGGTATAAAACATTGAGCCATGTTGCTACTATTGCTCAAAATTACTATTTGTTTCTCCTCTTTATTTTTTTTGTGAAATGTCTTGGAGAAAAAAAAATGGATCCATAAAGCTTTCACTAATAATAAATATCTCAACTACAGGATGCATTGGTTCTACTAACTAAAAATTCTATTTGTCATATTTTATTTGGTATTTGGTCAGTAAACATGCCAAATATCAGCGTGTTAGGATTTAACTCAAAGCACAGCCTGGTTGAGCCCACGAACGCGGCTCTGTTCGGCCGGCCCTGCTTTTATTTGGCTTTTATCAACAGATAGTGGAAGCAAATAATGCAGGGACATGGGTAAAATATACTCCTCACTTCATTGTGTGTTTACGTTATGTGTTGGACGTTATATTCAGGAATCGCTTATTTGCCTGCACCCACATTTTTCTTTTTTTTCCCCCCGAAACCCCTGCTTTGATTATATTAAGTACTGCAGATGTGAGCTTCTGCACACACACGCATGCATCTATTCCGCTCACATACATTACACGTGCAGCTGGGAAAGACTTCCTCTTGGGAAGCGCTGTCTGGAAACAAACTGATGGTGTTTAGCTTCACGCCCCCTCAGACACGTCCACGCACGCCGCTCCGCTGAAAAACCTGACTGGTGGGCTCCGTGTCATTGATGCCCGCCCAGTAACATCTGTGCTGACTTCCCCCACAAAGCTGGAGCGGGATGACGAAACTCACCCACACACACACACACACACACACACCCACACACACAGCACATCGGGGCACTTGCACACGACACGCAGAATCGCAATGTGCCGAGGACATGTGATTACGGTGTAGCCATTTCTATTATTGGAGGTGTTCAACCTCTCCCCTTTTTTTAATTATTATGTTTGCTTATTTATAGTCAATTTGAAAAAGCTTGTAACAGCAGTGTTGTAAGGTCAATCTGCATGTACTCATTTAAAAGGCAACATGCTCGAGCTTGTGATGTGAAATTGTACTCATTTAATATGGAACTAAAACTCTTTAGCATTCTCATATTTTATCGTAGCCAGTTTTTTTTTTTTAGATATAATGAACTTTATTGTCCGATTCGCAAATTTTATTTTTCTACTTCCACCATGTATATGATAATGATAACACTAATATTAGAAATGTTTCTCCCGATTAACACAAACATGTTTTTATTTTTTTAGAAATCCACTAAATTAAGTTCAAAGGTGGGGACTTTGCGATTGGAAACCATGGCTATAGTACTGACACAGCAGCATTACCTTAATTATGTTACCAATATGCACCATTACTTCCTAGTTACACATCCAATTAACAGTTATTAAATGGGAAATGTATCACCACCGTTATTGCAGTTTCATTAAGCAGTACCAATCATAAATGAAGACCAGATAACTATGGAAGAGGAAGAGGATGATGTTTTAGTTGGTGATGGAAGTGTTGCATAGCAAACTCCTATTGGCTGTGAACAGCTTGGTACTCTGTACAATATCTACATTGCAGCATAAATTTATACTGAAAATGACTGGACGATAAATATATGCACAAAACAAAGGGCAATGAGTGGATATTTTTGGTAATTTAGTCTTTTTTTTGTGGTTTAAATATAATTTTAATAATCCAACATAATACTATGTGATATCCACAGAGGGAAGAAAAAATAAAAAACTTCCCACTCAGCATGACGCATCATTCCCAACATGATTCACTGGCTCGCGGATATAAAAAAAAAAAGTGTCATTAATGAGAATATAAGAGAAGTTGAATCCTCAGCAACATTTGGGTGTGAACCCGTTACACTTCCTCTTTACTTTATGCCACAAAGTGGTAAGAAAAAAAACACCATCTGAGAACACTGGAATTCTGTTAATAGTACAAAAAAAGAAGAATTTGAATTTATGTGAATTAGTGCTGAGAGAGAGAAACTTTCCATCCTCAGGCAGGTCATTAGGTCACGTCTGGGTGACTTCACACCCACAAATCTGCAGTTATGCTAGTTGTGTTTCACCTTTTTTTTACCCGCATTTTAAAAAATTGTGACTATTCAACAAAAAAAAAAATGCAAAAAAAGTTTTTTTTTTCCTCTTGGAGGGGGTGGATTTGTCAGCATACGGATTAAAAGGAAATTGCAGCTTTCGGCGATGGAAACAGGTTTTGTCTCTTAATGATGCATTCATTACATAAAAAAAAAAAAAATCGTCTTTTTCTTCTCCTCTTCAGCATATTTTTTTTAAGCTGTAAACGCAGACAACATCGTAGGTGACGTTCTCTCCAGAGCCGACAGGTTCACCAGTAAATTATCCATGATCATCTGTTGGGTGTCAGATGAGTGCCGACGGTTGCCATGGATACGACCGTGCTCTCTGAGGAAGTAATCTCAGCGCGCACTCCCCCTTCAGATACCTGGTAAAACTGTATATTAAAATGGTTTTGAGTTTCTCATCTTGCCAACTAGAACATTTCTAGTCGTGAAGGCAGAATAGCGGCGAAAAAGCTGCAACTACCCACGTCTGAAATTTCGCTAGAAACGTAATAGCGCGCGATAATAGGAGGAACCGCATGCTGAAAGGCAATAAAAGTTTTAAAAGCCAACGCGGGCCTGGCCAGCTCAGTCTCCTTGGCAGCTTGTTTCCCTGAAGCTTCGGGGAATAAGGTCACCCTACAGTGTGCTCAGGCATATAGAGATAAAGATCCAGGAAGAGGCAGGACGCCGGCCATTGTCAGTTGGAGCACATGCAGGTAAAAGGGTGGCAGGGATCCAAAAGGGCAAAACGCATCCAGCGGTGCAGCATGTGGAGCTGAAGGAGCCGTTCCCTTAATGCGAATAGCTTGTGACAGATAGAACCTGCAGCGTGCAACAGCACATGTAGAGTGGAATGCATCTTATGGAGGTGGATCTGTCCCAAATATCCGGATTTGGATATTTAAAAAGCTGAAATACTAGAATGTTTTCCTTTAAAATTATGTATCAGAATCTTTACCCTGTGAATTAAACTCTTCAAATGTATATGTTCAAATGAATCTGTTTAAAAAAACAAACATACACCTTGAATATATATATTAGAATTTTTGAATACATACATTTTTTGATTATGATATATATATATATTTTTTTAAATTCCAAAACAGATTTGCTTCCATGGTACCTGCACTATGAGGCTCACACACAGCACACATGCACAGCAGCAGAATAAATTGTGTGTGAGCCACTACTTTTTTCATGGAGAAGCCGGACCTGGCAGCGGTACCTTGGGCATTGCACCTCCGCTCGGATTGCACTCAAATCTCCATCAGCTTCAACTTTGACCTTGTTTGTCGGTGACCTTTTTTTCTTTTTGTTTTTTTTAGTGTGAGGACAACTCTCCCTCACACACTGTAACCGGTGATGGATGAAAAGAAGGAAAAAAAAAGAAGCTTTCATGCACCCAAGCCCGTCTCGGTCTACCAGGTTCCTCCTCTCCTCCTCTTCCTCAGGAGGGAGGCCTGTATACCTTCTGCTGTCTCTAACTGAAATATATCATTCATAAAAGAAAAAAAAAAAAAAAAAAAAAAATCTGGACTTGTTTTTTTTGCCTTTCAAAAACATTCCCGGCGCTTTGTTGCTACCTGGAGCGCAGTGACATGTTACAAATTGCCCGTGTTCTGTACGCCGCGCTCCACCTTGAGGTAACCACAGCTCATATCACTCATCGCGTGCAGCCCCGGATCAGATCTACCCGCCTCCAACACGCGGGTTGTTTCAGGAATGTCGGATTCTGCAAAGCAAAGCAATGTTCGACCCGACGCTGAGAGGAGCCGTGTCCCTTCCAGAGCCGATCGTAGACGTGCACAATGTGCTCAGTGCTACACAAGCCTGGAATCTGCATATTTTAGTGCGTGTGTCAAGGCAGCATGCTTCTTTGTATGTGTGAAAGAAGGGAAATCAGATTCTAGTTAGCTTTTCACACTGGAAATTTGCTTTGGTGTCGTTGATGCTTGACAGCCATATAAAATAAGAACTAAAACCATAATAAATTAAAATGTATCTAAAAAAAGTATTTCAACAAATGAATGAATAAATACTACAATTTAGAAGTATTTAATGATATAGGGTATAAGCTATAACCCTAATGAGGAAAAGAGCAGCAACTTCTCAGGTAAATCATGGACTTATTTGTACCCTCATTAAAATCACGTATGTTTGGGACATCAATTGAAGTTTCTTTTTTTTCGTTTTTGTAAGTCTTGGCCAGATGTTAGCCGTTTTATAGTGGGCAGTCAGAGGAGTGCTCTGTGTGAGGAATTAATACTGTAGTTTCCTGATGTTGAAAGGCACAGAAAGAGGCCAGTGGAATTCCTAATGAGCGAGCCGTACCTTGCGACTACATGGATGGCTGGTGAATATCAATAGCACCTTTTGTTCTCTGAAACTGACAGATAGAGCTAAGTCGGGTCGTCCGAGATTAATGGGTCTTTCAGCGGCGTGGGTTCTTTATTTTTTTTTCTTACACTGCGGCGATGCCGAACAAATACACTGTCGGCGGAAACACACACACGCATCAAACCGATTTAAAAAAAATAAAAAATGTATTTGGTGTCCTGCTGTCCAATGCTGTTCCTCTCTCTTAACCTTGTGTTGCATGAAATATTACTTAGATGTGATAAAGAAATGCTTTGGTTGTTTTTATTGCTTAAAATGGCCTTAATAATAGATATATAAAAAGAAATATATATACTGAACAAAAATATTTTATTTTCATTTTTTTTTTTTTTGAGAGTAACTCAAAGTTTAAAACAAACACAAAATAAGCATGAGGTGACTGCTGTTCTGATTCCCCAGAATTCCCCACTAAAGGAAAGCGCGCGTTTCAGAGTGGCTTCTTATTGTGGTACAATCACCACACCTGTGCTGTAATCAGCTGTCCAATCAGCATCTCGATAGGCCACACCTGTGAGGGGGGGCGGGACTAACCTCAGCAGAGGAATAGTGCTCGTTATCGCAGATTTAGACACATTTGTGAATATTTGAGAGAAACATTTTCTTTGTGCATGTGGTAAATGCTTTAGTTCTTTGGGTCCATCCCATAAAAAAACTGGAGCAAAAAAAACAAAGTTTATATTTTTGTTCAGTGTAGATAAGAAACAGTAGACATAGTGGCAGGATAGTTCCCTGCTTTGTAAGTCGATAGGACTTCATTAGGTTTGATGCACTTTATTATTGTCACATTGTTTCCATATGGCAACAAATCTTTTTTAGCATCAAAATTAAATTCAAATTATATATATATATATATATATATATATATATATATATATATATATATATATATATATATATATATATATATATAAAGCATTTACTTACCTCAGATAGTAAGTTCAGTCGTTTATTTCGTAGTGAAAGACAACTTTCAGTTGTGAAAAATTGATGCTTGGATGTTAAATGTCCAACTGGCAAACAAAATATCCTGATCATGTGACCAAATAATGCACGACCCTCAGAAATAAAAGCCCACATTTTCACTCTGTAAAAGCATAGCTTTTTAGAAAAATCTAGGTAAAGTAATTGTTGCTACGTAGTAACACTATGCAATAGAGGGTTAAGTCTTAATGAAATTCATTCACAGACAGGCATAGGTGGACACACACACACATATGCTGCACAAGGCCAGATTTACACCCTGACAATTTGATAGAATCCACTGAAATGGAAGTTAATATTGGTTAATTAATTCGTTGGACCTGCGCAGGGAGCTGTGAGCACAGCTGAGGTGGACCTGGCCGTGTGATGGGAGATGAGGCGGTGGCGGCGGCGGCGGGGTTTGTGGAGGGTTTAAACTGAAAGGGGAATGAGGGGAGTAATCCACTGAGTGCCTAAAATGTAATGAGTCAGCCACGCTTAATGGAGTTCCATTTGAGGAGGACGGAGGTACGGAAAAAGAAGAAAGGTGGAACGTGCTTGAGAGGAGGAAAAAGGCCGAAAAATGAGGCTTTCCCTGAAAAGTACAAGCCCGTATTAGCGCTGGCACCAAAACAAAACACCGGCGCTTTTGTGCCACCGCCTGAATTCTAATGCGGCGCTGCATCACAGAAGGGTGTTACAGTAACGCCCCGGGGCCACGAATAACACTATTTATATCTGAAACACAACTACGTGTTAATGCTTCCAGTAAGGTTTTATCACGGCCCCGCGGTGCAGCGTAATTCCTGGACTGCCAAACGGCGTTAGCCCGGGCTGGTTCCATTTGACTTTGAAATCTGTTCTCCCTGAAACACACACACACACACACACACACACAGACATGCACAGACATGCACTTCTTGCAGCCAGCATACATCTGCATTTCATTGACACAGTTCATCCTGTTTTTAAAAAAAGTCCTGCCTTAGACTCTTATGTCAAACACAACCTCGAATCAGAATCCCTTGTAACTGTATGTGACACATACAATGAATCTGCAACGATATTGGCAGTGTGGACTTTTATTGTTTTCATTTTGGATTTATTTTCCAATCTCGTGTGTGTGTTGACTCGTCCTCTCCCTGTTTTGATGGAGTTTTTCCTTTCCCTGCCTTCCTTTTCGGAACACATTTCCTCACCTGTGGTGTCTAACCATGCGGCTAGTGTTTGTGATTCGATGTGCCCGGGTTTCAGAGACGTATGCTTCTGTAAGCAGTCACTAACAGTTTCCATAGGGACTACTTCTATAGAACATCCCGGGGGAATCGGATCATTGTTTTTGCTAGGATGAGTTTTATTTTATTTTTTTTTTTACCTTTTTTTTTATCAACAAAAACAAAATGAATTTTACCTTTGTGGTATCGAAGAGACGCCAACTCTTACCACTTAATATCAAAATTATCTGCATACTCTATTTTTAAACCACCAGGGAGGAGTAGAAAAATAGGTGTTTTTTTGTAATTTATGATTCCTGGAATATTTGAAGAAAATATATATATATATATATATATATATAGCATGGAAAAGGTAAGATCCCGAGCTCCCAGTAACGAGTTTAAAAATAAAAACGTGATGTGCGCATGAAAAGAAGGCGCAGCCCGTGACACTCGCTCCCAAACCCCTTTTTCCTTTTCGGAGTCGGGGGGGTTGTATTATTCATGTCTTCCATTCGGCGCCGGTGTCATATCTGTGGCTCCCGCTGCTGTCGTGTTGCTCCTCGCCACCTCGTGTACAGATCTGATGATCTGTCGCTCTGCCAAGGCAGCGGCGTTTAATCCAGGTCAGCTGCCATCTTCCCCCGCTGTTTTCATGGCCTGTTAAAAATCTCTTAATTGCCCACCCACCCCCCCCTTTTTTTTTTTTTTTTCTAAGAGTGAAGAAGAGTCTGGTCTGTTTGTTTGGCGTTGTGTTCATTTTCAGGAGAGGAGCAAAAAAAAAAAATAAAAAACAGACGAGCAGCCAGATGTGGCGGGCGCTCCTGGCTATGACACAAGTAACATGGCAATGGAGAGAGAGTGTGTGTGTGTGTGTGTGTGTGTGTGTGTGTGTGTTGTGTGTGCAAGCTTATTTGCTCCAGCTTGTACTAAAGGGTGCGCGTCTGCGGTTCAGTCGTCTCATGTGTCATTCATACGAAACATGCAAATGCCCGACTTCTAGGCTTCTCGTGGCGGGCGACGAAGATTACAGTGCAAGCCACGGGACAGGGAAAGTAGCTTTGTTAAAACGGGAGAAGTTGTCACGTATGCTTCCGACGAACCTTGTTTTTTTTTGGGGGGGGGGTTGTATTTGCGATGGGTCTTTGCAGCTTAATGTGTTTTGCGTGGCTGGAGGCTCAGTTGGCCACGTGAGGACGGCTAGGAGGGGGCCCAGGAGTGGGCGTCTGGACCCGCTGCTGCACGGCCTGGGAGTCACATGACCACAGTGCAATGTTGTGTAGCAAATTAACTGCATTCTGGGGGAACAAGTAAATAAATAAATAAATGACACATCATTTTGAAAGTATGCGATATCTATTTGGGAAAGAAACCATCTGTGACAGCTGCTTGCACAATATCTGGGGTTTGTTTTGTTTTCGTAGATAAATAGTAATAAAAGTAATAAATCGTTGTTTATTCTAAAGGATCTTCTTTTCTCCGTTTTAAATTGAGTTCATTAAAAAAAAAAAACATTCAAGACAGATATGTAAATAACAGACAGCAAAGAACTGAAACTATTGTAATATATTGTGTGAATTCTATTATGTTCTATAGTAAAAAAAAGATTCATCATGAACAGTCTTTTACAATCAATGTCTTTCTTATCATGCGTCATTAGTCTCTTTCTCTAGTTGAACCAATGCCTGATAAATATTCCGCATCCAACCAACATATCTATGTAGACACACACTCAGACAATTCAATTCGACAAATCAAATTCAAAATACGAGCATTTCGTCCAAATTGTTTTGAATATTGTCTCGAAAGCACCAAGTTTACAGCTTAAATCAAGTGTCTAATTTATAATGAAATTCATGCCGCAACTTCTGACCTAACTTGTATGTAGAAGAATAATCATTTAAATCATTCAACCCCAATTTTCTGAGCTCCTTTAGCCCCGCCTGTGTTTTGTGATTGACTGGTGTATACAGTTCCCTGTGAGTGTGTGTCTAATATTTGTCTTCTTTCCCCTCTTTTCCTCCTCCCTGTGTCTCCTCCACCCCTCCCTGCATCCTCTGCTGCCCTTTACTACCCCCCCTCCCTCCTTGCCGACTGTCCCTCCTGAGCAGGTCCCCCACCAGATGGGCGCGCTGACCTTCTACCGCTACGAGCAGCCCATTGTGGACTACTGCCAGGCCCACCAGCCCCTGAGGCTCAACATGGGCTACGAGGGACCCCCGCAGGGCCTGGAGGGCCTGGAGGACCTGGGGCCGTGTGACCGGGGCACCATACAGACAGTGGCGCTGCCCGCCGTGCCCTCCGCCGCCAGCATGGTGGCCCCCGTGCCGGGGCCCCGCTCCCCCCCGCCCCCCCTCAGACCACCGGCCGACGTCCCCGGCGGCGGCCCTTTCCCCCCCGCCGAGCGCACCGGCACGCTCAAGTTTGGACGCTAGCCGGGCCGAGGAAACGGAGGCGGGGGGGCGAGGGCCCCTGATATATACCTGGACTTTGTAATGAAGGGGCAGTCGAGCTGGTTACTCAGTGGGGGCCTTGTTTTCAGAAAGTGAGAACGTAAAAACAATTAACATTTAGCATCTGAAACACACAATCTTACCAATATACAGTGGAGGCTGAGACATTATTACTGATCATATATATATATACACATACATACATATATATTTTAATTACATTTTTTTCCAAAGCACCTCATAACCCCCTTACTGCTGACTAGTGGGAGGTAATCTATTATAATTATATATATAAAATATATAGATGGCCTTGTTTCTGATTCTGAAGCCTGTGCCATGTCCCGTGACGCCATCATGTGAACGCCTGTTCGTAGCATGGCGGCGGTCCGCCCACCAGCCAGGAGTGAAAAAAGGGGAAGTGCAATAAAACACAAAATTTCTCGATCGCAAAAAAAACTAAAAAAAGGGGGGAAACCGAGAGAGTGGGCGTATGAGATATGAAAGAGATGTAGATGTGGCGAGCAATCCTTACTGTGATTATTATCATTATTAACACCTGCTTTTCAGAGTCCGTTTCTTTATTTGTTAACGAAGAAAAGACGCATCCGCGAGACAATTTCCGTCCATTGTTCATCCGCTTTTGTCTTGTTTCAGCGTTTTCTTTGGATGTGGGAAATCGTGCCCAATCCTCCCAATGTGCATGTCAAACCAAAGACTTCATTTATATTTTTTCATTAAATGCACATGAGCCCCTTTCCCCCTCTCAAACGCCAGTCGGTTCCACCACCCTCCGCTAACCCACAGTCACAATTGAAGCCAAATCCATTAGTATTTGCGGAATTTCAAAGCGGTAATTATCACCACGGCGCTCACCGCCAGGCCCTCCCAACATGTGTCCCAATCGCCGTTAGTGGCGACGTGCCGATCGGCGGCGGAACACTTAGTAGAAGAGATTTTATGGCATGAACCATACGTTTCCTGAGCATACAGGGGCCCTTTGAGCAGAATGACAGGTCTTTGTATATGATTATATCCCAGCTGAATGATCCATTATGCTTTAAAAGAGGTAATCACGGGCAACTCATGTGGGGGGAAAAATAAAAAAAAAAAAAACGCGTTTGATTGCAAAGTGTTGTACATATTCTTTAAAAGGGGTTCCACTTTACTGACAGTCAAACCACTCTCACTGCCCCGGTCATTTGAAGCATCGCAGAGTCAGTGTTTGAGTTCCATCACACCGGACGATTCCGGAGGGAGCGCTCACTCCCATAACCCCCCCCTCCACCAGAGGACAGCTCGCCCAATGGGGGGGGGGGGGCACGTTGGACCGGCACGCCGTATTCAATCCGACCTGCGTACGAACCCACAGACTTTACTGGGATTATTTACCTGACGCTCCTATTTTATTTTATTATTATTGTTTTTTTTTTCCTCCCAGAAAGCAGTGCGGGACTTTATTGCACTCCGCGGCGTGGAGCACCGCGGCTCATTGAGCTCACAGAGGCGGCGAGGACTTCAGATAAGGCGGCGACGGCCTCTCGGAGCCATTATCGCCGGCTTGAATCCGAAAAAAAAAGTGCAGCGCAACCGGTGGGGTTTGTTTTTTTACACGTCAGCGGTCACGCTGCCTCGGGAGTTCTGGAAACTGTGCTCGGTCCCCCCCACAGCCCCCAACTGTTTGACTGGTAGAACGGCCGGGGGGGGGCCACTTAAGTGGTTGTATCCTCAAGATAAGAGAAAACATAGGGAATTACTTCTGTTTTCTTTGGTCGTGTTCTTTTTACTTTTTTTGGGATTGGAACGAAAAGAGACGGTTTTTCTTTTTGTTGTTGAGGTGTTCAAAGATGATGTCAAGAAATTCTATAGGACTAATCAAAAAGGACAACAACAAATCACATAGAACTTATTTATCGTGTAAATAGCAAATCTTTAAAGACGGAAAACAAAACCTAAAAAAAAAAAAAAAAAAAAAGTATGAACTCGACTTCTTCTGCAACACAAGCCGCGTGTGAACAGAAGAGGAGCCTTACTCACGTTTCCAGTGGGAATCTGTTACCAAGACGACTCGGTGAAGAGGTTCCTGCTGTACCCGCTCCTGTTGTTTCGATGATAAATATTTTTCTATCTGCTCCCGTCACCATTATACATACCCAGATTTATGTTACTGATGATGATGTTTTCTCTCATCCAGTCATTCCACCCAATCAGAGGAAGGCTGTAATGATGATGTAATTAAATATAGGGGCCAGTCTCCAGAGGGAACAGGTGACAGTTTTAACGTTTCTGTGACGCGTTGGCAATGTTTCGCTTCAGATTCACTTCTCCCTAACCCGGAGGAGGAGGAGGGCGTACAGGCTTGGGACCGGAACAGCCGCAGGAGACGCCTGTTTACCGTTAACCAGACATTCGGCCATTTTTCAACCCGGGGTTTTACTGGCATTCAAGCGGACGTTTTAACAGGCATTTGCGTGTCGCTCATTTTACTGCCGTTCGATACCGAGATGTTTGCCCTGTCATATCCGAATTCATCATTTTTTAACCCTAAACCATGACCGTTTCTCTTAAACCTGTCAGAGTTTTTTTTTGCAAAATATCGCACGTATCAAAAGATGTATATCAGAAAACATCCTTTTAATATTCCACATATCCGCAGAAACGTAAAATTGTAAAATGTTTCCCTCTGGAGACCGGTCTGTCAAGCGTGAGGAAAAAAAAAAGAGATCCATATTCTCCTTTTCCCGGCCTTAAACATGTTTTAGGGCCCATCCTGCAGGAGGTGTCTGAATGATTGCTGTGACTCCCGATTCCACTCCTTCTTGTTTTCAGATTTATCTGCCATTTCCAACTCCACCCGGGGGAGAAGTGTGCTCTTCTTTAATACCAGAGAGTGTTGACTTATGAAGGATGTTGTTTTATTTATTTTATTATCTTTGTTGTTTTTTTTTTCTTTTTCGATGTGCCATTATTTTGACCTTTAAATGTTTGACCAAAATGTTTGACCCCCCCCCCCAAAAAAAAAAACAACAAGTGACCCAGACGTCTCCATAACTTCATGACCAAGAAGGGTGCAGCCCCCCTTCGTGTACAGGACATTGAATAAAAAGCAGTTGATTCGCTCAGTACGGTTGCTTAATAGTGCTGGTGGAGTTTACTTTGTAATAGCAGCTGTGCCAATGTCTTTATAATGGGAGCTCTCTCGATTCTATCCATGTATTGTCTTGCCTTGCTCTATATCACCCCTGCTAACTCCTTGGCCTGAATTTCATGTCTGCCTCCTTTGGTGACTCGGGTGAACCTGTTTAATGATGTTCTATTTCTGTCCGCATGCTGATATTTTGGGAAACTATGCCCAGTTAGGGAGGAGCGCTGAACCAGAGACAAAACAGCACAGGAGAGATTTTTTTTCCTGTCTCGAGTGCCCTAGAACCAGAAGCACGTGTCGTGGATAACTTCACTGTTTTAAAAATAACAACAAAAAAAAAGAACAAAAAAAAGAAAAAAGCAGCAACTTGTTTGCTGACCCATTCCTGCCCCCCCCCTCCCTGGCACTATATAGGCTGTTAGGCAGAGAGACAGAGGCTTGTGTCGGACACTCGCTGCAGGGACAGACTTCCCCTTTAATAGCCCCCCCCACGCCCTGCAGTACCCCCTGTGTAGTAATTACTGCAAGTTTACAGGACAGCGAAAAATGGAACAATCCAATCTGAACACAAAACGGATCAACGCCACTCTGCCCCTTTCCTGTGTAATAAGATTTAAAAAAAAAAAAAGCCTTGGTATGTTCACAATTAAAATCAACTACTAATAAGCGATCGATCGATCAATCGCGACTACCTCCCCGATAAAACCGCACACGTTAAGCAGAATGTTCAGGTGTTGCCGCCAGCCATTACTTGGCCTTTCGTCCGTTTATTTTGCCGTCAGAGCGCTGCATGCTAATGATGCATGTTGGAGCTGAACTCCAGGACCCTCAATGCCAACAGATTTTCCTTTGCTTTGATTGTTTATGACCCCCCCCCCCCCCCCCCCCCCCCCCCCCCCCCCCCCCACACACACACACACACACAAACACACTGACACACGCACTCTCTTTTAATTAGGGCTCAACTTCTCTTTTTTTCACCCGTCTGCTGGGGTGAATAATAAAGGTCTATATAGCGCTCATATTTCAGCGTTGACGCCACAGAGGGGGCGGCCCAACGGGGCGGCGTCTCTCCCTGAGGGTGGTGGAGGAGAAAAGCCGAGCGGACGAGAGGGGGAGCCAGAGACAGCCGGGGGGGGGAGGGGGGTATGGACGCGGAGAGAGACAAGATGGGGAAAGTGCAAGGAGGTTTCATTCTGGGTGTTGAAAGCTTCTCGTGATTGTTTTAGCTTTACTTTGGACTTGCTCAGACACATACAAAAGTATCCTGTCACACACACACACACACACACACACACACACACTCTACACGCATACAAAATCCACTTGCAGTCTTTACGTAACTGTATTATATGCACGCTCCCTTACACAACTTACTGCAATTGAAATTGTAAATTGACAATATTACCGAGGACAAAGTTTAACCTGTCAGCCTTCAACGGCAGAAATGCACACACACATTCGCACAGAAGGGAGCGGGGGGGACAAAAAAAAGAAAAGAAAGAATAGAAAGAAAGAAGTACGCGCCCTGATAAATGATAATAAAGTATCGCAGGTTCTGACACTCCCATCCATTCCAGTTCACCCAAGGCCATCTGCGACGGTTCACTAGGTTCTAATCCATTACCTGATAAATAGATTTGAAAAATTAATTCCAAGCCAAGACGTGGATTTGCAGCTTTTCTTCCTCAGCCATACATACAGTGTGTGTGTGTGTGTGTGTGTGTGTGTGTGTGTGTCTTACCCTGGAGGCAGGGCTGCAGCACAGCCATCCAGCACACACACACACACACTTCACGACTCTGGAGAGTCAGCAGTATGTACACACACACACACACACACACACACACGGATGAGGGAGGGGGGCAGACTATTGTTAGTCTGTCAATAGCGTGCCCAGACTGCAAAAAGCTGGGAGAATAAATAACTTTTTGTCGTCCTTTAAGGGAATCAAAAGGAGGCTGGAAGCTGTAACCCGGCGTGTATTGGCGGCGTGTATCGGCGGCGTGTATCGGCGGCGTGCACGCACTGACCCTCTACCTCCTCGGACGTCGCCGTTTCCCCGACGTCGTCCTGACGCCCCCCACATTGATTGTTATTGTTCCATGCTGTTTCGCATTAGCGGGAAGTCTTTAACCTCTGATCCGCATTGACCTGACTCTTGTTTTTTCCGCCATTGCTCATGTCAGAGGGGACACGGGGGAAGGGGAAGGCGTGATCATTAACCTCCTGTCAGGGAAACACACTTTTTCGTCCGTCTGACAAAGCCTGTTTACGCCCCCCCCCCCCCCCTAATTGGATTTAATGTGAGCACTGAAGAAGGGAAGTTTTTTTGTTATTTTATTTTATTTATTATAACGGGGCTACATTTTATTCCTGCAGTTGGTTTGAGAGCGCAGTAATAGAGAGAGCAGAGAGAAAGCAATATCAGAATTACTCCTTGTTTCCTTGCAGGCTCAAAGCACTTTCCATATTTTTTATTTTATTAATTTATTTTTTTTTAGTGCTGCCTCTTAAATGCTTTCTGTAAAAACCACGGGATCCCTGCTGTCTCCTTCTCATTCATTTCCTGCAGAGAGCACCGCTTTCTGTAGGGTGTAAATATGCGCTGCATTGTTTCCTTTGTTGGTTTCGTTGTCGATTTATTTTTGTATCTTATTTGGATTTTTTTCTTTTTGTTTTTTTGTTCTTTTTACTGTATTCAGACCTAAAGCTTTTTTGTGGAGACCTGGTCCAAGCGCAAAAATATGGCTCTTCTTTGAGTATATTATTGTCAGAAAATGTTTTGTAAAAATTTTGATGACGATATCAGAAATAAACATCTAAAGATGGGAGTCGTGATGTTTGTTTCCGTGCATATGCTGTAACTTTGGAAAGGGAACTTTTACACGTTAAACTAGTCATCTACACAAGCCTGTGTTAAGTTCTTTCATTATGGAGGACAAGGGAGAAAATATGGGGAGAGGAACATTTCCTGGTAGCGTGTTGTTGATACAATTGTAAGGGGAACGGGTCTGGTAGTTCTCCACCACCGACCAAGGGATTATCTCGCATTTAAAAATCCACAAGATCATTCCCAGCATTTGATATTTTAATGAACCTTCATTAACGAAAGTAAATTTATAACACAGGCGTGGACATGGTAGTTTCCCCGTGAGGAGTGAGGCAGGGATGATGATTATTGAAATGTTTTCACTTGCTAAAATGTTGCAAGAGTTGAGAAAATTATAGTTTGTTTGTTTTGTTTTGTTTTTTTTTTAAGCAAAACCACTGCTGATTTATGTTTGTTTGTCCCAGAGGTACTTTATGAAGCTAGCTTCTTTTGATGCTAACTGATGATAATTTATCCTGGAAAAAGAAGAAAAAAAATGATTGTAAAATAAACTTGTCTCATTGATTTAGTTTGCGCTGTTTCTGTGACCTTTGCAGGCTTTTACGAGCAGCTTGTTTTCTTCATGAAGGCCCGAGCCGCCTCGTGCGACTTTTTCAGACGCCGCGTAGTTCGAGCAGATGTGATTTCGCCCACGGGCTTTGTTTACTCGACCCTACGCCATCATTTTAAAAATTCCCAGATTGTGGCCACAGTTGTGTTTGGGGAGATTCATTTCAGTCAGTCATTTCCATCTGGACCTTTTCACCGCCCGCGGGACTGCAATCACACAGCCCAAAGAGAGACAAAATCACACTCAGCAGGCTTCCAGTGCTCTGGGTTTAGCCCGACCAGGGTTTCCTCAAAATAGCAACACAGCCCACAAAGTACAAGGGACACGGACCACGGTGTGAGGAGACCGCCATCCCCCGCGGACGGAGGTTCCACAGGAACAAAAGATGGACGCTTTCGAAACTCGCCAGTGAAACATCACTTCAGTCTCGCCTGTTGTCTGTGCAAGAAAACGTCCCCTTAGGCTTATTCCACTACCCGTTCAATTGGGATTTTTTGAGGGAAAAGTTTGTTGGCCGACAATGGGGCAAATCAGCCACAAACTGCAAAACACAGCAATGGTGCAAAACTAAAAAACACATTAAAAAATGCAAAAAAAAAAAGTGCACAAAAAATGCTGCAGGAAAGTAATGCACCATCATTGGAATGGAAAATGATAAAAACAAAAAGAAACAGATACAATGTGGTGAGAAATGCATGTGAATATGATCACTTTTGTTTAATTTTTGAGGTCTACAGGCACAAGCGGATGTTTCCTTGGCAACGGAGACGAACCACGACTTTGCAGCATTTCCCTCTTGCAGTCGTTAAAGGGGTTTTGTGTTTTTTGATATTTGCAACACTTTTCTTTTTGCGTTTGTTTTGCAGCATTTTTCTCCTGCAGCTTTTTTTTTTTTTGCATCTTTTTATGCGTTTGTGTGTGTGTTTTTTTTTTGTTTTGCATCATTTCTTTGTTTGCAGCTTTGTTTGTGGCGTGTTAGCCCCGTATGAAGAAGTGTCTCAAACACATCTACACAGACAAGTGGAAGAAACAAGATATGATACCATTAAAACTCATGGCATTATTTATATCGGCAGCGCAGGATGCAAAGCGAGTCGGACACTTAGTGGAGCGGAAGCACACTCACCTGGATGATATACAGTACTCGCCTGAACCCGCTGAACGTACGCTAGGAAGATGACGGCAGCCAGAGACATAAATCAGTTCAGAATATTTTATGGCCGCAATCAAACAGGAAAGTAGTCCCAACATGCATCTTAAATAGCAACTTAATACTTAACTGATGTCCAATGCATTAAATCTCTCACCTTTCCGCAGGGATACGAAGTCAAACTTTATGCAGGCCGCAGTTGCGACGAAGCAAACTTCTGACCTGATTTTATACCTGCATCAGGCGTGAAGTGTGTAGCGGCTGATAACGTTATACATTTGCCCTTTAAAAAGAAAAAAAAAAAAAAAAGTTATAGGCCAATAACGTCATAAAAGTGCTGAAAAGATAATGTAATAACTTTTGGCCTATAACATAATCGGCTAGTTATTATGTTATTGGGCTGGTGAAGTGAAAAAAAAAATGTTTGCAAACATAATAACTGAGCCGATAACATAATAAGTTATTACATTATTGGCAAAAAGTTATTACCTTATCAGTTCAGGACTTTTATTATGTTATTGGCCTATTACGTTTTAAAGGGGTCAAATTTACGACGTTATCGTCTTTTTTTACATTATTGGCTGTTATTATGTTATCGGCTTCTACGAGGCGTAGCAGAATTGACACTTTGACAGCACAAAGGCTGTCAAAAATATGCAGTGCACCACTGTAATGTCAGTGTCATAGCTCTCAACAATCTGAGACGCACGTGACGTCCAAAGACAGCAGTCACGAAGCTTCATTTCAAAGTTTGCATTTAATTTGCAAACTTTACAAACCCCGGCGCACAAACACTCCGCGGGAACTTGATAAATGGAGCTGACAAATACCCTGAGCGGAGGAGTACCGTCAGTGTCACGGAGACGGTGGGGGGGTGGGGCTCTGTTTTCTGCAGCCTGCTGTCACTTCAGATGCACACATCACGCGATCACTGCCTTGGAGGAACATGACAGGCCCGCTCACGGTCCGTCTTGCAGCGGTTTTTCGGGACATGAGGTCTTGCTATCTTTCACTTTTCCCCTCCGATGATCACACAGCCTCCGGAGGAACATCAACATGAACGTCAAGCAATTATCCGCCGTTTATTCCTTGAATATCCAGTAACGCAGCCAGGGGTCCTGTGCACGGCGAAGCAGGATTCTGGGTCAGCGACGTGACACCAGGTTGCTGCGTTTTGTCAACCACTAACCAATCAATTCACTGGTTGTCATTTAACACTATGCTTGATTATTCCTTTGATTTCTGCACCGGTTTTAGAACCGCACGATTGTTTAGGACGCGTGATGGTGATTTTTGCAAATATTTAATCCCCGGGGCAGCAGCTGACAGCGTGGATGATCACTGCAGCTCAAAATAACATGAGACGAGGAAATAAAAATAAAAGATTGTCTTTTTTTGGAAAACTAGAAAAAAGAAGATAATAATCCACACATTGTTAATTGGCTCCCATGATTATAAATTCAGCATTTGGGTTAGACAGACCTCATCAGTCATTATGTACTTTTCCTCTCTTGGCTTCAGTAGCAGAAACAGTTGGACAATAACCAACTATTTTTATGAACAGGACATATTTAGGATATTTTCTTATTCATTCAACTAAACAGTAAAAAATACACTGCACTTGAGCCCTATATAATAACTATAGCTACATGCATTATAAACACAGTGTACAGTATTAATATATGTATTATTATTATTATTATTATTATTATTATCCATCCATCCATCCATCCATTGTCTATCCCGCTTATTCCCTTTCGGGGTCGCAGGGGTCTGCTGGAGCCTATCCCAGCGCGTTAAGGCGAGAGGCAGGGATACACCCCAGATGGTCGCCAGCCAATCGTGGGGCATTATTATTATTATTATTATTATTATTATTATTATTATTAGTGACATTTCCCTTAGTTTTAGAAACCATTCATTTTATGGTCCCTTAACTAGATATGAACTGTTTTGTATTTCAGCATGAAACAATATATGAAACACTTTGCAGTTCATATGTGTTTCATATATAGTTCATGTGTTCATATCTAGTTTATACTGAATGTATTTATAAGGGATCAGATCTGTAAAATGAAGTTAGGATCCTTCGAGTATATGTAGGTAAAGTATAAAATAAGTACAGTAAGTATCATTTTAAATATGATCTGTAGAAGGATACTCGCTTCATTTTGCAGGTTTCATCACTTAAAAACATAAGAACTCCATATTTACTACTTCTGAACATACATATGAACTATGAACACCAATATGACCACCTGTATAAACTACATATGAAATACATTTTAACGCTTCATTACATGGCTCAGATGATATTAATGACCATCTTTAAAAGTGCTGGTTATCCTTTGTGCCAGTGTTATGTTAAGCTCAGTTAAGCCAGGAAACAGAAGGATATCCTTGGGATGTTGAACTTGCTTTGGAAGCACATGCCTCGGCCGTGCTGCTACCAACATGGCGAAATTCTAATTTTAGTTCTCGGGCCTGCTGTCGGTGAAAGAGAATCACCGCAACAGAACGCAAACATAATAAACTCAAAAATGTGCTGCGCCACAGACATGCGCCAGTTTTTTTTTTTTTTTTTCCCGATGGTGCCTGTCATGATTCTCATACCTGTTTCCTCTTCCCCAGCAGGTATCTCCCCCTCTCTCTCCCTGAGTGTGTGTGTGTGTGTGTGTGTGTGTGTGTGTGTGAGTGGCAGCAGGTGTGCTGGAGTCAGAGCAGGGCCCCACCAGCTGCAACCCGTCCCGTAATCAAGACCTCTACCCCCCCTCAGCCCCACCAGATTCCTGCTGCCAGATGTAGCCCCCGCGCTCGTCACTCTCCACCTCGGAGCGATTTCACCTGCGCGCCGCGTTATCTTGTTGTTGCCTACGTTTTAACCCCCCCGTCCGCCGCTTCATCCCCGTGCTCCCATTTGCTCTGGCTCCTGGTCTCCGTCGCCCGTCTCATATTTATCTATGTTTGTGCGACTCGCACCAAGTCGGGACTTAGAGATTACAAAGTAAGACGTCCCACTTTATTGGGAATCTGAATGGTTACTTTATTGCCTGAGGACACATAAACACATAAGAAAGTGACACTAACTGTCCCACACAGTGGAAATGCATCAGTGTTTAACCTGCAAATCTCCGCTACTGTTGCTGGTTGATGTGACCTAAGACCTCAGTGTGAAGGATCTGCTGACGATTGTCAATAATTATGAGGTCTTAATACATTCAACACTCCACACAACTGATTATTCGCAAACAGACATTCCTCGAGTACATGAGATCCACATACTATGCCTTCACAGTGCACTATATACTCGATGTCACGTCATACTTAGTGTGCGATTACAAGCAAATCCGCCTGTCTCCTCACCTCCGAGTGTCGGCACTCACAGCTACCTGCTCGGCCCCAGCGTAGCAACACCCTATCTGAAAGGTTAACAAAAAGAAGTTCTGACATAGCTGAGGGATCAGCCTCTTCCAGCTGATTGCAGCCAGAGTGGGTTTGTGTGAAAAAAGCCCCTGGCTGGTGGTTGATTGGCCGGGGTCAGGTGGCTCGGTAAGTATGCATTGTCTGATTTTGGCTGACCTTTAAAGCAGCGTGATGGCGGCATGGGGCCGAAAACTCTCTACTGGAAGGAAATGGTAAAACGCGTGTGTGTTTGAGGCCGTTCCTCAATGTTTCGCAATTGTTCTATTTCGCTCTCTCGCGCTCTTTTATATCGGTCACGGATTTCTATGGAGGTGGTTGACCCTATATCTACTGTTAGTAACGGAGCTCCTTTGGGATGTAAAATGTCTTGTCCTCAGACAACCTACAACCACATCCCGCCACATTGTGGATCCAGCTTAAGTCAATTTCTTACACAATTGTTGCCCTCAATAGGAAGCGAAAGAGAGCTCTTCTCCTTCTGCGCTTTTCTTCAACACAGCCAGTCTTCCTCTTTTACCTAAAGTTGTTTTCTGCTTTCATGCAATATTTCTAGTGAGGTTACCTATGAATGCCCTTTTTCCCCTTTTTAAGGTGTTTTTTGTGTTTTTATGGATGCATTGTACATAGAATACTCACTGGAAAATATGAACAACCAGGGGAAAATATGTATATATATATATCAGTGTGATGTTAATCTTGAATAATGACAAATTAACTATTTATTTCAGATGGTGCTATCATCTTAAAAAAAGACTTTTAAAATGTCCTTTGTATTCGTGATGGGAGTCACGTTCTGAGCTCAAGTTTCATTTTTAAAACATATCAAGAAAATGTTTAAAATGTAATAAAGGAGTTGCTGTTATCTAATCATGCTCAGACATGCTACGCGCAGTTGGCAGCAAAAGGAAATTGTATTAACAGTTTAAATTACTCCAACATTTAGCCTCATTATTAAAAAAAAATTAAAAGATATTTCACTGCATGTGTGTGAAGGTGTATGTATTGTTTTTTTTATAGATAGAGTATGAAAGATTAAAATATCAAATTGGGAAAATGGCGAAACAGAGCGCCTTTGAGATCTTGCTGCATGTCGCATCTCTGGGTTTGTGTTCCAGCGAGGTGACTGCTGACAGCTGCTGTTAGATGCCAGCAGGGATGTTTTAAGTAGGAGAGGGGGGGATTCACCACAACAACACCACAGTTTGAGGATTCAGTAGCAAGAATCCAACCCCCTAACCGCCCTCCCCCTCGCGTGACAGCTAAGAATGAAGCCTGGCCGCTGGGCCTCAGACGTTTGAAGAAGCACAGTCAAGGTCACCGAGGGTTTTCCTGGACATAATCTCAGCGCTTTAACCTGATGTGCATTTCCACCGGTGAAACTGGAGCAGCGTGAGTATAATAGAGCAGAAGCGTGGATGCCATGCAGCCCCCCGGGAGATGAGCTTAAGCTTAATCAGCAGCCTCCCCCCCTACGCCAGCGTCGCTTAATGAGAGGGAAGAGAGCCGCGATGCAAATGCTCAGAAAGCTCCTTCAGAAGCCGGTGTCAGTGTTGCACACTGTTTGCACATGGAGCTCGCACGGGGCGTACGGGCAAGGGTTCACGCCGTTTAAGTCAACTTAGTCCAAGAAAACAACATGAAATGTGCAAATACAGCTCTCTATTTTAAACGTGGCAGAATTGGACATGAACATAAACATGTTTTGGAGGATGGAGGTTTGTCCAGTGTTAAAAATACTTTCTTTTTTGTAATTTTTTTCCTTTTTTTCAACCCCCTAAAATCTAAACCCACCTTGAGGAGTTTTGGCTGATAAGTGGAGCCGGTTTACTCATTAGCCGTTCTTGCTGAAGCTTTTCTGAGCTAAAGTATATTCCTCTGTTGCATCTGATGACCACATCAAGACTTGTGAAGGCAAATATATTCTCTCTATAGCTTCTATTCATCAGTTGTTGAATCAAAACTCCTCTTTGGTTGCATCATTAATAAGAAGGAAAAAAGTGCCAATGTATGATTTGCTATAAGTTTAAAACACAATTTTTGGCTACTGTAATGTGGATTTACTGCAAATATGGTAATTTTCTGTTTGCAAGGTTGGAAAGTGGAACTGCTTCATTTCACTTGCACAAGTGAGCTGGTCGGACATTTTGCCTGAGGTCTGGACGTCTCTGGAGTTCCAATCCGTCTTGCTTTGTTCTCTATAAAACCATCTTTAACTCCCTTCCTTGGATGTTTTGGTCTCTCATGGTTTGCAGCGGCGCTTCAGAACTGGACCTCTCTTACCTGACTTTAATCGCTTTTGTCTAAATTGGTGCATCTTCCTGATGTCGGGGCTCCCAAGGCAGAGCGCGCGAACGCAACTCGTGCATCATTCGAAAAAATGTACTGAGGAAGGGCTCCGCTAAAACCCCTCCGCTGGGTAGGGCCGTTAGTGGTGTAACGGCAGGAATGGGCTTTGTTACAGCATAACAAAGGAAAGTGGAGCAGATCAGAGAACAGTGGGGCCCCTATAGGCTACGGTAGATGCATGGCTAGAATAAGAAGCCCTAAAACAGCAGGGAATTTTGAACTCGTGAGGGAAACAGATATATTCATGTTGAAAACAAGGTTGGTACTAGGATTGTATTTTATTATCCAGATAGAGGGCCAGTGGGTACCGGAGGCTGGCGTGATGGATTGGTGTATTTGGCTTGGACTGTGCTTATGTCCTACATGTTTACGCACACGTTGGAGCCATTTTCCTTATAATTACAATGACTTTAGTCCCCAATGTGCTATCAGCACCTCAGAGGAAGTGCTTTTCTGCTTCTATGAACTTATTAGTGTGCCTAGAACAGTGTTAATCTAAAGGTTTGTCTGTTCTAGGCTACTGTAGAAACATGGCAGCACACGCTGACCCATTTCCTCATGTAGATAAAAGCAGCTTGATCTAAGGTAATAAAACAAAAAAAATCCCATTTTGATTGCATTATATATTAATTAAAGAGACTTATGAATATTATATTAAATTCCTGCCAAGTCAGTTCTGCTGAATGCCGTTAAATCTTATACACGAGGGTCAAGTATTCCTAATTTAGGCAATTATTGGAATCTGTGTTCCATTGCAGAATAATGTGTTGAAATTAAAAAAAAGAATAATTTCCCCAATATATTATACAATACATACAATCACTAAAGAGCCAGTGATCATCAATCAGCAACTGAACTACAGTACGACGTCAGGCATAAAACTGCTCACGCCGATTCCAGAATATTAAAACAGAAATATTAGCACAATGTGTAGTCAAGCGTGTGTCGCAAAAAAAGTGGCGTGACAGCGGAGCAGCACCCGGCAGCGTCGGTCCTCTGTCAATGTCTGCACTTTCAGGGTGCATTCAGGCACAGTATTGAGGTCGTCCACGTCGTGGCACTGCTCAGAACCCAGTTCACAATCATTGTAGGTATGCGTATAAAGCAAATATGAGATGTTAAAGTCTATGTATCCACGTGAATTAAATAATGGTGGCATCTGTTGCATAAAACGAATGTGAGATGTACATCTGAAAAGTGTTGGACTTGAGTTGAACTTGCTATCTGCAATTGATACCGATGGCTTGTAATTGAGTTTCGCCGCCAAGAAAGTAAAGTTTCCCACTCTGTGTCCAAATCCCACGTCCGTGTAATCTTTTCAGAGTTTAGTGTGTTCAGACAGACTGTGCCGGTTAGAGGTTAAGGCAGGGGACGGGCGCCATGGCTGTGAGGAAGACGAAGGGATGAGAGTACAAATGGCAAGAGCGGTCATAGTCATTTGAATTGGTTGAGTGCCCAGAACATGGGCCTATTTGGTGTGTGTGTGTGTGTGTGTGTGTGTGTGTGCGGGGGCTTGTCTCTGTGAGATGTTTATCTCTTGTCTCTTATAAAGCACTTTGGAATCAACCATCAATCTGTCTGTTAAAAGTTGTCTTTAGGGCACTTGACTTAGTCTACAGATAATAAAGGAATAAAGGTTAAAGGCAGCACAGAGGAGAGCAGAGGAAAGAGCAGCTGACATAATCCCAACCTGATAGACTTTTGATAAATGCATGACCTTGGTATCAAACTGAATTCTCTGAAGCCTCAGGAGTGGGGTGAATATTTTAAAGCTACAATTCAGAGTCAAGTTGGGTCTCAACAGTGGGAATTGAATATAAGAATTTCGTTATGTTTGTATTCAGGTTTCAGATGTCTCTTTGGTGTTAATTGCCTCTCATGCAGCAGCATGTGTGTTTTTTTTGTTTTGTTTTATTTTTTTTTTCCTGAACTGCCTAGAAAACTTTGAATCTAAGTGTGGGATCACATCATGGCTGGAAAGTAATGTCAGCGAAATATGTCATCCTGGCAAGTGGTATGCCCAAAAGAACAGCAACACGTGCCGCCTCGTACCATACCATCTCACATCGTCTTATGGCCTTGAAGGAAACACATTCTTTGGGAATACTGTTCCATTTAAAGGACAATTAAGTCATTAATCACAGGCATGGAATTTTGACACTCGCTTGACCTTGCCACTAGCATGATCCGTTCAAAGCGCAAGCCCGACAGCTAACAAAACCAGCCTGCATCCTGCATGAAGGTGTTTAGGACCAACAATGGTATATGTCAGATGGACTAAATTATTCACTTTAATATGTTTCTATATGTATGTAACAAATACTTGTATAATCTGCAGAATCTGTGAGCAACAATCATTGTTCACACATTGACCAATCACCTTTGAGCAGGATGCAAGTGACAAACCAGAGCGGAGAGCTGCACAAGCGAGACTGCATTGGCCAAATCGTATCTGTGGACCTCAGGGACCCGCTAACAATTTAGCTTTTTATTAGCTTCACTGTTAACTGAGTGTAAACCGGCTACTTGTGAAGCAATGGGGTCATAAACATCGTCGTTTAACTCCGACTCCATTCCAGCGTCTCGAGTTGCTAGTTGGACATTAAGTGATGAGTGATGCAAAGGGGGGAAATGGGGAAGTCGTGGACCGGAGGAGCGCTGGCTCCACCGGAGACAGAAAATACCGGAGCTCACCCGCCGAGGCTCGTCCATTGTGAGACGATAGCCAGTGGGTTCCAAGATTGCCCATATTAGTGGGTAGGAGAGGGGGGGGCCATAAAACTGGCTCCATTAGATTATGTTTGCAGTTTCAATCCGTAATGGTTCAGAAACTCCGATCTGCATAAACACAACCCGACTGTGCAACTCTGCCCTACCCCCACACATGCAGATTCATTTCCAGCCACACAATTAACTAATATGCAAATATTATTATCATCAGAACTGACAAAAAATATCTGTTGACAGTTTTCTTATTAATCAAGGGATAATATCTGTTGGAATAATATGTGCTGTAGCCATATGTGAACAATTCAGAAGCATAATGGGACAAATATATTATAGTATTGAATAGAGGCAAACGTCCCTAGTAAAAACAGGAAATAATCACTTATGCTCTATTTACTCGTTGTTTCATTTCTATCACAGAGCACCGTCGCTCAAATTTGCTTGTAGGTTAAAAGCCAAGCTTTACCCTGAATAAAAGAATCTCAGGAAACAGCACAGAGTTCCAGAGCCGGACGGGTCGGATCATGACTGTGGACAATGCCTGAATCTTCACATGCTAATTTCCCTCTGTACATGCGGTCTTGAAGTCTTGTTCTGCTGCATGCGATCCTGTGGGTTAATGTGATTTACTTGCAGCTTTTTCATTTCCTTCCTCACATGCTTTTTTATTTCTTTTCTTTCCTTTTTTTTTCCTCCCCATGTTAAGAGCAGATAGGCTTACAAAGTGGCATTTAGACAGGGCAATGACAACCATCTTGCTCTCAACCACCAGCCAAATGGAGCAATGCAGAGCCGTAACAGGCCACTAATCTATCAGTATAATAGGCTAAATTTATCAAGGCATATTGGTCTCTGCAGGGCATTGACTGCGCTGGCGGGTGTCTAATGGCCGGATGGGAGGAAATTGTCAAAGAAGACCATGAGGAAGTTGCATAGCCCCTGACCACTTGACTCTTGCAGGGCTCAGAGATGTCACATTCACTAATGCCGTGGAAACGGGCTGGATACAGAACCTCAGCTCTGTACACGTAGTATGGCGGTTGCTCGCAAGTGGTGCATTTCGATGTGTCATTAACATATTTCATTTTTCCCTTTGACAGATGATTGAAAGTGTGTCTCTGGACATTTTAAAAGCGGTTGGAGTGTTTTTTTTTTTTTTTCCCATCTCTCTCTTTCTCTCAAGTATTTAGGCCTCGGCAGCAAGTGAAATAGAACAGATTTCATTGATGTGTAAATTCTACATGCTATACACCCATTATAAGGAAACATTTTCATCGGCATGTGGTTCAAAATTAAATTTTAAAAAATGTCTAAGCTGAAGCAATAGAGTGCAACTAATCTTTTCTTTCAGGCTCCAGACAGCAGTCTAAGTCATTTGTGGTCATCTTCAAGGGCACAAAAGAATTCAAATCCCCTATCGTCCTCAATCTGTCTGTGGCAACAAAGCTCCAGAGTGCTCTTCTCTCCTCTTTCTAGCCATCAAAAAAAAAAAAAAAAAAACGCGGTTCTCTAAAAATGTATGAGCGCCATGCAGGAAATAGATCTCAACATCAAACACGCAGACAAACTTTGTCTTAGAAAATTTGTTGCATGTTATTTTTGGTAAAAGCTCTTGTTTGCATCAAGGCTGCTAACCTCTAAAGAGCTGAATCAGGCCTCTGGAGAGTAACAAGTAGAGCTCAGCTCTCATCGCCCCATTATCAAACCCAGCGAGGGTCTGCTTTGGACAGCCCGACGTGCAAAGAGCGTCAGATCTGTGATGTATTCAGGAATGCACGTGCTTTTTTTCAGAAGTCCAGGCGAATAACGTCTTAATATATCACGCTCCCCGGAGCAATAAACTTAATAAGCTGTTGTTGGGAGCCGTACAGGTCGCGAAATGTATCAGATTTTCCAATCACTGTAACTGCGCAGTGTGCGGGGGGCCAGCAGAAAAATGCAGACGCTACACCTTGTTCTGTGTAGATGGACTTTCCGAACCGTTCATGTGTCGCTACATTTACCGAGGCAATAACACCGCTCAATGAGCAACGCTTGAACCCAGCAGCACAATAGATTCAAATCCATAATGCTCTCTCCTGGGCTCCACGGCTGCAATATAAAAGACCCCTATACTGAATGCGCTGCTGGTGGCATAACCCACTGTTCAGTAATTCCCTTTATTTTTATTATTATACAATGCCCCGCTGTCTCTGATTTATTAGCCTGTTTTAAGTTACACACACATAAATAACGCAATGGTATTACCGCACTATGCAGAGTTTTACTTTATTTCATCAACTAAGAACAATAGAATCAGCTTGTAATGAAAAAATATGACCCGGTTAGATTGATAATCTCTGATATTAGGTTTATTGTTTAAAAAAAAAAAACTTTATTCTTTATACGGAGGTTTATAGGTCGCAGATCATGCACTTTTCTGTGATCTATGAAGTTTTAATAGATCTAGCATGAATTTTTGTGGGTTGAATTATACAAATTCAACCCAATGTATGTCATGTATAGTGAAGAAATAGAGTAAGATAGTAAAAAAGAACATCTATTGGATACAATACTAAGCAATGATAATAATATATTACTAAATATACATGATTAGCTGTCACTTCAAGGTCTGTCAACTATGCATAAATCATATTTTTTTTCGTTCCTTCTTTCTTGAAGTTCAGAGAGTTACCTCAGCCGCCAACTAGAGCCGTGTTGATGGCGACATTTCGTCTAACCACATTATATTTTATGCTCTAACTGAGCCGAAACATGATTCATGGAGTTCAGGCCCCCGCAGTGTTGGCTGGAAAACTATTTGAAATATTTGACAGTGAAAACGAGCCCCGCTTCTCAAATACCAAGCTGGATTTGCAGAGGAGCACAGCCCCCGGAGCCAGGCCAGGTTATCTCGGATGCTGCAGGGGGGGGGCAGAAAGAGAGGGAGAAGAAAAGAGAGAAGGATAAAGAGGAGGATTAGTGGGAGAATGAGACTGACAAGGCGGCGGCAGACAAACAAACAGCTCAACAGATTGACCGTGATGAAAGCCACCGACTGAAAGCGTGACTCTGCCAAAAATTCATAATCTCGCCGCAGCACGGGGGGCACGGGCTTGTTTTCGACGTTGATAACCTGTGCTGAGTGCCCCTGTCCAATATATCAGTGTATGCAAGTCTCTCCTTCAGGGGAATTAGAAAAAAAAAGTTTTAAAAGAATGGACTGCTGGGAAGAAAACGATGATGTTTTCCGAGCACAAGATCCCGCTGCCTCTTAATTACGGGATCAGTGTCTTAATTAGACTGTAATTAGGCAACAGAATGTCTTTTTGCTCATTACCTGAAGTGTCACTTTCACAATATACTTCCCGCTCCCTCTATAGACATACTAAATGAAAGCTAAGTCGGTTTCCATCACTTGGGAAAACATCAGCCCTGACTTTTAACAACACTTGAGTGGGAAGCGGGGCGCTGCCAAAGAGCACCAAGTTAAAACCCAAGAAGTGAAGTTGCAGCGTGGGATATAATGAAGTATTTTTACTTGGTTACAGTACTTATAGGTACCTGCAGTCAGGGACTCCCCCACTCAAAGCGGTCAACCTGAGCCTGGTGCACATGTAACAGACATGTTATTTGAGTTCAAACATACCAGTTCCAGAAGGAACTTTAAGTGAGAGCATGCACACTGTTGCAGAGAGGACACATTATCGACACTGATCTTTTCAATGCACTTTTATTGCTTGTGAGGACCGAGCAGTGACAATGGCAGAGACATAAATAAGTATGTCTGCATTCTTTATCAAAGCGGCCTAGCCCTGAAACTGGCAACCCATTAGAGTTAAGTAAAATTCCTTTCTACTTCTATTTTTATTTGAGTGAACATTTTGCAGAGTATTGGTACTTTTACTTGAGTAATAAACTTCAGTTCATTACATCACCCCTGTGATTTGGCTTCACATTCAAATTGGGTTTATTATGGTGTTTTTCAGTCTACTGGGTGACATCTGTTTCCCCTTTCGGAGGAAAACCACCCTCAAGCCTGATGGCGAATCCCACCTGTGGGCTAAAGTGTAGGTCATCAGATTAGACGCGCAAGACGTTTGATGCGGTTACCTTCACGCGGAACAATATCTGGTTTATTCTTTCTAAAAAGATCGTTGTTGAAAGTTGATCAACCTCAGCGTTTATCTGCACTGGCAGAGGGCTCCCGGCTAGGATAAACCGCCTAATACAATCACTGTTTTCTTGTTGCCACGGCAGCCAAAACCAAGCTGTTTTTTTTCCTGCTGCCACTGTATGTCTGTGAAGCTTTTTTTGGTCAATCTGCGCTGGTTTATCAGTGCAAACTCAAAACCAGCAGAATTCCTTTAAATCCACACTGCATAGAGAAACTCATTAAGGTCTATAAGTATCAATAACCAGAGTTTGGCTTTTTTTGGCTTAACTCAAGTTGTTACAATGAAAACAGGAAAGTGGTTTTTTTTTGGTTTAAGTTCCTTATGATGCTGAGAACGGAGCAATTATTTTCCAGCAACTGTCACAGTCATCGTGTGCAGAGCAAAACACCGATGGGAGGACACAATACGCTGTATTAGCAATACAAAAGACTTGAATGCTATTTGCGTCTCTCCGCGGTGCAGCGGAGGGAGTGGAACACCTGTTCCTGCGTTCGCTGTCTTCGGGGCTCTTGGGATATAACCAAGGTGCAACACCGGGGTTGTAAATCTCACATGGTGTTGGCTGTTTTTTTTTTTTCTTTGAGGGGGGGTGGGTGCTCTGTTTCTGGAAGGCTGATAGATTTAGCTAATCAGCAGGAGCCAGGTGTTAATTAGCCGAGGCGAGAAGGGATCAGTTTTGGTTCCGATTCCTCGCCGCCGTGTCTCATGGAGCTCCGACTCTTTGATCTCCCCTGCAGGGCTGAAGGCGCCCCCCCCCCCACCCCCACCCCCACCCCCACCCTTCCCTTCCCTTATGCAGGACTATGGCCTTTCAATTTGGAAAGTGTGATTTATTGATTTCACTAAGATTTTGTCACTCCTTCCCTCAGAAACCCCGGCCCTTGCACTCAGATTGCCCCTCCCCTGCTCACGTTTTGATTCGCTGTGCTTCTGCTGAAGCCTGTATGCTCCGCGCTCAGATATATCGCCGCTCGCGACCGATTTTCTGCTCCAGCTTCAGCCCTTTTACTCACACTCAAGCTGTTTCTGTGCATATTCTTCTCTCCTCTTAGATTCTTTGTTGTTTTGTGCAACAACCCAATCAAAACTCCCCAGCCACTAGAATGTCAGGTGAAAGGTCAACCTATGCGAAGATCCCGGTCTCCTTGTGGGTGCCTTTTTTTTTTTAATTGTTTAATAATTTTTCAGAATCCAGTATGGTTGTTGCTCGTCACCTGGGTTCATCCACTCCTTTCCTCCAGGGTGCATAGAAGCAGCCTGAGTGCTGCGGAGGAGGTAAATCTGTGCAAGCATATATATATATATATATATATATATATATATATATATAAATAAATATATACACACACATGAGTGCAAAAAGCATTACAGTCTGAGCAGGAGCAGAGCAAATCTAAGCGTACAAGCAGGGTGCAGGGTTTGAGGGAAAGAATTACAAAATCGGAATGCCAAATCAATAAATCACGCTCTCAAATTGAAAGACCACGCTCTCCGATAAAGATATGGGAGAAGAAGAAAAAAAACAAACCTACCACTGTGCTCGTCATTTCTAATTAAGATGTTAAACTGATATATATAAGATATCCCCCCAGTTATTCTCTCCCCTCCCTCAATCTACTCAGATGAGTTGAACAAGAAGGATGACAAATCGGTGGAGTGATTTTTTTTTTTTTTTTTTCGCCCTCTGACGAGTCTGACAAGAAGCTACGTCTCAGAACGCCAGGCAACACCTGCTGCGGAGGACATGCGGAGAATATCAACTTTGCAACAGTCGTCCACTGGGTGGAACTGTAAGAAAATCAAACCGCTTCTTACCGTCGAACTCGGGCCCAATGCACTTTTAACAATAAGTGCACAAGTTGCCAAGGGCCCCTGAATGCATCATCAAATCTAAATGTCTCAGCAGAAGAACTTAGAAGTAGTTTACGCCAATCAATCACCGCGCTATGCTAATTAGGGAAAACATTTGTCGGCACGCCCCCTCTGTGGCTTACACGTGTGCACAAACTCCAACAGAGAGAGGAATACAGGGTGCACAGCCAACTGCTTGTGGGACCTGTAAGTGCAGGTGACATATTACTCCGCTACCTCACATGCTGACATAAATGGAAAAAATTGGCCGCCGCTCTCCGAGTACAGAACAAACTCCCTAACCAGCGGGCCGCCATAAATCTTATTTCCTTCTGATCATTTTTACCTAGTCAGGAGTTCCTGCCCTCTTGCAGTGGACTGTCACGGTTGAGTTGAAATGAGTTGATATTAATTATAAAAATAATAATAACATATAAGGAAGGGTCAAATCAGCTGTCAATGTATAAAAAGGAGCCAAGAAAGGAACCAATTCACTATTGAATTATAGTAACAGCTCTATGTAAAAAGTAAAAATCTGCTATTTCCCAGACACTGGGGAGATTTCCTAAACTGTCTCAATGCACAGTTAATGCTACACAATGCCCAGAGAGCATTATGCACCGGCCTGATTCAGAAAAATGACTAGGAAAAAAGTACATGGCCAAAAAAAAAAAAAGGCTTGGAAATATTGATGACTCAGATTCCAATCATTCATCCATAAAGAGACGGGACACAGCACACTGTTCCAGGCGAAGACGAAGGACAGCCGCTCATAAACCTGCGGCTAGAGACACCAGAAACAGTGACTCAGATTATGACATTTCATAGACGTGGTCAAGTGATCCAAGGCCCAGGTTGTGTTCTCCATCCCCACTGCCGGCCAGAAACAGAGGTAAGTTAGTAAGAAAGGATGATTTGGACAGCGTGTTTTTTTTGTTTGGATGATAATGAGACAGATGCCAAGTTGAAATGAAATGAAACGTGAAATTAATGAAATGAAACTCTCAAAAAGAAGCACCTGGCCAGACACTTTTGTGCAAGACAGGTACAGGGAGGCGTTTCAATGTTTTCACTCAAAGAGGGATTAATGTTCCTATTTAGCTTTTTTAAATAACACCATGTTGATTTGTGAAAATAGCCAATGTTCAAGTGTTTGTAAAAATAAATAAAAAATAATAATCCAGAACACAATGTTTTTGGTGTCTAAAGCTAGACGCTCTGCTCTTCCTTTTGATATATTCCCTGGTGACATATTCTGTCATCATGGAATTTTGTGGACGGCAACTTTTTCTTAAAAAATTACTCTGGCATTTAAGCAAAGCAACTCTGTATTGTGGAAAACAAACCAATAAAATGAAGTTTTCACCCGTTTGAACTTTCAAAATGTTCACCTTACTTTGCAAATAAAAAAATGCCATTGAAATTGAGATGTTGGGAATCCTCCTGATAGGCTCGGCCCCTTAACACACTAGTCAACTAAAAACCCTGATCTTTGCCAAAGGTAGCCAAATGATTTTTTTTCCTGCCTAAACCTAACTGAATATTGGCCATAATAAGGGGAAACAGTTTTATTTTTGGGACAATAATGTATTTTGTCACTGCATTTGGAGGTTACTGTGCAGAATGATGTATGTGCACAGTTTGACACTTGAAGGCTGTCTTCACATCCATCTGAAAGTGAAATAGCTCCCAAGGGCTCAATTTGATTTAAATTTAGTGAGCTTTTGTCATCATAGTAACTATGATGAATATGATAACTATTTGGGAATGATGTATAACATAATGTATATTGAAAAAGGTCACGATTAAAAACAGGTTTAGTGCTTGTGTACAATTATTTACTGCAGGTCTTTGGTGTTCCTGCTTCTGTTTCTCCGAAACCTGCTTTCACCACCACTCTTAATGCACCAGCCCAAGACCTTCACATCCAGCATTTTCACCACCCCCCCAAGATCGTCTCACTCCAGCCATTTGGACGGCCGATGCAGCGGTTGGTTTTCAAGAAAAAGCTTGTGCTCAGACTGTCAGAAAGCGTCTCGCGGAGGCTCATCTGCATGCTGGTCTCCCTCACCGGGGTTTTGACCTGACTGCAGATCGCCGGAACCCGAAGTGAGCGGGGATATGCACGCCTCCAGTGGCGTCTGGCACTTTGAAGCCTGGCTTTAACTGTACCGGGCAGACGCTGGGGTCATGGGTATGGGTTGGGGATGAGCGACGTGACAACATGGCGAACGCAGGTGCACATTTATCGGCGTCGATTTGAATGCGCGGATATACTCTGATGAGCTCCCGAGGCCCATTGTCGTGCCATTCAAGCGTCCTAACCGTGTTCCTTTGCAGCCTTTGTGACTCTTTAACAATGACTGCCTCCTTTGCTGCTTCCCTTTGTTCCTGATGGACAAGACTTATAATTATCACAGCCACTTGAGTGACAAAGCCCCTCTAGTGGGTGTAATATTCACACAGACATATATGAAAAGACTGTCTGTAACTTGCAATTAGTCCAAGGCTGCAACTCCCAGACGTGTAAATATGTTGATGAGTGAAAGCTTATAATGTTAGTCTAGATATAAATCATGTTCATGTTTTGTGTCAAGGTCCTATCTTAACTGGCCATTAATGTGGCCTTGATAATCTAATGGCTTGATGCTTTTTTTTTTTTTTCTCATGGTCATTTGTCCTGGTTAAGGCAGTTGTAAGATTTTGCCAAAGTCTTATCATGTCCTGACATTTTATTCTAATTTATGAAGGAGACGGCACAGTGTGAATATGCATAGAAAATGGATTAGTGGCTACAGAAGTTTACTGGTGTCTCATTTGCATCTCTGCAGTGCTTCAAATATCTTGCAGCAGTCGCTGCACTGAATCGTGTAAACACCTTTGTTTTGTATGATGAAAGGCAGGTGGGGGGGGGGGGGGGGGGGGGGGGCGGGGGGGGCTGAGGGTGGGGGGAGTCGAGGCATTTTCAGAACAGCATGCAAATACAGAATAATAGAGGATTAGAAGAGGCACATTTGCATATGAACAAACTGTTCACTTATGGGGAATGCTTGATGCCTACAGTCTATGGATGAACACTTAGATGAGTAATGTGTCCTGTGGATGAGCACGTGCAGAAATAGCTCATGGGTTTTTTCGTCCACAGTAGGATCCAATTGATGGGCTTACACAGAATTAGCCAGGCTTTGGAAGTATAGGATTTGGCTGCAAACACACAAATGACAGGTCATTTAACATGCTTCTGTAATGTTGTGGCGTAATTTGGTAATTGTTTGCCTGTTTAAATATGAACCTGAGTGTTCTCATTTTGAACCGCAGATCTGTGTGTGTGGTTGTGTGTGTGTGTGTGTGTGTGTGCAAGCCACAGAGGAAATGGACGATTAATTGGATGGGCGGCACATATTCCTGTGTTTGCACAGTGAATGGGATGGATGGGTGTCTGCGTGGAGGGAATTTCTGGCTACAGTAAGACGCAGGTTTTAGGACACAATTTGTGTGTGTGTGTGTGTGTGTGTGGGAGGAGAGAGGAAGCGCACAAAGGACAGAAGGCAAAGAAAATCCATCAGAGATTGAAAGGCATGTCAGTCAAGCTAGAGAAGCAGAGAGGGAGAGAGAGAGAGAGAGAGAGAGAACACATGCGAGTGTGAGAATGGGGCTAGAGGGGTAGAGAACTGCAGCTGCTACATACCCCCCTCTCATCTAGATTTTGAGTAAGGAAGCTTCAAGGGTTGGAAAGGGGAATCGTTTTGAAGGGACGTGTTAATATGGGGGGGGAGGGGGTGGTGAAAGACACAGCTTCCATACAAAAAACAAAAGAAAATCTTCCAACCCAACTCAACATGATTGACACTTCATAAATTATCATTAATGTATGGTAAATATGTTACTACTTAAATAGTTCTGAATATAGAAAGAATATTTGGTCTTATGTTCAAGATTATATAAATTCTTCTTCTGTTAATGACATTTGCTTCATTGCCATTGCTTTAAATCCTTTGTAAAAGCAACATGCATTGAATATATTGTTCTAATATTATATGTAAGAAAATAAGCATATATGTTGTATTGTTACTGTGTTTTATAGTGGTCATGGTTGATTATGAGGAATAATTACCACTCATTAATGGCAATTATTCCTAATTGTTAAAGTTTAAAAAATGTCACCTTTAATAATAATTTACAGCCAATTAATAACCAACCAGTGAACTAGTGAATCCTAGAAAGGGGATTCATGTGTCAGTATTTGTTTAAATATATTTAAACCATAGGGTTTGTTTTTACATAATTACTGTAATTACAAC
The DNA here is from genome assembly GCA_036785175.1 of Eupleurogrammus muticus. NCBI lineage: Eukaryota > Metazoa > Chordata > Actinopteri > Scombriformes > Trichiuridae > Eupleurogrammus > Eupleurogrammus muticus. Next base: position 16,036,814 of record JAYKQN010000013.1, on the reverse strand, counting down.
AATAATAGCAGGATTTAAGGCCATATTATTCTTAAAGCAATATCTTTACTTTAAGAGCTTCTGAGCTACATTATGTATGGTTTTGCTATTTTTTTTTATGATTGATAAGTGCTTCTCATGGTTATAGAGAAAATAGCAGCCTGCAGAATGCTCTGTGTGACAAAAGGAAGGATTGGTAGTAGTGGGTGCTATTGAGGAATTTTCAGCCAGCTGTTCTTGTTCACGCTGACCTCTACTCAGCAGGGTCCCTCGAGTTATGACTTGAGCCACGGCTGTCTGCTAAACAAATATTCATCTGGAATTTAACTAGGCGTTGCTCACATCTCTGCCTTCAGGGTCGGTTCTCACGGCGTGACCTTTGCACTCAGACTGTATCCCCAAATGTCTCCTTAAATCGATTAAATGTCAGCACATTCTTTTGCTTACAGTATGCCATACAATGTTCTTTGTATTTTTGAAAAAACAAGTTCAATCTTGCCATAACAATGATGACCCGAGCATACTGTATAGCAGACAAAAGGCCGGCAAGGAAACTGACACAAAAGCCAAGAAAAAAAAAATCTAATATAATGCAATAAACACTGACGTTTTCCGATGGTCACCATGTCCCTGTTTTTTGTAAAGCCTGTCATTCAAACTGGCCTGGAGACCCTGAAGGCTTTTATCAATCAATGTCTCCGCAAAAGCAATTACTGTATAAGGAGAAGCACTTTTGCTGTAAACCAAATCATTGTCATGCATTGCCTCCCCAGTAAATGTTAGATGGCAAGGCAGCGATAGGTGGAAATTGAAAAGCACTACACTGTTAAATAATAAATAGAGATGATACATTACTTATATATTTTTTTACCGGCACGTTTCATTCATATTCAAACTCAAAGTGCTAGAATATTAATAGCAGAGAACAGGCAACATAAAGAATGGAGTAAAATGGGTTAAGATGAAAAAAAAACCTCCCTGAGTAGAAAAAGGTTCGGAGGCCTTTTTCGATAAGTGACAGGGGGTTTGTGCTGCCCTCGGATTGTTAGAAAAGGCTGTTCCACAAGTGTGGCACAGCAGAGCAGAAGGCTTCATCCCCCCCCATGAAGCAGAGCTTAGTACCGGGGGCCTGGAGGTGCAAGCTTGAAGCGGATCTGAGAGTCGAGGCTGTTTGTGATGTGATCAGTTCCTGCAGGTAGGAGAAGCCACATGTGCATTGATGGATTTGTATGTGAGCAGCAGGACTTTGTAGTCAATCCTAAAGGCGATAGGGAGCAATGTGAACAGAATCTGTGCCATACATTTGTGTTTTATTGCACTCTCATCAGGATGCTGGCAGCGCTGTTCTGAATGTGCCGGAGCTTGGATGCTCCTTCCAGGGATCCCTTTGAAAAGTGCATTGGAAAAGTGTGAGGGGGTGCAATTTTTGAGATGCTTTTGAAAAGTTTTTGCATAGTTGACTTATATGGCTATCAAAACTCAAAAATTGACCTGTTCCATGGAGCGTAAACCAACTCTAGGAGGATTTAAAAAAAAGTTAGGTTTCAAGTTATAGGTTTGTGTCCAAACTGCAGTGGATCAGGCAAATGAGCGTCTCACATGATCTTATGATCAAGTATTGATGCCCACGGTGACAGTCAGGTGCAAGCTTTTTTAGTTTCCAAGGATGGCTTTTCTGTAGGAGCAGAAAGGAACTGTTTTATTCAATGAGACAAAAGCACTCATATGCTAATTGAGACAGCATGAATCTCTGCGCCCGTGCTCATCAGAATGCCTGAAACTATATGCTAGTGACTGCTAAAAATTCTCGGAGGAGATTGAAAACACAGACATTGTCTAAATTTCAAGACCGTCTCCATGTCTCAACATCTTTCTTTCTCTCCATCTCCCTCGCTCTCTCTCTCAGTCAGTTGTGTGATAGACTGACCTAGGGATATAAATGACATGAATTCCTATCTATCATTCCTCCTCTCTCCCCTCCTCCCTCTCCTCCTTCCTCCCTTGTGCTGTGGAAATCAAAGACTGCTGAGCCAAGGGGAAAAAAGATTCCATCAATCTTTGCTTGTCCCTAACAGTCACGTTTACCTGACAAAGTTGCACAGCACTCTGTGAAATGCGGTTCCTTCCTGCCAAAGCCTTGGCATGTGCCCCTGAAATACTGTTTCTTTCTTTATATTAAATTCTATTTAATAGGCCGCCTTGGTGTCTCAGCAGGCGTGGGTGCATAATGTGAACCTGCAAGATCATGGAATCTGTCTCATGACCTTCGTCACATGTCTTCCTCTCTATTTTGAGCTTTATTTATTCAGGGGGGGTTTCGCTGAGTGTGCAGGCGAGGCAATACCTCGCTTAACATTCATACAGTCATACAGATTTTTGAGTAGCTGGACTTGTGTTAGCTGTACTCCAACCCTTTGATTAAGGGATCCTTAGTGGTAGTTGTTGACTCCTGGGGATAACAGTACTTCTGTATATGTATGTTTTCTGTATCTCCTAACATCAGTCTCCTTATTGAACCTAATGTGGTTATGAGTCAATTTATTCAATAAAAATATCATTATCAAATTATCATTCTAAAAAATTTACGAGCAAGCTAAATATTATTCTCTTCTCTAGGAAGAATTTTGGTCCAATTTTTCTTTGCAAATCACCTTGCCACTCCATGACCTTGATATGTTTCTTCTTCAGCCATTCCCTGGTTGCCTTGTCTGTATGCTTTGGGTCATTTTCCTGCTGGAAGACCCATCCACGACCCATTTTAAGCTTCCTGGTTAAGGGAAGGAGGTTTTCACTCCTGATTTGAGGGTACATGGCTCCGTTCATCCTCCCATTGATACGGTGAGGTAGAACTGTGCAGCATGTCTCAGTTCATCAATTCTATTTCTAATCACTCTCATGATCCTGTGAAAACCCCACTAGATGAGATTTGTTTGGAGCCCCAGATCTAGGTCTATTGGTGATCATGTATTGAGACTTGTACTTGTGCACAATTGCAACAGTTGTCATCTTAACACCCAGCTTCCTGTTTGCAGCCCACACCGGTCTTATGCAGGTCTACAATGTTCTCCCTTAAATCTACAGAAAGCTCTTTAGTCTCTGCCATGTTGGAGAGGACTGACAAACTGATTGGCTCTGTGGCCAGGTGGCTTTTATACAAGTCATCAGTGATGTCAGGTGTCTTCAATTTAGGTGACAAGGTCATTTGGAGAGTCTAACTTGTCTGCATTAACAAGAACTCTTGATGGTTACTCGGGGATCAAATACAGTTTTTCCTCAATAAAATGCAAATAAATTAATACAAATTCTTTAAAGTCGATTTATTGATTTTCTTTGTGATATTCTGTCTCAGCATGTTAGACTTCACCTACCGTTAATATTACAGACTGATAAAGTCTTTATTAGTGGCCACGCCAACACAAGGAATCAAGGCTGTTATGTTGAGGTGTGGGTGTTTGTATGTGTGCTTTAGAACACAACCACTGCTGCAGAAATAAGAAACAGCATTTTATTCCACAGCATTGTTCTCACTTGGTCCCTCTCTTTTTTAAAAAAAAGTTTTGCATTGACCGGTGTGGACCTTCTGAGAGAGGGGAAAGTTTGCCAACAGCAACCGAACAAATCCTGCATACTCTACGCCTTTAAGACAGACGAGAGAATTTTGTGATGATATCTGAAAGTATGCATTGTCCCAAATGAACCGATCATTCTGCTGACCGTGAGAGAGGGCAGACAAAGCAGCCAAAAAAGATAATCCGTTCCAACTTTCTAACCGACTGGATTTGAGGCAGACTGTAAAGCTCCGGATATGTACACCTGAGAGTGCACGAAGCAGAAATATTGAACAAGACAGACGCAGTAAGAAAGTGTCCAAGAGTTTGAGATAATACAGCAAAGAGCATTGAGACGAATAGAGACGCGTGGAAGAGATCATCATTGTGCACTTACTGCTATGTGCAGTATTGCAAAAACACCAATATATTTATTTAAAAACGTATTTCCTTCGATGTGTTTGAGTTATTCTTACCACGAGAACAACTTCTCTATACAATATTTTTTTGATGTGCTTGCAAAAAAAAAAAACCTTTCCCATTGCTCAAAGTGTGCCACTGTGCGCTGAGGTATGAGGCACAATTGTAGGACTATATATCTACAGCCTGCTTAATACTATGGCTCCTGGAAAATGTTCTGTAAAGAATTATTCAATTATACTAAGCTTATCCGGGCTTTCACAGCCGAGGAACAGAAAAAGAGCAGATACGTGATGTAGAATTTAGCAAAACCACATTATATGAGGAAGTCGGCGCATAATTAGTTGAACAGTAACATAAATAATGCCCTCAAAGCTTTCATGTCTTAGAATCACAAACAGCCTAGTCATTAAGCTATCTGAGCTGGAGATTTGAATCTGTATATGAAGTATACAAACAAACAATATACGGAATATCTGTGTATCTAATCGGAGGTTCACACCCCCCCGCACTTGTTATTTTATGCCTTCATTATATTCAGGAAAAAAAAAATATTTTAATCCCCATTTTTTTAAGTCTAATGTAGAGTTTCTTAGGGATGCAGTCGGTGTGTTTGGGTGGATTCAGTCAGAATGTGGACATTGCTTTCTCTCTGTTAAAGACAGGGCAGCTAATTCTCCAATCGCATTTGTGTACGTTTGTTACGAGAGACACATCGATCGGCCGCTGCTCGTCCCCCCCCCCCCCCCCCGCTGTTTTCAATCCGCTCAATGAGAGGTTATTTGGCCCCATTTGGTGGCGTGTTCATCTCGGTCACATCAGATTGACAGATAGCAATCTGGGATGGCGACTGCCGGGGTTATTTTACCAAAGCGACTGTTCCCCCCCGGTTATAATCCTAAACAAAGATGCACTTAGATCTACAAAAATACAACTCGGATGCTATGTTTGGGAAGATTATTTAATTTGATACACTGCCGACTGAGAATGTATTTAGGCAAAAGGCTGAGAAACACAATTACCCCAAAATCTAATTTGCCCTTTAGAGGCATTCTTATACACAAATGAAAAGTGCATTGTTCTGTTTTTATTAGATCCAACATCAAGTATAGAAAAAGCTAAATAATAGCTCATAATAATGTTTCAATGATTGCAGATGTTTGTTTTTAAGTGTGTACTGTATAGTCTTTAATTTACTTGACAGGTCTGCTACAGGCAAAACCTTTTGGGTAGTGCCGTTTTCATTGTCTATTTTACAAGAGCCATGGGGTTGACATTCCTAAATGACAGAAAAGACACAAAAAAAGGTTCCTAAAAAAGGTCCATCTCATTCCTGATGAATCAAATGTGGTTTATAAGCCTTTAAGAACCACCAAAAAAGCTATTTGTAATAAGATGTACAGAATAATATTATTTTATTAAAGTTGAGAGGGTTATTCTATAATCTTCCCTTCCCTAATCTCTAACACGTTCTTGTCTATGTTTGAGCTGTTTTAGCTTTTTTTTTTTTTTTTTTTCCTCTCTGCTAAAGCTTATCTGCTCTCTCTACCGTTGTTGCTGTCACTTCCCACCAAATGCCAAGGTTTGAAATTAATCTCCAAAAGCTTCATTTAAGTCCCACAATACCATTTGAGTGGATTTACTTCAAGTAGTTAGTCATCGTATAACAATCCTACTGTACATGGGGCAATTCTTCCACGACGATGTGAAGAGATGCACTGCAGATATGGAATTGTCCGACTATCCGCTGAATGAATTCTGTTAAAGCAAAGATATTCAAAGATTGCTTTGCAGAGTCCCCAAAGCTGGAGTATATCTGTCCTCATTATTCTGATATGATATTGCCCTAAGACAGATCAGACAGCAGATGCCAACTACTCCACTAAGCTTGAATAACCCCTAAAATCTTTGCCCAGACTTATTTTTCATTTTCTATGTGGAAGAAATATCAATGCGGATATGCTTATGATGGTCTTTCTAAGTATGGAAACTTTCTGGGGTTTGGCTGAAAGCCTGGAGGATCAACATTATCATAGTGGGCCAGAGAAGAGCTGCCCAGAAGCTCGTCCCCAGAGGCTGCTTAATGAGCGGGACGCGGGGGGTGCAGAGGGATTGGAGCACCTGGAATCCAGCTGTTTGAGTGTTTGTCTGAGTGCCCGCGGTGAACGTGTCGACGCGGCCAGGGGGGCCTCTCCAGACGATGTCACGACCCCGCTTTGCCCCCCCGCCCCGGCGGGGTTTATCCCACACATTAGGCCGACTTAACACACGATGACTCGGCATCTGAGGCGGAATTCCCGAGGACGCGCGGTTCATCCGGGGAGGACGCCGGCCTCACAGCATCCGATTCTCTGAAGTACACCGTGACATTTATGATCCTATTGGTCCCTGTCAGGGCTACACGGAGCATCACATCATTTAACAGGTTTGGGGAAATACCCAACTCTTAACCCTGAGAAGTAGGTCAGGAGCTACTTTGATTTGAGCATTGAACTGGGTTACTCTGAGGCAAACATGCCAATATCTATATATATAACTTCGCGACAGTACCCGATATCAATATGCAGGGGAAAAAAAAATAATAATAATTAAATTGCAACGATGCAATCGTTGCAGCAGATCCGCAGTGTTCTGGGAGTTTGAGTCAGATATGTAGAGCACAAAAACTTAATGCTGCTTCTCCATTAGGTTTTATATAACCAAGCACCAGGGTAAAGTGTAGCATAATTAAAGCAGTGCAATGAAACTCAAACAAAAATGTAATGAAAGACGACCAAAAACACAGATATTTGTATATTGTATCAACCATTAGTATACTGGATGTTTAAATATATATTCAAAATCAGCCAGGTTAGCCTAGATTTCAATTTCATTGCCTAACTAACTAACATTTAAAACGGCAGTCACTACTATGCCACAGAGAACTGTTTGAATGTATAAGAAATGGCATGAATACAACCAGAAGCAAGATTAGATTTTTGTCATTAAGAATATATTTTATTTTTCATTTGTTTCAACGAGAAGCCCCCCCTTTTATTTTTTCATAGAAACGAGTGCAAATCTTGAAAGTGCTACGTGTGTAGCATCGGCCTCCGTGGAATTGACTTTGTAGAGCAATGAAAAGAAAAAAAAGGGACCAGAGCTCAAGGCTAGCGGTCTCACGTCGAGTGGAGGACTCTGAGGCCGAGGGCTGGCGTTACGCTGTGAAGTGGAGGGCGTGAAGGAGTAGGGGGGGAGCGAATCTAAAGGTGGTTCCGGCCCTCTGTAACCTCTGCAGGAAATTATAATGCAATAATGGAAGTGTCCTCCTTTTCCAAATGAGAATATAAACAAATGATGGATAGCGATAATCTGAGCAGTCAGCAGAGCGTGTCGAAGGCTCCGACCCCCACATAACTACGGCGAAGCGTTCTGAGAGAGAAAATAAATGGGGAGAGGGCTGAAATCAACAATAGAAATAGCTCCTCGTCCAGAAATAAGAATTTAGTTGAGGCTATTGTGGGCAGGGAGAGGGTGTGAAAAAAAACAACACAAAAACAGATAAAAAAAGTGAAATGAAAAATATCCAGCCGTTGGGAACCCAGTAAAAGGCAGCATCCTGATAGAGTGTGTGCAGAAGCACCTGTTTGCTTTCTGTGTGTGTGTGTGTGTGTTTGGCCCTGTGTGGGTTGGCATGACCGTGCATGTGTGTGCGTGTGTGTCTCTCCTTCGTCTCAGATGCCGGTCCAATGCGATGTTTGTACCTGGAGGTGGGTGCAGATGCAGAACTGGCCCCGAAAGTCCTGTCTCGCTGCTGCATCGTGCTTGTGTTTTGTTTTTTTCCCACTCCCAACTACTCATGTAAGGACACTTGCTTGGTCAGGACTCATTGGCGTTACTACTTCATGCACTGGGTACCCACTATAACACCATTTTTCAACGTGAAGGACAGTGTGATAGACTCCCACAAACCGCTGAAATAAATGCCATCAAACTGTGGCCAAATATTCCCTTCTGTGTTTGAAGTTGACACTTTAGTCAAACAGGGTGTAACCTGTTATCTGTGAAGTGTTATGGGGCGAGACTGTATTATATTGACAATGGAATGGGCTACAATAAATGATATGCTTTAAACACTCGCCCAATTTTTTTGTCAATAACAACAGATTAAAATATTCACGTAACATTTTTTTTTCCTCCTCTCAGGCAAAACGCTGTGTTCTTCAGGCTGAAGGTTACACACGCACATGGGAAGAGACCATATCCAGCATATCATTTAAAAATAGGCTTTATCGTAGGCCTATAGGCAATAGTGAGGCAAAAAATTACAGCAGATAACAGGCTTAGAAGCTATTTATTCACTGTCTCCAATCGCGGTGACAGAAGAGGTGATGCATGCAGGGATCAGGGGCTGGCTGACGTTGATAAATATATGAAATGTGCTGCGATCATGTTCGATTAAGCACCAACCCCAAAGAGCACCTCTTGTGGCTTCCTCAAACTGGAGCACACTAAAACATATTTTTAGAGGGCTAGGAAGACCCCGTCTGGTGACCACATCACCAGCATAAAAAAAAATGTGTGGCAACACACATCTGCCAACAGTGCATGTTCTATTTTATGAACAGGAATACAAGCGGGTGAAAAATGAGCGTCAAGAAACAGGGGAATTATGGAGGATGAGCAGGACGCAGGAGGAAAAACACAGAGACAACCAACCAAAACTCAAGAAAACCAAACAGGCAGATGCCTGTTATTTACAATTGAGAGATTATCTATGGAATCTGCAGAATCTCAAGTTTTAGACTTTTGTTTTTTACACTGCATAGTGCCCTTGAGTTCGTGATGTCATTATGGGAAAACCAAAGTCTGCTCTCTTGCTTCCTAAGAATAAATTCCGGGGAATCCTGTTACACCATGTGAATTACCTTAGTGATGGGTACCAGTAATGTTAGCTTCACCAAGATCTCCAGCAGCAGATATCACAGATATGTAGTTAGGGTTTGTGAGCAGATGTGGACTTTGGACGGGAGAACTAAGTTGCTGCTGGAAGTGGTGTTGGCTGGGCCGTCTCCCCTCTGGTCCTAATAAATCCCAATGCCCCAGTGCAGCGAGGAGGATACCGTGTTGTAGATTATGCCGATCTTTTCAGATGAGACGTTAAGCCTCGGTCCAGACCCGTGGCACTTATCGCAAAGAGTGCGGTTTCCCCAGTGTAATGGCAACGTTCCCAACCTGGCTCTCTCCATCTGGCCACCTAATCATCCCCCCCTCCTTCCCCGCCTGTGTAATTGGCTACACAATTTTCTCCCTCTCAACCTCAAGCTGATGTGTGTTCTGGTGCAAAATGGCTGCCATGCTTCACCCAGGTGGGTGCACCGCTCTGATGGCGGGTCGAGGTGAGTGTCCCCCCTTTGCTGCATGCCGCTCTGGTACCTTGATAAATCTCTGCATAGTTGTAATCCATTTTTATTATTATTATTATTATTATTATTATTACATCCACACACAGGCAGCAGCAAAGTTTGGGGGTAGAAATTAGATTAATTACATTTCCTGACGATGAAAGCCAGATGTTAATGACGGTGATAGGCAGAAGCCAATTGGAAGACTGTATCAATGATGTGAAGGAGTGTGCAGAAGGTGAGGAGTAATACATTTAGTCACATATTTGAGCATTTTAATGAGATGACGGATGATCTTGGCTCACCTTTATGCCCATTTGATCTTTTGCACATGCACCTAGACTCGTTATATATCTCCAACACTGTGTCTTTGACTTCATAATTTATCTTTGTAAAAGATTATTGATCAGTTCGATCTAGGCAGCATGTATTGTATGAAACAGTGTAAATAAATGACTTGCATTGACTGCACAGTCAGACTGAATAGAAACGAGAGCATACCCCCGCCGCGCCATACCGAGCAGTAACGGCATCGGCCACACAGGTCAACGTTATCCTCCCCTCGGAGGCCTTTCATGCCACCCAATGACCAGTTCACTCACCTTGGAACGACCTGGTTATTACGGACTATTTGGAAGCAGGCTGTTTAAGCCATGTCAGCTGGCCTAAATAATGCCATCACCTGAACAAGCAGGACTCAGCAGAGAGACGGGGGGAGGGGGATTAGCCTGCTGAAGGGCAGATGGAAATTACTCGGAAAAACAATCCTTTTATCACCAGTGTCAATATTAATCACCCAGGAAGCAAAACTCAGCATAGATACCCCAGAAAAACAAAAAAAAAAAGCTAAACATTCATTCATAGAAAGACAAACAGACAAAAGTACACACACGTACACACCAAGCCAACACATTCACACACACACACTTGCTGAAGAGATGAAGGTCACTTTGGGTCTTTTCTGCAATGGATGGAAGCAATGTCCAAAGGTCATTTGAAACACAATAATAAAGAACAGATGTGATATATCTATCAAAAGCAGTGATCAAAGGTGTTTAATGAGCAGGTTTCAGCATGATATGCACTCACAAGAAGTCCCAGTTCTAGCATAAATAATGTATGTTAATGGCAAAACCTGCTCATTAAGCCAATACAATTCAAGCAGCCTTGCAGACACAAGTCAGAGAATGGACATGAGAGATTTCCAGGTTTGGGCACATGTAAATCAATAATAAAGAGATGGACATGTGTATGGAAGGTCTGTAAATCCGCCCGGAGCAGGTCATCCTGAAGGCAAATGTTGAGGCCCGGACATATGACGAGTCTGAAGGAGTCTGGAGACTTTGCATGTACTGTGGGTTGGGTTATTCATCAACCGCAGCTTTATGAACGCCAATCAGGATCTTCAAAGACCTGATGAGATCAAACCGAGCTCTTTTGGCCACCACATTAAACTGCATACTCAGCCAAATAACGTCATCACAGTGCTGCACGTCATACCACCCCCACTGTAAAGCATTCTAGCACGATGCTTCTTTGCACTTCTATGAATTTCTTTTTTATATAGTAACTCTGATACATTATTATCATATTAATGTGACTCGGACATAACTGAGACATGTCCAATTAATGTCTGAATCTAACAATAATGCCTTAATGATGATTTATGCACACATCACAGCAGCTGGAAGTTCATTAACACCGAATCGGTCAGGATGTGGCGATAATGAAGGGTCTGTGTTCTGCTCCACATCTTTGCAGATCAGCTGTTGTGCACAGATTCCGGGGCTTATGCTGTGCAGTTGTTTGTAATAAAGCAGGCTGTATAGATGAACCCTGAGCTCTGTCAGGACATTTTTATTTTTCCAGCTGAAAGTCCAAGATAAGCTCCCCCCACCATGTCTGACTGAAGATTTGATATCATTCAATATCAATTCAGAGAGAGAGAGAGCGCAATTCGGTAACCACCAACTCTGGAGATACCAAAGCGAATCCTTTTGTGAATTTGCCCCAGATATTTATACATGTGGCCTTAGTAGTATCATTATGATACGGCCTGAGATATCCACCAAATATGCTTTATTTTAGCATAAGACTCATGTAAACAACTGACAGCTGTTAACAATAGTGACACTGCACCTAAAATGTATTCATAACAATGCTGAGTGATACTTCTTTATATTAGCTTCAACTTCAACTTCAACACTATGCAATCAGCTTTTTTTGAATAGGCAATTACTCAACAATCTGACAGCCTCACTTCTCCGTCAAATGATGGATAAAATGTTGTGTTGGGTTGTTTCCACACATCTGATACGGAGCTGTGAATATTAAAAATGTATTTACAACAGAAGGTAAGGGCTGCTGGATACTGAAATCTGATATATGTGAACATTTAGCCACAGGTGCTGGGTGCATCGGAGCTTGCTCGAGTAGAGTGAGAGCAACATAATCAGCAGAAGTGGTGATGTGTTCTGTTACTTTGAATAAGCTCATTAAAATATTGAAAATTTGAATTTCGAGTTGATACACGATCGTTTTCTAATATTCATGTTCTATTAGTCATACCTCATATACTGTAGCGTGACTGCAACACATGTGACGAGCGGCTTAGAACACAAACAGCAGGGGGGTTACATGGTGGATTTTCATTTTTATTACATATCGACACCAAGGAGCATAATATTCATCAGGATTTTAGGATAATATAAGATTATTCAGCTTTGTACTTGAAACACGTTTTAGTTAGTAATCTACGGCGCAGCTACAATAGTGTGAAGCCTTGTTTCCACTGTCAGTTCGGTATGGTATGGGTATGTTTGGGGTCAAAAATGGGGCAGTTTTGCATTTCCACTGTGTAAAGTAGCCTTACATTTACACAGGGGCTCCTCCCGTAGGAAAGCCAGTGCTGTGTGGTAGGTCCCCCAGGTACCCAGGGGACCGGTACAATCCCATAGTAATGGAAAAGCTCAAATAAGTGCACCATTCTGTCCCATTTAGTGGAAAGGAGACATAAGACAGGGGTCGCCAACCCTAGACCAAGAGATTCACAGTGGGTGCAGGCTTTTGTATCAACCAAACAGGTAAAAATCATTTTCTAAATATCAACTATGAAAGCCCATTATTATAATATTACTTGCTACATCCCTGTGTTTCTTGCACAGTCCTAGATCACCCAGAACCATGGTACATAATTCCTGCTTGAGTTTACTTTTACGATAATGGCGATAAGCAAACGTTTCCAGAAGGAACGCCGTTTGAGAAACGCTCCCTTTGTCAGGCGTGAGTTTGCTGGGCTGATTAAAACAAATGGACTCAGCCGAATGTGTTTTGTAGTGATTAAAGTCCTGCGCCAGGTACACTCCCCAGCTCCTCCATAGGGCTAAGCTCCCAGTTCCTGGAACAAGATGTGAGAGCATGAAGTGAGGAAACGAGAGGCGCCGCAGAAACATTGTTTTTGTATGTTCGCCTGATCCCTCCAAGAGTTGAGAAAAGGAGACGCAGGAAGTGGAGTACAACTGTACTGGGAAATATCTCTCGGATATCTGGCAATGGAGAAATAAATGTCATCCTTCCTTCCTGCTATCTTCCACCGGGCTCACGCCGTTCTTCAGATAATGTCGGCTGGGAGTGGTAAAACATACGCTCTCCAAATAATGCATTCATCTGATTTGCCTTTGGCTGCTCTCGGTGGACAGAAAAGTGACATTATCTCTAACTTTTATAACGTAACGGACACGGCACAAAAAAGGAGCTGAGGGGAAAAGACAGAGGAGGTTGCAGTATGAGTAAAAACAACCCTCCTTCTCTTCACACTCTTTTAAAAGGCAACATTCCTCATGTGCAAATGTGCCTTCCGCAAGATAAAATTGCATTTGACCATCCAAACATATAAATTCAGCTGATAAGCAGGCGTTCAATGGTCAGGGTCAGACCATATCCTGGCCCTCCATCTTAATTCCCATTTCTGTAGATCTACTCTGCCTTTACTTTGCCACCTTTCGTCTGCACAAACTCAACCACTTATGTATATTTTATAGAAATATCAACTATAAATTAGAGGATCATTAAAACTATATATGAAACATGTTTTGACTGTGTTTTAGGAGCTTTTATTGCCATTAAATGAAGCCTGCCCTTCTCGTGCACATGCTAAGTATCTTACTTGCAGCGGGGTGATTTCTGTCACTTCCTTATTCCTTTTGGATTAAGGAAGTGTATATCAAAGTGCATACTGTGGCTGTGATTCTCTTTTCTGGTTCATCACACCAAATAGATCAGCCTGAGATTCATGCCTAATTCTATTAGTAATTTCAGTTCTCTTAAGGGAAGTAGTGTGATATAAAAGAGGGCAGATATACTGGAATCCTTATTCCTCTGCGGGTACTGGTGCCAACTCTGAACTCCCCTCCATCCTTTCCGTCAATTTTCTCTTTGTCTCTGATTTTTTTTTTCACATTTTTCTCCTCATGCAGGCAAACACCGCTCCTCACCCCAACACAAGTCAATGCTACAGTGATTCCAATGGGCCAACACGTTCCCGGGACCTCAAATTTGTTTACGCTGGTGTTTTGTCGCAATAAGTTTGATGTCTTCCTTTCCTTTGCCACACCCCCCCCACCCCTGCACCCCCGGCCCCCCCTTCCTTGGCGTCTGTCGGCTGCCACCGTGCCTGCAGGACACCAGAAGACACGACTGGCATCGTCAACGAGGAGGAGGGGAGCCGTGCTTGCCTTCACGCTCCGGTGCCTGCACGCCTGAAGAAATGACAGGGAGAGGGAAAGGTGTAGGTTGACAGGCCAAAACAGCTTTTTTTTTTTTTTGATTTTTGACATATACACAATGCTGCAAACACATTTTCAGAAAGACATATGAGTACACACAAAACTGGGCTGGAGATTATAGCCATTATAACAGCAATACCTAGGCAATATAATAAAGTATAATTCAACAACTCTGGCCCCTATGGAAGCATATTTATAAATCTTAAGCATAAGATTAAAGCAGCGTTGAAGGGTGTGGATGGATGGTTCAGGGCAGGGCTGACATAGCACACTATCAATTTCAGCCAGTTTGGATGTTATTTTGTTGGAGAAATTGTGGCGAAGCATCAAAATTCTCCACCTCGCCACGGCCACACACTGCCATTAAAACCCCTGATTTTGATAAGTTGTTTAGGTCGCTGCACTAAATCCCCTTGGAGGAGTTTATTCAAAGACAAGCCATGCAAATGTCAATATTTCGTCGACATTGTTTTTAAAATGGCCGACTTCCTGTTGGAACACTGGTTTGGAAAAGTGTCTGCATAAGAAAGTAGAAAAATCCAATGCTCCAAGGATACAACTGTGTTCATATATCATATGTCTCAATACTGTAAATGCATTATTTATTCAGTATTTGTGATGAATATGTTATTGCCACTACAGCTGTCACATCATGCTTCGGGTGAAGAAAACAAGAAATCTAATGCTGCCATGAAGTCAAAAAGTTAGCTGCAGTTTTCACGCAAGACGCCTAAGACTCGTGTTTCTAGCCTGAGGCTGTTTTTACTTGTGACCATCTCCTTCTGCGGGCCAACAAGGACAAATAAATTCTATGAATTCACTAAGAATATTTAATGATTCAAATGATATGATAGAATCTTTAGGTCATTTTTGGGGGATTTTTTTGAGCATTAGAGGGATGTAACCTCACATACACTTGTCCCAGTTTGGTACAGGATGCGTCAGTTCTTTTTTATATTTATTAGACTTAACACTCAAGTAATATAAAAGTAAATAAAGCTAGACAATTTAAATTCATGAGGCGTAGGACATATTCATTTTGTGTGTTGTTGTGTGTTTGTGAATGAGAGAACCACTTGAGGTGCATCGGACTTTTTAGAAAAATAACAAATGGGATGATCGATATGCCTGCTTGTCCTCAGCGAGTCCGTGGGAGCGCTTTCTCGGATTGACACGGCGGGCCCGCTGTTTAATCAGCAGGTGATTACCAACAGCAATGTCATGAGAGAGGACAGCGGGACAGAGCGGCTGAAGATGGAGCTGCTTATTTTTCATCCAAACGAATGTCTGCTCGCGGTGAAACATCCGGTCTCGGCGAGTGGATCGGCAGATTTTTCAAAATCGCGGGATTTTTACTCACATGTCACTGCACGTCTCTCTCTCTTTTTATTTTTTTTTATTTATCGCGAATGGGCCACAGAATCAGTGATTGGGGGAAGAGCCAGTGCTCTCAACAGATTTCTGATTGAATGTTTTTCTTTTTTTTTTTTTCCCATCCCACCTGGTATGCAGCCAATGCACCGCTTGCGGTTTCACATGCTTGGTGCAACCTGGCTCTGGCTTCGATCCCATAATCTAACACATTAGGACAAGTGTTGGCAGCTCTGGATGCAAACTTCTTCAATAGCGAATGTGTCCACACACCGACTCTGCAGGGCTGAAAACCAGCATCCTGCACACTTTCTCAGACAGCTGGACTGTATTTATTTCACCATGTAGTTTAAGGTCTGGGGCTGGTATGCATTAGACCTCCTGTGTTTTATGGACAGTGGGGCACCCCCCACATTTCTCCGTCTTTGTGGAACACTGATTTGACCCCCAAACCTGGTTTTCCTCACGGTTGTCACAGATACAATAAGATTCTCGGTATAGCCACATCAGGCTTGAGAGGTCAGTTTTGGATCTTGGGCCTCGAAGCGAAACTCCTTCTCCAAGTTACCATTGTGTTCAATGCCATGCCAATCTCCTTTGTTACCTGAATGCTGTTGGTGTGAGCTTTCTTTAAACACAATGTGGGGTGAAATGCTTATGTCTGTTTTTGTTGATGGCAAACTGCCTCACCGCAACTTTGATTCTCTCCATGCGTTAATTGATACATAGAATGACACTATGGCCCTTTGTTTTGACACTTTGTGCGATGGAAACAAAGAGGATGCTATTTTGAACAAATTGTGTGTTTCCGCACACACGAGTGAAAACTGACATTAACCATTTGCCAGAATAGTCTGTAATTTACTACAACAAAGTAACACATCCTTTTCTCAATTGACTAACCTGCAAACCATCTCCAGGAGTTAGGGTTACAGTCAGGAACTTGCCAAACCTTAGTTTGTACTCATTCATGCCTTCCATACGTACAATAAAACAGTATATTATCCTGACAACACCGACGCCGCAGGATTACTCACAGTGTCGTGGTGCTATTTTTGGAGTGGGGAAGCACACAAGTGTCTTCGCTATGATTGCAGTGTACAGTGCTTATCTTTGCATTTCTGTGTGCATGCACACACACACACACACACACACACGCATAGCACCGCAGTCCGCCATATCAGGCACATAGAAAGAGTCCTGCAGGTTCCCTTTTTTCTTCCTTTATTTTGCAGCAGGATTTGTTTTCGCTAAACTCAATGGACCTGGGTTTGGTTTGGCCTTTTCTCAGGCATTAAAGTACATTCAGAATCAAATAATGGACCTGTGGAGTAGCCCAAAGATGCAGAAACATGGCAAATATAGTTGAATTAATGAGCTCTGTGACACAACCTGCACCAGGAGTATTTTTTTTTTATTTCATTAAGTGCACCGTACATTTAAAGTAGTCCCAAAAGATCCCGTCACCGTTCTCGATGTCACCGCAGGCTCACGATCAGTCATCCAGCAAAGGTGGTTTGTCTCTGTCAGGAAAGTCCTCGCTTCCGATGTTCCACTTTGAAGGTTTTTTAATGTATTGTGTTTATATGTTTTCAGTCTCCAGGGGGAGCCTTCATTTGTTTAGAAAGATCATTAAATTACACTGAATCATCAGTGTGTAAGCAGCATGTTGCTGTTGTAGCTGCTGGAGGTGGCGCGAGTATGAACTACTTCTTATACGCTAAGACCATAAATCAGCACGGCTAAAAAAAAGGGATGTTTTTCTTTTCCACTGCAGAACAACTAAACTCTTTAAATCACACAGCCCATGAGTCATCGCTGGATGTTTACATTTTTCAAAACAAAAGGCCATTCCATTTATATTCCCGCTGAGCCAAAAACATACGGAAGCATGTTTTATTTGTATGTAACCGTTACACACCCGACAGAGATCGCTGCACAGGCAACAATCAGTGGGATTACCTCTAAGATCCGAAGTTATGAGGATTTCAACACACAGAGGAGACACTGAAAAGTGAGTGCTTCTGATTCCAGAAGTGTATGACATCAGATATTTGACTTATTTATGAGACGGTGAAGAATGAGCGCAAACAACCGGGTGCTTTGCTATAAAGTCTGTGTGTGTGTGTGTGTGTGTGTTTGTATCACAGACAAATCTAACACCACCTCGATTTATTTATTTCATCAAAGTGTTCGAAACATCAGCACATGATTTCACTTATGTGGCCAAAAATGAATCATTTTATCACACTGTGCTGCCTGTTCTGTATAACTGCTTTATTTTTTTGTGCGGGTACACGATCACTGTAAAGTCTATGAACCAACATTATTAAACAAAACATGGGAAAATCCTGAACAACTCATAGAAGCAAGCATTTTCGATTCATATAAAATAAAACACTTACAATAACATCTGTTTTAACCAAAACTGTTATGTTGATGAGGGTGATAAAGATTAGGGTAAGATCATTGTTAAGAGTAATATGAATATTATAATGTGGTGTGGAATAAAGTTGTTACTTTCCTAAAGTTTGGTAACCTTTGTCATCATGGCAACAGTAAAAAACATGATTGTAGTTTTTTTGGAAATGTAACACTCACATTTGGAAACAGCTTTCTAATGCAGCCACGTGAACACAGTCACAATTAAATCAGTCACCCTTTATTTCTCATGGGAGATAATCTGCTCATTTAACCTCTTTTCTGATTGGCTGATTATTTTAGAAGATTGTCAGCACTTGATGTGTCTTCAGGGGTGGCTCGGTTTTTTTTTTTTTTTTTTTTTTTTTTTCCAAGCTGAATAATATCCTCTGAATCTGAAGTAATTTAAATCCTGTCGTTTCATCGGGGGCGACTGAGCCGTCGTTACGGTTGACCCCCCCCCCGCATAACCAGATTCGGTGTCAGATTCCAAGGTGACTCGATGCGAGGACGGGCGTCTCGTCGGTGGAGGGAAAAATTGCTCGCGCCGGATCCAGCATGTGCGCCGCCTCAGCTGGTGGGTGAATCTGGCTCCGACAGACGGATAACATGATGACAAATTGTCTTTAAAAAATTCCAATTAGATGCAATTGAATAACCTCCTTCCGCCCACCATGGCCACACACACACACACAAAATCATGCACATGTGCATAATAATCACAACATAAGTATTTCTTGGGAGGGGCGGTGCTGTATATGAGATTCATCACCAGAATGAAGGGATATAGTAGAATGCATGAAGTGACTTATTAGAGAGCTAAAGACTCTTGCTGTGGTCAGTGTTATTACTGACTAACATTACATTACACCCTCGTGCACATAACAATTTCGTCCGCAAGCAAAATATAATTTAAATGTAGTGTGGCGTGACACGTTTTAATGAAATGTTCCTCGCCCTTCAGCGAGCAACACTATAAAGCAAGCTTCCAAAACAATCACAAATAATACAGTAGGCGAGCGGGGTTCTTTTTCGGCCGATTTTGTTTCTGTCACATTGTAATTTCCTTCGGTTTTTAAACGTGCTTGATGCGTTTAAGGGCTGAAGGAAGGAGGACAGGTATGCTATGTTGTGCCAGAATGGTCGTTCATGAACTTGTGTCTTGTCATATTTTGGGTGAACATCAACTGAATGTACTGATTTTCCCCTGACTCATACTACAGCCCTGTTAATATTTCATAATAAAGACCATTTAAGCAGCAAATTTTTCCTCATGTCTTTGAAAATTTACCATCAGGTGAAAGTTGCAGCTGCTACGAGACAAACACAATATTAGGGAAACACCACAATGGCTAAACCCTGGTAGGATACCCTTAAAAAATTGATAAAAAAGGTGATTCTGACACATAGTTTCAACATAAACTTTACTTATATAGCTGTTAAAATAATTGCTGGTTGTGTATGGGTTGTGAGAATAATGTTGACAAATAATAAACTCAGCAACATAACATTTAAAAAAAAAAAAAAAAAAACTATTCAGTGGTTCAGTGTTGCAAACATGAACTCAGTTCAAAATGTTTCATTCATGAACTATGAACTGCACTGGTTCATTTTAAAATGTGTGAGCTGAACTTTGAAAAAGTTCACATAGAAAGTGAACTTTCGATGCCATCAGAACATGATTATTATATTTCAAACTATTCCATTTCCTATAAAAACGACTACTACTACTGACACTGCAATTGTGTAAATACATGAAATATATAAATTATAGTCATAAATCATGTTTAATTACAAAATTGTATGTAAAGTCGTTTATGTGTTATGTAATAAAAACACGTGTTTCTTTAAAAGCAAACAATTCCTTGTTGTATTACATACATTTACATGCACATTTACATGATATACATTCAATAGTACAATGCCTTGCAGTATGTTGTCATGTTATTGTTTATGGATTTTTAAATTCAGGAAAAATCTGTAAAACTCCAGTGTTTGTACAAGATTTACACATGAAAGCGCTCCCTAACATTAGCTGTTTTATTAGCTAACGCAGCCTTTAAGGACACCAGCTGGAGATACTTGACATGTTCTCTAATTATTTCCCTACTTGCTCTTGACACGCCATTATCCCACACCGACACATTAAGTGTCATACATGACATGCTCGCATTTTACTTATTCTTAGCGTGGCGTCTGTCAGAACTATAAGAGCTGGCCCTTATGGCCCATTATATCTTTACCAGTCATTAGTCCTGCTGAGTGAATCATTTCACATTCACTTAGGTTGTTTTCATACAAGTAGCACTACCGTTTCTATTGGCCAGACTCCAGATTACATTCTTTTGTAAGACTCATTTTCGCAACAGAAACCACATGGAAAATGGAACCTGTTTAAATGTTACTAGAACTCACACTCCTGTAAGGTATTAAATGTATGCACTCCACCAAAAAAGATACACATAAATAAAACTATCAAAGAGAGTTTTAAAGCTATTTAAACCTTTTCTTGTATTATTTTATAATAATGTAATAACTGTATGTTATTGGCATAGGAGTTATTACCTTTAGGACTTTCATTACATTATTGGCCAATTATAATTGGACTATTACATTTTAAAAAGGGCAAATTTACTACGTTATCTGCCTCATGCACCGGCCAGGGACAAACAGGAAAGGGAATTCCCTTGAATTGCAAGTTGCAAGCACACCATTGGCTAAAAAGCGTGTGAACACTCCTATACAGCTCTGGCGAATCTAGTTTCATAATCCTAATAGTCTGGGCGCAACACCGGCATCTTTCGCTTCCTATAAAAGTACGAAAATTGATTCGGTCCGAAAAGAGACAGCGTTTAAGGAGATATCAGTGAGTGACAGTCGGTTAGATGGGGAAAGTGGGAAAAAGGAAGGATGACCTTTCGGCGACGAGAGGTGTCAGCTCCACCAGGAGCAGGGGAAGGGGGACGCTGTGTCTCCTCCGCTCCAGTGACTCCCCCTCCGCCCGACAAGAAAAGCTGTCGGCCATCTTCGGAGGGGACTCGCTTCCCCCGCGTTCACTCAATCTCCCTTTATCTTCCTGCCAATCTGCCACCGTTTTTACTCTTTTCTTGTATCCACTCTCCAAACCCCCCCCCCCTTTCCCAAACATCTTTTCTCTCTCTCTGTCAACTGTTATTAAATGAGAGGGATTGCAGGTGCGTTTCCTCACCTACTACCTTCAACCCCTCAGCATGACACAGCACCTCTCCCAATTTACTCTGCCATAATTTATCCACAGACCCTATACATACTTAAAACGCATTTATGCATGCAGGCCTTATAGTTGTCCTATTTATCATAAACCCCTACCTCTGCATTAATTCCAAACTGTGATTAACTACAAATGCCGCCATCGGTCAGCATATAAAGTCGAGCAATAAACTGCCCAACTTCATCCACTGGCCGTCCAGTGATGGAAATATTACCCCGGCCAATCTGTGATTAGTTTGCATTCATTTACCCAGGGCGTTTTTTTTTTTGTTTTTTTTCAAGCACGAGACTAGATGGATGCGCGCTGAATACGATTTCTCTATCTCGCCCGCTGTGTTTTCCTCCTCCCCTGTCCTCAAACCGGCAGCCGCTATCAGCAAATGGCACCAAACCTTTTTCTCGGCATTGGTGAAAATGGACTGCCTTGTAAGCCTCGGCCCCTTTCCCAAGATGGTGGTTAAAAAGACAATGTTGACCTATGTGCGGCCACAGGACTGTATATCTCGGCTAGAACAGCACGCACAAAATAATCCCCCCCCCCCCCCCACAACCCCCCCAGTTTTGAATTATGTGTCCCAAGCTCCCTAAATGGATTTTCGTAAGAGCACATCAGACTAGTTTGCTTTGTTGGTGTTTTTTTCCCCCTATTATTGATTTTAATATTACCTACACTTCCACAATCACACTCAGTGTCTGATTTGCCCCCCCCCCCCCCACACACACACACACACACACACCTATCCCCAGTCTATGTCCCTACTGCTGAGTTATTTTTATCCCTTGTGAGGACAAATGTATATCCCCTCATAGTGATTTATGCCGCTCCACCCCGATATCTTATAAAATATCGAAAATAAATATAGTAAAAGAAGTAAAGTGCAGCAAAAAAAATGAGAACAGTCTGTAGATGCAAGAATACAAAGGCTCCTGGGGAGAAATCGTGCAAACGCTTTGGGGAGAGAAAAAGTGGAGGAAATATATTTACCACATGCAAAAATAATTCTGCCAGCAGGAAGCAAACTAGATTTGTGGTTCTCTACTGTATGTTTTATCCTGTTCTTATAAGGCTTGTTATAGCTATAACTGTGGTTGCATCTGTTTTCTGCTTGGGCATATATAATCTTCATGGGATAGGTTTATATTTTAGATTGTTAAATCTATGATGACATATAGGTCTTAGTATTTATACATATCCATAGATATCCAACAGGTGCCTAAAACTAAAGCGGGCCAGGTACTGAGTACGGCTTGTTTTGTGCTTTCTGTGGACAGATGTCACAGATGGTGAAGTGGAGCTGTTGTCTCCACCTTTAACCTGGTTGCATATCTCCAAATATGGCGGAGATTGGTTGAGAGCAACACAAGCTTCCATGCATGCTCAGTGCTAGCCCATGTAACCTTAAACATGCGTGAAATACATTGTGCTGCTTTTCCAGCTCTACGAGTGTTCTCGCGTCAAATGGATCACATTACAACAGTAACAGAATTAGTTACAGCACCATAACTATTTTATAAATGCTACTGTAACAGTTGCAGGAATAGCCTAATAGGCTCCACCGTCTCCATATGGACTCCCTCGATTTACTTTTACAAATCACACCCTGATCCCATGTTTACAATTAGATTTATCTCCACTTTCCCAGTGGTGCAGATCAGCATTGATTAATTGAATCCTTATAGACAGCACAAAGCAGTGGATTCTAACTCTACCAAAACGTATTAGCAGCCTCCTCTTTATCAAGGGTATTGTGCTGACGGAAGACTGAGGTCTGGCCTTTTAAGATCACAACAGTAAACAATTTGGTTGAGGCTATCATGACATTTCCAAACCAGGACATTTTTTTCTTTTTTCATTTTCAAAGTGTCTGTCTGGGTACAGGCTTCTATATAAAACAATCGCTGTACCGGCTCTGTCCTCACAAGCTCTCAAAGGTCAGCCTGGACAACACCAAGTACTCTAATTATATTTTGATGGGAAAAAAAGAAAAAATTGTCTGGGGAGTGCAGGTCTAGCCACATTGTAGCCGCAGCACAACAAAGGTGTTTGTCTGCGTGAAGGTTAAGGTTCAAACCCAAATTGCCTCGGTTCTGTTGGGGGGGTCTTGTGGCTTTGACCCTCTCAAGACAGGTGCTGCTTAAAAGCTGCTGATTGCTCTCTTCTTTTTCAGTTATGTGTTCACCGCAGTACTTAAGCTCCAATAAAACAGGAAGCGAGTTTTCATCTCCAAAGCACCCCCCCTACCCCGTCCTCCTTCCTCAGAGTCCTAAAGTTCATGTTAGAATCTATTGAACTGTATTTTCTTTTTTCTAAGGGGTGCGTTTTACAAAACCATCTGTGAGAAAAAGAAAAACAGAAAGAGAAAGGAAAAACGATAGCACAAGGAGGCTAAAGCAAAAAAATAAAAATAAAAAATCAATGAAAAATGTTTCAAAGCAGGTACCTAGAAAGAGAAACTCAATACGAGACTGATTTACAATGAGAGACCAGAGTTGCAGAAGTTTGGCAGCAGCCTTCAGCCCAAATGATGCTTTCGGTTCCTCAACCCAGTTTGATGTACTGAAATGAAGATATGCGGTATAAAAAAATAAGAAGGCTATAGCCACAGTTGCTGTTGTAAACTGCATCAACAGTCCTCTTGAGGGGAAAAAGGATTTTGTTGGCAGCGTTCGTTCCTTCCGACGGGGTGGCGAAGGTGACCCCTGCGGAGCAAGTATCTCAGGCTGAACCGATCCCTGTAGCTCTTTTTCCTCCCACGCGGGCCATCAGGAAGCCAGGCTCAATCCACTTTTCTAAATTGCTACCATTTAATGGAACGCCTTGACCTGACATCCCTTCGCTGCCAAAAATGTTTTTCCGAGAGAACTTCAGCATGCTAAATACAACAACGGCATTCTATTTAGACGTGTTATTTAAAGACCTGCTACAGGTACAATATCTCCTTTGTTTTGCAGTAGAATCAAAGAAAATCCTGTTCTCAGATAAACACTTTTTATATTTGGGTTCACAGGTATTTTCGAGACCTTCTGTCAGTCAGGCTGCAGGAACCAGAGTTGAGTAGCGGCAACAGAAAATCCTGATTCCTCACATTAGTTTAGTTCCGGGTGGGCGGAGGAACAGCTTGCTGCATGACCCGCAGGTGCAAGTGGAGGAGTATGGAGTTCCAACAAGAAAGGGGGACTCCATTACTGCACTAGAAAAGTACTTTTTTTTTTAAAAGATCCAGCCATAGTTTCCATAGCAATTATCAAGCTCTTCCTTTTGGCTGGTAATTCCTGCAAAGTTCTGAGGCTGACTTTTATCTTTGCACATGCTGAAAATGCCACAGACTGATATACGGTAGCTCAGTGTGACTCCTTTGAGAGTCGAAAAGAAACGCTTTTGTAGCTCGGGATCTTCGTATTCTCAATGATTGTCATTCTCTGAGTGTATGGTAATCCCCTCAAATACAAGATCTGGCTAAATCAGCCCACAAACCTGCAGTCCTCGAAAAAAAAGAACAGTATTAAATGTTTGTATATTTCTGTCTAGTTTGAACACCTCTGAGGGCTCTGATCAGTATTTAAATGTGTCTGGCCATAAAGCATCCCATACACTAAATTAAGCCAGAGAGAACCTAATTAGCAACGACTGCCCACTTAAGTGACAACTTGT
The DNA here is from genome assembly GCA_036785175.1 of Eupleurogrammus muticus. Lineage (NCBI taxonomy): Eukaryota > Metazoa > Chordata > Actinopteri > Scombriformes > Trichiuridae > Eupleurogrammus > Eupleurogrammus muticus. The sequence continues at coordinate 16,012,006 of JAYKQN010000013.1, read as the reverse complement.
TTATGCAACGTGTCGATATGAGAGTGATGTTTGCCAGAATCAAAGAGACGGAACAAAGTCCCTGTTTGCAGCCAGTGGCCTCGTGGTTGGAACAAGCTTGATCGCTTATGAAATTATTGGAATAAAGGAGTTGCCAGAGTACTTCGTCAACATCGATTGACATCTTCTCTCAAAAAAAAAACCTGATATCTGTTTGGTCTTAGAGATGAAACCAAAGCAACACAAAAATCCAGAAAGAAATGCAGATCTCAGAAAATGTCTTCTTTTTTGAAATAGAATCTTTCTGTATTCCAATATGAGCTACATCACAGATGTCTTGTCTCCTGACAAAATATCCACGATGTTGATGAGTTCCTGGCCTGTTAACCTCCTCGCTTCTATCCGCTCCCCAAATGTTGCAATTGACGGGAAGTGAAAGAGGCAGGATTTCGTTTGGTTTGGCGTGCGGGGTGGTCTTTTGATCTCAGCTGGAACCCCACTTGCCTGCTGGGTGGACTTAGACGGCACGCTGGAAGCCCGGCACGTGCAGCCAAAATGAACCCTGGCTGGGAGCGGGGGCTTGTTGTAGGTGGATCTATACAACAGCTGAGGCTTCCATTGAGAGAAGACGTCTCCATCGCAGGCAGAAGACAGAATTCCAACTCTAGCGGCAATTGCGAGAGCCTTTGTGGGATTCTGTGCTCACTATATTAACCTGGAAGCAACATTCCCAGTGCAATTAGTGTCTTTACGGTAAAAAAAAATGTGAGAGCGCACCAGATGAATTTGAGTGATGAACCTGAAATCATTCAAACGAATGAAATCTCAAAGTTTTAACTCTCCTTTTTTGTCATGCATTTTCCTCCAAATCGTCATGTCTTCTCAGCATCTCAGAGCTACAGCTGCGGCCACCTTTGTTATGTACAGTCGCTATGGTTACGGGCAGATTGATCTCATATATCAGAGGTTGATGGAAAAGGCTCTCAGTGTTCGTGCATCTCCGCTCTGCACATTCTCCTCAGCAAATACTTGTCATTTCCCAACTTGCATTTGAGAGGTAGGCTTGTTTTACGCAATGCTTCCAGTAAAATCTGTCATATGTCACCATAATGGTATTTTCTATTTGTATGGCTTCCTTTGTGTATATTTTAGCAGATCAACACTCCTAGATTTAGCTTGTTTAAAAAAAGTGTTTTTGCAGATACAGGTGTTAATGGATTTCTTTAAATAATGGCAAAGTATCTTCCCACAACCACTGGATGCAATCCATTAAAGAAGGTGTGATTAGCTAAGCGTGTTTGTCACCTCAAGAAGAAAATAGACAAACGCATATCCACATTGCACTCATACGAACGAGCTCTGGAGAAGCCCCGATGAAAGACAGAGCCCGTCTGAGAGGAGGAACGATCAATAGTAGGCTCCTTTTCTTTCATTATTTTCCTCCCTGGTCTCATCCACCTATTTGCCAATTCTTTCCTTGATCCGACCCACAAGATTACTGCCTTTTATTGGTGGGAACAACAGAACAAGGACAGGGTTTACTCACTATTGGAAACCTAAGGAGCATGACTCGTCGCTGCAGATGAGACACCAAACCGCTAACACCGGGGCAGGGCTGGAGTTCGGCTGCTGTCGGTCAGGGGTTGCCAATGTGGAGACTTCTTTGAAAATATGAAAACCCAAAAAGGATCAATTCACCCACCTAAAGAAAAAGACAAAGTGGACATTCAATGTGCAGTGGTGTGGAGAATCTGTATAATATAATTCTTTCATTTAATAAATAGTCCCCTGAAAAAAGGAATAAAGGCCTATAATTACTCTGTAGTAGATAATGATGAGCTACTAGACGATAGACTTAGAGATACATTATTTATGAATCATTACGTAATGATTATCTACATACAGAGTACTTTTGTCATTTCTGAGTAAAAATATAATAACTGGATGTGAATGAATGTGTCATGTATATATACAGCCAATGCTATGAATATGATTATTAAATGTGTTTTTGAGAATCTTTTCTTTTATTCATTTAGGAACTAAATGTGAATTGTCTAATGCTCTTACTAATGTTTTCCTTTAGATGTTTTAATGTTTATTTTATTCCTGTCATAAAGCACTTTGAGCTGCATTTCCGTATGAAAGGTGGTATACAAATAAATGTATTATTAACCAGAGTTATTCAGTTTATTCATTTCTCCCTCTCTTTTGTGTCGCATATTGAGAAGTGTTACCAAGATACTGTATCTGCTGCCCAAACCGCTGCTCCCATCCAGATAAAAAGAATAATTGGAGTGCTCACAGCAGTGAAAAATAACATTTGAGAAACTCAGCAGCAGCAGTTTGTCTTTCGCGAAGCAATGTCCCTCTTCACTGGGTTAACTGTGAACAGTTTTCATGGAAAAAAAAAACAACAAAACTTACAACTTTTAAACCAGAAAACGAGCTCAACCTAATGCTTTCATTAAAAAAAAAAAATAAAACTTGGGGCATAGCTGAAACTATCTACTAACTAGCTGGATACCACACAGCCTTTTCTGATCCTTTCATAACTCCTGGATACCAAGGTGTGAGAGAATTACTGAACAAAATCTATCACTCAAAAAGCATTTTTTCTGTCTGGCTGTAACACATCAACATAAAACTCATTTGTGTGACTTATGCCCGCGCTGCCTTCTCGTACGAGACCATTTTCTCAAAGGGCTCCACATTGTTTTTTGAAACATGCTGCACGGCACAAAGCAACGCGGCGACATAAGAACAATCAAACAAATGTATTGAGCGGTCCCCTCCGAGGTTATCGTTATCAATTATTGATTTTTGCTCATTTATTTTTCAAGAAGGTTACTCGACACTGTGATGTTCACAGTGTAGAATCATTTCATTAGTCATTCTTACTGACTCTTTCTTAATAATGCAGGCAGCCCTCACAAGGAAAACGACAGTATATGTCTAACGGCTGCCAGAAAATAACCTGAAGGTATATTCATGCCATCCAGCAGCGATAATTATTTTAACTTGGGAAGTAACTAACCACTTGTTATTATAACCTGTTGTTTTTGGTCAGTCTGACACAAACTCTTAGCAGCTGGTCTGGTCTATTAATGTCTGGACATATTTTCATTATCACAGTTACCATTTCTTGCAGTTTTTTTTTTTTTTGGGTGGTGGGGTGGTTGATAAAGCATGGTTTGCTGGCGTGTCAGATGAATGGTGCAGGAAATGGATCACTTGCTTTGATTAAAAGCACCCTGCTTGGCTGGCTTTGCACATCATAATCTAAGAATGGATTACTCTGCAGTAATGTGGGTCACAATATTTAGCAACAGTGAAGGCAAAGCCACCGCAGTGCATGGGAAACAATGCTCATAGAGAAGATTACAATTAGATGTAGCTTTACGCTGTGTGATTAAATTACGGGTATACAGAAACTCACTTCGGCCCATTAAAAAGTGATTTTCCCACTCCAGCCATCCATATCACTCCTTCGCTCTTGCCTCTGAATGTTAAGGTGAGTGTGATGATAGCTGCACCGAGCCCCTGTGTGTGTATATGTGTGTGTGTGTGTGTGTGTGTGTGTGTGTGCGTGTGTCCGTGCATGCACACACGCCCGTGCATGTGATTGAGTGTACCAAGTTATTGACCTCTAGCGAGGGAGGAGCATTAGTGTCCAGTGTGCCGTGAAACCAACCTACATCCCGTGTCCAAGGTGACTGGCACTGCCTTGTCCCATGGTACACTTCTGCCTCTGATGGATTGACCGAGCCTTGGAGAAGAATCTTTCGTAGTCGACTGCAGCTATTTTCAAGCTTATTTTTTTCAGTCAGGGGACCCTTCAAGTGCATCAAGTGCATAAAATCACACGGCATCCCATTCTTAACCTTTTTAAGATGTGAAAATGTGGTGTTCCCAAGTTGTATATAGCACAGTTCCTACATGTCCCGACAAAAGGATTGGCGATTGGTTTTCAGGTTTAGATGGTCTCATCATAGGAAATTTGAGTCCATTGCTGTCCATCAAGCCAAAGTTCGTTAAACTTGCATAGTCAGCCCTCATTGGCTTTCCAGCCGGCTTTCTCCATACTCCATGGTTTATTTTGCTCGTGCATGGTGTCAATTGATGCAAAACTACCTCGAGGCTATAGCTCCATTGGGTGAATGGATCGGTAGCTCATCTTGTTGAGCTTCCTCCTCACAAATGCAGCTTGTCCAACCTTTGATTTCTTTGTTCTCATAAGAAAGTCCAAACTATGGCAAAAAGGATACCGGGCCATGTGAAGGATGCATTGTCATTTTTGAATATATAGTTATGACTGGGATGCAGTGAGATTCTATGAGTTTCTGAAGGGTGCCTTGACTGAAAAAATAAGTTGAGAATGCCTGCAAAAGACTAGGAAAGGTTCTTCTTAAGGGCAGAAAGGTTTTTCCAAAATTGTTTACTTCTGCAACAACTCGCATTCCCTGAAAGTTTTAATTTCTTTGGAAACTTTGACTGGAGTTTTGTGCTATTGAAAGGATACTCATATAATTAAAGGCTGAAGTCTGCCACCAGCTCAAATTTACTAAAATATCACTTTTTGTCACCCTGGCTGCCCAAGCCGTGGTTCATCCACGGAATCAGCGGCTGCAACCACCAACCGTGCCTCTCTAAATTGAATCACTACATAGCACATCACTGATATTTGAGAGTCACGTATGAAGCCACCACACCACAAGTCATCTTCACACTATTGCTGTTTTAACAGCCAATCTTAGCATTCTCACTTTGGATGATATAAAAATCAGGGTGGATCGAATGTACAGTTTTAGAAAGACGTTTAATGTCTCGATATCCTCAGAACTTCCAGACAGCCCTGTGTTTTTTTACCACTAGGAGTCCTCAAACCTCTGTGTGTTTGGAAAAGAACAGAATACAAGTTTTGTCTTGACAATCTTCCTCCATCGCCTGTAAAATTGCTGTTCTCTTTGTACGGTGACTGGCTGCTGCTCAATGCCTCATGCTAATGATTCCCTGTACACTTTCTTGTCTCTAATGATCCTCAGAAAATGCTCCCCTCTTGTCTCCCTCTTATCACTATCTCCCATGCTCCTCTCACTCATCGCTAACGCACTTGTTCATTTAAGTCAAATAGAAATCAAACATGCCCGTGTTTTCTTCCAGTCATGGTCTCCTTATCTCCCCTCCTCTTCCCCCCCCTCTGTACACTTCCCCTAGTTGTGATTGAATGGATGAGCCGAACACCCGGAGGATGGTGCTAAACTCCCACACGACTCCGTGCTGCACAATACACGCCAGTTCCATTTATGGGATGAGTTATAGATTTCTCGGCACCATATGTGGAGGCAGGAGTGTGAGGAAACTGTTAAAACCTTCGGCCGAAGTTGTAGATTTGATTACAGGCTGCAACTTTGCAGCTTTGCCAGGAAATATCTAATAAGAGCTTCGGTTGTCGACTGATTGATTGTAGACGGGGAAGGCAAGGACGTGTCCAATTTGTCGTCACACGGCTGGTATGCCTTCAGTTTGCACTGTGTTCAAAGCGCTCATCATCACCTCCTCCTCGTTACAGTTTATGTAAGCTAATCAACCGGCTGAAGGGCAAAGCACCAATTTGTAAAATACTTGAATATTAAGTAATTTCTGAGGCAACTTACTGCCAGTGCATTTTCCATTCCAGATGAAATATTTATTATATATCTATATATATTTTTTCTGTTATAATCTGTTGAACAAATACAAATAAATACATTTTACAATGTTTTGTGCTGTTATTGTTTCAATTTAAAGCTGAATAAAGCAATTTATTTTGGCATCATTGGCGAAATGTCCATAATAACCTTTCAGCATTCCGTATTTCAACATTACACTTCTCCACCTACTCTTGCCTCTGCATTCCTGTCTCGGTGACTGGAGATTTGAGTCAATCGCAGGTCATTTCAGAGAGCAGGCAGATTGCAGTGAGCAGAATTTAATGTCCACAAGTTTGGTCAGTACGAACGGATGTGGCAGAAGAACAGGTCGCAAACAAACAGCAGACACATCTGAACAGGACAGATGATTAGACAGAGGCCAGACTCAAGACAGAATTTAGGAGCTATCCATACGTATTCGGGGTATTTTTCACAGTTGTGAGCTCTTGGAACTGGAGTTTTTTTGTATCTGGCGTTTAGGGTAAACTGACTCAAAAAGTCCATAAAAAACAGGGTCATACAAGTTTGGTTTAAAAAAAAAAATCTAGATGGACAAGGCCTCAAATACACAAGAACCGATTTACAAATGGATGAATGTGAGGGGGAACACGGCACAGGTCAGACACATGAGGCGGGAATACACGGGAAGTCAAGGTAACCCAAAACACACGGAGCAGACATAACAAAATAACAAAAATACCAAAAATCAGGGACTAGACACAGAAGCAAAACACCCAGAACCCCAAACCGCAGGAAAACCAGACGGTCGCATTGCTCTGTCTACTCCGCGGTCTGGTCCTGGATTAGAGCCGAGTCCCGTGCGACACGGGGTGTTATTCTTCAGGATGCTCCGACCCTGTCCCTCCACAGCTCCCCTGGGGTCCCGCCGCTGCTGGTCAACCCGCTCGGAGCAGGATCCTCTCTGGGTAAGTGGAGTCGGTGATACTCAGAGCTTACTTTCTCAACTCCTGCTTGCTTTCCGTGACATTACATAAAACCAGAACACTCGCCTGTTGTTTTGACCTGATTTGGTGTTGTGATTTCCCCTCTCATTTCTCGCCAGTTTCCTTCCTGACAGTTTGGATGGAAGGAGGCCACAGGGTCCACCTTCAGTAGCAGCGCTGTCTGTGTAGGTAGAGGTGTGTGTGTGTGTGTGTGTGTGTGTGTGTGCGTGTTGTATGAGATCGTCCTCCCTCCGCTGGCATACTGGAGATCAAGTTCATGTGGAATTATTTTCACCGGATATTATGACCGGAGAGATTTAATTATGTCACCGCCCTCATACACGTCTACACACAGCACACACACACACACACAGAGGCAATAGGTTTATTACTTTGCTGCTTGAGTTGATTGCGTTAGCGCGTTCTAAAATCATTATCTTTAACTACTATCGGTACATGTTGACGAGTGTTGCCGTTCGCCTGTGATTTTTAATCTTTAGAAAAGTAACTATTTGGTTTTCAATAAAACATTTTATTATGATACACGCATTCATATTCCATACACAATGGTTTCGTGAGGTGTGTGTGTGTGTGTGTGTGTGTGCTCTAATAACATAAAATTGAAAAATGTGTCGGGCATTGAACATTTGGTTTTGCTTTGCGATGTGATTATTAAAAATGCTTTAGTGAAAGAACAAGAGATAAACAACAGAAATGTTGTATTTCAACAAAAGCAAAGCAATGAAAAGATAGAAACTTTCCTTCTTTAAACAACCTTCATAGCCATTCAGGTTACGATTCCTGACTTTACACGGTGCACTTGAATGTAACACAAAGTCCCTTGGTTTTAACAGTTTACTATTACGGTGCCCATAGGAAGTATGTATTACCGTTGAAAATAGATTTTTTACATTTGGCCAAATGAGGGTCAGTTACATTGTCTTAATAGACAAATTTGTCCATTGGGTAAAACATAGACATACACTGAGATGAGGAGAGACATGCAAATGTAATCTTATTTCATACTTTTTCCTCTATAGTGTAACAACCTAGGCGTAATACTATTATATGTGGTATATATACATTAATGAGTTTAGGCCCAGAATCTTGCAGCATGTAGTTTTCCATTAAGTACAGCATACAGAATGACTTTGGTAAGAATAATTGTTACTTTCCAATGAATCAAAGAAAATGTATGCAGCCTACAAAGTAAACAGTATGTTTTTTTTGTTTTTTTTGTTTTTTTGCATATAGCACCTTTCAGAGGAGATTGCAAAGCAGCACATTGAACAATAAATCAAATAAAATAGGCAAACATACCTCTTCAATTCTTTTATAGATTAGCCCGGCTCCTATCAATTGAATTTCCTTGGACGACACACAACCTTAAGCTCGTAACTTGTCTCTTGTGCACACAGGGCTGCTTGTGTGTACACATTGTTATGAGTTTATGTAAACCTTTCATCTTCTTCTTCTTTTCCTCACTGTATAGTTTGCCATGAGTGCTGACTGATAAGCTGCTTTGACCCTGTGTGTCTATGTCCCCGCAGTCGATGAAGATGATGATCGATGTTTCAAGTGACATTTCTCAGCTAATAACCTCTTATCCTATTGATTCCCTGCCCAGATATCCTGCACTGCTCTCTTTCAACAAATGGATTTCGTCCCCTGTTGTCCTTCCCCTCCACACACCAGTCTTTTTTGTCATGTCTCTGTATTTCATAGAATATCGCACATGGACATTCAGTGGCTCCCCCCCACCACTACCACCACCTCTAACCCCCCCTCCAGGCAAAACTCCATACCCTTTTTATAGAGTGGCCCACTTCAAAAGTCACCCTGTAGTTTGCCTACAGGAGTGACTGTCACTGCGGTTACAGTACTTCAGAGAGGGCAGAAGTAAAGGAAGGATTTGAAAAGAAAAGTAAAAAAAAAACACAGCCCTGCCAAAAAACCCTGTCATGAATTAGCAGAGTCTTCGAGGAGCTTCTCAAAGGAAATGATGTTTCTGCACACCCGTATCACAAAGACAATCACTGCGCACACATTCACATCTTAATTAAAAACCACAAGGCTCACAAGTCATTCATTTGTGCTGCCAGCTTCCACATTCCCATTGAAAAACTCGGCCTCAGTGTATGACTTCTTAATTTGAGAACTTTTCCTATGTTTTATATTCAGATATCAGGAAACAAGTCCATCCACATGAAAGTAAGAAGGGTTCAAGGGTCAGTGGAGAAACTTTAAAAAGTTTCCTTCCCTTTAAATCCCTTTAGAGCTGGTGTATGAGCGAAATGTATGATAAGTGAGATAACATTAATATATTTAAAGAAAAAAAAATAGATAACGCTGTAGTTACAGCAACCAAAGCAGATTTTATCCTGAAAGACAAAATGATTAAATGCTCATGGAGTTATGTTTGTGTCTTTATTATACAATCAATCAAAAAATGGTTTGAAACCCAAATCAGATTCGAGAGCAAAACTATGAGCACGGCAAACCACAGATGATGATAATGACGATTTTAAAAGATTTGCAAATTCAAATGTATTGTGTGCTGAATTTTGTGGGTGGGACCTATGTAATAAAAGATGATTTATAATTTCTTACGACTCATAAACAGTAACTTTTTGGTGAACATTTAGCATAGTTCATAATTCATTTTAGCATCTACTCTGCAATTGTATAACAGCACCCGACTGGACATTTGGTGCCACCCAGTGTTTATCTTGATGAACCAACTCCTATTAATCTCATGCTGCGTATCACAAGTCTGAAAACCTGTTTTCTCATCTCTAAAGCAAACAGTCCCTGTGATTAAAAGGTACAACCACTTATTAAAACAGTTTCATATTCAAAAGTTTTTTTTTTTTTTTTTTTCCGTGGCTGTTTGGGGCTACTACTCGAGCCGATGCTAACATTTAAGTTTCTCTTGGTAACTTCAGATTTGGATATCTGTTGACATTTCACGACAGATATTGATTGGCAGCCATAGTCCATCCATGGAGAAAAGCTGGTAGGTTTACCTCTTTGGGATCTAGAAATAACTTTCTTGGTTTCAACACAAAAGAAATCTCAAACTCGAGCGAGAGGTGAGATGGTGCCTGTTCCTGTTACGTATGTATGGGTTTCCTCAGGGAGTCCAGTGGGAAGTGGAGGTGTCACTGTGTCTCTAGTGTTATAGCCGTCACTGCCTTGGAACAGGGTTCCAGCAGCTATCGCCAATGGGACTCCTGTCTGGACAGTCTAGTCTGCCTTTGTCTGGACTACTGTTAGTTGAAGTGTTTGGTGGGCACCAATTTGCAGGCTGGAAGACAAAGCGGGCCTGTCTTTGTCTATTTGAGGGCATATGTTGCTATAAATAACAGTATGGTCATGTAGAAAATCCATCATCTGCCCCAGAATTTGGGAAGCTCTATGAACAAAGATGCATAAGGCAAGTTGTCATCATCAGCTTTTGAGTGCAGAAGCTTGCATATAATTCTGATGCATCACACATGTTCTTGTGCATATTATACATTGGACCTCACTTGCCTATGTGCACGCAGATGCAAATGAGAACAATGAGAACTTTATTATTAGTAATAGTAGTAGTAGTAGTATTGTTAATATTATCATTTTATTACATTTTCATATGATTTTTGTATTATGCTTAAATTGATCTGTTGCCATATGTCAACACTAAATATGTTGCAAATATGGAAGATCCCTAGTGCTGAATTGCATAGCTGAAAACTATCCAGAAACTATGTTTACAAATTTTTCTTTAAATGTATATTTTGTTAATATATCTATTATTTAGGCCATTTTAAGTAATAAAAAAACATTCAAATACTTTTTTACCACGTCTAAGTACGATTTCTTGCAATAAAGGGTTAAACCTACAGCGTGGAAGATTTCATCAGGGTTGCATGGAATAAGCAGTGGATTTAAAACAAAGCTTCCCCCTAACCCATTTCCTTGACTCTTCATACATAAAATATAAGCATATTTTAAAGAAACTGAGGCAGCATTAGGGTAATGATGTCGCAGCAGGAGCAATTTTAAGAACACACACTAGATGACTGGAACTGGGAGCTGGGCTTTCACATACCTAAGTAACATCGGTAACAGTTTTACCTCAGTTTGATGTGTTGCCGTAGTGGTCAACACGCAGAGTCTACATCTGAAATTGGATATCTGTTTTGCATTGGTTGCATGTTGATTTTGGCATTAGAGATAATTACAGCTCCATCTGTTGGGACTGGTGTTAAATCTAGTCCATCTTGAAGGGACACTAGAGTCGCTGCATTCTTCTGCTTTTTACCTCTGATGTAATTACAGACATTCTTTCTACTTCAGTTACTGCGTTAAAAGCAAGTAACCCAACAATTAGAATTGTGCTTAGCCCTAAAGCACAGTGCATTCGCCTTTTTTCTTCTATCAGATGATTAACTTGCTGTCGGGAAATGCCACGAGTCATGATTTAAAATTGAGCTCATTTATCTTCAGATAAGTTGTCCTTAGTAAACTGGATAACTAACACAAAAAATATAGAAAAAAAAGTCAAAGGCTTTCCTTTAGACAGCGTGTCGGCTCTATTGCCACACAATCAATACTCTTGATATACTTTGAGAACAAAATGTGTGTGCTTTAGTTCATCAGGCATCCAACCTCTGAGCCAGACAACGCCTATCCAGCTCGGCAGATATGGATGGGGTCGTGTCAGTTTTTCAATCAAGTAACAAAAATGATAAATGAAGAGGCTTCCACGACTTCTGCTGGTCAGTGGTTTCTGACAGGGTGACTTTTGATATATTTGATATAGTACCACAAATGCTGTGTGTGCCCCACCATAGACCGGCGACCTGAGCGGATCCCTGCCTCACACCTGTATTGCGCTGGGATTGGCTCCAGCAGACCCCCGTGACCCCAATGAGGAATAAGCAGGTATATAAAATGACTGACTGCTGGAAGTCTATGCAGTGTCTGCATTTTTCTTTACAAACTCAAATATTTCCTTTATAAATAAAAAACCTCTTCAGGATTTAGGATTCTTGTGAATTCCGAATCTAATATTTAGTTGTACAAGCACAGTTTATGAGAACTGCTGTTCATCTGTGTTGCATGGAGTCAACGCCACCATGGAGCTTCTCCTTTCTCAGAGAGAGCATTTTTGACGTCACCCTAAAAATCAACAGGATTAAGGTCTGGGGATTGGGTCGCCCAATCCATAATTTTAATTTTGTTGGTCTGGAACCAAGATGACACTTGTTTACTGGTGTGTTTAGGGTCCTTGTCGAACATTTTAATACTTTACGCGGCTGCCAACAAGTAGGTGAATTGCTTTTCTACATTTGGTCATATTTTGCAGCTAAGCGAACCAGACTACGCTATCCCAGAAGTCACCATAAGGTCAAGATGGCGGTGCTGTAGTATTGGAGGAGCAGCGGTTCTACTCTAAACCTTTCCAGATGGCTTAGCTTCTCCCCATATTTCTAAGAGTGAACCCAGATCTCATGTTTGACGACTAATTTTACTTTTATTAAAACATTTATAGCGTCGTCATTAGTTTTCCTCATAAATCTTTTTTTGCTTGATTGCATAATAAAGACACCGACTAACCCCATTAAGTGTTGACACATTTCTGAGTTATCTGTTCACATCTGTCTTCGAAATGATCCCTCAAGTTGCATTTATATTAGTATTGATTAATCATAATTTAACACTCACTTTAATCATCCACCCAGGTTGCAAAATTAACAGAATGGTTTGATTTTATGTCCATGTGTTTCTGTGCAATTGTTGATTACAAGTATCTAGACAAAACAAGCCTGAAGCCTGATAGCCCATCATTTAGTCATTGCCGTTATTTCCATGATTAATTAGCCTGTGCTCAGTATTGTGCTGAATAATGTCTATTACCCTCCAATATAAATGGATGCTGCAGACACTTGCATTTTACTTGACAGTCCATAAACAACCATAATGTATATAAAATGTATACAGTACCGTGGACATTTACATTGTGTTTGCTAAAGGATAGTAACAGTGGTGCATTTAAAACTGGTAATTAGAGAGGGTAAAACATTTAAAAGGAGACATTTGTAATTTAGCAAAGAAAGTCAGTGCCTTACAGTGAAATAATAAACCTCAAGCCTGCAGTTTTGCTCATATGAATGTGTCTGTAGGGGTTGTTTCATCCCAGTATTTGCCTATTACATTATGCAGTCATATCATGTCTGTCATGCTACTGCTACCAAACAAGTCAGGATGACATATCCAATTCTTTTTCTTGTGGTGCATTTAGGGAATTTACAATGGAGGCGTATCCATCTTACATCAAACTGGAACAGTGAGTGTGCTGTTACCATTCCACCATCAAGGCTGAAAAATAGAAATAAATCTCTTCACACCAAATTATTTACAGTGTTAAAAAAACACAGTCTCACACTGTGTGTGGCCTTACTTATTGTTGACAATCTTGTTTTTTTCAACCCACAAGCAATTTTTTTTTTCTGTTTGATTAAAACCGCCTTGCTTCATTTAGCAACAGCTCCAATGCAGGAAACATCCCATTACATGTGTTAAAAGAGAAGGAACTGGAATATAATTATATGTTATTATGATGTAGACATCTTCAATTTAAACAAATATAATTACACTTAGCTTGGTTTAGTAGAGGGATTTAATTGAGGGTGAAGGCCTTAAGTGAAAAGTCACTGTTCTACAAAATTAACAGTGACATTTAATGACACAAATCTAAAATAACAGTGTTACAAAACATCAGCCTGGTGCGAGTTGTGGAAAAAAAAACAAAGCTCATCTCTGAATAAAACACCACTTGCGTTATGCTGTATATGATCGCCTATAATGATTAAAGTGCTTATCACTTTTTATTTGAATCTATATGCACACCTCTAGAACAGGTTTCACCTTGTCCTTCATTGTTGCAATGGGCTGATTTTTTAAAAAGAATTCTGGATCGAAATAGTCTGTCTATAAATCGGAAACCAAGCTGTAAGAGGAGGAATTCACTTAGTTATACAAGAACACTATTCGAGGATAAAGAAATGTGTAACTACACATTATAGACTCGTACTATGGGCTTAATCTTGCAGTAGAGAAAATGTTCCTACAGTGATGAGTGTGAGGTTTTACAACAATTAGTGTTTCATATCAATAAAATGCCAGTTTAATTATGTAACCTCACTGATTTAATTTAACTCAAATTTCAAATATCAACATTTTAATTCATGAATTTCAAATGCATGTGAATAAATTATAGTCCATAGACATTCTGCAAACAAACTAAGAAATAGACTGAGAGCTGAACTCCAACAAACAACAAAACAGTTCAACGCCACAGCGCAATAAATTGCTCTTTTGATTGCCTCTCACACAAGGCAAAGAGTGTGAGGTACAGAGGAGAGTGGTGTTGTGTAGTTTTTTTTTTTTTTTTTATCTCCACTGTTTTGTTGAGCTGTGAATCTTCACTTTCTGCTGGCGTACATTTCCCAAGCTGAAAATTGCATCAATTCCAGGTTAATCACCAAAACCTTTGTACGGCTGCAAAATTATTTCGAGATGAGCATATTATGTGTGATTTGGTCATTTAAAAGGCAGGAATGCCTGGATTACAGCAATTTGAAAAGAGTCAGTCAGCCAATTTTGGAGTTTCACACATGCATAGATGTTTTAACCAGCAGCTTTGCTGTAATCATCATTTTGGAATGATGAGTACAGTATAAGCAAATCATCTCTTCTGACATAAAAACAGGCTTTTTTTCCCCTCCAATTGTCAGATGATGTTTCGGGAATGGTAATATATATACCCGGAGGTGGAGAGAGGACTCCCCCTTTTCTTTTGAAATCAGACATGGAATGTGTTGCTGTGTCAGTGATTTATAATATCTGCTGCCTGTAAGTTTCCAGTAGCTAGATTACTGTGGTTGTCCACCCAGGTTACGATCCAAGAAGGTCCCACATATCATTTCTGGGTGCCAACCTTTTACAACATTCCATATCCGTAAAACCCCCTCCTGCACCCTGGGAAATAGAAGCTCTAAGATAATGTTGAAAGGGTCAGTTGTAGTCTCCACAGGAGCCCCGGGAAATCCATGCTTGCAATTTTTTTTATTATATTTTTTTTCTCCCGATAACGAGATAAATTAACCTGTTATCTTTGTAGTCTCGAGATAACGCAATAATTAACTCGGGATGTCAAGATAACGGCAAACAATTATTGCAGGCACGGCCGCTGAGCTTCCATGTTAATCAAAGATTGTACGCTTTTATTCTTTCCCTTTCCCGTCATTCCTTTATTGATCATTAATAGCAGGTAACACTTCTCAAATGCCAGAGTAGTGGAGAGAAATATGTGCAGAGGAGGTGTTGAATTTATATGGTCTATTTTTTTTTTTCCTTCACTTTAACAAAGAATTCATGGTCTGATGGACACACTGATTAAAGGGCTGCTGTAACGATTAAAAAAATGTGTTAAATGCAGGAGAAGTGTACGTGAACTGCTATCAAAGGAGGATTGACGTGCGCATCCCTTAGCATTCTAAAACATTGTTGCGTCAATCAAGTTCTCAATCAATCAGGGTCCCGTTCGTCGCGTGTAATTATATCAGGTATAATCAAAGCGAAGTATCTGTTTTGCCGTCATTTATATTTTCCAGTATCTGCAAAACGCATTAAAATAGAAGCATTTGATCCGCCAGCTGCTGTGCTGTCATCCGGAGACCCGGGCGCCACGCTGGGCGCCACCACCTCAGATGGCGCATGTAGCTGCATGGGTTCAAAAACCTTTTTTTTTTTTTTTTTCCTCCCCCCTCTCTCTTTCTCTCTCATACATATTCTATTTCCAGTTTGTTTGAAGATGTACTTACAGGGCCCTGTCCCCTTGGCATTGTTAAACACTGTAATGGGATGGTTCCCCCATCAGCTTCCTCTCTTAAAGAACACAGAAGAAGAGGATATTATAGGTCGGAGACAAATTGGGACGAAGACAGTTAGACAATGAGGGAGATTTTCTTTATTTAAAAAAAGGAACATGTAAAGGAGCCAGAATGTGGATACATTTTTCAGCACCGTAAGTTTCAGGCTTCTGTAAAGTAAAGTAAAGGATTTAGGATCAGGGTGCTAGCAGAGGGAGCTTTATATATATATATATTTTTCCTGTGGTTTAATTAGCATCAATTCAAATAAAAAAGAAAAAGAAAGTTTAATTTACATAGGTTTACTTCTAACATCTTTGATCAGGAAGCTCCACTCGATTAGACAACTTGTTTCAAGTCTTCCAATTCCCTGAGTGATTTAAACCGAAGGTGAGGTTGAAAATAAAAACAGATCTTTTTGATCATTTCTCTTCACATTCTCCTCAGCTCAGGTTATTTTGAGGTAAGTCTGAAGTATGTATAGGTGAAAATTAGCCTGCCAGTTGTGTTATTAACAGGTTCGTGATTGGTATGTAGAGGTCAGATAAACCTTGATTGGGGTGCGATTTGCTTTTGTCTCGCTTCCTCTGCAATAGTCCTGATTTCCTGTCACGGTCTGACAGCATCAGATGAATAATGTATTGACCATGCAATGGAGGAAAGTGTTTGTGGTTCTGTTAAGCGCGGAGAATGATACCATGGGGAATGAAATCCATGTTGTGTTTGATGTTAAGTAGGAATAATGCAAATAATGATGAAACCAGCAACCAAACAGGAGTTAACGCTGCACAGATGGAAAAAGCATCAAGCAAATGAAGCATGTTCCAAGAAGTCCTACATGTTACACGCTTGTGCTTAATCCATGATGAAGTGGCTAATCTGCAGAGCAACGCCGAAGTAAATGTGGAAGTCGACCTTGCGAGCTTTTCATTACGGGGCCTGCGGAACATTGGAAACATGCCTTATCAATTAGCGCAGCTAAGTGGAACTGATTGCGACATATTCATCAAAATGTGATTTGCTTAAGTAACTTTCACCTCCCCCGCCATGCACTCTAATAAACGCTCAACGCGAGGTGCAAAAGTTCTTTCAAAGTTACTGTGGCTCTTTTAAATGTTCACGCACAATATATGAAAGAATGTCACAGTTAACCTGATAGTAATGCAAATTCACTGCACAACTTGTTTTTTGGACGCTGGGCTGGTAACTAGCAACGTACAATAGATACAAAAAAATGAGTTTATTTTTTCCCTTATAGCACAAGGGAATGTGAGCCCTTTATTTCTCCCATGTGAGGTTGGACACAATTACTGCACATTGCACGATTTGCTTTTGGAGTGAGGGATCCAGGGATTGATCTTTCATCCATACCGAAGCACTGCAACATGTAGCTGTCCGGAACAGAGTTTGCTATGAAATTTGTTTTTGAGCATATTTTTTTTTAAAAACCTCTGTGTGACTGCTTTGCATCTTTAATTGTTTCCCAAAACAATAAATGCATCCATTTGCATAATCACGAGCATATATTATCTTGTCCTCCCCTATGTTGTTAAGAAAATGAACACCTGTAAAACGATCCTAACTAAAACTAAATGTGATTAATTTGCAATGAACTCAGGACAGTTGTGGGATTAATTGTGATAACATATTGATTAAAATGTAAATCCAGGAATCAGAGACAGATAAAAAAAAGAAAGAAAAGGGTTGTAGTAATAGGAAAGGCGGGGTGGATGACAGGAAAAAAAAGGGGCGCTTCGCACAAAGCGAAACCAAACATTCTGTCTTCTGTTTCCTCAAGCGAGTCGTGCCTCTGCTTCCATTAACCTCGGCGATGACAGGAGGAAAACAAACGCGAGACTCGCGCCTTTCTCTCCCCGCACGCCGGCAGCGCGCGTGCCGCTGAGCCGGGGAATGGATCATGGGCGACACAGATTAGGAGTCAACAGGGTTCCCTTCATCTGGCTGCATGCAGCTGGAGGGCCGATTAGACGGCCCGAGCATGGCTGCGGAAGGGGACGCCCGATGCTATCACAGCCTCTCGCACACTCACTCCCTCGCCGGGGACTCGGCCGACTACCGTGAAATTGATCAAGCTCCCTGAAAAGATGGCGGTGTGTGTGTGAGTGACACGTCAAAGGAGGGAAATGAGGAAAACGGCTACATGAAGTCTCCTGCAGGTCATGAAAAAACCTTTGGCTGTGTCATTTATCACATTCTGTTAACAATAGCTGTTGACTGGGTCATTTTGGTCTAAACATACGTTGGCAGTTCTTCTTCATTAATGCACAGAATTCAATTTTATTTTGAAATCCGGTGACTCAAACAAACTATTTAAAGGTACAGTGCATGGTTTCTGGTGACATCTGGTGGTGGCAATTGAGTAGGAAAACCTATGGAGACAGATGCTGATAAATTTTTCAATTTTTTTTTTCACACAATGTAGAAACAGACAGAGAAATCTTTACTGATAAGCACTCAAAGATCACAGTCAAAATACTTCAAGGCTGTGAAAATCTTTCACTTGTTTTATACAAGCAAGTCAGGAAATGTAATTCAAAAGGTGCACAGAACTCTCGCCCCCAAAAGGTCACAGTGGGATTTTTTTTCCCCTGAACTTTTGCTTTATCTCACATAACGTCTTGCATTAGCCTTCTATCTTTTTCGCAATCCCTCTTATTTTTTTTTTTTCTCAGAGGAAGCCCGGCGCTGACGGCAGCTGCAGAATGGCTGTTAAAACATCACTTTTGGTTAAATCAATGGCTGATAGTGTTCATCCATCCATCCATCCATCCATCCATCCATTGTCTTCCGCTTTATCCGGAGCCGGGTCGCGGGGGCAGCAGTCTAAGCAGGGACTCCCAGACTTCCCTCACCCCGGACACGTCCTCCAGCTCCTCCGGTGGGACCCCAAGGCGTTCCCAGGCCAGCCGAGAGACATAGTCCCTCCAGCGTGTCCTGGGTCTTCCCCGGGGCCTCCTCCCGGTGGGACATGCCCAGAACACCTCCCTAGGGAGGCGTCCAGGAGGCATCCTGAGCAGATGCCCGAGCCACCTCAGCTGGTTCCTCTCAATGTGTAGGAGCAGCGGCTCTACTCCGAGCTCCTCCCGTGTGACCGAGCTCCTCACCCTATCCCTAAGGGTGCGCCCGGCCACTCTGCGGAGGAAGCCCATTTCAGCCACTTGTATACGCGATCTTGTCCTTTCGGTCATTACCCAAAGCTCATGACCATAGGTGAGGGTAGGAACGTAGATTGACCGGTAAATCGAGAGCTTCGCCTTCCGGCTCAGCTCCTTCTTCACCACAACGGACCGATACAGCGACCGCATCACTGCAGACGCTGCACCGATCCGCCTGTCAATCTCACGCTCCATCCTTCCCTCACTCGTGAACAAGACCCCGAGATACTTGAACTCCTCCACTTGGGGCAGAGACTCACCACCCACCCGGAGAGAGCAAACCACCTTTTTCCGGTCGAGAACCATGGCCTCGGATTTGGAGGAGCTGATTCTCATCCCAGCCGCTTCACACTCGGCTGCAAACCGCCCCAGTGCCTGCTGCAGGTCCTGGCTTGAAGAAGCCATCAGGACAACATCATCTGCAAACAGCAGAGATGAAATCCTGTGGTTCCCAAACCAGGCCCCCTCCGGCCCCTGGCTGCGCCCAGAAATTCTGTCCATAAATATAATGAACAGAACCGGTGACAAAGGGCAGCCCTGGCGGAGTCCAACATGCACTGGGAACAGGTCTGACTTACTGCCGGCAATGCGAACACAGCTCCTGCTCCGGTCATACAGGGACCGGACAGCCCTTAGCAAAGAGCCCCGGACCCCATACTCCCAGAGCACCCCCCAAAGGACACCACGAGGTACACGGTCGAATGCCTTCTCCAGATCCACAAAACACATGTGGACTGGTTGGGCATACTCCCATGAGCCCTCGAGGACCCGATGGAGAGTATAGAGCTGGTCCAGTGTTCCACGACCGGGACGAAAACCACACTGCTCCTCCTGAATCCGAGGTTCGACTATCGGTCGGATTCTCCTCTCCAGCACCCTGGAATAGACCTTACCGGGAAGGCTGAGGAGTGTGATTCCCCTGTGATTGGAACACACCCTCCGGTCCCCCTTCTTATACAGAGGGACCACCACCCCGGTCTGCCACTCCACAGGTACTGTCCCCGACCGCCACGCGATGTTGCAGAGACGTGTCAGCCAAGACAGTCCCACAACATCCAGAGACTTGAGGTACTCAGGACGGATCTCATCCACCCCCGGAGCCTTGCCACCGAGGAGCTTGCCAACCACCTCAGTGACTTCAGCCAGGGTGATGGACGAGTCCGCCCCTGGGTCCCCAGTCTCTGCTTCCTCCTCGGAGGACGTGACAGTGGGATTGAGGAGATCCTCAAAGTACTCCTTCCACCGCCCGACAACATCCCCAGTCGAGGTCAGCAGCTCTCCACCCGCACTGTAAACAGTGTTGGTGAAGCACTGCTTTCCCCTCCTGAGGCGCCGGACGGTTTGCCAGAATCTCCTTGAGGCCGTCCGATAGTCCTCCTCCATGGCCTCCCCGAACTCCTCCCAAACCCGAGTTTTTGCCTCTGCGACCGCCCGAGCCGCGGCACGCTTGGCCCGCCGGTACTCATCAGCTGCCTCAGGAGTCCCACGAGCCAACAAGACTCGATAGGACTCCTTCTTCAGCTTGACGGCATCCCTTACTTCCGGTGTCCACCACCGGGTTCGGGGATTGCCGCCGCGACAAGCACCACGGACCTTACGACCACAGCTACGAGCAGCCGCATCAACAATAGAGGTGGAGAACATGGCCCACTCGGAGTCCATGTCTCCAACCTCCCCCGGGATCAGGGAGAAACTCTCCCGGAGGTGGGAGTTGAAGACCCCCCTGACAGAGGGCTCCGCCAGACGTTCCCAGCAGACCCTCACAATACGCTTGGGCCTGCCAGGTCCGTCCGGCTTCCTCCTCCGCCAGCGGATCCAACTCACCACCAGGTGGTGATCAGTTGACAGCTCAGCCCCTCTCTTCACCCGGGTGTCCAAGACACACGGTCGGAGGTCAGATGACACGATGACAAAGTCGATCATCGACCTCCGGCCTAGAGTGTCCTGGTGCCATGTGCACCGATGGACACCCTTGTGCTCGAACATGGTGTTCGTTATGGACAAGCTGTGGCTAGCACAGAAGTCCAATAACAAAACACCGCTCGGGTTCAGATCGGGGAGGCCGTTCCTCCCAATCACGCCCCTCCAAGTGTCACTGTCGTTACCCACATGGGCGTTGAAATCCCCCAGGAGAACAACGGAGTCCCCGGATGGCGCACTATCTAGTACCCCTCCTAGGGACTCCAAGAAGGCCGGGTACTCTGCACTGCTGTTTGGCCCGTAGGCCGACACAACAGTGAGAGACCTGTCCCCGACCCGAAGGCGCAGGGACGCGACCCCCTCGTTCACCGGAGTGAACCCCAACACGCAGCGGCTGAGCTGTGGGGCAATGAGCAAGCCCACCCCAGCTCGCCGCCGCTCCCCGCGGGCAACGCCAGAGAAATAGAGAGTCCAACCCCTCTCAAGAAGATGGGTTCCAGAGCCCAAGCTGTGCGTGGAGGTGAGACCGACTATATCTAGCCGGTAACGCTCCACCTCCCGCACAAGCTCAGGCTCCTTCCCCCCCAGCGAGGTGACATTCCATGTCCCCAGAGCTAGTCTCCATGTCCGGAGATCCGGTCGCCGAGGTCCCCGCCTTCGACTGCCACCCGAATCTCTCCGCACCCGCCCCTCATGGCTCCTCCCGCAGGTGGTGGGTCCACGGGAGGACGGCCCCACGTCGTTTCTTCGGGCTGGGCCCGACCGGGCCCCGTGGGAAAAGGCCCGGCCACCAGGCGCTCGCTGCCGAGCACCCACCCCAGGCCTAGCTCCAGGGTGGGGCCCCGGTAACGCCAGTCCGGGCGACGTAACTGGCCTTGTTCTTGTATTTTTCATCATGTGGGGCTTCTGAACCGCTCTTAGTCAGACCCGTCTTCCAGGACCTGTTTGCCATGGGTGACCCTACCAGGGGCATAGAGCCCCCGACAACATAGCTCCCAGGATCATTCGGGTGCTCAAACCCCTCCACCACGTTAAGGTGGCGGTTCGGGGAGGGGGGCTGATAGTGTTCATGGCAATATTTATTGGCTGGGGCATTGATTGTGGCTGGTTTATAGCTATTGAGATTGGTGCTGGTAGCACTGTTTACAACACCTAAGATAGTACCACTGGCCTGTAGAGCAATATGAGGCCAGATGTTGGAACCCTGTGCTCCCGTCCACAACCATAGACAAAGGCAAAGCTCAGTCAAAATGAACGCAGAGATAGTTTAATAGCACAGTTTCAGAACAAAGCATGCTCCATGCACACCATTTTAAATAATAAAAATCACAGTGTATTGTTCATTCAGTAAGAAATAACTGATATAATAAAAAAATGAAAATGTGATACAATTAAATATAAATTGCAGTAATGCTATTTATTAACAGACAGAGGTGTAGTATATGAAATAATGAGTACATCAGTCACATAAAACAAAAACATAGTTAATAGAAAGATTTTTTTTTTCATTTCAAGGTTCTCAATTTTTCTGTAAACTGCAGATAGCATCTCACTTTTTGAGACAGTTGCAATGATAGAGATCTCCTCCTCCTCCTCCTCCTCCTCCTGCTTCTCCGACCGGTTTTAAACATTTGGGGAAAGGGATATCCCGTCACCATGTAAGAGCAGATTCCTCAAAGATGCCCTCTCCTTCAATCGCTCAAAAAAGTAGGTATTTACGGACAATCTGCCGCCGCTATCTGAAATGACTTCACCAGATTTGGGCCATGTGGTCTGGCTCTGGGATTGCTTGACGGCGGACACCCAGACTCCCGCTCTTGTCCTTGTCTGCTCCTCTATCTCTCTTTCACTCCCACATATTCACTCCTTCACCAGCCGTGACCTTCGCTTCTTTCCAGGCACTCGTTCTCACACGGAGGGGGGAACGGGTCGGGTTAACGCTTTTTGTCCGTCAAACACATAACTAAAATGACCTGACAAGTGAATTTGTGCCGACTTGCACTTTCGTTTTTCTAATACGGGCTGAATATGTTTTCTCCACATATTTTTTTTAGTCCATTTGTCTTCTGCAACGCAAAAAAAAGGGGTCATGCAGGAGGCCACTGTCGCTGTGGATGCGAGCATCATCCGCTTTAGATTTCAGGCTCGGCTTTGATGCTGGATCTCATGGTTTCGAAAAGAAAGAGAAAAAGACGGTGATTGACCTCAACAGCAAAGAGCATGCTTCTACATCTTCTGTACGTAATAGAGCTAGAGGGCAACAGCTCCCTTGTCTTGTTCACTGAACCGGGCGGGAAACGCTCTAAACATTTAGCATATGCTTAATAAAAAAAAAAAAAAAAGGCAAAGCACTCTATATCTTTCATCTAAATCGGTCATCCAGCAACCCCACAAAGGCAGAATGACGCTCTGAAGATAGAAAAAAAAAGCTACAACATATTTAAAGGCCAATCCTGCGTTGGGAAACATTTACATCTGACTGATTGCGGTTTGAGTCGGCGGCACAAATGGCCGCAGAATTCCTCGGAGTTACGGCGCAACTCCACTCGCATTTATGTAACCCACTGAAGGGATAATGAACTGCAACTGAACTGTCAGTTCAAGGTACAAATATATCCTCTGTGGATTGTTTGGTTTTGTCGGCTGAAACGCCATTGTCTCACAATACTTATAAAAAAGGTAAATCCTCGAGAGAATTCCACACAGAAGCCCTGATAAGAATAGGGATTACGCGACTGAACTGAGTGACACATCCTCTCTGGAGCTTTTCTCTCTGAAGCAAAGGGAAATGCATCCACATTACAAATACAATGACAGTAAAAGTGATAATTTACATTGTGATCCTGCCTCGTGCTTTATTTTACCTCACAGGGACTTGGGAGGCAGGGGTTTCATTTTTAGGGTCATGTGCGTCTAATGAAGCTTAGCAAAGGTTCAATGAGGAAGACCAGAGCACTGTCACTGCTCTGCTCCCATGCACAGGGACTCAACGTAATGGCGTTTCCCGGCATGACAGACATCACCTTCGTCCAAGTGCTAAAGATTTTTGATCGCCTTTTAAATTAGTAATAAACACCATTTTTATTCACATCTGTCCTGATTGAAATTTGTATATCAAGTAATTTATACATTTTCCTAAAACAAGTGAAAAGTCAGCTAGTACAGTATAAACTAGAAAAGGACTCTCACAGTGCAACCAAGCATTTTGTGACTCCTACACAACATTGTCCTATACTTGAGGTATTATGCTATCAAGGAACAGAAAAGAAGCTATGCAGATGTAAGATAATAACACCAACGGAAAATTCTAAATGATCCAAAAACAAGGATTTCTTCTGCATCATTAGCTAATAATTCTGTCCCTGTTACCATTCCCAACAATAATAGATTAGTAGATCATCAACCCATTTTCTTACTTAGCAGCTGCTCCATGAGACGAGAACGAACAATGCAGGTCTACTACATTAGAACTAAACGTGTCACCCTACAGAACATTCCCAGTTGATATATAAAGGTTTCATGCTCTGAGGGGACTTCATTTAACAGTTTGAGGATCAAGACTTTGGGAATAAGCTCTGTAATTCAAGGGACATCAAGGACCTACTAACAGAACAAGACAAATTCTCTTCACATTTTCTGAACCAGTGTTTGACTCAACATTACGTACTGTATGCTTTGGTTTCCAAGTAGTGCTGATTCATGGAGGTGCTGATTTAATGGCCTGATCCTGTTCTTTTCTTTCAAATTTCTGATAATGTTGAGTTTGAGCTGAGGTTAGAAGAGCCAAGCATGCGAATGCGATGGTTATCTCAAAGGGTGTGAAGAATGAAATACTCAATAGATGATATCATTTTTTGAAATCACTGCCTATCGGAGTAAAAGGCTCTAAGAAAGTGTAGCCAAAAGCTCTTGGTGTGAGCCGGGGGTCAGGCAGAGGATGGTTTTGCTAGGTATTCAGCTTGAGAGCTGAGATGGGCAAATACTGTCCAAGGACGGTAGCAGCAGTCTGCTCTGAAAAAATCAGAAAAGACAGAGATCCACTCCTTTCCAGAGGCACCGGAGGGGCCGTGCTTTTAGAATTGCAGCAGAGAGATCCAGATTTCCTGGATGCAATGATGATTGAAAAAAAAAACACTGGTGATCTCTGCAGCTATGGACAAATCACCTGTATCACACTCACTATATATTGAGAGGTTATCCTCTGAATTTCTGTGTGCTGCTACTCTCTCTTTCTCAGGATTACTTTGTTTGTGTCACTTATGCCCTATTCGCATCTGTCTGTTTCAACAAAGTGCAGAGAATTGTCGGCGAAGACCTGCCGGAGTCAGCCCTGGAACGACTAAATGCTTCGGTGCCAAGTTTTCTGGCAGCTTTTGCGTCTGGGCAGGAAGTTGACCCCAAGCGGTGCTCTGCATTGTCTTCCAAAGGAGATGTGCACGGTGTAAGAGTGGAATACAAAACAAAAACAAAACAGAATCTTTCAGAGGAAACCAAGCATAGACACGAAACCCACACGGCTACAGAGGAGATCTCTGTTGGCGGCTGTTTGACAAAGCTCCTCATTGGCCAATCAACATGATGCGCTAGTCCTAGAGACGTCAACACGTTGAGCCCTCAAGATAAACCACTGGCAACCAATAGATCAGAGTGAATGGAAAAATAATGAAAGAAAGAATCATTGTTGTCAAGACTACCTCAATTCTGACCTGCTTTTTAGTTGCGAGTGAATATTGCAGTAAATTCTACACCAACAGTGTCACAATGAATATTCCACTTAGGTACAAGTTTACATGTTTACAATATTCGTGTTTCAATACACGCTGCCCTCAAGTCACAATGTTACGATGTTTGTCGCCGGTAATAAACAAGTCGTGTTTTCTCTCAGAGGCAAAACTCACAAAGAATGGATTGCGGCCGCTGATAGCACCATAATTTGCATATGATTTGCACCCGGTATTTGCTCCGTCTTAAGGTCTTGTTCACAAAAGATTGCACTAATAGCATAACTGCACAAGCTGCAATTTGTTCACATTTTGCATCTTAGTGATTGCTTGTGTTCCATTGTTTTCTTTCACATTTCAGCTCACAGATATGATAATAAAAAAAACTGCAGGGAGCGAAAAAGAGACACATAACCTGTCTTTAATTAACAGAGGTGTGTGCAAACAGACCAAACCAATTTCTCTGCATCTATAACACAATCTACTGACACGTCAACTGTTGAGACACAGCTATTAATGACTTTGCGCAGATTCGTCTGAAACTCGCAAAACGTGACACTGATGTTCTATCTGACAATGCCCACGCTGTCTGTGTGACGCAAGTGGCTGTAGCGTACCTCAGCAGCTGAAACAATAAGTGTGTCTATAAAAAAAAAAAAAAAAAAAAAACAGAAAGAGACTGTGCGCATTAAAGCGGCAACACAGCAGCGCGGCGGCAGTAACTTCATTAACGGGGGATTGGTCAGGACCTGAATGTAATTAATGTTCTGCGTTCTGCATCACGTCGACACAAATCAGCTGTTAAACACAGGCCCCGGCTTTATATGGGGGAATGAAATAAAGCAGCAAGTGGAGGTGACAAGCGGGCGCCTCAGTTACCACCAACTCTCTGATGGCGCTAATAATTTCGATCCAACTGCATGTGGTTATTAGCACTGGTCTTTGAGAATTGGACTAGTTTTTGCAATGAGTCTCATTTGCATACAAAGGAGGTGATTTTGTATGCATATAAGCTAATTGAAATAACGTGCAAATAGCACAGGTGCACCACGACTCTGCCAGTTGGCAGTGCCTTGGAAAGAGCTGTTTTAAAGGTGGCTGGGATACATAAGAATGTTGGTAAGCGCATAGGAGCAAAATGTTAATTCAGCATTGACTTTATCGTACCACAATTGTGACCCATCACTAACACTCTTATGAAAAAAATGACTGATTGATGACATGGATAAGTACATGTCTGAGGAAGGGAGAAAAAAAACAGGTTCATTTCTGAGTTGAATCAAAGGAAATCTTTAACTCGAGCTAACTTGCAAAGCAGCAAGTGAACTTGCATTTTCCAAAGTAAAGCCAATTTGCAAACGTCTCGGAGTGAGCGGTGACGAGTGGGGTTCAATAAGTCAGACGCGAGTAATTAGCTTACCAAGCTCTAATTATTGTCCAACAGAGTATAAGGCTAGCGGTATCAAATCATCCGTGAGGCTTCTGTAGTGCCGCGCTCACTTTTCAGTGACCCCGAACTGCCCCGCGAAATAGAATGACAGCTTAAAACCACCCACGCATGTTCGAAGGGGGATGTGGGAAAGCTCGTAGCATCGGCAGCGTATGCGGTGCATACTGCAGCGTGCTCATTGTGGCAGCTCTGTGCAGTTTAAAGCAAAAGGAGTTAACCAGCACACAATGTTCCCATCAAAAGGAGAAGGTGGTTTTCTCGGTTGCTCGTTCTCTGTGCTTGCGTGTTCCCTGCAGAAAGGGCCGTGCTACAAAGATGCAATATCTTAATGTGTTTTTTTCTTATTTTCTAATAAATAATAAAAAAAAACATATTTCCAGTAATTTATCTATTGTCAATCTACTGTTGAGATGACAATAAGCAAATTGAAAAAAATGGATTTCATGGTTAGATCCCAAAAGAAGGAGGGCAACTCTTATTCTGAGCATGATTCAAAAGAAATGTTTTCCTTTATTCCCTCACTATTTGCAGAATGTTGTTAAATTAGTGAGCAGGGACATAATCTCCACTGCAAAAATGAGAAATGCATTTGCTTTGGCGAATTCACAAATAGAAAATATATTATCCTAATAAAACCAGCGCAATGATAGATATAAAAAACACCCAGCATACCATCAACAAATAAATAAAGAACACACATTAACACAGAAAAACACATTAAAGTGCTTATATTACAATTATACAATATCAGTAGTAAGCGAATAATTGACAGGTTGCCCCACAAGTGTTGTACATTTTTGTATTATCGAGTATAGAGATGAATGGGGAATATTGTTCTACGTCAAGGTTCGCCAGCCCTGCTCCTGGAGAACTGCTTCCCCTGGACATCGCAGGAATCGCCCACACTCAAACACACCTGATTCTAATCCTCACAACCTTATTAAGCAGCTGAATCTTGTCGAGGACTCGGTAACGAGGTTGATTGAAAATGTCGAGTCAGGTCGAGCTGACTCCATACAGTACGAACTGCATATGTATTGTACAATGATCCGCTAACACTGTTTAAGGCTGTAAGGTTGTTGTTTTTTTTTCCCTCCCATATGTGTTACTGCCAGTTTGGTAATATAAAAGCAGAGTAGGCGGGCAACGCTTGTGTCAGTTGTTGGACCCAAAATCCCAAAAATAAAATATTTATTCATCCGTTTGCCAGCCAGTGCTATCACCAGGTGAAGCTCCTGGCTGTTACACAGTACAGCTCATATCGTATTTCAAGGTGAAACACAGCTGCAATAAAGTGTATATACACATATATATGATTTTAGTTTTAAGCACATTGTTTCTGAATGAAAGTTCTGCTTATTTCAACTGTGGTTTATCACGTTGTATTTCAGGTAGTAGTGGTTTGTAGTTGCCTGTTTGATGCTATGGTTCCTTTGCTTACTGCACAGGCATATTCTTTTCCCGACTATCTCCTGCATAAATCAATATTAAGCTTCTTGGTGTGTGTGTGTGGGGGGGGGGGGGGACGTCATGTGGTGCAATGGCCGGTTATTCGGCGGATGGGGGCCGGCGGGAGCCGCGGCTTGTGTGGTGATTAATCACGCTGTGACTCTGCGTCTCTCGGGCCTGTCAGCCGCTCTGGCCGCATGAGGTCCGGGAACATCTGGGGAACGTCAGTGAGGGGGGGGGGGGGGGACCGCGGCCTATTCGTGTCCCGGAGGACGGCGGCCAGACGTGCTGCCTCCATCTCCTTCCCGCTGCCCACCCCCTCTCCCTCCCTAACCTCCAGGGTCCCTACAGACCACGCTTGGACGAAAGTTGTACACTCTTATTACATGACACAAAACACTGGGACGGAACAGAGCGAGGCGAACAGAACAGAGCGAGGCGAATGTCTCGGGGCTGCACATCAGTGACAATAACAGCCGGGCCTGGTAATACGCCAGCAGGATGTGGGAATGAGGCCTGACACATTCGCCAGCTTAAGACAAGGGACGCGTCTTAAAATACCGCGGCGAACAAACACACCAAAAGTGGCCCAGGAATACAGTGATGATACAGATGAATTCTTAAAAAAAATTCGCTGAAAATGCGAGCCAGATGATAAACAATAAAAGCTGAGGAGAGGGGAAAAAAAAGGATAAAAATACAAAGTGGTGTCAGTGGCGCATCTTCCCTCACAGGAAGCTGCAGAGGCAGATCGGTGGAGCTGGAAATAACTAGGTGGCTTCTGACAATACAAAAAAGGCCTGTCCAAAAGAGAAAAAGAAAAAAACACATTTCAGGTTGGCGTCATAACTGTATTCTACCCACAGTCGCCAGAGGGAAATGGTGACATTTTATGTTGCTGTAAACCACGGATATGTTGAATGTCAGCATTTCATACGTATCATACCAGCCTTTGATACATGTATGTTTTTCATAGATACTGGTTTATGGTGTGATAAGGTTTAAGGCACTTTCACACCACTGGTTTGCCTATTTGGTCCATACCAGGCAATAAAAGCTTTACTAATTAGCATATAGACCCTAGCGTGGTTGACTTTCCCAAAATTAGACCAATTGACATTTCGTCAATGCTCATCTTCCAGTGGAAATAAGCACTAGTTTTGACTAATTATGGGCTGACATGTTCACACATTGCTACTTGCTCTTATTGGACCGAGACCACCTCTCTTTGGAGGTCAATCCGCTTGATTTAGTGCACAGCCAAGTGCGACTGATGCTTTCACACCAACGGAAATGAACCGAACTAAGCATCTTTAGTCCGAATGGACTGTGTGGTGCACGCCTGCTGGTCTGGAGGCACCCTTATTTAGTCCGGGAAAACATCATTATATAGTTGTGCTCATAACATCTATTAAAAGCTCAAGTTGAACGCCAGCAAAATGCCTGACTCAGCCACCTGACTCGCCCTCACCTCATATGGTTTCCGTCACCACGTCTGAAACGTTAAAAAAAAAAAATCAGACCCGCCAACGTTTCCCCCTCTGGAGACAGGGGGCTGATATATTAAACTCTGTCCTTACGTGATATCCGGCTGCGGGAGACAATTGGAAATAGGTTTTATTCATTGGAAACCACACCCCGTGGGTTTCATTAAACATCCCGCTCCTGAATGCAGCGCCGCGAATTTAAATGTAAATGCAGCACCACGCAATTAAACAAGGGATTATGTATTATTTAGATCGCTCTGTTCATTGGGACAATTCGCCATTTAAATGCTCTCGACGCAGGTGACCTACATATTAGATTTCAAAATATATGCAAAGCTAAATTTCTTTCCAAACAAACGCTTTTAGCGAGCGGACTCTAAAGCCATTAAAACAATCCGCTAAAGTACACTTGCAATTCCCTGGATGTTTCTCTTCAGGCTTTTGTGTCCGTGCATTTTGTAAACGTGAACCTGATCAATCGTCCAAAACCCGGTGATTCACAGTGAATCAATTCAGTGGAGATAAGACAAAGTAGCCGCAATGAAGTTAATGCAGATGAGGCGTTTTGGGCATAAAAAAGAAACTGGTAGCTGATTATGCAATCCCCCCCCCCCCCTTCATGCTGTCGGTGACGGCATGATGAATGATTGCCCGGGGGGGGGCGGGTTATATGCAGCCAGGGCAGGTTGTACTAGAGGGAATCATGGAATATACATGTACTGGCTTTGTTCATGATCCGCTTTCCATTTTTTTGTCCTTCCGCCTCCGCGTCTGAGAGTTCAACAGCGAGGTCTTTACAGAGCGGCGGCGGCGGCCCCTCCGGTGTGTGTGGCGTCTGACAGGTGGGGGCCCGCTTTGCATTAGTTGCCTTTTTTTTTTCTCTCTCTCTCCAGAAGCAGAGATTTGACATTTTAAATCCTGCTTAAATCAGTGTTATTTGACTTTTCGAGGCACATGCACACGAGACATCAGCGACATCTGAGTGTGACAGGATTAGCATAACTCTGGTGCAACTCCAGCATAAACCACATGGATATAGACCTAATCTCTAATGTGAAGGTCAGTATGTCTTTGCAAAATGAATTATTCTCAATTGGCGAACGACACGATCCAAACACCCACACACACCCACACACACCCACACACACAGTAAGATATATTTATGGAAGTCAAATGAAGGAAATTCAGCATTTCAGATGCAGATGTGCATTTTTTTTTACACGCAAAGCCATAAAGTCATCACCACTTCACGTATTAGAATCTTCAATCAAAAGGCAGCTTTTGTCTTTGAAAGCTTGTGTGATTTCAAATGTTTAATATATATTAATCAGG
Source organism: Eupleurogrammus muticus (assembly GCA_036785175.1). Classification (NCBI taxonomy): domain Eukaryota; kingdom Metazoa; phylum Chordata; class Actinopteri; order Scombriformes; family Trichiuridae; genus Eupleurogrammus; species Eupleurogrammus muticus. The sequence continues at coordinate 15,980,937 of JAYKQN010000013.1, read as the reverse complement.
AACAAAAATAGCATAAGAGAGTTAATACAGAACAAAACGACAGCCCTTCTATAAAGTACAATAAGCTCCTTTACAACATGAAATTATTTTATTGTTGTCTATTTTTGTTGTATTCAGCTCCTACATCTATTGATTAATTCCTTGTGTTTTATGTCGGGTTGTTTTACCCCATAATGGCCCTTAGAATTAGTTTTTCATGCAGTTGCTCAGCCCGTGGTAGATCTGATAGACAGACGACTCATCCAATCAGCTGCCAAGTATTATTTTTGTTCCAAACAGTTGCCTAGAAAGATTTCTCAGATGATTCTCCGTAAAGAACCATCTAGCACATCAGGTTAAGTTGCAGTGCTGCATATTTAAAAGTAACTGGGAATGAACTCATCGAGAGGGAACTTTTTTCCAAACTTTCTCCCATGGTTGTGGCAGGTTCTCTCAATTCACACAGTGTTCTCACCTTTTCCACCCTCCAACCAGTGTGTGTGCCTGATTATTGCTCAAATGCCCAGGTGGGAACACACACACACACACACACACACACACACACACAGCTAATTAAATGGTATTAAATTCAGGATTTCTCTGTTATACAAAGCATGAATTAAAAAGATGGCACAATAAAAGCATTTGCCTAGAATCTCCACTGGGGTTTGTCCCGGGGCTGCAGCTTTAATAGACCTCAGAGAAATTGAACTAATAGAATCTCAGACGCCCAAGCATTACAAAAAAATTGATTGAAACATCTAGAAATAAGAAGCTCATAGAGAGATGCTGTCACTGCATGCATTTACAGTCTGACTTTCAGGTGCAATTTAACATTCAGGATTCAATTCAAATAGGAATTATACGTATTGATAATGAGTATGGTGCAATATATCTTAATCACTAACTGTTACCATATGAAATGATGTGTGCAGAACTATTGGATAAAAGATCATTTTTAGTTGCCCCCTTTGTAATTACAACATATTGTTTGATTTGTCCAGATGTTCACCAAAATATCAGCTGATAATTTTGGGATGCATGTACCCTGTTTGACAAAACATGTTGCTGAATGATGATTCACCCCTTAATCCATCAAGCTATCAAAAGAATGTATTTTTTTTACAGCTTACAGCTATAATAAATTCTACTTATGAGAGGCCTCCCCCATATTGCTCATGTATTAAAATGTGGGTGTCCTCTCTATCATCATGTTGAGTTTGAGGAGTGTGCTTGTGTCGACATAAGGTCTATATGGGATAAGAGCTGCTACAGTATTAAGACGGCTGCTGATTCAATTAAAGCCTGTATTGACACAACTGAATACATATTGTTTCCAAGAAAAAAAAGTCCAAATGAAATGTGTTTGGAATTAATTAAATATCGGATGTAAAGGCAAAAAACTTTCACTCGGCATTCAATTTCCTTTTTTTTGTTGCTGTTAATGTTTTTGTTTTTATCCTCAGCGTGTTCATGAGTGCGAGTCGCACAGCTCTAATGACTCTTCTGGCTGTTGTAGAACTTCGCCCCGGCGCCACACAATCTGTGAGACGGCACTCCTTCTTCCCTGTTTGTTTCATTGACAGCCGTAATGACCGGCGGAGCAGGTGGCAAATTGGCATGAGAAGGGGGGTGGGTGTGTCTTCATTCATTTATGGCTAATTGTGCAAGCGAAGAAAAAAGAAAAAGGCCTGGTGCACGTGCATCTGCCAAATGACTGCAAACAATTTTAGCCATGAATCTACACAAAGTTTTCTAGCCCTTGGAGTCAAATAAAAGGATAATATGGATCATAATGCTCCAACATTTAAGCCCACACTTTGTTTGCCAAAAATCCTAAAATTTAATAACATTACAAAATCAATGGGTCTATTATATATACTGTATTTTGTTTTCCACTATTGCTTTTCCATCAGCTAATCTCCCAGAAGGCACATGTTTCTGCTGGAGTGATCTGAGCTTGAAGTGGCTGCTTGGCCGGCCCATTTTCAGTTTGATAAAAGCCGGGCAAACAGGAACGAGGTGCCATTTAAATTAAACATCCCTCCAAATAATGAGGGCGCCACACTCTGAAATGCGCTCCAGAATTTTTTTGAGATATAGAGATCCACAAAAGTGAGTTTTGTGCATACCCCCCCCCCCATTTTTTCTGTTTGTCTTTCTCTCTCCCGCTGAAACACCACCGCTGAAATTACACAGGGCACAGGAAAAGAAGGAGAAAAAACACAGGATTGAATCCCTGTGGAGTCAAGAGGAGTCTAACAATGTAATGGAAGACAGGACATGAGCGAAAAAATAAATAAAAAGCATAAAAATCGATGCCCACTTTCATGTGCTGTTAGCAAAAGCTGAAACCTGAGTTTGTCAAAAGTACAGAATGTGATAAAACCATGACTGAACCCTCAATATACAAGAACTTCCACAAATAATAAGAACAATATACTGTATGTATTGTGTGCAGTGTCCCTAGCTGCTTTGCATTGTAGCTGAAAGTCAGTAATTAACAAAAGAAAAGAAAGAAAAAAAATATTGGAACAATGTAGAAGAATGACGCGTGGCTTTTGTATGTGAGATTTAATTACTCACGTAGACTTTTTCCTTCATATCACTGGAAGATAAGATCTAATTAAAAAAAAGAAAGGATTGCATCTCCTGCTTACGCAATGATAACACCTCGGCGAACAGTTTGCGTAGTTGTTGCTCTCTCCCATTAAACAGAATAGGCTTCCCGCTCCTCTGATATTCACAGAGGAGGGAAACAGCGGAACAAGAGCGAGCTGCAACATGTAATGAAATGCATGCGGCTTGAATGTAGAAAAGTACATGTGTGACTCTAATGCTTGATAATTCAGAGCTTCGTAGGCACACCAGTGTGGAAATAAGACATATACTCGGTATTGAGCTCTCATTGTTTGCCTTTTCTCATATTTATGGAAATGAAAACCTAACCTTTGACGCTGATAGAAATAGAGACTGCTGTTTTCTAGACACACATAAATGGTATGTTGATGTCTTTTCTATTTATCTGTCTCTAGTTTGACTTTTTAGTTTTTTTCCTGTGCTCCAAACTGGTCGACGTGCACTCGTAAAGTCACACACACACAGCACAGTTGTGCCTAGTTTGGCAGCACTTTCATCAATGTGAAAGACCTCTTGTCTCTGGGCACCAGTGGAAATGACTGCCCCTTCATTAATCTCCCTGTCCGCAGTGCAGACCTCCCCCTAATTACAGCCATTGTTTACCTTTTGTGCTGGCACGCCCATTGAATTATTGATGGCCGCCCTGCCCCAGCCAGTTTAAAAGGCCCGACCGATGGGCGCGCACCGGCCGGCAAGCAGATACTGTACCTGCCAACACATCCGCTACGTCTCCTCGATGACAGTTCACTGAATTATTATGCTAATAGCTATTTGTTTTCCTGACAGCGCGCCGCTGTGCAGTGAAAGGCATACCATCATCGCCCGCTTTGTTGTGCGGGCCGTTTGATGATGTGATAAATCATCATTTTGTGTTGTAAATGCCTCGCCGGGTGACGTCCGAGCAGCGTTTGCATTCCTCGCACATTTCAGAAAACATTACTGTTGATATCTGTGATTCTTCAAGGATTATTCTTTTAATGTATGGAATGAACAAATGGCCCTTGGAATTATTCAAATCAAATAGATATCACCGATGATTATCCTTTGTGCTGACAGCGGGAAGTGAAATGCTTCTGAAGCATACTGTGATGCAAGTCGCATCCAATTTACAGAACCTACCTTCGGTGGCCTATTATAACCCTCTAATGGCACGCATATATAAAACCCCACTATCTCTGGCAAATAAAAAAAAAAACGTCACGAGACCGAACCCAAATCCGTGAATGATTACACCCCAACAATAAGTGAATCCGCAGAACTAAAATTCAATTTTCAGCAATCCCACAGTCCTACTGCTAGACGCCATTCAAAAGCTCATGAGGATTTGGACTTAAGGCGACTTAGAGGTGATTTATGCAGTAACCCAAATGGCTGTGCTAAGATGAGAGGAAAGGCTCGGGCCTTCAGAAAAAAAAAGAAGAAGAACCTGTCTCTGTGTCATGACTCACTGTAGCTATGCTCTGCATGACAAGGCAAGGTGTCTGCCTGGTATCAGATTGTTAAGGATTGTGCTCCACTGGGTGTTTCCAGCACGCATACCCCCTTATGTCATGCCGTTGATGCCAGCCCTCTCTCATTGCCTCCCAGAGAGAGAAAAACAGATCAATCTTAAATGTCAAAACCATTTGAGATATCTCTGACATGGTTGTTTAGAACAGTTCCGCTTCAGTGTCCCAATCTATAAAAAGGATCAGATTTTACAGTATCTCTCAGTGGACATTACATCATGCTTGTAATATAAACAGCAATATATCATGAGCAAAGCAACAACGCCAGAATCGGACATGAGGTATCAGCCCACAGGCAACTGAGAGGAGTCTCTACAATGTTAAATTCTTAATATTCACAGCAACGGGCGAGGGTTTGGGAAAAGATCATGGTTTATGTCTTTAAAAGTCAACAGCAACTGGAAGCATGAGCTGCTTTTTAAGCAAAGTGCTTTTATGGCTGAATAAGGGAACACGGTCTTTGATGTCAAGGTCCGATGCTCTGAAAAACCCACCATCCACCCCAACAAGCTCCTCGTGAAGCCCGCATCATGAATAAATGGACTACTTTCCTCATCACTTTGAGCAAGTAGAAAAAAAAAAAACATTACCATGGAACATAATCTGGTCAGAAAGGAGACAAGGTTGGATATAAAGCCATCTGTGACAACAGCCTGACATCTAACACAAAGGGATGGATATGAGCAGCAAATAAAAGCAGAATTACTATAACAGATGGAAAGAAGCTTATTCAACAACATTCCAAAGCCTGGCTGGTTTATTTATTTATTTATCCATTGTCCATTTAAAAAAGGGACAGAGCACGTTAATGAACATCTAATTTTGCATCCGTAATACAATTGCAGTGCCCTTACGAAGTAAAACATAAAAAGAAGTCTAGAAGTAAAGTAAGTGAAAGCTTAAGTAGATTTTTTTGTGTTACATAATCTTAAAATAAAAAGAAAACTCTAACCCCTAACTCTAAACCCTAACCCTAACCCATCACCCCTAACCCCTAACTCAAATCCCTAACCCTAACAGCTACGGCCAATAGTGGCCTGTGTTGGCACATGGAATAACATTTTTGAGAGAATTAAGGCTTTTGAGAGGCATTACAATGCTTTCATACCATTGCCTGCACAGTCAGTGCATGAAAAAAAGAGACAATGGAGTTTGGAGTTGTATTGAAAGTGCTGGGAAGCAACATGAAGAGCGCTGTGTTGCAGGGCTTTACACTGCAACTACCTGCTGCTGCAGGGTAGTGCTGAGATAGGTAATCTATAGCATTTTACCTTTAATAATAATAATGATTTGCAAGCCACAGGCACACAGATGCTCCTTGCTTTTATAGATAGATCAAAGACATTATTTCCCTGGTTGACCAGTGTTTGTGGGATATTAAACACAGAATTGTGCAGTTTCACTTTTGTGTGATGGATAGACCAGAGTTAAAACCTTAGTTAAAAATTCACCAACAACACTCTTATAAGGAGGGCATTCAGAAAGGCTGCGGGAAAAATGGAAAGTATTAATTTTCATAATGATTATGTCCATCAGCAGATGGTTATTTTACAAACTGGCACATCCTTCCTGTCCAGCACCACCACTGGCGTGCACGTTATGTAATTAGGCTGCAGCTGTTTATGGCAGCATAAGGCTACATGTTTCAGGGGAATCCAGCATGCAGGGAAAATTCTAATGGTGGATTGCCTCATTGGGAATTAGAGCTGTGCTTCTTTTTTTGGTGTGGAAGGAAAAATTAAAGCATTTACAATCTCTCTGTTTATATATGTATATAGATTTACTGTACTGTGTAGACCTCATGTATTTTAATGAAGCAGACAAAATATTCTGAACATTTTTTCTTCCCAATTCAATGCACTCCAGTACACCACCACCTATACAACTAGAAAAGCACTCACAGCGCAGACCTACACCAACCATATTGGGACTCTACCCATCATTGTGATCTTATACTTGAGATTGTTGGTTATTTGCTATCCTGAGAAGCAATTAATTACAACTTCATGACTACTAAGTGATGATGCTGTAGTAGTAGTAGGTAATATGTATGCAAGTTACAGCCCAAGCATTGCAAGTCTTTCATGCATAGTCAAAATCCTGGTGGCACCAAATATTGGCGCCTGTTTGAAGGTCCATTTACCACAGTGTTACCAAATAAATTCATTCAGAAACTAGGATTTCCCCTGGATCATCACCAAAATGTAATCACCTGTTCATGGTACCATTCCCAACATTTGCTGAAAATTAGCTGAAAATCAGGGAAAACTTTTTGAGATATTTTGCTAAGACAGACAAACACCGGTGAAAACATAACCTTCTCAGTGTAAGCAATAATAAGCATAAAGTAGAATTATTACCTATCTGGCAATATCACTGTGTAGATGTACTGTAGAAGCTTGGTCAAAGTGGAATTTATGGTAGAGCTGTTGTATTGGAATCACATTAGTTTGCACAGATATTCCTTATAAAGTGCCCAGCAAGTGTATATGTACTGCATGGATACACTCTATAACCTCAATGCTACCAAGAAAGATTTTCTCATTATCACCTCATATTGATACCCAGGGAAACTGAGTGGGTGTAGAACATTCATTATTACCAGAGGTGCCCTAATGACATAACATATTTATGTATTTTGACATTTAATGACATTTTTAGCACTGAATCGTTGATCTTTCATTGGAGAGGATCAGTAATTACAAAGGGTGATGAAATACTATTAACCAAAGGAATAGGAAAAAAGGGAAGTCAAGAGAAAGAACCTCCCTATTAACTTATTTTTACAGAAACTTTGTTTCACATAGGGAGCTTGTTACATTGCACACATTCATTACAAAATTCAATTATTTCCCCTTTTCCTCATTTCCCGGCAACGCTGGAGCACAAGGGAGAACAAAGTGCATCAATGCTATTCCTCCTCCCCGTGCTCGTTGTTCAACTCTGAAGCTATCACATCATTGATATGTAAATACACTGGCTATATAAGCTACCCCGTTTCCCATTCTGAAATAAACCTGCTTGAATTGAAGCCTTTTTTCAGGCTGAATGAACCTTTTCAGTTGTTCAACGACAATACGCTTTTTTATAGTGTTTTCTCTTTTTTGAAGTTATTGGTTAATGTGCGTGAGAGAACAGGGGCGATATATAACTATCTCTTCAATTATCATAGTAATGCTTGATTAAAGGGTCATTCCGCAGCCCTTCAACCTGCCTGAAATCCGTCTGCTGAGGTGATGAGATGGCTCTGTTCTTTTATTAGTCTGTACAGCCGCTTAATAACACTCCTTCATTTCAGTGAGAACAAGCTGAGGCTGATGGTCATTCCACACCTCAGCCATAGGGTTGGTGGAAGTGGTGAATAATAACAAAGGAAGCGAAATGGAGAAGCTCTTCAATTGTCAGTGGCGGTAAATTATCACTTTCGCAATGTGAAAACATTACGTCTTGACACACCTGACGTCCAGAAAATAACGCAAACCCACAGCAGCCGAGATGGTTTTATGTTCAAGTGAGCCATCCTCTCCACTTTAAAAGAGCTGTCATACAAGACAAAGCGATGAAAACGCCACTTTAATACGCCCAAGACAACGAAAAGACGCTCACGGCATACCATGCTTAAACAAACAAGATATACCCGCTCGGGCTCCCTACGTTTTCATGCAAAAATAAATATGACGAAGGCTGTTTCACATATCAGCCAGAGAGCACTGAAGTGGGATGATAATAACGGCGGCGTGATACAATGTGTTTTTCTCAAGTAGCGCTAAAGTGTCACTTTCAGAATGTCAATCATCATCACATCACCAAGGGGCTCCGAAGAGGCCACGTCAAGATGGTTACAGCACGGATGGTTTAACACTCCAGCTGCCATGAATTTTGTACATCATGTAATGTGTTTGTTTGGCGTCTTAACTAAAACAGGAAAGAATCTGTGTGTGTGTATGTGTGCGACTGACTCTCCCCGGATTTTTTCTTTTTTTTTTCCCCGACAACCGTTCATCCGATCGACTTCCCACTTGGCGGGCGCGTCGACGGGGGTTTCTCGAAAAAAGCTGCAAGTCACAAAAAAACGGAGGCCAAGCGATTTCCCTGCTCTAAACACTTTGGCACACTCTGAATGGACCGTGCACTTGTGTTGTTAAATGTGTAATGAACTCTATTTTACCACTAGTGCATTAAACTCTTTCTTGTAGAAAAGTTTTAAGGAAAAAAAAAATGTGATAGCATGATTAAATTAAATGCATGATTAAAACTAAAGGCATATATCAAAGGGACGGTCATATAAAAAGAAAATTAAATATTATGACATAGGAAATCATTAAACAAAAGGTCAATACATTAAAAGTATTTCATATAATTTAGTCCCAGGGAGTGATTTAAAAGATCAATGCAAATTTGGCAGATGATCTTCTCAAGCAGGTCGATGAATTATACAAACTGTGACTTTTACAACTGAAAATTCTCAATAGAATCGTTGAAACTGGAATAGGTGTCATGTTAAAAGTATTATAGCCAAATTCAGGGAATCTTGTTTTAGAGGTGCATGATGGGGTCGGCTTCAGATGGCCCCTTTTACTTTGCCATAAACTAGAAACTGCTGCATCCTTGTTAAAGGTCCCTTATTATGCACTTTTCTGTTTTGATACCTCAAACATGATTTAGGAGTGTTAAAGCAAAAAAAAAAATCCAATTTGATGTAGTTTTAGTGTTTTATCTGAAAGCACAGGTCATTTTTTTGGCCTCTGTCATAAATATTCATTGGATGATTTTCATTTGAAAGGCTGAAAAAAAGCATGAGATAGTCAAAGGGCCGGTGGGCTGTACTGGCAATTTTTACAGGCAGGAGGGAGCTGCTGCATTACGTCACAAAGTCACGCACGTTAATGTGCCAAAGGGAAAAACTCCATGGAAGAGGCAGAAAGTAAAAACGATCTGAGAAACAAAGTTTTTGAATCACGGCCGTGTGCATTTTCCAGTTATTCAGAGCGTTCAATGGAAGAGACAGTTTTTTCAATACAACTTCAAGACCTTATCTAAAGTAAAGCGATCCATGAAAGTGACTATTTGCATGATATGGGACCTTTAAAGTCCACTGGACTCTTGTGATATGAGCATGGCGGCGTCCTGGAGCAGAGATTCCTTCACCGGTGACAGAGAAGTGCACCCTGTGGAACACTTTGCAGTTCCACCTTGTATTAATTCTCCCCCCGCTCTGTCAAGCCACCAATATTTGGCTTCACATTCATTGCAATGTTTACAATCATCTCAACTTGAAGAGAAGGGGGAGGCCATTTATAAATCCGAGCTCAATACCCGCCTCGATTGCAGCTTTGTAACCAGGCAACAGCCAACTTTGGCAAAGCATAGTATTTAAAGATGAATGACACGGCGGTTTTAAGCCAACATTTTTTATCACCTTTTTTCCCCCCTTGCTCAAGTGGTTTCTGTCATTTTAAATAATTCCCTTCACCTTTCACAGTGGTAGTACATTTTTTTGTCATTCAATGATATAAAAGAAGCTGTCAAAACTTGAGGAAAGATGCAGAACAAAGCGATGCCATCATTGGCTGTGCGAGCGAGCACATTCATGGAGAGCTCTGCCAGAATGTGACATTTCAGTTTTGATTTGCAATTAAATCAGTTTCATTATTTGATGGAAAACGGCCACAGCTCATGTAGGGAAATACAGAGCGAGAAATATAAGCCATTATGTAAAGCATCTCATCGCTCTTGATAATGAACCGATGGGTACCAATCCCACATTGCAGCCCCCAAGGGATCTTTCTACTGTAATCTTACTCATAAGGACATTTATACTGTCCAAACACTGATGCAAATATGTTGATTGAGTGCTGGAAAATGTTCACAGAAGCAACATATAGGAGATCACAATCAAAAATGAACTCTAGCCAACATCAGCACTGGGAGGCTGAGCAGGGTTGATGCTATTTCACAGACGTCTATATCTGCAGGGTTGGAGCTCCACCTACTGAAATCAGCTTTAGCGGGGCTAGCCACGGCCCAACATGTCCTTTAATGCCACTTTGGACATATAAAGCAGCAGCAGCACTGCAGCATTACGCCCCCCCCCATGCTAACGCTGTGCTGCATCACATACTTCAACGCTTGCCGTTTTGAGTGCAAAAGTGCCTTCTGCCCCTTCTTCATTCATGAGGGTCATTTAATGGGCAGTTTGCAGGTATATACTTCAGTAATGTGCATTAGGCAGTATGGAAATATGCAATTTGAGTCCCAGCAGCACTCTCTCCCCTCCAAGTCACCAGAACAGCATTCCACCTTCTCCTCTTCACCACCCTGGACTGTACCACCTGCTTAAGTATGGGGGTGAGCTTTATCATAGGTTAGGCTATGAAAGCATACAAAACACCACACATTCATTTAAAAACATATATATAGTATAAGTATTAGTATTACTACAGAAACTGCAAAAAAGAGAAATAGTGGAAGTGAATATGCTACAATAAATCAAACTCCACTGGTTGGTAAATATTTAGGCTTATTTCAAGTTGGGTTTTTTTTTCTCAATTTAACAAGATTAACATTTGCCACCACTGAAATAAGTGGAATGAGATAATTCTCCTTAATATCGGGCCAGATTGTGCCCCCCCCTCGCTGCTAAAAGGACCTAATGATGCAGACCTGCTCCCACTCTCCCTGATTGAGCAGCTGATGTACAACTGGGACATGCAGAGTGGGCTGACCCCGACGACAGATCAGAAACCTGTAAACAAGTCTAAACAGCACATAGCAACCGCTGCATTCGATTTAGGAAAAAAAAAGAACAAAATAAAAGAAAAGAAAAAAAAAACATTTTGACCGAGCATAATCAAGAACAACAAAAAAACTGGTTGTGGACCAGGGCCTAGTGAAACGAAGAGGGAAGCTCTTTTCACAGTGTTCCATAAAGATTCAAAAGAGACACACAATTCAAAATATATACAATGTATTCTTCAGTGTTATTTTCTCTGAATTGACAAAAGTTATTCCACAACCACAAAACATTATGCAGGTTTTCACAGGCGGTGTGTGGTACTATTTCTGTGTGTGGAATCTTTGAGATATCCAATATAAAAGGGCTCTACTATACAGTATACAGCATCTCCTTGTCAGACACACTCATAACTTTAAAAGGCGAAGAAATGCAGGCTATATAATCTGAATTTCTCAGTTCAACTTGTTGTCCTCTGTTTTTCTCTCCGCCATCTCTCTCTTTCTCTATTGTCAATTTTGAAATCTCACAAAATCATCTTAAAGCAACAAAGAGTGCTCGGTGTTGTTCCGTTCCTGCCGCGGCTCCTTCTGCGGAGGAGCAGCAGCTGTATTAATTTGTGAGGGAGCAAATCAAAGTCTCTGTGACCTTTTCCAGATTAGTTTTTGATGAGAATGGCCCAGGAAATGTTCCATAGTTGAAAGCAATGGCATGGGACCACTCAAAACATCAAAGCTGCAGTAGCCATGCTATCGTCCTTTACACCTACGTTAATTGTGACCGGCTTTACTTTGGCCGACAGAAATTCGTGCCCAATCAATTAAATGGATACCGGTGCTTCAAAAGAAGGCATTTTTGATTTGGTGCCATGTAGTTGCAGAAAACTCTATGACATCTATTACTTTTTATTTTTCTTTTTTGTTCAGATTCCTGGGCCTGCTGGAGCCCTGAGCTTTTATAGGCAGGCACAACTGAATTGTCAGCATAGGAATAGAAATTCCTGGTATGTTGAAGGTGAAAGAGATGAATACAATGTATGTATGTAGTTATTTATTTTTACAATGGAAGTGAACTAAAACAAGTTTGACCTATAAGGAAGTGTTTGAATGATTGGAAGTAACTCAAACTTTAATCGTCAAGGTAGTCAAACACCATTCGTGCTTCCCAGGCATTGCACATGTAAATAAGAGAATAAAATGAAACTTAAAAAAAGAGGCAATTGAGAATGATGCCATGGAACAGAGAAGTTTATTATTTAATTTCCCCACAGCAGTTGTGTTCTGAAACACAGAGAAAAACACCCACAGCTCAGCATAACTCCCAACAATACTTTTTTATTTTTGCTCTGCAGGGCCCACACGTGTTCCGAGCACCCAATCAGTGCTCAAGCGCTGCCAGTCTCTGTTTTCCTCGCATATTTCCTGGTTCGCAGCTTCCCCGCTAACGACCCGGACCGGACTAATACGGCCTTGGCGTACGCCCGACAGCTCCCGATTCCCCTCTTTGCTGATTCTCCGCTCTGGTCAGCTTTTCCCCCGTTCCCCTCTGCGGCGGTTGTCTCTTTTCCCTCTCTGAACGCAAAGCCTTTCCTCCCGTACCTGCCACATTTTGAGCACTCCTCCCAGCCACTGGCAGTAGCATTCCGAGCCACGCTGGCTGTCACAGCCGTCCATAATTACAAAAAAAAAGGTGCAGACCATTAACAACCAAGTAGGCTAGAATGAATCTAAATAAGACTGAACACCAATAAAAACAAGTGCATAGAGACAATAAAAAAGAACTAAATTGTCTCACTTGTGTTTCATTACACTGACACCCAATACCCTGCACTGTTATTAGCTGTGGACTACATGTACACACAGAATATTCTGGGAGTTAAAATGTTATCCAACCTTGAGCAGAGCATCTTGCACCTTATAGTGCACCTAGAATTGGAAACACTTGTATCTTTCAATGATAGAGACCGATTTTGCTAGAAGCACCCCTCCTTTATAGATAAATAACACATGTTGACTTAATATAACAGTGACCCGAGGCTAACATTGCACCAGACCCTCCGTGTTTTATATTTGTTTCTTTTTGGGAAATCCTTTGATGGTAAGTTGTACAGAATAGTCTGCAAATAACACTTGCCACCATTTCTCTAAAAAAAAAAACCTGAGAACACCACTAGCTAACGGCTTTAAAGAAATCATTCACCTGCTGCAGAGGCAGCGGTTCATTCTGGTTGATCTTCCATTCCGTCAGAACTATAGACTGTATGAATAATGAACGTCGCCCTGTGACATCACCCCGTTGGTTTGTGGAATTCGGGTGTTGCTTTACAATACAGAAAAACCAGGCAGACAATTCTCTCCATTAAACCGAGTCGATATTCACACATTTCGGCTGCCCGAGCCCTCTGCTGTCACCCCCAGAGAATTATAGTTTCCCAGAGACCCCGCGCCTGCACCGCTTTGAGAGGCCAATCCGCCTTGCATCATGTACTCATTATTTCTCTGACCATTAAAGACATGGAGATGAGTTTGATATAAAACGACTGCAGTGCTCCTTTAAGATGGTAAAGTGCAATGGCTGCTTTAAAAAAAAAAAAAAAAAAAAGGGGGGAAAAAAAGGGAGAGCAGCAGCAGCAGATGATGGTTCTTCAAAATAAGCCAGCGAAATAAAACGCTCTCACATCCTTAATCTCTTTCTGACATTTCAGCAATAAGTAATTCACTTGATGACACTTGGAGTTTATCAGCCTCGCATTTATGTGCAGCTTTCCAATGTTCTCTCTTAACAGCCCGAGTGTTATCGTCTGACTACGGGAAGGGTAGAATTTTTTGATTCATTGTAATTGTTTTGAGCATCAAAACCAATTGATGGCGCATCAAAAAACAATCAAGCCCTCAATGATTAACATACTTCTTGGTGTTCGGAAGGGGAAAAAAAAAAAAAAAAAAAAAAAGGTACCAGAGTAGAGCTGGCGCAGACAGAAATATGAAGAAAATATGAAAAAGCAGCTCATTGAAATCTATGACAATGCCCTAAGTCAAGTTTCTAAACACTGCATATCATACACAATAATAAATAAATAAACAAACAATAAGATTTTGAAATTAGATGCATGACGCCTAGAAAGGCAGCTGGGATAAATGTTAAAAATCCCTTGCTATTAAAATATTATCGAATTTCAGCAGAACCAAAGCCAGTAGTGGAGGAATCCTGAATAATTCCATGATACAGCTGTGGGGGTTTATCTACCAGGACACACGGCCGAGCGGAGTGATCTTAGGGTGACTCAAAACCAATTATGAAAATACTTGGGACAGCGTAATGTCGATTTCTGTGGACAGCTGCTGCTTCACCTCGACAAAGCAGGTGTCAGTGATCTGTGGAAGCTTTTTTTATTATTTTTTTTTTTATTTTTTTATTTTGAAGGCTTGAGAAGTCTCTTCTGACTTATACATTAGTATTCTGTGTTCATACCAAACTGTGTCCTTTCCTAAGATGATACACAGCAATTTAAAGAATTGTACCATGGTTTTGCATGTTAAATGATGCATGTGCCACAAGAGAATTAAGCAAATCCTCTTGCTGTGTTGTATATTTTTGTAAAGTTCCATACAACTGCTGTTTTCTGTTTATTTTCACATCAAATATGTAAATAACAATTATTAGCCAAATATTAGCCAGAATTTTAGACAGAAAGTTTCAATTTCATGTTGTACTTAATATTTGTTGTTGCTGAGCCATGCTGATTGTTAATTAAGCAGCAACATGGGGTGTGTTCACACCTTCTTTCTTGATTTATTTATTTATTTTAAGAAAAATTTGAATCTGTCTTTATTTGGAACCGGTGTATAATTATCAAAATCTACAGCTGCAACCAGTCTGTAAAGGGAGCCCAGGAGTTAATTGAAACTCAGCTATTATTTGTTAATTTACGGTGTATTTACACATGAGATAATGTTCTGCTAAACTTTCAAATCAATGTGTACCTAAAAGATGGGCTTGGTTAATTATTTATTATTAAGGACACATTTCCAGACTGTTTTAATAAAAAATCCCAGCCCATTTCTAGGTAACATGTTGCCCCCTTATGATACATTCTGCTATTCATGCATCACATTTGTATTAATGCACTACTGAAAAAAATCATTGTATTGCACAGTTTAATCCTAATTACGCTACCAATGGTGCCCCTAGGTTTTTGGGGCACAGTATTCGACAGGAGGCCTTGCTCCTAGTGTGATTGGAGACTTTTTGGGGCCGGGCATTCTCAAACTGTCGTTAGAAATATCATCATTTATTGATTAACAATCACACGCAGTGCAGTGAGTTGCATAAATTGAAACCACTGGTGTTTGAACATTCTGAAACAGCGAGTATGTAATATCAATTTGGTCCAACATGTGAATCCATGTAACTGTTACAACACATGCCGATTTCTGAAACAGCTGGTGGTACATTAGCACTCTGACTTATTTACAGTTTGCACTCTCACTGCTTTATATTTTGCACTCTGCAATCTTGTTTATTTCCCACTACGGATAAATACACATTTGAATGTACTGAGACTGGGATGCATCATTCTTCTACTTTAGAAATTTTGGAACTAACATACCCATGGTCGTTGAGGCGTCACCTTATAATAAGTCCCTAAAAGCAACTGGTTTGCTTGGTCTCTCTGGGCACTTCCAGTAGCACCATGCTAAAGAAGTGCATTGGCCCGCAGTGTAAGGAAAGCACTCTAATAACAAGAGACTGGATCATGCCACATGAAAATCAATGGAAAACCAATGTGCTGCCTGGAATGGTGAAAAGGCACTACACTGAATCCAAACCGGGTCAGCCAAGTGTGAAGTATTCATCAAAACTTGCGAAAACACCGGTATGCCCCTTTGAAGGCGATGAAAGCAGAAGAGACGCCATTCGTTGTGGTCTGCATGCTGATTGGCCCGTGTATTTGCATAAACATTAACATGAATTATCTGGCTTAGTCCTAGAGAGCCTGCAGAGCTCCCCCGACATAACAGGACCAATATATTCTCTTTCCTCAAGTTATATATTTGTACTGGCACCTTGCCCACGCTGCACATCTTAAAAAAAAAAAAAAAATCTGAAGTCTCCAGGCTAGGGATACTGGTTCTCGCTGTGCGCCCCCAGTCTATCCCTCGGCACGGGCACACACGAGTCTGTGGTAATTTAATGCTCGCCATCCGGGCCCTGTGATCCTGTGGGAGTGCCTGTGCCCCTGTAAGTGAGGCTGAATGCTTTATCCCGTGGCATTAGTCATCCATGTTTGAGTTAATACCCTAGAGTAGTGCTCCTATCCATAGGCATTAGTGTCTGACACTCCATAGTTCGGACTGGTGGAGCCTCTCACTTCCTCCTCATGCACCCAACACTCCCCAACTCTTCTGTGTTATATCTACGCTTATCAGAGTTGGCAAACTTAGCTCACACGGTTCTTTTCCCTCAGATAAAAGTTAAATGAAGAAGTTGTTTGTATCTGGATGTGCTGCTGCTTGAGTTGGGGGAGTGCATCAGAAATATTTCAATAACCGCTTTCGGTGGGGCCTGACATTTGTGATGGCAGTTGTAGGCCTTTTTTATTTACCCTTTAGAAGTAAGGAGGCAGTTGCATATTTGTCATAATTTAAAAATAACTTGTCCCCGATAGTGTGTTTGTATATATATATATATATATATATATATATATATATATATATATATATATATATATATATATATATATATAGTTTTTTTTTTGGGGGGGGGGCATCATAAAATATGAAAATGTCATTGCTAGCATAGCAGCAATATTTAATATTTTAAAACCAAAAAAATCATGAAGCATCATTTAAAATGCAATTAGGATTTTCATAATCTGCAAGACTTTTATGATGATGTAGATGTCTTTTTGGCTACTTTCACTGTTTTAATACACCTCCTCCTCGCCATCAACACACATATTTCAGCGCTCACTCACACACACGCGCAGAGAGAGAGAGAGAAACACACTTACGCTCGTACCGTGCACAGAGATTTGAATGTTATGTTCAAGGATTAAAATGTGTTCGTGTCATTATGGTAATGAAGGACAAACAATGTCTCCTGTCATTTGAAGGAATTAGAGTGGAAAATCCCTCTACTTTAATCATCCATGTCATCTTTTCTTTTTTTTTTGTAGCTGTTATTTCTGCTATGATGAAAAAAAAAACATGATCACAAAGTGCAGTTGAAATAAAGTGCAGCTGAAAAGGAAATACAATAAATAGGATCTCATCTACAGGATATTGAAAATACTCTATATAACTTTTCTTCTCCTCTGTCTGCCACAAACAAGGTTGATAGCATTAATGTGTGCAGATAAACCTGCTGACCTGTCATTTCTCATCATCACATTCATAACCTGTTTCTTTATTCTGGTCATAACCTCCAGGCTGACAAAAGCAATTGCAGCTTGATATTTTATTTCACAAAGCGGGAAAATATCTCAAAAGTACCTCATGTTAACTGAAAGGAGAAAAAAAAAAAAAAAAAAAGAATTGTCTCGGGTGTTCAAGTAGCGTAATCTTTTACAGCGGTCGGCTAACACTAAAAGCCTCTATTCAAACACAGTTATTGTAATACTCTTTGTGTATTTTAATGGGCGTTTGCTCGGTGAAGGGATTTATTTTATGAAATGGTGATAATAGAGCATTAGAGCTTACATTAGACCTTTTAGGAGAGGTGGTCCAACATTTAGAATTGTACATGAAGCCTGTGGATAATTTCATTTAATTCCACTAATATTGCATAGATGATTGGTGCCAATGACAACGTTAAATTAAATGGACCATAAAATGCATCTCTTATCTTGTTGATTGAGTTGCATACATATTGAAAAAAGAAGGTCAAAAAAAGACAAATGAATAACTCCAACAATTTCGACTTTCGGAATTGCTTCAGAATTATTAATTAACTTGCATGCTGTAGAAGCAATGTAGCCTGCCTTCTCACACACGCACTAAAAAAACACTGTTAATAGAGACCTACATATTTACACACAAGTACTTAAAAAGTGTTTTTTTTTCATGATTTTTTTTGCTTAATCTGCACACTGTCTACTGCACATAGCTTTCATTAATCCATTAATGCATTTGAATTGCATTGTGCATGTTTCTGCATCTCTGCCGATAGCAGGCCTTTAATATCTCTTATTGTACATACTTTTGTTTTAATTCTGATTTCACTATCCCGTTGGCAATGTCACAGCATGCCAATGAATCCCTCTTGAAAATATTTGCTTCCACAAACATTCCTCATCTCCATACGTGCCTGGAAGACATCAGTTCCTTGCATGACAAAACAAAAGGAGAGATAGGAAAGAGAAAAAAAAAAAGATTCAAAAACATTCGGCCCTGCCATCCATACAAATATGAATTCTGATCTGTTCAGTTGGAGCTATTTCTGCTTTATGTGACCTGGATTTCAGTTTTTTTGATGAGCTGTGGTTGAAAGAAACACACACACAAAAAAAGAAAAAAAAAAAAAAAGTGAACATGCTGCTGTAGACTCGCTTGGCGTTAGAGTCATATGCGATTCATGTCAGGGCCGGTATGGACAGGAGGAATGATTGCAGCTACCACAAGCTCTTTCTGTGCACATACAGTACACACCATATAGTTCTTTAGTGAAGGTCCTGGAAGCCCTTCATTTTCTAGCTTTGAACTGCGTGAGATGAGGTCCTACATCAAGTGAAAATTCCATTGTTTTTCTTGCTCCTCTCCGTTTTTAAGTGGCTCCGGCACAAGGTCGCACAGAGGTGATGTACTCGCGCGTGCTGTGAGTTCAGTAACATTTGAATAAAGAAGTGGGAGTCTTGTTTTTTTTCCTCCCCTAAACTGATTTTTCACTTCACTGATTAATGTCTCCATCATGCTCAAGAGAAAACAGCCATGTTGGCGCCTTATATAGGAGCCTTTTTTCTGAAGATGATCCAAAGCCTGTATCTGACTGCGCTTATATTATTATTATTATTATTATTATTTATTCAGTGCCTTTTTTGTCCCAAGGTTAGAGAGAGCAGCCGGGAGTGGAAAATAAGCAAAAGGCAAATCTCAATACCTGGTATCTCCATAAATTCCAGGCTATTAGCCGGCTTACGCGGAATTGTTGTGAATGAACAACAAGGGGCAACATTTTTCTTTTTAATATGCTCACCTCAGTCAAGGCCAAAAAAATTTCACCCGGGTTAACACGCCGAGAACGGCCTCCTGTCATACCAAACTGGTTAGGAACCAGACAGTGATTAAACCCCACTTAGAACAGTGAAAACATTCCATTTGCACCTGCAGGAAGCGGAGAGGAAGTGCTACCCTGACCCCGGTGTTTGTGATTTGCAGCAGCGGCGGCACGAGACGGGTCTGATAACGGAGCTGCTCGTTATCCCGATAGTCATGTAGCGGCATAATAATGCTAATGTGAGAGCAGGTTGGAACACTCAAGTCTCAGAGGGCAGTCTAGAGCTCTTTGAAGCAGATGTGAGAAGTTTGGGGTTTTTTTTAGTGAGTGAGCACCGTTAGCCACAGATTTACAAGAGGATTTCTTTTGGAACAGGCTTGCTGAGAATGGACCTCCTTCATGTCAAACTCAACCTTAACCTCAAAGTGGTACGAAGAAGGGTTGTAAAAGGAGATTTCCCATTAATTAACATGAAGTGACAAGACAATTCTTAATGAGTGAGCGTCATCTTTTTGGCCCTAAAAGCTTAAAAAAAGTCACAGCATAGGAAATGCAATAAACTGGATTAGCATTAAACAGGTGCGTAGTGGAATATAATATCTCCACTCCACAGATATACCAAGAAGCGTGGTAACCACGGTTTCCTTAGCTTAGCAACAGTAAATAACATGCAATGTGTTTTATTACCCTTTTGTCTGTCTGTGTGATTAAGGTCTTAATGACTCTAAACGTCACATTATAATATTTCCAGAGCCTTTGTTGGTTCCATCGATGGCCTGTAACGTCAGTATTAATTAGCCATGTCGTCAAATGGCTAGAACCCAAGTTTAGGCTGTTCTTAAAAGTCGTTTCATCTTTTACTTTACTTTTTTTTTTAAATTCAACTGGCCAATGAGAGGCACACGCACAAGTCATTAATCATGTTTATTTCCCTCTAGACAGGAAAAAAAAAAAAAAAAAAAAACATTTACTGCACAGTTATTGATCGTTACCCAGTATTTGATTAAAAAGCCGCTGTTGACAAAATTAGACTACACTTCTGCATAAAGCAGTCCTATACAATAATAGCACCCCGATTCATGAGTTAAGCTTTTCTCAGCAAGTCTCATGGAGCGATCAAGATCACTTTGCAAGGGAACAAATTATGCATGAGAAACCCCCACATCCCCCTATTTAGTGCTTTATTTGTTTTCATTAATCAAAGCGATCGGTCACTCTTTATTCATGCATATGTTTTCCCATCCTTCTACATGTTCTAAAGTCATAATACCAATTTTGACAATGCACTTTTCAATTACTTATTAAACACACTTTTAATGTTTGCTTTATTTCCTGAAAAGTAATTCCCTTACATATAATATTGCACCCGTCAGCGCCAATATGTGCAAAAATCTAAGCCATTAATCATGTCTTACACAGAGTGAAGCAAAGAGACATTTTATTAAAAGTATCTCTAAGTACAACCGTGACATCCCTCTGAAGAATTCAGTTCAGTTGCGTGCTGTTGATTTTCCTCCATAACCGGATGATTTATGGGTAAAGACCATTAAACACGCTTCCTATATTAAAGTGGCATCTGGTGTTATATGATAGATTGTGATTATTAAACACTTGACACAAATGCATCAAGGACTGTGGATGCCAGTCAGCACCACAACAACTAAAGTAAAGAGTACCTGTGAGAGATTAATGGGAATTTGATTAATACTTATTGTTTTCTTTTCTCCCCCAATAAACATATATGCATGATTCCACTTTTGCTGCTGATAAGGTCAAAATAATCTTTTTGCATGCACTGCCCAAAGAGAAAAATAAAGTCTGAGTCTTTGGAGAACAAAACATAAATATAACTAAAAATATACTGCAGCTTTTGCAAAGTAGGAAGACACTTTTCCGTTTAGTGATTTACAGAATTCAGCTTCTTTCATAAGGACACAATGAAGGTTTTTGCTTCATTCAGAAAGCGTAAATTGGTGTTTCTTTCGCACCTGATTATTGTTTCAGTTCATTTTATTTCACCTGCTGAGTCACATTTGTTCTGCACTGTGTTAACCGTTCCTTTTTTTCCCCAGACATCCAGTTGTGGGACAGCAAGTGACCAAAGGAAATGAAATGAAAACACACAGCAAGGGGTCCAAACTCCGCTTATAAGATTCAAACGTTTGGACTTTCGGGTTTTTTAAAACTCACATGTGCACGGACAGCAAAAAAACAAAAAACATCTAGAAACAGCCCTCCTGCTGGTTAACAGCCTGTGTGAGTGTGTGTGTGTCTGAGTATTATTTTTAGCTATCACACTGTAAGTAAAACTTGCTTTTTTTTTTTTTTTTTTAGTAATTAAAATGTTGACCAAATAAGTACACAAGTCAGAATAAAAATCAAGGTTATTATTTAAATGTTGTTTGTTGTCTTTAATGAGATATACAAGCTGATTAGTTTAGCAAACTAATTGGAAATTAGAGCACTGATTGATGTGACTACAGGTACAAAAAAAAGAAAACAAAAAAACTAGAGCTCCATTCTCTAGAAGCTAAATAACTAGGTTTAATTAAAATGAGCCGTTAGATAAAAGAAGGAAAAAAAAAACTAACACAGTTTCTCATTGAAAAAGTGGAAGCACTCAGCCTGCCGGGAGAGAAAATCCTGCTTTTCAGCAGAACCGACTCGCCGCGAGTAATTTCAGCCTCAAAGTACTGTAGCAGGCACGGGCAGTTCCACCGATGTCTGCTGAATGATTACTGAATGATTTATCAAGTCGCAAGTGGCAGTTCGGTGGGTCATTGCACACCAGCAGAATGCAAAAAAATAAAATAAAATGAAAAAAAAAGGAGCTGAGGTCCTGCGGGGCATCTGGAGCATCACCTGATGGTTTGACAGGGGACAATAGGAGCGATGCGGGTGAGAGCTCCCCACAGCACGGTAGAGAGGGGTCACAGGGGTCGCCCGTACAAAGGTTCCCTACATCTCACAGGCAGGCAGATTTGTTTTTTTTTTTGTCTGTGTCGGCGTAACCTTGCCCAATGCAACACAGTCTGGGGAAATAACACTTCCACCTGTGCTGAAAATCAGTACAATATCTGCCGTTAACATCCACTGTGTTCGCATGTCTCACCTTTAACTACCTGCTTCACACTGCAAGCTGCAGGTAATACGGGGTAATATAGTGTATTCGACACAAATAAGCAAAACGCTGCTTGTGCTCACATTTCGAGTTAATGTTGAATATTCACTGTGAGTGTTCACGGATGTTGCAAAAAACCTAAAGGGCTTATGTCATCTTGCTCTCCTCATTAAAACTTATGTATCATCTGTCTACATAGAAAAGGCAACATGAAGCTGCTGAAAGAAACCCCAGTTGGCGAAAACTTTACCACCAAATCTGGTTGGTCGATCACATCCCCCACACAACCCTCAAGCTCCCTGGCCTCTGGTAGAGGACCCGAGCTTGGAAAGTGGATGAGACCACCCGTGGAAGGGTGAGAGGTATATATATATATTTAGTTAGGATGTGTATGTATTTCTCAGTGAAAGAAACTAAGCTTCAAGCAGCTCTAAGTGGTCACAGCTAAGTGTTTAAATAAACACTTATTTTTGAATGACCAGTTGATTGGATGAACTGATGACTACTTCAGCACCATGGAGAGAGGCACAAGCATACAGCGGTTCTAAGGCTGAGTTTAACCAATTTCAGCACCATGGAGAGAGGCATGCTGGGAGGCTGGCGCCTGGCATTCCACACCACGGACCGATTCTAGGCAGGTTTTGAGTTTTAAGCCCGAGTTCATACTCAGCTAGTACACATACTAGAAAACCCCTCGACTTTGGAGTGAGCTGGGATACACACTATTCTCTCATATCGCAGTACACACTGGAAATGGAAAAGTAGCTCACCACATCAAAAAAAAAAAAAAAAAAAAAACACCACATTACACAAAAATGTAGTGTCTGAGATGGGAGAGAACTGAGTGCCCTGCACAGCACTGTCACACCATATTTGTGTAACCTGTAACCTGATTAAGTTATTGAGTTAATTTCCTTTTAAATGTTTTCATTATTTATTAAAAAAGTATTCTGCTTTGTTAAATAAATTCAAGTTATTGCAAGTTATCAATGTGAGTGCTTGCTGAATTGAATTGAACAGTTTATATTTTAACTTTCACAAAAATGTGAATAAAAAAAGATGCAAGGATCATTTCATTTTTATGTTAATATATTAATTATTATCCCCGAACCGCCACCCCTCCCCGAACCGCCACCTTAACGTGGTGGAGGGGTTTGAGCACCCGAATGATCCTGGGAGCTATGTTGTCGGGGGCTCTATGCCCCTGGTAGGGTCACCCATGGCAAACAGGTCCTGGGAGACGGGTCTGACTAAGAGCGGTTCAGAAGCCCCACATGATGAAGAAGACAAGAACAAGGCCAGTTACGTCGCCCGGACTGGCGTTACCGGGGCCCCACCCTGGAGCTAGGCCTGGGGTGGGTGCTCGGCAGCGAGCGCCTGGTGGCCGGGCCTTTTCCCACGGGGCCGGTCGGGCCCAGCCCGAAGAAACGACGTGGGGCCGTCCTCCCGTGGACCCACCACCTGCGGGAGGAGCCATGGGGGGCGGGTGCGGAGAGATTCGGGTGGCAGTCGAAGGCGGGGACCTCGGCGACCGGATCTCCGGACATGGAGACTAGCTCTGGGGACATGGAATGTCACCTCGCTGGGGGGGAAGGAGCCTGAGCTTGTGCGGGAGGTGGAGCGTTACCGGCTAGATATAGTCGGCCTCACCTCCACGCACAGCTTGGGCTCTGGAACCCATCTTCTTGAGAGGGGTTGGACTCTCTATTTCTCTGGCGTTGCCCGCGGGGAGCGGCGGCGAGCTGGTGTGGGCTTGCTCATTGCCCCACAGCTCAGCCGCTGCGTGTTGGGGTTCACTCCGGTGAACGAGGGGGTCGCGTCCCTGCGCCTTCGGGTCGGGGACAGGTCTCTCACTGTTGTGTCGGCCTACGGGCCAAACAGCAGTGCAGAGTACCCGGCCTTCTTGGAGTCCCTAGGAGGGGTACTAGATAGTGCGCCATCCGGGGACTCCGTTGTTCTCCTGGGGGATTTCAACGCCCATGTGGGTAACGACAGTGACACTTGGAGGGGCGTGATTGGGAGGAACGGCCTCCCCGATCTGAACCCGAGCGGTGTTTTGTTATTGGACTTCTGTGCTAGTCACAGTTTGTCCATAACGAACACCATGTTCGAGCACAAGGGTGTCCATCGGTGCACATGGCACCAGGACACTCTAGGCCGGAGGTCGATGATCGACTTTGTCATCGTGTCATCTGACCTCCGACCGCGTGTCTTGGACACTCGGGTGAAGAGAGGGGCTGAGCTGTCAACTGATCACCACCTGGTGGTGAGTTGGATCCGCTGGCGGAGGAGGAAGCCGGACGGACCTGGCAGGCCCAAGCGTATTGTGAGGGTCTGCTGGGAACGTCTGGCGGAGCCCTCTGTCAGGGGGGTCTTCAACTCCCACCTCCGGGAGAGTTTCTCCCTGATCCCGGGGGAGGTTGGAGACATGGACTCCGAGTGGGCCATGTTCTCCACCTCTATTGTTGATGCGGCTGCTCGTAGCTGTGGTCGTAAGGTCCGTGGTGCTTGTCGCGGCGGCAATCCCCGAACCCGGTGGTGGACACCGGAAGTAAGGGATGCCGTCAAGCTGAAGAAGGAGTCCTATCGAGTCTTGTTGGCTCGTGGGACTCCTGAGGCAGCTGATGAGTACCGGCGGGCCAAGTGTGCCGCGGCTCGGGCGGTCGCAGAGGCAAAAACTCGGGTTTGGGAGGAGTTCGGGGAGGCCATGGAGGAGGACTATCGGACGGCCTCAAGGAGATTCTGGCAAACCATCCGGCGCCTCAGGAGGGGAAAGCAGTGCTTCACCAACACTGTTTACAGTGCGGGTGGAGAGCTGCTGACCTCGACTGGGGATGTTGTCGGGCGGTGGAAGGAGTACTTTGAGGATCTCCTCAATCCCACTGTCACGTCCTCCGAGGAGGAAGCAGAGACTGGGGACCCAGGGGCGGACTCGTCCATCACCCTGGCTGAAGTCACTGAGGTGGTTGGCAAGCTCCTCGGTGGCAGGGCTCCGGGGGTGGATGAGATCCGTCCTGAGTACCTCAAGTCTCTGGATGTTGTGGGACTGTCTTGGCTGACACGTCTCTGCAACATCGCGTGGCGGTCGGGGACAGTACCTGTGGAGTGGCAGACCGGGGTGGTGGTCCCTCTGTATAAGAAGGGGGACCGGAGGGTGTGTTCCAATCACAGGGGAATAACACTCCTCAGCCTTCCCGGTAAGGTCTATACCAGGGTGCTGGAGAGGAGAATCCGACCGATAGTCGAACCTCGGATTCAGGAGGAGCAGTGTGGTTTTCGTCCCGGTCGTGGAACACTGGACCAGCTCTATACTCTCCATCGGGTCCTCGAGGGCTCATGGGAGTATGCCCAACCAGTCCACATGTGTTTTGTGGATCTGGAGAAGGCATTCGACCGTGTACCTCGTGGTGTCCTTTGGGGGGTGCTCTGGGAGTATGGGGTCCGGGGCTCTTTGCTAAGGGCTGTCCGGTCCCTGTATGACCGGAGCAGGAGCTGTGTTCGCATTGCCGGCAGTAAGTCAGACCTGTTCCCAGTGCATGTTGGACTCCGCCAGGGCTGCCCTTTGTCACCGGTTCTGTTTATTATATTTATGGACAGAATTTCTAGGCGCAGCCAGGGGCCGGAGGGGGCCTGGTTTGGGAACCACAGGATTTCATCTCTGCTGTTTGCAGATGATGTTGTCCTGATGGCTTCTTCGAGCCAGGACCTGCAGCAGGCACTGGGGCGGTTTGCAGCCGAGTGTGAAGCGGCTGGGATGAGAATCAGCTCCTCCAAATCCGAGGCCATGGTTCTCGACCGGAAAAAGGTGGTTTGCTCTCTCCGGGTGGGTGGTGAGTCTCTGCCCCAAGTGGAGGAGTTCAAGTATCTCGGGGTCTTGTTCACGAGTGAGGGAAGGATGGAGCGTGAGATTGACAGGCGGATCGGTGCAGCGTCTGCAGTGATGCGGTCGCTGTATCGGTCCGTTGTGGTGAAGGAGCTGAGCCGGAAGGCGAAGCTCTCGATTTACCGGTCAATCTACGTTCCTACCCTCACCTATGGTCATGAGCTTTGGGTAATGACCGAAAGGACAAGATCGCGTATACAAGTGGCTGAAATGGGCTTCCTCCGCAGAGTGGCCGGGCGCACCCTTAGGGATAGGGTGAGGAGCTCGGTCACACGGGAGGAGCTCGGAGTAGAGCCGCTGCTCCTACACATTGAGAGGAACCAGCTGAGGTGGCTCGGGCATCTGCTCAGGATGCCTCCTGGACGCCTCCCTAGGGAGGTGTTCTGGGCATGTCCCACCGGGAGGAGGCCCCGGGGAAGACCCAGGACACGCTGGAGGGACTATGTCTCTCGGCTGGCCTGGGAACGCCTTGGGGTCCCACCGGAGGAGCTGGAGGACGTGTCCGGGGTGAGGGAAGTCTGGGAGTCCCTGCTTAGACTGCTGCCCCCGCGACCCGGCCCCGGATAAGCGGAAGACAATGGATGGATGGATGGAATATTAATATGCATACATTAATGTATACAGATGAACATTTTTTACTATGATAATTTACCATTGATAGGTTAAACTGAAGTCACTTTCCCCTTATGTTCATTGTATAGGGAGGAACAGGTTTTATTTATTTATCATTGTTTTGCCAAGTCTCCACTTAAAAAAGTAGCTGCTGCAAACATTTCACAAACATTCAAAAGTGTCATATTTGCGAACATCATTTGCAAGTTGCTAAGAAGTAACCACTTCAGTGCTCCCGCTCTGGCATCTGCACGCTGCAGAGTACATAAGTAATGCAACGCAAAACATGAGTTGGAATCTCCAGGAAAGGGAAACTTGAGGCGTGAATGTCGTGCAAACACACACACACACACACACACACACACACACACACACACACAGTCCCTCCAGGGAGCTCTGGGCTCACACAAAGAGGCCTGAAAATGCAAAGAAAAAGCCGGCAACAGAGCGCATATTAAGGAGGAGAAAGCCCCAAAATGGAATGTTGCAATATAAAAAAAAAAACTAAATAAACAAAGATAAGCAGTCTGCAGTGTGTGTTTATACACATTTCACTGTAAAACTTTGGACTTTTAAATGACAAAAAGGCTAAATGAGCACAAAATATACACATTGAGGAGCTCTGATGAATGCTTTTTAAAACTTTTACCTTTTTATTCCTTTCTCATCTTCCAAACCATGATTTGTCATTGACCCAAATACAACTGCGATCACAGTAATTCATTGATTTGTATTGCACAATTAATCACCCAATACGTAATACAACTGGAATAGTATTGAATTGTTAAAATGAAAATGGAACAAGATTTAATAATTTATAAAGTGTACTACTACTATTGTAAATAAAATATTTACAGTAATTTGCATGGTTAAAGTGTGACAGACATTAGTTTTCTGCTCCACACTGTATGTCTAAATGCATATCCTGCAAATAAACCTGTACTAACGTGCAAACGGCCTCTCGCTCATCCTGCTAAGGAAACATTTTCCCCCCCTATTCACCGATATGACCTAGTTTTTCTGACTACTTCCCTTCCTGTCTGCCCTGCCTAAAGGAGATTTGCACCCATCCCGGGGCTTTACAATAGAAGGTGGCACTCTGCTAACGATAATAAGGATTGCCCTCATTCCTCATTCCGAAGAGTCAGGAAGAGGGGGGGGGCGGATTTTACCCGCTACAATCATCAGGTAATTGTGATATTAAGGATATTTTAGTACAGCTGATCCCTCACCTGCACACCTCTACATCAGCCAAGCACAGGGAGAGCCATGTGTCAGCACAAGGAAACACACATGCATAATTATATAAAAATATATATATAGTAGAGACAGATGGGAATGGATCCAAGCCTCAATTGCTGCTTCTTTTTACACCAAAAAAACACTCAATCCAACCTCCTTCCTACAACTATCATAAATGTGATAATGGAAAAAAAAAAAAGAATGCAAGAACTGTGCCAGGGAACATAATCCAGGCAGCAATTACTGTATGTTTTCCCATAAAACGGAATTGGAAAACCACATTATATAAATGTATTTCGAGGAGACAGGGTACAGAAAAGTACAGTAAGGTAATTATGACATTTAGCCAATGTTGGTCTTCGTCCCTTCGCTTCTTTTTGACAAGTGCACTGACATTTTATACAATGTGTATTTTCTGTGTTAAACGGATACAAACTTGCACTGTTAATGCTGCTTCAGGACTTGGTATAAGAACCAATTTATCATCAAGCACAATCCACAATGCTTCCTGACACAAATGTAAAGACCTAAAACCAACCAGAGCAACCAACAATATTTTCTAAAGTCGATTGAACAGGTTCCCCGCTAACCGCTAATCTTTAAATGCAATCTGTTCATTTAGAGAAAAGACTGCATATAGTCCAGTTGTTTAATATTGCTATTACAGCAGATTCCACAAATTGACAGAAAATGCCTCTGTCAGTCTGAACAGACATTATCAATCTAAGCAAATAAAACATGAGCTCACAGAGCCGCCTGGATTCTGGTGTAATAATTAGATATAAGATAATGTCACTGGATGACCATAATTAACATCTCTTTTAGGTTAGTAAGTTGACATTTTGTAGTCAGTGCCTCATGGTTGCTATGACAACATGATGCAAACTTGTTCAGTACAAGTTAAATGTGTCACTTGCATCAGGGTCAGACGCGTATGAGGAAAGTGTGAAAATATCCACCATCTAAAAAAATAAACTAATCAGTGCAGTAACTTAAATGAAATAAAAATGGCTGTGAGTGATAACAAGTATGGAAATGAGTGTCCATGAAACTTTTTTCTTTTAAATGAATGAGTCAAAGAGAGTGCATGATCACTGAAACTAAGCAGCAGATGTCTTCATTAGCTTCTAACCCTCTTCTAACCATGCATGCAACTCTCGACATGGTCTGCAAAAGTCTACAAATAGAAACTACGAAGATAGCACCAAAGTGCATATGTCTACTTAAAACTCTAAGAGGGGACTCTAAGAAAGGTTTATGTCTAATAATTGGCTCTAACTCATATGGAGGTATTAAACACCTCAATATAGCTTTTCATTTAAAAGAATGCCTGGTCCATTATAGAGTCATTTAACAAAATAAAAGATTTTTCACAGAAAGCTAAAGCATGATGGGAGCTTTACGCCATCAGAAAGAAAGGAAAGTTCCCCTTATTTTACGGTGTATAACACTTGATACTGACTGAAGGATAAAAGAATGTCCAGGCGTTTTCTTCTTTCTTCTGCAGTGTGCAGGCTCCATAGGGTTAATGACTGTTGGCTGTATATAAAACGGGACGGTATCGACAAGGACATTGTTGTTGCACGGCGCGTCTGGAGTCTGCCGCTGTACACATTTCCCATTTCATCTCTTCTCCGAGAGCAGACCATTTCATCACTTATTTAGCCCGTTTCTGGTTCAGCATCTGTCCATCTCCCCCAGTCTCTTTATCTCTCTCCCTTGGTGTGCTTGAAAGTTTGAGTGTGTGCATTGGAGCGGGTGTTACCCGCTAAAAGTTGCCTTTCATTCGGTGTTCTTTTCATTTATTTCATGGCTGTTTTCTTCTGGAGATTCATTGTTGTTCCAAATTTCGTCTCCCCGGTGAGACGTTTCCTTTTCAAATCTAAAGTTAAAACGACTTCCGCATCTTGGAAGGCCGATTGAACTTGTGTCAAAAGACATCCTTGTTTCGATCTTTCACCCAGACGCTGATCAAGCGGCATCAAGGGATGCGTGCCCAACTGGCCCCTGGGCTAAATTATTCATGTATTGATAAGCGCTGACATTACAGGTTCTCTTTATCTGTATGTTTTTTGGTGTAATTTATGATCACACCGCAGCCCTCTCTTCTATCCTCTTCCGGTGCTCCTCCAATCGAGGATGCATGCACACGCAAACACACACACAGCAAATCAGCAAACAGAGCAAAGAAGCCTTATTTGTAAGGTTTTTGGCTGATTAAGATACATAATATAAGCCGTGACTGTAGACTTACTACAAACTGGTTCAAATGCAAACTACTTGATGTCACTCCTTGCTATGTCCACCTTTATAAATCATCATAGGAGTTGGAGGGAGAGATGAGAGATTATGATTTAATTGTTAAACATGCAGGGCGACACGGTGGAGCAGTGGGTAGCACTGTTGCCTCACAGCAAGAAGGTCGCAGGTTCAAGACCGCCTTGGGGCCTGGGTCTGGGACCTTTCTGTGTGGAGTTTGCATGTTCTCCCCGTGTCTGCGTGGGTTTTCACCGGGTACTCCGGCTTCCTCCCACAATACAAAACATGCTCAGGTTAATTGGCAAATCTAAATTGCCCATAGGTGTGAGTGTGTGTGTGAATGGTGTGTGAATGGTGTGTGTGCCCCACGATTGGCTGGCGACCATCTGGGGTGTATCCCCCTGCCTCTCGCCATAAAATGCGCTGGGATAGGCTCCAGCAGACCCCTGCGACCCCGAAAGGGAATAAGCGGGATAGAAAATGGATGGATGGATGGATGTTAAACATGCATAGGTGTACCCTCTTATGTGACAAAACATGCTCTGAAAAGGACCCTTTTTTAAAAGTCTCCCTTATTGTGCCCTTTTGAGTGACAAAATCTGTTCTGAAGTGCCCTCCTCAGTGGGTCAAATATGCCCTTCTGCACACAATTGTATATCAGCATCAATGGATCTGACTCAGAGTAGAAAGCGTCTTTCTTCACCATTATTGTCATAATTATTTTCATAAAAACAGACCATAATGTGTATTATACTATATTACATTTACACTGATTTGCTTGTATATGCTTGTGTGTGTCCATTGTCTCAGGATAAAATACGCCTTTCACTTGTTTTCCTCCCCCTGTTCTTATTATGTGAGGTTCATAAGAGCAATAGCTTTCAATTCGATTCATTTAATTAGTCCTAAATGGTTACTTACATTAAATTAAATTAGAGCTCTGCTATATGACTGTTGCGCACACACACACACACAGCAACATGGCCCCAGATGAAAATAAGCCACGTGGCTGCAGGAGGAATTCTAGTTGGTTTTTTTTCCCCCACTCCAACCTGTCTCCTGTCACAACACTTATTTACCAAGGGAGAAATTGCACCTGAAAGACAAAGCCACAGAACGGCTCATGGGTGGCCAGGGATAATAAAAAAGAGGAAAAACGGAAATAGATACAGAAAGAGAGGGGGGGGGGGGGCTGAAAGCGGGAGCATGAATGGCATAGTGAGCCACAGAAAACAGCTTGGGAGGCAGTGCAGCGGAGATGCTCCAGGACCGCTGGGGACGGGCAGACTCAGCACCGTCCTAATTTTCATTTCTCGGTGTGCAACCCCAGATGATTAGGGCATAATGATGGCTTTTCTAATTGGCCCTTTGTTTCTCCAGTTTCGCATGATCACATGAGCTCCCGGGGAACAGTCTAGGCACACTAGACACTTTTGCACAGATAATCCTAAAGCAAACGCCACTATAGGCTCTCGCAGCCGTGAGGTCAGGATGGCACGTACGTCGCATTCTAAGTAGCGCGTTTCTCCCGGGAGAACTCTTAATGAAAGCAGAAAATCAATGCCTGAACTTTTATTTCGGAAATTGTAGGATGAATTCAGCCACAGCCTCGGGAATCCACTGTGAAAGCCACTCGGATGACTTCTAAAGGCTACAGCCGTGCTTTCTAAAAAACTTTCTAAAAGTAACAATGGGTTTTAGTGGACTTCTGGTAATTGTAAGGAAGGCATTATCATTTTCTGCCATGAACAATTCTACCTTTTTTTTTCCCCCAGATAGATCAAAGCAATCCTTATTTCTTTATGATTTTTCTCCATCTACCTGCATAAAACTTTCATCGGATATTGTCATCTATTAGTAAAAAAATGTGTGAGATTTCAGCTCAAAAGCTTCACTGTCAATCATTTGCATTTGAAAAAAATCAAGATTCTTTTTAATTAACTGATATTTATTCAAAGAAAGTTTTGCATGACATGCACAGTGATCATTTTTAAGATTTTGCTTCCAATAGCATCCTCTTTCTGACTAGGAAAAAAAAAAATTCATATACACATACCTTTGTTTAATAACACATTTATTAATCTACAGTCTCAATATAGTTTTCAGAAAACTTGTAATCCATAAAAAACCCTTAATTAAATCAATAATTATAAATAGTTATTAATTGTCTTAATGTAAGAAATCAACATGGGGAGGCCAACCAATGTTTAAATGCCTGACCCTTACTAGTGGTGCTGTGCCGAGTTGCTTACAGCTTGATGAAATCCTGTGAGCAGGCCTGCATGTACCCTATTTGTCCATTGATTCTGTCTCTAGTAATGGCCTACCTCAAGTCATCTATTTTGACATGTGAAAGGTGGATGGCTGCTGTTATCAAAACCATGTCATGAAAAAAGGAAGAGAAGGAAAAAAAAAACGGAGATTCTGCAGATCAATTCTCAGAGACAGATACTGTATATGGGGCATGTGCTATATCTGTGCTGAGAGCCGTGTTTGCTGGTGATGTTGCCGTTTGCTCCTTCCTTTTTCCACGGCTAATTATATTCAATCTGTTCCTCGCACTGACATTGTGGTCAAACATTTGCGTTATGCATATTCAGAATTCTCTCCACTGAGTGCAAAAAAAAAAATGTCACGTTTAAACGTGCATCCAGGAGCGGGTGGGATGACTGGTCGCTGCATGGAAGTACGCACTACTATATAGACTTAATGGATACTAGCTTTACCATGTGCACTCGTGCAGTTGATGCGCCATCTCCTGGGAGCTTGTTATACCAAAAGAGAGGCGTGCACATAGGGATTGTGTGAGATATGAGGTCATTTTTCATGCAGGACTCTACTTTAGTGCGTTTAAGGCAGGAGGATGCGGCATTGTTTTTCAGGAGCAGCTGTTTCTCCCGGGTTCGGTGCTTTTCCAGCGATGTAGCCTAAAACACATCACCCATGAAAGTGGCGGGAGCCGGAGCTTGGTGTGGCCAACAGGCACCGGCGCCGGCAGCCGTCTCTGATGTTTTTGGAGGCTTCCCAGTCCTTTATCATGCACAGGGGACAGAACCCGGCAGACTGATGGGAAAGGAAGGCTATCATCAGAGGATGCATTTAATTTCCATAAAGATGACTTTGTTTCCTAATTAATCTCCTGGCTCCGTCTCCCCGCTTTGCTCCTGTCACTTCCTCAGAATGAAACATGGACGGCAATTTGTTAAATCAATTATTCCGGGGAGGAAGCGGGCGCTTTCGGCGGCGGGGCCCGTCCACACAAACACACACACACACGCAGATGAGGCCGTGAAGGACACTGATTGCAGAGACGCGGGCTGGCCTTCAAGTAAGAAAGGTGGACAGTGATGTTGGAATTTGGGATGTGGGAAGTGAGAGAGAGAGAGAGAGGGGGAGAGACAGTTTGTCCTTGTCGACATGGCAGAAAGCTTTGTAAACACTTGGCTGACGAGGACTCTCCTTGGCCTTATGCCCTAAACTCCTACAGAAAAAAAAAAAAAAAAAAAACAGGACTACTGAGCCCTGAGGGACAAGATACACAAAGCGAAAAGAGAGGCAGGAGGAGTGAGGGTGAACTGACAGAGGGGAAGCGTGAGCGGGGAGAGCGAAGAGGCAAAAAAGGGCAAAAAAAAAAGATGGAGGCCACAGGGGAGAAGAAATGGCAGCCGGTGCAACGACAAAAAAAACCCTCTGTTTTTGTTCCCATCGCGTTACCTTTACACGTCCCATGCACTCACAATCCTTGTCCAATTCATTAAAATGTGGCTCAAGAACGAACCGTTTTCAGGCCTGACACGTGCTA
Organism: Eupleurogrammus muticus; assembly: GCA_036785175.1. Classification (NCBI taxonomy): domain Eukaryota; kingdom Metazoa; phylum Chordata; class Actinopteri; order Scombriformes; family Trichiuridae; genus Eupleurogrammus; species Eupleurogrammus muticus. Next base: position 15,946,944 of record JAYKQN010000013.1, on the reverse strand, counting down.
AAGGTGCACCGGAGCAGGAGATGAGGAACCGTCTCAAAACAAAAGCAACAAAGTGCACTTTAGATCAAGTTTGACTCCTCAATGATCTACAGGTGCACAGGATAGCGGTGTGATTCATTTCACGGGCGAGGCGGGCGACAGCGGATTGGTTACAAATGGAAAAAAAAAAAGCAGACTTTCAAATAGGAAGACAAACAGAGGGGCCTGACGGTGGCGTTGTCCCTTTTTTCCGGCTGTATTAGGGGTGAGGGGGGGTGAGAGGAATAGCGTGGCAGGATGTGTTTAAATCAGGGCGCTCTATCTTGTAGTGGGACACATTTCATTAAGCCCAGCAGCTGGGGCCGCGGCTCCATGCGTCCACACATATATCATACAAATCCATCAGGCCCGTCTCCTCCCCGCACTGACAGCGTGCGTGTGATGGCAGCCCGTCCTCCCGATCAGACGACTCACTGACTGCCCGCACTTATTCATTTCCACTTCCATCTTTTCCTTTCTGTGTTAGGATTTTCTATTTGCATTCCCCTCTCTCTCTCTCTCCTGCTCCCCGTCTTTGACCTTCATTTCACTCGCTCTCGCTCCCAATTTCCGTGTGGGTGTGGGCTGTTTTGTCTCTGTTTTATTTTGTCCCCTCCTCTCCCTCTCCTTTCTTCCCCAGGGCAAAATTGGAAATGCATCTAATATTTTTCTTGGGATTACTCAAGAAAATCTGGCACGTTGAAAAGTAGCTGTATAATAGTACTTTTAGCCGGGTGTAAAAAGGTGAAATGTTGTGCCGCCAAAGGGAAGATTCTCAAGGGATCCATGTGAGATGCAAAGGAAGGGGCACATACTGATGGATAGCCAGGCCGCCACACAAATGGCAGTGGAGAGGACGTCGCCTCGCCTCCCACGTGTGAAATACGAGCATATTTGTGATCGACCACAACACAAATAATTGACAGATCGTCGGCAAAAAAAAACGGAAATAAAAATGAAAAATCATTGCTCGGACTCAATATTCAGTGCTCCCAAATGCACTGGAACGCATGGCCGCAATATATCCACGGACGAGGATTCCCCCCCCATAGAAGGGACACACTGTTGAATTACAGCCGCTTATACGGCTCGGTTGTTGTGTTGTGCTTCTCCCATATGAAAGAGAGGAGGCGCGAAAGGAGGTGCAAAAGTTCTCACAGCTCGTTATTCCTCACCCGGAGCACACTCAACTCCGTGTACGTGCCTCAACTAGCATGAGGATTCATTGTGCACAGTTACTCATAAACAAGTAGATCACTCTTATGCGAGGGCGTTGCAGTATATTGATTATATACACGGCAAAAACAGGCTGGAAGACGATCTGTTGGCTCCTGAGCTGATTAGTCAGTTGACAGCGTCACCATTTACTCAGATTATCACCGGGTTTTGGTGGAAACACACACACACACACAATGATAAATTGTTCTTATAGTATGTGAGCATGCAAGTTGAAAAACCCTACTGAAAACTAGTAATTGACAGCTTTGTCTGCCATAGGCAGGTCTCACCATAGAGGGATAGTTAACCAACCTAAAAAAAATGATCCGATATTTCTTATCTGACTGGAGATGCAAACACGTGTCTTGTGTACATGAAAATGTAATAAATCAAATCTGGATTTAATTTGCTTATAAGACACATACCCTTACAAGGGTAAAAGTGTCCTCAAAAGTCACTATCCAGCCATCTATCTCGCTCTCCTTACTTCAGTGTCTGACCCCCCGTGCTCCTCAACGTGCATGCAAACGCCGGGCTGTAATTGGAATGGTTAACGCGGTTCGGGGGGGGGGGGAAAGCAGGCAATTAGGGGCCTCTGGTCAGGGAGCTCGGAGGTGAAGGGTCGCATTGTAGCTCGTTGTCCCGAGCGAGCTCTGCTGGCGGCGTGCCAGTCCGTGTGAGCTGCGTCAGAAGCATGCGTATTGGTGACGCCGCATTAGAAACTGAAAGAATTGGCTCAGAACTCGCATAAATGTTCATGTAGAGTTCAGAGGTTAATGTATTTAATGAAATAGCAGGAACACTACTAACAAATCCAGCAAAAGGGTTGTTTGTGTGCGGGATATAGACAGGGAGCTCAGATGTTTGAGGCGGTACACAGCCTGTTTATTGTGCTTTGTTCTTGTTATTCTCATTTCTGCCTCTGGTGTGATATACAGAGGTGACCTTCACTCTCCCTTGAGAACGGGATCCATTTAAAAGCTTAATGGAGGTGAATCTTAAGAGATACAGAGGGACACTTTGTTTTTTTAGCGCCTGCATGCAGACAGACGATGGTCTGCTATTACCACAACTGTAGAGCTGTACATTCTCTTTTTTACGTTTCTTATGAAGACATGAGACAGATTCGTTCATATTCAAAAGGTAAAACATATCTTGAGTTTAAATTAGCTGTGGCTAAACACATGATTAAATGCATGTCAGACAGTTCAACCAGTGCACACATCTTATTTCCCTTTGATTTTGGGTCATGAAAACCTGGCATCGTCAGGTCCTTTTTCCTCCCACACTTGGCCTGAAACGGTCTCTAGAATTGTGTTTATATGTCCTACCGCTATGCAATATGGTCAATAGAGCTCAATTGCACAGCGTAAGTAGCCCCAACTACAGGCCTGACTGCTTTGAGATCCATAGCTCATTAGATTAGAGAGAAATCGCAGCTTTGCAGGGTCTGAAGGCTGGTGCACGGAGCAGGAGACACACGGCCACTTTCTGATGGTCAACCTGGAAACATTTAATGTTTTTGTGTAATTTACACAAGCCAACAAATCCTCAGCTGTGACTGGGCAGATGTGTTCTGAGTGTGAAAATATGCTGGTTTGGTTCGTGCCTTTGCTTCAAATCGACTTCTCCTGCCGCAAAAATCGCCCGCTTACGTTGGCTCGCCATAAATAGTTGTGAGAAAAAGCTATGCATCTGGGGCAAATTCAAATAGAATCTTTATAAAATGAGTCACTTAAAAAGGGTTCTTTTTTGCAAAAGTAGGACGACGATCGATTTCCTTTCATTTCTGATCAGAGGTGCCCAAAACACAATTCCCAAAACACAGGCTTACATTCATTTCTTTTTTTAGGTCCATCTAAACCTCTATGAGAGGATTGATTCTATATATACTGAACTATTTTTACATGGTTTTTCAAACAAGAAAAACCAAAGACCGATGCATGACAGCATCTAGTTGCATATAGTTGGTTTACAAAATAGTCAAAAGGGAAACAAATTTTAATTATAAATAAACTTCAAGAATAAAATAAAAATAGTTATAATTTGGATATGAAAAGGGCATTGAAGAACCAATTCTATTGAGAAAGGTGGAAAATAGTTCTTAATTGTTCTATTTTGCTGCGTTTTCAAAACATGTGTGGCTGGAAATTATGTGTTTCACATGAACACGATGAAGATCCTGTACTTGATCGTATATTATGCTCTTGTAAGCTACTGGCTCTTTCAACATTACCATTGAACATTCTGTCAATGATAACAAGATGAACATTGCAGCTTTTTGACAAGTGAACCCTTGCGAGCCGGAGTTCCTCCTGGTCTTCAGTGGGAGCAGTCATTGTGCGTCAAACACAACCAAACGTAACATTTGGAAACGGAATATCTGTCAGTGTCGTTGAGGGAAAACGGTTCAGGCAGCGGTGATTTTAACAACGCATCGCGTATCACATTTTGTCTCGTCTCTGCTCCGCTGACGTTTCAACAAGACTCAAACTTCTCCCCTGGGTGCCCACATTCAGGAGGAAAGCTTCTTGTTTGCTGTGTTAAACACACAGTACTTCAGGCTCTATATACTTCAAAATGGCACTAATAAACACCAATTATAGGTGTTCCAGCCAAGTATACTGACCTGTTACTTGAAGTAAGAGCATGTTGGGTACATTATCTTCCAACTTTCCATCACTAATCAGTGACCTTTTCTTATTTTAAAGTTCAAGATATATGTATATTTATTTTAAATTGTGCTGCTTTGGTGCTGAACACTGTGCACTCATGTGTTTCATGTGTTGCCTTTGTTATAAAACACCACATTTCTCCAATCCAGTGTTTTTTTTTCTTCATTTTTTATTATCGATTTGATTAGCCAAACACATGCTTGTGAGAAACGGCTGCAGCTGTTTGCGGCTAATTCGGCCCGAACACGTTTCACCTCACTTTTCTCGCATGGGTGCGTCCATTCCTCTCACAAACTGACCCGTCTCTCTGGCTTTTCTGCCCTGCCACTCGGCTCTCTTCTACCTCTGGGTCAGAGAGGTTAAAGTTGAGCTGAGATTCTTACTGGCTCCTTCTTTTCCACCGTGTAATCCCCTGGCGACCGTGGCCCCAATACTTGTGAGCGGCAGATGTGGAGCTCATCTCAGACAGTACTGACACGCTCGCTGACTCCATCTGTCTCCAAACATGTCTGCTTGGTGAGCCGCTGTATCACACTGTAAAAGGGAGCTGTGGTTTTAGTGATCTCGAAACCAATCTGAGGATAAAGCCCAGCATTGGCACCTCGAGGGAGAGTGTGCCCCCTGCTGAGGAAACTAAAGTGATCAGTGTGGTAGGATTTAAGCAGCTCTGTTTTAAAGTGTGGTCAGAGGAGCAAGTAAAACCTTTAAGTAGCATTAAGCAATGTGGAAAATACTTGATTCCAGGCTGCAGATGTGTGCCTCCCAAGGGGAGGTCACGGCTGTGGCTCAGGAGGACGCTACTCGGAATGTCCTTGGGCAAAATACTGAACCCCAAATTGCTTGTGTGAATGGCTGACCGAGCATTTGTAGAGAAATTTGGATTTAAAAAAAAAAAAAAAAAAACTGTGCCATATTAGTGGTTGGCACCTTGCATAACAGCCTCTGCTTCAGTGTAGGAATGCGTGTGTGTGGGAATGGGTTAATGCTGACATGCGTTTTAAAGTGCTTTGAGTGATCGGTAGGCTAAAAAGCGATATGAATCCGGTTCATTTACCATACAGGAAAAGACCAGACCACAATTTATGGGACCACGGAACTGTTAAATCTGTAATTAGGAAATCGGCAATGAAGATAAATATTAATGGCCATTCACAAGAAAGATGAGACATGAGTGATGCCTCTGTTTGGTATAATAAAGAATGACTAGACAATTCTGAAAGAAGAGTCAAGTCATAAAGATACATCGTAGAACAAAGAAATCCATTAGATCATTTCTTATAGCACATGGTTGCAAATAACATGAAGTGGTCTTCATATTGTTAAATGTCTCTCAATACAACTTTAAAGAATGATCGCATCTGTAATATGTCTCCCCCTTCTGGCTGTGAGGAAGTTATTGCCCAAAAGAGTAAAAAATTAAAATAAGACTGCTGAGCAGTCCGCTAAGATGCAGGCCCTTCACCAACCATACCAGACTCCCACCCAGCATTGTTGCCCTATACTTATTGAATACACCCAGTGCAGAAACAAATCCAAACTTGGGTCTGTGGGCGCAGGTGCAAGATATCACCGCCACTTGGCCGCAAACAATGGGGCCTGATTGAAGAAAACTCAAAGTGATCCAGAAACCAGGATTTCTTCCAGATCATTACCAAAATTGAATTATCCGTTCATGATACCATTCCCAACATTTAGTAAATATTAAAATCCAGCAAAAACATTGAGATTTCTTGCTAAGAACAGACACATTCAGAGATAAATGCCAGAAAATCATCACCTCCTTGGCAGGGGTATCTTTTGACACAGCCATAGCTTAAAATATCTTCTGTATGTGTTAATTACTTTTAGACCATCGCTAAATATATTTGGTATTTTACATGAGCCACTGGTACCGGGTTTGTTTCTTTATTCTCCAATGGCAGGTCTGTTTGTGATTTTTCTGTTCACCAGTCATTAGTCTGTAGTCACCTGTGGTCCTAGTGCTGGATGGTAATGTCTTCCCGACCACAGCAGGGAGATTAGGCTGCTGCACGGTAGGTTGGGATCCTTAATGATGATGTGTGCAGTAAGTGAATTCATTTAAGTGGGATCTGCCCCAACATTGAATGGTCTCATCCAATTCTCCAACATACCTAGCACTGGGTATAGCCATCTTTTATTGCATGCAAATTCAGTTTGCTCTGCAATTTAGTCTGGACACCCAATTTCCCCCCTCAGCGAGGGAGCCAATCACAGACGAGCAAGATGGTGACTATTCATAGACTTTGTTGGATCTAACATGGGGGCAAATTACCTCACAATGCAACCTTAGAAAGTGTTCCAAGTAATTTAGACCAAATTAATATTGAAAAATCAGCATTGTTTAGCATTAAACTATTTAATAGTCATCTGGTATTGGGTACATCATCCGTACAATTAGCTGTAGGCTACATACAGATGTAGTTAATAGACATTCATAGTGCCCAACAAAAGGCTCTGGGATTTAATAAAACATCCCTCCAATATAAACAAATTAAGGAACCGTTTCTAGACCGAATTTCAATCCATGTTGATGTGAGTGTGTCTGGTGTTCAGGCTACAGTATACCACCTGGTTTCATTTATAGTAAATGTGCTGTAGGTGAAAAAAAAGATTAATGTTTCCCTTTTTAATGCCCTCTGAAGTGTAATTAATAGAGGTGTGAACTAGTATAACATGAAAATGTATCTAGTTACACATTCAGGTACAGTTGGCATTAAAAAAAAGCAACACAACAGACAGTTAAGGACTTAATCTACTTATTTTGCTGTTTTTTTCCTTCTGTAAAGTTCTCTCAGCCTCCCTCTCTACGACCCAATGAATCATTACCTACCTACCCCTCTCTCTCACCCCAGCTTGTGCAGGGGGCAGCATTATAAGACTACAGTGCCCTTTCAGAGAGGATAACCAAATCCCCACCGGAGATGCTTGAGTAAATGACCGTGGGAAATGGGTGTACTTTAGAACACAGTGATACTAGGTCCACGTGGAGCGGGAAGCCTTGCCGGCTAAATCCCCTAGTCCCCTGCCTGGTGTTTATCCCTGGCACCATATCGCTCCAGATCTGAAATCCTGACTCTCCACAAAACCCCATTACAGACGCTAATCCCCAGCCGCGCGCACTCTGCGCTCCTCGCTCTGGGACGCATTATGGCTACGCTGAGTAATTTTATTTCTGCTGAACTCATGCAAATATTTCCCAGCATACATTTCGTCCTCATTCTCCAGCCTTGATCTTATACATGCGTGTAAATTGCAGGTCTAGTGACAGACAGGCTCATTTTGCTCGTTTGCTAAGGGTTTACGGAACAGCAGGACGCCACATGTGGCACCGCATTGCAAATGAGGGGCAAGAGTACAGACAAACATTACGAAGAGAACAAGAAAACGTATGTTTGAGGGAGTGAAAGTTGTAGGCTAACTTTTTGATCAGACTTTCAATTTGAGCTCTCAAAAAGCTCAAATGACACTTTCTGAGATCACGAAAGATTTTGACTTTGTTCACTTTGTGTATTGTCTAAACATCCCATGGGTGCATAATAAATGATTAAAAATACAAGCTCTTTAAAAGTCTTACTTGCACTTTGACTTAAGCTTTAGGAGAATATAGACAGTTTGTTGAGCTCAAGAGGAAAGCCCCTAAAGGCTTGTTTTTATCAGCCTTTCAATGTGTTTTAGGAGGGGAAGATGATAAATCTCTTTCCTAAGGAGAAATCACGGTTTTGGAAAGTATTTTAAAAAATAGCACCTCCGTTTTTCTGAGTCTAGGAAATTAATTCAATCTTTTTGGCATAGCTCGTAATACCTTAAAATTGCAGGAAAACATGTTGCAAACATTCTTGAATCTCTGTAATACCAGGTAAGAAGGGTGTGAGACCGACTGGCAATCAGGGAGTAGGTAATCATTTTGGAGGCTGGTCTGGGTGAATACTCTTTTTTTGATTGGCTAGAAGACTGTTACACACACAGACACACACACTGTTCAGCTCAAGTTTAATCACCTGTTCTAAATTCATCCACTAAAGCACAGCTGTCAAACCTACTTGTCATCAACTGCCGCAAGAACAGCTGAGTAATCAACTTTATAAACTAACGACCAGACGGGGAAGGAAAACACACCAACGGCCGATATTAAGATTTCTTTCAATCTATTTGAAAAAAGCAATTTTAAATAATGGGATGCAGCAGAGGGAAAAGAATGAAGAAAAGAAAGAAACCAAGTGAAAAACGACACAAAAAATAAGCGCTCGTTTGGAAGCAATGTTTCTTATTGAACCCAATCAGAGTGGCAAGTCTCGATGCAGTAGCACTACAATCCAGCCTAATTTTAATACTTTGCAACAAGTTATGATGGGGGTAGGATGGAGCCTTATGGAACAGCTAGTCCCTGGAGTCTCATCAGTTCCTGTGACAAGACTAATTCTGTTTCTTTGACCCGGCTTTTGTCTTCCCCTTTTGGATACCTCTGGCTGTTCCAGCTTCCATCCTGTGTAGTGAACTCCTATTCCATTTAAGGACATTGACTTTACCCCTGCAGTTTTGAGTCCTGCATCCGAGTACCCACCAAGATGACCTTTGTTTTACGAACTAGTATTAGTCCTCGTCATGACAGCAGTGAACTCTCACTGCAGCCGCAGCACAGACGCAAAGTTTCAGCCGAGAGTATCTTCTCAAGGTTCATCCCATTTATCGGAGTACTAAGGAACATTAACATTGCATGAGGATCTTATAGGATGGCAATGATTGTTCCAGGTATTAGTCAGGCCCTCAGGCGTTACCAGAAAAACAGAGTAAGGGCTTACGAAAAACTTTACATTTTGATAAAAAGCCCGAAAACCTGAAATTTATTGTCATTTCCTTGGCAAGTCACCTTGGCATAAGCTGTGCAACCACCCCTCCATTTCTTCACCTCCACTTTGTGCATCGAGACTGTTTATAGCACACCTACTCATGGATTCATCTTTACACAATACAGGCATTTGGTATCGCTGGAGTGTTGGACTGATTTGAGTAACACCAGCCAGTTTATTGAATGATAAAGCTACTAATTTACATTCATTCATTTAGATTTGTGCTCAAACAGGGAACAGTGTTAATTCAGCTCAGGAATTTGCTCTCAAATGTTTGTCAGCCTCTTGAAATGAGGACTTTGGGGGGGTGATCTAAGTGTCCGTGCTTCATGCAGACTCATTTATGCTCTTAGTTCAGTTGTTAATTTAGTTTTTTTGTCAGACATGGTCTTTCAAAAAGCCTTTTTGAAAGAACCGGTGTTCTGGCGAGTGTCACTGATCAACCCCATTCTGTCAAACTCCCTCATTGGGATTAGAAGTGAAGAGGTTGGGTCATCTCTCGGGCGAGACGCTCACTTCCATGCTGTCTGCACTCGGCTTCTTCTTAGGAATTAAAGAAATGAAAGCAGTGTCCTACAAAGTTATTCTGTTTTCTACAAACAGAAGAAGAGAGAGTAAAGAGCCAGACTCATTTTTGCCAGAAAATACTGAATGGATCTTGCTTTAGTATTTAAAAAAAAAAAAAAAAAAAAAAGAAGTCTGCAGATGAAAGGATGGATACAGTTTTACCCGCAATGCCAAGCTTGCAAAAAAAAATGTTGACAAAATTGGGATAATGAAAGTGAACCAAAAATAGGGGGAAATGTTTTTTGGCACTTTCAGAAAAAATGGCTTATGGGTAAGCAGAGGCGTTGAAGTTGCACTCTCAAATATCATTTCTACAATTAGGATAAGTTCTATACCAGGCTCAATGCTTTATTCGGACATAAGGAAATCATGATAAATAGCCCACAAATACATTTCTCCTAGGGAACAAAAACAGTGTGCAAAACAGAGGCTCAAGATATGAATGTATATGCACAAAAATCAATGTGTCTGACAGATAATTAGCTAGTCTGACTAAGAAATGGATTTTCAAGTGTTTGTTTAGCAGGAATTTGAGATTTTATGCACATTTTAATTTCAACCTTTTCTGAAATCTGCAAATAATTTAATTTAACTTTTGGTTTTCCTTTTAAGCATGCACACCAAATGGAAAAGAGGCAAAGGCTGCCTAAACCAAAACTTTCAATTACTGACTGTGTGGCCACTTGTGGGCCTCAGAAACAAGCTGTAAACACAATTCTAATTATCAGCTGATATTGTTGGCAAACAGTTGATTATTTACCCATCCAGCAGATAAGTAGCAACATTAGCATTCGTTTGGAGCCCTATTCCGAGCATCCGGATGAGCTCAAGCCCAATATTCACTCTCCTAGCTCTGTCTGTGGCTTCCACCAACTCCTGAGGGAAATATCAGGCACTTAGCACCTAAATGCTCACTAACATACTTCTTTCTGCTGTTTGCAACTATCTGAGTGAACTCCTTTCACAATATGCAGTCATTTGATCAGGTCTTATAATAAAAAACAGGATGTTTAGGCGTTATAGGCACTACTATGTGTGTGTTGGGGGGAAATAAACACTAAACACTCAGCTCACATTCGGCTGTAGCTCTTGTCTGAGCAATGCAAAGCAACCCCGTTTTCCCGTGAGAGTTTGTATAGGATCAACAGCTCCATGCAGGCTGGGGAACAAGTTCCACCTGTAATCTAATCATGGATAGATATCTCTCTTAGATGTGCTTTTCCTGCTCTTACAGCGTTTCATTACCCCGCTTGCTCGCTTACTTATTTAAGTATCATAACTGAAGATTAGCTCCTACACTCGGTTCATGGGGAATTTGAGCATCGCTGCTTCATATCATTTAGAATGTTGGCAAGGGGATGCAGATGTTCTGTTTGGGCTGCACATTTTTTGGTTCAACTCCACTGAGTTGTTTTCCCATTTTTCCCCTTTTCCCCTTTTCCCCTCATATACCCAGACAGGCAGCACTGCTGCTGTCAAAGCCAGAGCAAAGGATCTGGTAGGAATATAAAGGTGAGTGGGTGATTAGGTGAGTGCACACAGGTGAGTGCACACAGGTGAGTGCACACAGGTGAGAGCGATTAAGATCATGGCAGGCGAAAGTGGGTGAAAGGTGACAACCGAGTATGACTATTCCGCCAATAACCAATGAAATACAGACGACAACGTAAGAAAACTGTGCAGTCAAAACAAATGAATGAATTGCACCAGCACGTTGGCATGCAGTTGTGAATGTCCTTAAGCTGTTAATAGGTGTGAATAGGTCAAATGAGGGATTCTGCCACCAAATGAAGAATCAGTAACAGATGCAGAGAGGCCTGCTGGCACGCTGCCCATATCGGATCCTCCCAGACCCCCTCTAAAGCCTCCTCAGGGGACCTTTAATGGAACAACAGCTGTGCCAACGCTATTTCTCATTTAACTCACTTAGAGGCTGCCTTCTTATCACAGGCTCAGCGCAGAAACACCAGGTCACCCTTCCAGCGCTTCCCTCTCTCTCTACAGCTCCCTAACGTGATTGTAAACTTTCGAAATTTAATTGTGGTTCTGGAGAATTGCTCTGTGAATTTGATCGAAGCCCTCGCTAGAAAACAAATCCAGCGGTTTCCTTGGAGCGAAGCTCCCTGGCCCTCCCCTATCCCGGTGCACAGGCAGCAAAGCAACACAGAAAGCTCTGCACACATAATCATACACACACCCAAGAGGGCACTCTAATATAATTAGGTACAAACCAATTATTCAAGCAATCAGTCTCAGTTTGATGATGTGTCAACACTCCTTGTCAGTCCTATTTCCCAAACTGTTCTTGAGCTGCATCACTAATTTTGTATTCATACTCTAGCATCCATACAAGCTTGCACTCTCTCCTTAATTTTAATCATTGTAGTCTCTGCAATCAAGAGCGTGGAAACTTTTGATAAGAGGTCAGAAGTCGAGGTATGAAATACTATAAAAGTATGAATTTAAATGAGCCCCTCTAGTTATCCTCCCTCAGTAAATGCCAAAAATTGGCTACTTAAATGCATGTTGCTTTTATCACACTGGGGGAGGAGAGAGTAATTTGAAACAAGGGCAGAAAATATGGAATACGGAATGCACATGGACAAAATGAAGAGGCACGTTGCATGTTGAGAACACACAACTTATTGTTTTAGTGATCATTAGGCTAGTTATGGTCCTCGTTTCCATTTTTTCGTGTTAGGGTTAGAGTGGGTGCAGGTTTCCAACCAGGCAGTAACACACCTGATTCTACTAATCAACCAATAAAGCTCTTGCTGAGGACCTTCATTAGTAGAATCAGGTGTGTTACTGCCTCGTTGGAACAAAAACCTGCACCGACACGGCCCTTCAGGACCTGAGTGTGACCCCCCTGGTCTAGGACCTCACAACCTAGGAATACATCTGCCATTGTCTGATGATGGATTAGCCTCTAGGACAGCCTCCATGATATTTGGGTTTTTCTCATGGAACAGAGACTTTAGTTACAGTTTGTCGCTCATTGTTTACTGTCTGACAAACTCCTTTACTGTAAACCCAGAGATAAAAGTTCAATAAAAACAAGCTAAACAAACTGAAACCCCCATATGTCCCAAGATACCAATTAGCCAATGGTTCACCTCTGTGCAGATCTCCACATGGACTCGTTGCTTGCCGCAGCCTATTCTCGACATAAATGGTCAGTTCTACGTGGACTGCAAATGAAACTGTTTTTGGTCAAAAAATAATTGTCCCCCACCCATGGATTCTAAATTTTCCAGCTGCACTTGGTGTTCTGTCTTTCACTTAGGCTTTATCACCACAGTTAAGTCAATTTTCTTGTCAGCAGGAAAAGATACTGTGCTTTAGTCCACTGCTAGCTCTATCTTCCAAATCTGAGGTCACGGAGTCATCAATGCCCCGTTGCAGTGTGACCACTACCTACCCACATCACTATGAAACCCATTGACAGTGACCTGCTTTGTGTCAACAACTTTATCAGGTTAGCAGTATTAGCATGCGAGCTAAAATAGGGTTTGTGCATGCGCTTGCCACATATTGTAAATATAACCCACTGATGAGGTTATTTCAAATATATTTCAGCAGGCTATGTGAACTTCTGTTGACATGCTATCTAGCTAGAGAGCGACATGGTATGCTTGGGGAAAATTTCTTTCAAAGCGTTCTCCTTTTTCCCTACATCACAATAATCTGACGATCCTCTGAATGATTCAGTAGGTAAGATCCTAAAATAAAGATCAGTCAGCTGCGTTAGGCCGACTGAAGAACAGTTGAAGTTAGATCGCTAGCTTTTCATCAAATTGTGTAAACAAAAAAAAAAACAAAAAAAACGCAGAACATGACGATAAGCTCCACCATAGTGCGAAGCCGCTCCAATTTTGTCAGTTAGCCTTCTGACAACGCAGCCATCTCTTTAGTTAAGCAACTGCCAGGTCAGGCTGCATGCAGCCAGTACAGTTATTAGTGTCTCGTCAAGAAAATGCCAGCCGCACCACAATTCTTTTTGAACTGACAAGAACAAACAATGACACATCGGTGCACGTCACTGTGGGACGGTTGTGATTCAGAGCAACAAGTTGACATCAAACAATCTTTCTGAGCCACTGCCATTAGGCAATCATGTGGGAGATAAGAAAAAATCTGCCCTTTCTGTCAGTCCCTGAAGTAACCCCTTGTGTGCGTTTGCCTGCTCCCTGCTTTCTTTCAGTCTTGCTTTTCCGATTAGAGTCTTAACTCGGGGCTTATATCAGCAGTTAGGATTCATCAAGGGTGAGTAAAAAATGATCAGACGAGTGGACTGCAGGACATGAGAGCCCTTCTGAGACCAATTACAGCACAAAAATGAAAATGTTTCCTTTGCATCTCACACATGGTCTGTTCCAGTTCCTAAAAGCAATGGCAACGCGTCAGGAGTGTGTTTAACACTGTCCAAGGAAGTAATTGAGAGAAATTTCCCTGGACTCACTGCTCTCAACAAAATACTGACACAGGAACCTTATTGACATGCTACACCAGTGGTAAAGGTGAAATGACAGTAGCTCCCCAGTCACTCTGCACCACATTGCAGGGGCCTGCATTCATTTTGAGTGGCATAACCCCCCCACACACACACATACAGACACACACACACACGTCACCCTCCATCCCATACCGCACACATACACACCCTTCAGACCATCTCATAACCCATGCCCTTTTTGCCATTTCTCATTCCATTAAACCCTGAATTATTCAAAGCAGATGAAATTGATTTCTTGATAGTTTAATCGCAAATCAAAACCAAACCCTGGGCCCAGTTCATTCCCTTAGGGCAATTTTTGACAATCAAATATTCATGGAGAAATGAAATGTTAGCAGATCATTTCTGCTTCTGGCTGATTAGGCAGACACAATGAAATTCAGATGGAGAAAAGGAGGAGGCATGGAATTAACTTAGGCCAATATGCCACGGAAAAATTGAAACTGAGATAAGATTTTTAGACTTGATCCTGGAAAGGACCCTATGTGGGAGACTTGCCCTTTTCTGTTATATCAAGCCAATTTGTCGCATAACGAAACACAAGATTAAGTATGGGCTTGATGCTCATATACTGTACTTAATCTTATTTAAAATGTACCCTCCATTTATCATGGAGACATCTGGAATAAATTGTTATGAATCACAATGTTGAAAAATTAGAGAGCAAGCAGCCAGTGGATTTTATCCCAATGTTGATAATAATGTAGGCTGTTAAGTGATAAACAGCAAATGACTACTTGCTGCAGCTCTCTGTATTAGCCTTTATCCTTGACTTCAAGCTAACCTGCCCAAGATTTAACCACTTGACACCAAGAACCTTAATTAATGCAATTTAAATCCTTTTATTTGGCCCGGGGGGCAATTACAGAGGCAAGTTGAGTCATACAATTAACACATAGCTAACACAAGATGGGACTTTTAACTTTTTTCAGTACAGACAATTCTAAAATAGGCTAATATATACTATGTGCTAATAATATGATACTAATATGCAGTGGGTCAAAGATGGTTGGGAATGGAACTGAACAACCTTGGACACAAAGATTGCCCTTCTCCTCTGTATCCAGAAGCAATCCTCCTGAATGGAGCCACTTAAACATGTGGGGGGTCTAATATAGATTATTAACTAGTTGAATATAGTTGCTTGATAATAGGTTGGGTATCAACACTATTTGAAAAAAATGATTTGTCAAAACTGATTAAAAAAGACATTTTTCTTTCATAAGATGTTCACCATCTCATTTTATTATTGCAAAAACATATATTACAAACATTAAACCAGTGTTGCACAGTATACTAAAGCTGCACTAGGGTAAATAGATCTGTAATAATTTTATTACAATTACAATTAGTTTTTATTGACAGTAGGTTAAATTCATTGTTCAACATTCTTGGAAATATACTTGTTTCCTTTCTTGCAAAGAATCAAATGAGAGAATCAATACCACACTCATGGTTGTAAAGTAAATATGATCCGCCAGATGAAGGTGTTTTAAAGTGATGATGAGGCTGTTGGAAAGCAGCATCCTCTTTAGGGCTGTTCACTATCGCATCGCACAATGGCCAGCATGGATTACCAGCTTGTTTGAATGATTTTGCTTGGCACCTACATCTTGGCATCAAAGTGGTAGTGGAAAAAAACATGGTTTCTGGCTTGGAGGCGTTAGATTGTCCCTGAATGTTAATGAAGCCCGTTGACTTTACTCGCGTTGGAGATGGGACGGGCATGCTTTGGCCCAACTACAGAGACTGTCCATCTCAGCCAACTGGGCTCAAATCAGCTCCTTAAAAGAGGTAGTGGAAATGTAAATCGGCGCGGAATAGTCTGGCTCAGCACGGCCTAAACTTCTGATGGAAAAGGCCTTTTAGAAGTTCTCTTATGTTGTTACCTTTGGACATAGCCAGGCTAACACGGAGGCCATGCCAACCTGGTCGGAAGTCAAAACTAAATCTGCTAAGTGGACTTTGAATGGTGATATATTTGTCGAACTATGAGGTTAAGGTTAAACCTTCACATTCAAAGAAAAACTAGATACGTCTTGGATGATCCCTACAATATTTAATATTTTTATTCAAGTTAGCTTTGGTTCAGGTAAGGATTTTGTCAAAAAGTTCAGCACCTTTCTGCTGGGCAATTACGTGTTTAAACCTGAAAATGTTGTGGAGTAATATTTCACTTCCCAATTCCTCTTTTCTATCAGTATGTGTGTGTGTTTGTGTGTGTGTGTTTTGTCCAAAGCCTCGCACAGAGGCGGGTTCAATATGACTCATCCTTTGATGGCAGTAAGTGCAGATGTTCACAGTTGATTTTTTTTGTTGGATTGAGTGGATATGAAGGTTTCCAGAAAAATAACTTTGTTATCTTATAAAAAAGGAAAAATATATATATACCTCCAGGTCAAAAACACTGTCTGCAGTCCACCATTTGTAAAACCCTTTTCTTTTTTTGTAAAATCATTTCACCAGTGAGGACCAATTTCTCATCATAGAAGACTTAAACTAGTCATAATTGGATAAGAATAAATGTATTGTTTCCCAAATGTTGAAGCTCATATTATTGCTTTGTACCATATCGGAAACTGCAGCTGTGTGTTTTTTCCCTCAAGTTAATAGAAATTTAACTAAAAGAGTCACACATGAATTTTCAATAACCTAAACTAACTGCACAACAATCTAAAAGCAACTCTTTTTCTTAAAATTCTATTTAAGACTAATTTCATTAGTCATTCAAATGCTTCACAACTATACTGCTATCCTACAATAAAAACAGCATCATCAACACTCATGAATTTTGAAAGGGGAGTCAAGGATTCAATTATATTTTCTCTTCACTTATCGAACGAATGGATTTCCTGTCCATTACTAAACAAAGGCAGCATGGATATGACTGGAATTCAGCGCTGAAATGTGATTAAAGTCCAATTGCGAAGCCAGAGACGGCACAGCTCTATAGGCTTTAACCTTTTTTTTTATTATTTATTTATTTATTTTCAGATATGAAGGGAAAATGAGAGGGTGAGTGATCAAGGTGATGAACGAGGGTACAGAGAATGAAAGGGCGAGATCAAACAGCATCCCTGAATGAGGAACTGAGGTAGAATTTTTAATAAAGTCCTGCCTGCCTGCCTAGCTAATTCACTCACCGTCTCTTTCAGCAGAGAATCCTGTGTCTTTTCAAGGCAGCGGACGACTTACTCAGGGTGACATGGTGCACAGTAACATTGGATATATGAGTTCAACAGATTGCATTACGGCTCAGAACATACTTGTGCCCAGCTGCTCATGTCTCTCTGCAGCGGGGTTACGCTGCAAAAATGTACAGTCTTGAGATGATTACAAAAACATTACGTTTTAGGAGGAGGAGATTTCCACTAATTATTGTGTTTATTTCACAGTTTAAATAGTACTGGATAAACAACATATGGCTCGAATGTATTTTTTTTTTCCTCATTTTGAGCTCTGACTACTATCCAAAATCAGACGGCTGCTTTTATTCCTTTCACACAGGCACACTACAGATGCAGACACACACACAAAAACACACAGAAAACAGTGATGAAAACAGCACAGCTAATCCCATGCACTCTATAAAGCTCTTCAGAGTTAATACAGTGTTTAATTAACAGCACTCACGTTCCTTCGGACTGAGACTCCAGTGATGCAAGGCCCCTTCAATAATGCAGACAACCCCTGGATCTTGACAAGACTTGGCCATGCAGTTCCTATGGGATCGCGGCATGCATTAGATGAAATAAGCTTTCCCAATTTGCCTCCTTTCAAGGTCAACACACCGTATCATGCAATTGCAAAATGAGTCGAAATGAGCAATAGCACTTGAGACCCTGTGTTCCTCCTGGTGCTCCGCAGGACAAAAATACATTATTTACTTGCAAATGTTTGTACCACATGGGAACTTTCTGTCGCGTAATAAATACTGTATGTGCATTCTCACCCTTGCACTTGTGCAGTGTGTAGCAGCAACATGATACATCTGCACTGGAGATTGTGAGTATAGCACCAGGGGCTGTGTCTCATACTACCTCACTTGCATATGAGACGAGCTCTAGGGTGGATCATTTATTATAAGCATAATATATTCAGTTTACTTAATAGTATCAATTAAAATGTGCCATATTTTAATAAAATATATGAATTAAGTCAATACATATTTTCTAATATGGCATAGCCAGTGAAAGTATATCTTCAGTAATAGGTCATTAACAAAATAGACTTATTCTGTTTCTATTTTTATTCCAGGGGATTCTGAGAAGCAGTCTGTGCATGGCCTCTGTTTTTTCGAGCCCAAAGTGCACTAAGTGCCTGGCAGAGGACCTACTCTACTTGTTAAAGTTCTCAACAACATACATCATTTGCTGATATTCTGTCCAAGGTTACAGAAGTGCTTGCGTTTGTGGAAAGTATTTGATTAGGCTCTATCACGCTGATTGAGCCAAAGCCAAAACCACAAATACACCTGCGGGCTACAAGCCAGTTCAGTTGTCTTATTCATATTGAAGAGGGTACAGTTTTAGTTCAGGGTTTATGTTTTGTATAGCTTATTAATGACACAGAATGAGAAAGAAGCCTTTGCAAAGACGCTGTGACCGATACGTCACTGCCATCAAGTGGATCTGCAGGAGACTGCGTGCAAGTGAGCAGTGGTTGCTTTATTCCAGCTGAAACGAGTGAATGCTGAGTGAATCAGGTAAAGAGGGAGCAGCGCCGTAGCCAGGATTTTTCAAAAACCAAGGACAACATTCAATGCATATATATTACACTGGCATGCCTAGTCAGAATTAGGCTATATTTACAATAACATACAGGTTAGTATCTCTATTGGCTATCTGTTGCATACATCTGTACGCCACTTCTTTCGCACAGTGCTGAGGTCAAGTCAAATATCTTTGTCACTTTGCTGAAATGTAGCCTAAGGGGGAAAATTAAATGTAAATGAAAAAATATGTGATGTCCTCACTTGTGAAAGGGGTCATAGGTATTGCTCAATCACATATTGGAGTTCAATGGGTTCATAAGCATGTGATCAGCAACACTGAAGTGGACATCAATAATAATAATTATAATCAAATCAATCAATGGCAAACCTAGAGGCTAAATGAAAAATATGCACAATCCAAAAAATATTTTTTTTTTTTAAATCAAGACCATTCCTCTGACTTTGAGAATCCACTTGTGTAAATGCTGGAATATGTTCTGCAGCATGACCCCTCCGTGCTCTTCATACATCAGGATACATTTGGATTTACAAAGGCGAAGGCCGTAAAGTTCGTAACTTTCACCTGGATTCACCTGACTGGTCCATTTACTCCCCAGCTGTGGAAGTGCACCCAACAGAATGAGTTACGCCGTTCGCAGCTGTTGTGCAGACTGGTCGTGCGATCTATAAATTAGGACACATCTGGTTTTGAAACATCACTGACCTCTGAACATGCACCGAAGCTCTCAAGATGCCCATTCTTGACTGTTCAACCACTGTGTGTGTGGGTACTGGATTGTACAAGTTTCTGCAGATAAGAACAAGTTGATATATGTAGGTGAGCACATGAGCGCCAAAACTAGTTGAAACAAATCCCAAAAAATCCTGCCCTGCCACTTGTGTCAGGTGTTGAGTCGGCTACTGGTCGTGTAATGGTGCAGGACAGGGAATATGTTTCCTTTGACACATATTTGGGGCTTTGAGGCTTCCTCTCATGGCAAGAGTAGACACATTTCAGATACCCCGTGGGATAACACATCCCTGTCTCCAAATGTGACGCATCACAGGGGCATCAGTTTCCTCTACAGAGGGTGACACTTTTGTGATGAGACACATGAAGTGAGGTTTCTGTATGTGTGTAAAAATAGATAATACACACTATGTATATATATATATATATATATATATATATATATATATATATATATATATATATATATATATATATATAAATATATAGTAGAAGGGGGGGAGCATTATTAATTATACAACAGTGTGCTGCACATAATATCACATATGGTTGTACCACATGAGAGTAATTTTAAGCAGCACATGTAATTATGTGAATTATTATGCACTGTATAGCAGTTTAGAAACAAATAGATAACACAACATGTACAAAAGTGCACTTATTATTCCAGTCTAGCAAAAATGGCTTCATAAAGTCATAAACTCATTAGCCAAAAGCAGATCAGTGACAGAGCTAATGTCAATACAACAGTATTGAAAGCCAATTCTCATGTTTTTTCTTAAGAAAACTCGTGTCTGCATCTTTTACTGGTGTACATTAGCTTTCAGCTGCACTGCTAATATTAACCATTTTATGTGATTTTTAAACTAGAATGCACCAGGTCTTTGCAAATCCTACTGAAGCACTTTTCATCAGTTCATTAGCTGATTTTGTGTGTTGCTAGTATAATACAGCTTCAATTGACCTTACCAAAAAAGGAACCTGGCATTGTAGTGTTATGAAGTCAATCTGACAAAATTAGGCTTTAATGGAAATCAGTGGACACAACAAAGTGTCAATGGGAGTGATTTGAAAATCTGACATGCCACAAGAGAAAAAAAAAAGGCTTTTAGAGCAATGTCCACTTGGCGTTTAGTATCTTCAACTTTATTCATTGTGGGAGGATTTCCAGTAATACACAGTGTACGTAATGCTTGGTTACCTCCAGGTGGGTGGCCTTCGAAAGATTGTCACAAATAGAACGGCGCTGCAACGCAACGTGAAGGTACTAAAAGAGCTGGATTGGAGGCAATCTTGGCCAATTGACCAATTTTACTGAGAACCTCTGGCAAAAGCCAGGAGCCGGACCCACAGCTGCGTTCTATTCCTCGCAGTCTCTCCTGGACTTGTAACCTGCAGGGTAAACACGGCAGCAGGCGTGGGTCAGCTGCTTCCGCCTTGAGCGCCGTGATTCATTTTGCAGGAGAATCTTAGGCTTTCTACCGGAGAGGTTGAAGCTCGTTCTGTTTTTGTGTTCAGACATTTGAGAAACCCGGCTACGTTTTTTTGGAATTGTTTAGAGATGTATGGGGGGAAAAAGAAAAAAAAAATAAGGCCAAGAGCGAAGAACAAATGATGTATCGGCTTTCAATCTTTTATTCAATCTGTCGATTATAGCATCAAGTGCAAAGATTCTCTCAGGATTCACTGATCATCGGTTTCATCAGTTTCATATTTGTAATTTTTATGACGGGATTGCAATATAGTATCTTAGATTTCGTATTTTCTACCATCCAAGGAGATATCATCATTTTTAGCTGTCTTTTAGATGTCCCTGTAAAAAAGAAAAAAATCATGGTTTATTTCATAGTGCAGTTGTATTTATAGCATATCATCATAAAAGTCTTTTACTCTTTTCTGTCATGTTCCATTGATAAAAAGAAATGAAAACGAGACACATAGAGGGATAAAAAGATGTATTCAGGCACATATAGGTGTTTCTCGGCATATTTGCCTCCTGGTTCCCACATAAATAGATCAAGCTTCTTCCTGTTACGCCACAGACGTCTTTAAAGAGTCTTAATTAGAGACATGATCCTCCTGACTGTTACATAAAGGCCCCGGCGAGCCTGTCCCTTCTCTTCCCACAGGAGGGTGCTCCTCCCCTTCCCTTCTGGCTGTGTAGTCAGCACAAATAATGATGGAGGTCCTGCAGGGTGCCATCTCCAGTCAGCCGCTGGTGTTAATGGGGTTACAGTCCGCAATTTACTGCTCTACCCTCGCACGCTCACGTCAGCCTCTCTCATCATTCCTCTTAAAAGCTGAATTCTAATCATTCCGCCCGCAGAAATACAGTTTTGGCTTTGAAGACGTTATCCCTCTCGCCCCCCCCTCCCCTGAAACAAAAGAGTAAAAATAAATTAAGAAGAGTTTGGGCTTTTCACTTCAATATTATATATATTGTGTTATAATGTGCATGCATTTATTTTTATATTTATTTATATATTTTCCCCCAGAATGGACTCGAGTTTAGGAAAAATCAATAAATAAATAAATTGTCTGAGGCATTTCAGATTTAAAATAAAACTTCAAATGTGTTTTAGGCAGTGCATCCAACAAATTGGTTTACAACCGTGTATTGGGATACTTCATATTTCCAGAAAGTAAGCCTCTTCAGTGTGGAAGAATTTATTAGACTCAAAAAAACAAAACACAAGTGCTACACACACCATGTGGGTTCAATAAAAAAAAAATATATATATATAAAATAAAAAAAAATGTTGATATCAAAAGTCCTAACTATGTTGATTCTTGACCTCTGTTTTGGGCCAGAAAGCAGTAGTTGGTTAGCGGGGGGGGGGGGGGACTAAAACACACTGAATTACTTCAACTTCTACTCCTAATCAAAAACCCATATAAGAACATTAACGTGTTTTAACATTAGCAATTTGCATCCAGCTTAGCAGTCTCAATCATTGGTTACGTTCTGCACATATAAACTCCCATTAAACCACTTCTTTTCCTTCATAATGAGCTCAGCATGTGGTGTTCTGTGCCAGCAAGGGACTTTATCTTATTACCATGCCATAAAACAGACTGCAGCCTGTTCTGCAGAAGCACAAATAGTTGTCACTATAAAAGAAAAATACAGTATGTAATGGTTTGGTTTTTTTAGGGTTGGTATAATTATTAAATAGACAGCAGTGGATGTGTTAATAATGACTCTAGACATCTGAAATAACAAATCAGGAAATTAGTGACCTGGTTTCGTTCCCTCTGTGCAGGTTGGATTGGTTTATGGAGTGGCTCATCACTGTATCAGTAGCTGTGTTTTGACAACTATACAACATGTAATCATGCTGTTGTGTAATCAACCTTTCACATTCATGTCAAAAAGGGGGGAAAAGTGGCGCAATCGTAGTGCTGGAGCACCGACTCATCATTCACAAATGAGCTGACAAACAGGAAAATAAGGCATGAAGCGAACATTTATCTAAAAATATTTTTTTCTATGAGATTTTATGATTTCGTTGTTTGGGATACACTTCATTGTATATTTCATCTACAAATTTTCAGTTGGAAGGCTGACTAGTCCACACTAGTCTGACAAAGAGCAGCGTGAGACCCAGGTATTTAGCCTCTATGGGTGTGCTTACCAAAAGTACCTGTTCAAGTACTGGTTTCACTGGATCATTGTTGGTGCAACATATTTCCAGAAGTATTAGTTCACTCATCGAAATCCACCCACCCGGTGTCCAAAGCAAATGAAATGTCATACGTGGGACAAGGAAGGTAATATATATATATATATATATGCATGCATGTATGTTACCCTGGTGAATGATAATCGTTGAGAGTCAGCTGAGGTTGTTGATTTTGTTGGTGAGTTAGAACCTGCACGGAGGGCGGTTACATTGCTGCGAGATCCCGTAAGCGCACCAGTGAAAGTCTCTCCTCCCTCTTACAGTCACATGAGTAATGCAAGTGACTGTTTGATGTGAACTAAGTGACACGGACATGCAGCTTACTTTCCCCTCTTGAATCCAACACAAGCAAAGGGTGGTTGTTGTTTTTTTTGTTTTTTTACATCAAATTCACAAATAGTGATTTAATTTGTTTTGTCTAAGTATGAGCAGCTAACCTCTATAAATCTACTCAATTTAGCTAACATGCAATGTTGAAGCCAAATGTGTGTGTGTGTGTGTGTGTGTGTGTGTGTGTCTATGTCCTAATGTCTGGACAGACAGACAGACAGACAGACAGACAGACAGACAGACAGACAGACAGACAGACAGACTGCTGTATGACTCCATGTGAGCTCATTGAAAGGGGAAGGAGTGGGGGGGGGTGGACCAGATGGTAGAAGTCATTATAGAGCAATCTCCTTTGAACCATTATGATGATAATGTGGGGAGATTCATGTGCAAAACTTTACAGCCACCGCTTGTCAAGACGAGCGGAAGGTCGTCATGCGCTGGGTGTTGGAAAATGAAGTGTTGTCGTGCTCGCATCTCGTAATATGACACTGGAGGGATTGTAGGATCACGGGACACAGACGGTTACAATGTGAAATGTATTATTTAGACAAGGAAAAAGTTAACATGTGAGAGTCTGAAGCCAAAAATGTCAACATGTTAATAATGTGAAATTATGCTACTACTAATAATATACACATACTGTGTAAATTTAGAAAATGAGTACTCCGTCTGCAGTATTTCTATTTAAACAGGTAGCTCATTTAGGAACAAATCCTTATTAACATTGACAGCTGATTTTTACAGTGTAGTTATACCATTTAGTGCATTTTATATGTTTAACAGCAAGAGTTAGAAACAAAGAACAATAAAATTAAGAAATAAAACCCAATAATAAACATTTTTATTTGATTATTGCTGTCATGCACTTTTATAATGAAATTAATAGACGGATATTTATACACTTTTAAAGTCAGAAATGATTTTTTTCTTTTTGATCATTTTAGATCACATCCTTAGTCATGTTGTTCATTTATTTAACAAGGAAAAACATAAGGACAACTTAAATCTTTCTTTTCATTTGGAATCCATTTTTTAATCCACTTTTCAGTGATTTAATTAAATTCCTCTCAGTGTTCCACCTGTACATACTATTCATGCCAGAAAGACGTCATGATACTGACATTCCACTCTTGAAATGCTGTTTCAGATGGACTTCACCTTCATGGATTGTTGGGTTTTCGATTAGTAGTAAACAAATGCAGATGTTTCAACAATAAATTATGTACTTTTATGTTTTATTTTTATGTTTTTGAAAGCTGCTATAGGAATAAAGTATATTGTTATTATTATAAATCTTATTATTGGGCAACTAGCAGGTGTGCCAGCACCAACAGAGAGGATCTCAGGATCTTTACATACCGACTTGCATATGTCATATATCCTGATCATCAGGAGTTGCGCAGGAAACCAGACAGACCAATTAACGGAGGCTGAAGACAGATATACCAGCTGCAGGTGAAGTCATCGCTTCATTATGTGATCCCACCTGTGAAAGTCGGCATGAAGGGCACGCCGGTCCATTGGTTTCTCCAATTGACGAAACATTATGCAGCCTTCATGACTCATAATGAAAAACATGCTAGACACTAAGCTTATAAGGGACTCTTAAGCTTATAAGGAGGGTTGTGAGAGGATGACTCACCTTGCACCATGAGGCAGGTGTTTTTTCTACTGTGTTGGCTAATAGATTATGTGGGTAATTAATGGATTATGTGCTAATGAAAACAAGATTACGTGCTACTATAATGTGGAAGCATAGTGACTCCATGCCATGAACATGTTTATCTTCATGGTTTTAAGAAGCAAAGGTCTATAAACCTGATCATATCCATATTGGATTTGTTCAAGCCTGTTGTGAATGAATCAGTTTCCAGGAACGAGCTGCAACCAACACCTAGACATTCATTTCATCTGCGTCAGGTACCGACTGAATCTGAACCACCGTCAAAGCAGCTGGAAACTTTAGTAAAAGTTGCCTGGAGCACAGGACTAGGCGCAATCCAAACCTGTTTTATGTACAGTGGGGAAAATAAGTATTTGAACACCCTGCTATTTTGCTATTTCTCCCACTTAGAAATCATGGAGGGGTCTGAAATTTCCATCGTAGGTGCATGTCCACTGTGACAGAGATAAACTAAAAAAAAAATCCAGAAATCACAATGCATGATTTTTTAACGATTTATTTGTGTGATATAGCGGCAAATAAGTATTTGAACACCTGTGTGTCATCTAGAATTCTGACCCTGAAGGACCTGTTAGTCCGCCCATTAGAAGTCCACCTGCATCCATGTATCATCCTTAATCAGATGCACCTGTTTGAAGTGGTTAGCTGCATAAAGACACCTGTCCACCCCATACAATCAGCAAGACTTTAACTTGTAACATGGCGAAGACCAAAGAGCTGTCCAACGACACAAGAGAGAAAATTGTACACCTCCACAAGGCTGGAAAGGGCTACGGAGCAGTTTCCAAGCAGCTTGGTGAAAAAAGGTCCACTATTTGAGCAATCATTAGAAAATGGAAGAAGCTAAACATGACGGTCAGTCTCAATCGGAGTGGAGCCCCATGCAAGATATCACCTCGTGGGGTCTCAATGATTCTAAGAAAGGTGAGGAATCAGCCCGGAACTACACGACAGGAGTTGGTCAATGACCTGAAAAGAACTGGGACCAACGTTTCCAAGGTTACTGTAGGTAATACACTAAGACGTCATGATTTGAAATCATGCATGGCACGAAAGGTTCCCCTGCTTAAATCAGCACATGTCAAGGCCCGGCTTAAGTTTGCATATGACCATTTGGATGATACAGAGGAGTCATCGGAGAAAGTTTTGTGGTCAGATGAGACCAAAATAGAACTTTTTGGTCATAATTCCACTAAGCGTGTTTGGAGGAAGAAGAATGAAGAGTACAATCCGAAGAACACCATCCCTACTGTGAAGCATGGGGGTGGTAGCATCATGCTTTGGGGGTGTTTTTCTGCACATGGGACAGGACGAGTGCACTGCATCAAAGAGAGGACGACTGGGGCCTTGTATTGGGAGATTTTGGGGAACAACCTCCTTCCCTCAGTCAGAGCATTGAAGATGGGTCGTGGCTGGGTCTTCCAACACGACAACGACCCAAAGCACACAGCCAGGAAAACCAAGGACTGGCTCCGTAAGAAGCATATCAAGGTTCTAGCATGGCCCAGCCAGTCTCCAGACCTGAACCCAATCGAAAATCTTTGGAGGGAGCTCAAACTCCGTGTTTCTCAGCGACAGCCCAGAAACCTGACTGATCTAGAAAAGATCTGTGTGGAGGAGTGGGCCAGGATCCCTCCTGCAGTATGTGCAAACCTGGTGAAAAACTACAGGAAACGTTTGACCTCTTTAATAGCAAACATTACAGATTACACATTCATTTTCGCTGGTGTTCAAATACTTATTTGCCGCTATATCACACAAATAAATCATTAAAAAATCATGCATTGTGATTTCTTGATTTTTCTTTTTAGTTTATCTCTCTCACAGTGGACATGCACCTACGATGAAAATTTCAGACCCCTCCATGATTTCTAAGTGGGAGAAATAGCAAAATAGCAGGGTGTTCAAATACTTATTTTCCCCACTGTAGCATATAGAATCATTTTAACTGCTTTATTGCTCAAGGCAAAACTAATGATGTCTTTAAATGTATGTGTTAGGACTGTTGTTACCGTCTTTGAAAAGGCAGCATGGTTGTTTTAATATTGTCTTATTATGGTTAGTGTTTTCTATCCGTTTCACGTAATGAATAAACACTTTGTTTTATGAACTGTAATTGTAATTGTGTAATAACTTGTTAACAGCCTGATCTGCACGTTGGAAGAAGTGTGTTGAAGTTCATCCTGAGCAAACAGATCACCGAACACTCGGCCAGAGGAATTCTATTAAAGGAAAGCTTTGAGGCTCTGCTGTGCACGCAACAGAGGGGGCGGGACATAAACAAAGGAGCTCCACTTCATTGGCTTAAATCCACCAGCGTGCAGACGTTTGGGTCACGGAGGGTTCAGCCTACTTTCTAACCTCCACACATAAGCTCCGGGGAGAGCAGAGGCAGCCTGGAAACACGATCACCTCCTCGTCCTCTCTATCATCCCTGCTATGAAACGCATGTGACCTTGTAATATGTAAGTACGTTTTGTGTATCTTTAAAAACACAGTTACATTTTTTGTATAGATGGTTGCTGTTATATACAAAGCTTTCTGAGTGTTTTAATCAACCCTGATCTCTTTTGTAGATTATTTATAATCCATTGCATTCCTGTGGCAAAGACAACAACCTCACAGTGGGACATCTCACAGTGTACAAATGAATTGCTCAAGGTAAGCTGCATTCACTGAACTCTGAATTAATTAGTATTACAGAAGCTATACTGTGTTACCTAATGAACATCACCATGTTGTTAGCAGTAGATTGAAATAGAGACATGCATGGACGTCATTAAGTCCCCCTTTAGTTTAGCTATCAAGGCCTCAACAAATCAAACTATAAATAATAAGTTGTTTACTGAATAAAATTATTTCCATGCCTTATTGCCCATATAGTTCCAATGTGGATCACAAGGTAATTAATTGCTGTGACGGTATTATTTGCGGTAGTCATAGTAACCGTGCGTCACGTCCGGTCAGCGTGTTCCTGCTTGGCTTTCACTAAACGGCTGCTGCCACACTGCTCCTGCTGCTTTGTGTGGTTTGTCCTGTTTTACTGGGGTGGATCCCACCGCTGCCATCACGCCATTTATGCCCATTCATAGTGGGTGCATTCTGGGAAACACTCCTAGGGTGCGGTCCATGCATGGTAGAAGCAAGCTAGAAATCTGGCCGCTGTTATGGACTCAAACTTGAAAGAGCCAGAGCTAACATGGAGAAGCAGCATTCAGTTTCTATTCCCCACATATCTGAAACAAACCCCTTGAGAACTACAAGTATGCTGCAACTCTCATTTTTTTTAAGTCAGAGCTGAAGACTTTTCTGCTGCCCATTGTTGTCATTAATTTTTCATTGCACTGTAACTTTGTTCTTGTTTTAATTTAATTCATTTTAATATTTATTTGCTTCTTTTTTATTTTAAAGCCTTCCCTTTTTGATGAATTGTTTCAAATATATCTTGATTCTTTAATATATGTAAAGCACTTTGAAGGTGCCCCCTGTGCTATACCAATAAACATGCCTTGCCTAGAGTTCTATATTGAGTCCTATATTAAGCCTTCCTCCCATCTTCCTCCTCAGGGTCCTCCACTCTTTTGGTAGCCACCCCCAGCCCCCAGCTGTGATGCCCGTTGACCTCGCCATGTATCTGAGCCTCAGCCAGCGCCAGCCTCTTCATCAGCTGCTGTCCATGTCCCCTCTGACGCCTGCGAAGCGTCGCTTCCAGCCCGCCGACTGTCCTCCGTGGACCGACCTCTGCTCTCAGCGCCCCTCTTCTTCCTGCTCCTCTTCGTCCTCGTCGCTGCCCCCCTCCCCCGTGCCCGCACCCCCGGTGTCTCGGGGCTGCCGCCGCAGGG
The DNA here is from genome assembly GCA_036785175.1 of Eupleurogrammus muticus. NCBI lineage: Eukaryota > Metazoa > Chordata > Actinopteri > Scombriformes > Trichiuridae > Eupleurogrammus > Eupleurogrammus muticus. The sequence goes on along the minus strand of JAYKQN010000013.1, from coordinate 15,918,075 downwards.
ACGGAGGCGGCCCGAAGAGGAAGCGTGTGGTGTTCGCGGACGAAAAGGGACTGGCTCTCACCGCCGTGCGTCTCTTCATCTCCGAGGAGCCCTGCCACACGTCCACCCAGCTGATGAAACCCTCCCCGGCCCAACTGCAAGACCAGCAGTCAACCTCGAAGCGCTGCAAGTTACGACTGGGTTTCCCCGAGCCGAAGCTGGACTTAAAAGCTTTCGTCGCACGCCTGCAGGAGACCTGCATACAGCTGGAGAGCTGCAGTGTTTCAGAGCACACCCTGAGCGGGAAAGTGTGCGTCTCGCACGCCAGTGTTGAGAAGGTCGTGCACATACGGGTGACGTTGGACTCTTGGAGGAGCCACCGTGACGTTCCCTGCACGCTCCTGCGGCAGCAGCGCTTCGGGGCTTTGGAAATGGATGTTTTCACCTTTGAGGTCATGCTTCCACAGAACATAGATCCCAAGGAGCGGATAGAGTTTTACGTGTCTTTCAGGCCAGGACCCGGTTCCACGCCATACTGGGACAACAACAGAGGACAGAACTACAGGGTCCTCGTGGAAAACGACGGACCGACTGTGAACCAGAGCGACGCGAGTCGCTTTTACCCCTTACTCTCAAAACACAGAGCCCCCTCTTGGCCTTCACACATGTCCCCTGGGGTTCAGAGCCCTGCTGATCTACAGTACCTTCAGAGGGGTTTGTCAAGCAGACTCCGAGCAGAGTGTAAAACCACGTGTGCGACTAAACACACCGTGTAAATGTAGCCCAGAACTTGTCAACAGGGCCATGGGCATTTGTACATAATGTGACTATTTTATTTAAATATTTAAGAGAGAGTTAGGGCGTTCTATTTTATTCATAACCCTTGAGCTTTTCCACATTTTTGTCACGTTACAACCCCAAACATTAATGTATTACATTGGGATTTTATGGGATAGACCAACACAAGAACAGTGCATAATTGTGAAGAGGAAGAAAAAAAATGATACGTTGTGTTCAAGATTTTTATGAATAAATATCTGAAAAGTGTGGTTTGCATATGTATTCAGCCCCTGGGTTAGTACTTTGTTGAACCATCTTTTGCTGCAATTACAGCTTTACTTCTTTTAATATATGTCTCTACCAGTTTGTCTATTCTATTTCACAAAATAGCTTCAATTCAGAAATTCGATAGCAATTTTCCAATGTTGCCAGAATTCCAGTAGGATTTCAGTCTGGACTTTGACCATTCTAAAACATGAATTATGCTTTGATTTAGGACATGTCATTGTATCTCTGGCTGTATGTTTAGGGTCATTTTCCTGCTGTAAGATGAACCCCCGCCCCAGGCCCAAGTCTTTTACAGCCTCTGACATGTTTTTATTCCAGTTTTTCCCATTTTCAGCTCCATTTCTCTTTCCAGAGCAGCTTCTTTTACATGGTTGCTGTGTTCCCTGCATGAGCTAGCATGGCAGCAAACTGAAAATAGGACCTTTTGTTCAATAATTTCATGAGACAATCCTGCTTCAAACTTCTCCGCAGCTTTATACCCGACATGTCTGGCATGCTGCTTTGGCTTCATGATGCAGTTTCGTCACTAATGTTCTCTATCTGAGGAAATCACACCACTTGTATTTATACTGAAGTACTTACAGGTGGACTCCATTTACTAATTGGGTGACTTCTGCAGGCAGCTGGTTGCACTGGGTTTTAATTAGAAGGCACAAAGCAAAGGAGGGTGAATATACTCAGACACACTTTTCTGATTTTTATTTGTAACAAATTTTGACCATTTCATTTTCCATCTTCTTCAGAATTGGGCTACTTTGTGTTGGTCTATCGTATGAACAAAATACCTGTATATTTATTGTTCTAATATGACAAAACATGTGGGAAAGTTGAATTAATTTTGCAAGGCACTGTATGTGAACTTTCCCTGCTGTAATGTGAATACAATTCAAAGACAATTGCAGCAACTGTAACCCCATTTCTGAACAAAGTAAATAAGCAACAGTGCTCATGTATGTATTTGGCTTCACGAGGCCATGGTGCATATTTAAATGCATTAAATGCTGTAGAAATAGTTTACCTCTAATTAAATCCAGCCTTTTTTGAAAATGTTATTTCTGCTTTCTTCCATCTGCAGAATTAAATCCAAATCATTTCACACATGCACGTAAATAATGCTGTAATGCATATTTGTGCATTATAGCATTGCAGGAAAAGTGAAAAGATGAGATTCCTATTTGTCTGAGAGAAACATGTATCATACACAGGGGGATTTTGTGTGAACCTTTTGTGTTCTCGGAGCTTGGTGAATGAACAAATGAATGACCTATATTTGTGATGCACTTTTCACACAAAGGTTACTTCCCTTGGTTCTGAAGGCTCAGCTTCCCAGTGACTTTTCACACATACCAGACAGAAAAACTGATCACCTGCACTATTATCTGTGCAAAGTCTTCCAGACACTTCCCTAACTGATATTAAAAGTTGAAGAACATGCCGGGAAATGACCAGATGTGATCGGTATGGCAGGTAACCATGGCAACACTAGGAACAGCATGTGCTCTAGATACTGCATGAGCCTGTGTTTACATGCAAAGGTGGAGTCATTATTGGATCCTTCAGCGAGGACAGTGGGAAAGTCTCTCTCATACCGCTCCCTCTTCGTCACCTCTCTGTCAGACTTGTTTCTCCCTTTGTCACTTACAGGAAGGTGTCGCCGCCTTCTCAAATTGTCACAGCGGTATGACGTCAGCCGCGATGTCGAGTGAGTGCTGTGAACATGTGGCACTTTCACACGCCTTATCCCCTAAAGCGTTTATTTATTAATTTGACCTGACAGCGTAAGGCTGGTGTCAGGTGTTCGATCCTCCCTTTCCTAACATCCTTCACAAACACAAATACAGAGGAAAGCTACATATTTATATGATAGTAAATTATAATATAATGATACAAAAGAAAGATGAATATTGAAGAATGTATTGTGATGTACAATAAGTTTTTTTTTAACATTTTCCACCATTTTTTCCCACCAGTGCACCACTGGTTTCAACATCAAGGTGTATATATATATATATGTGTGTGTGTGTGTGTGTGTGTCAGAATATAGAGGCACTGAACTACACAATGTACATTTAAATACAAAGGTATTTTCAAGAAATCACACCATATAGTATAGTTTAATCAATATATCAAAAACACAACAACAGTTCAAGTGTCTGCTCATACACATGACATATTAGCTTGAAGAAAGGCTTTAGTTAATGGCTAGAATCGTAGTTCTTCTGCCCCTCATCTGCCTTTTGCTCTTATTTTATCTTTGAGCCGACAGCAGCTACAGCTGGCCGACGGCCAGCAGCCAGCTACCGGCCGCCGGTGTTTAGCGCTGCTGCGTCATGTTGTCTGTACAAAAGCCTTTAGACTGATCCAGTACACCACATCAAGGCTGCTGGTTGCATAGCTGCCACCGAGACACGAGTGACAGTGTATAATCTAGGCATTTTTTTCCTGTTTGGGCATGCACACCTGCAGGCAGTCTTAGGCAATCCTGCAAGGGCACACACATGTAGTCACTTTCTTCAGGTCCTTATTGAAATGATGGTTATGGGATGCAAAACCACTTCTTTTTGTAGACGAATTTGAAGAGCTTTACAAGAAGTGACAGTTTTTTTGCAAGAGGTATATAATGTTTTGCAGTTTTTGGTTAAGGTTCTGTGGTTAGCATGTAGAGTTCTGCAAAAGCAGTTATTGGTTTTAATGATAATGAACAACAACCAGAACTAAGTGTAATAAACATAAAGCATTACACTTATAAGGTCCACATAAAGATTGTGGGAGTGAAGATACATACATATACATCACAGGATGCCAAATCATACCTAATAACACAAAAAAGAATAGCAACAAAATTCTGAATATATTGTATACTTTCTAATTTTATTTTGTAACATTTGATACCAATATGTGGAACTTTGATAACAGTATATCCAAAAGGTTGTGAAAAAAATGCAGCAAACAAGGAAAAGGAAAGTAAATTATGGACCATAACGCCCTCTACTGGTTATTTAAATTAAGACTATCACCTTGAGGCCAAAGGGAAGACAGAAATTGAATTGCATCTTCTTCACACTTAGAAATCCAACGAGCGAGCTGCAGCACTCAGAGGGAATAAAGTGTGCTTACAGCTCACCAGAACGCCGCCGGTCCTGGCATCGGTCGCTGGGCAGGTGCTCGTTTTCAGGTTTCCACTCTGATCTGGCAAAACATTCGGAGGCCTTCCTGTCGCACTCGCAGATGAGCATCTCACATTCGCCATTGTCGTCTGATGCAGAAGCAGAAAAAGTAGAAAGCGTTGTCTATACTCTGCGATTACCATTCACCAACATCCATCCTCATAAACAAAGCAAGACGTTAGGGTAACAGTTCCCTGATGAACATTGACTGGATAACCTAAATAAAAGGTCAGTTTTTTTTACCAAAGATGACATGAAGTGATAGAAAACGAACAAACAAAAAGGTTTTACTACGGGTGGTATAACAGTCAGAAGGTGTTGGCGTTATGCCGTACTCACTGCCACATGTGATCCTCTTGGACCTCTCCTTGCTATTGTGACAGGACCAGCTATACCACTCAATGTAAGGGCTGTCCCAGATGTATTGGCAGGATTTCTCCACAGCAAGATCGTAACACTCATCATGAACTTGGCAACATCTGCAAGGTGAAACACGTAAAGTGGAAAACATAAGTCTCTTTTTTATATTATTAAAGGTTCTCAGGTTTAGGTGGGGTGAGTAACCTGTCCAGATCATCCACAGGTGTGCCAGAACCTCCTCTTCCACAGTAACAGCCGTAGTCAGCGTAGTCCATAACAGGCCAGCTGTTAGGCATTAGACATAGAATCATTCCCCTAAACTGGAGGAGATTCCTGTGCTGATGCTGGGCTGGAGCACAAAAAGAGAGTCAGACAGTCACGATTGTGTTCAGGTCGTGTTAGAAGATGCATCCATTCGCAACCCACCTGTGTGTATAAGCAACAGTTTCTGTTTAATTGTACTCACCAACAGAGAGCCCCACAGCAAAGAGCAGGAGAGTTCGGAAGCGGAAGGTATTGGTATTCATCCTGTTAAACACCAACAGTCACAGACAACTTATTGATGCGTGATCACACCGTCTATATATACACCCCCATCCACATTTCAGGATTATTTTCTGTTTGGGCATGTACAGTATAATTTACGCAGTAAGTACAGTAGGAACTGTTGCCTCACGGCAACAAAGTCCTTGCGTGGATTGGATTTCATGCATGATGCAGCAGGCAATATTAGGTAATCCTGCACTGCAGGTGCTGCTTAAGAAAACAACTTCTTAATATCTGATATCACGTACATATTTATCCATGAAGATGAAATACATAGATAGTATAGTAAAAACTGAATATAAATATTATACGTAGTTATAGAAGATTAGGGAGAAGTGCTACAGCAATTTCAACCACCTTGGGAATTTGCATAAGCAAGGTTTAATAATAAAACTCTTTTTTTTAATCAGCACTTTTGCGTGCAATACCTTTGCAAAATGACACTACGTTGTGAAAAAATGGATTAGATGGAGTACACACTCACAAAGGCCATTGTTTCAAAATGAAACCCATCCAAAAACATTTTGCACATTTTTTTTTTGGAGGAATTGTACAAGAAGCAAAAGCAGACCCACTTGCAGCCAATATGAGGCAATCCTGCAAGTGTTGCTTAAACTTAATGATCGAATTCTAATCATTCCTATGCACATCACAAAGCTTGCATCTTCATGTGGATTCGCATTGGCCATGAGGTTGGATTTAGTTGTTGTGGACAGGGAGGAGGTGGATCTATGGGCTGCAGGTAATAATGACAAATCACGCCGGTCACAGCATGTGATTGATAGGAATGCCCATAGATGTGTTTTCATGTTGACTTTCATGGCACTTGTTGAAAATTAGATCCCTGTTTGTTGTAATAACTAAAGGCACCGTCTTTGAAACTATCAATACAAACAAGGGGGGGAAAAACTTTTGTATTCCAATCATTACTTTAATAGGTTAATTTCTCAGCTGAGTTTGCCGTTTTTGATTGTGTGAGTTCATTTTGAAATACACAACCATGCACATTTTTTTTAAGAACATATTGTATAACACTAACACATGTTACAAATATATTGAACTTTTTCCAGACTATATCCCAAAGGCTGATAAACACAAAACATGATATAGCAAAGTGTATATAACATTATACTAATTCAAATATACCCTACACCCAAATCAGGAGAGAGAGTGGTGAGGAAAAAAAGGTGAAGCAAGGAAGAAAAATATAACAATGGCATTAATGCCATTAATAATGTTAGTATGTTACAGTAAATAAACACTATCCCCTGGAGTAAATGAGCTTTCGTCATCAGCACATGAAGCCAAACGAGAGATAGAAATTTTATTGCATTTTTTGCCAAGATTTCTTCACAATTACAAACCCGACAGGAGTTTCAGCGGATGGACTGAATGGAGGATAGTTGTAGGTCACGTTATTTACTGTCCTATACAGAAATCCTATGCATTGTGTGCGACTGTATATGTTAAGGCATAAATAATTTGTTTGATACGGTTTGCAGAGGTCGTTAATGACAGCGGTCGCTGGGCAGGTGCTCGTGTTCAGGGTTCCAGGGTGAACGGGCGAAACACTCAGCGGCCTTCCTGTCACACTCACAGATAAACATCTCACATTCATCGTTGTTGCCTGAGGAAGAAAAAGCAGGGAAAAAATGAACTACACTTGTCATTTATATAAAGCCAAGAAGTCAATGAAATGATCAGTCGATGAATGAAATAACATGTTACTGCAACAGTTCTTGGAAAATTGAACAAAGTGTCACCCTCTGGCTACGTACAGCCAGAACATTGTGGTTTTAATGAAAGGCAAGTGATCTCATGCTGTACTCACTGCGACAGGTGACCTTCTTGTTCTCGTTGTCACATTTCCACGCATAGTATTCAGTGTAAGGGTTGTCAAAGATGGGCCAGCACTCGGGGTGCTGCATAGCCTCATGATAACACTGGTCATGCACCTGGCAGCACCTGCAGGGAAAAAACAAACAAATATAGTTAAAGACAATATTTGAAGCAGACAGATTTTAATTTGATAAAAATCATCTCTGTATGACACGGACCTGTCCAGCTCATCCACAGGTGTGCCAGAGCCTCCCTTTCCACAGTAACAGCCATAGTCAGCGTAGTCGAAAAGGGGCGAACTACCCGGCATCAGACATAGGATCATCCTCCTGAACTGGGTGAGCGCCTTGTCATGGTATCGCAAGGACTCGGCTGAGGAGGAACAAGCAAGGCACAGTCACAATTCTGATTAGAGTGCGCTACGAAATGGTGTTCATTCGTAACTGCCTTGTGTGCTGAAATTTTTTTTTTTGTCTAGTTGTACTCACCGACAGAGAGCCCTACAGCCAAGAGTAAGAGAGTCTGGAGGGTATTCATCCTGATAATCAGTCGGCCAGAGTACCGCTCCATGTGAGGTCCGGCCCTCTATATATATCGAGGTAGGGACCTTGGGATCTGCCCCGTCAGCTGTTCATGCTACGTAGGCCTGCAAGCCTCTCAATGTCTGGACGCTTGAGATTCAAACACAAACCAACATGTGTACAGGAAGAGAAATACTCCCACACTCAGCCTTGCTGTTTACCCACTAATGACTAACTACTATGTGTAATATGTTAAGGAAAAGGATCACAGATGTTTGGTTTGTTTATAATTGCAAGACAAACCTTTTTTTTTTTTTTGGTTAAAAGGCCAAAAGTCACACAAACAAGTTTATCGTTAATTTGACATTAGTTATATCACATTTAAACTGGAATAAATCATATTGAAAAGTGATTACTTGTTTTATCAAAATGGCACAGATTTCACACAAAAACTAGTGGAAATACCGTTTACTGTGATCCTTTCTTAAAAGAGAAGTGATACAATTGATGGCCAGATAGACTCAAGTAAGAGTATGGTTTTGTATTTTAAATTGACAATGACCATATATATATATATTGAATTAACTTGACCATGTGTTTGTCAGGTTTCCATGTTGATATATATTCACACGCACATAATTTACTAAACAAATGCAGCATTCTTGAACCAAGCAGTTGTCTCCTGCTTTTGGATTCAGTGTGCCACCCCAATATTTTGGCCCCATCTCGCTACCACCTTGAAAAACTTCTGGAGGCCCCCCACTTAAAGAATCTTCTCCCATAGTGAGTGAGCATGTGTGTTTGTGTTAGTGGTTGGCACACCTCAGATAGGAAGTTCATTAGAAAACAGCCATATAGGTGTAGTAATAAAATCAATAAATGATGACAAAGAAGTACATAGAAAATCCTCTTCTACTCAAGACTGGACAGATTCTATTCTGTAAAGGCAGAGGTGGAATTTACCTTGAGGCCAGGTATGCATCTGCCAATGAAGAGGGGCCTTAAACACTTTACACTGTTATCCAATATGCAACACAATCAGATCGAAAATCTATAACTTGAAAATGACATATAGCCAGTTATAAAAGAACCATCTTCATCAACAAGGAAAACAAGGTGTACTACAACAGATGGTGAAGCCCCCACCGAGCCCTGATCTCATCATTTTCACCATATGCACAGGGACATGGAAAATCCCAGACATTACCAGCAACGGTTTGGTGATATGAGGAGCTCGAATGTAGGAGTAGTTGGCAGCAAAGTGCTTATTGGCATGCGACTATGAGAAAGTTTGTCAGCATATTTGTAAAATCATAACAGTGCTCAGTTTTTGTTTTTGTCACTAATCATATGGCTCTTATTGTTGTATAATATATAATCTGTAAATAAAAAAAAAAAGTAGGAACTTTGTTTGAATGGAAAATGTGTTTACAAATGATAAATGGCTGTGTTGTATATTTGGCTAAAGAATACCAGAGTGATACATAAATAGGCTTGAATTCTTATATTATGACTGAACCTCAAAACACACTAGTCATATACTGTGTGAGAGTTCAGCAAGGCTACGAAAATGGAACAAAACTGCAAATGAATTTGTAAGGTGATCTTTAATATAAAATGTCTCAAAATGAAAACATGCACACCAGCATGGTTCAAAAGGTCAACAACATTTTTAGTGATAATGGAATTTATTTGGGGGCGACACGGTGGTGCGGTGGGTAGCACTGTTGCCTCACAGCAAGAAGGTCGCAGGTTCAAGACCGCCTTGGGCCTGGGTCTGGGGCCTTTCTGTGTGGAGTTTGCATGTTCTCCCCGTGTCTGCGTGGGTTTTCACCGGGTACTCCGGTTTCCTCCCACAATACAAAAAACATGCTCAGGTTAATTGGTAAACTCTAAATTGCCCATAGGTGTGAGTGTGAGAGTGAATGGTGTGTGAATGGTGTGTGTGCCCCACGATTGGCTGGCGACCATCTGGGGTGTATCCCTGCCTCTCGCCTTAACGCGCTGGGATAGGCTCCAGCAGACCCCTGCGACACCGAAAGGGAATAAGCGGGATAGACAATGGATGGATGGATGGAATTTATTTGAATTGCCTTGTATCTTAACATCAATAAATCATGAGCATCTACGCTTTGAGACAGCAGCAAGACCACTGCAAGCAGCCCACCTCTAGATGAGACCAGCATTTACTGGCAATTATATTAAAAAAATAATCATACTGTCTCATTTATTGTGGCAATTATATATCTCTATCGTGTTTGAAAATTATACTCATGTAATAATATATAATAGACATTGAGAAGTTCAAACACATTCCAAACTTTCATACTTCATGTTATACACAAGAATCAAAGTACACACTGAAGAAAGTCTGCTAGGCCTCTTCATTTTGGAATGCATTTACACTGTATGAAATAAGGAAATTTTATTTCGCCATTTGTGCAGTGATGTCTGAAAACACTCAACACACTTAGATTTTCGGAAAGATAAGTTATCATGCTGTAGTAAGTGTACAGAATTCGCTGTAAACACATTCTACATTAAATATATAATTTTAGTGCAAAACTAATTTTATGTTTAGACCAAACTCATTTCACAAAAAATAATAAATTGCTATGTTTTGGTCTCATCTACATATAATAAACTTCTAAATGCACACACACTTGTGATCCAGGTTTTGACTGGAATGTCCCTAATACAACACTGCAAATAACTATATAAAGAGTTGTTGATAATAAACAAACCACATCATCAACCAATCAAAGTAAATATATATATATATATATATATATATATATATATATATATATATATATAATTGAATACCTCACAAAGGCTAGAAAATCTACTGTGCGCTGTGTGATCATATCTATTAAAAAAAAAAAAAAAAAAAAAGCTACAGCAGTGCATGTTTTTCCATCTTTACCTTAACATTCTTCTGGACTGTAGTGCTGTTGCCTTGTCAATGAGATTTTTACAGCATTACCAATCCTTGTCATCACATTTAGGCCAAGTGCTTTGATTATAGACATGTCATGGTGCCCTACCTGGTTATTATTGCTTCTACACCTGCCAAGCAAAGATACTGATGTTGAAAGCTACCGAGGACATTTGGTGAGCAGATAAAGGCAGATTATTTAGGATCAGCATGACTGGGGGACATTTATCACAATAACAAGATCTATAATTAGTGTACAAGATGTAGTAGAAATTGTTTATACTGACCTGTTTTAGTGGACATTCCATTTTTTTTAGTCCCTAAAGTTGTCATTTTGTAAACACTTATGTTCTACTTGTAATGACAATTTGTCTTACAAAAAGCTGGTAAATCTTTTTTTAATGAATTTCCTTCAACTCATGGTAAAGCCTGTGAGCAATCTGTCCTAGATTGTTTAGTAGAATGTTGTGTACACTCAAGTGTACAGTGAACACATTGTTATAGACATAAGAAGTCAATCTTCCATCAGATGGGCTTATATAGTAAGGTGGTGACATACTTCTTCTTGTAGCGATGTGTCGCACTGAGCACCATCACTCCGTCCTGTAATAGAAAAAACTAATTACATGGAGGAAGGCCAATTCACCTTTAAAGTACTGGAACGCTTTTATTGTGAAGGAGCTACAGACGATGCAGTCTAGTTAAAGAAAATTTGCGAGCCATCCTTTAAAAAATTATCAATTTCTTACGGGTCAGTGGATTTGTTTTAACTTATACTAATGAAGATTTAACAAGAAATGAAGAGGTGTACCTTAAACCTTCTAACATGTCATTAAGCTAAGCTACACCTTTTATTTTGCTTTTCCTGTACTGAAACATGCTCATTATAGGCTGTAATAACAGTTACACAAAGTTGGGTTTAGTTAGTCCAGTGGTGGTGCAATTCATCATCCCACATAGGCAAATACTTTCCTGACCATGCTGTAATCATGTAAGAGTTCTGACAGTAAGCACTTAGACTTGTAGGTTTTCACTGGAACATGAGATGACTAACATTGCTCGAGAAGGGCCGGATCAGCTGCTCCCAGCCTGCCAGTGCTTTTATAAAAAGAAAACTCCACATGTGAGCACTGCTAAAGGGCCTGTTAACTTAACCAAATTTGTAAAGTTCAGTCTGACCACTATGAACCGCTGTGTAGTTTTTTAGTTTTTCCTTTCCTTCTGATAAGCCTTTAAACACAATCTGTTACTCCACCACACACCAACACAGGCCCCTGTTTTGCATGGGACACTGTTGCAATGTGCATGATTTAGATACGTTGACATCTGTTTTCATGAAACTGACATACACTAAAAAACTAAATAACCATTGCAGATAAAGCCAAGTGGAAGGAAAAAAGGGGCTATCTCAAAAAATTGCTAACTGACATGGAAAATACTGCACATGGTTCAGATGGGAATCTATTTGCTTGGCACAAGTGTGTGTGCTTTGCTTGTGCATGTTGCTTTTTTCCTCAGTTTTCCCCCTTTGAGTCTGAAACAGCGACTTAGTTTCCGGTTACACTATGTTGGGGAAGTGCAATTATCTGTAATTCAGCTGTATTTACAGCAGATTGTTGTCATCATGGGCATTCCAGAGATACATACTATGCTGTGCCACTTTGCACACACTAGCACCATGTATATCAGTTTTATTCACACACATTAGTCTGCATTGAAGCAGGCCAATTCTCAGGAGTCACCACTTGACCTTACCTTAATGGACAGAGCGTAGAGGTGGTTAAGCATGACGTGGTTGGGTTCTGGGAGCAATGCAGGGTCACACTGAACATGAGGAGAAACACACACCAAAAAATATATATATTTATTTTACCACCAATTGTTTTTCCCATCCCATTTCCATTCGATGATGTTCTACAGATCTTTTAATAAATTCCACATTTCATGTATTTTTTTGAATCAATTTCCAAAAAAAGAGTTTGTAATTAAATACTATTTTATTGTTGTTACAGCCTGTGTATAGAGAAGTTTGTTCCTAATGCTTGGGGGTAATGAATATAAATTATTGCATCACAGTTACTCACAGAAATTCCAGTGTCTTTGTTGAGGATGACCTGTAGCAGGTGAGGTGGGAGTATAGGTGGAGACTTAAACTTCTCCTCCTGTTTAGGAACATAGGAGTCCTGATGATACGGCCCGGGAGGAGAGCTGGAGAGGTCTAACGAAGGAAAAGAGGAGAGCTGAGCAACACTTCCACAGATTTGTGTTAAACTCCAGAGGTGCATTCAACTATGCAGTATGTTTATGAACATTCATGACTGTTTGTGGGGAAACAAAACTAGTTTTTTCTATGTTGGAGATATAACAAATTGGGATCAGTCTGCAGACGTCAAGGAGAGCAAACTTCGACAAATTACTGTAGCAAACAGAGCCCGACAGGAGGACAACTCAATTTAGAGGGGCTATGGGTAACTTCCAGAAAATGTTTACAATAAAAATTGTTTATTCCAAAGGATTGCAAGGAAATATTGCAATAAATTTAAGGATCAGGGTTAATATCTCATTTGGCGTTAGTGTAGCCTGCATTCTTGTAAAAGAAGGTTGTCAAAACTCACCTGACATGTCAGAGCACTTCTGCGAGTCCACCATTAGAGCATCAAACACCTCAAAGTCAGTTTTCTTCACCTGGATGATGTTGTTGACTGTGCCAAGCTGGCTGGTTACAACAGGCTGTGTGTATAAATGAAACGGCGAATGTCATCACTAAAACTTTCATTATAAGAGAAAAGATTATATATATATATATATATATATATATATATATATATATACACACATATAAAAATAGTGCTAAAATTTGAGAATATTTACTGACCTCAGCTGGGTCATGGGTCCACTGACCATCCACATAAAACTTGTACTGATGCTCCCCTTCAGGTAGATCAACGATGGCCACAAAGGTGTTCTGACTTTGACAGACGACAAGCGTAAGCATTCAGCACAAAGATGAGGTGACAGTGATCAGCGTTTAATCAGCAACCTTGTCTGTGATAAGCATCTGCATATTTTCTATAACAGAAACCAGTGCAGGAGACCCCTGAAATAAACACGATCCCTTACAGTTTAAGACACTCTCTCACCTTCGAATCAGTGGAATCTTGTTGGCCCAGTTGTTGAAGGATCCAGAAAGGTAAACCTCCTTGCCATCCCCAGCCCAGCGAAAGACTGTTGGCTGGTCTAAAGTTGTCCCTTTGTCTTCTGATTCCAATTCTTGCTGCCACGCAAGGTACTCTTCTTTTTCTAAAGTAGCCTGAAATACCCATTAACTATTAGCTAAGGACGCACCAAATATTTGTTAACCGTATATATTCAAGGCAAAATTGTGGTGTGTGATGCACAATAAAGTACTAGCCCAGCATATGGAAGCAATGCAAAAAGTGTTTACCCAAACAAGCTAAAGGGGGTTCCTCCACAAAGAACTTTAGCACTAGCGCTTTAATTTGTCATTTAAAAGCAAAAAGCATGACAGACAGGCAGGAGCAGCAGCTAGAAGTAAAACTTGTCAGAGACGCCCATCCCGTCTGTGGCTGGCTCTTTGAAAAGTCAAAAAAGTTCATAAAGGACAGCGTTAAAGAAAATGAAATCATAAAGAAGGCGATGGAGTTCATGGCATGTGGATGATCAACTATTTCGTGTTGTGGAGAACACTGGCTGTCAGAGGCTTGTGAAGCACATTGAGCCCTGTTAACTATACAGAGTAGACAGTATTTCTGAGATGTTTGCTTACCAGTGATGTTTCTCTAATGAAAAAAAATTTAGTACATTCATACTTTTAGCTAATTGTTCGTTTACCTACTATACAAGAGCAGAGTTTGAAAGCATCTACAAGCAGCCAGTGAAGGATAATATAAACATACTTACTTTCATGTCCTCGCCATGAAAAATATCTGCATCTTCAGGGCTGTCCATCAGGATTTTGGGCCTCTCTCCCTCCTTGATCCCCCTGCTGTACCTCCGCTGAGCCTTCTCCCCCTGGCCCATTGCAGCCCTCTCACTGCTTGTGTTCCCCATGGCTTTATCGTCTTGTAGATTGGTTCAAGGTCACTAGGGAGCAGGTTTTTAAAGCCAATCAGTAACTCAGACAAGACATTTCATAAATAAGGTAATTAATCATCTAGAGTTGCTACTGGTGTACTGGCAACAGAACTTGCTTTTTAAGACCTCATCATTCAAATGAGAAAGAGGACACTTTTACACCCGAGGCACTTAGTTTCCTATCTAGAATGATTAACATAGAGTGCTGAAAAGCATTAACAGGCAGCAGTGGATCAGAATCACAAGGAGGCAGACATATACTTTAAGAGGAAACTGTGCTTTCTGCTCCACCATAACATCTGACAGCTCAAGTTATCAGTTCTTTGCACAACATGGCTTTAAAAACAACAAATACTGCAGCTGGGAACCAGATAGCAGTCACCGGACATGCACATGTTTTTTTCCCAAAGCAAAGTTTAACCCCTTTGATATGTTGGGTTCATAATTATTATATCAAAACAGTATTTTCAGCATGACCACTTCACTATTTAAAAGCAGCAGTATTTTTTTACTGCTGATAACATATTTGCTACATTATGTAATCAATCAATTTCAAGAGACAACACCGTTTTATAGCTTTTGCTCTACCTTCCAGGCATGTTTATATTAATTTCATCACTTTTACAGACTCCAAACATTTCTAAGATAGGCAATCCTTCACAATTAACACATGTATGCGCTTTCACTAGGCATGTTACGGTTACTACAAAATCAATCTGCATGTCCGGCGGTGTCGTAAACAACGCTGTCATAACCTTGACAAAATAAAAAGTAGACATGGCATTCAGGATAATGGATCACCTATTTCAATGACATTGCAGGCCAGTGCAAATTGATTTCCATATCATTGTGAAACAAAAGGGGGGGGGCTGGTTAAAATGTAGGGAAAACACATTAAGGCCCAAGATAGTACAAGATGAGATGGTGGAAATGTCGGATGAAATTGGAAAATAGCAGCTTCGCTGAAGTATTATCGAGATATTAAAGTACAACGGGGCATTAGGAACCCCAAAGGTATGAATGTCATTACAGTCAAAACATTAGATGTTTCTCTTTATAATAAATTGATAAGGAGATGCTGTATTCAGCTGACTAGGATTCATTAATAGGATTGGACTGATGTGAGCGACTGTATTCCAGGTGTTAGTCAGAATATATATTTCCAGGAAAATGGCAATTGACATACAAGTGTGAAATGCCCCAAAATACAAACACATTTCAATTATTTTATCAGTAACAGTTGCAATTGCAACAATACATGTAAATGACATTATTGGCACTGAGGTCAGTAAATCATTTACATGGACTTTTTTTGTGCATGAGGACACGGATGTCTGTTTCTGTAAGAAAATTTTAAGGTTAAAGTTTGGGGTCACTTAGAAATTATTATTTCTTTCTGAAAGAAAATGCACTTTTTTCAGTGAAGATAACATTAATTAATAAGAAAATACACTATGCATTGTTAGTGTGTAGAGGCCCATTTCCAGTAAGCATCATTCTAGTGTTCTAAAGGGTCATTGTGTTTGCCAATTGGATTAGAAGCTAATGGAGCAATTATGAGCAGCTAAACTAAAAGCAGTTTAGCTGCCAAGATGGAGCATTCTTTGACGAAAGCAAAGTCTGAAGGAGAAATGTATTATTCAAATAGAAATCATTACTTCTAACTGGGTCACTGTCTTGACGATATTTTTCCACTCCATTTTTGCAGCTCATTTGATAAATGAAAGTGTGACCTTTAATAGGAGGAGGGTGACCCCAAACTTTTGAACAGTATGTGTGGTATTTCTCATGTGATTATGGGAATATGTGTGCCTTTGTGTTGACTCTACACCTATTTGTGTGTGTGTGTGTGTGTATACATATATATATATATATATATATATATATATATATATATATATATATATATATGAGACAAAACACCAGACAATATTTTTAAGAAAGGTAGGTGTTCTACACAGACCAGGATTGAGTGTTTTTGCTGTGGTTCTTGTTGCTTTTCCCCTCTCGTAAACAATTATTTTAGCACAGGCATTTATCCAAATCAAAGTAATGTGTTAAAAAATATTATGTGCGAAACAAGACTGTCACTGGATCCCAGCGTGATTCTCCCGCACCGACCGGCCCGCACATGAACGGGAAACCTCAATTACTAGCATCCGTAACACCTGCGTTTAGCCTCCTAATTAACGTCCATTCCGCTGATGCTGCCTATGCGGGCTTAACGGGGCTAACGTCAGTTATCCAGCGGCTAACATCAGTGTGTTGTGTTCGCAGCGGGCGCACTGGACGTCTCGTTTAACCGTTAAAGCGCCGCTGGCTTCAACCGAGAAGCGGCTTTTTCAGCTATAAAAAAAAACAACCTATCGCACCGACTGCGTCGCCGCTGTTTACCTGAGAGGAGCTTGCTGTCGTAGCCGCTAGCTTGTTGGTCCCATTTCGCTCAATGAGAACAAAAAAGACAACAGACACGCCCCCTCCCCCGATTTGCGCATGCGCAGTAGGTCAACGACAAAGACGAACGCTTTCAACAATAGTAAATATAGTAATAATTAATTCCTCAACGTGCACTTGCCGCCACAGCCGCAATGACAACATTAGCATTTGATAATCAATATAAATATAATATATAATCTAATACATCATATTAGTCTGTAGCGCTGCCTAATGATAGACAAAAAAAAGAAGACAGATGTAATTATATGTAGTCAACGCTAGATGGAAGCGTGGGTTAGGTTCATTTAACAAATGTATGGGCAGCATGAAAGTACAGCTCTTCTCTCTCTCTCTCTCTATATATATATATATATATGTATATATATAATTATGTCTCTTTGTTTTTATGTTATTTTTTCATGCCACTGTTTGTGATTTTTGTCAGCATGTGACAGTATCTTCAGTTAAATTTAGGTCACTGTCAGAAAAACATGTGCTTTTCCTGACATTTGCCTAATTGCCTGGAGTTAGTGCAGCAATACATCATGTGCAGTGAGCCACCATAACCTGCCATTCACACAAAAGGTCCTCGGGTGCCCTTTGACCTATGGGGGTCCGACTGTAACAATGCATAATAAGGGCAACTCCAAGATGGTTCGTAATTCTTAACTAAGGGGCACAGTTGAAGCAAATATCACACTCTATAGGCATCATTAATCAGTGCTGAAGCCCCACACAGCTGCTGTGGCCACAGTTGACCTGTGCTGCACTGTGCCAGTGTTTTTATAGATGAAGCAGACGATTTACCTCCTCCTGGCAAGAGGAAGCATGCTAATAACTCATAGCCTTGAGCCAGCTCTTTAAGTGACACTGCTAATAAGTAGCAGCAGTGAAATCAATATGATTAGTTACCCCGGCGTAGGACTCGTTCAAAACGTCGGCCACAAAAATGTCTGCCATGAGACGGCCCATTGTAGATTCACAGGACAACTTTATGTTCTCATTATCTGTTGGATTTGGTAGAACGGAGATCACTCCAACTCCCTCCAGGATGCAGGGGGGGGCAACCGATGCTTGAGGCTGTGGCGCGTAATGAGCAGCTGAAAATACAAATTAAAAGATGTGACCGACAGAGTAGAAGCCTTGAGCTGAGGGAAAGTTGGATTTTGCTGGGCCATTCGGAAACAGTTGGATTTACATTTCACACAAACCTATTATACACAGCTTCAAATTATGAGCATGATCGCAGTTGATTGCAGCGCATGAATGTCACTCCACACCGGGTGTTCAATTAGAAAGATTCTCTCCACAGCCTTTATGTTTTGTTATATCTATCTGGCAAAATGTGTACGAATGTAAAACAAAAAAAGTCAGAACATTTTAAAACTGTGGTGACTTTCACCAGAGCCCTTTAAATGAGTGTTAGAAAAAATTATTATATAAATAATTGAATTTTAAAAAATGACCCGGGCATGTCTTGGAACCAGACGGACATAATTGGCTCACGCCCAGCTCCAGAGACTGAGTGGGCTCCAGGGGAGAAGTTTGCCCGGCAGCCGGAGGTGGGATGTGATGTGCTTGCTTTGCGCGTGGAGGTGGATCTAAAAACAAACTGCGGTCAGAGAGAGAGCGTGAGCATGTGAATGTGGCATGAACATAGATTGAGAATGCAGGATCATTAATTGCTTTGTTCTGTCTATACCGATTGATATTTCATTAATGTTACAAATTGTGTGCATAAGACTTATAACCTAAATGTCAACTTTAGTCAATCAGCATTCTGACTGCATAGATTAAAACTTAAATCCAGGCCAGAGCTCCTCTAGCCTCATTATAAACCCCCAAAAACCGGCTGATGAAGTCCGTGATGTAACTGCGTGCTGACATTTTACTGTGTCTCCGTTCCGGCTGCTGCTTCCCCAGAGCCGTGACCACGCGGCCACTCTTGTTTACCGTTACTCATCCCTGCTGATTGAATCTATCACACAACAACGCCTCAGCCGGCAGCCTGGCCCGTACAGGACGAGCCAGATAACCTTTATACCCTGCTCCTCTGGATTACACACGGGGGAGGCAATGACTCACAAACCTCGCACTTGTATTCGCGCAGAGTGAGACTCTGAACGAAAACGTCATTTTTTTTCTCGGCTCTGACACTACATCTGGTGTTATCCTCCTTTTTTCCCTTCCTGTTCAAGAATCCTATTTAAAAAAAAAAAAGTCAAGATTTCAGTCATCTCTCAGTGGTGCTCTGCTCTGGGATTTCATTATCCTCTCTGCAGGCCCAAGCTCATTGCTTCTATACTAAAACTTTAAATACAAGTCATGAAGATTGATGGGCTGTTTGAGGGACAGGGGCAGAAATCATAAAGGGCATCAGTAATGCATGGTCAGAAAGGTGCTTCATCATGTTTTATCCGCTGTAAACGTAGCATAGAGGGCGCTTTATCAGGTAAACAGGAGCCAGCATTTATCCAAAAGAAGTCTCAATGCAGAACAGCCCACTGCCTGCTTCCCTATTCAAGTCTATTGATGCCAAGCTTCAACACTGTTTAATGCACTGATGCTGAACGAATGAATTCCCTTGCAGTTTTAGAGCAATTGCAACTGATTTAGTGGGAAAAAACATTTTATGTGGAATATCACATAAAAAAACTGCATTGTGTATAAATAGCTAAGTTTACAGCTGTGTTAATGTACACTGTTCTTGTTTTAATGGGGTTTGTTGACTATAAGACAAATATGGAATATTGTCAGGCTTGTCCTTTAACATTAAAGCTCCTCTCAGTAAATCTTGGCACATATAAGTCTACGTTTTGCTCGCTGATAAAGCTTGACTGGTCCTTTAGCTTCACATCTTGTCAAGGTGTGTTCCGGTCTGCCAGACGTTCAAATGAACTGGAGCGACTTTGTTGACTGGAAGGTTCGAGTGGGACCATCGGTCCAACAGAGTCACACACACCCACACACACACACACGCACACACCACTACGGCTGAATGTGTCAAACTCAGATGTACAGAATATCAGGGCCCCCTGCTCTTTTGATGATGTTGACATTCTCTGTAAAATGCAGGCTAAAGGGAGAGCATGGTTCCGCTTTAAGTTAACTTTCACCTCGCATCATAAAAGAGGACCTGAAGTGTCAGCACCCTTGCAGAATAAGAAATCGTGACGCCAGAAACTTACTGAGTGGGTGTGAATTGGAAGCGAAAATCAGACGTTATAAATAGCATCGTAGACTTTCATCTTGTAAAAAGCTTTTCCCTGTTTTATGTCTTGCTTCTCTCGAACTCAAAAGACAGAAATGTGGCTTGCAATCAAACATGATTATTTTTAATCCTTTTCAAATTTTAGTTTCATGCCAGTGAAGCCTTTGTTGATTTCTTTTGTACTAAAGAAGTGACTATATTACAGGTTTTTAACAATCTTTGTCGTGAGCTGTTTGAGTGAAATAACCTTGGACTAGTTTGAAGGCCTATTCCATTCCCTACTTTGTCCTATAAAACACTCTTTCACCCTGTTTCTGCTGTCAGATTTCAAATACAAGCACTCAGGAAGAAGCGGGTGGCTACATGGAGCTGTTGTGATGTCACAACAGCGGGCGTGTTTTGTGTTTCGTTGGCCCCCTTTAAATTAGCCAGGTCAAGAACACAATGACTGAATCTGTTATGAAACAATTACATAACATCCTCATCTAAACGATTCCTCTCCCACACACCCTGTCTCACTCTCTGTGCTGTGTTTGTCTCTTTTTTTTCCTGTTAAGTCTGTTGTCTTTCTCTCTCTTTCTACTGTCTGAGGCTTTCTTACTCCTTACTTCTTACTCTCTCTTCAATTCAGTCATTCTGCTATTTATTTTACTGATAGACAATAATAAGATAGTAGCACACACTTGGAGCAGCAGAGGCTTTTGCAGCTGTGTGGTTGTGTGGTTGTGTGGTTTCCTTCTCTTTGTCGACCAATCTGGCCTCAAACCACAGCTTCTGCCTGACCCGCCCAATCTGTCAAGCCCCTTTGTGAGAAAGCGACCTATTTTTGTTGCGAGAGACACTCCTTTTTCACTTTTCGATGTGCACAGGTGAGCGGTCCAGTGGTCACGATGCCCCGAGAGCCAGGATTCTATGCTTCTGATGGAAACTCAGGCAGACAACCGGCTCCTAGGTTTCCTACAGTAGCCTCTTGACTCATAATGTATGAGGTGGTATGCGTGGGGTTTACAGGGGGAAGTCCTTTGTCCTTTTTGGCAGAACGTATAATCTGGTCAACAGCACTCGATGCTGCTGAAGTGCTATCAGGGCGCGCTGCTTCAGCCAATTGGACTGAAGTGCAGAAGGAAATTAAACCAAGAGACCAGACAGTAATTTGAATGTGCACATGTGACCATTCGCTAGAGAGATTCATGACCTGTTAATAATATTAAATGCTGGGGGTGTAATGTTCCCGAAACCAAATAAGGAGCAGCCACAGCTTCAAACGTTACTCGAAACTCAGATTCTGAGCTGTGCAGCCTGATGAATATGCAGCACTTCCTTCCTCTGACTCTGTACATGCATTATCATAAACTCATAGACTTCACACTGGGATACTTTTTTTTCTGCTTGTCAAGGCTTTAGCAGAGGGTTGCATATACAAAACCTTCATGGGATTAGAAAAAATCACAATACCAAGAGTAATGATTGGCTGCATGCTGGTGCCATATCCAGCTCTTTTAATACACCCGTGGTTTTAAAGCTTGACAGGCATGCATGCATGAGTTAGACACACAAAATCCCTCTTGTTATACATATTCTTATATTGTGGTTGAAAATGCTGACAATACCATACATTCATTTGCTACTTGTTTTTTTGTTGGTGTTTGTGTTTATTGGGCATTCTTTGAAAAAAAACAAAAGACAATCAAAATTCTCAAGAAGAGTAAATGACATGCATTTATTTCAGCGCAGTGACATATCGCTCAGACAATCAAGATTCATGTAATAATCACATTTTATTCACTTAGAGGACCTGGCATTGGACCTTCAATACATGTCAAACACACTACATGACTTTCTATTTGTTACAGTATGTTTTCAGTGAATCGAGAGGCAGTTTTATGTGCATTTAAACTGTTGTATAGCCTGTAACATTATAGAATTCCATACCAACTTTTAAACAGTGCTTATTAACAAAGGACTCATATTTTGCACCAGATCTCCCAGTGTCTCTTAGTACTTAATTACAGTGATTAAATCACACAGTAGTCCAACCACATCGCATTGTATTCCAGTGCACATAATGACACTAGAACTGAGTGAAACTCTGAGCAAAACAGGAACAAAATGAACTATATGGCAGTATATACATGTCACTTACTGGGTTAGCGATCATTAGTGTTCACATCCTTTTTTTTCACAGTACTTCAGAATGAACATAGATTCTTGGATGGGAATGGGGGAAGAACAGAGGATACATCAGAGGATACAGGAATAAATACAGCCTTCTAATGCATAATAATAATAATTTACTGGTATGTATAGCAGTTCTCATATAATATAAGGTAGGCAGATAGCTTTCATTCCTGTTTGGTATATGTTCTGATAATGGCAGCTGTGGGTTTAACCCCCCCCCCCCCAGAAGTCTGTGAAACAGTACCAATGACGAATTTGCATTTGCCTCAGTGTAGTGTGATTAACAATCCTGTGGCAAAAAAAAAAATTACAATCCCATTACAGTAGCATGGTACAATTGGGACATAATGACACCCAAAGGAATGAATACTTGATAGAGTTACAGCCTGTCACATATAATGTACCCACGTGGAGAGGTGTGTTATGTAGATGGAGTGCCATAGAGTCTAGTACTTGTCATTTAATACAGAGTGTGAGCTTGTGAGAATGATCTCTACACGTAAAAGTTTCAGAAATATCACAGACTGACTGACTAGTCATGGATGGGCGCTTGTCCGCCCTCCTTCTATCTCTCATAAGCCGTCACGGTGTTGGAGTGGGGGACCCGTGACAGCCGTCGTCACGTCGCCTCGTCTTTCGGTATGTCAGTCAGCGTGTGTGTTTGTCAGTGTTGCGGTGTCGAGGTGGGGCGGAGGAGGAGAGGTTCCGTCGATGGCTTGATCCACTGTTTGTTCTTCTCAGCGCTTCACCCACTTCGCTCGGTTGCCCTTCCCCCCTGGCGGTTTTTATGGTGTCTTATCTCCATCCTTCTCATGTAGCACCTTCTCATCCCTCCCCCCTCTCTCTGCCAGGTGCGGTAGAGGACTCTGGACTATAGCGGCAGGCGGATGTGCATGGCAGAACTATTGGGCCGTGCAGCCAAAATATAGATGGCACTCTCCTTTAAAAAGTCTGCCCAGGTTACTGGCCTGTGAATATAGAGGTGATTTTTAAAGACTGGTTAAAAAAAAACTCCATGAAATATATTAACAAGGTTTGTGTGGCCAAACTCCAATACAGCTTAATTTCCCTACTCTTTTACAATGCACCTGATCATGC
Organism: Eupleurogrammus muticus; assembly: GCA_036785175.1. Classification (NCBI taxonomy): domain Eukaryota; kingdom Metazoa; phylum Chordata; class Actinopteri; order Scombriformes; family Trichiuridae; genus Eupleurogrammus; species Eupleurogrammus muticus. The sequence continues at coordinate 15,894,639 of JAYKQN010000013.1, read as the reverse complement.
AGTGAAAAAGGGAAAATAGATAACTTTTAAGAAGTATCTGGTCTCTACTGTGTTGTAATTTGCCCTGTGTAACTGAACATTCAGTTCATTGTCGAAGCTTTGTCGGAGGATGTTCTGCTTAGTATTCAACTTAATGTGATTCTCTTGTGTAGCTCTCTTTATCATCGCCGTTCCTTGTAGTCGCTGCTGCCTGCAGTGTTAGTGCACTAGAGGCAATTACTGCAAAATTTTATCTAATCTGAAGACAGAAGTAGTTCAACAGGGAACATTGCAGCTAGGGTCACAACAGTCATATTATACACGCTATCTACTATAACACTGGGATTTACTCGTCTTTTATAAGGTTTCTTTGAAGACTCAAACTAACACTCCCTTTAAAACACAGAGAGGACAAACCTGTTGTCGTCGGCCTTGCTCCTCTCACTGCCAGAGCTGGCTGGACTGTTCTCACATATGGGGCCAACGTTACTTATACTGTACCGATAGGCAAGCAAGGAAACAAAAGAGAAAAGGACAGATATACGTGTCAGCAAGCACAATATTTGCTGAAGGAAAAGACCTTAAGAAAAATTACAGGAAATCATCAAAAGGGGAGATACGACTTGAAATCAATCCCATCTGTCAACATACAGTACAGCTGCAATGACAACTGGTTTCATTATCAATTAAATAGGAGCTTATATATAGTCTATTACGTACCAGATGTTGAATATTTCTGTCTATATATTGTGTTTTAAAGAGCATGTCTCAGGTTGCATTTTAGTGTTGCATGTGGTCCTGATGTGCACACTGACACCCTTTTTGGGTCCTTTGAGATTAATAAGTGGGATTTTTAAAGTGCATCTCCCCTAAAATGAACACAGGGCTGTTTTGATCCCTATAATTAAAGGCAGGCCTGAATCTTCTTCATGCTTCCACATAACAAGACCTAATCATACATGAAAGGGCTCCCATCCTGCCCATTAAACTTCATTCAGGGATGTATGTGTCTTTGATTGCAGAGTGACAGTAAAGAGGGCCAGTTTGGAGTTATGAGGGCTTCTCCTTTCTTTCTTTGTGTTTCAGAGCGAGGGGCTGAATCAGGAATGAAATCTAAGTGGAGGGGTAGTCTGAGCATGCTTGAGGTTCAGCAGAGTGTTTTGGAATTGCTGGAGACTAGCCATGCGCGTTGCTGAGTCACACTCACCCACAAATCATAGGAGAGCAGAGTCCCATGAGTCTGTGGGAAATGCCGCGTGTTGAATAGGTGAGAGGGACGGGATGGCACAACACAGATGTGACAGCACATATGGTGATAAGTCGTGACAAGCACATGCATATGCACAAATGCACTTCAGTGGTCAAAGGTGCATTTATTTTACTGCAAATTAGAAGTCCTTGCACTCCTGTAGTATATGCTTAATTTACTTTATCTGTGCTACACACTGCATTTCAAGGTATAATCAAATTCTGATTTTACATAAAATATATACCATGGGAATAAATGCTGCTGCCATGTTCAATATATACATTTTCACACAATAACACAAACATAACAACATAACTAACTACTTCTATTTTTCTTTCTGTAAAATATCCTAAAAATGAACCATTAAACATCCATCCATCCATCCATTTTCTATCCCGCTTATTCCCTTTCGGGGTCGCAGGGGTCTGCTGGAGCCTATCCCAGCGCATTTTATGGCGAGAGGCAGGGGGATACACCCCAGATGGTCGCCAGCCAATCGTGGGGCACACACACCATTCACACACCATTCACACACACACTCACACCTATGGGCAATTTAGATTTGCCAATTAACCTGAGCATGTTTTGTATTGTGGGAGGAAGCCGGAGTACCCGGTGAAAACCCACGCAGACACGGGGAGAACATGCAAACTCCACACAGAAAGGTCCCAGACCCAGGCCCCAAGGCGGTCTTGAACCTGCGACCTTCTTGCTGTGAGGCAACAGTGCTACCCACTGCTCCACCGTGTCGCCCGAACCATTAAACACTACCTAATAAATGACATGTTAACAACATTTCCCACCACTGATACGCACTCACGTTAAAGCTTATTTCCTTTCATTATTACTCTGATGAGTTCTGCGTCTGCCTTTGGGTGTAAAAGTGAAAACGTGACACAGGTAATATCTAAAACATTCCTGGTATTGTACAAAATTGAGTGTGACTCCTTATTACATTTTTCATAAATGATATTATCCATGGTAAAGCCTACCAGAGATAGTCATAATAATAATAAAATACTGTAGAATTTAATCCAGTACAATAACACCCCAGTAAAAACAGTTTTTTAAGCTTACAGTGTTAGACTGCTGTAAACCCAGAGACGCTGTGCTTTGTTGCTCTGGATTGTGTTATGTTATGAAACATATTGAATAATGGTGCAGCATCATCAGAAAAGCACCACAATAGCGTTTGTTACAGCGTTGTCATATTGCCCCATGCTGCAGTTCTGTCCATGCCCTGTAACCATTCAATCAGATCCACATCTCCAAATAAAGCACAGACTGTTCTTTACTGAAGCCGCCTCTGGAGTCTTCAAACAGTCCCCAGCACACGCGGCGACCTGCTTCATCCATGTAATGAATAGCAATTTATTTATAGCAACGATTCAGTCAAACCCAACATCAAACAGGCAGACAGCTAAGTGCCTGCTAACGACAACTAAGTGGCAGCACAGACAAGGAATAAGGTAAATGAATGAAACACATTACTTTGGAGCTGGAGGACGGGCTGGCTATATTTACTCTTCCATTTTGATCTGATCAAAGCAGAATCACTGCCAGGCTCAGGCTTTATTAAGCCCCTTTCGCTGTTTCTTTATGAGTATATTTCACCGGTGTGGGCAGCTGCTGCGTTCTATTCCACAGTGGTCAAAATGCCAGTAGAAAACCATGCCTGTGATCCTTCGGTGATGGAGAAAATAACGTTCCCGGCCAGTGCACATACGGTTTTCAGTGTCAATTTAGTGATTTAGTCGAAACTGCACAACCTCTGGGGGAATTTTAGTCCAAGCAGAACACTGTAAGATCATAGCCATGGTTTGTGATTTTGGCACATCTGGCAGGGCAACATGTTGAATGGAGTACACAACTGTTGAATTCCAAAATTGGTGAATTATTCTCATGTGAATAAGTATTTATTTTTATTGTACTTCGCCGTCTTCTCCTTCAACATCTCCGAAGCTTGATGTTATGCAAATGATGTAATCAGCAAACGACGCAGTGGAACAATAATGCATGTGTTAATTTAAGATGCCGTATACACGTCTCTTATTGATAAATGAACATTTCCCATTGTAAACTAAAATTAGCTTTAATGAGTTTCCTTCAGGTAGGGATTAAAGGCTTTTACCTTTTAAAGATCATTTGACAATTGGTTAATAGATTGAACAACATATCCATTTTCCCACTCACAGCTTGAACATGAATGAATTAACTGTGGATTAATCTCTGAAATTAAATCATTACTATGCTGATCTGCTGTATAAATGCAGCATGACAATTTTCACACACTTATTCAGACGCATTAACATGCCATCTTAGTAATAAAATGATGAAACTTGAAACTCTGATGATGCCTTTCCATGTAAGATTTTGAAACATACTGTACATGCATATGATACTTCTGTATATCATTTAAACAAATACAGCACACATTTCACTCATGTTCATTATTAATGTGTCTAATTATAGTCAAGATTAAAATGCAATGCATACAAAAATGTTATTAATGCAAATCAAACTCTAGAAAGTCTATTAAAAGATGGTAATTTGATGCTATTTTGGGAATCTCATCCCATTCGGTGTTATGCCACTGACAACAGGCTTTCTAGAAGCAAAAAGATAATTAGTAATAGCTAAATTTATCTCGTCTTAAGATCTCGTGCTGTACCAACATAGAGATGGATTAAATAAGTAGTAAGAAGCAAGAGACTGGTGTTTTTTACAGATGTCTAGCCCACGTTGATGGGTACAGAAATGTCTTCATGCTTCTTATTGAAGTTGGAAAACAAGTACGGTAATGAGCACTTAAAAAAGCACAGCTAAAACACAGCCGTGCTGAAACGTAGAGCCAAAGCTTTAAAGTGGTGGAGAATGATCTAGAATCATTCATCGTCTATTTCATGCTAAACATTTGCTGCTGTAAATGGACACTGGTCCTTCAGATTGTGCCGACCAGTCGACCAGTATTTCAGCCCTCCTCCTCTCTCTCTGTATTTCCCTAAGCAGCTAAACTATTGTCCCTCTGCCAATTTGCTCTCAGATGAGCTCCAAAAACCCCTCCCAGACTTGGTATATTTGTGCATTTCTTCCTCAGTCTTGACGCGGAATACTACTGTTTTCTTAAAAGATTTCCAGTTCACTGCAAACTTTCGTGCACAGGCTGATTACTGCATGTTTGCTGATCTTCCTCCCGTGTGCTCACCTCACATTGCAGGACTGCGTGTCTTTGTTGAGCTTGTGGAACCAGGACTGCTGGGCCTGGCGGCATTCTGCCCTTGTGATCCCGCTGTCTTTATCCAGACCCAGAAACACTGACCGGGCGCTGTCTCTTTCCTTGGCAGTCAACAGACGCACCAGCGAGTTCTAGGAACAATAAAATGTGCATCAGATGGGAAGGTCGAATCCAGAAATACATTTTATATTGATCAATGAGCTGATAGTGGATCAAATGCTGAGGGGATGAAAAGCAACCTCATTCTGAATCTTAATTAACTGCTAGAGTGTGTTGCCAAGTTAATGTATTAACATTACACAGGAGAGTTTTACTATCAGCTCCTGAATCGCTGATGTAAAAATGCATTTCTCTAGTACACAGTTTCTACAATTAGGAGAGTGTCTGCATTCTTCACAACTTTTGTAGTGAAAAGCTTAGACTAAGAAAAGTTGGGATCAGTTTCACCATCTGGAAATCGCACCTTTGTAGGTCACATTAAACTCATTAAGTTGATTGAATGTTATTGTGCTATCACCATTCGTTCCAGCCCTCTGACCTTGAATATAAATCAGATACCGACCTCTGAGCAATATGTTTGAGAACCCCAGGTCTACCTCTTTAAATCACTCATATTAATTCCACTGATTTACTTGGCCTTAATCATTCTCAATCACATTAGCACTGTCTGACATAATCTGCTGGCACTGGCCCAGAGTCACACTTAGGCTACAAATTTGCAAATCTCCCTGAGCCATAGATAAAGCACAATATGTAGATCATTGAGCGGCGATCAAGTGCCACTAAAAGCGATTAGTTCAGACAAGATATAACAATGATTCACCTCCGTGCGGAACTTCCTCAGCACTGCCAGAGACTCGAAATAGAGGAAGTCGGACCATTCGATGTGACCCTTCTTCTCGGGATCCAGGGCCGCGAACTGAGCCAGGATTTCCTCCTCTTGTTCATCCGTCAGGTCTTTATCGAACTGCTGCTTGGATACAAAGTGGTGGTACTGCAGCAGCTCGTCCGACACCAGGCACGACTCTTCAGGGGAAAGGAACAATTCATCACATCAGACCTAATTAATCACCGGGCAGTCTCCCAGCTATAATTAACTTACGGTGGCTCAGTTTTCTACAAAGGCAAGGCCACCTCCCACGGACTGCTTTCCATCCAAGCTGCAACACAAATACCAAATAGCGTTGCTTTTCTTTAACCGAGCCATCTGAACAAAAACCCCACAGCGATGGCTGGCGGACTGAGCGAGCCACTGACATCGCCTGGTGGCGATAAAAGGATTCCCCGGTTGCCGAAACATTTAACGGAACAGACAGTGCCATAAAGGCTAGCTGCCACAGTTTACCAAGATTTATTTTTCAACCTTGATATAGTGGCTCACCTGGGATGATCTTGCACTGTTTGAATGTCTCCATAAGGCTGTACAGCTCTTCCTCTGTCAGGAGTAGGTTCAGATTATCCTGCACAAGAAAGGTGAAAAGAGGACACAAAATTACATTTAATTAATAAAAAGTGCTGTGATACACTGTTTTCAGTGGTAAATAAATGGATGCTTAACAAGTGAGTGTGCTCTACATATAAGGAGTTAGTCCATGATTTGTCTCCTACTCCTTAGCTAGAGGCATGAGGTGTTCTATTTAACGTCCTGTTCATCAATAAATCGACTGAAAGCTATGCATTCATCTTAAATGGAAAGGGGGGGGGGGATAAATATACATTTCTTCGTCCCAGTCTGGTGTAGGTCTCAAGTGAATCAGGCTAAGAAACATCACAGGAGATGCTGATTTAAATATTTCTATTTGCACATTAATTATCAGATAAGTGGCATGATGAAACTTTAATGATGCCTTTGGGAATATTGAGGTAAATCAATTCCAATTTGTTTGAACAGTGCTTAATCACATACTGTCGAAACCAAACTATGAATATATATACACTATATACATATATTCCCTCCTGTTAGTATGCTGCATGTGGCTGGTTCTGCCTAAATGACTTATGAATCACATCTTTGATACAGTTATTCGATCCTTCATTCATTTATTTATTCATGCACCCACTTGTGCAACGCTGCACTACATTCACCCCATTCCAAAGTCAAGGAAGCCTAAAACATGAGGATGAAGACACACTGTCCTAAAAGTGCAGGTATACTGTGTCCTTGGTTGAAATTCTGAGATATATCATTTTGAAAAGGTGTGAGCCGTGGCCACAGACCGGCCATTAGAGGGCCCTCCATGCTTTCTCTTATTTCGCTTTTGTGGCTGCACTTGACTGTGTACCTCTGATCATGTTGCTTCTGTTTATATTGAAGGTCCCATACTATGGACATTTCCATTTTCATTGCAGTTCTTTCTCCCCCCAGAGATGGTCAACCATGCATACAAGTGGGGGAAATGGACAAAACCAATGTGGCATTGCCACAAACTGCCTACTTCAGCAAACCGATGGCTAACATTTAGCACTGGAGCAAAGACATATCATATACTGTGTGTCATCAAGTGTATCACCCAGCCAAAATGACTCTATGACTGTCAATCATCATGCACAGTATGTTGCATCATAGAAATCCTGCTTGAAATGCAGTAGATCACCTTCAGCCACTGGTTGATTCCATTTCCCTGGTGTCCTAGTCACTGCCTGTGGGAAATTATCTGTCCTATTTGTCTGATGGTGATAATTTCGGATTACTTATATACATAAACCTCCCATGGCACAGACATTGTTTTCCTTAGCCACGTGGGCGGTGTTGCATCAGTCCAAATATTCTGTTTTTCCATTATCTCAGTACTTCTTGGTAGTTTCAGTCTTTGAAGATTTATGTTTTATTGCTGTACATCACTAGTTATTAGATTTTATATAAGTTAGTTTAACCTGTTATTGCTAATACAGCATTTCTAAATGTACTGTAATTTCTATTTGCATGTATGAAGATAATTTCAGAGACTGTATATCCTCTTCTATGCATGCTAGTGAACTCAATAGGCATTTCATTTATCACTGTACTGCTGCTTTTAATTGTGCTGCATTGTATTGAGATCATAACTCAGGAATTCATATGCATGTGTATCTTCATACACGTATGTAACCGACATTCTAAAAGTGACAAAAAAAAGATGCTGCCATCAGGAAATTGTTTCCTCTGTTTGGTCTTTGCCAGACATCCTTTCTGTGCATCTCTAATTTGCAGTGTTATGATGTTCATCAGGCGTTACCCCTGGAAACGCCGGCTGTCTGCAAAACAATTAAATTGGCCATCTGCTGTGGATGCTCTGATGGCATTTTTATGTCTAATAACACTTTCTAATTTTTCAATTGCTGTTACATTAAAAAATGACCCTTCACACGGCGTATGCACCTGCTTTTAACACCTGCTTTCAGCATCTGGAAAGTCAATTCCCTTGGGCAGAAACAGCCCACCAGAGAAGAAATTATAATCATTTATATAACTCAATTGACTTGCACTCTTCCCTTTGAACATCATCATTTTTTTATTGTAAATATCTTCCTGTATTTTGTTATATTATTTAGAATGGCTTAATTTTATAAAACACATCATCAAGATGAATAATAAACCTGGTTCTGATTGTGGCAATGATAAGAACATCACTTCCAATCTAATTCTTGCTTGTATAACAGTAATTGGGTTCTTACTAGTAATGTGACAGCGTGAGTTGTTTGTTGAAATAATACATGTTTAGACCTGTCAGAGTGGAAAAGCTGCACTAAGAAATATTACTACATTAAGAATGAGCGATGGCTGTAATACGTAAGATGTCATTCATAGTGACATAACTGAATAGCAACATTATCCAACCCCGCTATACCTTTTATTCGTGTTCATTGTCTTGCAGTGTGCACGCTCATCGATCTCTTCTACAAGCAGCTGCTTTCAGCGAAGAAGCTCCATGCAACATCTAACAGCTGAAGTGTTGCATCCGTTTCTCAGAAAATGAAATGAAAATAGATTTTTTTATAAGAAATGTTGGTATTAATTAATGGTGTTCATTAACTAGTTCACGCTTGATGACTACCTGTAGTTTATTCTCTATCTTCTCAATAGTGGAACACTAATGGGATAAAAGGTATTGATAAAAGAGGAGCCAGAGGCCACTCTTTTTGGAGGACTCCTCGACTTTGACTGAAGCATGACATCGCGCTGCCACGGGACCATTAGGAGTGAGCAGCGAGCATCAGAAGAGAAGGCAGTGAAGCTGTGATGATGGAGACGCTTGTGCACATGAAACCCTTCCCTTCTGTCTGATTGGCCGCCACCAGGCCATACATGCGGCACTCTGCTTTGAAGGCTGACTGTAAATCCACTCTCAAGGAAAGCCCGGCCATCTGCCATGCTGCGGCCTCCCGCTGCGGGAAGCGAAATGTCAGACGCAACAGTGGTGGGAGATTTGTAACAGGCGACACGTCGTGTGCTTGCAAAAATGGTTTCTTTAGCTACGCTGACACGTTTTCACAATTTAAATACAACTTCTCAACTGTGTTTGTTCTTTTTTTGGGAAGTATTAATAATGTATTGACTTGTCTAAATGCACACATGTACCAGTTCCTGAAAGTGTGCAAAAAAGTTCATTTTGAAAGCTGCGACAACTGTTATCACTTGTATTTTCTTTGTAATACCCTTGAGTCAGTGAGCTGACTCAATAAAGCTTGTTCTCTGTAGTCCCAAAGCATCTTTATCCTGATCGTGATGCCTCATAATCTCACGGTATTACTTAAAAAGAGAATTCATTTATATATAAAATACAAATGGGCGACACGGTGGTGCGGTGGGTAGCACTGTCGCCTCACAGCAAGAAGGTCGCAGGTTCAAGACCGCCTTGGGCCTGGGTCTGGGGCCTTTCTGTGTGGAGTTTGCATGTTCTCCCCGTGTCTGCGTGGGTTTTCACTGGGTACTCCGGTTTCCTCCCACAATACAAAAAACATGCTCAGGTTAATTGGTAAACTCTAAATTGCCCATAGGTGTGAGTGTGAGAGTGAATGGTGTGTGAATGGTGTGTGTGCCCCACGATTGGCTGGCGACCATCTGGGGTGTATCCCTGCCTCTCGCCTTAACGCGCTGGGATAGGCTCCAGCAGACCCCTGCGACCCCGAAAGGGAATAAGCGGGATAGACAATGGATGGATGGATGGATAAAATACAAATTCGCTTCTCAAGTAACAAGGTACATCTGAATTATAGGTATAACGAATTCTCCAATTTTTGTTCCCTCATGACCAGTATGAGCAGCCACAAATGTTCCCAGCGAGGTCATTGCATTGTGAGGAAACAGGATGGAGTGGTGGCAAGAAAACAGCCAAATAAACTGTTTGTTGGCATAATCCTCCAGAATGACTTGGTAACACACAGGCTAGCAGAACAAATGTTAGCACAGACATTTGGTATGTGTCCAGCATTTGAACAAAAAAAAAACTGCATGTTTGTTTTCCAGTGAGAAGCCGGTGTGGGCTTGCTTACACAGTAGTAGCAACTCCAGCCGGTGACGGTGTGGGCTGTGTCTCTCATCTCCTGCAGGGCCTCTGCACGCAGGTAGCCCAGCTCCCTCAGGCAGCCGTCGTGGAACACGCGCGTGCAGATCCTGCAGGGGTACAGGTCGTCCGCGGTCCACACCTCACACACGTCGCACATCTCATCGCTCGGCGGCTGAGTAAGAAAAACATAGAGCAACGTCAGTGAGATGTCACATCTGGGCCACATAAAGCCTTTTTCAGCTCTGAATAACAGGATCCTGGCGTCATGCGACGTATCAGTTGTTTGTGTCGTTCTTCGCTCTATTCTTCGATTGATCGGCGAGGAAACGCCCGCCGTTGAGGCCTGAAATGATACGTGCATCTTCTCCTGACATCTGTTCACTGTCAGTCTTAGTCTGACTCCATCTGCAGCCGGGGTGCATTCAGCTGTCAAGCCGGCGAGCATGACTGCAGGATGCTTGACTGGTTAAGACAGTCAATTTCAACCTGTGTTGTTTTTTGTTTTTTTTAATTTTAACACTGCATCGCTTGCTTCGGGGCTGTAGTAGAAAAAAAAAAAGTCATTTCCTTAGTCGCTGCTTATCTTGCTGGACTTGATGGCTCCATTTACATCACCACGCATCCTAATGTACCTGTTTGGTGCCTTTAGAAACATTTCATTTTTTAGGACTGGTACTAACAAAAAGACAGAGAACTACTTACCAATGTCTGTTTTTTATGAATTTAACAGGAATTCACAAGATGACTGATGATGAGGTACTAATCTATCTGGTGATTGTAAACTAATCAGGAGATAATAATCTGTGGGGGGTGGGGAATGAGACCTCCCATCTCTCCTATTCCATCTTCTATAAGTAGAAAGTGTGCATCAGAGTGCAATAGAAGAGTATTCATCTCCCTTGGGAGCCTGATTGTGCTTTGACTGGATTCTGCATGTTAAAAAATACGATATCTTGTATCTCTAACATTTCGGCCTGAGGGTTTTGAAAGAGTAAAGTTCACAGTGTGTCAGAAAGATCTTCACTAAGTCTTCAATATGTAATTTTTCTGATATAATTTTTGTTTTTTGTTAAGGTAGGGAATTACATACATCTGAGTGCCAATGCATATCATGAAATTAAAAATGGAACAGATGGACGTAATTTAATGCTGTTGCTTTGAGTTGATCATTTATAGTGAAGCACTAGCCTGACTGATGCAGGCAAAGTCATGGATGAATTACCTTTTCCGTCTGTTTCGCCCTTTCAAAATTCCGAAACTGCACATTTATTGTTATAGAAACGGTTAATGTGCAACACAATAAGTTGCGATGCACTGTTTACTCTTTGCAAAACAGAAAACCAGTCTGAACCGCGCGTGAACTCCATCCCATTACTCAGCGTCATCCTGGAAATGGTCACCTCTCAGAGGTGAACGCAGCCCACCCACAATATGTTCGCTGCAAAGAGCCGTGGTGCACAAACAACACGTCTAATAGATTCGTTCCGAAATAAATGGCCTTGCAGAAAAACAACTTCCAGCTCATACTTTCTCACCTTCAACAAGGTTGTTTAGATAAAGCTTGAGAGTCCCTTCAGAACCTGGCTGAGGTGCTTTATCATAATGCCTAGCTGAGGGGAAAGAAACCGGATGAAGAGGTAGTTCATCTCACCTGTAGTGCTACTTCAACACTTTTTTATTATCTTGGCTGAGTTATGTTGTTCCACATGTGTGATATAGTTGGATAAACAGCACAACAGGTAAAAGTTTAAATATGTATTTTTTATTATGGAGTGACTGTCTGGATTTATATTTTCTGATATTTATTTCTGATTCTGGTTTATCACCATCACGTGATACCTGCTCTTTCTTCTCCAGCTCCACCTCCAGAGGCTGATCATCGTCGGCCTCCCTCTTTGGCCGCACGAAAGCGGGCGGCGTGAGCTGGTGGCTCTTGTCCAGGTCTTCGGGCTCCACGCCCTTCCCGTCGCGTAACCTGGACCAGGCCTCCTGGTTGACCTTGCAGTCATCCCTCGCCGAGGCCGAAGCCTGGTGCGAGGTGGACGGGCCCGCGCCGCCGTCCGTGTCCCCCTCCTCGGCGGCTTCCTCGCCGCTCTTCTCCTCGCCGTTCGCCGGGGCCTTGGCGGGCGCCTCGCTGTCCTCCGCCTCTCCGTCTGCCTGCTTGGCCGGGGCGGGGCGTTCCTTGAGGCCCGCCTGGAAGGCCGAGACGACGGCGGTGCATTTCTGCACCTTCTCCACCTGCTGCTTCTTTGACATGAGCACTCCCATGGCTACAGAGCAATAGAAGGAGAACATTTTATTACAACCCTGACCTACAGAGTACAGTTATTATCCAAGATTAACAAAGTACATGTAGATCCATGCATGCAGTATATGTCAATCAATATTCAGAATAGCGAATATACACTCAAAAGTCTGAGAAAAGGGATCGAAGAGCTGATAGAGTTACATGACATAAATAATGATAATACCCGAGGGACTTTGGAGAAAACCGGCTGCAGTCAGAGACAGAAATGAGATAATCATCTCTCTCAGCACACGAGAGCTATCTGTTACCGGCCCTTCTGGACTCAATCTCAACATCTCTGTCCCGCGTCTCTTTTTTTCTATCAGTGATAATATCCCCCCAGTCCTCACCTTTGTATTCCTAAAGCCTGCCCATCTGTTTCTCCTGTCTTGACATTTTCGGGCCTCGCTGACAGTCGAGTCAACAGGACGTTCATAAACGTGTGGACACTGGTTGGGATGTGATATCTGTGAACTCTACAGGCTGAAAACGAAGAAAGCAGGGCCTACAACTTCTAGTACATCCTTTCCATATGCAAGTATGATCATTTATATAAAGAATAGGGATAATGTGGGACATACTTGAGACACCATTAGCATTCTTACGTCGCCTTCATACATAAATGTTCTTGTCCATATGACTCCATGAGTTCGGGCTATGGTAAATATCAATTCAGAAATCTATATTTTGCCCTAATGCGTCTGTGGCTCTCCACAGCTAATCATGATAGTTGACATGCATCAAAATGACATTGACTAACTGCTTCCCAATATTCTGAGAAATCCGATGCGTAATAGCACAACGCTACAGGCTCATAGAATAGCAATTTAGAGATATAGTCTCCATGATTTCTGCCTTTACCCAGATACTATGTAGGTGCTTGTGATGTTCTCAGTGCTGATAAAAAGTCCAGCAGTGCATCCTTCCAGACACAATGACCCAGTTACACTCGGAAGCTCCACCGACCTGTCAACTGTGAAGTGTTTTTTATTCAAACTACTTTCTAATAAAACGTCACTGCGACAACCACGGACAACTTCTCACAGCTTCAAAAAGCAGCAAGGACAACGTACCCTGCACAAGCATTGTATTGTGTGGAGGCAATAGAACCAATCCTTTAGAGGTTATAGTTGAACAAAGATGGAAAATATCCAACATTCGTGCACACACATATGCTTGTTTTTAACAGTGTGTTACATTCATTCAAAAGCACAAGTGAATCACAATTTTTTGCCAAGTGAAGTGTTTCCAATCCTATTTCCCCATTCATTATGTTCGGAATTGGCAAGGGATTATTGGTGCTGTGACTTTCCTGAACCAAAGGTCGCGCCCCCCTTCAACCTGTGGGCCAGCGAAATCCATCATCCTGTTTAATGATCGGTAAATTAACTTCCATGATATTACCAGGGAGGCCAGATTTCAGCTCAGGGTTCACAACATCCCTGGAGAGAGTGCACACAAAATCCGTGCTTGTCTTTTTTTTTTTATTGGCCCCAGTAGACTACTGATACACAGCATCAAGACAGCTATCCAGAGTTAAACGATGACACACGATAACTTAAGACTTCACGCCATCCAAAAGGGAGGAAATTTACGTAACTTTTCCTGACAGTTCTTGATGGCTTTTTACTGGTTCATTTGATTTTGCATTGGTTAGGAAATCTCAGAAGAGGTGTTACATTATATATGTGGGAGACTGCATAGCAAAGTTAATCAAAATAAATTAAAAAAAAAAATAATAATAATAAGGAAAAAAAAAGATATATGAACTGATGGTTTTCATTTTCGGGCGAGATGCACCCATAAATTCCATTATTGGAAAAAGGCAGCATCATGGATTGAAGTTGATTACATGGTACTTATGGGACATGTGTCTTTGCTCTGAAATGCAATCCCATCCATCCCCGCGCCACATAAGTGCTTGTGTGAAATTCAATCGCATCTATCAGAAGTGAAATGGGAGTCGTTCCCTCTCTCTTGCTTGCAAGCGACTTTGAAACGTCTGCACAGGCCTCGTGTTCTCAGGCTGCCCGTAGACTCCTGCTTCATAGAGTGGGGAAGAAACGCTGAAATCTGCATTAAATGCTCCTTGAACTTTGGTTCTGCTTTTGGTCTGCCTACATGCAGCCAAATCACAAGCAGAGTCATATTTTAGACGCTATTCTGGCTGGCCTCTCGCTTCAGGGAGGTCATATCAAATTAGATGACTCATAGCACCCCTGTAATGGGAAGGGATTTATTAGCAGGTGTCCCATCAGACTGATTTTAACTATGATAAATGAGTATGAAGTATGTCCATGCTGCAAAAATGACATAATGAAGTAGACATCCAAATGGTCATTAAATCCCTCACTACTGTGTTGCTCATAATAGGTATGGCTCATAATAGGTATTAAAGAGCTGCTCATTGGATGGACAAAAGGCAATAAGTGGCAAATAGCTTTGGTAACTGTTCAGAAAACACAATACTTGAAATTTATTGGAAGGACTGCTTTTTAGAGACATTTTGTGTCAACAGCACTTAAAATACAATAAATGCCAAGTCATGCACTGTGGAAGCATTAGGACCCGCTGAGACCCGCCTCCGTCAAAGACAACTAGTTAATTTAAAAGGTTACAACGCCCTCCTGCAGCCTAATACCCCGACTCCCGACATGCAGAGAATATAGAAAGATTAAAACACACATATGTAGGCCAGTGGAATACTGGAGAGACTATTATCCTGGCTGCAAGAATGACAATCAGCTCAGTCTGTTGTCTCTTAGCAGGGATGAGCTTAGCCTGAAAAGTTTTGTCCCATTATTTTAATGCAGGAGGGGCTGGGATTGCTTTGCAGATAGCAGGGGGGCAGGAAATTACCAGATATTTCATCATAATGTCCATTAATGTAACGTCCATTTATATTATGTTATGTTTAATAATGGTATGATTTTCTTATTCATCCACATTTTATTTATTATCATTCATCGTCATTATAATTCATTGTTGGCAATTTGCACATTGTATAGCAACATTACAGTCATTTTTTAACATGCAGCAAAGGTTCCTCACTGGAATCAAACCCAGGATGGTTTTGTAAGTGTAAAACATTTACAACTCATTAACTACTGTGATTTACTACATTAATTCTTCACTACTATGACTTCTTCAGTAATACGTAGCAGTAATATGTCAATCTACTGTATTGCTACTACCATAATCTAATTTAAAATAACGTTACTGTCTTTAACACAGTATATAACTGCATATGTCACAGCAAATAGCGATAATTAACAAGGAAAGTTTTACCTCTTCCAGACTAAGAAGGAAACAACCTTGTGTGGTTGACTAGGCTTTTGGTTTTAAAACAGGATCACAAGCCAAAAAGGTTGGGAAGCAATTATGTAAACCATTGAGAGAAAGGTTAGAAGACGTCAGTGTCGCTGGATGTTCAGATGCAGGCTAGGAAACTATCTCGATCGCTCTGCAAAAGTGGTGATTCTAATACAGGACGCCACAACGATGATTATAGAGAATTAATTATACACTGAAGTGACCCTCCTATTCTGGCTCAGAGCAGTGCCGGCGCAGACGTTATCCAGTGACAGCCTTTTGATGCCAGAGAGAGGTATCAGCGTGTAAACCATCTCCTCTTTCACATGAACAGGAGGAAAAAGGCCCGTTTGAAATGCCCCGAAGGAGAGGCGCTGATATAACGATATGGCTGATATATTGGCTATGTGCTGCCACCACAGCAAGGTCCTCAATTACTGCACAGTGCAGATAATGGGCCGTGCCATTTCAAATGGGATAATCAATAATAAACAAATTGTTCTTTAATAGCTGACAAAGTGACTAGGCTACATAAACAGTTGGGGGGTAAAACATTAAAAAAAAACACTAAACTAAGTGCTATTACCATCACCAAGGCCTTCATGCACTCTATCAAATCAATGCCAACAGTAATAGCATGAATAGAATTTCAATATCCTTTGAAAGTCAAAACCCTGAAAGAAAACATTGCCTGACCTCTTAGTCAAACTATCATGTCTCTCGATGGAGAGAAAACTCACATTTAGGAATGTTAATGGGAAAATAATAATATTAATAGGCAATATTTCTCCTGATCATTATATGAGATTTAAACAGAGAACAGGCCTATTCCTCTGCATTAGTAATAAAGCCCTTTCCCAGAACTAAGTTTTCAAAGTAATTCAATAATAGATTGTAATAGGAATCTACACCTATGTGTGTAAATGAAGGCAATGATATGGTGCCAGAGGGAAGATGAAGACAGGATGCGAGCACCTCTCCCCACTCTTCAGACAGAGCTGGATGAGCTAAGTGTCTAAGCACAGAAGACCTTGTCATATTCGGGGTTAACTAATGAATTTTAAATGAGGGCCTTGTGTGTTTTTTTTTTTTTCTTTTTCCTCTGTCCCTGTACAAGTTGATCCTGACACAAATGGGTCAGTGCCTCACTTTGATACCGCGGTTTGTTAGATAGCGCCGGGTAATCTGCCACATGGCTGCCTCGCGAGTCTCAAGATCCTAAAGCTGCGGACCACAAACCTGCCAAGCTGCTGAGTGACAGCATATTTGTGCAGCTTAACACCTGCTCGCAAGAGAGAGAACGGCGATATGTCTGTTTTCCTTCCGCGACGACGGTCTATCTACAACAGAGTGTAGAGCCGGACACCGATATCCATCGTTCCTGTCTTCATAACAAATTGTGTTTGTGCAAGTTAATTGCTGTAATGTGGAAAGAGGGTTAAAAAGAAAATGCCTGAGAGAGCAAAAAACTGAAGCAGTCATTTGATCAAAGGGGTTTTAAAGGGGATTGGCTAGTGCTATACAACCAGAGTAATGACTTCTGTGTCTCTGGAGCAGCTTTGTCATGTCTGATGAACTCACACCCCATCAAGGTTAAATCAGCTATGGCTGGAGACAACTAGTTTTAAATTAGAGAAAAAAAATCCCAAAGTCCATTATTGCATCTCAACCAACAGTCTACAACTGAAATATGTTCAGTTTAGTGTAATAGACACATATTATTTAAGAAGCTCAAACATGAGAATCTTACTTTAAAAAAATAATCACCCAGATGATTGATGAAATGAATTTAAAAATGACATGGATGTTTACCAGGCTTGGAGGCTCTAATGAAAGACATTATCGGGTTGCATTGTGTGAAATGTAGGGTCCAGTGTGATGTAAAAGATTAAAATACTCGAGTATATCTGAAAACAAAGCAAAACTTAACCTGGGAGAAGGTTATACTATCATCAAAAACTTATATTTTTCTGTGAAAATTCATAACTGATGGGAAAAAGCACCTTAAAACAAGACAGTGTTTAATGCCGCCAAGTCTCAGCAGTGGCCCACAGTCACCCATAATGTTAGAATTGAAGGCAATAAAAGCTGAAGAGGCCGTGGTAAAATCCCATCAGGCTGCATGTGGGATCGCTAGACTCCTGCAGGAGCATCTGCGTCTGCTCTCTGCCCTCCTGCCCAGACTCCTCTCAATGATTTAAACGCCCCTGGATGATAATAATAATAATAATAAAAGAGATCTGGGAGAAAGGAAAGAAAACCAGGCCACTCCTAGGGGGCAGAACCTGGAAATATACGGCTGGGGGAAATGTTATTCTGTCAAGCTGCACTGCAACAGATAATTCCGGAGTCATATCAACATTTTTATGTTTTTTATGGCTTTTTCTATATTCCCCAGTTTCCAAAATGCTCTTGATTTGTGCAAGCAATAGGCCGTGATGAGCAAAGAGGAAGCTCTCAGGAGCATCTTGCTTTAATTAAATATTGAAAAGGGAGGTGGCACCTAAGTGCTCTTCAAATCCTCCCGATTTTTTTCTGCTTCTCTGAGTACCTTTGTACCTTTTGTCATCTCCCCGCACTTCCCTCATCAATTTAACACCATCAGACTGGGCAAAATACACAAAACCCCCTGCTATTAATTCACAACAGCAGCCTCCAACATGCTGGACAGGTGTTCAATCATCACCACCTCAAGTCTTTTTGTGGATGTTATTCATCTTGGACAGATAAGAAAAAAACAAGGCTGCTGGATTTTACTTCCCCCACCTGGACTGTTGGCAATAGCCTGAACTGGACTATTTATCTTTACGTTGAACTGGACTCTAGCCTCCAAGCAGCAGTGTATTAGCAGTCCCCCTGGGACACCTTTAAGGTCTATATTAGTATTCAATCCTCCGGCGCCCTTGTGTCACCATGGGGAAGTTATTGAGCTTTACAGGAGCTCATATAACAGCCCTTTGTCACGCTAAGGAAAATAGTCCACCACATACCTAAACACATCAGTCAGTCAGCATTGTTAATGTAAGCTAGGGATCCACTGAGGAAGTCTGAAAGGATAGTTTAAATGACATTTATTACTTGTATATGATAATATGAATATAAAATAAACAATATGCAAACAATCACGCTTTCTCTCACTTACTTATTTACTTATTTTTTTATTTATTAGCTCCACAATAAATGTAACGCACCAGAAAGAAAAAAAAATGTTCTGAGTAGTTCCTATCCACAGGCTGTCAGGCTCATGTGTGAGTAAGGCCACGCCCCCTCCCATCACTACTACTCTGATTGGTCGACCCTGGTTTACATTACTGCTGTTGCTATTTATTACTGTTATATATGTTATACAGTGTATGTGTGATATTTCTGCCTAGTGCATTTCATGATGTCCTCGGGCAAAAGGATCAATGCTCTGCTGTTTACACAAATGCTGTTTGCATGTTAACTGTATATTTAATTTTTTTTTTTTTTTATGTATATCTTTAATTCTTATCATCGAGGACCAGCAAAAATTCGCTGCATGGTGTAAGCACCTGTGTCTTCACTGTTTAAATGACAATATACATCTTGACAGAATTTCAATTCGAAGATAATTGCATCTGTAGTCCCTGGGCAATTCCAGTAATCCATAATACCAAAATGCTTGACATCAGCATTTCAAAATGAAGCAATTTCAACTTCTTGGATGGTTTCACCGGAGGGACCTGGAGAGGATGAACCCAGTGCTTCGTGAGAAATTACCACAAGTTAAGATAAAAGCCGAGAAAGAGAGAGAGAGAGGGAGAGACAGAGAGAGAGAGAGATCTAACCAAATTCTTTCTGTCGTTCTCATCCTTCTAACGCTCAATGGACATCTCCAATTAGGAGCCCTCCAGCAGCAGATTGCCAGGTTAGGGACCGCAGCATTTACCCCAGTAGTGAACAGATCATAAAAAAGCCCCCAATTTCTCAAGCCAAGCTCGTCTAACACACTGTTATGTATTCACACAGGCTTGAAGGATGCTAATCTGTATCTGGCTTTACTCTCGTGTTATGTGGGCGTGTGTGTTCCGTTGACTGTATGTTTCTCTTCCCAAAGCTGATGGATGTCACTGGTATGTGCTGATTAGAATCCCAACCAGCCCTTCTTTTCATTCCTTGTTTCAGAAATAAAGAAGGGGGGGTATTTTTTGAATGGGGGCACCACAAAGCATGCCTTTTCATAGGAATGAATCCCCCTTTAGCCGGAGATCTCACCCATGGACCAGGGAGGCAAAGACCTGGAACTAATTACACTAACGAGTTCACCCAGGGCCTCATAATAGCTAATGAGTGAGATCGGAAACAGGCATTTAAAACACGCAAATGTGTACCTGCACCGGGGCACGCAGAGAGATAAATAATCTAATCGCAGAGCTCGAGCATGGTTCTCATGCTGTCTGTGTCCTGCACAGATCGCATCCCTCATTGGGTCTGGCATACTGCAAACTGCACGCTGCTAACTCTCCCGTCCCTTTGCTTATACCTGAACAACATTCTTCCCTCCAGCAAAAAAAAAAAGGAAAAATGTGCTTAAAGTTCAAATGGAATGTTGAGTTTTGAACAACAGCTTGTGAGCTAACAAAAAAAAGAGAAGGGGGAAAAAGGGCCTGAATGGAGGTGGAGGAATTTAAATCTTAATGCATCATTAGACTGGAGACACGGCGTTGGCATTCAGGCACTGCCAGGCCAGCAGCTCCTGCCAAACCAAACGCTCTGGGAGAGTCTGACAATAACCACGGAGCAGGCATGGGAGGCAGCTCAGGCTGCAGGGATCTGTCACAGTCTGGAGGAGCAGGACTCCCTCCAAGGTTAACACTGAAAAGGAGGAAGAAAAAAATTGGCCAGGAGCTATGGGATCGAAGATTCCAACAAAACAAAAGCTGGTGGAGAGCTTTCTCTATAGGACAGTACTAGAAAGAAGAAGGAAAAAAAGTGGACAGAGTAGCTGGAGGCAAACTACAGCATGTCTGCTGCAGGCAGGAGCACAATTACCCAGCCATGCCCATACTGACTGATACAACTTATAAGGTCATGCGGACCAGTGACGCACATGCACCGAGTACCGACTGAGAACTAGCCCTAATAGTGGCTGTTCTGTCTCATTTGTGCTGATATATGTAGCACAAAAGCGACGGACGGCGACCGGGGAAAAGTCCTGTAGTTTGACAACCTGAAGGCAAGCACGCGCGCATCCACACCCATGTGGACGCTGACCTATATACAGCACATGCTCCTGATGCGCCGCACGCGTCCGGAATAAAGAGAGAAAGAAAGAAAGAAAAGCATCCACAAAAACAGCTGGAGCGTTTTGCTTCTTTTTCATGACATGCATAGAAAAAAGGAGCCAGTTGTGAACTCACCGTTAAAAAAGGTAAAAGAAAAAAAAAAAAAAACGCTGTCGTTCGCCTCGACTTATTGTAGACTTTATCCGTTCCTGTGTCTCACACCCGGCCGTCCAGCATGGCAAGACTTTGCTCGAAGGAAGTGTGTGTGTGCGCGCGCGCGTGTAAGCGTGCGTAATACTCGCCAGTCCGTATAGCCCCACAGAGAGATGAATGGCACAGCGGTGTGTTATTCCTTCCTTCCGCCTCAGTGTTCTACAGCCACGGAGGAAGCAGCTCCCCCCACACACCCCCACCTCCTTTTTTTTTTCCTTCAGAGCAGCAATAGATATATTTCTCCAGGAGCGGCGGACAGCTCCGGTGCTGAAATATGTTGTTCCTTTTCTTTTCTGTTGCGACCCTCCTTCCTCTCAGCCTCCTCCTCCAGCAGCGGCTTGTTTTAGGAGGAAGAGACCTTTGGTGCAGACTCGCAGGCGGCCACTGAAGTTAAATCACGGATTTATGACCATCATATTTGCAACACCCCCCCCCCCTCCTCTTTCTCCCCCCCTCTTCCTCCTCCAACCCCTCCAGAGAGCCCAGTGTGAGGCAGTCGTGATCGTCCAGGTTAATAACTCATGGACACAATGTTGAATCTACTAATGACGTTTTTTTTTCCTCTTTTCTTTTTTTTTAATAGGCGAGACGCTTCCTCAGCAGCAGGTTATTTCAAGCAGAATGATAGAGGCTCATTTGGACAGTGTGTGTGTGTGTGTGTGTGTGTGTGTTTGGGGTTTTAAAGCCTATATGACGCACTTGGTGTGTGACATATTATGCATGCAGAGCTGCGCCTGCACGTTACAGATTAGGATGAACGCTGTGATGCTTTAAAGGAGACCAGGGGATGTCAAGAAAATCTTAAAGGGACCTTGTTTTACCATGTCTCTACTTGAATATTCATTTTTTTGTTTGTTATACACTTTTATGGTTTAAAAGCACTTAGTTGGACCTGTAGCAGCAGTAGTTGCATTGCCTTTCCCCCTGTCACCCCCCTCAGAGACATAAGTCAATTACAAGCACTCAGAATGGATAGGGCGGCTACACGGAACAAAGGGCGGTTATTGTTAACTTCCACTGTTGTCATGACAGAAGCAATTTCTAAAGGGCTTGTGTTCAGAGCCAGCTTTCAGCAAAACTACAGTGGAGGTCGGACGATAACAAAATGAGTTGGTGGTCTTATTTCACAGTTTGCCTGCTGGCAGCAAACTGATTTTCATTGTTTATAGTGATATGACTTCATGGTGGATTCAAGTGCACCTCGAAGAAACGAGAATCAATTGGTGCATTTACGTGCCCCTCTACGCGGCAGGTTCTATTCAAGTTTCTTAATGGCTACCCCCTAATAATTTGAGATCAGTTAAGTGTACTGTTTTGAAATATTATATATACATATATACAGAATTGAATCTGGATTGATGACTGGTTTTGCTTTGACGTTTTTTTTAATTTTGTTTTGATCATAAAAAGTTTCTGTAGTAAACTAAGAAAGTTACAGACTATTTCAACAAATGAAATCAACAATAGATCCTGCTGCAACGAGGTGTCCCTAAATGCACCGATCGATTCCTTTTTCTTCAAGGTGCACTTGAATCCACCATGAAGTCCGATTATCATACAAAAGATGTGAATGGGCACTCCATTTTCAAAGGGCAGATAGCATGATCGCAGTGAGTTAATGTTGAGTAAAAAAAAATGTATTTTCTTATTCTTCGACATATTGAACTCACTGCGACATATGCTACCAGATAGAAATAGCAAAAGTCTGGATTTTTCACAGGTGTTATTGTTTTAACAGCTCAGTGTGAGATGCACCTTGACTCCATACAGTAGCAGCCGCACCCTCCGCACCACTAGTTCTTATATTTACAAAGTGAGTCTTTTTTCTTTCATTATGAACTTACATCCATCTCCAAAATCCCCCATTAAGGAGCAGGAGCTATCCACTTTGTTGAACACCATCCTATTATGTGATTAAACATTACCAGTGAATTTGCTTTTGGCCCAGGCCCTGCAATCAATATGTATGCTAATGGTGGCTATTCTATCTCTAATGGAACATATTTAGATATTCTGTGCCAGCACTTTCTCACATCATGATGAAGCCATATGGATGCAGTAATTCAATAGTTTACCTGAAGTAGTGACCAGCCACAATTTATAAAATGACAAATAACATTTCTCATATATAAAGTCCGAAAGATGACTTTCAGCATCAATAAAAAATATGTAGGCAGTGTAGGCAGTGAGTCTGAATTATTTTGTATTTATTTACAATGACAATAAAGGAATCCTGCTCTTTATTCTATTTCCTCAAATAAAAAGTAAAAAGTCCATCAGCTGTGTTAAATTGCTTGCTTATATCCAGCCAACACTCCCCAAACCCAAAGAAATTTTTATTTGCAATCACATAAACCAGACAGGGAAAAAAGAATAGCAAATCCTCACATTTCAGAGGCAGGAATCAGAAAACCATTTGTAATTTTGCATGATAAATAACTTGTCCAAATTGTTGTTGATTCCTGTTTTGTGAATCAATAGTGTGGCAAAATACAGTTTCCCCTTGAAATATGCCTTCCTAAAATAAATATTGTCTCCTATCTATTTTCTTCCTTTTAATTATGGACAGAAACTACCACCATCATTTAAAATTATTTATCAGGATGAAGTGACTGACCAACACTAACAGAGAGAACACACATGTCTCAATAGCATTGAGGAGATTAGCAGAATAAATCCTGAAATTCAGTGAAAAAAATCAGAAACAGTGGTAGCATGACCCAAAAGAGGGAGACATATACACATATTCCACATAAAGCATAGCTTCACATAGATAAATCGTATGTGATGTGACAGCTCATGAGGGTAAAAGCTGATTTCAGTCCTTTGAAAGGAGGCCTATCCCTCTATGGTTAATGTATGAACAACTGTATGAACCATGTCCCACTGTGTTGTTCCACAGCTCTGTGGTTCAAATGGAAGGCAATGCATTATTAATACAGATGTAAGTGCACACTGACCCACGAGTCTCGAGGAGATCGGCCTCCTTTCTCAGTGGGAGAGGAATTATTGGTCATCTATGGTATGTCGCAGGAAGAAACTTTACCCCTCCCCTACCTACTGGTTACTTTCCCTGCAGTCACAAACGCAAACAGGATATTTACTTATATAATTTTTGCCAAGACTGTGTTTTATTAGGACCTCTTGCTTTATGAGTACAATTTAATTTTTCCATTTTTCTCTGCAATTATAATAAAATCCAATATATGACAACTTTGATGTGAAGATGCTATAAAAAGCTCAGTCATCAAACTTTTATTTGCTTTTTTCCATTTATTTGCTTTTTTTTTGCAGAAATGAGCTTTAAATAAAGATAAACAGCAAAGCCAAGCTTGGGACATTTCTAAGAATAAAGAGGCTGGGAAACCAAATAGCAGTGCTTCAGAATGGTGGCAATGGTCTTAGTGGATCAGTCTGTCACCATTAACAGTCCATCCACAGTCTGCTTAAGAGCATTCCCATGGATTCTGACTTGAACTTTGGAGCTGTGCAATCATTGCCTTTTCAGGCACTGAATTACTCCCCCTGTGCAATGAGAACAAAAGGATCTGATGGCACCTGATTGGTGTGTACAAGTGAGCAGTAATTGTACCTTCATCTTTATATTCTGTTGCTTGCTCCGTTTCTTTGGTGAAGGAATGTCAAAGCAGGAGAACAACCCTTCATTCAGGAACTGTCATGTTACTAATTTGCCCACTAATCACATCTTGTTCCAGTATGGCAGGAGAAATAAATGAAGAATCTATAAAAAAAATAGAATGTGACTTAACATTATTGTATTCAGTGAGATCAATACTGGTTTATACATTGGTGCAATCCAGGGACGTGTGGTCAGGGTAAGGCAGAGCCTCACCTCTCATCATGAAGAAAAAAAATAATAATGATAACATAAAATAAATATTTGTCCACTGATCTTTATGTATTAATAATTTTGAACAATGTTGTAGTCAAAATCGCTGAAATAGCATATTTCATGTTTAAATACCGGGGTGAAACGCGAAGTGAGGCAGCAACAAGTCTCACCTCTGAATGCGCAATCCATCTCAAGCTAGATGATACCTGCAATTGGCCCGTGCCTGTTTCCGTATCGTTGCATGTCGCCAATATAATGTTTGCATATACGTTTATATACCCTGATTTCACACAGTCTGGCTAATGTCTTTAACCATTAACGTTTAATGTTTGTTAATTTCAAATTTAGTTTTGCAGATGAGACATAAAACCGCGGTAAAAGGCGCAGGGTGAAGCAGGTAATACTCTGCCTCGCCGAAAGGGGGCGTCCGTGAGCCAGCGGCTTGTTGCTGCTGTCCTTTAACGAAGAAGCGCCAAAAGAGAGTCAAGTGCACTGCCGAGAGCCGTTTATTTTTGTGTTTTGCTCCGTCGGAGTCACTAAATGGAAGAGGATTCTATATCTAAGCTAAAAAATGTCTAAAAACTGGACTTTCAGTCAAAACGGGAAGTGGTTAACAACGGAAGACCAACGCTGGAGCTAAAATGCTAGCTTCAAACTACGGGACGGAAGCTAACTCGCTAACTCCAAATGGAAGCTAACTCGCTAAATCCAAACGGAGTGATACACCAGCCAGACTGCTTTAAACACTTTTGGGAGCTGGAGGATCAATTTGGCTTTGAACAAACAGCAAAGACCCAATATTAGCATCCACGAAGCTAAGGTAAAGGAAATCCGAGAGATCCTGAAAGACCTGATTAATGCAACCTGCCTCCTAGCTAAACAGGAGTTGGCATTTCATAGTAACAATGGGAGGGCAAACTCCTCTAATCGTGGCAACTATGATGAAAGGTTAGCTAGACATTTGGAGACATCCGCTGTTTTTTCTGGCTTGTCAAATAGAATACAGCGATACAACGATCTACTTGAAACAGTCGGTGATGTGATTAGGAATAATATTAAAAGTGAGATTAATGCCGCCCCATTTGTTGCTGTAGAGGTAAACGCGACAAGGTATGTCACAAACAAAGCACAGATCTCTGTTATTTTGTGCTATTTAGCTAAAAGTGAAGTGGATTGTGAAGTAGGCGTTTATGGGATTTGATCAAGTGAGTGATGATAGACGACGCCCTGCTGCAGCTACACATGTCTTAGGAGTGTTGGAGAAATACAGCTGTGTTAAAAAGCTAGTAGCTCAAACATATGATGGAGCTGCTGTGATGGCATGTTGTATTATATATTGTAACATTTTTCCTTATCTTTGTGTACTTTTAATACGTACCTAGAGAGAGAAAGAGAGTAGAATGCCGTTACCCTTTTGGGGTTGTATATTTGTAAATCTGACTCTAAAGGAGTCAGTGCCTCACCAACCATGAACCTCACTGTACGTCACTGGTACATTCAGCACCAAGAGCTTGATGTATCATTGGATCATTGATTTTCTGAAACAGGAACTATAAAGTAAATGTTGACAAGCTGAAAAGCCTTTAGACTGGGATTTATTCAATCATCATCACTTGGCAATCTGACCACACAGGCCCTTTACCAGCCTCCAGCCCATCACCGGTCCAACCCACCAACACCAAACACCTTCCATAAAAAAGTATAAAATATTAACACCACACAACATTTATGACCACTAAATGTAATACTATTTTTTTTTTATCTGGATAAAACCCTAAATTAGGTAGTGCTTTCTTTAAAGCCCCTCACCTGTTCCAACACCACCCTGCCATGTCTATGCATTTAGGGGGGGATTTCACAGAAATACTAAATCTAACCACTAGATGGGACTATGCTTATACAGTGTAAATTGGGTAACCATGATTAAGATATAAAGTGAGCACATGCTATAAATATTAGTTGGTGCCACAGAATTTGTAATTATTAAACAGAAATTTGTAAGGTGGTTGGCTTCTTTCGGCCTAATGCTTCAGGGATCGAGAATCAGCGAATCTGTTTCCTCCATCTAACTCTGCATTCTGTGTCCTCTTCTCTCATACGACCTATCTTCATGCCCATAATTCTCTTCTTTGGTCTTCCTCAAGGCCTCCTGTCTGGAAGTTCAAAACTCAACATCCTTCTACTAATATATTCACTATATCTCCGAAACCTCAAAGAGAACCTCAGCATCTTTCCCTCAGTGACACCATCTCTAGCCCAATCGGCATCACGAGTCTCACCATAGTTTTGTACATGTTTCCTTATATTTTAGCTCTTCTATATTTTTTCTCTTCTATCACACATCACACTTTCTCAACCAGTTCCAGCCCACCTGTACATGTTTCTTGACCTCTTTTTCCACACATGCTTGACTTGTTTGAGAGTTAAATCAGAGAAAACCTATATTCCTATATTTGGTCATAAAATATGAAGCAAGAGCAAGGAGATACTTATCCATGAATAACATGAAGACTGGAAACTAGGGGAGAAATGATTTCACATTATTTGCATTTACATAGGCACAGGGTGCTTTACAAAGCTCTGCATACCATCTCCTACAAAAAACATGATATATATTTTACAACAGGCAGTCATTGCACTCAGCATATGTATGCTTATATGGATTAAACACCAACATACAGTAGGTTAAGGAGTGATTATTATAGAGCTGTTCCACCGTATTTTTAATTAAGCACCTCCTCCCGCTTCGTATTTACCGGACTGCTCTTGGCAAGAAAGTAAATAAATCAAAAAATGGCCCATCATAGCTATAGCCTTCTCTGCAGTGCCCTTCAGCTTTACGTTATTTCTCTTATCATATTTCACTCAGCAAGTCTCATTTTTCCCTACTGTACTCTCAGTACGGGTTTGCATACTTTCTTCACATATTTCATTCCGAACCCACCTGTGTCATTCTGTTATTCTCATGAATTATTCATGAAATAGTATGGGTTTGTGTATGGGCCTCATTCAGGAGTCCTTTGTCTTTCAGACTCATGGAAAACATTGACATGTCCCTGATCCCATGGCTTCACGCATTGTACCAGCTGATATCTTCAACACAATGTTTCTGCTTTTTCCTTTGTCCACACATCCGCTTATTTTTTACGTGGTTCATATGAAAGAGGCTGAATATGTTACTGAACACTGAATGGACAAACAGTATAGTATCCCTTTTAGTAAGACACTTAAAGAGGACAAGAGAAGTGCTCCAATTCATTCTCATGTTCTGAACTCATTGCTATCCAAATGAGCCTCTATTAAATGCATTGATGGAGTCCAAACATTGAATATTTAAATAAGGTTTTTAAGGATATTGAAGTGTTCTATTGAATTAAAAATGATTTTTTTTTTAAAAGAAAGTTGTAATTTTTTTCCCCATTATCATTGTTGTAAATTACATATATGATATAAAAAAAAAACTGGAACGCTGTATAGTGCGTTGGCATAGCAACAGTGACAAAAAAGGTTAAAGCTAGTTAAAAACTAAGCCTCATCTCTCCTCCCTCTTCTCCTCCTTTCTTTTGTTTCTTTTTTTTTTACATTAGAATGGAATGTGATTTCTGCCTGTGTTTTATTTGTCCCCATGTTGAGCAACTATTTTTTTTGCTGGTCTACCTTTTCCATGATGCCTCTCACACACCAAAAGCTACAAACACAGAGGTCAAACACAGATTTTTTTCCCCCAAAGGCACTAATTGATGTGAAGCAAAAAAATAATTACGGTGAAGTTGCTTTGCTTTGGGAAATGATAAGGAGTCTTGTACGTCAAAATATCTCAACATTTGTTCAGCATTTCATAGAAAGATATTGTCCGGAGGGGTTTGGGATTAGCCAGAGTGCTCGCTCAGCATGGTCAGATAAACCTGGAGATGACTCAGCCTGAGCACAATGTGGATTACAGAAGGAAAGATGAAAAGATATTTCAGACCTGTGCTGTAGTAACATAAATGGGAGACATTAGTTAGTTAGTCAATCACCACAGTACAATGGCTGATGTAGAAATAGCCAAACAATTAGATTGTACAGTACCCATGAAGTCTCAAGATATGTGCTATTGCTTCCATATTATGGAGTAGCCACAAGCATGCTACCCATGGCTGAAATGTTGGCACATTGGGTTTAAACTACTTTACAGATTCATTTAATGGCAGACACAAGCAAAATTTTAACAAGATAAGTATGGCCTCTGCTTTTAATTCCATTAGGATTAACCCCCAGTAAAGCAGCTAATGGTTTTTATGGGGTTTGTAATTTGGACAAGGATCAAAAGCTGTACAAATCTCATCCCAGCATCACTTAAAATTCTATGTACAAAGTTGGAGCCCCCCCTATCCACAGTTCCTCCAGCAGTTATGTGTGGTTGTCTGAAATAGATGATGCTATTAGGTCACATAAAGTCTCTCTAGCTGTTAGAGCAAGTAACTACATGGGATGGAGAGCAGACATTCTCCAAAACCTCCACAGATTTAGATGTCATTCTGCTGTTACAATCCTTTAATGGAATTATGAGATCATGAGATATGATTGTATTGATTTGAGAATCTGATAGTGAGTGGAAAATCACTTTCCCCCAAGTTACCAATATGGGTGTCAACAAAGTGCTGCTCTATTGCAGTGAGGTAATTGGATTGATTATTAATCTTCTTTTGGCGGAGCTACAAACAATGTGTAAGGCAATATTTTCAGCCAGCTCTTTATACTGTGATATTGGGTGATGTTAAAGTCAAAACACATTTTCGAACCCTTTGCTGTACACATCATACTAAAACTCAGGGACTGTCACCAGTAAAGGTGAAACACACTTTTGTCTTTGGTGACAACTGCGTTTTATATTCAGCTCCTGGAGCTGAGATTGGAGTTACAAGTTCACACTTGTTTGGTTTGGTTTAAGAATGTTCCTAATTTATATGATTTGATCCTCAGTACTAGATGAGGGGACCGCTGTTTCTTCCTGATAAAAAGGCTGATGACTTGTCTCTGCTCCATGTTCTTACTACCTTTGTTAAGCATAGTGGAATAATCCTCCTGTCATCCCTGAGAGCCTGGTGTCTTGTGCTGTAGGCGTCTTTTTAAGTAATTGCAGTACATCACTCGAGTGTGAAGATTTATTTTGCTATTGGAGAGTCTTTTTTTTTTTTTTTTCTAATTCTCTTTGTTCAGCCTTTTTTTCCTTTGTTGTTAGTGCTAGAGGCAATAATAGAGCCCAGTATAGCCTTTGCACAGTCCCAGAAAATGAATGTCTCTTTAATAGTATTATGCTTTAAATAGTTGTAGGTAAACATGACCAAGGCTGTGGTGATGAAATGCCTTTCATAAAAGTAAGCTTAACAAGGCTGTAGTGCAGAAGGAATGCTGCCTTTGACAATACTTCAAAACATGGCCTTATGACCTCAAACATGGACAAAAACGTGGCCTTATGACCTCAAACATGGACAAAAAGACTTGACAATACTTAACTTGGCTCTGTGTGGTTGATAGAACTTGACAACCTAACAAAGCTATGTGGTTAAGGCTAAGTGGTCTGTTTTGACAATCCTAACCTACTTCTTGTGGTACATTCATAGGTTTTTGTTCAGAAACTGTTTACTTCTGAAATGGATTACATGCTGTTTTACCTCCACAGTTTCTGTTATGAAGCGACGAGTCGGTATAATTCTCGGAAGCCTTCGTTTTCAACTGAGCTGTACGGGCATAAGTCTTTGCATATGTAGGATATAAGATAAGATAAGATAAAACTTTATTGATCCCACAACGGGGAAATTTGTATGTTACTGCAGCGTTACAGATAAAGAGAAGAAAATAAAGCTGGAGAAGATAAAAAAAATATAAAAAAATAAAAAACAAAAAACACAACACAATATACAAATTCGCAGAATTTGTTGATCCGCATACACAGTATGCATTATTGACATAGAATGGAGAGAAAATGCTAATAAATAGTAAGAAAAAAAGTATGCATAAGCAAGGCATATATACATACATGCATGTACATACCTACATACATACACATACACACATATTTGCATATATATATATATGGACATACATATCCACGCACATACCCACATGTACACATACATAGCTAATGCACACTTAAGGTGCAGGGTGTGTGTGAAGAGAAAAAAAAAGTAACCAGTGATCAGAAAAGTGACCAGATATCAGTACTGCAGTGATTTTTTTGAGCCTTTGGTGATGTTGGGGGGAATGTTGGCATCGCTTTCCTTTATGACGCTACTGCCGCGTGTGGTCGAAATGCACATTGCAAGCAAGGATCACTTATCGGACGCTGTTTGCTGAAGCTTGGTAATATTGTTTGTTGCATGTAAAATATCGATACTGAGGCCCCCGTATGGTAATGTCTGGTACATCAACCATCCACTAAATGTTACAATAACGTACATTTTTCCTGGCCTTTAAGTAGGTCTGGATTAGCAGTGGCAGTTTGTTTTTTCAAAATTTTCACTGAGGTTTGAGTTGTTTACTCTGCTGTTTACATTTGAAAACCTCACCCCTCCATGTTTTTTTTTAATCTGCAGTAGGCTTTATGACATCATAGGCTTTATGATATCATTGCTAATGGTGATGTCATAAAGTATGACATCACTGCTAACAGTGATGTCATACTTTGGAATGTGGACTGAAGGTTATTGCATTGGTTAAGGTAGAGATTATGTCATAGGGGGTGTGGCCAATAAGATCAGACACTATTTCTATAAAAGAAATTGTGTGGCTTCTGTTGAGTCATTTGTGTCTCATTACATGATCAAGTGCATTTAGCAATATCTACCAAGACAGTGTTTACACAATCTTTGTGTCCACCTATTAACCATCCACAGGACCAGCGTGAGCCTGAGAAAAATATGCAGTCCGAGATGGATGTTGAAGACAAAAGGATCTCTTTCCCTTCTATTATTTCCAAGGAGTTGCAGCCTGTGCCTGAGAAATCAGATCAAATAGCAGCGGGAACTTCTGTGCTGTCAAGGCTTTACATTAGAGGCAGAAGGGTCCTTTTGCATGCTTTTAAGAAAAGGCCCAAGTCTCCACAGCGGATAAAACCGGACCTCCAGTTAGAGGCGGGTAAATTATCAAAGCTGAAAAACATGCCTCCCAGGTCTGGATTAAAAAACAATGGTCCCTTTTTACCTTCTCTTGCTTCCTCAGCGTATGAGCGGGGTCTGAATGAAAAAAAACATATCAAAATAGACCTGAGAAGCCGAAGAGAGGGCAAAGATGCTTCTGGCAAGAATGCGTCAAGTGGTAGTTTACCCAATATCAGACCTCAGGATGATGACTTTCGTAAAAAGTTCAAGCCTGGACAAAAATTGCCCGCGATAGCAAAAGAAAAGAGAACCACATCTAAAAAAGAGCGCTCCCAAAGGCGGTTCAACCAAGAGAAAGCTGGCGAGAAACAGTCAGAGTCAGAAGAGGTGCTTGACAACTTCCAAATGGAAGAGAATGAACAGCTCAGACATGTTGACAAACAGAGGGACACAAAGACCAGAGGATCTTCAGAGGATTTATTGGTTTATCAAGAGGAAGGTCAAGATAAACAACTGCCAATTTCTGCTGCTCCTAAGGTCCCGTTTGAACATGAATCTGAAAAAGCATCCATTGATGAGGAGCTATGGAAAAAACAGGTTCAAGACTTACAGCTTGAGGTTGAAAGCTTAAAAAGATCTGAAAGCATTGCTCAAGAAAAATTAAAAGAACAGAGCCAGCAGTTAGAACAGTTGGAAGCAGAAAATATTCAGTTAAAAAATGACAGGGATGAACAAATACGACTGGTTTGTGAAAATGTTAAGTTGACAGATGTGAACAGGGAACATCTTGACACTGACAAGACACTCAAGGCAGGGAAAAAGTTGTCGGATGTCAGTATTCAAACTGAACATGTCAATTGTTGGGACAAATGCGTTGAAAGGGCAACGCAGACTATCAGTGAAGAGGCATTGAGGGAACAAATGTTCCCTCAAAGCCTGATGGACTTGTTCGTGAAGGAAAAGACAGAGTTGAAGGAAACTATCATGGAGCAGCGTCGTACTATCATGAACCTCACATCAAAGTTGGACAGAATGAAGTATAACATGAAGGAACAGCAGACTAAATCAAAAGAAGAGAGCAAGATCCTTCAAGATGAAATGGCAGACATGGCAAAAAAGAAAGAGGAGGTAGCCAAGAAGCTCCAGCAGACCCAGGGGGAAGTAAAAGAGCTTAGAAAGAAGTACAACCTTGCCCTGGGCTCTAATAGTGTTAGCCAAATGGAAATCGCTAAGCTCAAACAGGAACTGGAAGCTCGTGCAGAAACAAACCATGACGCTGACTCTATGACAAACCAGATAAAGGAGCCCAAGCCAAAGGTTAGCGTGAAACCAAAACTTGTCCCGGTCCCGCCCAAGACCAAGCCAGGGGACAACAGTCTGGAGACCATTGAGGCCAAGTTGATGATGAGAGGCAGAAGGTTGGTTTATCCTTCTGCTAGATCAAAAGAGTTTCCGATCCCTGCTCAAAACAGGCCAGAGCAACAGTTTGGATCTCTCGTTTCAGAGGAGTCCCTGTCTCCTCCTGAGATCAAACAAGAGGGTCAGTGTGAGTCTGGGACACTAGAGAACACTCCGTCTGAGAGTATGGAAATGGACATTGGTATTCAAGGCAACAAGCTCAGTTTGCCTCCACCTTTTGTGCCCCATCGTCCCCGTGACACACCAGAGCGTGAAGTTAAGATTCGGTTGGGTTATAAAGAAGCATCAACCTACGAAGATATGCTGAAAAATCTGCCTCCTATTTATACAGAAATGCACCGCAAAGAAAGAAGTGCTAAAGAGAAGAGACTGTATAGACACCCATTTTGAGTGTATGTTGTGCTCATGGTAAGTTTTCTCTGCCAATGCCTTGCTAATACAAAGCCTAAATTAAACCTCCTGGAAGCCTCCCTGGTGAGGCGTTTCAGGCATGTCCTCCTGCCCTGGGAAATGTATGTGAAACAATGGTTTTAGAGCTTGTTGGCTTCAGCAGTTGATTTCAGGAGATTGAAACTCAATAAACAATGCTATTAGATTATTTAGTTTCAGTCTCCTTGTATTGATTGCTGAGGCTAATAAACTTTAAAGCTATAATTCAACATACACAACTTTTTTTCCATTGTAGACAAGCGGTTCCTGTCAGTAAAAACTACTGTGACACTCACAAATGACAAGCAGTTCAAAAACATATGTTCAAGTTTTTTTTTTTTTAAATTTAAAAATAAGCAAAGATTTCAAAACTTTGAACATAGATCTGGGCCTTCTGAACTTTAGGATACATATCTTACACCCTTACCAACACTGAAGTCTCAGGTCTCTCAACATTTAATATGCTTGTCAATGTCACTTGTAGTGTTGGATATCATGTTGAGAGACCTGAGACTTCAGTGTAAGGGTTAGGGTTAGGGTTAGGGTGGTAAGGGTGTGAGATATGTATCCTAATGTTCAATTTATTAACAACAATTTGTCCTAAAAAAAAACACATGATCAGCTTGCTGCCATTCTGTTCCATACATAGTTTTAAAGTAATAGTAATAGTAGTAAATAAAGTAAGACACCTGCGGTTACCTCAAGGTGGAAATACTTTGTTAAGCTTGGCACTCTGGTGGAGATTTAGCACAATTTACAAAATCCATAATACTCTCCTAAAATTTCTTTGCCGTGTTTGTGTAAGTTAAACTATTGTTTTAAAGCTTGTTGGCTTCAGCAATCAATTTCAGGAGATTGAAACTAAATGAACAATGCTATTAGATTTTTTAGTTTCAGTCTCCTTGTATTGATTGCTGAGGCTAACAAGCTTTAAAGTTATAGTTCAACATACACAACTTTTTTCTATTGTAGACGAGCGGTTCCTGTCGGTAAAACTACAGTGACATTCAGAAATGACAAGCAGTTCAAAAACATAGGTTCAAGGGTTTTTGTTTGAATTTAAAAATAGGCAAAGATTTCAAAAACTTTTGACATAGATCTGGGACCTTCTGAACTTCAGGATACATATTTTACACCCTTACCAACACTGAAGTCTCAGGTCTCTCAACATTTAATATGCTTGTCAATGTCACTTGTAGTGTTGGATATCATGTTGAGAGACCTGAGACTTCAGTGTAAGGGTTAGGGTTAGGGTTAGGGTGGTAAGGGTGTGAGATATGTATCCTAATGTTCAATTTATTAACAACAATTTGTCCTAAAAAAAACACATGTTCAGCTTGCTGCCATTCTGTTCCATACATAGTTTTAAAGTAATAGTAATAGTAGTAATTAAAGTAAGACACCTGCGGTTACCTCAAGGTGGAAATACTTTGTTAAGCTTGGCACTCTGGTGGAGATTTAGCACAATTTACAAAATCCATAATACTCTCCTAAAATTTCTTTGCCGTGTTTGTGTAAGTTAAACTATTGTTTTAAAGCTTGTTGGCTTCAGCAATCAATTTCAGGAGATTGAAACTAAATGAACAATGCTATTAGATTTTTTAGTTTCAGTCTCCTTGTATTGATTGCTGAGGCTAACAAGCTTTAAAGTTATAGTTCAACATACACAACTTTTTTCTATTGTAGACGAGCGGTTCCTGTCGGTAAAACTACAGTGACATTCAGAAATGACAAGCAGTTCAAAAACATAGGTTCAAGGGTTTTTGTTTGAATTTAAAAATAGGCAAAGATTTCAAAAACTTTTGACATAGATCTGGGACCTTCTGAACTTCAGGATACATATCTTACACCCTTACCAACACTGAAGTCTCAGGTCTCTCAACATTTAATATGCTTGTCAATGTCACTTGTAGTGTTGGATATCATGTTGAGAGACCTGAGACTTCAGTGTAAGGGTTAGGGTTAGGGTTAGGGTGGTAAGGGTGTAAGATATGTATCCTAATGTTCAATTTATTAACAACAATTTGTCCTAAAAAAAACACATGATCAGCTTGCTGCCATTCTGTTCCATACATAGTTTTAAAGTAATAGTAATAGTAGTAATTAAAGTAAGACACCTGCGGTTACCTCAAGGTGGAAATACTTTGTTAAGCTTGGCACTCTGGTGGAGATTTAGCACAATTTACAAAATCCACAATACTCTCCTAAAATTTCTTTGCTGTGTTTGTGTAAGTTAAACTATTGTTTTAAAGCTTGTTGGCTTCAGCAATCAATTTCAGGAGATTGAAACTAAATGAACAATGCTATTAGATTTTTTAGTTTCAGTCTCCTTGTATTGATTGCTGAGGCTAACAAGCTTTAAAGTTATAGTTCAACATACACAACTTTTTTCTATTGTAGACGAGCGGTTCCTGTCGGTAAAACTACAGTGACATTCAGAAATGACAAGCAGTTCAAAAACATAGGTTCAAGGGTTTTTGTTTGAATTTAAAAATAGGCAAAGATTTCAAAAACTTTTGACATAGATCTGGGACCTTCTGAACTTCAGGATACATATTTTACACCCTTACCAACACTGAAGTCTCAGGTCTCTCAACATTTAATATGCTTGTCAATGTCACTTGTAGTGTTGGATATCATGTTGAGAGACCTGAGACTTCAGTGTAAGGGTTAGGGTTAGGGTTAGGGTGGTAAGGGTGTAAGATATGTATCCTAATGTTCAATTTATTTACAAGATTTTGTCCTAAAAAAAACACATGATCAGCTTGCTGCCATTCTGTTCCATACATAGTTTTAAAGTAATAGTAATAGTAGTGATTAAAGTAAGACACCTGCGGTTACCTCAAGGTGGAAATACTTTGTTAAGCTTGGCACTCTGGTGGAGATTTAGCACAATTTACAAAATCCATAATACTCCCCTAAAATTTCTTTGCTGTGTTTGTTTAAGTTAAACTATTGTTTTAAAGCTTGTTGGCTTCAGCAATCAATTTCAGGAGATTGAAACTAAATGAACAATGCTATTAGATTATTTAGTTTCAGTCTCCTTGTATTGATTGCTGAGGCTAATAAGCTTTAAAGCTATAATTCAACATACACAACTTTTTCCATTGTAGACAAGCGGTTCCTGTCGGCAAAAACTACAGTGATAGTTAGAGACTTCCCACACACAGATATACTCTGAAGCTGCCGATAACACAACAACAGCTGATAGCGTTATAACCTCATAAAGCCCTCTTTACTCCTTGTATTATGTTAAAGGTCAATTTGATTTATTTTTTGTGTTGTCCAAAGTACTGGTTACCTTTTTTTTTTCTTCATGAAATTTTGTCATCTTGGGTCATGTACAAGTGTGTAAAATCTGGACACTATTGATGTTTATTGGAATGTCTGTGAAGTTTGTTTTCAACATTGATGTTGCGGGTCATTTTGACCCGGACACTTTTATATGGGTAAATAGCTGTATAGATCCCAAACAGACATGCATTTTTGTTGTCCTTTTAGTCTACATCAGTACATTGTACTGTGCTTAGATGTACAGTTAATTGTATTTTGACTGCCAGAGACCAAAACGGGAAGGGACTTTCTCTCCCTTGCTATGATAATTTTTCTCAAGCCATTTCTTTGACGAACACACCAAATATGATGTCCAAAAGGTTTACAATAAAAGATGCTTTTTCACAGATTTTAGACTCTGATAGTTATGCTAAGGAAGAGATTTTAAAGATAGAGGACAATGTAATTGATTAATAATTATCTGAATTCTGGTATTTGCTGGAATGTACAGGTCACAACACTGCTCATGGCCTTTGGTGATTTTCTACAACACTGTGGATGTATCTGCTTACAATGCCTATGTCTTGTGGACTGATTTCAACCAGCAATGGAATGATATAGTGGACATATGTCTAAATAAAGAAGAAGATGCCAGGTCTGTCTGAGGCTCATTCCGCTGCACCTGCACAGAAAAATTGAAATAAGATATAACCTATAAACGTATTCCTAAGGAAAAGGGACCAAAACCGTTCTTGCACCACACACAGCTTTTGGACTGAATGCAGCATTCTTCTTCCTTGATTATTTATGTATTTTTTAATTAGACTTGGCATTTTATTTGGATACAGCGGTCTGTTATCAAAATACACACCTGCCTCCAAAGCTTAAAGGGGCCGATAATTGAACACCGGCTATTTAATATTTTAGAGTAGGCCAAAAAGCCCAAAACTAATGGAAAATAACTGATAAAAACCAAACAAATATGTCAACAAATTGATTACATATGCTGTAAAATATGATACTCAGAGTTTCTATTATTATGTAATGATATTGTGCATAAGATGACAATGTAAAAAAAAATAATTATATTGGTAAGTTAACTAAAGCTAAATCTAAAACTTAAAAGTTTAAAAAAAAATTGTGTTGTTTAACCTTTTGTGGCTAAAGTTACTACATAGGTCTGTTACAACAGTTATTTTAAAAGCAGACTAAAATATGTCTTTTCTCATATTTGAATTAAATTACATGTATTAGGT
Source organism: Eupleurogrammus muticus (assembly GCA_036785175.1). NCBI lineage: Eukaryota > Metazoa > Chordata > Actinopteri > Scombriformes > Trichiuridae > Eupleurogrammus > Eupleurogrammus muticus. The sequence continues at coordinate 15,856,320 of JAYKQN010000013.1, read as the reverse complement.
CTTTAACAACACAAAAAAAGATGTTATGGTGATTTATACAGCGACTTTTAAGAGTCATAAAATTTCTTCATTCTAGATCCTGCTTTTGCACTTCTTACTACACATGTCAATTTCTAATGTGTTTGTGTGTACACACACACACACACACACACACACACACACACACACACACACACACGCACGCACGCACACACACACACACACACACACACACACACACACTTAAGCCCCAAATTATTCATACCCCTGTCAAATACAAGGGATGTCTTTATTGTTTCAGTGACAAATTAGTATTTCACCTTCAATTTCACTTAATGATTTATTTTATGATTAATTTTGGACAGTGTGAATTTTTGTTTTTCTCTGTCAAAGATGTTTATTTACAAATTCAACCAAACACAAATCTGTTATGGCTTCAGACTTTCTTTTGTGTCCTATTTAAGTAAAAACTGGAGGTGAAATACTAATTTGTAAAGTGTATTTGACAAGAGTATGAGTACTTGCGTAAGTGCATGTATATGAAGACTATATTTCACATTATTGTTATATATTGCCTCCCTAAGCATGACTTTAAATTCTGTAGGCTGGAAAGGCCCCTTGATTCCAACACAAAGACACCATAAGACTGTTGCCATGCAAAAGAAAATGTTTGGATTCATTCCAATTCATTCAACATTAGGAATAATTATTATAAGCTGCCCGATTAATTAAAATAATATTTTTATTCCTCCCACTTTATCTCATGTCACATACTAAATGAGTATGACGAGTCCTGATATCTCTGCTCAGATGTAGTTTATCCCACACTTAACACACCCCTGCATGATATGATAGAAGGAAGTGATAATTGAATTTTTATCCTCATGCTGAAATCCAATAGACTCCAGCCAAAAGCTAATCTGGTATCTACCTGTCCATCGGTGCAGAACAGCAGGACAGAGCAGAGATGTAGGACACCGAGTAAGCTGAAAGCTGCGTTTATTCTGGGTGACAGCTGGTCTTTGTCACATGGTGGAGCTTGTTTGGCGACATGTAGCTTGCCTCCTGACTAAATGACAACTGAAGCTGCTCTCGCCTTTCCATTAAATCAAAGCTTCAGCAAAACACTCTTACCCTTCCTTGCCAAACTGAATCAGGTGACTTGCTCTAACAAACAAAAAAAATGGATTTTAAAATGGCTAAAACAATTGTTGAGTTTTTCCTCAATCCTTCAGTTGATTAATGATTTGGAGTTCTGTTCCTGTGTGATATGTTCCTCAGACAATTAGACATATTTGTCTCGCGATGAATATTAGTAGATCTGACAAAACGCATTATTCAGCATCACTCCCAAGAGCTGACACAGTGGATCTAACTCCAAGGCAATACAAACCACAAGCATCCATTAAGGCCAAAGGAAGGGTGAGCCTAACACAGTATCTGACAGCATAAGCTTTTGTATTTAATTGAATGTGTCACAGGTTTGTACCTATTTATGGCCTGCATGCAGTAGGGAACAGGCTGCAACTCCTGCAGGCACACAGCAAGGAACTCCACTTCATTTATCTCTCACTGTGAACAGAGGCATATATTTTTAAACTGCGGTAACTTGGGAGAGGTAGCTTTAACAGCACGTAGTAGTACTTGTGAAATGCATAAGAGAGAAGATCTAGTGACAGAAAAATCTTCTGGATTACCTCGAATGTGTATTTGAGTCACTTTTTTCATGAATTTTCCATGTTTCAAGCATACAGGAGTCCAAAGAGGATATCGTCAAGAACTTTTTCCAGGATGACAGCAATATTGACAACATTGGGAAGACACCTTCTTTTTGCCACACCATCATCTTCCAATGCAGACAGAATGCCAATCTTTACGCCTTTTGTGAATGTCTCTTCAGTGTCTGTGTCCTCAGAATCAAAAGAGAGAGAGAGAGAGAGAGAGAGAGAAATGTCAGTTGACAAATTCAGATGAAGATCTACTGTACTAGCTCAAAAGAGGAATTGCAAAAAAATCAAAAAATGTTAAGGATCTTGATGGTAAAAGGCACAAATAAAAATGATTCAACAATAAGAGCAGCTGACATTAACTAAATGATGTTTTTTTCTGATGAGGGAGAAAAAATAAGCTTACTCATTATGACAAATCACAATCGCGCTGAGGACAGGACCTAAAAGCGATTAGTTCAGACAAGTTATAACAATGATTCACCTCCGTGCGGAACTTCCTCAGCACTGCCAGAGACTCGAAGTAGAGGAAGTCGGACCACTCGATGTGACCCTTCTTCTCGCATTATTAAGCATTATTACATTGTACAGTACCCATGAAGTCTCAAGATATGTGCTATTGCTTCCATATTATGGAGTAGCCACAAGCATGCTACCCATGGCTGAAATGTTGGCACATTGGGTTTAAACTACTTCACAGATTCATTTAATGGCAGACACAAGGAAAATTTTAACAAGATAAGTATGGTCTCTGCTTTTAATTCCATAAGGATTAACCCCCAGTAAAGCAGCTAATGGTTTTTATGGGGTTTGTAATTTGGACAAGGATCAAAAGCTGTACAAATCTCATCCCAGCATCACTTAAAATTCTATGTACAAAGTTAGAGCCCCCCCTATCCACAGTTCCTCCAGCAGTTGTGTGGTTGTCTGAAATAGATGATGCTATTAGGTCACATAAAGTCTCTCTAGCTGTTAGAGCAAGTAACTACATGGGATGGAGAGCAGACATTCTCCAAAACTTCCACAGATTTAGATGTCATTCTGCTGTTACAATCCTTTAATAGAATTATGAGATCATGAGATATGATTGTATTGATTTGAGAATCTGATAGTGAGTGGAAAATCACTTTCCCCCAAGTTACCAATATGGGTGTCAACAAAGTGCTGCTCTATTGCAGTGAGGTAATTGGATTGATTATTAATCTTCTTTTGGCGGAGCTACAAACAATGTGTAAGGCAATATTTTCAGCCAGCTCTTTATACTGTGATATTGGGTGACACTTTTTTGTCTTTGGTGACAACTGCATTTTATATTCAGCTCCTGGAGCTGAGATTGGGGTTAAAGTTCACACTTGTTGGGTTTGGTTTAAGATGTTCCTAATTTATATGATTTGATCCTCAGTACTAGATGAGGGGACCGCTGTTTCTTCCTGATAAAAAGGCTGATGACTTGTCTCTGCTCCATGTTCTTACAACCTTTGTTAAGCATAGTGGAATAATCCTCCTGTCATCCCCGAGAGCCTGGTGTCTTGTGCTGTAGGCGTCTTTTTAAGTAATTGCAGTACATCACTTGAGTGTGAAGATTTATGTTGCTATTGGAGAGTATTTTTTTTTTTTTTTATTTCTAATTCTCTTTGTTCAGCCTTTTTTTCTTTGTTGTTAGTGCTAGAGACAATCCTAACCTACTTCTTGTGGTACATTCATAGGTTTTTGTTCAGAAACTGCTTACTTCTGAATGGATTACATGCTGTTTTACCTCCACAGTTTCTGTTATGAAGCGACGAGTCGGTATAATTCTCGGAAGCCTTCGTTTTCAACTGAGCTGTACGGGCATAAGTCTTTGCATATGTAGGATATAAGATAAGATAAAACTTTATTGATCCCACAACTGGGAAATTTCTATGTTACTGCAGCGTTACAGATAAAGAGAATAAAATAAAGCTGAAGAAGATTAAAAAAAACTATAAAAGAAATAAAAATAAAAAACACAACACAATGTACAAATTCGTTGAATTTGTTGATCCACATACAGTATGCATTATCGACATAGAATGGAGAGAAAATGCTAATAAATAGTAAGAAAAAAGTATGCATAAGCAAGGCATATATACATACATGCATGTACATACCTACATACATACACATACACACATATTTGCATATATTTCCTGGCCTTTAAGTAGGTCTGGATTAGCAGTAGCAGTTTGTTTTTTCAAAATTTTTACTGAGGTTTGAGTTGTTTACTCTGCTGTTTACATTTGAAAACTTCACCCCTCCATGTTTTTTTTCTTTTTAATCTGCAGTAGGCTGTATGACATCATAGGCTTTATGACATCACTGCTAACAGTGATGTCATACTTTGGAATGTGGACTGAAGGTTATTGCATTGGTTTAGGTAGAGATTATGTCATAGGGGGTGTGGCCAATAAGATCAGATACCATTTCTACAAAAGCCATTGTGTGGCTTATGTTGAGTCATTTGAGTCTCGTTACATGATCAAGTGCATTTAGAAATATCTACCAAGACAGTGTTTACACAATCTTTGTGTCCACCTATGAACCATCCACAGGACCAGCGTGAGCCTGAGAAAAATATGCAGTCCGAGATGGATGTTGAAGACAAAAGGATCTCTTTCCCTTCTATTATTTCCAAGGAGTTGCAGCCTGTGCCTGAGAAATCAGATCAAATAGCAGCGGAAACTTCTGTGATGTCAAGGCTTTACATTAGAGGCAGAAGGGTCCTTTTGCATGCTTTTAAGAAAAGGCCCAAGTCTCCACAGCGGATAAAACCGGACCTCCAGTTAGAGGCGGGTAAATTATCAAAGCTGAAAAACATGCCTCCCAGGTCTGGATTAAAAAACAATGGTCCCTTTTTACCTTCTCTTGCTTCCTCAGCGTATGAGCGGGGTCTGAATGAAAAAAAACATATCAAAATAGACCTGAGAAGCCAAATAAAGGGCAAAGAAGCTTCTGGCAAGAATGCGTCAAGTGGTAGTTTACCCAATATCAGACCTCAGGATGATGACTTTTGTAAAAAGGTCATCAAGCCTGGACAGAGATTGCCCGTGATAAAAGAAAAGAGAACCACATCTAACAAAAAGCGCTCTCAAAGGCTGTGCAACCAAGAGAAAGCTGGCGAGAAACAGTCAGAGTCAGAAGAGGTGCTTGACAACTTCCAAATGGAAGAGAATGAACAGCTCAGACATGTTCACAAACAGAAGGACACAAAGACCAGCGGATCTTCAGATGAAATGGAAATCACTAAGCTCAAACAGGAACTGGAAGCTTGTGCAGAAACAAACCATGACGCTGACTCTATGACGAACCAGATAAAGGAGCCCAAGCCAAATATCAGCGTGAAACCAAAACTTGTCCCGATCCCGTCCAAGACCAAGCCAGGGGACAACAGTCTGGAGACCATTGAGGCCAAGTTGATAATGAGAGGCAGAAGGTTGGTTTGTCCTCCTGCTAGATCAAAAGAGTTTCCGATCCCTGCTAGAAACAGGCCAGAGCAACAGTTTGGATCTCTCATTTCAGAGGAGTCCCTGTCTCCTCCTGAGATCAAACAAGAGGGTCAGTGTGAGTCTGGGACACTAGAGAACACTCCGTCTGAGAGAATGGACATGGACATTGGTATTAAAGGCAACAAGCTCACTTTGCCTCCACCTTTTGTGCCCCATCGCCCCCGTGACACACCAGAGCGTGAAGTTAAGATTCGGTTGGGTTATAAAGAAGCATCAACCTATGAAGATATGCTAAAAAATCTGCCTCCTATTTATACAGAAATGTACCGCAAAGAAAGAAGTGCTAAAGAGAAGTTACTGTATAGACACCCATTTTGAGTGTATGTTGTGCACATGGTAATTTTTCTCTGCCAATGCCTTGCTAATACAAAGCCTAAATTAAACCTCCTGGAAGCCTCCCTGGTGAGGCGTTTCAGGCATGTCCTCCTGCCCTGGGAAATGTATGTGAAACAATGGTTTTAGAGCTTGTTGGCTTCAGCAGTTGATTTCAGGAGATTGAAACTCAATAAACAATGCTATTAGATTATTTAGTTTCAGTCTCCTTGTATTGATTGCTGAGGCTAATAAGCTTTAAAGCTATAATTCAACATACACAACTTTTTTCCATTGTAGACAAGCGGTTCCTGTCAGTAAAAACTACAGTGACATTCACAAATGACAAGCAGTTCAAAAACATATGTTCAAGTTTTTTTTTTTTTTTAATTTAAAAATAAGCAAAGATTTCAAAAACTTTTGACATAGATCTGGGCCTTCTGAACTTTAGGATACATATCTTACACCCTTACCAACACTGAAGTCTCAGGTCTCTCAACATTTAATATGCTTGTCAATGTCACTTGTAGTGTTGGATATCATGTTGAGAGACCTGAGACTTCAGTGTAAGGGTTAGGGTTAGGGTTAGGGTGGTAAGGGTGTAAGATATGTATCCTAATGTTCAATTTATTAACAACAATTTGTCCTAAAAAAAACACATGTTCAGCTTGCTGCCATTCTGTTCCATACATAGTTTTAAAGTAATAGTAATAGTAGTAATTAAAGTAAGACACCTGCGGTTACCTCAAGGTGGAAATACTTTGTTAAGCTTGGCACTCTGGTGGAGATTTAGCACAATTTACAAAATCCATAATACTCTCCTTAAATTTCTTTGCCGTGTTTGTGTAAGTTAAACTATTGTTTTAAAGCTTGTTGGCTTCAGCAATCAATTTCCGGAGATTGAAACTAAATGAACAATGCTATTAGATTTTTTAGTTTCAGTCTCCTTGTATTGATTGCTGAGGCTAACAAGCTTTAAAGTTATAGTTCAACATACACAACTTTTTCCATTGTAGACGAGCGGTTCCTGTCGGTAAAACTACAGTGACATTCAGAAATGACAAGCAGTTCAAAAACATAGGTTCAAGGGTTTTTGTTTGAATTTAAAAATAGGCAAAGATTTCAAAAACTTTTGACATAGATCTGGGACCTTCTGAACTTCAGGATACATATCTTACACCCTTACCAACACTGAAGTCTCAGGTCTCTCAACATTTAATATGCTTGTCAATGTCACTTGTAGTGTTGGATATCATGTTGAGAGACCTGAGACTTCAGTGTAAGGGTTAGGGTTAGGGTTAGGGTGGTAAGGGTGTAAGATATGTATCCTAATGTTCAATTTATTAACAACAATTTGTCCTAAAAAAAACACATGATCAGCTTGCTGCCATTCTGTTCCATACATAGTTTTAAAGTAATAGTAGTAATTAAAGTAAGACACCTGCGGTTACCTCAAGGTGGAAATACTTTGTTAAGCTTGGCACTCTGGTGGAGATTTAGCACAATTTACAAAATCCATAATACTCCCCTAAAATTTCTTTTCTGTGTTTGTGTAAGTTAAACTATTGTTTTAAAGCTTGTTGGCTTCAGCAATCAATTTCAGGAGATTGAAACTAAATGAACAATGCTATTAGATTTTTTAGTTTCAGTCTCCTTGTATTGATTGCTGAGGCTAACAAGCTTTAAAGTTATAGTTCAACATACACAACTTTTTCTATTGTAGACGAGCGGTTCCTGTCGGTAAAACTACAGTGAAATTTAGAAATGACAAGCAGTTCAAAAACATAGGTTCAAGGGTTTTTGTATGAATTTAACAACAAGCAAAGATTTCAAATACTTTTGATATAGATCTGGGACCTTCTGAACTTCAGGATACATATCTTACACCCTTACCAACACTGAAGTCTCAGGTCTCTCAACATTTAATATGCTTGTCAATGTCACTTGTAGTGTTGGATATCATGTTGAGAGACCTGAGACTTCAGTGTAAGGGTTAGGGTTAGGGTTAGGGTGGTAAGGGTGTAAGATATGTATCCTAATGTTCAATTTATTTACAAGATTTTTTCCTAAAAAAAACACATGATCAGCTTGCTGCCATTCTGTTCCATACATAGTTTTAAAGTAATAGTAATAGTAGTGATTAAAGTAAGACACCTGCGGTTACCTCAAGGTGGAAATACTTTGTTAAGCTTGGCACTCTGGTGGAGATTTAGCACAATTTACAAAATCCATAATACTCTCCTAAAATTTCTTTGCTGTGTTTGTTTAAGTTAAACTATTGTTTTAAAGCTTGTTGGTTTCAGCAATCAATTTCAGGAGATTGAAACTAAATGAACAATGCTATTAGATTATTTAGTTTCAGTCTCCTTGTATTGATTGCTGAGGCTAATAAGCTTTAAAGCTATAATTCAACATACACAACTTTTTCCATTGTAGACAAGCGGTTCCTGTCAGCAAAAACTACAGTGACATTCACAAATGACAAGCAGTTCAAAAACATAGGTTCAAGGGTTTTTGTTTGAATTTAAAAATAAGCAAAGATTTCAAAAACTTTTGACATAGATCAGGGACCTTCTGAACTTCAGGATACATATCTTACACCCTTACTAACACTGAAGTCTCAGGTCTCTCAACATTTAATATGCTTGTCAATGTCACTTGTAGTGTTGGATATCATGTTGAGAGACCTGAGACTTCAGTGTAAGGGTTAGGGTTAGGGTGGTAAGGGTGTAAGATATGTATCCTAATGTTCAATTTATTTACAAGATTTTGTCCTAAAAAAAACACATGATCAGCTTGCTGCCATTCTGTTCCATACATAGTTTTAAAGTAATAGTAATAGTAGTGATTAAAGTAAGACACCTGCGGTTACCTCAAGGTGGAAATACTTTGTTAAGCTTGGCACTCTGGTGGAGATTTAGCACAATTTACAAAATCCATAATACTCTCCAAAAATTTCTTTGCTGTGTTTGTTTAAGTTAAACTATTGTTTTAAAGCTTGTTGGCTTCAGCAATCAATTTCAGGAGATTGAAACTAAATGAACAATGCTATTAGATTATTTAGTTTCAGTCTCCTTGTATTGATTGCTGAGGCTAATAAGCTTTAAAGCTATAATTCAACATACACAACTTTTTCCATTGTAGACAAGCGGTTCCTGTCGGTAAAAACTACAGTGACATTCACAAATGACAAGCAGTTCAAAAACATAGGTTCAAGGGTTTTTGTTTGAATTTAAAAATAAGCAAAGATTTCAAAAACTTTTGACATAGATCTGGGACCTTCTGAACTTCAGGATACATATCTTACACCCTTACCAACACTGAAGTCTCAGGTCTCTCATCATTTAATATGCTTGTCAATGTCACTTGTAGTGTTGGATATCATGTTGAGAGACCTGAGACTTCAGTGTAAGGGTTAGGGTTAGGGTGGTAAGGGTGTAAGATATGTATCCTAATGTTCAGAAGTTATATTTATTCATCAATTCATTTTCAACAATTATTCCTAACTGAACACATGATCGGTTCACTGCCTTTCTCTTCCATAGTTAGAGACTTCCCACACACAGATATACTCTGAAGCTGCCGATAACACAACAACAGCTGATAGCGTTATAACCTCATAAAGCCCTCTTTACTCCTTGTATTATATTAAAGGTCAATTTGATTTATTTTTTGTGTTGTCCAAAGTACTGGTTATCTTTTCTTTTTCTTCAATAAATTTTGTGACTTTTCCTCATCTTGGGTCATGTACAAGTGTGTAAAATCTGGACATTATTGATGTTTATTAGAATGTCTGTGAAGTTTGTTTCCAACATTGATGTTGCGGGTCATTTTGACCCAGACACTTTTATATGGGTAAATAGCTGTATAGATCCCAAACAGACATGCATTTTTGTTGTCCTTTTAGTCTACATCAGTACATTGTACTGTGCTTAGATGTACAGTTAATTGTATTTTGACTGCCAGAGACCAAAACGGAAGGGGACTTTCTCTCCCTTGCTATGATCATTTTTCTCAAGCCATTTCTTTAAAGAACACACCAAATATGATGTCCAAAAGGTTTACAATAAAAGATGCTTTTTCACAGATTTTAGACTCTGATAGTTATGCTAAGGAAGAGATTTTAAAGATAGAGGACAATGTAATTGATTAATAATTATCTGAATTCTGGTATTTGCTGGAATGTACAGGTCACAACACTGCTCATTTGCCTTTGGTGATTTTCTACAACACTGTGGATGTATCTGCTTACAATGCCTATGTCTTGTGGACTGATTTCAACCAGCAATGGAATGATATAGTGGACATAGGTGTAAATAAAGAAAAAGATGCCAGGTCTGTCTGAGGCTCATTCCGCTGCACCTGCACAGAAAAATTGAAATAAGATATAACCTATAAACGTATTCCTAAGGAAAAGGGACCAAAACCGTTCTTGCACCACACACAGCTTTTGGACTGAATGCAGCATTCTTCTTCCTTGATTATTTATGTGTTTTTTAATTAGACTTGGCATTTTATTTGGATACAGCGGTCTGTTATCAAAATACACACCTGCCTCCAAAGCTTAATGGGGCCGATAATTGAACACCGACTATTTAATATTTTAGAGTAGGCCAAAAAGCCCAAAACTAATGGAAAATAACTGATAAAAAAACAAATATGTCAACAAATTGATTACATATGCTGTAAAATATGATACTCAGCGTTTCTATTATTATGTAATGATATTGTGCATAAGATGACAATGTAAAAAAATTATTATATTGGTAAGTTAACTGAAGCTAAATCTTAAACTTAAAAGTCATCACTTTGATGGAGTGGGTTAAACCTGTTGTCCCTGTCCCCCCCCCCCAAAAAAAAAATGTGTGTGGTTTAAACTTTTGTGGCTAAAGTTACTACATAGGTCTGTTACAACAGTTATTTTAAAGCAGACTAAAATATTTCTTTTCTCATATTTGAATTAAATTACATGTATTAGGTCTTTAACAACACAAAAAAAGATGTTATGGTGATTTATACAGCGACTTTTAAGAGTCATAAAATTTCTTCATTCTAGATCCTGCTTTTGCACTTCTTACTACACATGTCAATTTCTAATGTGTTTGTGTATACACACACACACACACACACACACACACACACACACACACACACACTTAAGCCCAAAATTATTCATACCCCTATCAAATACAAGGGATTTCTTTATTGTTTCAGTGACAAATTAGTATTTCACCTTCAATTTCACTTAATGATTTATTTTAGGATTAATTTTGGACAGTGTGAATTTTTGTTTTTCTCTGTCAAAGATGTTTATTTACAAATTCAACCAAACACAAATCTGTTATGGCTTCAGACTTTCTTTTGTGTCCTATTTAAGTAAAAACTGGAGGTGAAATACTAATTTGTGAAGTGTATTTGACAAGAGTATGAATACTAGCGTAAGTGCATTGATATATGAAGACTATATTTCACATTATTGTTATATATTGCCTCCCTAAGCATGACTTTAAATTCTGTAGGCTGGAAAGGCCCCTTGATTCCAACACAAAGACACCATAAGACTGTCATGCAAAAGAAAATGTTTAGATTCATTCCAATTCATTCAACATTAGGAATAATTATTATAAGCTGCATGATTAGTCAAGTAAGCACCAATTTATAAAGCTTTGCCCGATTAATTAAAATAATATTTTTATTCCTCCCACTTTATCTCATGTCACATACTAAATGAGTATGACGAGTCCTGATATCTCTGCTCAGATGTAGTTTATCCCACACTTAACACACCCCTGCATGATATGATAGAAGGAAGTGGTAATTGAATTTTTATCCTCATGCTGAAATCCAATAGACTCCGGCCAAAAGCTAATCTGGTATCTTCCTGTCCATCGGTGCAGAACAGCAGGACAGAGCAGAGATGTAGGACACCAAGTAAGCTGAAAGCTGCGCTTCTTCTGGGTGACAGCTGGTCTTTGTCACATGGTGGAGCTTGTTTGGCGACATGTGGCTTGCCTCCTGACTAAATCCGGTTGGTGCGATGTTAACCAGATGCCACCTGCCAACTGACGCTGCTCTCGCCTTTCCATTAAATCAAAGCTTCAGCAAAACACTCTTACCCTTCCTTGCCAAACTGAATCAGACTTGCTCTAACAAACTTTTCATCGTTTTAAAATGAATTTTAAAATGGCTATAACAATTTTTGAGTTTTTCCTCAATCCTTCAGTTGATTATGATTTGGAGTTCTGTTCCTGTGTGATATGTTCCTCAGACAATTAGACATATTTGTCTCGCGATGAAGATTTATTAGCAGATCTGACAAAACGCATTATCTATTCTAATCTAATCTATTCAGCATCACTCTCAAGAGCTGACGCAGTGGATCTAACTCCAAGGCGTTACAAACCACAAGCATCCATTAGGACCAAAGGAAGGGAGAGCCTAACACAGTGTGTCTGACAGCATAAGCTTTTGTATTTAATTGAATGTGTCACAGGTTTGTACCTATTTATGGCCTGCATGCAGTAGGGAACAGGCTGCAACTCCTGCAGGCACACAGCAAGGAACTCCACTTCATTTATCTCTCACTGTGAACAGAGGCATATATTTTTAAACTGCAGTAACTTGGGAGAGGTAGCTTTAACAGCACGTAGTAGTACTTGTGAAATGCATAAGAGAGAAGATCTAGTGACAGAAAAAATCTTCTGGATTACCTTGAATGTGTATTTGAGTCACTTTTTTCATGAATTTTCCATGTTTCAAGCATACAGGAGTCCAAAGAGGATATCGTCAAGAACGACTGCTTTTTCCAGGATGACAGCAATATTGACAACATTGGGAAGACACCTTCTTTTTGCCACACCATCATCTTCCAATGCAGACAGAATGCCAATCTTTACGCCTTTTGTGAATGTCTCTTCGGTGTCTGTGTCCTAAGAATCAAAGAGAGAGAGCGAGAGAGAGAGAGAGAGAGAGAGAGAGAGAGAGAGAGAGAGAGAGAGAGAGAGAATGTCAGTTGACAAATTCAGATGAAGATCTACTGTACTAGCTCAAAAGAGGAATTGCAAAAAAATCAAAAAATGTTAAGGATCTTGATGGTAAAAGGCACAAATAAAAATGACTTCAACAATAAGAGCAGCTGACATTAACTAAATGATGTTTTTTTCTGATGAGGGAGAAAAATATTGCTTACAAAGCACTTCTGGAGAAGGTTGGAATGCTCTCATTTTGAGAACAATCACAGCTCTTTCAAAGGAAACATGTTCCCAAAGACTAACATTTCTTTAAATGCGCTGCTAAAGAAATATGAAAGAAACAATTCCACACAATTCCAAATTATTCCTACGTCTATGATATCAACCTGTCCAGTTGGGAAGAAATAAGCTTCCTTATTATAATTCCATTTTGCCTACTGTTGTGCTAATAAAATCAATTTGATTTTTGTTCAATTTATATATACTGTATACATGAATGGATGCATCTGTAGCATGTATACTTCCGGCCACAAACATGGCATCATTTCACATTTAGCTAGCCACCTCACTCTGAATGATTACGTGGCAAGAGACATGTTATAAATACAGCCTAGTCCTGCAAAGCCCAAAAAAGTGTCTATCTGCACACAAGTCATTGTTGACAAATCACAACAGATTAAATCTACTCAAAATGTCCTAAGCTATTTTCCATGAAAGGCAAAACTGTACAGACAATCTCATACGCAATTTCTTCTGTATTTATTTATTCTTTGCTGATATCAGTTCTGGGATGTGAACTGCGTACAGAGAAATGGGGAAAAATTCAATGAAGCTAACACTAAAATTATGTTTCAGGGCTTTATTAAAAAAAAGCTGTAGGTTATAGCCTAAATGCCCTTCAAGGTGTTACTGAAAACGTTTAAAATACAGCAAATAAAGGAACAATAATCACACCAGGCAAGCAGTTTAATGTGTAGTCATACGAGGAAGTAATGAGGCCTCTGCCACACCATTAAAACTTTATTTTTAATTTTTTTTAATGTTTCTTTTACCACCTGGAGCGGGCTCATCCTCTCTCGCTTCTATGTCTCCCGAAGTGCGTTACAATGTCGTTCTACAGGGCTTATTTATCGATTCATTCTCTAAAAAAAATGCAGTGCTTCTGCGCAACAGAGGCTTGAAAAAATGCCTGCTGAACAACAGACAGAATACACGGAGGCTTATTAAAAAGCATCATATCTGTCGAACATCCTTTACGCCATAAAACTAACCAGGGTCTCGTGCTGTCATAAAATTCTTCTCATGGACTCGAGCCAGAAAGCACCATTCAAGTTTTTATGCATCGGTTTTTCATAACCCAATTGAACATGTGTGTAAAAATAATTGTTGCTGGGGGGAAATACTAAGATTCGGACCACTTAAGATCGATAATTCACGTCAAGACAGTGGTTTCCCACTTGGTCGGCTGACCCTGACACCATTTCACCGTATTGAAAGAAACGGGCTAAGCATCAACACCTTTCCGAAGGTTATACGTTCTGTTAAACGATGACATTCAAATTAGCCGTTTTAAGGATGGCGAGAATTGCTGTAAATCCGGTTACGCGACGTAGTGGGGTCTTAAAATTACACATAGTCAAGTGGATATTTTTTTTTTAAATAGATTCAGGCTTTAGTTTATGATTAACTCATGTAGGAAAGAAAGTTGTAACGTATAAACCGTTAACGGAAAGCTAGCTTATCACCCAACTAGCTAATCACCGCTATTATGCTACACCAGTTACAGTCTGTTTTCACTGGGCTACACGCTATAAAAACACCTTTTGACAAGGTTACGTTAGTGAGATATGAAGTGAGACTTACATTATAAGATAAAATTAACCTTACCCTTTCAAGGCAGTAAAATCTGGTAAAGTGGTAAAGCAAGTGGAAAGGTGTCGATCCCGTTTCTTTTTCCATGAGAAACCCCGTAGATCTTCGCTTTTGCTCATGCGCATGCGCGATTCCGTTACATAGACCCCCATTATAAACTCAAGAATGATTATGGATTATTGATCAAGAATTATATTACCTATCATATCATGGATTATAACAAGTTATTATATACAATATATATTGGAATCTAGGTGAAAGTATGTTTGAATGGTAGACAGCGTTAGACTGATGATTTTTTATGTATTGACCTTGTCATATATAATTTTTTCTCAGCAGGCTCGCAGCATAGTTCAAGCAAAGTTTCTAATCCACGCTGTATGCATTTTTCTATTATGTTGAGGGTTCGATAGTAAAACTGGATCGATGATCTATTCCATTCAACTATAATTAACCTGACCATATAATATATTTTATTGCAAAAATTATTATATGGTGAAATTATCAAAACACCATTAAGAGCATATTTTTCTACATTCTCAAATAAAAGCGGGAGTATATGCTTGGCAGTTTACAGCAGCAAACACACTTTGATCATTTCCATCCCTGAAGGCTTGGTAGAGCAAGATTTGTGCTTAGTCATTATCCTTTCATGTTCTAAATCTAGCAGGTCTGAATTTGTAAAGTTGACCCCAAATCTATTTATTGAAGTCATATATACACAAACACAAACACACATATATGTACATAATATAACTATATAAAAAGTGAGACATCAGAGTCATGCAGATGTCATGTATTTGTTAAGACGATAGTGTGCATAATATTACTGCAGTAAAAGCTGAAAAAAGGGAAATAGAGAGCAGCTGCCATCGCTCCATATTTGTTCATTTTATCAGAGAGACAGGTTTGACTATAAAAACATCTGAAAAGATGAGCTGTATCTCGTCTACTGTCATGCTGGAGCCTTTTCAGCTCACGCCAGCAAGCAAAAGCATGTGCAGTTGCATAATCGGCAGCTACCAAGGTAACCTACCCCTGCAGCTGAGGGCTCTGGCCCCATTCATTAATTAGACATGAGTTGACAGAAAACAGAAGCAACACCTGAGACCACAGGAGACAACGGGCAGAGTCTGGTTCACCCTCCCAACTATGAACACAACCTTGAACTTTTTCAGAGAGGCTCGTTCCTCTTGCGTATTCAGAGAAACTAAGATCACTGCCACACGTGACATCCTCATCTTTTTTCTTTTTTTTTTTTAAATGGAGCTTAATTTCAGTGCACTCAAACGGAAGTGCAATGAAAGGAGAGGAAAAAGAAAAGCCATTAGCAGTGCATATAAGAACTTTCTCCCTGCCTCTTTGCGTGCCCGGGTAATCATCTCGAAAAACATAAGCAGATAGTGTTTGGAGTACAAACAAGGAGTTCATATTCGCATGGCAGCAGCCCAAGACAGCATACAAGCCAGTTTAATATTTGATAGAGGCACATTCCTGTAATGGAAACCCTGTGTTTGAGATGAACCTTACGGGAGAGGATCACAACAGACAGGATATGGTCAGCAGTTTGGACTGTAAGCTACAAAAACAAAGAAACTGAAGTCATGGGGCGACTCACATTTTTTACATTGTGCTGCTAGGTGAAATTCAGCTCAAACCAGTTAATATTGAGTGGTTTTCTTTTTCTAAATCACTTTACACCTACAGCGGTTCTCTCCTCAGTCTGAAGGCAACTGTATTTATTTTGATGTAAAAAGCAGCCCGTGGTGTAAAATCCACTGCCACATCCAATGCATATTAAGCAGCTACAAATCAATGCTCAGAGTATCATCATGCACAAATAAAAATCTTAATTGGACTCCTGTGCGAACATAGAAAAACAGAGACAAACCTGTCTAGAGAAATTGATGGAAAACAGACAGCTACAGGGGAAACACTGCGTTGCAATAAGATCTAATTACTTTCTCCTGCACAACCTCCACAATTACAGTACAGCTGCTGCCCTGGATCACTGGGCATGTTAATAAGTAAAATATCTCATGCTACAACTTTATTATGCTGGAAAAAAACCCACAGATGTCACTGACTGAGAATGCTATTTGGAGCAGGGAAGTCCTTCAGGTGGACATTTGTTTTTATATATGTGTTACCAGATGAATAGAGACGTTTATATGATTCCCACACACAATTGTTAGGATGTATATTAAATATTTAACTTTGTGTTTTAAATAATTAATTCATGTATTTATTTTATTTTATTTTATTTCTGCAGATACATGTGAAAACAGCCTGCAGACTCAGTGAGGCTCACACAACTGTAGCAACAAGTGTGCATTTTTGAGTATTTAACTATTCATATTTCACATCTAAATATTCATGACTAAGTAAGCAAGAATCAAAGAGTGACTTCGGAATAGTTCATCCTAGGAGCTGATCGGTTTCATCTCGACTGCGTGGGTGTGGTTCAATCAGCCCTGACAGAAAACAGCCTCACAACTGTTGTCAGTTGATGATTCGAAATGGCCGGATCTTCGCCGGTGCATGGGAGCGCTGCACACTCACTATTTGTAAATAGCTTGTGTTCAGCCAGGTCTCTGCAACACTACCTAGGAGGCCAGACCACAATGGAATCAGTGGGTGGTTTTCTTTCATAGTTTGCATGTTAGCAGGAACACTAGAGACCTATATATTTACACATGAGCATTGAAAACTGACAATGACAATGACAAATGACAACAACAATACGCTGTCATTCTAGCCAAACACCTTGGGGCCTCAGTTTATCGGTCCCCGGAACTCTCTTGGACTCGGGGAAGAAAAGGCGTGCTTAGCTCGCATGCATAATTGATCGAGGCACCGGGTTAGATGAAAGATGGATTCTTCGTCGTGCACAATGAGAGGCGGAAAAAACATTTCACTAATGTGAAAAGGAAATGGACTGCCACTCATCGCAGATGCACTGTTATGGATGCCCTGCGTCTTGTGCGAAGCCGCTCTGGCTGTTGCCAAAATGGATACACGATGGTCAAAGTGTTAAGAGGGAGGATTTATAAATAGGACTGCTCATCAAGTCATATGCAGAAGACTTGAGTACTTATTTGATTAAGAAGGCCGCCTGGCTGGCCGAGTCATCCATCATGTAGATAAGATGTCTTGAATCTGAATTTCAGTTGCATGTCATTCCTCATTTGGTCCTAGTGTCCTGGATAACTAAGGTAGCAAAGAAAAGAAGAGTGTTCTAGTTACATTCTGCATTATGTCATTGAAATCCATTTTTTTTTTCTGCTTTGGTTTATTGGTTCTCTTTATGTCACTGCATGCAGAACCGTTCATCTTTCTCTGTCTCAGGCTTCATATTGAAGCTGCTTTATTGCTACTCTGCTGTATGTGATCTGTCATCTTCTGTGCCCACCAGCTCTAAAAAGTCTGTCACTGAAATGAAGCAAAATAGATTGTGGAGGCAAGTTAGATGGACAGCTACTTCAATAAAACTCTCAGATCGAAAAAAAAAAAAAAAAAGAAAGTTGGACAGCTATGTTTTCTTTTTCCTCTTTCAGGCTGCATTCTCAGATGGTACTCTGATCGTGTGTGACATGGTTGCAGATAAAGGGAAAAAAAAAACAATGCTGAAAGTAATATGTTTTTGTTCCATTTATTGGAAAGTGCACAAGTGGAAGATTGAAAGGACGGCACTATCCTTAGAGAAAACGTAGCTTGTCTCACAACATGAAATGAAAAGGCTGCAACTAAAATCACAGACCAAATGATGATTTATGCTCAGAACAATTACATCCCGCTGCACATAGCAACAGGGCGATACACCTGCCACAGTGGCCTCTGGCTAAAATGTGAGTTTTGCTTTGCTTTATGTGTATAATATCTATTTTTTATCCCTCTGGCAGTGGAAACAGGCTGGTAATACAACATTGATGCCTTTTAATTCCAGATTCCCCCTTTTATTTCTAATTCTGTCTCTACCAACTCCTAAGGGATATACCTGACTAATTAGCTGATAAATGCTCAAATACGTTTGGTGCTACAACCAATACTACAGTAGGTTTGTAGAGCTTTTTGTTAACCTGAATATATGTAGCAATTTTATTAATATGGATAATTACACATTGACTAGACATGGCTTGGTTGTCTCTACAGCACAGACAAAGGACCTCACTTCTTCAGGACATATGCTACAGAATGAAATGACTGGGGATGGGTAGGTATCAGATATGGAGTTATGATTTGAATCACAAATGCTAAAAAGTGATCAATAACCATCGGTATCAGTATCGATAAAATCCTAAGTGGTGCACAGTTGCTTGCATTATCCATCCATCCATCCATTTTCTATCCCGCTTATTCCCTTTCGGGGTCGCAGGGGTCTGCTGGAGCCTATCCCAGCGCATTTATGGCGAGAGGCAGGGGGATACACCCCAGATGGTCGCCAGCCAATCGTGGGGCACACACACCATTCACACACCATTCACACACACACTCACACCTATGGGCAATTTAGATTTGCCAATTAACCTGAGCATGTTTTGTATTGTGGGAGGAAGCCGGAGTACCCGGTGAAAACCCACGCAGACACGGGGAGAACATGCAAACTCCACACAGAAAGGTCCCAGACCCAGGCCCCAAGGCGGTCTTGAACCTGCGACCTTCTTGCTGTGAGGCAACAGTGCTACCCACTGCTCCACCGTGTCGCCCTGCTTGCATTATGCATTTATTAAATGAATATCAAGCGCCATTATGAATAAATACCACTGCTGCATACTCTAGGGCTTTTAGACTGATTAAAGTGAAACACAGGGGGGAGTCCAGCATCCTGTTTTGCCCATTTCTTGTGTTGGGGTTTTCTTATCACAATAAAAGTGCCATCATTGGGGGTTGGGAATCAATTAATTTTTTATTGTCCAGTCAAATGAAACTCATGCATTATCCATTTGTATAGATGGTCCTTATGGTCATTAATGCATGGAAATAGCATGAATAGCATGATTGTCCTTGTAGCACATATGAGAACAAATTTATCAGGTTCTACTAGCATTCAACAGACCAGTCCTAGGACACTCAGGATCTGAAATTCAGATTGGCATGGCCACAGAATTCCACTGGTTGGCAGACGACACTCTTAAGGCATTCAGATTGTATTTAATGCATTTTCCTATTGCATGGAACCTGTTGACAAAATAAAAGAATGATTTCAATGATTTATTTACTATGAGCCTCCAATATTGTGAGTGCCTCTAGTAGTAGGAGTAGTAGCTCTGTATAGCACCACTCTATTCAGACACAATTTCCAAGGTACTCTACTGTACACTGAATGCATTCCTGTCCTAAACCAATTAACCAAGGAGGGTGTTGATGGCCTCTGCGGCTACATTAACATGGTACTAACATGGGTCTTGGTTTACTAGACTGTAACCAGAAAGCACTTTACCAAGGTGTGTGAATGCAATCAAGACACGTTGAGAATGGAGATCAACCCGACCACATAAACCACCTCTGGGATGGGTCAGGAAGACTCTTGGCCAAGTTGTCGACGTTAAAATGCTCTGTTTCTCAAGGCTGCATATTAGTGCTCAATGGGTGACTGTTGCAATGTAAAAAGCTTTGAGATGTCAGAATACACAGTATTGTTGAATCCATCGTGACATTTTTTTTCTCTTAGTTCTGTCCTACTTTCATATAAAATATGTATTTAGCCTAACAAGAGTTCTATTAAATCAAAATTCTACCCAAAATTATAATATCAAGATTGGTTTCATAAGATAATCCGCCAGTCCATGCAGATGGCTCCCATTGGCCATTAGCCACCCCCTGATTGGGCCAGCAGTATTTTTTCCTGTTGTCATCACAAGATCAATTATAAAGGAGTGAAAAGCTTTCCCTGGCTCAGAAGGGGCATTTTAATGCCTTTTACAGCTTTAGTGACATTAGTTACAGAGTAGAAACAAGGATGACTGAAAGAAAAAAAAACTCAAAAACACTGTCTTCACTGCAGTAAATCTCACTAACTGTATTGATCTTCCTCCCATCTGGAAATAACTGGCTGAGATGAGAGAGGCTCTACTATGTTGTTTTGCTCTCACGTCCGTTTGTGTTGTCCATTTGACTCTCTCTCTCTCTCTCTCTATATATATATATATATATATATATATATATATTTATATATATATATAGTATACAGTATATATAGTATATGCTGTATATAGAAGAAGCTAGTTCATTTTAGCCCAAGACAAAATAGATCAGTTGGAAAAAATAGAAGAAGTGAAACGAGGGAGACAGCAGAGCATCTGTTGCATCTTTGCTCACTCGAGGGTTTGTGTGTGTTTGTATGAGTATGAAAAGGGCAAAGATAAAGCAAAAAGAAATGTCACCATCACTTTTGGCTTCCCTCTGCGCCAACCTGAGAAATATAAATGCCCAAAAGTCCATTCTGTGCCTTCCCAAACAACTCAACGCCTCTGACTTCATCAACTGGTTTAGTCTAAGGACAGTTGGCAGAAATTTCGAAAGAGGTCAGAAAACAAAGCTGTGTTGAAACCTGTAGAAAGTGGTTTCCGTGCAGACAGAAGGAGAATATGAGAAGGAAAAAAAAACAATGCAACTGAGGCCACAGCAGCCAGACTCCAGATGGCTCATCTAATGGCGTATGAGAGCCAAAACAAAGGTCTTGGCAGGGGGAGAGGACAAGGTTTCAGACTCGGAGGACAAGGCAGCGGAACCAGTGGAGAGGACACTTTGACAGAGATTGTCCACAGAATCAGACACTTGCAGATTGACAGTGTGTGTGTATTTTTTTAAACCAACAACTTTAATTAACTAATAAGTATAATAATTAACCTTCCTACATATTGGTGAATAAATGCATAACTATAATATTACCTAGTCACCCACACAGGTCCAACTGGAGAATAATCTGCTCATAAGATCAGCACGACCAAAGGGTTTTTAATAACATGGTGACATAAGTCACAGAGGCTGTTATTGCTGCTTTGCAGAGCCAGAGCAAAATTTTAAGAATGCTCATCCAAAATTCTCATGCTCCAACACCCACACAGATACATAATAATTAGTACAGGAAGCTCCACATAACAATATTAAAATAAACAATAATATTAATAATAGATAAGAATAGCAAACCTTTATAATATTTTCTCATAGTGCCTTTAAATTTATGCCCACAGTTCCCTTACACTGTTACCTATTTAGTTGAGATCTTTGAATATCTTTTATAACTACAGGAGTTATGGTGATTCTGTGCAAGAACTGCACTCAGCTTCTCTATCAGTAAAAGATGGGGATGGAACAAGATTGAAACCCTCCTTCCTCCCCTCATTATCTTGTCCAGTAAATTTGATGGGAAGGGATTTGCTGTGCAGTTTGGGCGTTGTTTCCATATGCACTGATCAGGGAGGGAAAGTTATCAAAGTGACAAACAGAATATACACCATAAATGGAGAAATATGATCTTAGACCATTTATACTACAGCACATGGCCGTGTGCAGAAAGTGATATGAGAGCAGTGGGCACAGAGTTAGTGAAGTAAGTACACAAAGTAAAGATCAGCATGCTAATCGGGACATTTTTTTATCTAAACAATTATTCATCAGAATAGTAAAACTGTTCTGGGGATACAAATGTGTCTAATTTAAGGGAATCTTAAAGCATATTCCTCCCATGACGAGAACATGTGTATATAGTTTTTCCCAGTATGGTATACTGTTCATATATGGGATATCCAAGGTAATGATTTCTTGTGAGGTATTCCATATTTCAAAGTTTTAAAACTGATAATAAATAAAACTGTAGCCACTTTAAGAATGGCCTTATGAATAAAACACAGACTGTTGTTCCTTTATGTGGAGAGTGATGTCCACCTTACCTTCTCATTGGGGATACAGTGATGGGATCTAAAACTGTCAGCTGTAATAAAAAAAGACAACTGTGATACACAGCATGAAGAGGCTTGAGGTCACAGGCAGCGGCATGCACGTAAACTACATAGTCAAGCAAGAAGTTTCCTGCACAATCTGCAGCCTACGGCTACAAAAGAGGTGCAACATATTATCTGAAATAAACCTGGTTTAAAATGAGATTTTTAGTCAGTTTCTCAACGTGAGTTTTGACAGCTATTTCTATTCCATCTAACAAGGTAGCAAGGTATTTATAACATTGGACTTTCACACATAATCTATGAGCAGGATGTAGAACAGGCTCGACAGATCCTGCCTCTCGACAGATGACCATTCCCTTGCACTTTTTCAATGCAGCATTTTGCAGGACAGGCAGTGTCAATTAATAGCGTGATTTATGGTAGAGGACCGATACCAAAAGTATGAATTTAATGTATGTTGGCCCTGTTCCCCAATGCGTGGAATTTCATATCATAATATTTCCCCGATGGCTTGTTAAACCAGTTCTGCCAATACCCATGTCACGTCTCCTTGAGCGCACTTGGAAAGAGAAGAAGGAGAAAATAAGTATTCATTTTCTGCTCAGCCCAGAGTTGTAATGTACTGACCAATGCAATGCTGTTAATAATTTCCTACGGACCACTGCCCCCATAACCTTTAACTTTTAAGTGTGAGGGATTCAATAGCTCTTAGGCAAGCATCACTTAATGCCAAAAAGCCAGCGGCTAACAACATGCTGGATGAGGAGAGTGCATTTGGAAGGTTGTCAAAAGACAGAAAAGGCCCACAATAAAACTGACAAACAAAAGCAGCGTTTTCCGATAATTCTGTCTAATTTTGGTTTTTTACCACGTATTCATATTTTATTGAAAGCAGACAACAAAGCTCATCAATTCAGAGTGCTGCTTCATATGCCATCCTGGATGTTGCCATGCATCCGCTGCCAAATTGTGTTAGCAACAGAAAGTGAGAAGTTGCTAAAAAAAATAAAATTGTGCTCGACACAGATCTCCCTTCAAAAGATGTGGCCTAAAAAAAAAAAAGGTTGTTTTCCTTTTTAACTCACAATCGTGTTCTTTGGTCGAAGCAGCAGCTTTCAAAAGAAACAGTCAGAGGAACGTATTTGTTGCACAGTTCACTGTCAAGCCCACCTTGGATCAAGGTGAATCTACCTTCCCCGTGGGTAGGATCTCAAAACTAACCACACATCAATAATTCCTTCTGTTTACAGAATCCCACAAGGCCTCTGCTGTCACAGCGCTAACGTCATGATGTTTCACGATGCCATCGGCGTCCTTGAGATGGAGGTTCGTCTTCTAAAGAATTTATTGTGAATCTATGTTTTGAATTAGCAATAACACGCCGCCTGGCGGTTTAAAAAGGAGGCTGTGGAAAACTAATTGTTCCCTTAAGTGTGTGTGGTGGCGTGATTTGTACTTTCCCACTTTGGAGTTGCAATTCAAACTCATGATCTCAAAAAGCTGGACATCGAGAGCACTAAAGGGATTCGATCTTTGCAAAAGTGGAGCACCGAGGATGGGAAAGGAATGGTTTCTCAAAGTGGACAATATTGTTTTTCCAACCATGCATTTTTTCGTATTTCCTCATAACAGCTTTATTTGTGACGTTCAGCAACCAGTTTCTCCACTAATGCTTGTGTGCCTCTGGCTGACATGAGTCTTAACTCAGACCTACGCTCCTGCAGGAGAGTTTTTCTCTTCTGAAGTGCACCCATAAAAAAGCATCTAATCTCTTAGGAAGGATTACAACTGTCCAGCATGGCTTGGCTGGATGATACATTAGTGCGCAGAGGCTGTGGATGGCGTTAGGAGGGTTGTGGGGGTAGAATAGCAGTACGTTGGCTTCGTCCATTAGCATAATGTGTTCCTCTCCACAGAATAGCCAATCCCCTCAATGCCCCTGAGACCACCATGTTATGTTCTTTTCTGTGTTTCACCCCGCAGTTCTTCTGGGGGATATAAAACAGAATATATCACACTGTCAGGGAGTCCAACAGTCGATGGTGAATCATTTCCTTTTCTTTATACCTCAAGGTGCTTGAAGAAGATGAAAGATTCAGTGGCAGACGGAGACACTGGGGTGGGCTGTCTCATTGCACCCACGGAGTGGACACAAATATATTCTTTGAGGTTTATCCGTATCATTTCATACTCTCACATCACATAATGTTTCTCTCCAGCCTGACTGGTTCGATCTAGTTCCCCAGACATATCTTTTGGCCAACAGAAAATAAATACACATGATATTGAAGGTTCTTTATGAAAGTAAGTTGAAGGAGATGGAGCAGAAAATGACATGAAAGCAAAGTAAAAGACAGAGTAGCAGATGGTTTGTACGCACAGTCTGAAATCAGTGTGTCAAACATCCAGGGAAAGGCGTGTGGCACATATGTTAAAGGTATAATGTGTAGTTTCTAGCAGCATCTAGTGGTGAGGTTGCACACTGCACCCAACCCCAAACATGCAGAACCTACAGTGGCTGTTAAAGAAAAAAAATCTAATCTTAATCTAAGGTCAACAGTTATGATTTTGATTGAATTATCATCAAAACATACTTATGTATAATATGTAACATTTCTGTCCAGTCTGTTATGCTCGATGCTGCTAAATCCTGCTAAATCCTATACCATCTACCTTTGATAGATGTCCCTGAGTTTGCCGACATCTGTCAGCGCCACAGCAGCATATGCCTCACAGCTGTCAGTGCCGCTGAGAAGTCCAGAGCTCGCTGCTCTGGGTTGTAAATATGTGATGATTAGCCATGCAAGGGAGAGCTATTACACATTTCGTGAGAGGAGTGAAAACATACGGCAGGCTCCTGGAATGTTACGACCATTTTACCGCAGTAAAATATACACTAAAACCTGCATAATATACAATATTTACAACTGAGGGGTCTTAAATATGATCATTTTTCTGTTTACCCTTCACATTGCTTTCATTTCATTTTTTTGTTCTTTAATTGAGTATAATGTCTCTTTTCTATCTCAAGCTCTTGAGTCTGTCATTCTAACAATCAATTAATTAATTTGCTGATTTAAATAAAATGGGATGGATGTTAAACTGGATTTTTAGAGCAGATATTGCTGCCTTATGCTCTCTAGGCAAGTGTGTGTGTTTGTGTGTGTGTGTGTGTGTGTGTGTGTGTGTGTGTGTGTGTGTTTGATATCTGATCACTCTTGCATGACAATTTAGAGACACGGGATAGATGTGTCTGTACAAAAAGCACACCAACACCTTATATAACATTTCATTCTCACGGGGGCCACATTTCAAAAACAAAGAGATAAATAAATAATCCCAGATGTGTGTGTGTGTGTGTGTGTGTGTGTGTGTGTGTGTGTGTGTGTGTGTGTGCTTGTGTCCACACTCTATGGAAGCCTAGGACTTCAGGGACCACTGAAAAGAACAATTTTCCCCTGGAAAACAGGGGGGAACAGCTGAGAGCTGATGATTAACTCATGATTACCTGGCAGCTAGGGACAAGTAACACATTTAATAACACAAATCCTTCATAACCCAAATGTCCCAAACACGAATATTCGCCAGTATATGTGATAATAGTGTAGCAGTGTCGTCACTGGTTGCATCACTGCTTCCCATTCAGGGCACATTTCCTCATGTTACGCGTCTCTAAATTGGCATGGAGTAGATCAGATATCATAATACACACACACACACACACACACACACACACACACACACACACACACACACACACACACACACACACACACACACACACGACTTGACTTGCTGCAGCAGGAAAACCACAGGTGTTGCCCATAACAATAGTGATTGAATCCTGCCATCATCAATGTTTCATATTTCATAACCTCCCACTCCATCCTTGCCCTGAACAGGTGCTTGGTGTTTTGCCACCTCTCACCAGCACTTGATTTCCACACCCACCTGGACACCTGCTCCCGATCCACTAATTAATCCCTGGTGTTACGGCCCTTTTTTTCCGAAGGCCTCGGCTAACTGGATATTTTTTATCCGCCGGTTAAAACACACACACACACACACATTGATCTGATCGAAGCATATCTCAATCTGAAAAAGATCTGGATTGGGGTCGTGACACTATTCTACTAGAAAATATATTTTTTGAATCTAGTCTGTTGCCATTTTTTTTTTTTTTGTCTACTTGTTTATGGACATTTGGCTTTCTTTCTACCTTTTTTCTATTGAAGACATCTCACTTTTTCCCTTACCTGCACTTTTGCTGCCTGCAGCATCGTGTGTTTTCAGTCATGTTAAAATAGTTCAAGGATGAGTTTTTTCTTCAAACATTTCAGATGCAAGATTTTATATAATCACATTGCTGCATTTTATTTAGCTTCTTTTCCTAATATCGTGATAATAGATTGGAAGATCACATGTAGTACTGATTATTATTATCAACCTAAATCAAAGCCAGATTTCTGACTTCCAGTAGTCCCTAAAGTACAACATTTTGATACTCTTAGAGGATTCTGTATCACAGAGTCAAACATTCTGATTTAAGGTGGAAGTGCTTTGATATCGCCCAAAGAGGATTGTCTGAGTGTTTCTTTGTAGTAGCTCAATGATATTGAATCAATTTGAAGCCTATGAAAACAAACCCCAAAGACCTCTGAAAAACCTCTAAAACCTTCCTCATAAGAGAGTCAAGTTTGAAATGGACTTTTTTTTTGGTTCTCCTTTTGCAGAATGTACTGCAGTAAGTTGGAGAGTTGGATGTAGAAAATCAAACCCAAAGCAACAAGAAAGATGCTGAAACGTAAAATACACAAATCTGAAAAAAATACTTTTTGAATTGCAGAATGTTTGAGGATATGAAATAAAATGCATTAAATTCACAGATAAGTGCTTATATTAAAGCAAGATGACTTAAAGATTGATTTTTTGCTCCCAGGCGGAGCAATAGGAAATCACCATCTCAACCATAGTGCAAACCAGAGGGCTTCCAGAAGGTCATGAGCAAGATGAGGTCTCCAAATAATCATGATAATCATAAAATCAAATATGAAATGAAATGAAATCATTTTTATTTACCTTCATATATGCAAATAAAAAATGTTGCAATGCCTCTTAAACCTGAACTCCATCCATTTATGTTCTACTTTTGTTTTTAGCAAGACAATGTATAATTTAGAGGAAAATGCATGATCACTGAACATAATTTTTGATTTAAAAAAAAATGTAGATGATGTGTGTAGCGAAGTCCAGATGATTGATTGCGGTGGTGATTATTCACTTTTTGAACCGGACGCCAGCAGCAGCTGTTAAATGCCAAGAAGAAGAAGAAGACAATCGGGTGAGCAGACAGGTGGGATCATGTTGGAGATAATAAATAAGAGCTACAGTATCCTGGCTGTTGCAGTACCACCGCCGCCCCCCCACCCCCTCTTGATGTCTAAATGCCAGCCATTTTCGCCACTCTATTCATTTTTTTTCCCCAGGCCGACTGGCAGTGACCCTGTGCGCGTTTCGTGCCAAATGAGAAAACACAGCATGGGTATTATAGTGCTTCTGTCCATCTGCAGTTGCCATCTGTAACATCTTCACACAGCTGAGCCTCGGACTCCTGTCTCTGCCTCCAACGAAGCCCCTGGCTTCACCCAGTGGATAAAACTTTAATGCTTCTATGCTTCTCCTGCAAACAAAAATCTTTTACTGTTAATACCTTATTATTATTATGTCAAATCACGTCAAGTCAAATGTTATGTTTCAGGTATAATTGGCTTGTATGGTACAATGACGCTGTTTTCTGCAGCTGCTGGATCCTGCTGGTGTGCGGGGAAACTAATCAGCTTGACAAGAAAATTGCATACACCTGTGCTCCATTATGGCCTATATATTATTGCCTTATCTTCAAAATGGCAAATGGTTACTCAGCCAGTAATGTACCTGCTGTTAGTTTGTCACCTTTTGGAATATTTTTGCATTGAACTACAGTTTTTTTCAGTTCATGCTTTTTTGATTCTTTAAATTGTGTGATCATCTTTTTAAGATTCTGTTGCCCGCCTCTGCAGCCTCATAAATAAAGTGCCAAATCGCCATAGACCTTTTCCAACAATTCAAACAGAGCAGGGCTACACCCTACTCTTTATAATATTAACAATAACATTCCTCAGGATTAACGCCTTGGGTTGAGATAGAGAGATGAGATGCACAGCAACAGCAATATTATTATTATTATGATTACTTCGATTATACAATTAGAAATATGAACACTAATAATCAAGCAGTTACGTCAAGCTGTACCCTGGGATCAGCCTTCTCTCCGATGCTGCCCTGCAGCCAGGTGGACAGCTTCCAAGATAGCGCCATACATTATGTATACTGATGAAGAGGAGGAAGAGGAGAGAGGAGCTCAGCGCGTCTCATAACGATCCCCCAGCAGTACAATCCTATAACAGCAAAAGTTGGTTCAAGGCCAGCCTGAGCCGGCCAAAACTAAAAAGGAAAGTTTTAGGCCTGTCTTTAAACGTATTGAGCAGGGGAGTCAAAGTCGATTTAGTTCATGGGCCACAAACAGTGCAAACTAGTCCCATAAATATTTACACATACACAATAATCCCTGCAAATTTGTCAAAATTAATACAATAAATTAAACTTAATAAACTCGGTTATTCCATATTCAGCCAGTCTATTGTCACGTTTTAATTTAAATCATTCACTTACTAAACAATTTTGACTCTTGGCTGGATTGGACCGGACCCTTTAGTGGGCCGGTTCTGGCCCCTGAGCCGCAGGTTTAACACCTCTGCTGTAGACGGTGCCTGGAGGAGAGGGGCCTGAAAGCAGCCCGGTAATGTGAGAAATAACATAATATATTTGCCCTCTTTAAAATGTAAAAGGCCAATAACGTGATAAAAAGTCCTGAACTAATAAGGCAATTACTTTTTGCCAATAATGTAATATCTTATTATGTTACCGCTCAGTTATTACATTTGGAAAAAAACCCCAATATAATTCACCAGGGCATTTACATTCTAACCAGCCAATTATGTAAAAGTTGTCAACCAAAACGTATTACTTTCACCGTTTATTATGTTATTGGCCTATTACATTTTAAAAAGGGCAAATTTATGACATTATTGGCTATTATTCTGTTATCAGCTGCCTCAAGGCCCTACTTTTAGAGCCTCTAGGAACCTATGAGCCTTTATTGTGGGAGCACAGTGTTCTTGTTGCTTGATAAGGTGATATGATGGTGCCTGAACATTAACTAAATTTGCTTCAATGCATCACTTTGGTGCACCTGAAAGCACTGGACGGCATTATCTAAATTAAAAAAACTTGGCATAACCTGACATGGGAGAACACCTTTTGCAAAGTGAGACAAAGAAGAAAAACACGTTTGCTCCCGCAAAGTCCGACGTTTCATAAACTGCCCTTTTAAAGAACTTTTACTGCTGAGTTTGTGAGATCGTGCATTGTAATTGTCCCCTTCAGTGGCTCTACATGAATTCCAATTTTAAGGAGCAATCACTTCTTGGTTTTGATACAACTCAGTGAGGCAGGAGCTAAAAGAAGTGCAGTCGTGCGCAAACACATTGTGTCTTCGCCGTTCCTGGTTGGTCAGGTCCCAGCCTGAGGTGGCAGTTTTTTTGTAAATCAAG
Organism: Eupleurogrammus muticus; assembly: GCA_036785175.1. Lineage (NCBI taxonomy): Eukaryota > Metazoa > Chordata > Actinopteri > Scombriformes > Trichiuridae > Eupleurogrammus > Eupleurogrammus muticus. The sequence continues at coordinate 15,826,379 of JAYKQN010000013.1, read as the reverse complement.
GCGTGATTTGTGTGCAACGTGTTTGCACATCGGTTTGCCCTGTGGACACGTAGGAACCTTTCTTTTCCTTGTATTTCCAGTTATTCATGCGAATCTCTTTCATTTCGCATTTTGTGTGTTTTAAAGGTTACGGAATCACTGGAAAATGGTGTTTCCCTTTTTGAACAGGTATTTTGAGCCCTCAGGCAAGTCCGTGGAGACCACCGTCCCTACAGCTGGTATCGGATGAATACCTGCGTTCGTACATAATCCGGACACACTGAGAATAAACTTGCACAGGGGTTTTGAATTTTGAAAATGACCTGGTATGAATGTAAAGTCTTTTTTCATCACATAATTACAAAAAGTGTCTTTAGGGGCCAACACGTCAATGGCAGATAATCAGATGGCATTAAAACACAAACAAAGCCATAAATAAATAAAAGCAGGTATGCAACGCTGCATAAAGAAAGTAGTGGCTATTTTCTGTTTGGCCTTGTTTCAAATGGATATTGCAGCGGGAATGAACGAGTTGCTGTAAATTCTTTTTTTTTTGGCCAGAGGTGCCGTGAAGCGGCTGCTGGTCGCGGCAGAAAGCGAGAGGTGAAGGGAATGCGGAGGAGGTCTGGCTTCTGACTTTTGTGACTGGTTGCACTTTTCTCTGTGAGGACATTGTGCCAGGAGTGCAATGTTTTTTTCTCTTTCTTTCCACCAACTTTTAATTTGTTTTTTTTTTACTATAACACAAAATCTATCCTTTCAGTAGCTGTATTAGGAACTGCCTGTCATTAATGTTTAACTCTACAGAGGAAGCATCACTGAATAGAAGCAGGGACAAGAAACAATCCTGTGTGGCCATGGTATAAAAACCATTCACTCTAATATGTCAGGGTGTGTCTCTTTAAAAAGAATCCATGAACCCAGTGTTGGTTTGTAGCCCTTGGGAGAAGGTGTTTTGACAGGTTTTAAAAGGCTTTTGAAACACAGCATTGTAAATAGCATTAGTATTCAGATGGAAACCAAAGTGATGTGAAAATGTTCCCTCAGAAGCAGCTAAAGTCAGATTAGAAAAAAACAGCAAGCAGCGTTGCGAAAATTGTTCGCTCCTTTCCTGTGAATGTGAATTTCCTTGTTTGATTTTCTTTCTTTTTTTTTCTAATCAATGCAGATAAACATTGAACTGATCAAACGTTAATCACAAAAGCATATCATGAAATGAAATAACTAATTAAACTGATCAATTAAAGTTAAATGATTAAATATTAAATAGTTATTAAATGTCACAGTGGTATGTTAGAGTGGTAGCAGAAAGAAATAGAAGAACAAACAATATATGTAAAAGTTATACAACACCAAGCTATCAACAGTTACCAAAATAAAATCACCCATTGCCTGTTTGTGCCCACCATTCAAATTCATTTGCGGCCATAACAATCAATCATGTGTTCTTACCTTCTAATGCGATTGCTATTCTGAGAAGTGATAACTGTGAGTGGACAGACAGATATTTATGCGCTGCCTCATGTATCCAAAGATCAATTATGCGATTTGTTTGCGAAGCAACTGTGTCTGGCATCGGGAGAAAAGTTAATTTATTCGTGCTACTCGGAAAACAATCTAGAATGATTAAACCGCAACGTGGGCAGGTTCAGACGGAACAAGCGTGGTTTTTGATTTGAGTATTTCCTTGTTGTAAGAACAGCTCTGAGCCGAACTCTAAAATGTGTCTACCACACACTGCTGGTCCTATAGATCAATATGTGTAACAAGCATTTGTTAATTCGTAACAGGACCTTAAGTCTCCATCACATCCTCGCTAAAATGATTACATACAATATCGATGCTTCATTAATAAATGGCCAATTTTGTTTTTGATTTTTGTGATTTTTTTTTGGCCTAAATCATATCTTGATGTTGTTGTCCACATCTGGATAAATAACCTTAACCATCTGAAAGTCTTTTTTACTTAGGTCGTTTCATTTTTTGTCCAATTCAGGATAAAATCGTCTAGTTAACACGCTTTCATGATGGTGGCTGCTTCAAGAAGCTTCTATGGTGAAGAAAAATCTTTAATCAATTTATACTGGCTTTAGGCTAAGTGTTTCTCACTTTTTAACTTTTTAAAAAAATGGGCAGTAGAAGTTGTTTTTTTTCCCAAAATCTGCAGTCTTGCAACTGATAAATAAGGAGTAATTCATACATTTTTTAATGCATCTCATTAAAATTAGATTTAACTTTGGTGGAGAGCCGCAGTTGGGGGAAAAAAAATGGGGGGCTGGACGTGACGAGTGAACTGATGGTTTCGTCTGGTTTAAAAGCAGCAACAGCGATAGCACCAGGACCTAATGAGGAGTAACGGGAAATGTCAGCTTCTGAGGAGAGTAAACTTCAGCTTGAGCTCCCACTGAGTCCAGAAGCGGCGCGTTCTTTTCAATCTACACCGGAGGAGCTACAGAAAACGATGATGGATACACCCCCCCCCCCCCCCCACCATCACCATCACCTCCACCACGCAGGGATTGTTGTCCGAGGGCCTGATCATCTGATAACCACGAGCAATTAGAGACATAGAGAAAGCTCCATGCTCATTATGGGGTTTCATTCACAAAATAATGAGAGATTCACAACTTCAAACAGCATTAGCTATAGCCATGTTTTAATGGCTGTTGCTGCCAAGTGCCCCCCCCCCCTTCAAAATCAAAGTTGTGTTTTTGTGTTCTTCATATCAATCCAAACCCAAAGCTGCATGTCGGCTATGAAAAATATTGTATTTTTTTCCTTGTTGTTTGGGTTTTCTTATTAAAACTACAAAAACTACTAAACCCAACACAATACTTGAGCCTTTAACGGGCAAAGGTTTACTGGCAAAACTAAAAAAAGGTGGTAAAAGGCTTTAAACACAACTTTCAGTTCAACAACTCAATATATTTGCAGAGGGATGAAAGAACTTTTGATTAAAAACCAAAACTTGGTAATTACTTGTGCAGGTCGTTAAATGTCTGGCTTCTGAAAACTGCTTTTCCAATTTTCCCCACATTCTACTGTGGTGTGATTTTATTATTATTATTTTTTTTTCCCATTTCAGCCTTTTTAATTATACACATAAGCACTGACAGTGGTCTGTTTGTTGATCTATCCCCCCCCCATCTATCCCTGTCCAGCTCAGGCTCTGGTCATGATCATTCATGTGCAGTTATATGTATATGATAACCTCCTATATATATGTAAACTCAATTCCCCATTTCAAGAAAAAAAAAGAGTAAATAACCACACATAAGAAAAACCTTTCAGCTTTAAATAAAAAGAAAGAAATTGGGATAGAAGTTTACTAGAACTTATTTTTTGCTAATGCCAGTGATACTTTCACCAACTTTCAGCGAGAGCCCCGATGAATAATGAACGAAGCATCTTGACTTATCGGCAGTAAAGTTTACTGCAGGTCTCACCCTCTCCATCAACTCCGTGGAATGATAAACATTATGCACCGTATAAGTAGATTGCAGTGCAAAAAAATAAATAACCTGGACACCTAGAGGTAGACACACGGATACACGATCAATCAAATCAAAACTGGGAACTGAGTGGGGAAAAAAAAAGAAGAAGCAAAACTTCACATTTTAAAAAAACAACAAAAAAAAGTTTATTACAGTTTTCACAGAGTGTGTGAAAAATCATTTGTTATTTATATATTAAAGATTTTTGTTTTTAAACAGAAAAAAAAATATGCCCCGTCATCATACAACCGAGCCAAACCATCGTTTGGGCTGACATCACTACAGCAGGAGGAATACAGTGATTTTGCAGTGCTGCGATTTCGACCTGAGCTCAACGTCTCGTCCATAGCGTGCATTAGCTAATGACTGCGGTCGCAGCACGGTAACAGCTCTGACTCAGACGTCCCGCAGAAATAAATTAACCGTCCGTGTTTGCGGAGGTCCAACGACCCCGCCAACTTAATGACATCGCCAAAAAAAGAAAAAAGGCATTCATTAAAAGTAGGCACCTATTCCCAGGAAAAGGTGTATGAGACCTAATTAAGACAAAAGCTTCACTTGAAGTTACAAAACTCAGTAATTAATTAATTTTGATTATAAATAGGCATTAGTGTTAGGAATCAAAACCCGAAAAGGGGGAAAAAAGGACCATGGCAGATTAAGTAATTAAGTACCCAAAATTGTAAAAAAACCCAAATCGAAACAAACACACACACAAACACACAATAATGCTGTATGAATTGGCAGTAACCAGACACACTGGTTATTTCAATGTCTTGAAAATACAAAAACATAAAAAAAATGGGGAAAAAAAATGCTTAAAAATGTTCCTCCAGCTCCAGCATTCACTTGGATGACAGACATGCTGTAATGCACTTGGATGGGTTTCAGTAGATGGAGGCGACCCACTGGTGAATGATGCAACGCTTGCCTCAGACATTAGGTGATAAGAGTCACTGTCGCTATTAAAGTGGAAATGGGACAACTTGTTTGCTTTAATTCACATTATAAACTAAAGGTAGTTTGCACATGGGGGAAAAACTATAGAAAACACCACCAGCATATTGAGAAGCTCCCTATAAACCTTACCACGCAATTCGTCAACCACCAAGTATAATTTCCTTTTCTACTACCGGTAATGTTATTTTTGAAGATTACTTCCCCCTCCAACACTGCTGTCGTTGCATGTTTGTGCAAAGCAATAACATTACTCAAACCTGAGTATTATTATGCAGGGCACTTCATTGCAACAGCTTTTGCCTGGTCCCAAGTTCAATATAAAACCTTGCCACTTTCAATGTACCTCTTCAGCCAACTTGCTTCTGTATTCTCTTTTATTTCCAAAGTGGTTGCGAATATTTCTTCTGGGAGGCTCTGAGGATGAGGAAAAATGATCTAGCTATGACAGTGGTGCAGACAAAAACACCGCTTAGAAACGCCGGGAGGGAGGGAAGGTGCAAAGTTGTCCATTTCCACTTTAAAACGTTCGTCCTGTAGCTGAAAAATTCATAGAATCGCTTTCTGCAGTTAAGACACTAAACCTTGACCTGCACACTTATTGTAACTCTCTATGGAAAAGGGTCAGCTAAATGGCTCAGTTGCATATTGAGTTCATACTTTAACATAAAGCTGTCAAATACAGTAAATGAATTTCGGCCTCAGTGATGGAGTGTTACAAAAACCCCTCACCTATATAAGGCCAAATGTATTTAAATGCTGAGGCCGCTGTGAGACGTGTGTAGCCCATTGTAAACTCTTCTCCCCTGTGTGTGGACGATGACGCTTTTGGACTGACGCACTTACAGGACTGTGTCTGCCTTGGAGATGTTGAAGGTTTTCATTCACAATGTCAGAAACAGGAGATTAGTGTTAGAGAAACATTCAGAAACTGTTGTTTCCTCTTTTAACCGCATACAATCTGTGTTTAGCCTCAAAAACTGCTGGAGGTGGTTCACGAGCTCATTCCAAAGAACACACTGTATTGAGAAAAAAAAAAATTGTCCAGTCCATGTTTGACGTGCTGAAGTCCCTCTGGCTGAAAGATGGGCTCAGGTATCAGTAATGTACAACTTAGCCCTCAGTAGAGTTTAGAGACAACCTCACTCGACATGTTTGTGGGAGTCATCATGTTAGACACGAATGGCAATGTTTGTAGAAAAACTTTACAGTGACCACCATGTCTGTTTTCTCTGTGCCACAGTGAGCTCTGGTGGTAAAACAGCAGCAGCAGCAGCAGCAGCAGCAGCAGCAGCGCCGTCGCTACCTCGATGCGTCAGGGATGAGTCTTTTAAACCAGCGGCCGACAGCAGCATCTACTCTCAGCACCAATGTGACCCCGACCAGCAGAAACACGCTGCTCACCAGGAACCCTGAAGCCTCGAACATTAACCTGGAGGGAGAGAACAGAGGACTCAACCCGTTAAAACCTGAAAGTGTTGACTCATTGATTATTATCAACAAATGATACTCATTTCAATTACTTCAAGGTCTTTAAAAGCTGTGTGCAGTTGATTTCAGATAAGTGTAATTCATAAAAAAAAAATAAAGTAAGAAGGCGTGACCATTGACGCTTTCCAGTGAAAAAATAAAAAGACCAGTAGATAACCCCTATATGGAGATATATTGATATTTGAGATATTTGATGAGATATCGTAGGAACCAACATTTCACACTCAAAATTGTCTACAAATAATGGTGAAGGTAACTGACAGGAAGTTAAACAGACGTAAATATGCCCGTATACATTACAGGGTAGACTTGCACTAAAGTGCACTGGCGTAAGTGGCTCAGCAGTTACACCGTGTCCATATCCTCTAAAGCCTTTACTGTCAGTGAGTTTCTCATGAGTCGGAAAATCCATTCTGGCACTTACTTGGGTGCGAAAACCTTCCACACCATTAGATGTCTCCTGAGGATAGCAGCTGCACAGACCGAGGCAAAGACCTGTGAGGACAGCACAGACAGCGAGTTGAGCGGTGCGATAGTGATACGCACTCAGACCAGGACCCGAGCCAGAGAAATATGAAATTAGATCATCGCACTAAAAGGGGGACTTCATGCCAGCTCACGGACTGCTAAAGTGAACCTGCATGTTTTAGTTTGGCGACCAATTTGTGCGACTGCAGCGTACAAGTCCACGCGGACACTCTCTGTACCTGTGCTCCGAGGATGAAGAGGTAGCGTGTGGCGAGCTGAAGGAGGGCACAGCTGAACTGCTGCGGGTTTTCTCGCAGCCTCATCTCCATCACGGCGTCCTCGTCTTCGTCCCCACAAGCTCTTCCTCCTCTGCTCCCACGCACCTCACACACCAGGGGCCAGAACAGCAGCAATGGACAGCCCACTGAAGACGAGACATGGACACACTCACATAGTATATATTTCACGCTTAATTATTGGAACATCAAAAACACACTGTATAATGTTCTAATGCATGCATTCAATTACTGTTTAATTTATTTCTACAATATTTTTTTGGGGGGGGGGTTCTTTATTTTATAGTACAGGGGAAAAGGCTGTCTGATTCAAACCAGGGCCAACTCCGATGAGGACTTCATTGCACCCTTGCCAGCCCCATCATATAATTAAATTTTTCAAAAATTGTACCTCATCCTTTGCTGGCTGAATAAAATTAATTTTGCAGACGCAGCAGCTTAATTTCCCTAAACGATTGCTTTAAAAAAAAAAAAAACACATATTAAACTTGCTAGGACCTCTACCTGCAAACAGGATGTGTGAGGCGAAGGTGTTGAGGGTGACCAGCGAGGCGGGCAGCACGGTGCCGGTGTGTCCATCAGGGAACCCCACGAAGGCAGCGCCCCACTGGATGGAGGGGAAGGTGGGCAGGTGACCTGTGGCATGGAAGAACTGGGTGGCGGCCAGGGCCCACAGCACAATGGGCGTCCATGGCACGTTGAAGCCGCCTGGGGGAGACAACAAGAAGCGGCGTGTGAGCGGAACCCGACATGGCCAAAAAGTGACCCAAAAAGAGGCTGACGGAACAGAAAAGGAGAAGCAGCGTGCCAGGATCTCACCGGTATACGTTCCGTGCTGCCCGCTCAGCGTGGTGGAGGAGGCGTGAATGTGCAACAGAGCTCCCATTTCTAGGAGCAGCAGGAGGAAGGACAGAGCCATGCCCTCTGGGTGCAGCAGCAGCAGGCCGATTCCCAGCAGGCCGCAGAACAGAAGCAGCGGGGCGGAATACACGGTCCCCAGCCCGTAGGCCTCCACGGCTGGCCTGCTGTCCGCCTCCACTGCCGCGCTCTGCTCGTTGCTGATGCCGCCGCCGTCGTCCAGCGAGCGGCGCATGCGCTGGTAAATCTGGGGGATGAGGTGGTGCAGCTCAGCCTGGGGGCTGATGCCAGTACTGGCGCGGTAGCGCGGCGGGGGCAGGGACGAGCCCCTGGCCGCCGCTGCCGCCTTGGCCTTCACGAACACGGTGAGGGGGTCCAGCCAGATCAGGAGCAGCCCCAGGCCCAGCAGGCAGAAGGCGGCCCTGGGGAGGGCCAGCTGGGCCAGGCCGATCAGCTGGGCCAGATTCCGGAAGCTGTCCTCCGGCGTGGCGCTGACGGCCCAGTGCAGGCCCAGGCACACGGACAGCAGCGGCAGGACCCAGCGCGCCGCAAACACTGCTCCGCCGGAGCAGTTCAGGTTGCCGTAGTGACGGAGGTATCGCCTCAACAGGTACGTCCACAGGCCCAGGGAGGAGACGGAGAGGACGTAGTGGAGGTTCTTCAGCTGGCTGTTCTGCATCCGCGAAAGAGGCGAGAGGAAGGGTGACGGCTGGCAGGCGCCCTGCTCCTCCCGGCAGCCGTGGAAGGAGAGCGAAAGGTAGAGGCTGCCGACGAGCAGCGCCAGACAGGCCAGCAGGGTGCCGCTCTCCTTCCTCACGGCTGACGGGGACAGGGCGGGCGAAGGCAGCAGCCCCGTGGGCTTTAGGGGGTCGTGGCTGTGGGGGAGGAGCAGGCCGTCCCAGTTGAGGCGGAAGGGGATGTAGAGGCCGAGGGAGAAGGCAAGGAAGGTGACGACGCGGCCCTCTGCGATCACGTAGCTGTCAGAGAGCAGAGAGGCACAGCGCAGGAGGGGCACCAGGAGAGAGGGGACGAGCAGGCGGCTCGGGGTCAACCAGCTGGCTGACTTAAGAGCTTTCATTCTGCTCTTCACTGAGGCAGATGTCCTGGCTTGGCGTGCCCTCCAGAAGAAGAGAAGCTCAGAGCTGAAGGCGGCGGCGGCCAGACACCACGCCACCTCGACGTAGCCCTGCGTGAGCAGCTGACCAGTGGCCGCGCAGGCGCCCGCCGCTAGCGCAGCCGCGACAACCTTCACTCCAGCGCCGTTCTCTCTGACCAGCACGAGCGACAGCTCGGACAGGACGAAGCACATCAGGCAGGCGAGCGCCAGGATGGCCAAGCCTGCCGCCATCTTGAGCGGGTTGAATCGGGCCCAGGTGGCGCGGCACGTGTCCCGCACGGAGGTGAGGTAAGCCTGCAGCGAGGACGCCAGCTCGGGGGAGGGCGGCCGTCCTTCGCGAACTGAGGAGAGGTACTCAGAGGAGAGGCGGGCGAATTCATGCTTCAGCTGAGTGAGGCTCTCTGGCGGGATGTCTTTGGCGATGCCGGAGTAGGTTTCCAGGAAACGGTTGACCTTCAGGAAGAAAAAGTCACATCAGAAATAGACATGAAATTAAAACCTGAAAATGCACCAGGAAAAGTATAACAACCTCAACTGTTGTTTTTTTCCTCCCTGCATACAGGGCTGTAAACCAGGATTTTTTCAAAGACCAAATATACTGTCTTACTAGGTCATAATCAGGCTATGATATTATTAATTGACTAAACATAGTGAACTATCCTTATTCATTGCATGTCCTTTCACATTTCAGCCTAGACATGCATACAGTTATTCTTTCTCCTCTTTGCCTGGACATCCTCTGCCTTTCTTGCTGGAAGAAATGAATGCTTTGATTTATGCTTGATGCTTTTAGTCAAATATATGAGCATTTCTGTCACGTGAGACCGTGTCAATGTCATGATAATTGGGTGAGCTTTAAACATTTGTTTGTTAACGTTTTTACTTGCTGTAATGTAGCTTAAGGAGAAGCATTAAAATGAAGGAAATACAGAGGTCAAGATCTCGATGTCCTGCCTGGCCCTGTCTGCATGAAAACCGATTTAGAATCAAGTGGAATCAAGACTTACCTGTTTTGCGTTGATCCACAGCGCCTCCAGCTGGCTCAGGCCTCCAACTGCACCTCCCATTTGCCCGTGAGGAGGGAATAAAGGCAGGAGAACCTGCCCCACGCTGCTATACGGGATGGGAACTCCCAGCAGCAGAGCCAGGGTGGGCACCAGGTCAGTCTGGGGCACTACATCTGGTTCACGCTGCACATGGGAAGACATAAAAAAGGTTACTGGCATTTAAAGGTGTTGCTTGTCCTGGGTTTCATATAAAGTTTTGATATTCCTAAAAAGGTATAATTGCAGTGTTAAATTACAAAAGTTTTAATAACCTCATTCTCAATCTTAATATATTTTACATCTACCCTCTTGAGTGTCTCTCTGCAGCTTTAGAAAAAACAGGTTTGTGCCTGTCTCATTAATACTAATGATCCTCTCCTCCAAATGGCTCAATTTGAAAGGCTGTGAACAGGGCTGTAGGGGGGCACTGTATAATTTAAGACATTACAACTTCACGTAAGTCCTGATGACTCTTTTTAAGGCACATCTTTCGAATACAGGCTTGCATTTCTGTGCTCAAAGCTTCTTTCTATTTCACTCTCTACAATATGTGACTTTGGATATGCAATCAGTAACAATTGGTACAAAAAACATGCATCTCCAATAGAACCCTGATATCCAAGGAGAGGATCAGGATAAAACGTGTGTCTCTCTGGGGGACAGCACTACCTGATGTGTGCAAAAACTGAACAAAATATCAATTAGACACACACTAATGATACCCAATAATTACTTATCATAGCAACCAGCACAGATAAAGCATCCACAGACAAACGAGTAATTATGTAGCGACAAACTGCACTTATTTCCCAACAGTTGGTGTAGTCAATTTACTCTAAACTGATTCTAAATAAATGAAGCTGTTCACTGAAGCAGGTCACTCCGCCGTGACGTTCATCAGAAAGATTGGTGGATTTTGTCACTGGTGATGAACTAATAATCTAATAATTCCCCCTGTTCCTTGTAATGGGGGGGTGATTTCTGTCAATCGTGTACCCCTGCGGTTTTCCCACAATGTGTTATGTAACTAGGTAATTACATTGCAATTAGGGAAAGCAGCGGTGGAGTTCACTACTTTAGTGTTTTGCCCTTAAAAAAAAAAAAAAAGAAAAGGAAGAAAAAAGGCACCCTGCCAGCATCAATTTCATGGACCTCAGGGGGAAACAGAGAGCCACAGCCAAAAAAAAGAGGAAAAACTGCATGCTTGGATTGGTTTGATGTTTCATAGTCATAATACAGCAAACAGCTGAATTGGAGAGATAGACGAACCAATATTTGATAATAAAGTAATCAAAAATTAACTAAATTGAGACTGGTATGACAATTTGCCAGTTACTGCTAGTTCCTTATCAGCTCATTTATGGGCTGAATTGATATGCTAATGTAGTTTAACAGTGTCTTTCGGCCAATACGTTTATCTCTAACACACACAAAGGCCTTTCTTGACACTTATTAGCTAGCTAGTAAATCATCCTACCGACTCAACCACTGAATAAACTGCCCCATTTGCATTTCCTTCTCCATTCCTGCATAGATCTCCCACTAAACAGAGTGTGAAAAGGCAGGTTCTTTACTACCTGCGACGGGGGTCCGGGGAAGAGAGGAGAAGGGCTGTAGAGGAAGATGGCAGCATCGGTCTCCTTTTGACTTTCTCCACCATGATCTCCAGTGTCTGTCATCCCATGATCACCCATCACCACCAGGAGGGTGTCATTCTGCAGACGGTCCATCACAGACCTGAAGGGAAAAAGGATAAATGTTGATGTATTTATTTCTGAAAGAAAAGCAATGTTTCTTCAATGAAGATAAAATCACAAATTTAAATAACTAATTAGAAATGCAATTGATACATTGTTAATGTGGTAAATGGCTCTTATAGCTGCAAATGTCTGTTTTTTAAGTGCAATATCTACATAGGTGCAAGTTTTCAGTGCATTCTTCGAAAAAAGCAAAAGGATAAATGTACCGTTTCAAATAAAAATCATTATTTCTAAACTGGTCAAATTCTTGAATATATTTTCTATTCATTCTCCAACTCATTTGATCAATAAAAGTGCGACCTTTCGTGGGAAACACAAAATCGTCTGGGTGACCACACACTTGTGATCGGTCGTGTATGTCAGCATAAATGACGCCGGCTACGAGACGAGGGCGCTGTCAAACAAGCCCGTAGCAGCTGTACTGTGGCTGACCTGATGACTCCGTCCATCTGGGTGAGCTTGTCAGCCATGGCCGGGTGGTCGGGACCGAACCTGTGACCGCAGTGGTCCACCCCGAGGAAATGAGCGACCAGGACATCCCAGTCATTGCCCACCACTGTCAAAACCAACAACAAGCGACAGACGGAGAGATATGAAGCGCGAGTGTACAAAACCCAAGCATGATCGGGAGATTGAGTAATGGAAAGAGATTTGATAGTACCCGGGGGTTTCCTAGACAAACTTGAGTAAAAAAACAGAAATACATACTGGTTGTGTAGAGGTGCTGGAGGATCCCATTGTCCACAGTGTGCAGATCCTTGACATTGAAAGAAGGGAAGGGCAGAGAGCGGTAGAACTTCTTAGGAAAAAGATTCTCCCAGGTGTCATCACCCATAAACACCACCCGTTTGCCTGTAAGGGGGGAATGCACATTAAAGAATCGACAAGGCCATAAAATCCATCCATTTGTTACATAATTATGCACAAAAATGTTTCTATTACACAATATAGAATATTTATATCAGGCCATCATAATCATTGCACAGTGGATACTTCACTACTATTAGTCACTCACCTTCTTGTCCGAGCTGGTGGATGAGGTTGTCCTCCAGGATGGCGGTGGACGCGAAGTTATTCCCCACGTCCACGAAGGTGGGCAGGGAGCCGGTGGTGAAGCCCTTGATCCGCTGCATGGTGGTCGTGGGCGGGTCCGCGCGGAACGGGTACAGGCGGCCGTGGGAGGGCCGGGAGGCGGCCGTCTGCTCCAGCACGGGCAGCTTGTTCTCGTACGGCCGCGGCGCCGTGTTGTTGGGGTCGAAGCGGGCGAAGTCGATCTTCAGGGCGTCGATGATGAGCAGCACGGCGCGGCGGAAGCGCGGCTGCACGCGGCAGAAGTCGCCCGGCTCCCCACCGGGCTGCAGCACGTCCCGGCACGTGCTGGTCCTGTTCACCTCCAGCCTCACCAGCAGGAAGCCGCCCACGAACAGGTAGATGCCCACGTAGTACACCGCGCACACCCAGAGGAGCGGGGACAGCACCGGGAACACCTTCATCCTACACACGCGTGGGAACATATACGGATAAATCACGTTAAGTATGACTTAAACTCTGAGACACCCGCTACGCGAGATGCTAACGCTGCTACTGGAGCTCCGGGCTTCACGCGCGCCGACTAACACGCGATATTTAACGTGACAGGTGATATTAACTAGCTTACATTAACTTAACGTGTCGGAGAACACCGTTAGCCGCGGCTAGCCCGTTTAGCCTTTATCACTGACCTTGTAGCAGTCGGGTTTCCGTCCTCTCTCGGCCGGAGGGCGGACGTTTGTGTGTGTATGTGTGTGTTAACAACACAGGGGGCACAAGTGTCTCAGGTAACGACGCGGCACCACGCTCACCTTCATTGGGGCTCCGGTACAATGAGATTAGATGGCTTGGTGACAGCTAGGAACCTTAGAGTGAGAAAACCCCGGGCGGAAGTTCCGGGCGGAGGTTTTTCTGTGTGACACCGCTGGCGTTGAAAAACTTGTTTCCCTGAACTTTGACTTTCAGGCACAGGTCGCTCGCTGCTTAAATACAACATAGTAGCGGATAAGGTGTATTTTATATATATATATATATATATCTATATCTATATATATATTTTAATTTGAAGTTTTCTATACACAAATGCAGATTATTTTAGGAACAAACACCTTATGAAACCTTTAAAGAAAAACAAAAAAAATATTTTCACTACTAGATGTTTTAATAATTGGATATTTTATTTTTATTACATATTATGTATATATAAAGTTTGTTATGGATAATCAAGTCTATCAAAATTAGTAAGATATACAACAATATTGCAAATCCCTTCCCTGACCATCTTACCTTTTATAATAAAAAGTTGCCCGTTGTCGAAAATAAAACCATTCAAGCACAGACCAACTGCAGCAATCCAACAATTATCTTTATTTCATGGTAATTGAACATTGCTGAACCCCCCCAACAAAGAACTAAAACATGGTGAACTTTAACATTCATTTCTCAAATCACACTGCTTCTCTTCATCATCAGCCAACAGGTTCTAAACATGTGGAAAAAGTCTGAGTTTCTCTTCTGCATGTAATTTTGTCTTTAAACAAGTGCTTCAAAATCATCCCACCCATATGCTGGTTTCGTTTTGTATTTTTTTTTCCAATAAACTTGTGAGCATCACCGAAAAAAAAAAGTAAATCACCAAAACATTTTTCTTCACAGAAATCCATGAAATCGAATAAATATATCCAATAAGACATAAGAGGCAGATACAGACATGGAGAGGACAGGCACCCTGACTTTAGAATACTCAAAACTAATCGGGAAGGCAGATTTTCTGAGATATTTTACAGCATATCTTTTCAAATCTATCTGTTTCACAAATAAATACCGTGTGTCACTTTTGAGGGGAGATATATGTTCCACATTTTAAAGTCACATGAGCCACGCTGTCAAATTTACTGAACTGGGAAACCTTTCACCACGCTGAGGCCTCCAGCCAAACCTGAAGCTACTGGTCCCATCGATGCTGGAGAGAGTTGGGAAAAAAAATGCTGCCGGTTTCTGTAAATGAGCCGTAACAAAAAAAACAAACAAAAAAACAAAAACAAAAAACTGAGCTAACCGAGCCACAAACACAATCTGAAGTTTCGCTAAATGTTGTATGTTTCTTCGTCCAGTTATAGTATTGTTATACATTACTAAGAACTAATAGGCTGCATGACATCCAGGGCTTATATGTCAACTTCTCCACCCTCCTAAAGTCACTGGTCTGAGTAGATCTGGCTGGAGGCTGGTGGTAATTTCCCAACCTGACAATTGCCAGTGAAGGTTATAAATCCTTTTTGTTTTTTTCCTCTGGGACACTGAAGCCCTTCCGTCCTGCTACCAGATGTGTTTGTGAGCCTCGGTCAAACATGGCGATGCCCCGCAGGCCCCGGTGACCGCAGCCTGGAACTGCTCCTTCCTGCTTCTGTGTGGTTTCCTGCTTTTTAGTCCGTTTCGTGGATTCCTTCCGGTTATTGAGACGGCACCGACTGGTTGGCAGACTCTTCGTTTTTCTGGTCGTCCGTCGCCTCCGCCGCCACGGCTAGTTTTGGGGTCGCCTTCGCCAGCGTGCCGTAAATGCTCATGGCCTAAAGGCAGGAAAACCCGATGGTTGGCACATACTTGGCTGTTACCAATTTTATAAACAGGGTGGTGCTGTTACCCTCAGTAAAATCCCAGCATCACCTAACAGAACAGCATCTAGAGTGTCTTATCTATAAGCAGTGTTTAACCTCAGTGTTCTTGTTGTTAATTTTCACGCAAATAAATACTGAACTTTAATCGGTCTCTGTTTTTGGACTCTTTCTCTGTCATGCATGCTGGCTCCACAAGATCAGTTAACACTTCCTCCTTTCAGCTGTGTTTAGTCAAACATGAACACACCATGATCAATACATATAGGCAGGCCTAAATGTCTTTTAGATTATTTTATTTTCACATATGTACAAACCTGTGTGACCATGCTGCTGATGTCCCCAGAGTTGGATGGCAGGAGGATGGTGTTGGACTCTTTGGCGAGGTTGGAGAACGCGGCCACGTACTGCTCTGCCACGTTCAGCGAGGCTGCCGCGTTTCCGTTCTGCACAGACGAACGCAAGACAAAATTAGCAGGAGAAAAAATGGGGGGGGGGGAAAATCAACTTTCCCAATCCACAAGTGCTCACCTGTTCGGCCAGAGCTTCTGACAGCAGGCGGATGGCTTTGGATTTGGCCTCAGCTTTGGCCAAGACCGCTTGGGCCTCACCTGGAGGGAACACAGTATTTTTAAATGCATTTTTATTTTAAAACATTACTAAGAGAATATCATAGATTCATAGAATATTATAGCAATAAAAAGCACCTACCCATGGCTTTATTGATCTGCTCTGCTTTTTCACCCTCAGACGCCAGGATCTGAGCTTGCTTACGGCCCTCTGCGATATTAATGGCCGACTCCCTCGTCCCTTCTGACTCCAGCACGGTGGCTCTCTTCCTACGCTCAGCCTCCACCTTCACACAGGGGACAAACGTGATCGTAGAGCCTCAATGATTAATCCATTAGTTGCCAATGACCATGTTAATCTGCAACTATTTTGATATTCGATTGAGTCATTTTGAAGAATGAAAATGTCAAAATTCTCTGGTTCCAGCTTCTCAAATGTGATTATTTTCTGGTTTCTTTAGTGCTCTAATGTAGAAATACACTTGAAATAAGAACAATTATCAGCCTTTTTTTTTTACAATGCAAAGCTTTTAGAAACCCTGAAACATACATTTTATAAGTTAAACAATAATCAGACCTAAAAAACTGAATTTGGAACACCTTAAACACACTGACCTGCATCTGCATGGATTCTTTCACACGGGGCGGAACGTGTATATCTTTGATTTCATAACGGAGGCAACGGATTCCCCACTCGTCTGACGCTTGGTTGATGGAGTGAACGATGTTGGAGTTGAGGGATTCCCTTTCCTTTAAAAGAGAAAAAAAGGCGTTCCATCACAGGAACACAGACGGATGTGAGACACGGCAGGAATCGGCCTTTACCCTGAACACTTTGTCCAGCGTGAGTTTGCCCAGTTCGGAACGCATGGTGGTCTGTGCCAGCTGTGTGACGGCGTATTCCGGATCCTCCACCCCATAACTGGCCTGGAGGCAAAGATGAAATTAATTTAGAGCATAATGATCAGAGCATAACATGACATAAAAACAGAGTAGACAGCCCTCCTACTATATAAAACACTAGTAATTTACCTTAAAAGGATCTAGGATCCTTAAATAAAGCACTCCATCGATCTGTAGGGTTACATTATCTGTAGGAAGGGGGGAAAAAAGCCAATTTTATTTAATCTTCTCACACCAACAACATATTTATAAACATTAGAAATATATAACTAATCTCCACAGAGAAATCATCTTTATATACATACATATATTCATCCACCATGAAGGGTAAACACCACTACTCACCTAAAGTCACCGCAGACTGCTCTGGGACGTCAATGACTATCTCTTTGAGACTTTGCACATAGCGAATTCGGTCAAGAAAGGGTATAAGGATGTTTAAACCCTCAAAGAAAAAAAACAACAAAGTTGTCTCTTAAATACTGGGTCATAAACAAGATCCACTATACAGTATTAAAATGCCTTAATGTGAAAATTGGCCTAAAAAGAACTGTCAAGTTGTGATTTTTAATCGAATAAGTAAACACAATTGCACATCTAAGCGGACACTCTTACAGTAACTGTGTTCTTAATACTAATGAATAGTACCGGCTCTAAGACATGGTGGAAGCGGCCCATCCTCTCCACCACCCAGGCTTCCTGTTGGGGCACAAACAGGATCACGGTGTTCAAGGGCAGGTTGGACGCCCATCGCTGCTGGGCCGGCGTGGCCAGCAACCTCGGCGCCGTCCTTTGGGTTTGCTATGATGACACAAAAGTATATAGGTTTATTTTTAAGAAATAAATAATTATTGATCAGTAAAGAGTAGCAGCATCTACCAAGAAAGATAGAAAACATCAAGTACTGATTATGCATTAATTGATTAGTCAATTATCTTATTTATCATTTTCAGTTCATTTCCTGCAACTCAAGGAATCATTACAGCTCTTAACACAATTCAGAATGCAAGGGAAGAGATTATTTCATCATCCACCTTAAATAAACCAATATATCCTACCCAAACCAACTACTAAAAAAACATAAGAAATACAGCCATAGGAATTCATCATCGCCTTTACATTTGCCAATGTGTTAATTAACAATAACAAAATACTAAGCTTCTGCTTAAATATATATACACATATATATAAATATATATACTGATCCATTACTATTAGTATTAGTATTTTTTGTTATTTAATAATTTGGGCTTCTATTTAAAAAAAAATATTTCCTTAATTCCATAAGCAACCATCTAGGAACAATCAGAAGCTCTAAATGTACATTTGCTACCTGCTACTAGTCATTAAGTGACTCTGAGTGACACTTCGTGGATTATTACCACCGATGCGCGCCGACCGATATGAAAAGTGTCTCCGCAGGTTTTAACTAGCTCACGAGCCGCAGATGATGCAACGCCCGGATTTACCTGCACGAGCCTCCCGCCGGTCCGACACAGTGTCCGCAGCATCCTCTCCGCGCAGCTAAGTGACCGGAATAAGTGAATTCAGCTCCGCAAAACTGGTCGAGAACTACCGAAACGCCGCACTCATGTGAGTGACCCTTTACCGATCAGGAAATGAAAGTTACATCAGTGGCGTAACGTCGACAAGCTCCGCCGGCGCGGGAAACAGGAACCAAAACGTTGGTTCCACTGTGCTGTCCTGAGCTATTCGTCGTACTAATAATGATAATGATACTTGTACTACTGTATAATTAATTTAAAATTGCACCCTTTTAAGAGTTGAATCTCCAACTTCAACAGACAAACTTTTAAACACATGTTAAAGAAAGAAATTATAATTCAATGAAAATGCCTCTTAATGCTTGATGCATTTACTCAATAAATCCACAGGGTGGTGCTGTTGAGTTTATTTTAGCTCCCCTACAAGTGGAGTTCCCTAGTCAAAGACCATGCTCAAATTGATGGGACAAATAACCTTTTGTTGTTTTGGGTCCCCTGTTATATGCAATCGCTCAAATTTAGAGAGAGCCTAGCTTTTTTCAGTTAGTGCACAGAAAGCTCTCCCAGGATTAATGTCAAATCATGGTCATGTCCAACTACATGGAGGATATCAAGGAAATAGTTTTGGTAACTCAGAAGTTAATACACCCTGACTTGACAGTTTGGCATCAACAATAAAGCAATGGATGATATGTGTAAATAGTAGCCGTAACTAAAATTTAAATAATAAAATAAGCATCTTAAAAAGCGGCAAACCATAGAAAACTTTATGGCAATGCTACAAATAGAATACTGGGGGATAACTAGGTATGTGGCATTATTGCATTGATGAAAATTATAGGATAATGCAATGTTAATACAGACAAGCATATACAAATAAATACAACTTGGTATATTTCCAAATAAATTTCGTTTATTCAAAATCATATTTAACATCTATCAAAAATATTTTAAACAATAGTGTATGTTTACATTTGTAATGATGTGTTTTACAAAAAAGTTATCATTGTTCTTTGGGAGTTGTTTGCATCTTCCTCCAACTCGTCCCCCTCAGCGATTGGTCTGTTTTATTCACATAGCCCCGCCCTCCAGCGCGGTACTGCTTTCTCATTGGACACATCGGACGCCAGTGACAGGTGCCCGTCCCCTCCCCCTCGGTGCCCTCAGGTTGTCCGTCTGTCAGAACCTGTGATGAGAGTTTTAATAATGGCGTGGCCGCGGCGGGGGGCTTCTGCTCTCTGCCCCAGTCCGTTATCAGAGAACGACCTGTAAACTTCGACGAGGAGCTTATTAAGGAATTTTATTTTTTTAAAGCGTAGTTTAAGGGACGCTATAATGTTACCGGACAGAAGAGGCTAAATCTCCGCGGAGAGTCTGTAAAAACAAACTGGGAGAAACTACTGGAAGCGCTTTGCCATGTCGTTGCTGTGCGTCAGAGGTAAGTTTGAGTTGTTTATAAACGATTTCTCTAATTATAAATAACGTAAAGTTATACTTTTAATGGAAAAAAATACGGTTTGCTGAATAGTTTGACTACTGTGATTGAAAAATAAACATCAATCTACTACTACTCAGTGGTTTACAGCATCTTGTAGTTTACAGTGTTTAACACAATAAACGGCTGCAAAGTTTTACAGTGTAGCCAGTGTGATTAACATCTGTCTACTTTGTGGCTCTAAAATTGATGCTTGCACTTACACAAGTCAAGTCAATTTCATTTGTATAGCCCAAAATGGGCTTTACAGTTTCTACAAAACAACCCAACATCCGCTGTCCCTGACCCTCACATCCTAAAGGAAAGACCTCCCAAAAAACAAACATTATACAAATGATGTGCAAAACTGAACCTTCATCGATCAAATAATGGATTTAAAGTGTAACCATAAAGTGACCTTTTCTCTGGAAACATAGGGTTTCTCGTTCATCTCGCCCCTCTGTATTTGGTTCTTATTCCATCAAAATTGTTTTCATTATCATTTTTCTTATCTGGAGGAAATAACTACAGGAAGTTCTTCCCTTTTTGTGTCTGACATTGATTTTTTTTGGGGTGAAAATAACTAGCCAGGTTATAAAACCTCATGCCTTCATCATTGACGCACCTAATTCTGCTTCCCTCCACGGCATATCCGTTTACATAATCAAGCAAACACCTTCTGCCATGATCTTAACTGTCTTTAATGCCTTGGCAAATGTTATCAGAGCCACTGTTGGGTAAAGACTCTACACACAACTCTCATCTCAAGATATACAGAGATGTGATCCTGCTCGGTTAGGATCCGTCTGGTTTGTGTGTGTCCCAGTCTGCACATGCCTTCTGCCTGTATTTCTACTTTTGAAAGTCCAGGATATGTTTACTGCAAACTATTGAAAGTGAGTGGGTGATCATACAAGACCGGCAACTAACCCCATCATTAATGGGCTGCTTGCTTCTACGTAGGAGTTTGATTGGTTTCTTCCAAAAACTGGCTACTAGCTGACTGCCCCCACCCGCTAGAAAATAAAATTTGGACAAAACCATTTTTGAGTGGCTTGTATTTCATGTTTTCTAATATTCAAAATTATTCTTTTGTGGTCACTAATTGTATGCAAAGTACAGCTGGATAAACATTTAAGCAATTGTGCCATTGCAACAGATAATAATAATAATAATCATAATTCAGGTTTGTCTGAGCCATTGAGGATACAATTCCAGCTGGTTAGTACAATTTTAAAATCACCAATTAGCTTAATTAGTTGTTTAGTGGAATCAGCCTTTATTGAATCAGCTAAACAAGTAATTGGGCTAATTCAGCTAAATAAGTAACTGATGTTATTTACTAAACGACTGCTTCGACCCCCCCCATGCTCATTACTAAAATATGTCTTTGTGACCCAGCCACGCTTTCCCCATAGAAACTGGTAATTTTTCGATATTCCATTGATAACTGATACGAGATTAACTCTTTTGTTAGATTATGGTTATTGTGAGTTGGTTTATGTTTCGTTTTGGTTTATACTATTTTAAAGGCAGATTACAGTAAAATTATGGGATTTTATGAATTCACCCGACTTTTCTAGCTGTTTTTTTCTCACTTGGTCACTATATCCATATTACTGTGGAAACACGTTCTCTCAATAACAATCTGTTAATGTGGTGCTTAAAATTCAGATTGGTGTTTGTCATTTCAGCCTTCTTTTTGGTTATTAAGTTTGAATAAATACACCCACAACTGAAATGACTAATCATTGATATTCAATCATATGTATTATTCATTATTGACTGACTGACTGAATATATGTGAAATCACATTCACCTGAACAACACTTTATTTTAAAATCAATCTTAACATTATGCCTTATTCACGTTTTTCAAAGTGGAGGCTGGTTTGACATAGAGTTGACATGAATGTGTCTGTTTTGGACAAATTTGTGCAAAGGTTAGAGTTGAAACAGGTCTGTTGTCATGTGTTAGAGAGAGAGCGGTAACAAAGGTGGGTCAAGGAGTGGTTGAGGGAATCGAAGCATTGTGTTGAGCTCTACAAGGAAGTAACATTCTACTAATTTTTAAGAAAGCAAACAGATTAAAAATCAATATGTGGGAAAACAGTATTTTCTTGCAGTCTATTGATATTGTTACAATCTCATTATCAAGGTATTGGTGAAAATTTATGGTGATATTTGCTTGTGCTTTATATCACTCAGCCCTGTGTGGAAACATGACATCTAGATGAATGTCAGTTTAAATGCATCTGAAAGGAAAAAAAGAAGTATTTTTTTCTGTAAAAAATGGAAACAATACGCTTCAGAAGAGATTGGAGCATCAATACATGAAACTGGGAAAGGGAGATGCTGCTTGTGGGGGAGAAGATGACACGGAGGTGAGTCACTGTGGTTCCACTCGTTTAAGAAAGTTCGGCCTAATGGCTGAGTTATTGTACTAGACGGGGCCTTTCACTATAGAGTTTGCGCAACATCCATTTATTGATTAGTATCCTAGCGATTAAAACCCCTCCTGGGTGTTATGTGGCCCATAGATAACAGTAAAAAGGTAGCCCGGCTAGGGGTTGTGTGTGATTAGCGGATGTTGTGACTCATCCCCCTGATAGCGCAGCTTGACAATGTTGCTTATTTATTGCGAGTCGAGATGCTTCATCACCATGGCGATGTCTTCACACAACAGATAAGTGGTCGTCCCTTACATTTGGGCGTGTGGGTGAGACTCCTGCTGCTGGGCAGACACATGGCTCACATGTACCCCAAGTGATGACGCTGCAGTACTGGAGGGGCGCAGAAGCCGTTTTGATCACCTTCAATGATGAAATACCTGATAATGTCTGAGACGAGCTGTGTCAGACTGTTAGTGGAATAAGAGGAGGCAAAGCAGTGTCAGATGCACATTTAATTTTCTAAAATAAATGTGGGTGACATTGCATATATTTGCCTAGTGGCTGCAAAGTTATGCTTGAGTTAAGTCCTTTTAGTAGTCAGACCACTCATATTAACTGTTTGTACTTATGTGTTTTGATATAGCTGTCATATTGTCTAACTAATAAGGTGTTATCTATCCTCATTTGGAAGCGGTGGGTTGGGTGGTGGTTAGATAAATTTAAAAAAAAAGAAAAGTTTCAACCAGTAACTACACATTTTACCTTCACATCAGGACATTTTAACCAGAAACAATTACTGGCATGCATCATGCATAAACTTCGCTCTGGATTGTGTTACTGTTGGAACCAATCAGGCAAGGGATTCATGTTTAATGTTTGTATTATGCTAAACTAACCAGCTGCTGGCTGGTTATCCATTTCCTCCACCAGAAAGTGAATAAGCCTAACCCAAAATGTCAAACTATTCCTTGAAGGGATTAACTGATTATCAAAATCGGCTGGGATTTAACAATCACGGCATCAGTGATCGGCGAAAAGCTGCCTGGCTGCATCAAATATAATAGTGCTGCTGCTGCTGCCGGTTTGGCTCCGTGCTTCCTACTCTGGTACGAGTTTTACTGCCAGTTAAATAGCGTCCACACAGGAGCTGCCACGTCGCACCACTTGTTTGCTGATTCTTCTGTTACAATCTTGTGTTTTGTTTTCCAATTGGAAGCAGGGATGATACAGTTCTTTGCCACAGCACTCACTTCAGTCTTTCAAGTTCAAGCCGTGGTTTAAGAACACGCCTATCCTCAAAACAGCATCGACACCACTTGCTGGAAACCACTTGTTTGACTTTGCCTCTGTAGCAGAAGGAATGGATGAGGAGGTGTAGTTTTCTGAAGGATGATGGAGGCCCAGCAAGACTACACTCGGCAGAGTAGTGAGGCTACGCAGCAGCAGAGTAGTGGAATTATGAGAGAAAGAGGCAGAGTCAGACAGAGCGAGCGCTTAGAGATTGAGGATGTAATCCCCTGGCCATCTGTTGCTCTCTCTCTCTCTCTTTCTCTCTCTCTTTCTCTCTGGCTCCACCTCAGATCCAGCAGCCAGCACGAAGCAGTTGCACTCTTTCACCTCCTGTTCCCTCTTTCCTGTTTTCCGCCTGAATATTCACTATTACTTTTTGTCACCTTCCTTATCCTCTTAAACTCCAAGCCTATTTTTTCAGGTTTCCTGCTCGAAATGGCATAGTTACAGTAAATATGGGGAAAAAATCCACACGGGCTTTGTACATAAATCTGCTACCAAAATAAAGCTACAACATGTGGATGACCAGGGAAGTGTCAGAATCAGTTCATATGTTACGGTGACAGAGCAGATAAAACTAGAACATTGCAAAAGAAAAGTATAAAATTCAATCAGATACAGATAAAAATACTTAATTAAGTGTTGTAGCTGAGACTTTTTTCATGCAATTTATGTATTGGATATAATGATTTGATACAGGCAAGCCTGTTCAATGCACAAAATATATGCTGATGCTTGGATTTTATTTAATTAGTCAGTTGAATAACTAACAACTGCATTAATAGTTTTGGTGAAAAGGTCGTCATCATCATTATATCATCAGCTTTTGAGACAAAGAATAGCAGTAGCATAGTAGCATAATAGGAAAAGCACATGTGTTACTAATAACACTTACGATGGCTTTGTAGTATTCAAATGTCCCAGGGAGCTAAATGGAATTCACTGTTTATTTATTTTATTATTTACTCTACTCATTCATTAGCTAACATAGATTAAACTAGAGGAAAACAACAGAAGTAGAAGTTTAGAACTTACATATTTGCTTGTTTTGAGGGATATTTATGAATTGAGTTTAGCTGCCAAGAAATGTCCTAGAATCCACATGTGCCTATGAATGAGGCCCTATGGAATGAAACACATTTTCCCATTCTGTGTCCCTTTTAATAATTGTTCATGTATATCTTGGTCTATGCCAAATATACAAACACGGAAAGTCATTTTTGAAGTGATCAAAGTATTTGGTTATTAAGTCATCAATCAAAAATAAATATAATTTAAATATAACTAATAAAAAAGTTGCAGGCAATTTCATGAGAAAGTGAGGGGGGAAAAGCAGGAAGAAAACAAAATCAGCTGATAGGATAACTGTCCCTGCTAAATAGTGAACTGGCTTCATAGAAATGGCTTCTAAAGCCCCACAGAGGGCCCCGGACAGAAACAGATAAGCATCAGTTTCCACCATAATGGCCCCGTGGTTTATTGCCCTCTGGTCTCTGTCCTAAACAGCATTGTGCAAATTAGGACATAAGGCCAATGTGCCAGCTCATTTGCTCCAGTGTCAAAGAGACAGGCTCATGGCTGAAAAGCCGTACTGGAAAGCCAAAGGAAAAAAAAACAAAGCACACTTCTGGTTTCTCTCCACATTTCCCCTGCTCCCTTTCCGCTTTACACAGAGGTATGTACGAGACAGGAAACTCTTTTGAAAAAGTGAAAAACTTTTTTTTTTTTCTTCTTCGATGTAATAACATTCCCTCTTTCCTATTGTTATTTTAAAATTACTGATCTAGTGCATTAAAAATAACCTTTTACTTTTACTTATTATTCTTCTGCAGTAATATACATAGCATTGTAGCTTATTGTGGTTTAGTTCATATAACTCCTTATAGTATTTCAAAGAGAAGGGAAACCCCCATTAAAATAAAATAAAAAAAAAAAAATCTCCCACATAGTTGTATTTCATGCATACAGAGAAAAGGCAAGATTTTTAAATGAAAATATGAGCGTGTCATTTGTGCCTCCATCGTCCCGTTCTGCCCATCTGCCACTACAGGCTCCAGAGGTTTAGTAGGTTATATGCCTGCACACTGCCACAGCAATCACAATTAATCCCCTCCAAAGCACTTCACAATCCCATAAACGGTATTGTATATGCATTAAGGGGCTAAAGATGGATGGTTCTAAAAATAAACCCAAAACTATTTCCCCTTTAAATAACTCTGCAGACATTTTTTGTATTTATCTTAATACTGGTCTGCCCTAGTTGCTATTTCCATTCATTTAGCAGCTATTATGTGTTTTGATATAGCTGTCAAGGTGTATGCTTCTTGATAACATTCAGATAAAAGGTATTTGTCAGCTCTGATAAAATGTGGGTGTCAATCTTAACACCCTTGTTATCTTGTATTACATCTGAGTGTCTGACTCAATGAAAACATTGCATCAGAATAACATAACCACAAATAATCCAATATACATTTTGACCATGTAAAATTGCTACCTATTTATAGGGAGATGTTTGTAGCTAAATAAATATTCATTACTTATAGCTATTTTAAGCTCAAGCAGAGATGAGCATTGTTGTTCTAGATAGTTTTTCTGCATGGGTTGTATTTGTATAAGAATGGATTGGTATCTGGAAGATTAGCTTTTCAAAGGCAGTAATGGGCTATTTACATGAAAATATGGATAATTGCATAATAATCTCATGAGTGTCATGTTGTCTGGCAGACAACAACATCAGGAAGCTGTTTTTGTGTTTGTGTGATTACAGTGTTGCGTGTCATCGGCTCACAGCTCACTTGTCTGCATATCAATGACTTTGTCAGGCTTCAGTAACACGAGATCCTGTCCACCTTTCATTAGTCATGTCGAGATACTTATTTACATCCCTGATGTGCTGTTTTCTCTACTTGACAAACAGCATATTAGGTTACGCTCTCATTCATTCATATAATTCTGCTTAGTAAATAGTTACAATCTACTTGACTAATTGTCCATATATTCTAGTTGATATGATTACCATTCTTTGTAGACTAAGACTTTTTTTTGTTTTGTTTTTACAGTGAAAAAAGCCAAGCTCCAGGGACCTTCAGGTAAGTACTTCATGTTGTACAACACATAACATTTCTACTTCCTTCATATCAATCTGGATTCATATGATAATTCTGCACATGGAAAAATGGTGAACAGAAATGGAGACACATTTTAAAGAGATTAAAAAGGTACCAATGCATTTATGTTTGCGTTGCAGAGTAGTGCTGATCCATTTATATGTGTAATGTACTGTAAAATAGCTCTGGTGTATTTAGAAATATGGAAATGCATGAGGGAAAAGTGCTGTTGCATTTGTATGTTTTTATGGGGTGCAGGGGGGTTTTACACAGTTTGCAAGCTGTCAATGTTAACTTGCTTCACGTAGTCGTGTTGTTTGGAAATAGGCCTCATTTCGTCAAGGAGGTTAATCAAATTGTGGCGAGTCACTAAACTCAAGGGTTGATTTTATGTGATTACGTAACACGGTGTCCTTCCACACCGGGCCACGCACCGGAGAGCTTACGTCGGTGGCTGCTAAGTCCAAATCCCCCATGCTCCCCACCTGAGAAAATCCTTGTAGCGTTCAGCCTCGTGGCGACTGTAAAGCCCTGTGATATTTCTGTCAAGAGCAGGCAGCGGCACTGACAGGAAGCTTTGGATCTGCCAGTGACATTTTACACTCATTCTCAGACCCCAGCTGACCTCTGTGCTTGAAGAGGTAATTGTGTAAGTTAATTATCATATAATAAGCATTTATTGTTCATAGTACCTGCCCTTTCCACGTGAGGGTTTCGTGAGGTTGCTGCATTGTCATGAGTGCATCTGTGGCTATGAGATATGGCGAGCTTGTGCCAACCTCATCCGCCCGTACGTCTGTGCCCTTCTCCCTCCTCTATGCCGCATCAAACGTGACACCTGTCCCAGAGCAAACATCCAGGATAATTCAGTAAAGCCAGTCATCTCCCTTTGGCGAAATGTAAACACTCTTTTGCTACCGGGCAAAATAAGGATTATCAGATGTGGGGCAAAGTTGAAGTCCTGCATGAGATTTAGAATACCAAAAGTGATGTTCATGCTGTAAATGACTGTACATAAAAGAAGGGTTTTCACTTCAACATTTCATTTAAGATGGTATATTAACTCCATAGGTATTTGTTGTATATTGTCTCCATAATAAAATGATGAGTCATGTTTTAAAAAGAGTTTTTGGCCTAAATCATCTCTTGATGATGCTGGCCACGTCTGGTAAAATTGATGGTTGAAGCTCTAAACATAATCTTTAAATCCATTTCTACTGGTAACTGTTAAGGTCTTTTATCATAAAAGCTTCACATAAATGAATAATTTCAGTAAATTTGCAGCCAACTAACCAGGATGTTCAGTTCATTAAACATGTTGATGCCAGTCGAGTGTCATCATATCACACATCACTGAAAATTTCAGGGCTCTAAAACTGGATGCTGGAAATGAGTTATGTTCAATAAAACAGGCAAAGAAGAGCTGGGAAAGTGCAGAAGAAGGGAACTGCCTACTGTCCAATATCATTTTTTATTATATACCATGATCCTGATATTTTGTTTCATTAACTCCAGGTAATGCAGATTTAAGTTTGCACTATAGAAAGAAAGATCAAATTTCATCAATTTATTTATTGATTGGTGGGTGACTGATCTACCTCTGACTCATAGCTACCCCTAACAACTATCTCTGTGAATACAGAAAAGGGATGGACAGACGTGAATCAGAGGGCACCTGGCCAAATGCTTCTGTTTGTTTAGGTTTATGGAGGTCATTATTATGTCACGGTTATTTATTATTTTGTGACATTTAGAAAAATCCTGCAAAGTCTACATGCAGTAAAGCTGTGTGTTTTACGTCATTCTTTCACCACGCCCTTCGGTTGTCTCACTTTTATGGCATCATTTGGAACGATTACCTATGTTATGTCGTTTCTGGAAAATGTTTGCGCGACTGAAGGTGACCTTGGATGGGCCGGTGGCAGCTGCTGGACTTTCCAGTGAAACAGGAGCTTGATAAGGGGCCGAGTTTTGCTGGATTTGTGTGTTCTGCCTCTGCGTGTGTGTGCGTGTGTGTCAACCTGCAAATGTTATGTCTTGGGAGGTATTTTAGTCTGTTTGCCAGTTTTCCATAGAGCCTCTTTTTCAACAATCTTCTACCAAATTCCAAGAAAACAGTGTTCACAATGCTTTTGGTCCTAAGTCCTTGGACTAATTAGGTGTAAATCCTTATTGTCAATCAATAATGTATGAAGATACTTGAGTGAATGCTCAGCGGGGAGTGAGTGGCAGGGAGTTGTGTTATGCTTGACAGCATAAGTAAACCAGTGTAATCAGACTTTGAATATTCCCAAGTATCAAATTTGTATATCTCACGTACAGGCACATACTTTAGTGTTTTTCCAAGCAGCGAAGGCTGCTTCCTCTGAACAGTGCAGATCGTATCAGCTGTACAGTGCCTACAGTGAAGGGCCCACAGGCACTAAGTGGCTCTTATCTAATCCATACATCCTCTTCCCTTATCTCATCTCTTCTATTCATGGGTGCCCGCCCAAGTGTGGCACAAGGCAGGGACTATCTAATTTGGGAAAGGCTTGAGCAGCCCCCAGGCTCCTTTTGTAATAACGTCTGTGTTCTGTTGCTACTGTCCTCTTGAGACACTAATGAGGTCTGCATCTTATCAGTGATGGTACTCTTAGGCTCAACAATGCTTTTAGACGGCGTCTCGTCAGCTGTGCTTTTAGTACGGCTTTTTGTTTTGGGCCTAAACTAATTTTACTTCATGTTCTGCGTCAGTGGAATGTTGTAACAGTCCACCTGTGTCAACTATTTACTGTCTCATTGTGTTAAGAGTTGTATTTACTTATCTAGCTGCTGTGTTAAGCACTATGTGCAGAGTAAATGTTTCAATATGTTGCCAGGGTAACCAGGACAATCTTTGTTTAGTGTGGTCAGGTGATCAGTCTGCAAAGGAACAGCTGATGCCTTGCTTTTATTTCCCATAGACTTAAAAGGCTCTGTGTGTGTGTGTGTGTGTGTGTGTGTGTGTGTGTGTGTGTGTGTGTGTGTGTGTGTGTGTGTGTGTGTGTGTGTGGCCCAGGATTTATGGGCATTATAGTTCCGTCAATTAAATCAAATGCATTTGCTGAAAAGTCTGTTTTATTACCTATTGCTGATAATTGTTTAAGTTAATGTCAATGTATTAATCCACTTGATATTTTGGAGATGCAATGACGGCACCAAATAGATTTTTGCAAATTTCTACAATATAGAAAATGTCTGTTTATCAGTAAAAAAAAATACTCTGCAATGACGCGATCAACTGTGTTGCATATAAAAACTCAAGAAGAGTTGTATTTTGAAGTTATAGCTGATATGATATAGTGAAGTCTCATACAACGAAGCAAATTGATGATTTTGAGTTTCTTATAGCATTACCATCATTGGTTAACTGCAAAGGGAATGGATATTTACTATAATATACACCACAGTAGCGCTGGATGGATCAGACCATTGATAATACTGTCGCAAACAGTGAATAGACGATAAAGTATCTACATTTGCAATGAATTAAATAAATGGATAAACCTGCATCAGACATTAACAATTGCTTCAAAAAATAATTAGCAGAGGCACTTTGAGATTTAAAAAAAGGAATACAAAATTTTAATATTACAGATTATTTGATATATATATATATATTTTTTAAACTCTGAGTGTCTCTGCTAATTTTCTTTTTTCTATGACTTCAGATGCATTTCCAGAAATTAGCTATAACATTGCATTTATTATATCACAACACAAAGTTACATATATCGATTAGAATTTTGTGTACCCCTACTCAGTCATAAGCATTTTTAATAAAAGGCGCTCCTCCATGTTGCTCTTATGCCCAGGTAGGCAGAAGGGAAAGTTACAAGGAGGCCACCCCAACTACTAGTGAAACTGAACGGATCAGCAGGCACGTGTCGTGTGTTGATGCTCCCTCCTCGCCCTACTGAGGGAAATGAAAAGTGGTGGTTGTGTCACAGGCCATCTAATCCCCTTCCTCCTCCCCCCCTCCCTCACACTTCACCCCCGCCCAGCACTGACAGCTGGTAAAGACAGTCATCGTCGCGCTATCGTCCTGCACCACTGGCTGTGGGGGGGGGGGACTGATGGATGGAGATCACCGCGTTCAAGATGGACACTTGAATCTGTGTCTCAGCTGCAGAGTTCCAGCATTGATGCGTTGATCGATACAGGATTCCTTGAATGCGGAAATAGCCAGCTGACGTACAGTATTCGGACTGTTGGAAGTTGCAAGCAAACAAAGAGAATTCAATTCAAATGACATCGTATGACCTAACGAGAATTCAATCGTAGCCTTGACAGTATTAAGGTTGACGGAGACCTTTTCTGTAGTAGGAACAGTTCAGGAGTGACTTGCAACCTATTACATAATCAGCAGACAGGCTTCCCCTGTTGCACAATGTATGTTTGGAAAGCCATTTTTAGAACAAGGGTCAAATGACACTAGAACATAGGAGGCAGTTGAATCCTATAGCTGTATCTGCTGTGGTGTTTGGCTCTCAGTGGAGATTAACGGGGTTGGTTCGCCAGCCTGACCTGGCCTGGCTTGGCTTGACATGGTGTGGGGGGAGGAGTGTTAAGGGCTTTCACCCTTACTGGAGCATCACATGTACTTTTCTCCCACACACAGCCAAAGCAGTAGCACTGGCTTGGTTAGGATTACATTTGAGCGTTATTAATGATTCCTGCAGATATGTTAACATTACACTTATAATCTTTATGTTCTCTTTGACATGTATAGAGAGCATAATGCCACATGGGATCCTATTTATGAAAAATCATGTATTTCTTAGTGCTGAGAAATGACTTATCTTTTGATCCTGTTCGAATTGTGCCATGAATAACTAGAATCGTAAATGTGTATTTAATAAGATAATTTTGCAAGTCAAGAAAGTTGACCTTTGTTGAAGTATAAGGCTGTGATAATATGTAATTAGAAAGACTACAGACCTGACCTGATGTCTCTTTCTCACGCTCTCCACACGCGAGCTGCTGAACCTGTGCTGGTGTCGTAAATCATGCAAGACTTTGTCTCTCACCATTGTCC
This sequence comes from Eupleurogrammus muticus, assembly GCA_036785175.1. Taxonomy (NCBI): domain Eukaryota; kingdom Metazoa; phylum Chordata; class Actinopteri; order Scombriformes; family Trichiuridae; genus Eupleurogrammus; species Eupleurogrammus muticus. The sequence goes on along the minus strand of JAYKQN010000013.1, from coordinate 15,794,967 downwards.
ACCATACATTTTTCATGCATGGTTTTCTGACAAATGCAAACACTTACCGTGCTTCTGTTTTAGCTTCTGCCTCACTACATTTTAAAATACAATCTTGGTTCTTTCCCTTTTTGTTTCAGACAAGTTTAACACCTACGTGACGCTGAAGGTGCAGAATGTCAAAAGCACGACAATCACTGTGCGGGGGGATCAGCCTTGCTGGGAACAGGATTTCATGTTGTGAGTTATTACACACAGACACACTTGGAGTCATGCTGGGAGATTTATTGAACTAATTATGTTTTAATAGCTGACAATAATAAATGTAAGGTTCGTGATGGATCGTTCACAAGTGCACATGGTTTACGATCACTTCACAGAATAAACAAAACCAATTGAAGGAAAATTCTACTGCGAACTTTATATTAAAGGGTTTCTTTTTGTACACACATTTTAGGACAAACTGCCTTTCACCTTCTTGGCTGTTTGTTTTAATTAATCTATGAGATCAGGTCGATGTTGCACATGTTAAACACATAGGGTACCCTAGAGTCAGATATGTTTTCATTCTATGCTTTCAAAATTGTTCAATAACAGAAAATCAGCCCAACAATTTTTAAAAAGGAAAAGATCCATCATTGTTAAATTTAACTGTTTTGCTCTAATATTATTATTATCAACACCTTAGAGCTACAGAAAAAATGTTTTCCAAGTTGTGCAACTCCTTAAAAAAAACAAAAAACAATTGTAAACATCTGCTGTTCATTTACCTCCTTGTAATTCATTGGTTTAATTTCCTCATTTTACCTTCCCCGTGAAAGGTATCCATGGTGATGAGAGGGGCAGCACGTTGTTGCATGTGTGTCATTGTTTGTCTTTTGTGAACTCCCTCATTGCAACATTGTTTGTTTTTCCAGACCTCCATCCTACTCCCCATTAATGATGTGTCAGCCCGGTGTAATTTAACATAAATATAATAATAATTCAACAGTATGTCCAATGAATGCCCAGCGCTACCTGTTGTAACAGCATCCCTTTTTTAATCTGAAAGGCTGGTAATTCAAACCCTGAATCCCAGGAGCTAACCTGGAGCTAACTCTGCAGCATGTTTAGATATGCCAGATAGATTTAAAAAAAAAAATCAGCTAAATCTGCATTAAATAAATATACTGGGTATATTTAGGTTATTTATGGGAGCCTCTAATCAAACTTGCTGCTTTTATGTGCGAGTGGGCCTACAGGCTTCTTTTTATTTTTGCCAGTTTTTATTAGCAGCAGTTGATTTGAATACCTTACTAGATTTGTTTATCCTGTGCCATTTTGTGCCACATGATTCAGAAAGCCTTTATCTCTGCACCTGGACATCATGGATACACGGTGCCCTCCCCTCACTTCTCTCAATTAGCCTTTCTCTTTGATTATCTTTTCTCTCATCTTCCTTTTGTTTGGCCTGTCGATAGTTGTAAACTGCCACAGATGAGAACATGCAAATGCGCTTGTCACGCGGCTCCTTTTCAAAATTGATATGCCATTTTATTGCTGTCATCACGCTGTTTTTGAGCCCTTTGAATAGAATGTTGAATGACAAAACAAGTCTGGATTGGATTATGACAGCTAATATGCAACGAAAAGTGAAGGATCTGTACCTTTTGCTATCAGACAGTGGTTGGACCTATCAGTAATTATGTAGAAATTTGTGGTTTGGTGAGTTCTAATTAAATGACATATTAGAATTTTTTTGGGCTTTCCTTTTCTCATGACAAACTCTCAAATTATACTGTTATTGTTGCAAGCTTTTCTTCGACTGACATGAGATTGAGGTTGCTTGATACATACATATAATATTATACATATAAATTTTTTTTATATTTTATATTAATCATATATATATTATATATATTTTTTTCCTCTAAGTGAGATCAACCGCCTGGACCTTGGCCTCATTATTGAGGTGTGGAACAAAGGCCTCATCTGGGACACCATGGTGGGGACAGCCTGGATTCCTCTTAAGAGTATCCAACACTCAGAGGAGGTGAGAAAAAAAAAAGAAAAAATTCTCATTTGTTGATAGTAGTTGATGGTAATTTTTGCTCCAAAAAGAGAGGGAAAAAGAAAGAATACCACCTGCAGCTTTGTTGTCACACTGATACATCAAATGCATTTTCCTTTAAAATAGAAATAATGGTATAAAGTACATAAATAATTGACTAATTCACACAAGAGGATCCAAATGTCTTTCTACTATAAGGTGTATATTAATATAATATTACAGGAGGGCTCAGGTCAATGGATTTTCATGGATGCTGAGGTCCTTATGAAGGCGGATGAGATATATGGCACCAAGAACCCAACACCTCATCGCGTCCTGCTGGATACTCGCTTCGAGCTGCCCTTTGGTGAGATCATCAGTCTTCAAGCCCTTTTTTTACCATTAATAATTTTCCAAGTTTGTAGATCTCTCAATTAGAGACCCTGGCTTTCCTGGATTTGCTGGCTCTTTGTCTTTGTCATAACTTATTATCGTAGGTGTGTAACAAATTTCGCAATGCTGTCCTCTCAAGTACCTGCTCTGACTACAATGAGTACATTAGTGAGGTAGAGATTATATTAGTGATTATGGTTACCTTAGGGCAAATCAACCTTAATCCCTCTGAGTTGCACAAAGGCCACAAATATTTCCTCCTGAAATGTCAGCAGTCGGTTTTCGAGGCTGCATAGGAAAAACTACACAGCCCTGGAGCACATACGGAACAAACTGATGATGTAGTGTAACCTGGTTCATGTTGCGAAGGAGAGTGATATTGACAACAGTAACACTCTTAGATTTTCATTTTACTCCCCTTTATCCTATTCTGTTGGGGATGAGGCATCTGGTTTTGTCCTGCACAAATCGAGGGCTCTGACTCATCATTTGCAGATCTTTCTTTATTAACTTAGGTTCTATAAATATAATTTGGCTGTCGACAGATTGTTCCATTGTGGCCAGTGGTATTAAGAAACAATTCTGTTTCATTACAGTTTCATATTTATTGCTAAAATGATGAAGAGGAAAGTATAACTAAGTTCTGCTCTATTAGACACTCACCGTTTGCACTATTTAGAGCCATCTATTATGTAAATACCAGACTCCTTACCATACATGTGTTTTACTTTATTCATCCTGCTAATTGCTATCTTTACCTTACCAGCTAGTTGCTGCTGGAGAGGTGATGTAAAGTGGGTTTATTAAATAAACTTTTGTTATTATTATAATTTTTAATTAATAATTCAGATACATTTTTATATCACAAATCGCAATTTCACCTCAGGGCCCTTATCCTTTTTTCCTCATGTAATAGAAATGGATTTCACAGTAAAAGTTCTACTGGTAAGTATCAGTATGAAATATATCAAATGAACTTCATTTATTTTGTCCCCAGAGAACAATTCAACACTCTATGATTGAAGGGTAAAAGGGTTCCCTGTGCACCCTGTTGCTCTCTGTGTCCTTGACTGCAGCCCTACCTACACCATATTCACCACCCACATTACACATGAGGCTCAAACCTAAGATCAAAAGCCATCAAAGTTAAAGCAGGGTGACTGTCCCTGGAGTGGGGGAGAGTCTCTGCTTTCTGTTTTAAGAGGAGACCTTTCAAGGTTGCAGGAGGCCATCGTGACTGTGCCACCAGAGCCGTTCATTAAAGCTGTGTGTCGCTGTGTCTTTTGAAGGCCTGGCCTTTGTATGTGTGTGCGTGTGTGTGTGTGTGTGTGTGTGTGTGTGTGTGTGTGTGTGTGTGTGTGTGAGTGTGTGTGTGTGTTTGTGCGCGCGGTGCATGTGTGTATTCCACACAAATCCCCCTGAAAGTGGGAATGATGAGAGAATCAGATCTGATACAAAAGTAATCTTGTCTCAAGCAATGGATGTGATTGGAGTGGTTGGGTTGGATTGGGAAGAAATGAGTAAATACCACTCCTGTCCTGTGTGTTGATCCATCAGCAGGTGAAACAAATGTAGACTTGATTTGATATCAGCTGTACCCTACACTCTAGCTGTATGTTCATTTGGCCTCTGATGATATTTTCAATTTTTTTTTTTTTTTGCTGTTATTTGATTATTTATTTTATGAATCTATAAATACTGATACCCCTTGTGCATGCATATTTTACCAGACATTCCAGACGATGAGGCTCAGTACTGGACAGGAAAACTGGAACACATCAATACCATGAGAATCCATGATGTGGTAAATCATTTTAACAAGATTGTACTCATTATATTTCTATAAATTGTTGTGATAAATATTGTATGTATTTTTTTTAAAAAGGGACACAGTGCTACTAAATGGCAATAACGATATGACATCATGAAACATATATTTAATGCATGCTGTTTTTCCCTCTCATCTGCAGTACCCTCTGCAAGATGACGTTCAGAGCCGCCCACTACCTCTGGCCCCTTCCCAGTGCTGTGAGTGTGTCAAACTATTCTCGCCTCAGCCTCTAGATGGAGCCAGTTCTTCAATTTTCTAGTTCAGAGGCTTTGCTCCTATTTATTCTCACTCCCTTGACCCCTTTGCAAAGCATAATCACATGTAAAAACAGTTGAATCCTCTGAATCAATGGGTTGAAAATGAGGAAAATAAATTTAAAGTTCAGTTTGTCAATATTTCTTTCAAATCTCATAGAGAGGCCATGTTAATGCATGATTATTCTGTTTTTCACCGTTGTCACAATTTGTTTCCTACTCCGAGCACCTCTGATTCCCTTATCCTTGCTGTATTACAACACAGAGACACTTATTTGTTTGCTTTTCATAAACGCTACTTCTTCTGACTGTACATCTCACTTGTAACATCTGCACTTTCACCAGGTAACTATTTCGGATGGGCTGACCCACTGAGTATGTAAAAGACACTTTAATGAAATTATCCCCTAAGGCCAATCCTCAGTGCTCTCTGCATGTCCTAATGCCCATATTCCCCATTAATAACTTGTGGTTTTCTTACCTTCCTCAACTAATCTTTGGTCATTTTTGACCTCAATTCCTGCTATTGCTATTTTCCTATTTCCCATGCTCTGTGTTGATGTTATTTAATTTAATTTGACTTCATGTATACTTTATCGATGCATTATTGGTTTAGCACACATCCTGGAAAAAGTTTGAGTTTACAGTCAGGAAGAAACATGATTATCCTTCTCAGCCATCCTCCCATCTCATCCATCCATCCGTCCTTCCATCCATTCATCTCCTCCATCCATCCCACAGTAAAATACACATTAGCCCTTAAAATGGATTAACATTGTAAATTGCTATGAACTGATAAATGTGAGTCACTGTTAAATTGTATTAAGATATCACCTTGAAATTTTCTTGTCCTTCCAATTTACTCAAAAAGATATCAACAAGGATCAGTTCATCCTTCATCCTTTCACTTTATCGCTTTGGAAAGATAAACCTCAAGCTCACCTGTCCCCCCCCCCAAACAGACACCATCCTCTTAGTTAGCTCTTGAAAGATGCTTTCTAGGGGTCATTTTGGTGGTTGCCATGGACAATGTTTGATGAAGAGTGATCATTATCAATATTGTACATTTTCAAGTTGCACACTAGAATCACATGAAAACGTTCCTCTTAATAACTTAACACCAGTTTGCAGTTTTGGAAGTGATGCAGTATTAATATAAGATAAATATATATTGACAATTGAAATACGTCACTTCTTTAAGTATTACCCTTATATTTGTATAAAATAGCTTAAACTGTACTGATGACACCACATGCTTGTGCATTGATAATAGAACATAATACAGCTGCACAATTATTATGAAAGCACAGTAGTTTCCTTCGGCTGGAAAAGTTGCATGTATGAAGGCTAAGTCTCTGAAAACTGCATGACCTTTACCCTCTCATCTTCACTAGTATCTACTGACCCTATATTATTTATTGTTTCTTCGGGTAGGCAGAATTCTAACTATGGTGCATCTTTAAATTCCACATGGGTTTATTGATAATGATGTGTGTATGTTTTTTTTTTTTTATTCTGTATGATTGCTTTGTAGTTCTATAGGAACTGATCGCTCATTGTGTTCATGCCTTTACAGCTCTGGATGACCAGGACAGTGCTGTAGATGACAGGGATAGTGACTACCGCAGTGAGACCAGTAACAGTCTACCTCCACGTTACCATACAACGGCTCAGCCCAATTCTTCCATGCACCAGTATCCCATGGGGCCTCGGCCACCGCAGCACCACCTCAACTCATGCACAGACTCTGTCCACAGTTTTGACCTGGACTACAGGGACCAGAGAGGAAGCAGGTAGACAATAGTTTACACTTTTACCCATACACACCTATAATCACTTATAGTTTGCAGCTACTTGTTGGAATTTTGTCCAGGCTTTTCAACCATCTTTATTTACATCCTTAAGTAGTTACTCAGCACATGATACTTTGTTGCAATTTACTCGCTTTGTCTCAGTTTTGCAGACACAGAAGCAGTCTTTTTATTATCATGCTGCTTTTGAATAGCTTCCTTGATCAAGAATCCAATATGGCCAAAGCTGTGTTCTTTCATGTTTTTGTCTGTGAGCTGCCTTTGTTTGTGCTGTGGTGGCTGGGTCATTCTGCTGCTTCAGTAGCTCAAAGGAGATCCGTTCTCCAGAGGTTAGATGGATTTTGTCACTTAGTTCTATGGCGAAGTGTGTGGTGATTGTTACTATATTTATGTATTTACATTGAAATAATTAAAACAATGTAGAGGAAAAGACTATAATTATGATGCTGTCATTATTATAAATATTATAAATATTACCACCACAGAGCTGCCTCGAGGTCAGTTTTGGTCCATAAGACAAATGGTCTTAGCGCATGGAATTTTAAATTCACTCATGAATTGTCATGGAGAACATGTGCCCAGTGAGACTGCTGCAAATCTGCCTGTTTGGATTGATAGGAAGTTGATCCGGATAATTCTATAACATCAAGAAAACAACGGATTACAGCCAGGGAAAGCTCATTGCTCTTGCTTCTTTTTGTCTTGCGGGTCTATTGTGTTGGTGAAAGTTCCTGGTAGTTGGGGTGAGTCCAACTAACCATATCACAGTGCAAATCCCTCACTCATGGAGGGAGTGGGCCAGTGACATACATACGCATGTCTTGGTGATTAAAAACTCTGTTTAATCACACCATATGGTGGTGATTTAGCACGTATTCTAGATAGGCATTACTGTTGCTGTACGGATTTACAAAGATTGGTTGGTAAATTCGCTCAGGCCAACACAGGGGCACACATAAATGATTTTAAACTCGCAACCTTTAAATACACATGCACACTAAAACATGTAATAATTATTTTTTTATGAAATTACTTTGCAGCTTTCTAACTGAAAAGAAATGTATTTTGAAAGATTATGTGCAACTGCCTGTCACATTTGCATGATACTGTTTTCTGTTTTCCTAATTTCTACATTTGTCATCCTGATACATTTGTTTTTGAGTTTTATTTTTCACTTTTTCTTCTTATTTGTTTGCTTGTTTTTTTTTCTGTCCCTCTCTCTTTTCCCACATCCCTTTGTTAATTTATCCTATTAACCCAAATTAGATCATTAAACCATAAAGGAAGGGTCAAAATAATACCTGTAGATTCCGGCATGGGGGTTGAAGATTGGGAAAGCAAATACAAAGGACAGGCCAAACCTCAGCTGAGTGATTTCTTAGATGAAGAGGAAGACAATGCTATCCTTCGAATGGCAAGGCCCTACCCTGAGCCATCGCACATTTCTCTCCATCAAAATACTCAGCGTAGCAGTATTCTGCCTGCCACCTACCCTGAGGGCTATGACACTATTGATCGGCGGCGAAAGAAAAAGATAAGGGACCCAGAGGGGTTGTTCAGTACAGAGGCAGACAAAATGAGTGAAGAGGCTTTTCCCTCTGACCTTGCACTGCTTCGTGAGAAGAGAGGAGAGCTGTTCATGCGGCAGGTAGCAGAGATGCAGGAAGAGGAGGAGCGTTTGACCTCATGCCTCAGGCCCTACAAGAACGGGCTTCTCTACAAGACTAGGATGTGGGCTAAAAATGAATTAGACAACACTTTAGAGAATTATGTGGCATACAAAAAAGAGCAAGATGCCAAAATGAGCGCACAGTTTGATTTTGATATGGTGGATTCTGGGGATCTGCACTACTGCGTTGGAGCAGAGGAGGATATTGACAACATTGGCTTTATAGAAGAGTTTCCTCCAGAGAGTGCGAATCATTTTCAAGACCGATATTCTCGATCCTATGAGGGTCACATACAAAATTCTCATGGTTTTCGGGAGAAGAAGTGTGGAAAAGCTAAAATGGGAGGATGGGCCTCAGAGGCTATGCTTTCTCCTGTAGAAGAACCAAGTGATGATTATGTAGACCCTATGGATGAACTTCAATGTCTAGTTGAAACTGTATCTGAATATCTTGCTGAAAAAGAAGAGGAAATAAACAAGTATGGTTCCCTTCCCAAATCGAGCAAATCAAGGCTATCATCTCAGGGCTGTAATAAAACAGATTCTTTCAAAGAACACCAAAATAGGCCAAAGGATCCCAAACCTTTTGAGAAATCCGGAGAAGCAGCCACCCATTCGAGCATTCCGTCTGACCGAGGAATCTCAGGGGTTAAAAATGCCATGAACTCCTTATTTAGTTCTCTCAATGATAGAGTTGGAGGAGGCCCCAAACAACCTGTCCCGGCTCCACAAGCGCCATCTGCACAACCCTCACAATCTGGACTCACAAAACTGTTGTCTTTTATTCCAAAGTCAAACAGCTCAGCTCCTGTAGCTGTTGTATCTCCGGTGGAATCCCCCGAAAATTCATTTCGTTCTTTGCCTTATCAGCCTCAAAATGATGCCAAGACACAAGATCATTATCTTGAATCAAAAGCTCCTATAAGCAGTCAGACTCATACAAATATAAAAGAAGATGTATCTGAAACTGTACCCAAACCTCAAAATGGTCCAGGAAACTCAGTCTTGGGAAAATTAAATCCTTTAAAGTTATTTTCATCAGGAGATAATATAACCTCAGATGAACAGCCACAAGAGTCCACATATTCTCGAAGCCATACACGGTGGGATGGGAAATGTGTTCAACAAGATAAACAGTCAGTGATAACCGAAGGAGGAAGGAAATCAGAGAAATTAAGGAGTTCATCAAATGAGAAACATTTGGAACAAAATCTAGATATAAAAACAGATGGAAGACAAAATACCATGATCAACAAACAAGAGAATGGGTCTGCTGCAGGAATAGCAAGGACTTCTGGCCAAACACAATCAAAAAACACTGGCTTCTTTAGCCCTTTTAAGAGATCATTTGGTTCATTGATCACATCTGCTGCCCCCACTCCACCTCAGGGACCTCCACCAGTGGCTGTGTATCCAATGTTCAGATCCACAGAGAATCCTATACTAGAGAAACCCGTGGAAGACTCCTCATTGAGTACCAAGCTCAAACATTCTTTCATGTCCTCTGAAAATGTCTCCACTCAGCAACATCCCAAAGTAGGAGGCAAGCAACCTGATTCTTTTAAGTTTGCATCCAGTGAAGATGTCCGTGCTTCCACAAACACACAGAACCATCAGCAATCATGTCATGACTCAACTTCAGCAGCCTCCACCCCTTTTACACAAACATCTGGAGGGCGTCCGGAAACCAATGAGAAAGGATGGTTCTCCAACATTTTTAACCCTACTTCTGCTTCCTCTGGTTCAAACCAGAATGTTAACACTACCCAGCAATCTCAAAACAGCAAAGTGCCTTCTGACTCACAAACACAATATACATCAAATCAGAAACGAACGGCAGCCCTTCATGGAATGAAGCAAGCTCCTAATCAGCCTGAGTCACAAAATTTTTTGACAAGTCTTTTTAAGGGGAGTTCAACTGAGAACATTTCTCACATAGGCTCTAATCAACCAAAGCAAGGTGGACCACTATCTGGACTTCTTAAATTTGGCTCATCTGGTGACGTCTCTGGTAATTTGCCACAAGAGGCTCCTCAAAGCAGTCAACCACTGAGGACCAGTAATCCCTCACAGTTGCCTCATCAACCTCCCCAACAACAAAGTTCTTCAGCTACACAGAAGGGGGGTCTTCTCTCAGGGCTATTGAAATTTTCATCAACAGAAAGTATTCCACAAAATACACAGCCCTCTGAAATTGAGAGGCGAAGGAATAGTGCCGCCAATAACCCAGTTCAGCAACAGACATATGAAACTGAGCAAGGGCAACCACAGCAAAGGAGGTTGTTGTCTGGCTTGCTTAAATTTACATCCTCTGAGAATATTCCAAGCGGTGATGTGGTTCAACAGCATGAACAAAACAATGTTCAACATCCTAATCAACAGTTTTTCAACCAACAGGCTCCTCAAGGACAAAACCAAGGGACTTATTTTGGGAGCAGAAAAAGCCAGCAGTCTGAACAACTGGAAACAAGTAAACCAAGCTTTATTCGCCAACAAACTGTTCCACTTCAGCAGCCATCCTCCAAGCAAGGTGGCCTTTTATCTGGTCTTTTTAGATTTTCTTCAGCAGACAACATCAACAATACACAACATCATCCATCAGCACAACAACATGGAATTTTCCCAAGTAAATCTAGCTATGAGCAAACAAGGGCAACAGATATTCCAATTTCAAACCAAAATCTACAACAAAGCAGCTCAACACAAAAATCTACTCAAGCAAGGAGTGCACTTTTTGGACTGTTCAAATCCCCCTCAGAAAATATAGTTCAGCAACAGCAGCCTGAAGTCATTCATGAAACGCAGCAACAGATAAAAGTGCCATTCAGCCAGACTGGTCAAACACAACCAGAGACAACAAACCAATCTGGAGTCCTCTCTGGGTTGTTTAACAGGTTAACAAAATCATCTGACAACATTGATACAACATGCCAGACATCAACAGAACAATCACTCCATCAGAAAGCCAGTAATTATACAGTTCCAATGAAAACAGTACTACAAACACAGTCACACACTAATGTTACAGAACAATCCTCACATGAATATACAGAAAAAGAGAGGAGGGCACCACAAACTGCCCAGCGAGGATTTGTATCTGGACTGTTCAGCAAAAATGTGACAGAGGAACCTTGTACTCAAAATTTAGGTCAGGTTACAGAACAAAAGGCACCCTCAACTGAATTTACAGATTTACATTTATTTGCTGGGAGGGACAGCAATCACAGAGTTGTTGTAGATTCTCTCAATCCAAGACAGAGCAGACATGCTTTCATCAATGCACCTGTTTCAATTGATGCCGAGAGTTTAGACTTGAGAACATCTGCTACGTTTGCAAGAGCTCGCCAGAGTCAGGCAACATACTCCTCAATTAGCACAGGTAATTTATCTCAGTTATTTTATTCTGGGTCATTGCAGTCCATTCACCCAATGGCTCATAGTGCAGGAAATATTCATTCTCTTTTACAAAGCCCTACACAATCTTCAATAATGACCATGCAGTCATATATTGGCGGAAGCACTCCTTCTTTGTATGGAGCTACAAGTCACAATCTTAACCAAGGTCAATTGGCCTCTTATGGAATAAGTCCTTCCTATGATGAAAACCAATGGATCCGTGGAAGTGCAATATGGCAGCAGTTTCAGAATGAGTCACTGAATTATCAATTACAGGAGGAGCATCAACGCTATATACAAAGCTGTGAAGGTGCGTCATTACAGCCACCTTCTCTTGGCTGCAGCTCCTCAAATATCAACCAGTCATGTATCTCTTCTACACAGTGGGAAGGTGTTGTTTGTCCCCAAGAACCAATTGGACAATATCATTTTAGGGAAGACAGGATTGATGATCCATTTCCCAAGAGGAAATTGTGGTACAGTCATGAAGACTTAGGAACCAAAGATTATACATCTAATGAGGAGGGTGCTTTGAACTTAACTACTAAGCAGAGTAATGCAAAGTTTGGGAAATGGCATTCATTAAATGATGGCAGCACTTATAGCTTGAATGGAGTTTCGTATCATGAAGGCTATTATGAGGAGACTATGCCTAGTTTATCTTATTCAGCTAACTGGCAATATGGAATGGATAATTCAGTCCAACAAAATATTTATACTGGCAGGATTCATCAGAGTCAGTTAAATTTGAATTCAAACTGTCCAACTGCCAATACTGAGATGGAAGACTCCCTGTACCTTGAAGACACAGAATGGTATCAGCAGTGGCTTGCATTGTTGGAGCAAGGAATGTGGTGGCCAGCTGAATATGGCGACTGTGGCTACTTTGTTTACACTGATCATGAGTACATTTATGCCTTGCTTACAGATGCAGCAGGGGAATATGTATACGCATGTGCTCCTGAAGATGAAGCTTTGGGAAATGCACAAAAATTTGATCATTTTCCCAGTGCTTTGCTTTACAATGAAATGGTTTTAGTCTGTGGCTTTAAAATTCCCCTGTACAATGAGGATGAGCTTCTTTGGCTGCCTGGTGAAAATCACAGTGATTCCCAGCTTTTAAACGCCCCCCTAGATTTGTCAGCTGCCTATAGAAAAGGGAATCAGATAATGAATTTAAATCTTGAGCAGTTCTCTGAAATGTTTGAAAATTCATTTTTGTCACAAGGGCAACAAGGTGTAGATTTTACATCTTACAGATTAAATAAAGTTAGAATAAATCCAAGAGAGGTTAGTTATGGCTCTGAAGACCAGTGCAGAGATGTCATTGACCTTTCCTGTCATAATAGAGATCCCATGGGCCCCTATTGGAACAACCAGGAAATAAAGACATTTCTTGCTCAAAAGGTAGCTGTTTCACTCAACTCTACTCCTACTGCTGATTCAAACCAACAGCGACTTATCAATTGTTACCAGCCCAGCCAATGTCGGCGTTCGTCCACTGGTGTCACAGTGAAGCATGTAGATGACATATCAGAGGAAGAATGGAGGAAAAGAGTGACTCAAGGAGAAGAACAACCTAATCGTCAAGTCAAAAAGATTTCTTCCCTCATATCCTCCTTCATGGGCAAATCATCAGAAGTCGAATTAACAAAAACTAGCATTTCCTCATGTGATCAAAGAATATCTAGTGATGTTCCTGACAAACTTTCTAAGAATGTTTTTTCATCAGGTTTTCAAAATCTGAAGTCGAAGATCACCAAAGAGGAAAATAATGCTGCTGTGCCTCAACAAGAAATTGTTCAACAACAAGTTGCCACAAAGGGAAGGATTTTGCCTACAATACCAACAAATTCACAAGGGAGTCACTTGTCAACACAACCAAATACAGCTTCACAGAAACCTAGACTGGCACGTCAAACCACCATGGTACAAGAAGCAACACCACCAACAAAGCCAAATATCACAGTTTCCTTGGCATCAAAAGAATCACTTATTAAACAGGAACCATCTGTACAGCATACGGCTGATAAACCTGTGGATATACCAGTGGAGAAATCATCAGAACAGCCTGGCTTAATGAACTTTCTGAAATCTGCAGTAGGAATAGAGGAGCCAAAGCAAGAGACCCAGACATCTCTTAATCAGCAGAGCAAAACTGGCAGCACTGCTTCCTTACCAGACAGTGCTGCTACAAATAAAGAGGCTACAGGAGTGTCAAATCTATTTGGATCAATTAGTAGCCTATTTAATACTGAGCCTCCTACACCACAGAAACAGCAAATGAAGCCGAGTTTTACAGATAGTTCATTGACATCAGCATCCAGACCAAAGGGAATACAGAGACAAAAAACAATGGCCCAAAGTGGTATTCCCCAGTTAGAGCAGAGGCAATCACCAAACAAAAGCATATCTCAGGTACTTTCTTCCAGTTCTTCCATTGGCCCTGCTACAAACCATTCACAAACTATGGCACCCACAGAACAGACAAAACCCGAACTAGTAAATAAACCATCTTCTACAGCTCCACAAGAAGAATCCCTTGGTAAAACTATACTATCAATATTTAGTGGGCCAAATTCTTCTCCACAGGCTGCACCTAAAACTGGACCCTTGCCTCAAGCACACCAAACAAATACAGCTCCACAACCTCCTCAACAGGAATCACTTGGTAAAAGTTTATTGTCAATGTTTGGAGGATCAAGTCCTCCACACCCTCCTCCTCAATCCAAGCCTACTACAGACGTTCCACAACATGAAACTATTCCTCCAAAAGAACAGCCATCTACAGGGTTCCTTTCAATGTTTGGTAGTCCCAGCACCCAACAGCCTCAAGCACAAACAGGATCTATTCTTGGGGGAATCCTGTCTGGGTCATCAAGTTCATCTGAGAGCCCAATGAAGGGACTTTTGTCAATGTTTAGTGATCCCACCCCCCCACAAACTCAGCCACAAACATCAGCTCAACAACAAAGAGTAGCTCAACCACAATCTCAAATACAAAGGGAACCCCAAACACAATCTAAACCACAAGCACAGCAGCAACCACAGGGACAACAACCCACCTCTGTTCTTGGGGGGTTATTGGGTGGCTTGTCTAGCTCTAGTGAAACTACAAAAACATCTTTGTTTTCTATGTTTAGTGGCCCCAGTAATCTTCAAACACCAGGAGGTGGAAAAAGTCAAAATACTACAACCCCAGGGACACCAGCACCCAAAGAGCCTGCTAGCCAACTCGTCCCCCCACAGCCAACTTCTAACTCATCTACTAGCACTACAGATACCAAAGTTGCACCCGCTTCTTTAAAGCAAAGTCCCTCCCAATTTCCATCCGTTTCTAGTACCGATGTTCCAGGAACAGCTAACAGTGAAATATCCACTGAACATTCACAAAGCAAAGCTAGTACTAGTCCAAGTGATGTTAATGCTGGCCCATTTGTTGATACTGTAAGTGCCACCAATTCTACCAATGTGGGCACCACAGTTCAAAGTACTGATACTGCAACTGTGGAATCTAATTCAGACTGTACCAAAATAATAAAGGAAACAAACAGAGATGGTGTAGTCCAAGATCCTGCTCCTCCTAAAGAATCACCAGCTTCAGGACTGCTTTCTATGATCAGTGGATCAAGCTCACAGACGCCATCCTCTCAATCTGGATTTATTTCAGATGGTCCAGGAAAAGGTCTGCTTTCTTTCTTTTCTGGGCCCACCACTGAGCCTAGTCCAAGCCAGACAGGTCCTTCACCTACAGGGGCTGCCCCGAGATCATCCAGCCCCAATGACCCACAAGCTAAAGGTTTGTTTTCGGTATTTGGTGGATCTACCCCTCAGCCCTCTTCTCAGCCTGGAAGCTCTCTATTGGGGGCTATGTTCGGAGGTGCTTCACCCCAAACAGCAGCTTCTCAAACAGGAGGCTCATTATTAGGTGGTTTATTTGGAGGGTCTGCTCCTCAGGCTGCTCCTCAAGTTGGTGCCACTAAGAATGGAGGTTCTGCTTCTTCAACAGCAGGACCTCAAGCAGGGCCATCCCTACTTGGAGGCTTATTTGGTGGATCTGTTCCCCAGGCTGCAGAATCTCAGACATCAGGGTCAATTTTGGGTGGGCTTTTTGGAGTATCAGCAGCTTCATCTACAACACCTCAGGGTATTGGATCATTGGGTGGATTATTTGGTGGGGCTGCCTCCCAAACTTCCTCTCAAAATAGTAGCTCTATATTAGGGGGCATTTTAGGGGGATCTACCTCTCAAATGGCTACTGCACAGACTGGTGCAGCTCCTCAGGGCAGCACTTCATCTGGGGCTTCTGCCCCTAATGAGATGCCTGGTAGAAGTTTGCTTTCAATGTTTGGAGGATCTGTACCCCCTGCAACACCAATTGCAACAGATGTTCTAAAATCGAATGATGACAAGAAAATATCAACTCCAGAGCCCACTGACACTACTTCAGGTGCAGTTGTCCTTCCAAAATCTGATGATGACAAAAAAACGGTTCCAGCTTGTCCTGAAACATCTTTAACCAATACTGCTACAAAAATCAAAGACGAGGCAGAAATGCCACAGCAGTCTGACAGTACAGCACAGGGTCTTGAGGCAAGCCTGTTGAAGAGTGATGGCAGTGTCATAGATGGGCAATGCCAAGATGCTGATAAGCCAACCACTTTAGCTGATGATATAGCATCTAAGGAATCTGAAATCTTTCCACCAGCACCACAAACTTCCATACCTAAGATTGGGCATGGTCAATCTAGTCAGGATACACCACCTAAAAAAGAAGAGGAGACACCTGCCACTCAGTCAAGTCATGTAGTTCCGGAACCACAAAAGCCTCCAGAGCCAGAGAAAACTGGTGTTGACTCACCAGCAGATACAGTTACAGGATTTATGTCCTCCCTTTTCAAATCAACAGCTGTTCCGACCGAGGTTCCTCAGCAACCGCAAGGATTAGAAGGGGCAGCAGCCCAAACTACTACTGGTCCGACTGGAGCATCACTATTGGGAGGTATTTTCGGAGTATCCAACACTCAAACAGAAACTGCCCCAACGGGGGGATTACTAGGCGGTTTATTCAAAGGGTCTGTTTCCCAGTCTGGTCCTCAAACCACTGCTCCTACCATTGGAGGGTCAATATTAGGTGGGATGTTTGGAGGAGGATCCACTGCCAAAACTGTAGGACCGCAGGCTGGTGGATCATTACTGGGTGGGATGTTTGGAGGATCTGCAGCAACAGCACAGCCAAGTGGTTCTTTACTTGGAGGAATGTTTGGAGGAGTCACTGCTCAGACTGCAGGATCACAGACTGGAGCATCAATACTCGGGGGCATAGGCGGGTCTTTATTTGGGGGAATGGGAGAAACGCCCAAGCCATCTGATTCAACGTCAGCTGAGTCCAAGCCAACACATTGCACTACTCCACAGCCTCAGATTAAGCATGAAAGTATACCACCTAAAATAGTACCATCTGGGCCTGAGACAAGTTCGAATAAAGTGGTGGAGACAACACTACCAGATCATTCTCAAGTAAAATTGGGCAGTCTAAGTGCAATGACATCTGAAGCGGCTGGTCCAGAACCCTCTGCTGTCAAAAGTGCTTTAACAAGTACAACAAATGACCCAACCCATCAGGTGGATAACACTGAAAAAGAAAATTCAGCTTTTGAGGGAGAAGTGATACATGAGAGCCCCATAACCATCAAAGGAGAGTCTGAGAGTAAAGAAAGTGACAAATCTGTCCCATCTGATACCCAAATAGTAGATTCTCAGGTGGTTCCTCCAGGAAATCAGTTGTCCAGCAGTGGAGAGCCACCACAAGCCAAGTCTCTGTTTGGATTTATATCAGCTCAAAGTGATGCAGGAAAATCTCTTGGATCTTTATTTTCACCAACAATGCCATCGGGTGCTTCATCAATGCCTCAAGCACAACCGGACAGTGGTCTGTTTTCAGGGTTAAAAACCCTATCTGGTAGCCTGTTTCAAGAGGAAAAACGTGTTGCTGGGTCACAAGAGCCCACCACTACTTCATTATTTGGGACAAAGATAAGTTTTCCTTGGCAGACAGAGCCACCTAAGCCACAAGCTGACCCAGATGTTATAACATCCCAACCCAAGAGTAACAAGCCAGTTGGTCAAACAAATACTGTACAAACGGTTGCAACATCTGATGCCCAAAAAACTGAATCGGTAGGTTCCACAGATGATATAGCAACCCCCCAGATTTGCATCTCCACACCTGATGTAGATCCTTCAGCTTCCCTGATCCCAATGGAGGAGGAAGGTCTTGTAGAAAGATACCCCTCTGCAGGTCCTACCTCTGGAGTGCAGCTGGACACGCAGTCCAAGAAGGATCTATTGAATGAAAAAAGGCTAGTAAAAGCATAATAAATGGCATTCCCCCCCTCACCATTAATGATGCATTCACTTTTTTAAAAAACGCATATTTCTTGTCCAGCTCTGCAGTCCATTCGCACTAGTGTATTTTAAGTGTGTGTAGTATGTCTGTGTGCATTCATGTATTCTGATGTGCATTTGTGTATAGCATCTACATCATGTGTCATTTAGAAAAAGAATTCCATAGTAACACTTAAATTAAGTAACTGTATTAAGCATTTATTAAGCAGCATACAAATATTTAATACATTATTTACACTGAACTTCAATATAATTATAAGCGCATATTTCTCCAAACAATATTATATTTGTGTACTGCTTTTAAATACTAAATACTCAAGTGTTACACATACCAAAATAAAATAAGCATATTTATATGGGCAATACACAAGTAAATGTCATTTATTAGTTTCTTAGAAATACATTCAGTAAAATATTTATTGCAGTACTCTTGTGACTTCTGATTGATTTATAGTTTGCCTAAACTTATATAATTAAATTATGTTCACTTGATTGTTTCCCTCTGCACCTAAAATATTCTCAGCTAATGTGTTCTTGACAAATGTAACTAATCCTAACCCTTTTTACTTTATGTTCATAGCATCAAATGTTACCATGATTGTCTGCAACAATATAAATAATGCACATTTTATTTTGGTATGGAATTCTGATTTTTAGAATCATTATTTTTATCATTCAAAATCATCATCTTATTTCTTGCTATTTAACTATGAAACTCTATACATATCTATACACTATAAATGTAGCAAATCTGTATTCAATACCAGAAAATATAGTTTTTTTTTAACTGCCACTTCTTAAAAGTAAAATGTCAAACACTTAATGCTGATCAATTCTGCATATCATTGTATTTATTTATTATAAAACCATCTATATTCGAGCTCCCATGTCTTTATTAGAATACCAAAAATTTTGAGTCATGTACATGCGTTCTGTCCTATGTCCTATTGTTATGTTAAGCAGTATATTCACAACAAAATTTGCAAATATAATTGCATGCAGGAATATACTCTATACCCATTAAGGAAGGAGTTGCAGTTATAGGGATTTGTTTACCTGACACCACAAAAAAATTCAGTTTTATGATCCAATAAAATCTTAAATGTAGGAAAAGACATATGCAAATGCTAACAATTTCATTATTTTTCAGAATGCAACCGCTTCCCTCCAAGGTTGGGTACCTATTTAGAGCACGATGTAGCATGTGTATACCCTATCCAGTGACCCTTAGAGAGCTTATTGACACAAGTGGACCTTACTAAAAAGTGGGGTTTATTACACCCCTACACTTATGTTGTTTCAGCAGTATAAAAATAATTATAACTGATTTTTAAAATTAAAATGCTTAGAAGTTATTTCATGTAACAACCCCCACTTATTTAGCTTTGACTAATGGAAAAATATTAACCAAAAAATGTTTTTTGTTTTTTTGAATGCTAATTTAAGAAAGAAATGATTTCTGACTTTAAATATTTTCATCACTCCTCTCTGACCTTTGTAGTCCAGTGGAAAGTAGTCGCTTTGGGTCATCAGGAAACCTGAGCCAGACGAGTTCCCAGCTTAGTGAGACTGGCCAGGAGAGCACCGGAGGGTCAGAACTGGAGGAATCATTCCACTCCTACCATAGTACTGGATTTCACCCCTCCAGCAATGGACAGCCACGCACAAATGGACATCTTCCCATAAATGGACACTCTACTGTAGGCGTGCAGAATATTCGCAGGCTTTCCCCTGAAGTAGGTCAGGGCCTGAAAAATGACACTTCAGCAGAAAGAGAGTTCTCTAAACTCCAAAGGTAAGGTTAAAAATTCAATTCAGTGTCTTATAATCTGCAGTGAAGTTCCATTAGAATTGAGAGATTTTTGCACCTTTTTACTCTAAATGTATGCAAACTAGGTTCCATGATGATGGGCCACCATTGCCCTTTTCCACATCCAGAGTTCGTTGGTTGAAGGCCATCAATAAAGTCAGGGTTCAGCTCCGGGAGGTAAGCAGTCTTCCCCTTGTAACTTTTCTAACCTTCTACCTGCCCTATTACACACAAAAGAACACACATATACATGCACACCCATTAGAACACTTACAATTCTTCGCAAATGGTTGAGTTTTACCTCTCTGGTTGTTTTCAGATCATGCATTAAAATGTTGTAATAATAGTATGCATACAATGTCTGTCATTGGTGTTTTCAATAAAACACATTTTTTCCTCTACAACCTCATGTACTCATAAATAAATAACTGGAAACTGTGGAACTAATGGAGTGTTGCCTTTTGCTGAAGGTGTGTGTGTGTGTGTGTGTGTGTGTGTGTGTGTGTGTGTGTGTGTGTGTGTGTGTGTGTGTGTGAAACAAATGGAAAATAAGTTCAGACATGGAATTCTGATTTGTGTTTATGGTTTTATTTGGCGCTAATTATCTTGACAACCATTATGTTAGTCCTTCAAAAGCACAATTTTTTTCTTTCTTGCCATTTAAGTAAAAATATCTACACATAAGGTGCCATGTAGCCCCATTTTGATCCAATCTCCAATGTCATTTCTGCATGAGTTGTGTCTAGTGCATGTTGATGTAGAGTTATGCATTTTGGTCCAATCAGAAATCTATAGAAGGTGGTCATAATAAAACATCAGAATCCCTCACCCTAACCCCCTTGATTAAGCCTTTTATGGCACAGTAGTAAAGGAAGAGTACAGATTGTCCTCCCATGGCTCCATTATGATAATTGGTTTGCATGCACTGATTGAGATGAACATGTACTGTAAATGATGGCTGATTGAAGACTAGTGTATTATTGGAAAACAAGGTAAAAGCTGTCTAACGGCCATTCATTACAGGACATAGAGAAACATTTTTGGTTGTTTATCTGTCAAGTGGCGTCATAGTCAACCGCATGAGAAGAATGGCCAGTTGTAAAACATCTTCACATGCTTGTTTACATCAAATAATAGAGTGAGATGAGATGTGTGATTATTTGTATTTTGTTTCCATGAATTTGTGGCAGCAATTGCACCCAGGGGCAAATCTAGAGTAGGAACTGGAACTGATTTCCCTTACAATTTCCAGTATAAATTTCAATACCCATATTAGATGTAACTGAGCAGCTAACCTTGAATTCTTGAATGATGAAAATGAAAAGATTTTTCTATCAACAAGATGTAAAAGTAAGCAGGAAAAAGCAAGAGCGCAGAGGAACCAGTAGCATTGATATATTTATCTGGCGTGTTTACAGTCAAATGGCCAAACATGCTTATTAATAGAAAAATTACAATTTGCAAGTTGCAGCATCTGGCTGATGTGGAGACACAGAGAGGGGTGAATGAGACTGAGAACTGGCAGCCTTACAGCCCCAGATTAGCTTTGTGCTGGAATATATTGCCAGAGGACAGAAGGAGAGAGCAGAGAAAGCATGCAGGAGGGGTGGGAGGGAGGTAGGGATGGCTACTTAACCGAGGGTGAACTGCTGTGTGATTGTGGTCTACCACTGTCGCGCTTGCCATTCCAGTGGAAGAAATGAGAAATTCAGCACTTCTGGATCTCTCTAAGTTCAGGGCAATCTACTGCTTTGAATAAGATATTCGATAATACAGCTGGGGCTGAATTATGAAGAAAAACCGTGAAGTTGCCATTAGTCATTTTCTGAGAAACCCTCCATGTGGATTTATTCTTGCAAGATGGTATCTACAGGTTGTTCTTGTTTATTGTTGTTTTTCCCTATAAGGTAAGATTTACATTTCAATATTTTTTTGTCCTTTTGTGCACTAAGTTAGTTTGTGTGGCATTGATTTAATACAAATTTGTAGTTGAAGAATAATTTTATTTGGTTCTTAAATGTATATAGAAAAAGTCTAATGGGCTTCATCACATTAAAAAAACAACTGAGTTTCTATTTGTTTTCTTAGTCGCTTAATCCAAAATTGTATTTGATTGGAATCAAACTTAGAGTAAATACACAAGCTATGTTTTCTTTTTTTTTTAATCCAGGCCACAGACCATTTAGTAAGGAGAGAAAAGAGCTTGCTGCAGGCTATCACTATTTTTATATTTCCTGACCCCAAACAGCCCCTCAATCTCTCTTTATACTGGACAGTTAACTAATAAATCACTGGCTATCCGAGTGCACATACAGTGAATTTATGTCTGTAAAAAGGCCCATTGATCCTTCTAAATGCAGCTGAATGGGTATTTCAAAATTATTTAAAATGTATTTTAAAATATATTTTAGCCTGTTCATATTTAAACTCTTCAGATCTTTACAAATTTGAATGTGATATTGAACTGAGATGGATCATCTTCCTAGTTAATTATAATTGTCTGATTCTATTTAGCAGATATGCTCATAATCATAATGCATATCAGTTCAAATTCAATAATTACAGGGAAGTCCTTCTTTCTTAGCGTCTATCATACTTTTCTAAGAGCTCCTATCAGGCAAACACACACCTTCAGTGCTCACATACTTATTGTAATGCAGGGGTAGGTTGATGTAGTTAGCAGCTATTACTTCTCTGGAATAATTTACTATATGGAAGTGAGGATCTGCTTAGAAAAACTAAGCAGGCACATATACAAAATGTACAACATAGGTGTTTTGTAATGTTGAATGGATAAAAACACCCATATATTCTTAAGACACCCTTGAACAGTTTGTGTCAAGAAATTCTTTATCTCTATCCTTTTATCTTTTAACATTTTTCTTAGCTCTAACAATCACTACTATGTCCAGTTCAGAGTGATTATGTAGGCTGAGTTCCAAGTTTTTAATGATTATCTAAATTGTTATGCTCAGTGAACAAAGAAAACAATCCCCTAGTTTGTAGTAATGTGCATCTATGACTATAAGGGGGACATATCTATATGATCACTCAAACTTGTCCCCCTTCTCTTTTGCGTACAAAACCTTGTGCGTTTATCATTTCTAATGGTTGAGATAATATAAATAAATAAATCATTTTGATACCCACTCAAACCACCTACCTTACTGGATCATGTAATGCTATCATATACTTTGATTGAATAAGCCCTGTAGTAAACCAGTGCAGCTGGTATGGGTGTGAAAGAATGACATGGCCTTGGAGGAAAGAATTGACCTGTCATCTAATTACGGTGCTGTCTCTCCGAAGCATTCTAATTACACATCTCTAAACAGCTGCATGGTGTTCATTCTGCAAGTTGCCACACTGACTGAGGAGTTAAACACTGTCTGATGTCTGTATTTTATTGAGAGGTGTCAATGCTAATACTGGCCTCAAATTTCAGTACAGGATTTCATGTGTGTTCGAATGTATAAACTGCCTTTCATATGTAACTCAGCATTCTGCCCAAAAGCAAATAAACTTTACTACATAATCACAATTTAGTTACAGTTAAAACCCTTGAAACTATTTAGTAAATGGTGTTGGGAATTAGAATTCCATTTTGCCTTTCTCTCTGTACTGTCTGGTCATTCAGTCATAAAAATAGAATTCCAAAAAATTCATGAACAACCTATTATTATTACTTATTTATTTATTTTTGGTATTTAAATTATTGAGTTTGGTCATTATTTTCTGACAGAGACGTTGCAGACTGAAAGCATACTAGCTTTACCAAATAAATTAGTAACAGATTAGATTTTTTTTTATAGTTTACATTAAATTACATCGACACTGCATATTAAAGTCAAATGTAGGTTTTCACTGCTTTTTAAGAACATGTCTTATCTAGTTTTCTCTTTTCAGTCAAAGTGCAGGTACTCTGATATTAAAGTTTAAGATGCTGGCATATGCCTACACTACCTAAGGAGGAATCACTGAAGAAGTGCTTTTTCCATGTGCGGGAACAGTTGATCAAGAGTGTCACTTCTCAGGGATGTTCCCCAGAGGACATCTCAGTGGACAGGATGAGCCCTACAACACAGAGCTGCTTCCACTCTCGCCCAAGAGGCAAGACCTTCAGAAGAATAGATCACAGAGCCCCAAAGAAGGCCAAAGCCAGCACAGAAGGCTGCACAACTGTCTGCAGGGGCCAGAGGATAACACCCCTCATGACTTGTCATCAGTGGAGACAACCTGTACCAAAGCAGACCTCACCCCATCTGGAGATGACAGCAGTTCTGATTGTCAGGCTGGCATTATGGAAAATACTATACCTAGGCCTGTTGAAAGGATCAATAATGAAGACCAGGAGGAAACGGAGGACGAGGAGGCAGATCAAAGCTCTAGTAACATAGTGCAACATATCCTGAAAGAGCTCAAAGGCATCAACAAGATCCAGGAGGAAATTTCTGACCTGAGGCAGTATCTAACATCTGTGCGAGGCTCAGTGGATGAAGTATCTTGTTGTGTTGATGCAGTGCTCAGTGAAATAGGAGACCTGTACTCTGGGGCTTCAGCTGCACCTCATCACAGTCCAGTTTGTAAAACTCCCAGCAATAGACGAGGAAGCCTGGGTAGACAGAATGCCATCACATCCCCTTACAACACAGACACCACTCCACTGTTGAATTGGAAAGATGGTGAAAAAGATCCTAGATGTATAGTTTCTCAGAGATCACCTAAACAATGGATTGTCGATCAGGTCTCTCTCCAATCAGAGCAGGAAACAGACCAAGAGAAATCAGGGCAGAATTCAAACATGCAAATGCTTGGTCCTATAAAACCTGACCTCTGCTACCTGGAGCTTCATCATGCCCATGACTGCCAAAGTACAAGCTCTTTATCATCATGTCACAGCTCCAACTGTCTAGAGGCAGGCTTTCTTTCTGGTGAGACGGAGTATGATAGATGGTCCTCAGTCGATATGCTGCACAGTACAAGTGGAGAAGGAGGTTGGAGTATGGAGGACATATGCTCTTGTGCAAACAGTGGAGATGATATAAAACATTTTCTGGATGTTTGGGACCGATGTGCCGCAGAGGGGACACAAAGCACCACACCGGATCATTCATCGCACAACAGTTCTGAGCATCTCTCATTATTGTTTGGACAACATTACAACTCTCCTTCAAGTTCTTCCAGTTTGGTGGATTGGAAGCCCAACAGACTAAAAAATGAGGAAGAAAACTTGGAATGTGACTGTGCTGCAAACTGCCCCTACTCACGAAGTTCTGGTTACCACACTTTGGATGCCTTTGTAAATGCAGAGGGCAGTGAGCCCTCTCGGAGCCTGAGTTGCTCCACTGTGCTTTTGACAGACAGCGATGATGGGTACCTTGAGCCACATTCACTATGTGATGACTGTCCATCATCCGGTGATACTCTTGATCTAGGTTCTGCTGAGAGTTTGGACAGGGAATGCACAGATCCCAGCATTTCCAGGGATGAAGCAAGAGAATCTTTGTCTCAAGATTCTTCTGAAATAGATTCCAATGGCACAGGCAAGTCTCCCAATGTAGGGTTTGATGTAACAACTTTTAGCAAAGCTGTACTTTCATTTAAGTCAGCTTTGAAAGGGGCTTTGAAAAAGTTGGAAGGACCTGACCCTGAAGATGTGAAAGATGATAGTGGGTCTCAAGCATCATCCTCTCCTGTCAGACAAGCCAGTGAACCAAGGGAGGAGCAGAGTAATAGAGAGTATACAGAGGGAGAAGTTAGTCTGACAGAGAACCACACTCAGTTTGGCACTCCAAAGGACGACAGTGAAGCTTCAGTCTATGTGGATTGTGGTGACATACGTGAAAACCTTTCATGTTCCCTTCAAGCATCTCCCCTTGAAAGAAGCCATTCTCCTTGCACCCCTACAGAGTATCACTCTGTAGAGATTTCACAGGGAAAAGGAGATTGTCCAACTGATGGGGAACTGTCTAATTTTGACTTAACACCAGACCATTTCCCAGCAAGGCAGAGTGAAAGTCCAATGGGTGCAATGCTCAATATAGATGAGGTGGGATTAAGTCCAATTAGGGAAAACTACATTCTTGATGAGGTGGACCCAGGGAAGCCTACTGATGCCAGTCACAGAGAGCGTATAGCTAATTTCCAGCGTATTCTGAGGGAAAAGAGGCAATCACGTCATAGACTGTCCAAATCTGCTCAAGGGTCCCACGGATCTCATGGATCTCAGGGATCTCAGGGATCACAGTCTCAAGACGAGTTTATACCAGGTATTTTAAATATTTTTAAATATTTAGAATTTGTATTTTATTTTACTTAAATCAATGGCAAGCCAAATATACATAACAGTGCTTTTAATGCACAATAAAGCATAACACAGTTATGATTTATAGTCCTACAGTTAAAACAACCATCAGTTGACATTATCAATGCAATATACAGTGCCTTGTGAGGTCCTTTTTGACTCCTTGCTACATTTCAGGCTTCAATCATCAAGTATGAACAATAATAATTATATAAAAATATGAAATTGGAAATTCTTTGTAAAAAAAATCTTTGTAAAGACCAAGTGGGGCACAAGCATGCCTTATAAACTATGTGTGATAAACTCTATAAACTTTGCTCAACTTCAGCTACTCCAGTTGGATTTTTAATGATGTTTTGTTTTATCTTTGCAGAGACTTGGAGAGAAGATAATCAGGTCACATATGTATTATTAGCTCCATATTTGAGTAACTGTTTTTTTTTGTTTTTTGTTTTAATTGTCTGATATTTGTGCGGATGTTTTTTAATCTCATTACTCATCGTGCTTTTCTTTAGCAGAGCAGAGACTAGCAGAGTAATTCATTTGTTCATTTGAAAATGTTTCTTAATATCCTTCAATGTTTATCTTCATACCAAAGCACAATAATACAGATTATTATATGGGTAGATATGTCAAATTTATAGAAAATCGAATATTTCCCTCATCACTTAAATTATTCCTTACAATAAATACTTTATCATTGGTTTGATTAATATTGTAACTTCTTTGTGATTTCTTAATTCAGTTTCATATTGCTAACGTTGTGCAGCTCCTTTATGTATCCCCTGTTGTTTTTCAAAGGCTATAAAAAAATCATGCTGTGAGAATGAACCTCAGAGCAATCGCCACTCCTAACTTCTGTCATCTGTTTCTTTTTGCTGAAATTGTGTCTAAAAAGCCTCATTACATATTTTTAATTTGACTTTAATTTGACCATGTTCTGGAACATCAGATGGGTTAAACTCAACCAAATGTACTTTCCATTCCCTTTTATTTCCTATATTACACTGCTGTGTTTTTGCCTTGTTAAGCTGTCAACTATAATTCACACTTTTGAAATCTCATAGGTTCAAGATGAAGAATCCAGTGCTAG
Organism: Eupleurogrammus muticus; assembly: GCA_036785175.1. Taxonomy (NCBI): domain Eukaryota; kingdom Metazoa; phylum Chordata; class Actinopteri; order Scombriformes; family Trichiuridae; genus Eupleurogrammus; species Eupleurogrammus muticus. Next base: position 15,767,990 of record JAYKQN010000013.1, on the reverse strand, counting down.
ACAAGCCTGGGTCAAACCAGGGTAAGTCATATATTTTACCCCTGATTTGGGTCGTATAAATCCATACCAATTGATATTTTTTTTTATTGAATTTATAAGTGAATAGGAAATACATGTGCATTTATAATAACATAGTAGTTATGTGACTATTTTGTGATTATGGTGAAAAAGACACTGCTGTGTTGTTATATCAGGACATTTAATTCACTTGAACACGTTTTCTTTTGTCTGAGCATAGGGGTGGATCGGGTCTGTATGGAATTGATAGCATGCCAGACCTTCGTAAAAAGAAACCCATCCCCTTGGTCAGCGATGTGGTCAGTACTAACCTGTTACTTCTCTGTACAGTCTTTGCTGCACTGTATGTCATATGTCATCCTGTATGTTTTCTCTTTAATTGTGAGTGCATGTCTTTCTATATGCGAGACCACCACAAAAGTCACAGTTATTCTTCTAACGTTGAGCTGAATTTGGGATGAGATTGTTATCAGCAAATGGAGACAAATATGAAACCACACTGCTAATTTCTCTCTCCCTCCTCTCTTAAACCCAAAACTATTTCCCTACAACTCTCTTGAATGCATTCACTCTCCTTGGTCAGGCTATGGTAAGTTAATAGAATCCAGTTGCCACTCCCTTCTTTAATAAACTACAAAACTTCAAGTAGAACAAACGAAACAGTAGCTGCCTCAAACCTGGATGTGCATGCCTTCTTTTGGTCATGGGTAGTTTTTATTTCTACTCGATATTATCATTAAAACATGTAATCGGCAAATCATCGAATCCCTTACATTTTTTTGCATTTTCCTCACCTACCAAGCTTTGTACAAGCAAATGATAGAATAACACCAATCACAAAAGTAAATAGGTAAAATACTCTACTAACAACCTCACAAAAATGTGGCTGATGCTCTGTTGTTGTTTTATATTGATAGTAGTATTCCTATATCCCTTTTAGTAATTTTCACTTTAATAATTATTTAGAATTAACAATACTTACATGGTTTTCTGATCATTTGATAAAAAAAATGATGGCCCCTACTAACCACCCTTGTAGGCAACCAGTACATCTTTTTAACCATACTGACCTTAATTTGTTTTAGTAATATTATGATAATGTGCTTGGTTGTGGGTTGTATCAGTGGTTATTAATTGCTAACTTAGCTATTTTTTCCTTGTTATCTGTTGTTCAGTCCCTTGTACAAGCCAGGAAGGCGGGGATCACGTCTGCTATGGCTGCACGCTCGTCAGTCAAGGATGAGGAGCTGGTGACTATAACTCCTTAAACTTTTCTAGTGTCTTTGTGAACCCGCAGTGAGTTTGCTGCATTTGTCTAACCTAATTTTCTGTCTATCAATTTAGAAAACCCATGTGTACAAGAAGACCCTGCAGGCTCTCATCTATCCCATATCTTGCACTACGCCACATAACTTTGAGGTGTGGACCGCTACTACTCCCACCTACTGTTATGAGTGTGAGGGGCTGCTGTGGGGAATCGCCCGCCAAGGCATGCGTTGCTCTGAGTGTGGCGTCAAGTGCCATGAGAAGTGCCAAGAACTGCTGAATGCTGACTGTCTGCAGCGTGAGTACTACCCAGAGAATCTGTAAAGCTTAGGTATCCCGATGTGTTTAACACGCTGCTTTTTAAAATTGATTTTGAATGTTTAGGTGCTGCTGAAAAGAGCTCCAAACATGGAGCTGAAGACCGGACTCAGAATATCATCATGGCTATGAAGGACAGGATGAAGATCAGGGAAAGGAACAAACCAGAAATCTTTGAACTCATTAGGGAAGTGTTTGTCATCAGCAAAACCATCCATGCACAACAGATGAAGACCATCAAACAGAGCGTACTGGATGGCACCTCGAAGTGGTCTGCCAAAATTACCATCACAGGTATCCCACCGATACAAAAGATGACAACTTTAAAATGTATTCCTAGCAGTAAAGTGCCATTATTATTTGATATGCTAATGTGAATTCCTTTTGTCCTTGTTTCTTTGTCATTGTGTTAGTTGTTTGTGCCCAAGGACTTCAGGCAAAAGACAAGACGGGATCCAGTGATCCTTATGTCACTGTTCAGGTGGGCAAGACCAAGAAGAGAACCAAGACTATTTATGGCAACCTCAATCCAGTCTGGGAGGAGAAGTACCACTTGTGAGTCACCAAAATCATTTTTTTATATTGTAGCCTCATCACTTACATATCTTTTAGCTGAGGTATATAATTTTTGCTTATTGTTTATTTATTTTTTTAACACATTCCCACATGGTTCTTCATAAAAATTCTAACCAGCACTGCATTTTCTATGAAATTGACATTCTGCGTGCTACTACTCTGTACCAACTTCAATTTACATAATCCCAGAAGGGCAATTCTGTTTACAGTATTACATTATATTGACTTTTTTCCTGTTTTCTATTAGTGAATGCCACAATTCCTCAGACCGAATCAAAGTGCGCGTGTGGGATGAGGATGATGACATCAAGTCGAGGGTGAAGCAGCGTCTGAAGAGGGAATCGGACGACTTCCTGGGCCAGAGCATCATTGAAGTTCGAACGCTGAGCGGAGAAATGGACGTCTGGTACAACTTGGGTCAGTTGTCTTGTTTCTCTACTGTAGGAAATATACTGCATATTAGGAGACAGACATTTATTTCTCTTGGTGGTGGAAAAATATAATATTTGAGACCCTCAAGAAAAGATTTTGGTGTGAAGATGTTTTCCTGGAGGCGTCGGATCAGGAAATTCCATAAATTGTTCTTAATGTAGCATGTTTGTCTAGTTCTACCTCAGGCTGTTTGCTAATGCTCTCTCCAGCTGGAAAGGGAGTCGTGTACAACAACATAGGATTTCATTAGCTCATTAACATTACTTTGTCTTAATGAAGGACTGATCTACTTTTGATGAGGCATACGGTCTAGCCTCATCTGTATGCTCCTGTTGGATGTCGAGTGTCCTGTTTTCAGCAAGTCAGTGGTTTGTTTGAACCTCATTACCCACACATCCATTGCCTACAGCAATGTTTTTGATTTATCTTTATTTTTTTACATAAAGAAACACCGTCCCTCGGGTCTTTATGTCTGTATGACAACACTAACCTTCCCTGGCAAGCCTATTCTATCAAATTTTAAATGTCTCAAGGTGCTTGCTGACAATTGTTCATTTAAGAAAAACGTTTCAATAATACAGTGAATGAAGATCTTTTCATTGGGATGAGGCCTGAATCCATTCACTTACAAGTACAGAGGAGCTACTTGATCAGTCCCTTCGGGCTGTTAAGTGTCAGCACATGTTGTGAAGCACAAATATAAGCTTAGAAGTCAAGGGAAAGGAGATGTCATTGTATCTTCAATCTTAAATTGTCTTTTTTATCCGGAACACAAACCAGCGTGTCTTTGGAATTCTGTCTCTGAATTAAATTGCTCTCTCTGGACTCCTCATGTCGTTGTGTTGTCAAACAACTGTTATCCACATATCAAGTCATTCTCACAGTCCTGTGGATATTAATTGACACATTAAGTCACCCCTGGCATCATGTCTTATTGCTCTTCAAAGACATTTCAATATCTGGGATGTTATAATCCACATGCACCTTGCATGTAAGAGTAAGTTCAGTTCTTAAGCACGAAGCATTTCTGGTTAGGACTTGATTCAAGTGCTGGAATTTCCTTCCCTGTGGCAATAATAAGCCTTTCCCTGCAACTGTACTGAATACATGCATAAAAAGATGCCTATAAATCTGCTTTAGATTTTTGCAAACTGGTAGATAGAAACAGCTCAATTCAATATCTCACTGATAATTACATCAACAAAATATTCCTTTGGGTAGAAGGCATTGAATTATTGTTACTAAAGTATATCAATAAAAGCAAAAAAGAATGATAATTTGTGTAATATGCCCCATCCATTTTAAACAGTCTCCCTTCTCCATCTTCTTCTTCTTCTCCAAAGTGCCCCTCTTTCCTCCTCTTTCTCCTCGTGATTATCAAGTAGCAGCACTCCAGTCGGAAATCGACCGCTCTGCCGACATGTACAAATTACCCCTAATGATGTGCCTGTCAGGGCAAATAGCAGGGGTGAACAGCCAGGCACTCCACCTCCAGAAAAGCTCTGGCTCAAGTGTCGTCAGTGATCAGGCACAGATCCATACAGCCCACTGCCATTGTCTCCTTCTCCACTATCAGCTGGAGGACTTCTATTAGCACTGCCGGCTCTGGGCTGCCATCAAACTCTAGAAACATCCTATCGAAGTGCCAGTTAATGGTCTGTAATTAGTGTTGTGTTAACAGACCTGGTTTAATTTGCCATTGTGTCACAGATTTGCAAGTGGAGTTATGAATCAAGAACGCGTGCCTGTACTCTGTACATGTGTTTCTGTGGCTGTAGCTGCATGACTGCGTTTGTGTTTAATTACAGAGAAGAGGACGGACAAGTCAGCCGTGTCAGGTGCCATTCGCCTCCAGATCAATGTGGAGATCAAGGGAGAGGAGAAAGTGGCTCCGTATCATGTGCAGTACACCTGCTTGCATGAGGTATTTAATTTTACAGAGGCCACAATTTGTGCTAATAAACTAACATCAGATTTAACATCTATATACTGTACAGACACACAGCTCAATATATACTGTATGTCTGCTAAAGGTAAATCTGTCTATCTTCATTTGACTGGTGAAATTGATCATTTGGAATTTTTTAATGTATCCACATTATTTGTAAGTAGGCCAGTAGTTAGTATCTCATCTTAAATCACATTGGATTATATTAACTTTAATTATATAAAATTTGACTCAGCTTTAACAGCGCTGGAATCTTTTAGCAGAGATGTGACTGATTTAGACTCGATTAAAATTGGAGATACTACTTTAACAATTATGTAATCCCACCTCTTCCCTAAAAAAAAAAAAAAAGGGAATTTTGTACAGGGCCTAAGCCGCCATATCATATGGTTATAAGGTTTATTTTATTCGACATCAACATCACAATAGGATCAGAAATGAAGCATATAATTATAGCTGCTGCACAGCGATGGTCAAGGCCAGACATGGTTGCATGGCTCCAGGTTCCTTCTCATTGTATATTGTATTATTTTGTTTTCTTGTTCAAAAGCAACTCAACAAGATGGATTTTAAGAATTTCTTGCTGAGGCTGATTTGTGCCCATTACAGAACCTGTTCCACCATTCTACGGATGTGCTTGGTCAAGGTGTGGTGAAAATCCCAGAGGTTCGTGGAGACGATGCGTGGAAGGTCTACTTTGACGAAGTGGCACAGGAAATAGTGGATGAGTTTGCCATGCGCTATGGGATTGAGTCAATCTACCTGGCCATGACGTGAGTCAGAGATATGACAGTGGACTATAAGGACTTTCTCCCTATAGCTTTCACTCTACCTGTCAGTTTGTTTGTCACCTCTTCATTCCACCCTATTCCTCTCCCTCCTTTTCTCCCCTCTGCTCTCAGTGCTATAGTCGTTCGCTGTTGACCTCCGAATGAAGGAAAGTCAATTATAAGCAGGCTGAGGAAGGATTTTCTCCATGAGATGTCATTCCCCATACAGATGTCTGTTAGCTAGATCCATCGTTCACAGAGAGAACACTCTGATGGGCCATACCTCAGATCAAATGTGCCAGCGAACTGATGGGCAGATGAAATGGCCATTTCTAATAGTTGAGATCCAGAGGATGCAGGATGGCCAAATAAAGGCAAATCTATTCAAGTTTTACTGCCAAAACCATTTTTTCTGTGGCAATGAAATATCTTTGTGAGTGAACTTACTTCATACCTTTATGGCTACTGGCATGTACTGTAGGACAGCAACAAAAGATCTTCACTCCTGTCATGTGACTGTGAGAAGGTATGTGGGAAGAAGAGGAGGCTGTATACATAAAGCTTCCAAGTACAAAGAGTTGCTCCGAGTTATAAAATGTCAAGCAAAATTCTCAATTTTAGAGTAGAGAGGAGTACTTTTTAAGAGGTTTGAGAGTTTCGTAAGCAGAGGAGAAAATAGCAGACAGACAAAAAGGAGAAACATGCTCTAAATGACAGTAAGTAAATGAAAGCTACAGATTAAATAGTGCTTAATAATGTGATCACATCTGCAGCCCAATGCAAAAACACACACAAAAAAACACATCAAATATTTACAGTAAATAAGTACTTAAATAACTTAATGGTATGTAAAATGATTCAAAATTGTTCAAATGCGTTTAAATGCGACAATTAAAGATTAATTGATTGCTAATATTTTTGTGTATGTTTTCAAATACTACATAGCTACATTTAAAGTGTTGCCTACAACTATTTCAACATAAAATAGACATTCATAATTATACTATGTCTTAACAAAGATGAGATTTTATTATTATAATGTTCACACTGTCTTTTCTGAGGTCAACAACACCTCATCTCCAAGGTGAAAGTGTCTCTCTCTTCCGTGCTCATTGTTGCTCTGAGAATCTTTCTCCTTGACTCCTGGGCTAAGTTTGTCACTCAGAGAGTATTCTCACAATATTTGTGATTGTGACCGCAGTTCTTTTACGCAGCTTTGCCTGTGCTTTTATCTCCAGGCACTTTGCCTGCTTGTCGTCAAAATACATGTGTCCTGGCGTCCCTGCAGTGATGAGCACCCTGCTGGCCAATATCAACGCCTTCTACGCCCACACAACCGCCTCCACCAATGTGTCCGCCTCCGACCGCTTTGCTGCCTCCAATTTTGGGGTTTGTTCTGCATACACACACACACAAACACACATGCATCTTTTTCTCCCTTTCTTTTACTTATACATGCACGCACACCACACACAGCCTCTTCTTCATAATTGACAAAACTATGCAATCTATGCAATTTCTTATACTGTAATTTTTTTTCATTCCCCTACAGAAAGAGCGCTTCGTCAAGCTCTTAGACCAGTTACACAACTCCTTGCGCATTGACCTCTCAACCTATAGGGTAAGCTTTCAAACTGTCATTTCCATTAATGAGTGATATTGTTCTCAAAAATGATATTGTTGCCGTGGCATTTAAATAGGACTGCTGCAGTGTTGATAATGCTATTGCTCAGATCGGTCTAAATATATGTAAAAGTGTCTAGTTGGTATGTACTATGTCTGTCCTGATCATGAATTACCTTGAATTTAATTGTAAATTAAACATGTTTTTCCTTTAATAGAATCACTTCCCTGCCAGCAGCAAGGATCGCCTGCAAGATTTAAAATCCACCGTCGACCTTCTAACTAGCATCACCTTCTTCAGGATGAAGGTTGCTTACAAGTGTTCATTATCACATTCAGTAATGCCCCTGTTTTCAGGTTCTGTGTGAGCTCATGAAATGTGAGGGGCTGCATGCCGTCATTCACTGCTGGTGTGTCTATCTCCATCTGGTGTTCAGGTCCAGGAGTTACAGTCTCCACCAAGGGCCAGCCAGGTTGTGAGAGACTGTGTCAAGGCCTGCCTCAACTCCACATACGACTACATCTTCAATAACTGTCACGAGCTGTACAGCAGACAGTATCAACCTGTAGACACTGTGAGTCAATATGTAACCTTCATGTTGGATAAAGCAGTTGTATATTGAGTAAATCTTTCGTACTGAAGTGATTATGTTTTATTTGCTAATCTAGAACAAGGAGGAACTCCCTTTGGAGGAGCAGGGCCCAAGCATTAAGAACTTGGACTTCTGGCCCAAACTCATCATGCTCATTGTCTCCATCATTGAAGAGGACAGGAACTCCTACACTCCTGTGCTGAACCAGTGAGTAACAGTGAGGAAAAAATCACATCTTTTATTATTCTTTTAAACTGGAAGGAACCATGCAGACCACTTAAGTAAATCTTGAACAGATTTCCTGTTGGAAAATCATGATACTCAGGCATATTTTCTGTATTTGACTCATTTCTATTGATGTTTGCTCAATTCTTAAAATTATGTATAAGGTAATAACAACATTAAATCACATTTCTTCCAGGTTCCCTCAAGAACTGAGCGTAGGGAAGGTGTCAGCAGAGGTTATGTGGACATTGTTTGCTCAAGACATGAAGTATGGCATGGAAGGTAAGTCGCACAAAAAGTCAGATATTGCAAGTTTTTTCCCAGTTTTTGTCCTCATGAACAACGTGAATGCTGCTGTGCAGGTGTTTTTTTTGTTATTTAGTAAAAGGCAAGAAGGATGAGGACAGAGAGGAGAAATTCTGGTTTTAAAAAAAAACCTTAATACAATGGCATTGAAGAAGCAAAAGAGCGAAATAATAACTGTGCGAGGTTTGAAAGCGGCTTATGCCTCCCAGGAGTGTCTCTGTGCTTTTCTCTGTTGCACTCTACTGTACAGAAGCACCAGTTCCCCCAGAGTCAGCCAGCTTTTATCCCAGCCCCATGTCCTCAAGATGAATCCCCTACACAGACTGTTGCTGTGAAATTTCTGTTTCACAGAATAAAGTAGAAAAGTTCTGGCTCCCACATTTTCAAGCTGCATTAATATGAAAAATGATAGAAAATGTTTTCTGAGATGTAACGAGTCCTGAGGGAGTTTCTCAAGAAGTGCTACCAAAAAAGTAATTAAAATTTTGGTGAAAATACTTTTTTTGTAGGTTCGTAAAAAGATGGGCAGGTGCCTGGTTAAATTTGATCTAGATTTTTCCCATTACTTTTTATGTATATTCCTATTACATTGCATTTAAAGTTCTGAATTGTATGTACTTTTACTAAACATTTGAATGGCTGTGAATTGGTGGTGGGATGCAGAAGACATATTTGTTTAAAGATTAACTATGAAATTAGCACTATGTGTAGTTGTGGGTGAGTTAAAGGTTAAAGTTACTGACTTAAGGATTTATAGTTATTTAAAAGTGTGCATGTGTTTGTTGTCTCTATGAACATGTAGAGCACGAGAAGCACAGACTGTGTAAGAGCACTGACTACATGAACCTGCACTTCAAAGTGAAGTGGCTCTACAACGAATATGTCAAGGAGCTGCCGAATTTTAAGGATGTTATCCCTGACTACCCATCGTAAGTGCATGTGATTTTTTTTTTTTCTTTTTTTGATGTGATCAACCCAGGTATTGGGTAGACGTGTACCTATAATTAAACAATAGCAGTTACTATGATAAAAAAGATCATGGTAATCTTTTGTTTTCCCTTGTAGATGGTTCCTACAATTTGTGCTACAGTGGTTGGCTGAAAATGAGGATGTATCTATGGAGTTTATGCATGGAGCCCTGGAGAGAGACAAAAAAGATGGAGTAAGAAAGTTTAAATCTAGCTTTAACATATTGTTACATTGTCCATGTTCATAGACAAGGACACACACAGTATTGTTTCCCCATGCGAATCTTGTGCCTTCTCAGTTCCAGCAGACATCTGAGCACGCTCTGTTCTCCTGCTCTGTGGTGGACATCTTCACTCAGCTCAACCAGAGCTTTGAAATCATCAAGAAACTAGAATGTCCTGACCCTAATGTCATGGCCCAGTACAGTCGCCGCTTCTCCAAGGTAACATGGTTCATTGGATGGTGACAAAATTGAAATCAACATCTTCTAAAAAACCTGCTTTTTAGTGCAATGATGTATTGACCCCTTTATAACTGCAGCTGCTTCTTTGATGTGGCTATATATACATATATACAGTATTAACACTATAATATATTTAAAAAACAGCTATAGTATTTTCTGGTGATACATTCACACCAACAAAAAAACATTATGATATCTCCTCATTTAACAAATGGTAAATTGGCTGTAACACATCCCTTCTGGAGGAAGGAAGTGGATCAGTTTTGTGTCTCAGGATTTTGTTTTCCTGCATGTTAATCTAAATCTTGGAAGGTTTCTAATAGTTTGATTTGATTATCCTTCAAACTTCCCAAAAGTGTTAGGACATTGAGAAATGTTTCATCTTGAAATGACTTTCTATCCACTTTATGCTCCACACAGTTTTAATGTCTTCCTTTTCACCTTTACAGACTATTGCCAAAGTTCTTCTGCAGTACAGTGCCATTCTGACCAAGAGTTTTCCTTCTTATATTGACAAGGAGAAGATTGTAAGTAGCAAATACCTTCTAGAATATCACCTTGTTGGTTCTACGTGATATAACTCTAACTAATTTTTGTGATTGTGTGTCTGTTATTAGAAACACATTACACACAAAGTTCGATCTCTTCAACTGAGTTTATATTAGAACGATCTTTCCCTAGTTCCTTATTAAATAAAGAAGGACTCACATGTATGTTTGAAAATCGCAGCACACAATTCCCGCCACATTTGCATATTCTCATTGTCCACTTGTCCTCTTTCAGCCCTGTGTCCTGATGAATAATGTGCAGCAGTTAAGAATCCAGCTGGAGAAGATGTTTGAGTCCATGGGTGCCAAACAGGTAAGCCTGTACATGAAGACAGATTAAATATTTCTTTGGCATCATGCTGAAGCAAAGCCAGTGTGGTACCCATGAATAAACTTGACTGATCTGCTAAACAAATCACCTTGTTGACCATGAAAAGCAAGTTATTACCGGTTAAATTTGTGTTTTTTAGTGTCAGGTCGCAACAGAGGAAGCAGAGGTATGTGCAGTAGTGGTGGTTCAGGCCATGTGGAGTAAATAACTGGTAGTGCTGCGTTAGGACATTAGCCCTGAATCTAAACAGGGAAAGTTGTGCAATGTTACAGCATAGAAAAAATCTATTTACCATCACAATGCTGATGCTGTCAGTGAAAGTATAACTGTCAATCAATAGAAATTAGACCCTCTGATAGACTAGAGAATATTGAAACGTAATTACATTGTGCCCTCTGTGTGTCTGTATGTGTGTAAGTGTGTGTAAGTGTATCTCTAGCAAGAACAATCAATATCCTCTCTGTCAGCTGTGATCTCCTGCTTTGAATCCAAGCTTTTGCATGTAGTGCAAGCAGCTACAACATGTGATAGTGTAGATAAAAGTTACAATCAGTGTATTCCCTTTACATTTAAAGAAAAATGAATTGGAGGAAGAGGATGAGGAGGAGAAGGCAAAAGAGGAGGTATGTTTGACATCAGGGCTGAAACTGCCATATGAAAGTACATCTTTCAATAGTTTAATCACTTTGATGGTGCAGTTTATTGATTATCTCCCCCTTGCTTTGAATTGGACAGCAAGCTGTAACTGAGGATGTGGAAGCAAAAGCTGTGGTGGGTACTGTGATGTGATGGTATGCGTAGACAACCAGTAGTGGTTAGATTAACTACACACAATAGTGACAGTCTCAATAACAGCTCGCCTATAGTAAACATTGTAGAAGATTATTTAGTCTTTGAGCTGAAGTATAAAGAGACATAGTTACAGAATCTTACATAGACAAGTCTCCCTTTAGCATATGCTGTAGATGAACCGCTTTATTGTAAGGAGCGAGACTTTTACTTTTGCACAATTAAAGCACAATGTGACTCCAGAAATGCTTCGAACATCCAACATTGATGATCTACAGCTGTTTGAGAGGTGGAAGTGGTCTTTGTGCACAAAACGGAAATGCATTAGTGGCTTTTATTTTCTGTGACTAACAATACGCTTGAACCATGACTTGAATCTTTATCTCCGTTGTTCACGATTTGGAGGAATCACCTCATGTTGCAAGGTCGTTACAATGCTGCCTGCAGCAGATAATTAGTTCTGCATCATGTCACGAGAGAGTGGACGTGAGGCCATTCGTTTAATGTGAGCTCCTCTGGGAGAGATCAATATATTTTATGTCTAGAAATGAGTTTCCTTCTAGAGGGAAATCATGGGAGAAAAGGTGATATAGTGAGATTCCAGTGCCCATGGAATGTCAGCTGCAGCAAGTTGAGTAGTTTTTCTGTGATTAAAATTATTATGTTTGATAATCAGATGATAAAAAAAGATTATCACAATGATCAACTTGGAATCTTTCCTTTACTTGTATGTCTTTTCTTCTTTTTCTTTACCCAAGGTTTTTTAAACATGTAATTCAGATTTTGACAACTTACAAAGATCCACCCTTTTGAAAAGCCAAGTCACAGTCATGTTTTTCCTCTTCTTTTCTAGAACAACAATAGAATGCTAGCATGCCAGGAAAGTTCACTATATGCATACATGTTCTGTAAGACATGACTGCATATACACACGTGTTCATCCTACAACTTGTTATAGTCGTAACCATCTTTGGAATGCAGTGGGATTTGTTTGAATTTGTTGATCATCAGAAATATCAAACTACTAGTTTTCAAGCACTTTAAGGAATACACACTGGTGGTTTTGTTTTTTTATTTTGTGTGTGTGTGTCTTTTTACTTCCACGCTTAGTTTGAGGAGAGTGAGGAGGAGGAGGAAGAGGAAGTAGGGGAGAAAATTGAGGTTGAGGTTTGTTGCAGTGTGAAGTGGCCATTCGTGTGAAGTGTCTCCCTGTTCTTTCTACTCCCAGCAACCTCACAGCGATAATCAGTCCCCACTGCAACCACATGTCTAGTTGCAGTTCTCTTGGGAGTGTTTATTGTATCCACATTTTTATCATCCGTGGTGATTTAGCTACCTCTTAGTCACATTTTCCCTTCCTTTTCTCAGACCTGGTACTCCTTTCTCTTAAATAGTGGATAGTTCTAGGTTGTGATTGATTGCCTTTTTTTCACCATTTTTTAATTTGTGTTTTCTTTTCAATTCTGTTTTATTTATTGTTTGCCATAGACTGATACAGAAAAGGTGGGTGTCGATTTTACAAACACAGCATGTATTCAGGTTTTTTCAGTTCTTATTAATTCAATTTCAAGTATCTACAGAAAAAAAACTTATTTTCTAGACTTTTAATAATACCTTATTGGTAAATTTGATCATGATGTTCTTTCAGTGAGGTAAAGGGTTTTTTTTGACAATTTTTTTTATAATTTTTATTTTAAATCTCAAAACATTCTTACCAAACAAAGATGGATACACCAGTGGAAAAGGTAGGTTACACGCATATTGGAGAATATCTGCTGCCATAGCAGTTTGTGTTATTACCTCTGTACTGTAGATTCCCACATAATCAAATTCTAAACATCAAATGACAGTTAAGTGAGCTTGTCCCTGTGTTACCCTCCACCTTTTCTGTGCTGTCGTAGACTGATAATGCATTCAAAGACAAAACGGTGAGTGTAGGTGTTCAGACACATCCCTACTAATGTCAAAGCCACCAAATAAACACGGAGTAGAGCACATTACAAACAGAACACAATCCATTTCTAACTGCTTTCCCCCTCATGAAGCCTCCCCGTTAGCAGAACCCTCTCAGTAATGGTGCCGTGTGACCCCGACAGGCCATGAATCAAATGGCCATTGGCTCATTGACTTACTAAGCCACACTGTGGTTTCATCCCTATGGCTCAGCTCTCCTCCGGCCAGTGCTTTTTTAGATGATGCCCCAGTATACCTGGTTGGTAATCCACACATATCTCACTATCCTTCTTGTCCCCTCTCCCCGTGCTCGTGAGACTCACCACTTAAAAGACACACAATATTAAACTTTTTTATTTTTTTGCTCAATGTGCTCCCTTTGAAATTTGAAGACTGCTGTGAAAAAGGTGGGTTTTGCGAAGTGTTGAGTTTGAATTAAACATTTTGTTTGTGGTGGACGTTTCTCTGCTACAGGAGTTCGCAGATTTGTGAAGTGTGACCCGAGATAGAGACGAGTTACATCATTTTGCCGCTCGTCATTTTTTTCGTCCCTGGGGCATGAAGCACGAAGCATTACACTGGCTGCTTTGCTTTTTGCATCATAACATTGTGTAACACAACTGCTGCTCATCGAAGTTTCAAAGAAATCTTGAAATCTCGCAGCCCTGTGTAGCTTCTAGCTTTTGCTCTGAAATTCAGCTTTAAGAACCTTAAAAGGTTTAAAGGTTGTTAAAGGGATCTGTGTCCAACAATGTTTGTGAAGAGAGCTGGTACACACAAGTTTTGTATAAACTTTTTTTTTTTCCCCCCATATACCACAGTTTAAACTTAAACTAAGACTTCTGACTGCCGGTCTTGTTACAGATGGACACTGAGGCCAATGACTTACTGAGCGACCTGCAGGTGAAGCTGAACAACGTGCTGGACGAGCTCAGCAGTACGTTTGGGAACAGGTAGCCTCACTCTAACCCTGTAACTCACATGTAAACACAATGCCTTTGTGCTGATTGATCCTGTAATTTTTTTTTTCTTTGTTCTCCTTCTCCAGTTTCCAGGTCCGCATCAACGAGTGCATGCGGCAGATGGCGTCTCTGCTGTACCAGATCAAGGGTCCGCTCAATGCCAACAACAAAAACCAGGTGGAGGGCGACTCCGACAACATGCTGCGACCACTCATGGATTTCCTGGATGGGAAGTGAGTGATTTCATCAGATCTCAGATCAGAGGCCTTTTTTTTTTTAAATATTACTACACTTTCAGTGGTCCAGTGTGATTCGTTTCCGACCGTGCTGCCCGTGTGTTTCGCGTGATTCTGCAGGTTGACGCTGTTCGCCACCGTATGTGAGAAGACCGTGTTGAAGCGTGTGCTGAAGGAGCTGTGGAGGATCGTAATGAGCAGCCTGGAGAAGACCATCGTTCTCCCACAGGGCAACGACACCTTCGTAAGCTCTACATCATCAACAGTTTAATAAATGTTTGCTTTCTTCTCTGACTTTCAGGCACAGAGAAAGCTGAGACATTTTTTTATTTGATGTTTTTTCAGGGTGCTCAGATACTTTCAGCTGCGAAAGAACTGGGTCAGCTCTCCAAACTGAAGGTATTATAACACCCTCACCCCCTCTCTATGCAAGTCCAACACCTGACCTCTACACTGCGTATTGAGAATCAGCGTGTCCATTTTTATGGATCTAACTCCTCCGCTTTTACGGCTTGGACGTGTAGGATCACATGGCAGGGGAGGCTAAGAGCCTGTCCCCCAGGCAGTGTGCTGTCATGGACGTGGCACTGGACACTATCAAGGTCAGTTAATACCGCGGTTTTGGTTTCATTACGGCGGACGGGTCAAATTAGCTTCATCAACTATTCATCCATTAATCAAGTACCCAGGAAGGTTATGCAAGTGTCTGTGACGTGACGCCTCCCCCTCCCACATGTGTATTGTCTTGAGTTATGATGTAATGTTTTATAATGTTGCTGCTGCAATAAAGGTTGATTGATTGCAGTGGGCTGTGACCAGTAACCTATTTTTGTTAACAGATCGCAATAGAGGAATTAATGAGATATTTCACAGTTAAAGGATAATTCTGGACATTTTAAGCTACAGTAAGGCCAAATTCTGTTGAAATCAGCCGCACTTGTTTTTTCAGCGCTTTTGTTCTTAATAAGAGAACATGACATCAGAACGTGTAAAGAAAACCCACCACCCTCTTAACAAAAATCTAAATACTTTGAACAAAATTCAGTTTCTTGCACATTTGTATTTTCTGAATCACCTTCCGCGTGCTTTGCAGCAATATTTCCACGCAGGAGGAAACGGGCTGAAGAAAGCTTTCCTGGAGAAGAGCCCTGAGCTGTCCTCGCTGCGCCACGCTCTGTCCCTCTACACTCAGACAACAGACACGCTCATCAAGACCTTCGTGACCAGTCAACATGCACAAGGTATGCCTCATGATCCATCTGAAGAGACAGGGATAGTCAAGAATCTTTCCCCACAGTTGACCAGGAGAGGGCACTAACCCATACAGTATTAATAGAGGAGTATGTTCTTTTTTTCTGTATTTTTTCTCTGTGTATTTTCTTATTTAATACAATGATAATTCGTTGTTTTGACATGCTATCGCTGTCTTTTCTTTATCTCTTGTGCTGCCTATGTGCCAGTGCACAATGGAAAGGGTATTAGGTTAACTCCCAATGAAAAAATTCCACCCAGCAGGGGTAGGTTTCATTGAAATCATCCACCACCCCTTTTCTCCTTTCCCCACCCGCTCTTCCCCTTTTGTACATTTTGGTTTTGACACTCTGTGACACTCAGGTGGGTGGATACCCTAACTCTCTCTACCCCGCATCCCTTTCTCATTCAGACTCTGCATTCTATCGATCAGTGTTTGCATGTTAATTCGATCTTAAAAATGAAATGAATGGAAGTTTATTAAATGTATCTGCCCTGTGCAATAACTTCCTGTAGGCTCGGGTATAAACAAGCCCATTGGTGAAGTGTCTGTCCAGATTGAGCTGTACACACATCCTGCGAGTGGGGAGCGTAAAGTTACTGTCAAAGGTTAGTTTTGGTTTTACTTCTAAGAAAGCTGAATCAAATAGCATATTAAGAAAAGCATCCATCTGCTAAACATGTCCTCTCTGTGTTTGCATGTGTAGTTATGGGAGCCAGTGATTTAAAATGGCAGACATCTGGCATGTTCCGGCCCTTTGTGGAGATCACCATGATCGGGCCTCAACTCAGTGACAAGAAACGCAAATTCCAGACGAAATCCAAGAACAACAGCTGGTCTCCCAAGTTCAACGAGAGCTTCCAATTGTAAGCACAATAACACATTTTTCAGAGGTGCTGATAGGACAGAAAAGTGTGTATTTGTTTTTGTTGCTATCCAAAGTCATCATTAGCTAGATGATTATATGCAAGGTACACTTTCCATAATCACATAACTTGCACATCAAGAGGATATCTTAGATTTTTAAGTGGGAAAAATCTCTCTTGCTGTCTGTGTTTTCGTGTTCAGCTGCAGTGGAAGGCTTGTAACAAAAAAATCTGACATGAGGAGAAACTTTTTTTTATATATTGAATTAATGAGCTAGCACCTTTTCTACCTGTGAGATTGCCTCTCAGCGTATGCTCCAAATACGTCGCCAGTTCCCAGGGTGCCACGGATGAACAGCAAGATCTGTGGCGCTGCTGCCTTCAGTATGCAGCAAGGATGTGGAGCATGCTCCCTCCTCCATATTAAACAGGCCGTCACACCATTTATAAAGCAGCTCTCGTCCTAGTTTTATGATCTTTCTTTTAGCTGTATTATTTGTCTCTGTGATTCTATCTTCTTCGCCAGGACTTCATTTTTTTACTACTAATTTTTTAAAAACTTTGTCTTTAATTGATACTCATCTCACGTTCTTAATGCAGAGAGCCTTCTCATGGGACTTAGTAGTAGTAGAGTAGTGCTGCATTTAGATTTTTTCCCAAGTTTCCCCACTGATTCAGACTGTTAATGGCCAGTATGAACAAGAAGAATGCATATTAAACTATTGTATATGTATAAAAAAAAAAGTAAAACTATCATTTAAACCAGTGGTTCTCAGAGTGTCCCGGTGGTCCTTGCCTGACAGCCCCCAGAAAAAATGGGAATATTTTATTTTCCACCATAATTCCACCATGACAGAATATAGAACCATTTACATTGAGGTTTGCCATGATTAAAAAAACAACAACTAAATACATGTGTTTAATGTAGTAGTATTCATATATTATTGTTTTGTATTATTTTCCTTTTGCACATTAATTTACTTAATTTAACTTTTTTTTCCCCCATTCTGTATATTGAGGTGAAAATCAATGGGGGGACAAAACCATTACATATTTTTTTTAATTAAGAAAATTCAAATAAATGATAAATAATACACAAATAATGTACATGAAAAACTAAATATTATATTATATATTTGGACATTGAGTGTTTTTTTTTATTATTATTATTATTATTATTAATATTATTATGGCAGTTTCAGTCCTTCATAATTTGAGTTGAACATTTAGCTCTCTGTTATAAAAGGTGGTCCGAGGTCTAGTTTTTGAGAGTTTTAGGGTCCTTGACGTCGGAAGTTTGCAAACTACTGCGCCAGGTCATACGACTGACTGACCGCCCCCCACCCATGTGTTCTGCTCCCCGCAGCGTTCTGGGCAAACAGGACGGCTTCGAGTGCTACGAGCTGCAGGCCTGCGTCAAAGACTACTGTTTCGGCCGGGCCGACCGGGTGGTGGGCCTGGCCGTCGTACAGCTGCGCGACATCATGGAGCGGGGCAACTGCGCCTGCTGGTGCCCACTGGGCCAACGCATCCACATGGACGACACGGGCCTCACCGCCATGCGGATCCTGTCGCAGCGCTCCAACGACGACGTGGCCAAGGAGTTCGTGAGGCTGAAGTCGGAGACCCGATCGGCCGAGGAGGGCAGATGAGGAGAGAGGAAGAGTCTTTCCGTAGACCCCTCGACGTGTCTTAGCTGCTGTGGACTGTTCCCATCGGCCTCGCCGAGCTCACCGACACACTGTCACGTTTCACTCTCTGGGTTTTTTTTTTTTTGGCAAGCATTTGACGTTATTTCCGGAGCTACTGTAACTGTACAGCACACGACCACACAACCACACGAGACACCGGCTCACTCAATCTTCTGCTCACCAGCTGTTTCACCAGCTTAGCTGTTCGCCCTTTTCTTTGTTTCATTATTTTAACCTTCCACCTGTGAGCTGGACACCCGAGCCTCAAGGGTACAGTGGCCGCCAGTTCCCACTTCTCTCCAGTGTTTGTCGTGCAATAAGCCCCACCTAAGCCCCTCAAACCGTGGCAATGTGTTCGATGCCTTACACTCTACAAACTGTGAATGTGTAGAAAAAAAAGGATTTTAAACGCCCTATCCTGTAGCTCCACTGTGACTGGTCGAGTAAATGTGAAAATACACATCTGTGTCTGACTGAACAATGTGGAAGGTACTTAAAGTGATCATTTGACCCCCTCATTTTAAAGGATCGATAAGTTAATGGTGTGCCTTGTCATGTTAAGTTCCTCACATCATAAATGATTGAGAGTGATTGTTCCTATTCCTGCGTTCTCAGTGATATTATAAGTGTATAACCGAAGCAGTAAGATCAACAGTATGATTCATTAAAAATGAGACTAACAGACATTCCATGTGTGGGTTTGAAGGGCAGTCCAGTTTTAGCCATATTTATTCAGTATGGAGGTATAATATAAACTAACCACCTCTTCAATTTTTATTTATTTTTTATACATATTTATTTTAATGTCTGTGTGATATAAAACATTGTTTACTGCTGGAAGGATATTTGCCAGAACAGTATGTCGCAAGCTTTTTTTTTTTTTTTTTGCATTTGTTCAACTGAAGATTTTCTGAAGATATTTCACCTGCCAGAAGAAAGCGTCATCAGAAAGTGTTTGTTGGTGATTTGGACCCTTGACCGACAAAATAGATGACCCTCTTTAGGAAATGATCATTTATAGCAAAAAAAATATGACATGATGAATCTTCAGGTAACAACTATCTGAACATTAGGACACAAGTGTAGAATTGCTTATGGTTTACATAGAATTTCCTTCTCTCTTTTCTTCTACTCCTTCTATGAGTGGCCTTATTTGGTGAAAAACCTAGATCTGTGGATTTTTTTTTTTTTTTTTTTTCTCTCTATACCATTGGCTCTCGGCAATGAGGATTAGCCACTCCTCTTCCTATGATGGTGTCAAACTTTTTTTTTTTCCCCAAAGTGATCCTTTCCTCCTCATTTTGTACTTTTTATTTCTGATGATATTGCAAATCTAACTTCGCCCGGGCTCTTTTTCTATCTGGTATGATTTGTGTTATTTTCCTTTTATGAGGTTTTGTAAATGTTTTTACGTCTTTTTAAATAGTTGGGAACAATGTCGATCACTGTGTTGTAAGATATGTGTCAGTTTTATGGGCAGGAGTGATATGGTGAGACGTGTGCCAATGAATGTGTTCATAACTGATGTTCCTCTCCATGGAGGATGGATATAGCGTCTGTATAATATGAGAACCTTAACCCGTGCACATTTTTAAACCGACCACGCCACAGAATCCGATTCCTCTTTGTTACAGCACATTAACCCTTGTGAATAATGTATGTTTATCGGTTTATGAGGGCAAATGTTTTCTCAGCCATTCTGTAATATAAATGTACCCCTTGTGCCAAGTTGTTCACTTTTGATCTTAGTTTTTTTTAATTTATTTATTTTCTAAATTTGTTAACCCTTGCACTATCAGTAAATCACTGCAAAAGGTAACAAGTACAGTATACGAGTCACAGTAACTGTGGTGTTTTCTTTGTTTTGTCACTCTGAAATGTTGTCATCATGTAAACATTCCAACTAATGAATTTTGTATAAAGTATCTGAGAACTATCTATAGGTGTGTGTGAATGCTTTTTTCCCCAGTATAATATGACTGCAGATAAAAGATTTCTAGTTGGGTTGTTCTGTCTAAATCTAATTTATCTAATCTATATAAAACTTTTTTTCCACAAGGAAGACACTAATTTGCACAACTTCCTAACAATCATAATCCAAGCTTATAAGTTGTTTGTGAAATCTCTACCAAAGAAAAGCTTCACAAGAAACTTCACATTCCAACTGCTCCTCTCCATGACATACTTTATTTTCCTACAATAATGACTTTGTCATAATATGATGACATTAATGTCTCCATATTAAAACTTTATCATCTTAATATTATGACTATTCACTATCATAAATACAAGTGCATGCTTTAACCAATCATTACTTTACCATGAGTTTATTAACATTTACATTACAGAGACTCTTAAAAACTATTTCAAGTCAAGCGATTTCAATAAACTTGAAACTTGAAATGTAATATGGAAGTTCGGTGTAATTGCATTTTATTGCAGCAGCTTTAGTTGAGTTCAATTAATAATGTCTCTCAGTCAAATGTCCTTCTAAAGAAACTGTTTCAATCCCAAACTCACTCAGGAGTTTTTACTTTTCAGTGGATAGAATTTAACTTTTTTTTCATTAAATTTCCATCTAACTGCCCTTACGAAAATTAACCATGGTTTTACCATGGGAAATACCGTGGTTTTACCATGGTTTTTTGGGTCATGGTTTACCATGGTTTTTTTGTGGTAACCATGGTTATACTATGGTTTTTATGTAGTAACCATGGTTCTACCATGGTTTTTGGAAGTACCATGAACCAACCATAGTATTAAGTATTACTATGGTTGGTTCATGGTACTTCCAAAAACCATGGTAGAACCATGGTTACTACATAAAAACCATAGTATAACCATGGTTACCACAAAAAAACCATGGTAAACCATGACCCAAAAAACCATGGTAAAACCACGGTATTTCCCATGGTAAAACCATGGTTAATTTTCGTAAGGGTGATCCTTTAATATTGTCATTTAACGTCATCAAATTTCACTTCCTGTCATTATTTATGAATGTGAAAGTACTCACACGTGAATATATATATATTTTTTAACTGTTATCAGGCGCATTTTATTTGTTTTTTAGTTGAACGCTAATTACAGTTCTGAGAATTCAGATTTATCACCTTGGTAATCTTTGTGTCACTACCAGATATGTTTTTTCCACTGCAAATGCACAATCTTCTTCTATTCAGCGATGGGTCTTTTTTTTCCCCTCCTACGTTTTATTGTCAGGAAACGTTACTGACATGGCCCCACCTCCCCGCCGCGGTCTGAGCCGTGTCCTCCCAATCACAAAATCTGCTTTCGACATTACATGTGAGTATGGATTGATGTCTGTGTATTTGCAGGCAGAGAGTATACACACACACACACACACACACACACCCGCGTGCACACTAATTAATTTAGCGAGCAGGTTCATGCTGAGGTCCCCTGGACGACACAGGGTTCCTTTGTGTTCCAGCCCAGGTATTAGATTCCATTTTTGAAAAGCACCTGGATGTGAGGTCACAATATTCACAGTTGTTCACAACTCATAAAGAAGTTTATCTTTTATTAATACACCAGATAACTTCGTGGTAGTGTGCGTCCATCACAAGGTCACAAACGCTCTATCTGTGCCCTGATTGGCTGCAGCTGCTCACCTGTGCTGTTGTTTTACTGCCCCTCTACTCCTGCCTCTTTCTCGGCGTCCAGGTCCAAAGATCGCCTGCACTTGTTTGCTCAAGCCCTGAGCTGCTACAGGCAGGAGGTGGTAAAGTGTGTGTGTGTGTGTGGGGGGGGGGGAGGCTGGGCTCTTCCTGCTTGAACCTGAAACCTTCTACTGTAGGCGCCTCTCTCACCACGACGCCACTTCACCTCTCCATCCCGCTTGTCTTTCATCCGGCTGGGGGCCCACGGCCGAACCCACCCCCCGACCCCCCCCCCCCTCACCATCCTCCACCTGGAACTAAGTTTTGTGCCCGGACGTCCGCACTGAGCACAGCACCTGGATTCACTTTACCTGGAAGGTACAGGAGCAAAAGAAGGATTGAAAGTTGTAATTCAGCTCTCTCTTTTATTTGGTATTGTGTCTATGTGTGTGCAGGAATAAAGGACCCGAGAAATCACATTTTTCTTTAAAGGTATGTGGCTGATTTCTGTTTGTTGTAAGACAACAAGGAAATACCGGCCTGTCGGGCACTTTTGCGGACAATGATCATAAGTAGCAAATATTTGGAACCATTCGAAATCCATTCGATTTGTAACTTGAAACCTGAAACCTTTAAACAAATAATTAAAATACAAACATCTTACAAACATATTACTACTACTGCCTGATTTTGCTGTAATCTGTAGCGTCACAGTGTGCTGATGAGTAGATTTTAAAATGTTCACGTTCATATTGGTGTTCTAATCTTTGTGGGTCCAGATTATCTGTCTCAGATTTGTCGCCGGTGCAAGGTTGAGCAAGGAGTGGCTGAATATCGTTAAGAGCTCTGCAGCACAGATAAAGTCTGAAGTAGTTTAGGAATTAACATGTCGCCTCATGACTTTTAGATTTATCCAATACATCGACAAAACATTCCCGTGTTCAAATCTAATCTTCAACCCTTCACAAAAATGTAACGTGTCTGATTTTTTTGCGTGGTTATAAGGCAATGCTGTGTTACAGAAAAGATGTTTCCTGGTTGATGTTGCACATCTCTGCTTTTCGCCACAGTTTCCCCTTTAGCCGCCACCTCGGTCTAGTCCAACGACGAAGACATCACTCTTTGATAAGAGTGCAAAAAGAACGTTTTTTTTTTTATTTCCACTGCAGGTGGCAAAATATGAAGAAACTGATCTGAAGATGGGGTCGGCGGTGTCCTACTTTGGCGGGTTGTGCGGGAAGCAGCAAAAGGAAGGTGAGATCTTATAAGTTTGTGAACTTCATGTTAAATGTTGAACCATGTTTATGTTTTCTTTTTGTCATCCTCTCAACCTGCAGCGTATTGAACCATGAGTCTTTTTTTTTCTTCACCAACAGAGGTGGAGAGACACTTGCGAGCTAATGACAGACCTTTCAACCTGTCTTATCACTACACTGTAAGTATAGGAACGAAAGCTTCCTTTCTATTCAGCAGATAACAGGGATGAGGGAGGGAGATCTTTGTTTTTTCAATAGTCCTCATAAATCCGTAATAACCTGTGCCGGGTGACAATTATTTTTATGAGCTTATTTTGTCGCTATCATAAGTCAACATGTTAAAATACACAGCGACACTGGAACTGTCGTCCCTAAACTTCCCTCCTCATTTCAGAATAACGCCATCAAGACCTCCAAGTACAATGTGTTCACCTTCCTGCCGCTCAACCTCTTCGAGCAGTTTCAGAGACTCGCCAACGGCTACTTCCTCTTCCTCTTTGTCCTTCAGGTACACTTTTTTTTTTTCATTTCATTTTACATGTACAGCTGAGATTTTGTCATTTTTAGACTGAATTGGTCTTCAATGTGTGTGTGTGTGTGTGTGTGTGTGTGTGTGTTTTGTTGGCAGCTAATCCCACAAATCTCCTCTCTCTCCTGGTTCACCACGGCCGTCCCTCTGATTCTGGTGTTGTCCATAACAGCGGTCAAAGACGCCAGCGATGACATAGTAAGCCGTGTAGTCGTGTCGCGACCTTTAGAGGAAACGTCCGGGAAACGGCCCGATTTATTGAATTTATCGCATGAGGCATTTTTTGCTTGTGTGACGTCATTTACCTGTGTTAAGCATTTCCAAAGCTGCTGGTCTGAAACGTCAAAAGTCTAGAGACTCATACAGAGAATAGCCTAATAAGCACTATTAACAATTTAATTTATTTTATATTATGGATTTTTCAAAGATTGGAATCTATTTGCGTCACTATGTCGAATATTTAACATTCTATAGTGAAAGAATGACAGATGTGTTTCAACAAAGAACGATGGAAAAAACTGAGTCAACAAGGTGTATTTGAATGCACCCGGAAGACATGACGAGCTTAGGTTTAAACATTTAATCGCTTTAAAGCGAGGTGCTGGGCCAGATTCGGCCTTGACTTTGACACATGTGATGTAAATCATGCTAAGGCTATCGAGTGGGGCCATCGACACAGAAAATGTGCATGATCCGTTCCCTCGAAAGGACTAAATATTACTTTATATTAACAAAGATAATAAATAGTGAAATATCACATCTAACCAAACACTGTTTTCTCTTCTTCTTGTAGAACAGACACAAAAGTGACAATCAAGTGAATAACCGGAGGGTGGACGTCCTCATTGATGGAGAGTGAGTGACCAAAGATGCAGATTTTCATACATCATATCAAATAAAAGAGAGAACACACCTTAAAAGTTATAAATTGTCATTATATGTGATGTCATGGTGTTTTTTTATGTTTTGTGTTTTTTCTCTTCCAGACTGAGAAGTGAAAAATGGATGAATGTTCAGGTTGGAGACATCATCAAACTGGAGAATAATCAGTTTGTCACAGTAAGTACAGAGATAATAATACTCCATTCCATCATGAAGACTATGGAGTCATATACATTCCCTTGCTGCCATGTTAACTATAGTCTTTGTGGCACATAAATAACAATAAAATGACGTTAAAGCAGATCTGACCTCAGTATCTTCTATAATTGCGATTCATGTTTTTTTTTTATTTCCTCAGGCAGACCTGTTGCTGCTGTCCAGCAGTGAGCCTCTCAATCTGATCTATGTAGAAACTGCTGAGTTAGATGGGTGTGTATATTTAGTTATTTAGTTTAGCAGCGCTGTGTGCCCGCATGTATGTGTGTATGCGTGTGTCTTATAGCGACGGGTGACGGCAAATGTCGAACACTTTTCTCTTCCCTTCACTCACATCCTTCTCATGTCCTCTTGTTCTGCCCCAGTGAAACCAATCTGAAGGTGAAACAGGCCCTGACTGTAACAGGAGAGTTGGGCGACAGCATCCAGGAGCTGGCTGGATTTAAAGGTGAGAAGCAGAGTGATACGGACACCCACATTTTTAAACATCTGCAATCTGCAAATGGATTCACCAATACAGTTAAGATATAAATAGATCTAAACAAAGTGAACTTTACTGTCAACCACACTACCCAACATTCATTTCATAGGGAATCCAAATTGTCCTTCCCCAAGTACAAATGTGCAAATTAACATTGAAATGTGATGGATTTCAAAAATGTTCCAAAATCTAATCATGTCCTACAAGTTACCTGCTTTTTTTTTCTTTTCGTCTCACAGGTGAAGTGCGATGTGAGCCCCCCAACAACCGCCTGGACAAGTTTAAAGGCACCCTGACCCTGGAGGGACAGACGTACTCTCTGGACAACGACAAGGTGCTGCTGCGAGGCTGCACCCTGAGGAACACGGAGTGGTGCTTCGGCCTGGTCGTGTTCGGAGGTAAGCACGGACCTACTTTCTCTTTCTGCTCACTCAGGACAGAACGTTGGGCTCCGTTGCCTGGTTATACATTTATTTATTGGGATAATAAAACCTAACGGCAAGTGTGGAATCATTAACTCTTCTAGCTACAACTCTTGCAAACACTCCACTTGAAACTTTTTATAAACTATCTTTGGACTTTTGACTGATAAGAAATTATTGGTCACTAAACCGCACATGGCTGTGCATGGTTATATATGTAAAAGAATATATATTAATAAAGTGGAGTAACCTCAACTTATTAACTTAATTTTATTGATATTTAATCATTCAGGTGTTACCAATTAAAGCAATTTAATTAAGTTGGTTGAAATATATATATATTTTGTAGTGCATGAACAATAACTCCGCCTAAAGCCAACGTGCCTCTTATCTGTTCGATCATATCTGAACTGGAGATTGAACTTTTGCAGGTCCCGACACCAAGCTGATGCAGAACAGCGGGAAGACCACGTTCAAACGGACGAGCATTGATCACCTCATGAACGTGTTGGTGTTGTGTGTGAGTTCAATGTCCAGTATGCACATACACACAAGCCCAAATCCACACTTTACTATAACCCTCACACACACACACACACACACACACACAGCAGTGAGTCAACTGTGAAATGTAAATTGTCAATTTATTCCTGTTTAAAGAAAACATGTTTAACTTGACAAGATTAAATCCAAGATAATTCAATCTAATTCTACTCAATATTGGGCTAATTTAACCAAAATCAATATATTTTCACCTGATAAGATTTATTTTTTGCAGTGTAGACTTCTCTTCTCTTTTTTATCATTAAAAAATTAAATTAAAAGGCCTGCCAAATTATATAACTAACTTATGTACATATATAGTGGTTTCAGGAGTTTTCACATTAGTCTTTAGCCAGTATTTCTGTCTCACAGCCTTCATAAAGCATTCGATATCTTTTGATATCGGCAATAAATATCATTTTTTATGTTAACTCCATCAGATCTTTGGTTTCCTGGGGTTAATGTGCTCCGTTCTGGCCATTGGCAACGCCATCTGGGAGGTGAGGGAGGGCTCCGTGTTCACAGTGTTCCTCCCTCGAGACCCGGGGGTGGACGCCACTCTCTCGGCTTTCCTCTCCTTCTGGTCCTACGTCATCATCCTCAACACGGTGGTGCCTATTTCCCTCTACGTCAGGTATGTTCTAACCCAGATTGCCAAAAAAAACCCCAAAAGGCCGATGTTATGAGTCTTTTCTATTGCTCCAGCGTGGAGATCATCCGTCTGGGGAACAGCTTCTACATAGACTGGGACCGGAAGATGTATTACCCCAAGAATGACACCCCTGCCCAGGCCAGGACCACCACGCTCAACGAGGAGCTGGGCCAGATCAAATACATCTTCAGCGACAAGACTGGCACCCTCACGCAGAACATCATGACTTTCAACAGGTGCTCCATCAATGGGAAAGCATACGGTGAGCAGCTCTGCTAGTGTACGGTTGAATGGACCGACCAGCGCGGGCCCAACGGCTGACTTTTTATTTCTGTCACTCAGGGGAGCTGTTTGACTTTACTGGACATATTGTGGAAATAACGGAGGTGAGATGGGAGTACTTGTGTGTGTTTGTGTGAGTACATTTTAAAATGACTCCCTACTCCCTGCTCCTCTTCTTCTCCGCAGAAGACAGATAAAGTGGATTTCTCATGGAACCGGCTGGCCGATCCCAAGTTCGTCTTTCACGACCCCAGCCTGGTGGAGACGGTGAGGGAGGGCAACCCGGAGGCGCACACCTTCTTTCGCCTGCTGGCCCTGTGCCACACCGTCATGCCCGAGGAGAAGAACGAGGGTGAGTGTCCTCGTCCACCTCCCTCATCTCCTGTGTCTGATGATCAAATAGGTTCCTTATAATCCTGATAAGGTTCAGTAATTCATAATTATACAGGTTTCCCTTTTATATCAGCTTTTTTTCTATGAATTAATATTCATATATGTTTTGATTGTGTGCTTAACATTAAAGCTGCTATATTAAAGATTTGAAACCCTGAATAGATTCTGTCTTTGGTTCACTCATTGGTTTCTAAGAACAAGTGTTCCAAATGTAACAATCATGGTCTCAAAGTTGTTTTGCATTAATAGCATGCAAGCCAATCGAAACGTGGAATCTGGAGATAGCCAGCTTGAAAGATAAAGAGGACCAACTACAAAAGATTGAACACTTTTGGTTTGATGGACAGCAGTGTGACCCAAGGGAAACTTTTAATGAAAACACCATCCAAATCTGACTTGGCTTTCCAATGTGACATGTGACATGTCACATGTCACATTGGACTACTTATAACTTGGGCATACCATTTTCACAAATAAGTCCTTCTATATAAGAGGTTAAAGGCAAGGTACTGCACTACTACTATATTTTCACCAGGATCATCTGATTTGTACGAATTGTAAAAATGTATAATGTAAAAATAGAACTCTTTTCACAGATAACAAAACTTTTTTTTTTTTTGCCATCTTCTTCTCCTGGCAGGGGAGCTCTACTATCAGGCTCAGTCTCCCGATGAGGGCGCCCTGGTGACCGCTGCGAGGAACTTTGGGTTTGTGTTCCGCTCACGCACGCCGGAGACCATCGTGGTCGTGGAGCTAGGAAAACAAGTTACCTACGAGCTATTAGCTGTTCTGGACTTCAATAATGTCCGCAAGAGGATGTCAGTCATCGGTGAGAAAAAGTAGTGGGAAGAAGTTGTTTTTTTTGTGGTTCATTTAATGGTCCCATATTGTAGATTTTTACTAGACTCCATTTGAAGTTTTGATTTCCCTAAAATGTAATTGCGGTTTTAAGTGATTGGCTGATTTTAAAGGCTGTATAGTTGTATTGACAGACAAATTGACAGTTTTGACACATGTGACTGTATTTACATTAACGCCAAGACCTCCTTTGTGATCAAACGAGCTCACTCATTTAACTCTCACATTCTACTTTATGGGACTCAGTAGCATCTCGATCGCTAATTAACTTTCACTGTGATTACCAGTGCGTAGCCCCGAGGGAAAGATCACTCTCTTCTGCAAAGGAGCAGACACCATCATCTATGAGAGGCTGAACCCATCCTGCAGCAAGCTGATGAAAGTTACCACCGATCACCTCAATGTAAATAATGCTGATGTTAATTCTGATAAAAAACAAATAATGATAAAACTAATAGGAATTCAAAAATTGTCAGAATTCGTGTTTTTAATCACTTTACAATAATTGGGAATAGATGTATGCGGGCGACGGCCTCCGTACGCTGGTTCTGGCCTATAAGAGTTTGGACGAGAGCTACGTTAAGGATTGGAAACGGCGCCACCATGATGCCAGCACGGCCATGGACCAACGAGAGGAGAGACTTGATGAACTTTACGAAGAGATCGAAAAAGACCTGATGGTTTGTCCATGTGCTGTATACCAGAAAATTATATATTTTTCCTTTCCACGTTCCCACGCTGAACTCTCGCTGTGGTTTTTAGCTGTTGGGGGCAACGGCTGTGGAGGACAAGCTGCAGGATGGCGTGCCGCAGACCATTGAGCAACTGGCCAAAGCTGACATTAAAATCTGGGTCTTGACTGGCGATAAACAGGGTTAGTGTCACACACACAGGGGCTTTCTACCCGTGCCACATGTTTAGAAGGAAAAGTCTGATATATATAATGAGAAATCGATTGATATGTCATCAGTTCAGTGCAATGTGACAGAATCCCCAAACATTTCCATCAGCTCGCTTGACAAAGTTTGACACACTTGTCGGGTTGACTCCACTGCAGTGATTTCAAATGTGTTTTAAAACAGAGACAGCGGAGAATATCGGCTACTCCTGTAACATGCTGAGAGAGGAGATGAAGGACATTTTCATTGTGGCAGCGAATACGGTGGAAGGAGTCAGACAGGAGCTACAGTAAGTAGCTGCTGTCAGATGCTACACACTGTACCTTTAATTTTCTTACTTTAACTATTATTTCCACATTGAATTACTGCTGGTTTATGTTTAACCATTTGTTTTTATCCCAAACATCTTTTGATTATTATTACTGTCCTTTTAGGAATGCGAGACGGAAAATGTGCCCAGAAGCAGCTGAGCAGCCGACTGTGAGCCAGGCTCGTGCAGGCCTGTTTTGGCTTCAAAAGACGGAGACTGTGCAGGATGAGAAGGTGGACGGAGAATACGGCTTGGTTATAAATGGACACAGTCTGGTAAGGAGGCTCTCACCAGGCGCGAATTACCCTTTAGTTTCCCTACATCCTTGATCCAGAAAAAGAAATGGGGCCCAAAACATGATTTATAATTAGCTGCAAAGTCACCACATTGACTTTAATAATCTAAAAGAAATGGTGACTTGGGGGAGGACTTAGGATAGGCCTTTACATTGCTACATGCTACTCACTCTTATATTTGTGTAAAACATCCTCTGTATTAGCCACACACTATCCAATTCCAAAATGAGTCACGGCTGAGTCTGGAGAACAATCTATGGATGCAATGGAGTTGCTAAAGCGCAGCGTGTCATTTCCAGGTAAAGCAGATGCATTCATTCCACAAATGAGGTCTGGGATGAGCATTGTTCCAATGACCCACCAGTGAGTGCACCAAGTTTTCCATTTAGTGGAATCAAACAGACCCAGACCACCTCTTTTCAGAGGTCTCCATTCACTTCATTTAGTCCACACCCAACAAAAACGAACTAAACTAAGTGCCTTTGCTTTAAATTGACCATCTGGTGCTCACCAACTGCTGTAGGTGCAAAAGCGCCCTTTCATCTGTTTCCCCTCTTTCCTTTTGTCCTCAGGCCTTTGCGCTGGAGAAGGACTTGCAGCTGGAGCTGCTGAGGACGGCGTGCATGTGTCAGACAGTGATTTGCTGCAGGGTCACCCCTCTGCAGAAAGCCCAGGTGGTTCAGCTGGTCAAGAAGTACAAGCAAGCCGTCACCCTGGCCATCGGGGATGGGGCTAATGACGTCAGCATGATCAAGGGTAAAGTTATTCACCCTCAGCCATTTATACAAAAAATACTGACACACCTAAGTGTGCTCCTGTCCATCCTCCAGCTGCTCACATCGGCGTAGGTATCAGTGGTCAGGAGGGCATGCAGGCGGTCCTCTCCAGCGACTACTCCTTCGCACAGTTCCGTTACCTCCAGCGCCTCCTGCTGGTGCACGGCCGCTGGTCCTACTTACGCATGTGCAAGTTCCTGCGTTATTTCTTCTACAAGAACTTCACCTTCACCTTTGTGCACTTCTGGTATGCCTTCTTCTGCGGCTTCTCTGCACAGGTGAGAAACATGTGGAGGAAGAGTGAGCACAGGCCACCATAGAAATTAATTCTGGATTAGTGGGTTGCTTTGAATGAAATCTAGCAAGGCAAGTGACTCCAAGAATAGTGCATATTGAATTTATAATGTAGTTATGATGTTTCATGCCACTTCAGTTATGCATTGTTATGCTATGATGTTAAATGAATGAAGGTAGTCCCAGAATTTGATGTTAATGATATATATGCTTAGAGAAGAACAGAGCACAGAAATATACTGTATATTGCATTACTATGCAATGCATAAAACTGAATGATGTACTTAAACAAGTGTTAATTGTAGAGTTAGTTTTAATGCTGTATTATAATATCATAATGTTTAATGTTTTTTGTGTTGTTTTTGTTAACAGACTGTATATGATGAGTGGTTTATCACCTTGTACAACCTGGTTTACACAGCTCTTCCCGTCCTTGGCATGAGCCTGTTTGACCAGGTAAGCACTTACTTATTATTTTTAAAAAGTAGAGCTGCGCCTGTAAGATCTATGTTTTTCATGTTTGGTCCAATAAATGTCTTAATAGACAAATCGTACATTGGGTAAGAATGTGTCAACATACATTGAGTTAAAGAAAGTAATGCAAATGCAGTTATCGTAAGAAAAAGACTGTAGCGCTGTGATGTCCGAAAGCTAAAAAAGCTAAAATTGTATAATTTTTAATTATTTTACACCCTGATGTCTGTATTCTTTTGTTTGATCTCTCTCTAACCCGTGTTTCTGTAGGATGTGAATGACCGCTGGAGTTTCCAGTACCCTCAGCTCTACTCTCCGGGCCCGCTGAACTTATACTTCAACAAGAAAGCCTTCGTGCGCTGCATGATACACAGTTGCTACAGCTCCCTCGTCCTCTTCTTCATCCCGTGGGCCGCCATGCACGACACGGTCCGAGACGATGGCAAAGACATCGCTGACTACCAGTCTTTCGCTCTATTGGCGCAGACCTGCTTGCTGGTTGTGATGAACATACAGGTGAGGGATACAGTTGCTGCCACCCACCCTTACGCACGTTCTGAATCAATATGTGCACCAGGATAAAAAAAAGAAAAAAAATTTCAAAATTCTTCAGCTGTGCCTGGACACCCATTACTGGACAGCAGTGAACCAGTTCTTCGTGTGGGGCAGCCTGGCAGCCTACTTCGCCATCACATTCACCATGTACAGCAACGGCATGTTCCTCATCTTCACCTCCTCCTTCCCCTTTGTCGGTGAGTACATTCTGCTTATTTACGGGAACTGCAGGATTTATTGCCTGACTACCATTTTCCCTCTCAACATCAATAACTTCCCACTTTAGCCCATTATATGAAGGTCATTGCAATCTCTGGACCCATCAGCTATCGTCTGATGACTATAAGTATTAGCTTCCATGACTTCCTTTCCCTGTTAGTCTTTCACTGTTTACAGACTACACTAGTAATTTGATACATAAGGTTGGAGTTGTACTAGCTAATAAAATCTAATAAAAAGCTAAGTTGTTGACAGACTCCCTTAGGCTGAGATGCCATTCGGACAATGCATTTCCACCTCTGTGCAGCTCGTCAATTGCATGCAACCACAGCTCACTGCTTACACAGGTGTGGTCAATGCTATGATTGTCACCCACCTACAGATTCAGCATACTTACTCAGATATTTATGCCATTTATCCTGCTACACACCCATTACCACATTAACATGGTTCGTGCATTAAATCTTTTAGGTCGGTACAGTTGTGTACTAACAGATCCTAACAGATGTTTTTGGGACTCAGGCACCGCAAGAAACTCTTTGAATCAGCCCAACGTGTGGCTGACTATATTCCTGACTTCCCTCCTCTGTATTCTGCCTGTGGTGGCTTTCCGCTTCATTCTCATTCAGCTCCAGCCCACCATCAACGACAAGGTGGGCACATGGCTCTACGCCTTCCTATCTTTTATGCATCATGTTGCTACCTCTATAAATAATGTTGCAGTTTCTCTGAAATATAAATGTGTGGGTTTAAATAGATTGAGGAAACATGAGAGTTAATGGCAATATTCTGCCCTGAGTGACCTGAAATGTACCAGGTTAAGTGGAATAAAAGCCTTTTCTCCTCTAGGTGAGGCACAAGTTGCGAAACGAGGCGCTGCCGGCGCCCTCGACCCACCGCCGACCCGAAAGGCGCATCAGCACGCGGCGGTCAGGCTACGCCTTCTCCCACTCGCAGGGCTACGGTGCCCTGGTGACATCCGGGAGGTTCCTGTTGAAACGACCCCTGAAGAATCGACAGGTCTTGTTCACCCAGACAGACTCCCCGCTGGCTCAGAACGAGCCGCAGCACTACCGCACCATCGCGGAGGAGCCGGAGGAGTCGCAGAGCCACCAGGGAAGCAGGGACTGAACCGCTGCAGAAAGGCGGGACTCACATCGTTTTTCATACTTGACAGAGGATGCACATGGTTGGCTACCTGGATGTTTTCCAGGTCAGAATTTTATACTTAAACTGAGTTTTTTTTTTTCGAATGATGAATGTTGGTGAAACAGCCTTAAAGGTCCCACTGATGTTTTCCAGATCATATCAGCAGACTTTAGATTATGGGTCTCCTAGAGTGCCACTGTGGGTTCAGGCTTTTGTTTTCATGAATACAGCTGATTTTAGAAATCGGTGTGTTACTGCTTGGTTAAAACAAAAACCTGCACCCACACCAGCCCCCTGGACCAGGATTGCCCAGCCCTGACATAATGCCTTCATGGATCCACTGATTGTTATTTTCAGCTCAATAAGTACAACTCATAGGCTGCGTAACCTTAGCCTCAATAGAATAGATAGATAGATACAGCAATTCTCCCTGTTGAAAGCCTACCAAGGTATTCAGATGTTCTAAATAGTGGATTCCTCCATTTTGCCTACCACAGTTTTGGACACAGCTTTTATATTTTTCAGAGTATACCAGAAGACTTCTGATTCTAGTAATGAATAATCTTAGCCAGGGCTGTACTGGTTGATTCGTAGAATCAGGTGTGTTCCTGCCTTGTTGGAACGAAAGCCTGCAGTCAGAGTGGCTCTCTAGGACCAGAGTTGCCTAAAGCTGCTTTAGATTGACTACTGTTTACCGTCCAAACAGACATTTGTTTCAAGCAGGGACTACAGGGAGAACCTTTTCTGTTCCATTGTAGCACACTACAGCAGGGGCTGATCAACCCTGCTCCTGAACAGCTGCTGCTCTAATTAAAACTACACCTGGTTCTAATTAACTCACTCATTAAGCCCCAGCCAGGGTTCAGTGGTTGGATGACAGGGTGATAAAAGGAGCGAGGTGGGTTGGAGTGGGGAGATTCCTGAAACATGCAGGGTGGTTGGTTTGAACTGTTTTGGTGAACCCTGCACTGCATTCTCTGTGCTTTGCAGCTCAGTCGGGTGCTGAGAAGGGATTCAGTTCATATCGTTTCACAGCATGCCTAAGTGGGTCTGATCTATCAACACAAAAAAGTTTGGCTGAACACTAAAATTTCAAATTGAAGTTTGTCTAGTTAGAGTCCATGTTCACTTTGATAGATCACCAATCTCAAGTATGATTTTAACACTGTAGGGAAATATAGGGAAACTATAAGCAGCGTGGTGGGTAAAAAAAATCCATGTTAAAAGTTAAATGTTATCTTTTAATTTGCCACTGGCTGATCTGGAGATGCTGGATTACCACACTGCCTGCAATGTGAAGTTGCATTTTGTACCTTTTTTAAATGTGTCCCTCACAAGTTAACAGTCAGTGCTCAAGGTGTCATTCTATAAAACTGTGATTTAATTTCCAGTCCATACTCTTATTTTCACCCGAGCTTTTATTGTTTACGTAATTATTTACACAGATATTTTTTTAAAAACATTGTTTTATGTTTGTACTGCACTGTGTTAACAATCTGTGTTAAGACTCTGTATCATCACAGTCCCTCCAGGGGTCAGTGTTGTCTTTGTAACTTTTTAACTTTTCAGAGCCAGTAAAATAAAAGCCTAAAAAGATTTATGCTTCATATGAGGACAAGCACATATCACTTGCGATATTTTGTGTCCTGTCCATCATGTTCTTGCATTAAACTCCTCTGGCTCATTCTGTGTCTTTATGGGATCGAGGTATTAACATAATTCAGATTTCATCTACATGGGGGATTGTGTGTGAATAAAACAAATAACTTTTACAGATTTACAACTGTGCAGCCATTATCTTTTCACAAATTTCAACAAATTGTTTCACATTTCATGTTATAATGTAGTGTTTCTCCTGTTATGACATGTTTTCTCATGGTGTGCAATTTTTCTGTTTAATCCAAGATTTTTTTCTATTTTATCACATCATTTTTATTTTTCAAAATATTTTAATAAAATCAGCACAGCATATTATGAGTTATCTTCTTAAAATAAAAAAAAGATGATGTCAGTGCAGCCTAGTGCAAAGCTATACTTGTATTCATACACGCTGTGTTATTACACAAAGTCCTCGGTATTTGTATGACATATGGGGGAAATACTTTTGGTAAATATTTCATAACCTGACCTCTTTTTTTGAAGCCTCAATCACCAACTCCTCCAGATTTCCTTGCATTATATATGCAGCAGTGTGCACTTTCTGTCTCTCCCTCTCACTCTACCTCTTTTTACTCACACTTTTCATGGATACTATACATCAGTGCACACACACAGACACACACACACACACCATACACAATCTGACTGCACTCAGCCCACAACTGCAGTGTCCTCTGGGGCAGCGAGCGATGACATCACAGAACGGGGGCTGTCCCGGCATGGCACGGATCCAGAAGAGCTTTCAGAACGCTTCCTGGAGGTGTGAAGAAGAAGAAGAGCTAATAAGAGTGCCTTAATAATTCACACAAAAAAAAATCATCTTCCTTGGCACAACTGCAGACATCCTGCTGCACTCGGCATATCGCATCGAAATGCTAAATAGATTCAATTAGAAAAAACAACTCAGCTCCCTTCCAGTTTAACCCTTGTTGGTTGCTCCTCCCCCGTATGGCCATGCAGCACCGTCAGCAGACTCCTCAGTCTCCGGTGAAGGTCACTGTATGATCCTATGGAACAGGAATGAGGACCGGCATGCTTTATAAATAGCCTGCCAGTGTGGCGCACCCCGGCCACAACCATGACACCAATCGACTGCCTTGGACTGGCTCCATTTTGAGTATAGTATATTTCTAGTATTTCTGAAATATCAGATATCCCTTTCGGCTCATATAACTTAAAGATTCTGCTAGGACCCAACGAGCAGTGAGGCAGCTATGCATTAAAAAAAAAAAAAAAAGTCATTTAGTATGCCAAGAATAAAGAGCACTTTATATTAAACAGGATAGTCCCCTGCTTATAGGATTTGGGATGAATGAGAGACGGGAGCAAAAAAGAAGAAAATATAAGGGAGTCATAGCAAACAGTGTGGCAAAGACATAATAAGAAACACACACGCATATATAAGATGCTTGCAGACACTGTGATATTATCATACTCGTGGGTCAGAGTTTAAGTGGTGTGCTGCAGCCCGGCCCGTCTGGCCTGCTTCTATAAGAGGAGCTGGAAGACTCCACTTCAGGAGACAAGAGAATTTCACACATAGCGCTCCAAGTTGGTGTGAAGATCATTACACGTCTCAGTCTCCTGCTCTTTGTACCTTTGTACCTTTCAAATTGAGGATTGCACAATGACAGGGATATTCACTATAATGCATATTTTAGTTACTGGTGCTTTTACAGGATTTTAACAAACATGTTATGTGTGAATATTTTTTTATTTATTTTGTCTGGCTAGCAGCAGAACTTTAGTAATGACAGATCTGTGTCCGGGGCTAAATATGTTGTATAATCACCATTTTAAAAGCGTATGAGAACATATGAGGTAACAGCCATGCAATCACTTCAGTGTGTTGATTTAAAGCCTGTTTCAGGATTAGACAGACAAGTCACTAAGACTTTTGCCTTAACAAAGGTCAAACATTGATCCAAGAGTGGCTTAACTGTTTAGATGTTTGGTGTGTGCATGTGTCTGCGTGTCCAACGTGAGAGAGAGAGAGAGTATGTGGTGTCAGTTGTGAGCTTTGTGTCTAAATAAAGGATTACCTTCAACCTTAGAAAGTGCAGACACTCCCTACTGCTACGTTAGCAGTGAAGAAGCTTGCTGTGTCAAAAAAATAAAAAATAAAACACATGACTCGAAAGGTCATGCCACACATGAGTTTTAACAGTTTTTCTTATTTTATTGCCTAAAATTTCCTCTTGGCTCTTTACAACAGTGTATGATCAATTGAGTTCAGTTTAATATGCATTTAAATCGTGTCCTCACGCTTTGTGTTTTCATCTCTAGCTTTTCATCTCCAGGTGTATACCACAAGTATAACTAATACCATGAATAAGTTGTTTCATTTCTGTCAAAAGAAAAAAAAAAACTATAGATTTGTTTAAAACATCTAATTTTGACAAATACATTACCAGCCCAGTTAAGTATTTGAACATTCCTGATAAACATTGACAATATGTTTAATGGATCAATATGATTTCTGACACATCAGGCTTGCAATCATAGCAAAAAACACAACCTAATGTCACATTAGGTTGTGTTTTATTTGGCAACAGGCAAAAGTTCCCTGACCTCCTGTTTTGAAATAGAACCCCTCCCAACACACACACACACACACACCAGAAATCATGCAACTTTCAATTGGCCAGACCCCTTTAGAAGTGGGTTAAAATTGAGTCCCAGAGGCCTTGTTTGGTTAAGTGGAGCTAAGCAATCCGGTGAAGGTTCAGGGTCCGATACCCAAGTTGGAGGTTTGAGTTCCCGTACTTGTATTATTCACTTTGGATTGAGGT
The DNA here is from genome assembly GCA_036785175.1 of Eupleurogrammus muticus. Lineage (NCBI taxonomy): Eukaryota > Metazoa > Chordata > Actinopteri > Scombriformes > Trichiuridae > Eupleurogrammus > Eupleurogrammus muticus. Next base: position 15,730,295 of record JAYKQN010000013.1, on the reverse strand, counting down.
GTCTTCCAAATGTGGAACCACAGCAGGATTCACATTTCACAGTTGCATGCCCCCCCCCCTTCAGGGGAAATGCTGGGCCATTCCTGGTAAAGGCTGCATGTGTGAATGAGGCTCCAGAGTGCCAACATTTCTGTTGTTTTTGTTTTATAATTAAGTTTTATATTCTTCTTTTTTTCTTCTTTATTTTTACACATTCTGCTTCCATTTGTCAATGGCATTAAAGCCCTTTGTGAGCAATTACTCTGCATGCCTTACCCAGTTTTTTTTTGTTTAATGTCCTGCCAATGCATCATTAACATCTAATTTACAAATAAAAAAAAAGTAAGAATATTTTTTCCCATTATGCATGGTCCCTTTTTCGTACCCTTTTGGCCTCATAAATGACCTCAGTCATTTACAGAATTACCAACACAAAGAAAAACCAAGATATTTTGGGGCATGTGCATGTGTGTGTGTACTATTTATCATCCACACAGAGGCCCTGGACTGGAAGATAAACAGCGCTTCTTTGCGGATGCGGTGGAAATCACCTTCAGCACGGGGCTGAGTGGAGCTGACAAGCTGGCAGGAGAATACTGCTGCTAATGAAGCTCTCCCTGCGTGAGCCACCTCTGAGCCAGCTGGACTCCAGGACCAGAGCCACGGCCTCATCTTTCCGTTTGAGACACAAAGAATTCAATAAAGAAGGTTCCGACACTTTTTTTTCCAGTGAATTACCTCACAAGACCCTACAAGACTGTTTGGCTCAACATCAATAAATCATTGACAGAAATTGAGACAGCAACAGCACATATTTTGCACATCATGGTGCTTGCCTGAAATATTGATTTCTCAACCAAAAAATAATAGTTTTGAAGGGAGTGGAGTGGTGCCTGTCTCATTTAAACAAAGAGTAATAGTGCTTTAAAAGCAGTGACTATACAGATCCTGCCAGAAGCAAGTTATGCTTATACAAAATATAAAATAAATGATTAAACAACAGATTTATAGCTTAATTTCATAAATTAAATGATCTGTGACACTTTTATACTTTTGAAACATTTTATTGAATATCTGGTCTTTCAATGAATTCACATTTATAAGAAACCTATTTCCAGTTATGACACACTTGGAAGATTACTATTTGACATCTATATTTGACAGTATTTTCATTACCATATTGCATAAGAGTTCCAAGATACTTGTCTACACAGATTAAGAACTGAAACACACAAAATTTAAAAAATGGACAGGATTCTTTTTGAAAAAAAAAATATGAAATCACTTTTTCAATAAACGTTGAAGTATAATGCAGTATATGATGGCCAATAATTCTCTTTTGAAAAGAAAAATCACATTAATAGAAAATCATTTTTTGAAAGGCACAGTAATAGAACAACAATGGGGAGATCTTGCATGCACAGTTGCACAAGATAAAAGCAGCAGGTTACAACTATATCGCAGTGTAGTGGTAACCACATTTGAATACCTGATATAACACCATTCATACACTATACTTAACAATTATTGCTTTGAGTATTGCTGTAGTAAAAGTGAACTATGTGCATTTATTCTCATAGATTGTTAGGGAGTATTCAAGCAGCATATTGACAGAATAATAAAGTCTCCATTTATACAAATTGAACACTTGCATTAAATCACCCACTTTTAAAGAGGTGTGTATTGCATAATCATAGATTAACATATGAGGATTTTATGTACAGTAATGCTTCTGTGTTTTGATGCCAATCGTTTCAGGTCCTGGAAAGATTGGTTGATCATCACTGGCTAGTAGAGGGCAATCCTCTAAGATAAGTCCCATCAGATGATGGTGTGGGGAATTTGCAGAAAAAATACTGTAGTATGTGTTAAAAGAAGGTTTTATATATGTCTATATATATATCTATTTCAACCAGAACACCCCAACTCTCCAGAAGTCTTAGGGAATTCACCCACATTGATATAAAACAGGGAAATGCAAAAAATTCTCACATTTAAGAGGTTGAAAAAACTTTAAACTTAACTTTTTGGCCTTTACACTTCAAGATTCTTTCAATTGTTGTTAGATTTGTGTTGTAATACACATCTGTCTAGCCGTACAATATAATCAGTTCACAGCTTCAAATAACATGTTGTATATGTAACTGAGACATAAAATACATAAAAATACTAAACAGAAGACCAGTTCAAACCTAGTATAGATGTCTTTTGACAACCAACGCAATATTTACTACAATGTATTCATGATATGATCCAGTATAAATTAGCTTTTAGGTGTCATCTACTGTATCGTCATGTGTCTTGAAACCAGGCTGTACAAATAGAGAGCCTAAGCACTTCTAACTTCTGGAAGTCAAATGGGACCCTATTTCAGTAAAATTATGCATGATGGTCTATAGTGAGAGAATTTTGCAAATTTTGCCTGACAAGAAAATCACACATCATACATTTTTTTAAGTATAAGACTGTGAAAATATATAATGTGATTTGTGATTTATGGCACAATTCAAAAAGACAAGTAATCAGTGACCACCATACATTATGTTTTTCACACTGGGTTAACCAGAAGTACTTAGGCACTCTAGAAACACAACTGCATCTTCCATCTCATCCAATTTCTAGTACCAAATCCCACTGTGTTGTATATGTCACTCTCAACCTTCCCCTTGCCTCAGCAGCATATTCCATTCACCCCCCCTCCTTCACAGGAATCCCCACCATTTGTGCACAAACAGGTCATCTCCGTAGCCCGTATAGAGGAGGCGGTTGCCACATTCCTCCCAGCGACACACCTCACCCCTGTCGACCACGACGAACTTCCACTCCACATGGCTCTCTGCAGGGAGGCTGATTGAAGTAGTCCAGTACCCGTCCTTGGCTCTCTCAAGAGGGATGAAGCCCTTCCAGTTTCCCAGCTCCTGGTGGTCCCCGGTAATTGCTACCTTCTGGTACGGTGACAAGGTGAGATAGTGTATGCGGAAGACCACATTTACGTTCTGAGGCATGGGCTGGACAGCCACAACCTTTTTGTTATTTTCCATGTTTTCCTCAACAACAGGGAGTGTGGTGGTTTGCTTGACATCGACAGAAGGTGGGGTATCTCTATCTATACAGGCAGCCTCTGTGAGAGAAGAGCTGTGCTGGCCTTCTTCAGTGGGATGCTGGTTGGTTTTTGTGTGGTCATGGGCCTTAGATGGGTCAGAAAGGTTCATCCACGGAAGGACCTGGTAGTTACTGTCCGTGATCCACTCGTTGTTGTCCATAGTCGCCTCCATGATACTGATTTCCGTCTTTTCATAATCTTCATCTTTCTCCTTATCTGCATCTGTTGTCTCCTTCTTGTCAGCTTTTGCTGCCTTCTTCTCCTTTATCTCTAAAACCTCAACAGATTTTATGTCTGGCTCTGCTTTCAGACCATCTGTTAAGCAAGTGACAATGGCTGCAGTCTTCACCATGAACTGGTCCATCGATCTTTGGTAGCTGTCCTCCATCTCATGGCCAAACATGTCCTCATTGGCTGCAAACGACTCAAATTTCACCATATCTGTGCGCTCTCTCCGGGGTTGCTGAGAATTATGTGATGGGTAAGGCCCAAACACCATACTTGTATTTTCCTTGATCTCAGACACTGCTACATCATCAGTAAAGAAGGTGGTCTGTAAACCTCTATGCAGCATATTGTCAGCGGTCATGTCAAACTCATCCCCAGCATCTTCGAAATCTGGACTGACAGTCATGCTTGAAATCCCGCTCTCTTCCCCCACACCAGGAGACGGTGTGGCATAATCCTTCAGCACCCCCTGCTCAAAAGGTGGCAAGTGAAGTTGACACAGGGGAGGACTAACGTCTTCGGCCATGATAGGAGCAGCACCGGCGCTGACCACAGATAAGTCTTCGCTATTTTGTGTTTGGCCAGTTTGTTGGTCTTGGGAGGAAGCCAGGCTTTCAGGATGAGATATTTCTTCTGACCTTCCAGGAGCAGCTCTTTGGGAAGCAGAATCATCCAATTTCATTATCTCATTCACTACTAGTCGGTCACTTTGGCAGATGGACATTGGGGGAGGGCAAGATATTTTTTCAGTTGTTGTAGAACCACAAACATTTGTATCTGTATCAGGATAAGCAGTAACATTCTGCCCCTCATTGTTTTTCATTTGGATGCCTTGTTGACCTTTGTAGCAGGATGAAACAGGAGATTTATACACGTGGTCATTCCATTCATCATCCAACACAGCGGTTTTGCCGTTTTCGTTACTTTTGGTCTGATTTTCTGCATCATGGGATGGCAATTGAAGGACACCTTTAGTAGAATCAGTGTCCTCATTCAGAGTCACAACTTGATGGTCGTCTTTATGTACTTGCCAACAATCTGATGGTGAGTCACAGCAATCTGCAAAGCTTGAGATCTGAGCTTTTGCATCGGGTGTGACGGCTGACAGGTCATCACCAAGATCATCAACCCTGACAGGCTCACGCAACCAGGGCAGGACAGGGCTAAATGTCACACTTGAACTGTCAGCGTCTCTACCACAGGCAGCAATGTCATCACTAGTCAGTGTATTCTTTTTTATTTGAGCAGTCCCAGCAGAAAGAACGCTGACCTCTTGATTGCATGTAATAGCATTTCCCTCTTTTTGTTCAATCTGCAGTTCTTCTGTGTTTACCTTTAGTGATTGGGTGTCAAAATTGGCACCCTCAGGTTTCCTTTGTTCTTCTGTAGAAGAATATTTAGCATAATCTATACTATCTAGATGGTGTTTCTCATCGTCAAACTCCTCATCTTTTTCATAAGAGAGGCAAGTGAAAGGTATCTCTTCAATATGCATAAGGGGCTCTCCCAAGATAGACTCCGCTGTGTTTGTCTGCATTGAGGTTTTATTATCTTGTAGATTGTCATTGTCATCATTTTTACTCCTGTGAAGGGTTTGTTCCAAGCTCACTGGAGTGCTCGAAGCACGATAGAGGTTTTCCTCTTCTGGACTGTTTTCCTTAGCAGAGACATCCTTGTTTGTGGCCACATCCCCATCTTCCTGGTATTCTGGCTTAAATACCTAGACACCATGAAAAATAAAATTAGTAACTTTAGGACTCATTTTGTCTGGCAGAGTGTAGGCTTGGATCTTACAATGGGAGCAGGATCTCTAGTCAAACAAGTCTACTAGAAATCATTCCAATTGTTTTATCATCATCTGTGCTGATTCATATAAAACTTTCTAAAATGGCCTTTCTGCATTTAACCTAACTGACTCATTGTCTGTATCATGCATATAACCATCTCAGTGGCTGCTTACCTTCTCTTCCTCCTCCTGGCAGCCCTCAAAATGAATCATCTCAGGCCCTTCCATGCAGCTGTAGCTATCATGGATCTCTTCTTCTACCTTTGTACTGTCATCTGTTGCACGCTGACGCCAATCAACCACATCCTTCTTCTTTATTTCAGCCACTGTGTCAATGTCACGTTGCAGGCTCCTGGCCTCCTCCACGTATGTCTCTGTTACTTTATAAGAGATAGCCACCACCTTGTCTGTGTCGTTTGAAGTGGTGTACTTGTTTTGTGGTACTTGGATGTTGCTCTTGGGGAGAGAACAAAGTAGAGGTTTGTCCTCAGCAGCAGCAGCAGCAGCAGCGGCAGCCACACGGCACTGTCTGATCCTAAGGCCGCTCTGAATGAGGTCAGCATCCTTCTTTAGCACCTCTGACGAGCCCTCGTCACTCACGTCTACAACAAGACAAAAGACTAATTAGGTCAGTCTTTAAAACACAAAAGGTAGAATAAATTAAACATGTACTGAGAGTGCTTAGTGGCACAGAAATTTAATTAACACAGAGGGGATTATGGATAGTGGTAATCATCTACAAAGAACAGAGAACATCATAGACTTCACATTCTTATCTACCTTTGTAGATGCAATCACCAATGATTAGTTGTCTCAATTTAATCTCGTACCATAGTAGTTCAATTTATATCATTGTTTCTGTATCTGAATCCAGATGACATGTTTAAAACTTATTGTAGGCTACTGATATATTTCATTTAGAAATTTGTCTTTTGTTTTAAAATTTAATTCGGACCTTTTCATAATATCATAAACGGATATAACTCAACAGTTATCATAATATCCTGTTCTTTACAAACAACATAATGTCCTATGAGAATGAGAAAATTTGAACATATTTACTATTGTATCCTTAAAATGTCTATTTAAATCTCTGTGCAGAGTTTTACTGAGGGCCCGGGGTTAATAAATGTTTTATAACAGTGGTTCTCAAACTTTTTCACCTCATAAATTGGAACAAAGTAGATTACACCCAATTTTAAAAACAAGCCATGAGCAGAACAGTCGTGCATTATTCTGCCATTGTGCTGAAATGAATATAATGAATAAAATTATAGTGCTAACTATATATACATATATATATATATATATATATATATATATATATATATATATATATATATATATATATATAAGCACAGCACCTGTGGACTGCAGTAGCCTACCTAACGTGTTATTTATGGATCTTTGGTTCTTTTACCTGTTGACTCCCGTTCCACTGATGCGTCGCCCTCCGCCGCGGGGCTTCCGCCGCCGGCGGCTGCGGCCGCGTCCTTCCTCCGCTTCCCCCGCACGGTGCGGTAGACGAGGATGAAAGCCGCCAGCACGCACGCCACCGCCGCCGCGGCCAGAGCCACGGCGGGACCGTGGCGCGCCACCATGCAGAAGAGCGACGCCAGGTCCATGCGTCGCTCCGCGGCTACGCCGTTATTGTTTTTTGCGGACATTATAAAATAATTTGAAAATGATAATAATTTTAAAAAAATAAATAAAAATGCTGCTTTGACGTCTCTCCGTCGTATGGGCTGATCTGCTGCAGGCTGCCGCTGCTCAGGCTGCTGCTCTCCCCTCCACACTTTCAAGTGTAGGGACCTCTTGTTGCTGCAGAGCTGCGGCTGCAGGTACAAGCTGCTCATTGGCCGGCAGGATCACGTGGCCTCAGTGTTCATTCATAAAAAAAAAGAAAAGGGAGGGGAGGGGGGGAAATTCTATTTTCATACAACACCTACAGTGTGAACCTCACTGAGCCCATTGAAGCCCAATCTGATAGGATTCTGCTCCAAAATGCATAATAATATATAAAGAATCTAGGTGTCTACACGTTATAATTTTGTTTTACCATAGTTTGCGCTTCCTCTTGATACAACATTTTAACATTTTTTTTTAATTTTGTGGTGGTTTTGTGTTGTTATGATACTATCACTCATATTTGTTCAAATAACTTCTTATTATTCATGCTTCCTCGTGCAGAAAGTGTATGAGGCTGTGTGCATTGTAGAGTGTTTGATGCACCAGACAGTGTTTATATAACCATTAGACCTTATCTAGAGTAAAAAAATGAAAGTGTTGCATGATATTGGACCTTTACTATTACTATTATGCAATTGATATTCTGGGGATTTTTTTATGTTTCTAGTTGGGTTCCGGATGTTGACATTTCTACAAAAAACACCCCAGGAAGGCTTTTTCTCTGATAATTTAGATTTATTGAGTGACAGGTTTCATTTCATTTCAAAGCAAACACAAAAGTATTGTCATGTAGTGGAGTGTAGGCCTGTACAACATCTCTAACAATATTATTACCTATTATAGTACCATTATTTCTCAGTTGTGCTATTTGAATCACTGTATGTATTCTGATCATTAGGCTTTACTATTCCAGTAAACGCTCAAAGAAAGCATATTGATTGGTGTAATGTTATATATTTATTGACATGTAATACAGGTTTTGGTGTGAGAATACTTACTACATTGAATCAAATTTTGTTTATAATAGCATACATGTTAGACATAAAATACCTATGACATGCAAAATTCTTTTTCTTTTTCTTGTCATGCAGAAAATACAATGATAAAATGTGATGAACAAACATGTCAGCTAACATCCTGGGTTACAGTTCCACCTAGTGGGGAGCTGTGGTAACAAAATAACAACATTTTCTAGAACTGTCTAAAGAACATTCATTTGGAAATTACTTAGGGGGTATATTTTATACAAAATTATGGTTTTCATAATAGCATTTCTACCTTAATAGTTTTAGAAACATTTTTTCTGTCTAAAATTATCTTTAGGGTAATTGAAATTTAATGCACCTATTATAATTTAATTCACGAGAAAAAAAAAAAACTTCACCACATCCTGAGAGAGATTAAACTGAGAAAACATAAAACCATCAGAGATATATCCAAATCCCCTCCTTTTTCACATAAATGATGATGACACAAAATCTGATTAGAGACAACTAAATCAAAGTGTTCGATTACTAACTTAAAATAGATAATTTTATATTTCATATTCTATTATTATAATGTCTACCTGTACTTATTTGTAGCTAAAAACATTGTTGAAAAGATAGTAATAAAAGGCAAAGGACATAACATGTAATACATGTGCATCAGTATAAAACAACAATTAGACCAGACAACTTTTGACATAGATTGGTCAAAATTATACAGATGATTCAGTCCATGTTTTTAGGTTTGTCCTGTGTCTCTGTGGGTCTGTCTTCTCTCTCTGAATCCTCACTCTGCTGTGTCTTCTCCTCCAGGCTTTTCTTGATAGTCAGCTCTTTCTCGGCCTCCTCGACGCCCGCATCTTCGGCCGCCCGGATGTGAAGCTTCCCGTCTGGAGCCAGGTAGCAGGTGACGGCTTCGGGTTTCAGCCCTTTGGGCAGATCAAGCTCCCGTCTGAACTCCTGGCGTGTGTAACAGTAGGAGCCTTTCCCGTCCTCCTGCTTCTTTTCCATCTTCCCGCTGACTCTCAGCTTGTTGCCCACCTGCCTGACGGACAGCTCCTCTGGGGAAAAGCCCTGGGTGTCCAGGGTCAGGCCAAAGCGCCCCCCCTCACTCTCCGGCCGGCAGGAGACTGCTTGCTCTGTCTCCTCCGGGATCTTGCGCTGAAGTTTGTCCATCAGCTCCAGACTGTTGTGCAGATGTTGCAGGTTTCTTTGCAGTAGATCCTGCTGGCAGAGGAGAGGCCTGACCTCCGGCAACAGGCTGCACACAGGCCAGTAGGCGTCCATGAAGGGGCCGAAGCCAGACTGGAATCCAGGAGAGCACAGCATCTTCAGTGTGTGTTTAGAGTTGAGTCCTCTTATTGTAAGGTAAAACACCGGCAACATGTCAGTTTCCTTTCCTTGTCGAGTGTGTTGCTTTCTGTCTCAGCAGTGAGACAGCCCCGGCTTTTTATATTCCACCTGGAGGAGTTCCAGAATCTTCAGGAAAATCCCTGTCATTGCTACAACTCTCCAGTGTTACCACAGAGGGCGCTCGTCATCGGATCCTTCCTGTGTTTTCAGGAACTTTCTTGCATTTGCAGAATTTCAACACTAGATGTCGCTGGTGATTCATTGGATTATGTAGGTTTACTCATATTACAGTAATCATATTTTATAATCTAACTATGCACTTTTTATGGTTTCATTTGTCGAGTCCACACACACAAAAAATGCTTTTACTATTAGTAGCCTAGTTTTACATGCTGTTCAGAACAGAATTGGTATGTATTCTATAAGGAAATGCATCTATAATGACATTATAATGTAGTTCACCATCATTCCATCTCTCCACTTCCTCATTAGTGTTCAGCAGCTCCATAATCGTTTTCCCTAAAACCCTCAGATTTATCTTCCGTGGCAACTACATTACCCTGAAGCCACTGGCTTCCCATAGTAAAATCAATGATTGAGACTAGACAGGAACAGAGTGTAATGCAGTGAAGAACTGGTTTCTAAACAGTGATCTTAATAAGAATTACTGTTTTATTATTATAATTATTATTCATTTGTTTTAGAATGGTTCAGTGTGATTAAAGAGAGACACAGTGTCTTCTGTGTTTGCTGGTGTTTTTCAGTAACAGCATCACTCCCTGGAGGAGAGCCATCTCTGGGGGTCTCATTTCCCATCTCCTCCTCTGCCAGTAGGGCAAATTAAGATTTTTTTGTAATGTAATTTTGTCTGACTAAGAGACAAAAAATATTTTCTTTTTTATAGATAAATGTAATATTAATTTTACCATGCTTATGATGAAGAAAAAGCAAAAAATACATATAGACATAGAAAATCACATGCAAACCAGTGTATTTCTATTGGATTGAGACTAGGGGGGAGTAAAAAAAATGTACAGTGTCTTGTTAATGCATGCAGGCACGCACACACACACACACACACACACACACACACACACACACACACACACACACACACACACACACACACACACCTACAGAACTGTAGTGAGTGGTTTACATTAGTGTACAGGCAATAAATGCTTTCAGTAAATATCCACTTAAATGACGTTCACTCTGCGGTGCTCACAAATTGATGACTCATGAGTTGCACAATACTTTACCTCCATCTCCCTTTTTTAAAGACAGAATAATGATATTGTAAACAAATTAAACAAATACATAATATTAACAGATACATTTTATTTATTTTTGTTGGAATCTTTCAGGAAAATAACAGATAGCATTTTTATCCCCATATTCAGTTACATCCATTACTGTGAAGATCAACTTCTCTTCTACTTAGATGTAAATTAAAATAACAATGCAATTCATAATTTATGTATGTAATTATTTTTTATCCTCAACACGTTAAATGCCAAGTAACTTGAACTGTCAACACACTATATTTTTTCTGAACATTACATCTTCCCTGACTAAATGGTAAGCATGATCTCTGTTAAGCTTAAGTTTTTTTATTGTCCTTCAGTCCTCACAAACTGACCAATCCCACCCACACACACACACACATGCATACACACACATCATACATGATACATGTATTTGATGGTGGAGGGAAACCGAGCACCAGATGGAAGTCCACACCTCATGGGGAGAACATTGCGAAATATGCAATATATGAAATTGAATTGATGACCAGGATCTTCTTCAAACATAGCTACAGTATAAATTGTCACTTACAGTTACAAAATAGGTCCCAAGAAATAAGTTGCATTTCACAAAATTATATGAATTCATGTTCACCAGCAAACTTAGCTCGAAGATATCTAGAACTTAATATCCACACATTGTGCAACAATATGCAAAGTTATATATTTCTTTCGGGGCGACACGGTGGTGCGGTGGTTAGCACTGTTGCCTCACAGCAAGAAGGTCGCAGGTTCAAGACCCGCCTTGGGCCTGGGTCTGGGGCCTTTCTGTGTGGAGTTTGCATGTTCTCCCCGTGTCTGCGTGGGTTTTCCCCGGGTACTCCGGTTTCCTCCCACAATACAAAAAACATGCTCAGGTTAATTGGCAACTCTAAATTGCCCATAGGTGTGAGTGTGAGAGTGAATGGTGTGTGAATGGTGTGTGTGCCCCACGATTGGCTGGCGACCATCTGGGGTGTATCCCTGCCTCTCGCCTTAACGCGCTGGGATAGGCTCCAGCAGACCCCTGCGACCCCGAAAGGGAATAAGCGGGATAGACAATGGATGGATGGATGGATATATTTCTTTCATAATGTAGTAAATTCACTTTGATTCCTGCATACATTTGTGGATTATTTTTACAATATTTTTGTAATGTGTATACGGTAATGATAATACAAGTACCCTTTGAGGTAGATCAGTTGCCTTGTCAGTTTTATGTAACTCTCCAGAGTAAAGGTCCTTGCATGTGACCTTTAGAGGGTACCGCCTGCCTGACATGAAGAAGATGCAGTCACAGCTTGTGCATCTTTCAAATTATCGTGGTGGCAGCATTCATTGTGTACTCAATGAATCCTATTTGGCAGGCAAATGAGCCTCAGCATTGACCGGGCAGGTTGTGGAGCTGCTTCCACAAAGTCAGCATCTCCTTGGAACTCCGTCGGTGAACTAGCAGGACGGATCTGTAAGCACAGGGATTTCCCCTGTCCGTCTCTTGGAGATCGAATGTTAAAAACCCCGGATGGTGGCTCGGAGTTAGCCCCAGTCGGTGCAGGCACATACCAAGATACACGTCGTCTATTGGGAAAAGGTGCACCTTCTTAGAAACATCTTTCAATCGCATTGCAAGAGAGCCAGAATACACCACCCCTCCTCCACCGGCGTACGGTGGGTACGCTCCTTTGTAGAAACCTTCTGGTATGTAGTATTTAGTGGACGGCTCACGGTTTGGCATAGCGTTATTGATTACTTCCCCCACAAACAAATCCATGTTGGTATTATTTGTGTCATTTGTACTGGCTCTCCACAGGTTGTGGTCCTCCCACTGCTTGTGCAGGTAATCCAGAAGGGCGCCTGTCCGAACAAAGACATCATCGTCCCCTTTGAACACAAAGACAGCGGTGGGGCAGTACTGATGGATCCAGCGCCAGAACAGCAAGTCCTTTAGGGTTAGGTTAAAGAAAGTGTCTCTGAAATCCCACTGCAGGATGTCGCCGTACTTCTGGTTCTCAAGCTCCAGTAGGTTTCTGAGGTCCGGGTGAGGACCTGTGCTTGAGTCCTGTCTTCCGAGCAGAAACACTGTGCGAACTAACCCAACTCTTCCATTCAGTTCCCCCTTCACCAGGCCGCTACGGCCCCATGTTTCTCGGATGGCCTGCCGGTTTTCAAAGTTCCCCACTTGAGATTTGATCCCCATGAGAAGCATAGGAGACTCTGGTTCAAAGCTACCGTTGATCCGTCTACACATGCCAGGCTGATTGATAAGGAGTGGATACTCCCTGCAGTGCATTGAGCTTATAAATGCTTTCATTTGTTCTGGCACGTTGCTGAGATCATGCAGGCGGGGGATTGAACACATGTTTGACGTGCAGTCCGTGAGGCATTGCTCCTCGATTTGCGATAAAAGCTTAACCTTTGACTTCCTCAGCATCCCAGTTGCGTTCCCTCGCAGTATTGGATTGTGCTGACGGTCTGAAGCATGCTGCAGGTGGTTCCACAGCGCGCTGTCCTCCAGACGAAGGTTCCAGAAAGGGCCGAGGGGGTGGGCGGCCAAAGCCCCGGAATTTGCGGAAATCCCCGGAGCAATATAGTGGATGGTTATTTTCGGAGGAGCGTAGGAGATGGTGACGAATATGGACACCATGACATAAATCAGAAGGTGGCCGGTCATCATGCAGGGCAGCAGGCACATGCACAGCAGTCTCCCGTTGCGTTTGCAGCATTTGCCCATTGCCTGCGGTGTACAAATCCAACACACTCCTGTTCACACACACAAACACACCACATTAATGGCCTTTTAAAATAATCACAGCAGAGCACATATTTTAAACAACACTCCCTGACTGAACTCCACTGCAGTGGCACGGCTTTACCAACGAGGTTTTCAAAGCTAGAACTGCAGTTGACCCTGTGTGGTTTCTGTCTCCTTGGTGATGGTCCAGTGAGATTCATTATCTGTTCTTGTCTCCACACTCAGAGCATCATCCTGTACCTACACCTGCCAGTATGCACACAGCCCCTGTAGACACAGTGTGGAATATGCAATAAAGCAAGTGTAGACACAACTTAAATAGCAATTTTTAAGTTGTGTAAACACAACTTAAATACCTATTTGGGCTTCACTTGTCCTTCCTCAGCCTATGTATTTATAATTTATTTTCTTTTTTCTTAACAGCCTTAAAACAGTGAATTCAGATGTGTTACATTTATTAACCCAATGAGTTTAACATAGAGCTATTGCCTTAAAGTCTCCTGATTCATCTTTACAACTGTTTGCCAACACTTTCCTAATTGAGGCAATGAATGAAGACAAAAGGTTAACACTACTTACGAAATAGGTGAACTGTTCCAGCTGGTAAAATCGATCAAATATCCTGTGACTGGTGTAAACCTTTTGTTTTAGTTTTCCTCATAGGGCTTGGTTATATGCCGCTTTTACCAGGACAGGTTTGTAGTGCGCCATTTGCATCCATATTGATGGATGATGGAGAAAAAGCATCCTCTACATCAAAAAACAGGCATTCGTGTACAGCAGTATTACCTGCCGCCGAGCAACAACAAGTCCCAGGTGAGATGTGCACACAGAGCATGCGCTTCTTCTGGTTCCTCAGTGATGGAATACCAATTCACGTAGCTTATTAGACCTGCTGCTTCACCAGAGAGTGATTCCTCCACAGAGAGAAACTTTGATTTGCATGCAGGTGCTGCAGGTGTATTGTCTGCATATTTGCATGCTGCCAAATTACCCAGAAAAGGGTTGAAGTTACCTTTTGGTTGTTTGGCCTATCAAAGTCTTAACTGGTTTAACATTTGATGAATAAAAAAATACAGAAAAGCAACTTATTTGAACTAATAAAGCAATCTGTTGCTCTGCACTTTATTAGGAAGGACCCTTTTGTGTATTTGTATGCATGAAGGTGAATTATTGAGTGAATGAATGATTAAATAATTAAACAAAAAGTCTTTAAAAGAATGCCTATATCTAGCTTCTATTTATCCTACATAGGCTACCTACCTATGCATTGATGGAATAGATTTTGTAGATGGTGTAGATTTTAGAAGAAAAGACAGAAACACAGGACTTTTATTTTGAAAAATTTTGCATTTTTATTCTGTGTGTTGACTCAGCGGGGATATAACATTTTCTATTTTGTTAATCTATGAGAAACAGGCTATTTCTATTCTGTTCCGTTTCATTGAGGAGCTGCAGTAGGCTATTATGCAATTGTAAAAGGACAATCAAGGTACCCACTGACAAACACCACCGACATACCTTCGTACGTACCAACACGTGACGGACAAGGCCTCCAGCCAATCGTAAATACGCCTGGCAACAGGTTATCGGCTGAACACCGCAATTCCGGCCAATGGGAAGAGAGGAGAGGCGGGGCATAGTGGCGGCAGGGCTACCGTTATGTTTTTTTTTTTTTTTTTTTTTTTGCGTGAAGCGATACACGTTAGGTTGCGCTTTAAATGAGGGGACATCATCCCGGCGGCTCGGAGGTGAAACAAATGCAGTTTAAAGTCTCTCCGGGTGAATTCAAAATGAACAGGCAGGCTTTTCCGGCGGCGACCTGAGCGAGAGTTCACCGCGCCGCGTCCTCTCCGGCTCCTCGGCGGGTAAGCGTGCTTTTAAACAATGATTCGAACGCGACAAAAGACATGCAAAACAGAGCTGTTTGTCTGTGACACAAAGTAGCAAGCTTGCTAGCGGATTTTTTTCCCCCTCATACTCTTTCTTTTTATTTTCTTCTTTTTTTCTGAAGGCGAGGGGAGGAGAGAAAGAGAGAGAGCGAAAAGGGGAGGGGGTGAGAGAGACTGACTATCAGTCATTTGGAGACAAAAGAAAAACCCCGAATGTTTTTACTGTAACGTTATCTGAACGCCACCGCGACCGACCATCCACCGGTGAAACCGAGCGCTTTGTCAAAGTTGGCGTTAACGTCGCGTCCGGCCGCCCGTTGTTGTGAATCTCAGTGTCAGTGGCGTTCACGTGAGCTTATTCTTCACACCGCGTTGTGTGCAGAGAAGAAGTCGCGTTAGTGAGCCAAAACACACACACACACACACACACAGTTTCTCACACAAGGCAAAAAGAAGGAAAAAAAAAGACGTGTCCAGACAAAACAAGGTCGCTTTATTTTGTCCACAAGGCCCTGATAACCGTGGTCAGCAGTTCCAGATGACATGTATGCATGCACCTTTTCTCCTTTTGTTCCTTCCCCCCCCCCCTCCCTCTCTCAACACAGCCAATGTGTGTGTGTGTGTGTGTTGATGTTTGTCGACATTGCCCTCGGAGTTTTATGCGTACATCTACTTGTGTTTCACCCTTTTAGCAAGACCGAAATATAACTGCTTATGTGCGAGTCCCCACTTCAACCTACAGTATTATTGTCAGCAAAACCTCCCTAATGACAGTGGTGGAAGAAGTACTCGGATATTTTACTTAAGTGCAAGTAACGAATGCCACAAGGCGTAAAAAATGCTCCATTACAAGTTAAAATCTTTCATTGCAAATCCTGCTTTAGGAAATGCATATTTATTGGCAGCGAACTATGCTCCACATTAAAGCTGTTGTTCCTTTTTTTCAGGTATTTACCAATATACAGCATATCTAAATTAACATATAGTCAATGTTTTAAGATAATTGCTGCAAATTTGTATTCTTGGGTACTCAAATGAAGGAATAGAATGTATATTTTAGGAACTGCTTGTGTGTTTTATGTTAAAATTCAGATCAGAAATGTAGCTTGCAACTAAATCGAATGAATGTAGTCAAGTGAAATGTACAATGCCTTTATCTGAAATGCAGTGGAATGCAAAGTAGCAAGACATGAACCTTAAAACTGTAAATGTACTTTGTTGACGATAGCATCGTTGGATGTTTAGACACATCAAGCAACTGCAGGTACTATAACTGTAGCTAATTATATTCAGGAATGGTCTGAGTCTTGTACCGCTTGTAAGCAGTCCAAGGGTTAAGCCTATGAAATTAATTCTTAGAAGGAGCTTTTGCTTTCAGGGTAACATGCCGAAGACAGTTATCCCTTCCTTTCTGGTAGCTAAGTGGACGAAAACTGCTCCGCCGCTGCTGTGTTTATATAAGTCTCATTGATCAAGAATTTGCTGCACAAAGAGAGATTTTTTTTTCCAACTATGATTTATTCAATTTGCCTATTCTCTGTCGGTCCATCCTGGATATTTCCTCTGCCTGAGTGTTTGCGTTCTCTCATCAGCCTGGGAAATTGATCTTGGCCGTAAAATGAGGGTTGTAATATAGGATAAAGTTACTAATGCTCACGTCAACGCCCAGCACTATTAAGTGTGTGTCGCCTCTATTTTAAGGACAATTTCTAGTCAAATTCTTTGTAGGTTAGTGTTGACTTGGACAACAAGTTTAGTCTGACTTGACTTTAAGACTCTGCATGGTCTGACAATACTCAGGTTTTGTTTGATTTTGTTGTTTTCTGTAGCATATGTAGGATAACATAAAAACAGTATATATATTGACTTCTATTTGCCATATCATTGCATTTTGTGTTTTTGTTCCTTTTATATTAAGACTTGTGTGTACAATGTGAAATAGCTCACTCAGCAATGTTTTTTGTTATTGTAGGCGTTTATTCTGATTTTCCTCTGTGTATCAACCTTTAGAAAGCGGGGTAACCACAATCCTAGATGTAAGTGCTTATTTATGTGACTGAATAAGCACTTTCAAGTACGCAGACCCAGGATTAAGCCTGTGAAATTAATTCTTAGGAGTTTGTTCTTTCAGAGTAACATGCCGAGGACAGTTATCCCTTCTTTTCTGGTAGCAGGGTTGGGAAAACTGCTCAGCCTGGCGGTTCTGTAAGTCTCATTGATCAAGAATTTACTGCACTAATCTACAATACACACAATAGAAGCTTTTCTGGCGTTTAAAAAAAAAAAAAAAAACGGGTCCAGGGGAAAAGATATGTTTTTAATGAGATTTCCTAATGTGATTTGAGTATTCTCTGCAGGTTCATCCTGAATATTTCCTCTCTCTTGAGTGTTTGCGTTCCCTCATCAGGCTGGGAAATTGATCTTGGCGATAAAATGAGGGTTATAATATAGGATAAAGTTACGCATGTTCATGTCAACGCCCAGAAAAAACTTTTGAGTGTCTGCATTGTGGCCTTTTGAATTCTACATCTCAGCCTTTTGTTCTCAGCTCTGATTCCAAGCTCATGCTAGTATGAAACTGAAAGTACATTTTTTTCTGCCAAAATGAGTGTCAGATTCTTATGGTTGGGTAGGTTTAGCATGTGACAAATATAGATATCGACACCTTAGATGTAAATTCCTCTTTGTTCAGTGGAGATGTTGCTTGTTGTTGTCTTGTTTTGTTTCAGAGGTTGCCCTAGTAAATGTTTCTTTATTTTTTTTTTAATAAATATACAGTGATACATTTTCTTCCCTTAACCATCACTAAAGTTTTCAAAGGTGACAAATAGAGCTGTATTCATTCATCGTTGGTGAGAAATCATTTTGACAGACATTTGAACAGTTTAGTGCTATGACTCCCAGGGTGCCTGTGTTACATGCTGTACTACATGTAGTGGGAGATTTGGCAGCAGGGGGCTGAGATCAATATGATAGTCATAGCTCTGGGCAATACAAACTGTTCATGAATGTACATGTGTGGGCATAATTACTTTTATTAAACCAGAAGAGAATGTCTCTTCTTAACTGTGTTTATATTTACAGGCTTTGATGTGTGCTATCTCTTGTGTCTCTTTTTGCATAGGTCTCTACGGATGTGCTCTTCTCCACTCGCTACATTTTGTGATTTCCATCAGATTATTTTCCAGGGCATCTCAAGATCAATGCCTTGGTTTTGACCAGACATTATTCACAAATACATATCAGAAGACCCATAGCCCGACACCTTTATCAGCTCCTAATCCCTCCTTCCCCCCCTTTTTTTCTTTACATCAGATTAATTCGGGCAACAAAACACACATAGTTCCATACAAATATACAAGCCGGGATGACCTCCATCCTTCCCTTCACTCCCCCGGTCGTGAAACGCCTTCTGGGATGGAAGAAGACTCCGGCAGGGAGCGGAGGAGCGGGAGGAGGAATCGGAGGGGTCGGGGAGCTGAATGGTGGCGGGCAGGAGGAGAAATGGTGCGAAAAAGCAGTGAAAAGCCTGGTGAAGAAGTTGAAGAAGACGGGGCAGCTGGACGAGCTGGAGAAGGCCGTCAGCACGCAGAACAGCAACACAAAGTGTGTCACCATACCCAGGTGAGACTAGGACACACTTACGCTGTCTTTGCCACAGAGAAAATTAATGTGTGCCAGCATAAATACACACAAAACCATGCGTGTACTTAATCTGCCAATTAGTTTTGTATTATTCGTTCAGTTTTGTTTTTTTCTACATCAAAACTAGCACAAATGCAGTAACATGCCATCCTCAATAAACACTCTGCCGTCCCTCTTCTCTGCTCTGGTATACCACATTACCACTAATAGAGATCAGCACAACAGTGTGTGTCAACACACATGAAAGTAAGGAGGTGACGGGCACCCACAGGCATGCGAAAGAAAAGTCTCTGTTGTGCAACAAGAAAACCCACTTCCTCGTTCTGCCGCGCCACAGGTTGCGCAGCAGAAGTGAAACCTGATTTGAGGAAACAGATGCCCAACGCCGAACCTCTTCTTGTTTTTGTCCTGACTTCCGTTGTCAGAATGCCTTAATTACACAAAGAGAATGCTTCTGTGTGTTCACACCGTGCGCAGCTTTGTTGACAGTTTGCTTTGATCAGATCACACTTTTTCATGAAGGTGTGGCACACCAAGTCCAAATTATGGTCTTATGCTTGAACAAAATACTGAATTGTCTTATATTCCATTATAGTCATTAGATGGGTAGATGTAGTTTTGGGGGAAAAAAAGTTCTAATTAGAGCAGTGGGGACATCATTGTCAATATTAGACAATATATGCAAAACCTGTATTCTTTAGTTTTAAATTCTGAGGTCCATCAACATTCATCATAATGCTGACAGTACTCATGTCCAATACATTTTTTGAGAATATAAACATATTCTATTTGAAGGAAAAAGATATATTGTGCATTGGGCAGAAAATATATATTCTTTTCCCTAATGCAAAAGATATGCTGGTCTATCTAAATGATGGCACACATTTCTTTTAACTACTGACAACAGCATAAAAGACTTATTGGATAAGTGTTTGGATCAGAATTCAGCCTTGGCCCTTAAACAAAGTACTTGTTGCTCTATTGGGGCACCTCTACCTGAAGATGAAGTCTACAAACATCACAAAAGCGTGTATTTGCGAGGCAGATACTGATTTTAGTAAAAAAGAAAAGGCAATATAAAAGGTTGTTGACTGATGCTATTATGTGTTTTACGACTGTGTTTTGTATGATAAAGATTGAAGAGGCTGTACACTACTTGCCAAAAAAGTCTTGGGCCTAAGACAAAGCAATAGAAGCACTGCACAGTCTGTGCTTGTTGTATTTATATGATAAAAGGTAATTTTATGTGAAGACTGTCTTCCTATCGCCTCAAAGTCCTTGCAAAAGTGCTCAAAAAATAGCAAATATCTTTTTCTCTGACAACAGAACATCTTGACCTCAAAATAGATCAGATCTTCATCTTTCTCACAGCAGTTAGTTTGAGTGAATAAGTGACTGTTTTGAAGTTCATTTAGCTGAAAGCCAAACCTGCTAATTACTGTCAATACTGAGCCTGAACGGTACAGGTCATGTGTCTTGCAGTATAGATTTCTTCTGTGTCGCGTGATTAGGTACACGAGCTAAGTCACCAGACCAGGTGAAACCTTATCATGGCAAAAGTGGCAAAGTCAAGGGAGCCCCATGAGAAGCATGTGATTAACGTCAATCAATCCGCTGAGGATCAGCAGAAAGAGGAGATAACTAGGCTGCTCGGTGAACATTTCATGAGCCTCCCTTCTCAAATTTTCTATGTAATCCATCCTCTCTCTTCTCCTTCTCTTGCTCTCTATCTCTTTTAGTTTCCTTTAATTATAGAATATCAATAACATAATTTGCCCTTCCAGAGAAATGGTCTTTTCTAATGCCTCACTTAAATGCCATCCACAAATCAGCTTTTCCAGGGGAACACGGGGAATTGGTGTCTTGCTTGAGGACACTTCAGCAGGGCAGCTGTGTGATTTTCTTTTTTTAATTTATTTATTAATTTTTTTAATGATGTGTTGAATCATGATCTTTCACAGATCGTATTCCTGATGGCTGGAGACATGGAGAGACAAGAATCAAGACTTTATTTACACACCATGCTTTACTGTACAGTGTGGGCCAGCCATTCAATTACCTGCTTGTATGGCATTGCATCCAACACATTTTTGTGCACAGGCCATTTGACACAGGCAAGATGCTGGCAACGTGGCAAGAAATATATAAATTATGAATATAGAGGCCTTGGCTGATGTTAATTTACCTCTTTAAAGCGTACTGTGTGTTTTTTCATGAATTGTCGACATGCTACACAATGTATCTTAATAGTTAGTGTTGAACCAGTCATCAAGTACTGGCTCAGGGCACAGAGGTTCAGTGGAGCTGCTCTATTCCGCAGAGAATTATGCCGGTTCTGCTGGTAACTTGCAGCACATGAATGCTGTGAAGTTCCCTAAATAAAGTATGAGGGCTGTTAACATACAGGCAATGTATATCCAAGATCGCATTGTTGTGTAATATCACATCTTGGATATACACATTTCCCATATTGAATCATGATCTTTCACAGGAGGATGCTATATATGGCTATATGCTGTAAGCTCAACATTATATAATAAGGATAAGAGGGGCAGAAGAAGAGCCGTGTGAAAGTGTAGTGTCTGATGCCAGGCCTCTTGCTGTTTCTTCACCCTGAGGAATGTGGGCTAGATAGCTTCTGAAGTAGTGCTGATAAGGTGATGCCGGCTCTCGTGTGCTTGAATGCTGCTGCTGTCCTCGGTCTAGGAAGTAGAGTTTTTTTTTTTTTATGTCAGGATTTCCAGGGTTCAAATGTGATTGAGTTTTTTTTTTTTTCCCCCAACGGGGAAAAAAAGGTAAACATTTTTTGACGTAGAAGGAATAACTTTGAATGTGAATTTTAAATTATTTGCAAAATGATTTTCAGTAACACAAATTTTCATACTTGGTTGACATAGCGACGTGTACAGGGCAACCCTGCCACGGATTGAAAAGGTCTGCATGTACCTGACGGCACTGGCAGATAGCATTCCAGCCCTTTAATGCACAGCTCACTTCTTCTTGAACACAGGGAGTAAGACTGATAAAGAAAAGAGAGATGGGTTTTCGGGGGGAAGGGTGGTGGTAGTGGTGGTGATGGTGGAGGATATCTGGGGGAAGTGTGTCTGGGGGCTTGTCACGAGATAGCAGGTGTAGAGCTTTGTAGATATCTGTTGAGGTAGGGAATGGGACAGTCAAAGAAAGAGTGCAAAAGCTCAGCTGTGTCTATAGATAGTAAGCATGGATAGCTTTTCAAGTGGTGACGGTAATCTGAAAGACCCCAGAAAGAGATAAAGGCTTCATGGTTTTAAATGCATTGTTGTTTTTACCTCATACAAAAAATAGGTGGGTTCTTTTTTGTGTCTGGTTTGTTCTATTGTGTTTTTGATGTGTATCATTTAGTAATTTCTCCTCCCTTATAATTGGACTATTTTGACCTATGATTCTATTCATTTAGTCTCACCCAGCATGACTTGATAACAAGGTGAGTTGATGAGAATCAAAAGTCTCACTCGGACTAGGCAAGGCAAGGCAAGTTTATTTGTAGAGCACAATTCATACACAGGGCAATTCAAAGTGCTTTACAGTTACACAAAATCACAAAAGGAGAGCAAAACATACATAAAATCACAAAAGAAAAATCATAAAACATAGAATTCATCATTAATTTAAAAAGAGTGAAGAGTGTAGATAAGATACTTTCAGTTTTCATATGCACGGTTAAACGGTACTGTTTTCAGCCTGGTCTTAAACATTGTCAGCGTTGAGGCCTGTCTCACATTCTCTGGAAGACTGTTCCAGATTTTAGCTGCAGAAAACTGGAATGTAGCTTCACCATGTTTAGTCCTGACTCTGGGCACCTGCAGGAGACCAGTCCCTGAGGTTCTCAGGGTCCTAGATGGCTCGTATGGCTCTAACATGTCATAGATGTATTTTGGTGATAGACCATGAAGAGACTTGTACACAAGTAAAGCTGTTTTAAAGTCTATTCTCTGAGTGACAGGAAGCCAGTGCAGAGAAATGAGCACTGGACTAATATGGTCATATTTTCTGGTTCTAGTCAGGACTCGAGCTGCAGCGTTCTGAATGTTTTGTAGTTGTTTAACAGCTCGTTTAGAGAGACCAGTGAGCAGGCCATTGCAGTAGTCTAACCTGCTGGAGACAAATGCATGGATCAGTCTCTCCAAGTCTGGTTTAGACACTATATTTTTGATTTTGGCAATGTTTTTTAAATGGTAAAAGGCAGTTGATATTGTTGACTTTATGGGGCTGTGAAAGTTCAGGTCATTAGCACCCCTAGATTTCTAACCTGTGTTTTTGGTTTTAGAGAACGAGACTGAAAGTGACTGATTACACGTTCTCTTTGCTTCAGTGGCCCAAAGACGATTATTTCAGTTTTTTCTGAGTTTAGCTGGAGGAAGTTGTTTTGCATCCACATAGTGATTTGTTCAATACAGCGACAGAGTGAATCCACAGGCCCATGTTCACCTGCTGTCAGAGACACATAGATCTGAGTGTCGTCTGCATAGTTGTGGTAAGACACATTGTTGCTGCGTATTAGTTGGCCTAACGGAACCATGTACAAATAAAACAGGAGGGGCCCCAGGATCGAGCCCTGGGGAACACCACAGGTCACAGACATTTTGACTGAAATGCAATTTCCAATTTCAACAAAGTAAGTTCTGTCCTCAAGATACGACTTAAACCAGTTTAGAGCAGGACCAGAGATTCCCAGCCAGTTCTCCAACCTCTGTAAAAGAATATCATGGTCCACAGTGTCAAAGGCAGCGCTCAGGTCCAGCAGAACTAAGACTGAGACTCTGCCTGCATCTGTGTTCAGGCGGATGTCATTTATCACCTTGATCAGAGCTGTCTCAGTGCTATGGTGAGGTCGAAAACCAGACTGGAAAGTATCAAAAGTGTTGTGAGATAGGAGAAAGTTACTTAGCTGATGATAAACAACTTTTTCGAGGACTTTACCTAAGAATGGCAGGTTTGATATGGGTCGGTAGTTGTTTAAAACTGTGGCATCAAGACTGTTCTTCTTTAGGAGAGGCTTAATAACCGTGGTTTTCAGGGCTTTTGGAAATGTTCCTGTCTCCAATGAGATGTTAACTAGATTAGTAACTTCTACTAATAAGCTGTTCAACACAGACTTTAGAAATCCAGTGGGTAACTCATCAAGGACTACTGCAGGGATTGTACTGGTGTCATTTTAAGTGAGAAAGGAAGGAGGCAAGACATAACTGGTGTCTGGAGATACACAGGGCCTGTAGTTAAGAACTCCTCGAGTAGGCTGATAAGTTTTGAGATGGCAGGTCTTGTAGGGACAGGCCTCACTATTATGTAGGTCTGATTAGACAGCAGAATTTTCCCCTGAAAAGAACTTTAAAGAACAAGTTAGCAATAGTGGACATGTCTGTTTTCGTCAGTCACTCACATACTATTTTTACACACACATTTGTGTTGTATGTTTTTTTTTTTTTTTCTCTGTGGTCTTGTCTTGAGACATTTGTGTAGTTTATTGAATTTCTTCATTTCCGCATTCACATATCATTGTTCTGTACACATATTATGTATACATATATTTCCTGTGACTTCTGAAGTGTAAATCCTGTGTTGCTATACATTGCATGTCTCCTCATGTCTTAGAAAAAATGTGCAGAAATTGTGAGTCATATGTATGTGTTGTTTAGATATTATGTGTAACCAGGCATTGCAGGAACTTATTTAACCTTAACGCACCCCCTCCTGCACACACGCAACTAAAAACAAGTAAAATACTTTTTCAATATTAAAAAGTTATGTAAAGGTATGTGTCAAGTGTTGACAGAATGAAAACTGCATTGTCCAGCTAAATATACATTTATCAAATACATATTAACCATGATTAATAGTACAATTCTCCTTTATGGGTTTTGTTTCAGCAGGTGAATTTATTTTGACGCAGTGTAAACAGACCACAAATCATTTAATCCTATCTATCTACCTCAATTAATTGCCAAGTCACTTTCTGTATTACTTGGATTTGTCACATGATCACTTTTCATCAAGTTGGCCTCCCTTATTGAAGAGTACAAGCGGGATCTTTGGATTTCCTTTCTTTCAATAAGAGACCAATTGTATATGTTTGTGATTACATCTTCATTTTGAATGCAACTCATCATGTTTACCATCTCTTCATTTTTATTTTCTTTTTCTTTTTTTTTTGCACTTGTGCTGTGTCTGTGTGTCTGTAGCAATTGCTCAGATCTATGGGGTCTAGGCTCAGGCCACACGATAGAGCAGTGGGACTCTGCAGGCATGTACGGCTACCATGACCACAGCAGGTGAATAATACACTTGCATGTACACACACACACACACACACACAAACACACACACACACAGAGTAGACTATTGCTGTACATCTGCATTAATGCAGAGCTTTACTTTAGATAAACTATTATGTTCACATGTTGCTTTAAAGTCCATCTTTGAGACTCTACTGTAACTGACATTAAAGATCCAGCCATAACAATATCACTAGTATGATTATGTATAATATAATACAGGCAGTAATTAATCTATATTTCAGTTAATAAAGTGGATAGAATAAATTAAGCAGTTATGAGTTCAAATGGGTGACATAACTATCACATTATCTGACAGCCTATACAATAAGATTGTACTGTGTTTTCTTTTTGCAAGATTCTATATTCTATGCATTTTTTCAGTAATCATTCTGACTATGCAATTGTTTTCAACTGTGCTGATTAAGTTTATTAAACAACGTTAAACCATAAAACACCATCAGTGCCTATTGGTTGGGGGTTGGGTTTCAAGATTTCTTGGGTATTGGGTATTGTATTATATTGTGGAAACCTATGATCATATTTGCAGACATCAAACCAGAAGCTAAAGAAAGCCTAAACATCATCGCCTTGGCCTCCAAGTCAATAGGCTCCTGTCAGCTTGACTTAGGCACACCACTGAAGTGTGAGCTGTCCCCTCTCCCCACTTCTCTCAGGTCACTGGACGGGCGTCTCCAGGTGTCTCACCGTAAGGGCCTGCCCCACGTCATCTACTGTCGCCTGTGGAGATGGCCCGACCTCCACAGCCACCATGAGCTGAGGGCCATCGAAACCTGCCAGTATGCCTTCAACCTCAAGAAGGACGAAGTGTGTGTCAACCCTTACCATTACCAGAGAGTGGAGACGCCGGGTAATGATCCTTGAGAATTGTGTCTGTGTATCACTTTTCAATAGTTTTGTACTCGGAGTACTACTAGATTTGAGCTCAGTGTCCTCTAACCATGTCCAAAATCTTGTTATTGGTAGTTTCATAAATACTTTTGCAATATTGCGCAATGGAAACCAGACTGCATGTGTTTATTTTTCAGTGCTTGTGTATAAAGGAAGCTAAAAAGTTATTGTGAGAGCAAGCCTGTTTAGGAAAAAGGACATTAAGTGGTTTGATTTGTATCTTATTTGCAATTGTTAGTGACACTTCATTTTCTCTCCAGTTCTGCCTCCAGTGTTGGTGCCACGCCACACAGAGATTCTGACAGAGCTTCCACCTCTAGATGACTTTACAAATTCCATTCCTGAAAACACAAATTTCCCTGCTGGCATAGATCCTCCTAATAACTATATACCAGGTCTGTATGCAGGAGGGATAATATAACTTTTTTTTATTTTTTTTTTTTTTTTATCTATATCAGAAGTCACAAACGTTCAACTCTTGCACTGGCCATAAAATAAGGCTGCATGATCAGTTGTATTAAAAGTGTAATCTGAAGTCATATAAAGTCATGTGTTTGAAAGTTATTTTTACATTTTATGTTTTTTTACTACACAGAAACTCCTCCACCTGGCTACATCAGTGAAGATGGGGAGACCAGTGACCAACAGATGAATCAAAGTATGGAATCAGGTATAATTACAATGTCATGATGACCTACCCAATAACCAACGAAGATAAAATAGCTTAGTGCTACAAGTTGTTCATTTTTTAAAATAAAGTTGCAGTCTAAATTACTTGGAACACTCTCTAAGGCTACATCTACCACCATGTTAGATCCACATTTATCAACAAAGTAGCTTCTGTGTTTAGTCATCTTCTGGCTGCACCTTCCCCCATTCAGTAATTGGCTCCCTAGATAATGGGCAAAATTAGGTCCTTGGTGTCTAAATGTCACAGCGAGGAAAATTTGCATGCAATGAAGAATGGGTAAACCCAGGCTACATGTGAATATGAACATGACAAATAGTTCTGTGTAATATGAACTGCATTTGTCAACAGCACAGTTAATCTCTACATTGTCATGCCTATCCCTCATTAGTATTGTGTTCTTTTCCGACAGGCTCACCGGAAGAACTGTCACCGAACACTTTATCACCTGTCAGTCACAACCTGGGTAAGCCCCCCCCCCCATTATGTAGTCATTTAGTATATATGATATAGTTTTGGAAAATAAAAATGTGCACCAATGTGATTAATTGTAGAAAAAGCTAGTTGTAGTAGTATGGAAAATACTATAATAGTTGAAATCACGAGTAATATTGTTTTGTGTTACATTGTACTGTTTCTTAGTTTGAATGAACATATAGAGAGTTTATGCATAAATACATTTTCCTTTCAGACCTTCAACCTGTTACCTACAGCGAACCTGCTTTCTGGTGCTCTATAGCCTACTACGAGCTAAACCAGCGGGTCGGAGAGACCTTTCATGCCTCACAGCCATCTCTGACTGTTGATGGGTTTACTGACCCCTCAAACTCCGAACGCTTCTGTCTAGGGCTTCTCAGCAATGTCAACAGGAATGCAACTGTTGAAATGACAAGGAGACATATAGGTATCTAAACACATACACACAAACATTGTTTTTCAGATTCTTTACAGTAATATTTGAGCAAAGCTAACAGTATTGTCACAGAGGAAGACACTTGCAATAGTAAAGATAATGACTACTATTTATATAGTACCAAATGTCTCAAGAAAAAATCCAAAGTGCTTTACAAAGACATAAAACAAGCAAAATTACTAAAAACGGTTAAATAAATTAGAAATAGTTGATAGCGTAATAAAAATAACATTTGTGGTAAACACAAAAATAGTAAGTGATTCAAGAGCAAATAATTCTCAAAAAGTATCTTTTTATAAGAGTTTTGCCAGAGGCTACATTCAGGCATATAAGAAGTTAGTCCATCAGTGACATTATTGGGGGTGAACCCCAAACATGCCTTAAATGTAAGTTACATTTTAAAGTCTAGAGTATACATTTAACCAAAGTAAGCATGCTAGAATAGGCATTATGGGGAAAGTCTAAATTGGATTGCTTGAGTCTTGCTGCAGCATTTTTAACTAGTTAAATTTGGAGAGGTTGTATTGACTGGCACAGGAATACAACAGCTTTCTGTAATCTAAGTGGGATGTAATGAAAAAAATGTGTTTCCAGAATGTTAGTGAATTTAAAAAGATAACATTTTTGGGATATTTCGAAGGTTCGGGAAGCAATAGTCAATGAAACGACTTTACAGAGTTAGGTTTGTTGTCAAATATATATTTTAGCACTATGTTTTAGATTGACAGGACAAACAATATAAAGTGGGAGTAAGTGTTACCTGGAGAGATCTGGACTTATGATAATGCCTTCTGATTCATCTGAGTTTAGTTAAACACATTTTGACAGAGATACTTTTTAACAGCTATAAGACGGGATTGCATTTTGATCATTTGGGTTGATGGAGTCCAAACAAAAATAGATCTGGGAGTCGTCTACATAAAAAAAGAATCTGATGTGGTAGAATAATAAAGTGCCAAGGAGTGAGCCTTGAGTCACTCTGTAGGGGAAATGGAACATGGGGGATTTAAAGCCACCAATGGTCACAAATAATTTTCTATCGGGGGGGGGGAGAAAAAAATAAACCCAATCTGGAACGGAACCAGATATGCCAGCCTAATGCTTAAAACATCACTTAAAATCACATGTTCAACTGTGCCAAAAGTTGCAGTAAAATCTGAAGGCAATAAAACGGATGGTTAACCACTGTCAGTTGCTAACAGAATAAGAAGAGCAGAACGAAATTTATCAAGAACATGTTGCTATTACTGTGATTGCTGCTCATCAACATTTTTTTTCCTTACCAAAATGAGAAGTTTAGATATTGGGTGGAAGCTTTTTGAGAAGTGGTTGAACTCTAACTGACTTAAAAAAAAGAGGCACCTTACCTTGGTAGGACAAATAGAGAGATTGAATGGCATATTAGTTGGATGCTTACTGGTGACTGATTTTAAATGCTACCGAGATGCAATTTGTTTTATTGCAAAGGTCAGGGGGAGTTGGAAGGAGAGAAGGAGGTGTAATTGCATTTCTAATGGCTTGAACCTTATTGGAGAAAAATGATGACAGCGCTTCACATTTATCAACTGAGGGCTCAATGAAAAATACAGGTGGGATTGTGATGTGGCTGATACTCTGGAGGCTGGAGTCATGTCAAGTTATGTGGTCCAAAAAATAATTTGGATCTGCAATTTTAATTTCTAAGTTAAAACTTTTTATTAGATCCCTTAACCTTTCAAGGTGAGTGGAAAGTTTCGTAGACCTGCTTTATGACAGTTCTCTGTATTAAACCAAGTTCATCGTTAAGATGGCATAATCGGCATTCATAGTCTTAGATGAGCAACAGTGTCTAAATAACTTACATATGTAAAAAAAATGAATATAGGATAGCGGAGGTGTTAATTGAGCAGCAGATCTTAGAAAGATGTACCTGCTGAGGATGAATTAAAAAAGGGGCAGCAACTTTGTCTCATAGTACATGGTACTGGAAAAATTAAATATTAGAGAAAATATGTTTGTCTGAAACTACATTATTAACCAAATAATAGAAAAACACTGAAGCTAGTAGGGAAGCATATATGTATATTTTTAAACTTGCCTAAAATCAGAACGATTTCATACAGAGGCATAATGATAGACACAAATTCTGAAAATACTGAACCTACAATGGACTTGGGTGGCCTATATACTGAAATACAAATAATTTGTAAAGATGACATTTGGGGTTTTAAAGGGTTAAGTCTCTTGAGGTATTGAGCCTGTGAGAAGTAGTTTTCTCGTTACAGGATTTTGAAGTTTCATTTTCTTCTTCATACAAGTTAGGCTTTGTCTCTTTTCCTTAATCTTCACATTTTGTCCTGTTTGAAACTCTGCAGGTCGTGGTGTGAGGTTGTACTACATCGGAGGGGAGGTGTTTGCAGAGTGCCTCAGCGACAGTGCCATTTTTGTCCAGAGTCCCAACTGTAACCAGCGATACGGCTGGCATCCTGCCACAGTCTGCAAAATTCCACCAGGTTTATACACATGAATCCCTCTCTTTCTCTTGAGACGAATGCTGTAAAACTGAAGGGAAACCTAATTTTCTAATATACACTCCCTTGCCAAATACAAACCTATGATGATATAATGCATAATGAAGGTTATATAATGTTTATTTATTTTAGTAAAACTGTTTTAGAGAGGTGTTTAGACTATTTAGTTTAACCTCCGTGATGTAAATACAATTATGAAAAATAGACCAAAATTACCATAAACACTAAAACTAAGACTAAATAAAAACTGAACATAATCATTTTTATGGAGGTAGAAATAGTTACACTAATTTACAGTCCTGTCCTAATGGTGAAACATGACTTTGCCTCACTTGATGCCTATTGATGAAATATGGCTTGAGAAGGAGCACTAGTGCCCTACACAATGTGACAGTTTTTTTTTCTCAGGCGCGCACCCACACACTGACTCATCTGTACCCATGTATCTTTGAACATTTCATTCTTAGCCAAATAAGCAGTGTGAACAGTATCATTACTGAGGCGCAGATTTGTACAGAAAGGAAACAACAAGGATGTCGTAGACATTCAGGGAGGATAATTACAGACATACAGTACACCCACACCCTGGATCCACAGTGCCTCTGCTTTGGTGTTTTAATTTCTATTCACAGAAATCACGGAATCTTGACAACCTTCTAACTCATTCATAAAATACAAATATGTGATTTCACCAGGGATGGATAAAGACTGTCCGATAAATAGATAAATATATGGTGCTACAAAACCCTTAAAAAAATAACGACTTTTTTAGTGCTAAGTTATACTGGTGTTTATGATAGTGATGATTAGTCTAAATCTCATGCCTCTTCTTTTTATTCCATAGGTTGTAATCTGAAGATTTTTAACAACCAGGAGTTTGCTGCACTGCTGGCTCAGTCGGTCAATCAGGGGTTTGAGGCCGTCTACCAGCTGACCAGGATGTGCACCATCAGAATGAGCTTCGTCAAGGGCTGGGGAGCAGAGTACAGGTGTGTCCATCCACTAGTGCACCATTCTCTCTTTCACTAGTATACAGTACATGGTAACTGGAGAGCTGTAAGTTCTTTCCTAAGTTTTGAATATTTGCACAGATGAAACACTACATGTTTGTACTTAATCCATTTCATTCATCATCATCAAATGACCATCATCATCAAATGACCTAATTGTTAATTTCATTGTTCATTGAGTCATTTCTCTTTTCTATGTCTACAACTCCGTAAGCATTTAAAACTCCCCCCCCTGCTCCCCTCCTCTTCCTGAAATGTCAGGAAATGGAGATGAATATATCAAATAAAATGCAACATCTTAATGCCACCTTTTCATTTAAATATTTGTAGAGTGGAGGCTGGTTCCATAAATTTTGACAAGAAATGTCGGCAATGCTCTGTTTTTACAGCTTCCTGACGTATGATTTAATCCCATCAGTGTGATTGGCGACTCTAAAGGGTTAATGCAGGTGGATCATCACCAAAAAAGAAAAAGGAGACGAGGGAGACCATGTACAATATGTAAATGGGTGTTTAAAAGGGGATATGTTTGTGGAGCTTGTGCTTATCTGCCCTGTGTGTGTGTGTACTTGCTTTGTGTTCCTCTTTTGTTGCAAAATGTCAGAGATTGCAGGGCATTTGTCTGTATCTCTCTGGCCGTCCGACTGTCCATCCAGCAAACATGTTCTGCTCCTGGCTCTGCTTTGTGTTTGACTGTCCCAGGAGCCAGGCAGCAGTGTTTGTGGGGGTGTTTTGGCCCATCTTCATTGGACAGGGTTAAGCCCCCATGTAGCCTGCGTGGTTCAGTCAGTGTCGCCGCTGCCTGTGAAGCCCAGGCCAAGCCTGGCTGGACCACAGGAAAGTTGACTGTGTTTGATCATCTGGTCAGACCTGAGCTTCCGTTCGCTTTTGTATTTATGTTGTTAATAAAAATGCTCATATTTAATGCGCATATTTAACAATATTTTATTTTACACTGTTTGAAAATGCTTTTTTAATGTGGCATTCTGTGGGAATGTGTCAATGTTTCTTTCACTTTAGCACCAAAAGAAAACGCTAATTTGAAGCAAGGGAGATCCTGTCATTATATCTAAATGCTGCTGGGGTTTTGACCAACATTATAATCAATATAGGCCCCTAACATGTCACGTGCCACACCACTTCCAGGTTCAGCTAGAGGCAGCAGAACCCGTGGGAACTTCTGTGTCCTTACTCACACTCTCATTTTATCCCCACAGACGTCAGACAGTAACCAGCACCCCGTGTTGGATCGAGCTGCATCTCAACGGCCCCCTCCAGTGGTTGGACAAGGTGCTGACCCAGATGGGTTCACCCTCTGTGCGCTGCTCCAGTATGTCCTAAACAGGGTCCTGCTGCTCGCTGACGCCACGTCAAACTGACTTTTCCCAGTGTTTGACCAGTGTGTCCTAAAGGATACCACCACAAAGTCTTAAACTGATGTGCTAACATCATTATAAAACGGATTACGCAGCAGACCTGGAAGAAGAGTGAATGACGTCACTGATGGACAATAGAGGGATGTTAACAGTGATGTCGGCTTTGCTCTGATTTATCTTTTGGCTCTGTTGGATCAAAGCTGATATTCCAATAATGTGGACCTAATGATTGAAATCACACTGCAATATCAAAAATGATCAAAAGAGTGATGTCATAACAGACCAGACTACATTCATTTTTTTGGTATTTGACCACGGCCCTGACCCGGGAGCTCAACGACACAACAGCGGCTGTTGAGGGTTGCGGGATGGTCTCTGCAACCACTAATCCACACCTTTGCCTCCTTGATACCTACCTATCTAACTACCACAGCACAAGCTTGATCCAGTGTCAAGATTTCCCTTTTTTTTCGTTTACACAAGGTTGACCACCAACAGCAGTGCTGCCACGCTGGGCTCAAGTACAACCAAAGTCAACTTCACGCCTGGATATGAATTTCTTGGTTCCTGTGACCAAACATTCCGTTTTTTTTTAATTATTAATAAATATCTTGAGATTTCAACTTTTCACGCTTTTCTCCTAACCAGTCGTGCGCTGTGGCAATCACAGGGGTATCACATTCACAGGTGTTGAGTGCTGAAACAATGTATGTTTTTTTTTTTTTCCCTCTTCTTCTGTGAGATGTTTTTTTTTTTTTTTTTTTAATTATTTAAAAGTGTGGTCAATGGCTAACCAGCACAGATAACTGGAATGAGTAAGCTAAGGAATCCCCAGATCAAGAGAATACAACATGTCACTTTCCCTCCTGGATAGTCGTTCTCTAACTCTCTCACATTCTCTATATTTCTTTTTTTTTTTTTTTTTTTTTTTTTTAAACCATTCGATCATCTTGTTGAAGGAGAGTTGTGCGTGTGTGTGAGATACTTATGCAGGCTCTGTATCAATGCAAGAGCCTAAGCAGCAATGTCGCCCCCTGCTGTGTAACATACAAAAAAAGCTGAAACTCTTCTGTGAGCGACCGACGTGGTTGCCCCACAAAAGGGATCAGGGCAACCGGAAACAGAAGTGGAGACAGGAGGCAAAGGAACTCACGTAAAAACATTTATTGTCAGCGGTACAAAAAAAAGAAGACCCAAAACGCTCATGTCAGCAGGAAAAGTCCACCTCGCACCAGGTGGACCAGACAGGCAGTCCCACGCGTCGCGTCACCTGTCCCGCACGCAAACATGTCCGGGGGGGAACTCCCTCTCTGCTATGCAGTTCCCCCTTATAACCAGGTGAGAAGGGGAGGGCTCATCACCTTCTCACACTTCCCTCCCCTTCTACAGTCTCGCCAACGGGGTGGCGAGACAGAAGTCCGCGACCGTGGTGTGTCTGCCTCGGGGCTCGCTCGACCACACTCCATTTCCGGTCGTAGCCCCCTAGCACTTCCGCTAGCACTCCCGCTAGCACTTCCGCCAGCTCCTTTGCTGACCGTCTCCGCTAGCCGTCTCCGCCGGCTCCCTCGACGACTGTCTCCGCCGGCTGCTACGCAGACCGCCTCCGCCGGGTCCTTTGCCGACAGTCTCCGTTGGGTCCTTTGCCGACAGTCTCCGCCGGGCACTTCCGCCGGGCACTTCCGCTAGCCGTCTCCGCTAGCACTTCCGCTAGCACCTCGCTAGCCGTCTCCGCTAGCCGGCTCCTTCGCTGACCGTCTTGCCGACACTTTCGCCGACACTCTCGCCGACACCGCCGCTGATCCTCTCGGTACCACCGTCCGTCCGCGAGTTTGCCGACAGTCTCCGCCGGGCACTTCCGCCGGGCACTTCCGCTAGCCGTCTCCGCTAGCACTTCCGCTAGCACCTCGCTAGCCGTCTCCGCTAGCCGGCTCCTTCGCTGACCGTCTTGCCGACACTTTCGCCGACACTCTCGCCGACACCGCCGCTGATCCTCTCGGTACCACCGTCCGTCCGCGAGTTCCACCTCCTCTCTCCAGCTTTTCAAGCAACCAGAAAAGAAGTGAAGACAGGAGGCAAAGGAACTCACATAAAAAAACATTTAACGCTAACGTCGGCAGGAAAAGTCCACCTCGCACCAGGTGGACCAGACAGGCAGTCCCACGCGTCGCGTCACCTGTCCCGCACGCAAACATGTCCGGGGGGGAACTCCCTCTCTGCTATGCAGTTCCCCCTTATAACCAGGTGAGAAGGGGAGGGCTCATCACCTTCTCACATCTTCTCAATCATATTTCACTGATGTAGACATTCCGACTCACTTGATTATATGCTTGGACTCATGCACGGTTTCCCCATTTATTGATTTTGTATTGATAGGAAAAGTCCTACTGTGTGGGACTTAAAAAAAGGCCTCTGTACTGTATTTGCACTGCCCCAAATTATGCACCCTTGTTACTGCTACAAGAAAGTTGCCTTTGATGTAAAATACAGCAAGATATGCTTTTAAAATGTACAGATAGGAATGTGGAAAAAGTCCAATGGAAGTGAAGTAAGGAAAAAAAAAAAAGTTCATATTTTCAGTAAATAATTGTGTCCTTATATTGTCTGAATTGGCTTATTAAAGAGTGTCTGGAGTATTTGTTTGATTTTGATTGGACATGTTGCCCCCAATCTAAAAGCCAGCTGGTACCGACCTCGGTATTTTAGACTCCAAGTCTTTTTCAACTCATAGTATTAAAGCTTTAAGTATTAAACAAGCTAGATATAATGCGGTTATTTTCTTTACACGTTCTTTGAGCTACATTGTTATATTTTCATGTATTTTTTATATATATAAATATATTTAAAATCATTATTGCTTTCTTTCTTTTTATTGGAATTCATTTTTTTTTTTTTTTTTAAATACCCTCTGTTTGAAACTGTTGCAGCGTGATGATTTGAACGTTTTCACTGAAGGTATCGCTGAAAACGGTTTTGTAATGACTTTAATGCCAAGCCGTCATAATTGCCATACTCTTCCAGAGATACTGGTTAATATATTGCAATGTTTCTTTTATTATATATGTATATCTTCTTTTTGAAAATGCAATTTGGCTTCTAAATTGGTAAAAATGGCTGTTTTTCCTTTTTTTTTTTTTATCTTTTAAATCCCTCCCACATTCGAGTATCTAAATAGGTGCGAGTAATTTCTGAACTGTTAATGTGACCCAAATTCTGATTGTTTTGTCCCAAAGACCAGATGCATGTTTGTACAGTATTGTCTTCTACATCACAGATCATTTGTGTCAAAAACCTGATAGCTTCAGCTTACACTTAATTTAATGACTTAATATCGAACGTTGTTTCAGTCCTCTGGGGTTTTGGTCAGATGCATGGCTCTACGAATCAATGTGTCTTTAAAAAAAATTCAGTAAACGGTTGCCATCATAAAAAGAAATGAAAGACGTAGAAATATTGACTTTTTGAGATATTAGGATTCTATCCAGCAACTTGGTAATACAGTATTATGTTTCATTATCACAGGAGTTGGCTTTCATTTTTAAAACTTGGATGAAGAATTTGACATCTGTCTTTTTTTAAGAAAAATACAACATTCCAGTACACGGTGTAAAAACTGCCACCAATTTTAGCTGTTTGGTTCTACACTGTTAATTTACAGTGAATGTGTTTACATGCACACAGACATTATATCCTCCTACAGGCCTCTTCACTGTAAGTGAATTGACTAAATGAATCCTAACATTAAACACATGAGCAGAATGTTACCACACATGGGATTGTGAGCGGGACATGTACATGTGTGGAAAGGGAACTTGGCGTGTTCTCATAGTCACATTCCAGACATCGCGTTCTCCAAACTGACAAAAAAACCACGACACGGGTCGTAACTCTGACATTGTTGCATGCAAACACACTCAACTTGGGCCATGTTGAATGGTTTTTACATTTTTCAAAATCTCAAAAGTAAATTAAGGACAAACTGAAACGTGTTTGCTTTTAATTCTTCAGCATTCACCTTGGTCAAATTCCATTGTACTCTGATGAATGTTTGTCTCCTTGTATATGTATCTATCTGTCATCTTCTTTTTTTCCTCCCCCACTTATTAGGGAACAAGTTGACTGGAGTTTTTAATGCCAGGGTCAGTACACATGCTAAAATGTAACTCACAGTTGTATCAGTAATAACCTATGTGTTTGTTCTATGCAGTGACATTAATTGTTTGAACGTATACTCAGAAACATTTCTCCATTAAGAAATGCATTTTTTTTTTATGGCTAGACTTAGTTTAATGCAAATGTCCAGAGGCTTTATATCCTTTTTTTCTTTTCTTAGCTTTTCTCACTTCTTGAAATGTCTTTGAATTGAAAGATGAGGCCAAATGAGGTTTTGTGCAGGCCTCATCTAAGTGTCCACATTGCTATTTAGAGATCACATATTGTTTTTTTTGTTTTTTTTTTCTTTTTGTGTGATTGACAATTGTGTATTCCCAAATGAGCCTCTTTCTGATAGATTGCTAAGAAATTGGCTTTTTGGCGAAAGTGAAGCTTCTGTCACTAGAGATGTTCTTGTATTGTTGTGCTTTCATTTCACCATACATGCTGTTTCTTTTCCTTGCTGTCCACAGATCATACTCCATTAGACAACAAGCTGTTAGGATTCTGTCTTCTTCAAACACTGATAATTCATAGGCTTTCCAACTATTCTGCATATACAGACAACTTCTTACAGTGTACACACTAATAAAGCTGTTTTAATTCAACTGGAAATGATGTCCTGTTATCTATATATAATAAATAATTACATTGACAGAAGATCAGTGATTTTAGATATTTAATGTGCATTTAAAAACACACCCCATCATAAATATACCCATGGGGCACACACAACGATCTCACACACTCATACCTATGGGCATTTTAAAGTCTCCAATAAATCTCAGCATGTTTTTTGGACTGTGGAAGAAAGCCAGAGAACTCATGCAGAAAGGCCTTGAACCTGCACCCTTCTTGCTGTGAGGCAACAGCGCTACCCACTGCTCCAGCCAAATGAGACACATTTAACGAAAAATATAAGTACATTAACCTGAATGTATAGAATAAAAAAATGTGGATATTCATACACATGATTTTTGTGGGTTACAATAATCAAATTTCTCATCTATATTTTTTAAAAAATATTTTTAGAGTTACATTACAGAGTTACATTTGTGGCTGTGACAGCGAATATTAGGCTTTTCTACACAAAACATATCCATGTGTTTTGTGTGGTCTATCAGTAATAGTCAACAGTGGTCATAGTCAAATCATACTGAGCTCATTTAAATTCAACACTCATTTAATTCATTTGATGTAACTCAAGAACGACACTCATTCATTGATTGTGACTTCCTCCCTATGGGCACAAACTTACGCCCATGGTGAAGCTTGATTGCTCGTGTTTATGCTGCTTATTGGCACTTGATTAAACCTGATGCCTTTAATGCAGCTCTAAATCTGTTGGGGATGCATCAACCCTTTCGAATCACTCATTTAGAGCTATAACATGACTAAAGAAGACATGAGATTTGTATCAGAAAAACCTTCGTACCTTCGTAGAGACCACAGATATAAGATAAATATTTTATATTCCTAAAAGTTCAAAATTTGTGATGTGCCTTGGTAGTTGTCTACTTTTACCTGTGTTTATATTATTCACTAAATTAGTGGTGCACTATGACAACACTTGGTTTTAGACTATTTTCATGTAGACAGGATGATGGGAAAGTTTTAACCTGCAGGGGGAGCTAAAGTATTGCCAATAATAATGTATTTAATTGTAGTAACACTGAAATAAAATATGTTCTTAATAATACTGGTCAATTGTTGCCACAATGTTCAAATTAAACAAACTAAAAAAGCAACACAGCAGAGATTTTATCTTTGAACCAGAATATGAAACAATTAAATAAATTCATTTGTATTCAATTGTTAGAGGTCCATTTTACTGACATGCAATTCCCCTATAGTACTCCTTATTGATATAGGATGTGGATTCTCACATTTAATTGCAAAAATACTGATGTCTTTTTTTAATGTCTAATATTACTTTTTGAACTGACATTTAGGACTGAATTAGCTGAAGGGCCTTCACCTTGGTTCAGTGTGTTTAATGTAGATTGAAGTGTTTGAAAAAAGGCTTAAAACATCCACATCCACCTGTCTTTAACCTGGGTCTGCAGGGGGCAGACAAACTGTTTAGTGCACAACGGCCACAACGAAGTTCACCAACTTCCTGTCTGACCCGGGGAACTTCCTGAGAAGGCCGTAGAGCCGGCAGACCAGCAAGAGCTGGAAGGACAAAGAGAGGAAGTTTGTCGGCAAAAGCTTGAACAAAGAAACCAACTAAAACCAAAGAATCACTCAAATGACGCAACTGGTTATCAACCTAATACTACTTAAATATATATTATAATAATAATCAACTCCAGGGTCAGCCCCTTTATCACTTTGAAACTTCAATAAAAGCAAAAAAGGGGAAAAACTTGAGTTGTTCCTCGTAACCATCGTGGCAATGAAATACACAAAGGATCAAGCTGAAACAAAAAAGAACATCCTTTGCTTGCGAGGCACGTCAGTGGCCTAAACGACAAATACCAACTCGGCCTACAGGCTGAAATCGAAGGAGGAGAAGTGAAGCTGAACCCAGAACAACAGGCCGACCTCACAGAGGCAATAGAGGACTTCAGTTCCAGACTGAAAGAAGCAAGGAAATGGTGCAATCCAACCGCTGGTCCAGGTATGCAGGAGGTGAGCTGAGCCTTTCTAATTAAAGAGGCAGAGTGGGCCTCGCTTTTTATAGCCATCAGGTTTTATCCATTTCATAATGAAAAGGACGATCTTAGAAACAAAGTAGAATAGAATAGAACGTGTAACTACAAAAGTATTTTCAGTAGTATTATTGGCACTGGATGCGATACCCCTAAACACCCAGTAGAGAGAGGTAGAAGCACACTTATAAAACCTAGAATTTGTATTAATCATATTTAATCATTTGGACAGTGTCTCCACTCTATTATAATTTGTCTATATCATTATTAACCTGTGAAGTTTAAATTTAGACATTTTCTTTGATAAAGATACTTTCACAATTACAGTCATTTTCAACTAATACCAACATGTTGATGCAATTCAGATTGTGGTTGTCCCCAGAACATATATAAAATGTCTGATTGTTCAGGTGTTGTTGTTCGTTCCTAACATCTCAACAACTCAATCGTGGAATTGAACACCGTACGTGTATTTAAAAGGTCTGTTGTTCTAATATTTTCTTTTTAATTTATTACTAATATTACAATTTACAAAAGGTAAATTCATAAACAAAAAGACACACAGACTTTGGATTGCAATCCTGACACAGTCATTGGTAAAATAACAAATGAATAAATAAATAAATACTATTAAGATAAATTTACTTTATCAGTGATAATACAAATTTACCAACTGGCTAGTTCTCATTTGCTGTTCTGCAGGATATCTCTATGTGCTCTTGTGTTTCATCTGTCTGGACATGCTCGTGCGTCAATAAGCTTAATATGTCGGGAGGTACCAGGTCTTTACATATGCATCTGTGTTAGTGCCTGTGCGTCGCAGTGCACGTGCAAAGTGTGTCTCTGCGTGCCTGAGTGAGTCTGTGAGTGCGCTCCATTACCACAGCGTCATTAAGCTGCTGTTGTTGATGCTCGGCCTCCTTCCTTATGGCTCGGCCTTGGGTCTCATCCGTTCCCCCAAGCCCTATTACAGTACAGAGCAGTAAGCATTTCCCAAACAAATTAATACCATATCCTGAGTGTACCTAAACTTTCTTGGAAGTGTAATATAGATTGGTAATGGTGGCTGTCATTTTTATCTCCTGTGGTTGCAGAGCGGATTTTCACTTTATGCTTATGTTTCTGAATGGTTTATAGTCGCGGGCACGTTAATTCCTATGACCGTGGCGTCCGCTTTATACAGGCTATAGATATTGATCGTAACCGCGCCGTCTCGTGCAGCGGCTGCAAAATGCAAAATGCTTTCCAATAACAACAAGGGTAATTCAGGTTAGTAAATTACAGTCGGCAGCGTTGCAGAAGTGAGCACGCTCAGTCCTGCTGGCCTTATGGATTTCATAAGAATATGAGGATGGTTGGTCCGGGAGAGTGATAGCAGCTTCAGTGTAATTATGGGATTTTATTGGCCTGCGTTACACAAATTAGACTACACCATTTCCAAAAAATACATTCTTGAGATTGCTAGTGTTAACAATATTGCTTATTTATATTATACATTCAAACATGAACATGGTTTTCATCAGCAGATTCTACTGCCTATCTCCTATATCTATACATCTATCTTTATGTCTGTAAAGCCTACCTGTGACACGCAGGGGGAGGATTTAAAAAAAAAAAACACATTTGCCTCTCCCTGTCTGCCATCTTTATTCCTGGTGACATGGCAACGTTGGTCCTGACATACGACCTGATGGCTGACCCCAGACTGTCATCTATCATTAATATGACTTTATTCCCGAGGTTGTTGTTTTTTTTGTGCCGTCTGACGTCCTAAGGTAAGGTTCCTCCCAGGGTTCCTTACATTTCACCCCTCTGACCCCTCAGTTCTAAACCGTAGACATCCAGCCTGTGTTAGTGTGTATTTGTGTGTGTGTGTGTGTGTACTATTCTCTGTTGTGTTTCTTTCCTGGACAGAGCTAAGTGGGTCGTGCCTAGAAGTCAGGAGTCATGAGTGTGGAAAAACTCTCTTTACTTGTTGGCTGTAGATCAAACACAGGCACTGTGTTTATATGTGTGTGTGTGTGTGTGTGTCAGCTGGAGGGGGGGGTGGGTAGTGGCCATAGTACCTTGGAGGGGTAATCATGTATAAGTTATGTCAACTAATTAAGACTGGGCCCTAACCTATGGCTGACCCCAAGGAAATAACAATACACCATCTAAAAGCCTTTGTACCTGTGTACCTGTGGCCTCTTGGCCACACTAGAGTGTTGGATGTCGCGTGTGTGTGCATGTGTGTGTGTGCGCGCGCGTGTGTGTTCTGGCTGGCCGGTAGCGCGGGGCTACCTTGATCTGGTAACTGGAGCACAAGGGGAGAAGAAATGAGAGAGCAAAGAGAAAAGGACAGTGGGAGAGCGAAGGAGAAAAGAGAAGGGGGGGAAAGAAAGAAAGTAGCTCTGTACCACTGAAAGAAAGTAGGAGAGAGAGGCAGGAGCCGGGCCTGTGTAATTAGGCCTAAATGAGTTTTCCACTGACTCAGTGGGTCGTGGCAACGCGGGGCCGGGACAAAGATAGACTGGAGGTCAGGGAGTCATGGAGTCAGGGAGACGGAGCATGCCATGGTCATATGAAGATGGGGGCTGCGCTGAATGATGCTGGGACTGAAGGGTTTTCAGGAGCGATGCCCACTTCCAGTTTTAATAGTATTTTAACTTTACAGCGATAAAAAGAAAGATGATATACATCCGCCACATACGCACAAACACCTGATTTCATTATTATTATAATACCTAATACCTGTGTGATGTGCATTTGTGGTCTGTGTTGTAACCTCTATTCTTCCCCTGATTGCAGTCATTTAAAAATATGCACAGTGGGACTAAAATCTATGTCTCATACAACCGTTTTGTATGAACACTGGGAAGAAGAGATTTCCAGGCCAACGAGCCAACGGGGGACCTTTTTTAGGCTCCCTCTTCGACATGCTTTAAATCATGTTAAAAAAAAATCTGAAAAACAAATTGATTTGTTTTTTTATTATAAAAAAGTTGCTGCACACTGCACAGCTCTAATATATAATATGGAGACCTACTCTTTAATAGGTAGATTCAAATTCAAATTCAAAAATTCAAATTTTCTATTTTAGTTTTTTTAAATGACCAGAAGTCCACTGTTGGCAGTTTACTCAGACAACTCCCTGTAATGTTTGCTTATGTGTGTGTGTGTGTGTGTGTGTGTGTGATCTGTAGCTCCTTTTAATTGTCTCTTTCTTTCACTTGTATGGACAGGTTTGTGAGACAGAATAATGACTTTGGCGGATACAAAAATCTTAACTCAGTTTCCTGTGATGATTGCTTACTGCTCATTGCATTAAGGAAAATCTTTATTTTCGAAAAGGCAGTGGGCACAACCAAAAGAATGTGCAGCTGTCGTTCTAAAAGCAAGCGTGTGTGTGTCGATTCTGGCGAAACGTGCTCCAGAGACTGATCGTAAAACGTTAAAGGACCGCACTCTATGGCTTGGGCCTAGAGGTATATCACTGTTAAAGCCATTAAATAAACCACAACTAGTCCACTTCAATACCATTCAGCTGGTTTATAGTCCCAAATGGACGAAGTGACAGGCGAGCCTCTGACTAACCAGCTATCCTCAAGCTGGAGATGTAAATGGAAGTGTTGCTCTGTTTAAAAAAAAAAAAAAAGA
Organism: Eupleurogrammus muticus; assembly: GCA_036785175.1. Lineage (NCBI taxonomy): Eukaryota > Metazoa > Chordata > Actinopteri > Scombriformes > Trichiuridae > Eupleurogrammus > Eupleurogrammus muticus. Next base: position 15,687,434 of record JAYKQN010000013.1, on the reverse strand, counting down.
AAAAAAAACAAGTTTGAGCATAGTTGAAACACATATTTTATTCATATTGGTCACCTTTGAGTCCTAAATGATCCCCCCTTAAAAAAAAAAAAAATCCAACCACAGGCCATTAAGATGGACCAGCAGGAAGCGGGTTTGTGGTTGCAACTGCATCACCGTGACCCGCTCGTGACCCACACTCTGTCAGGGTTCGGAAGGTCACCGGACAACAGCAGAGGTAGTTAGGGGGCCGACATTATGGGCTGCTTTATGTCAGCGGGTGATGTGGAGGAGAATTGCGGATGGCTTTGCAAAATCCAAATATTTGTTCTCACGTTTTATGAATCTTCTGTATGATTTAGTCAAGTTTAAGTCACGACAGGGATCTGGGAAGAAAAACACAAAATGAAATGTTAATAATTACAGCTTTTCCTACCAAGGAAACGGTACATGAAATAATACGCTATGGTCATGCCTAACTGTGCAATATCGGCACTTGATGGGCTGCCGTCATTAGCTCAAGGCCAGAAGCCACAGTTTAGTGAAATGAAACTCCCTCATATTATTACTTAATGATCCACAGCTAAATAAGTAAGACGCATTATAAAGTAATCATTTCTAATTAATATGACAGTGTTTTTGCAAATTGTTGCTTTAATGCGGTGTACCTTCCTTTCTAGTCTCTTGTTGGACAAACTTTTTTTCTCCCGTATTATTGTTATATATTATATTATTATCATTTAATAGTGTGTCTACATGTCTCTCTCTGTGTTACACCTTGTCTTCCAATGGGTGAAATCTATATGCTGCAGGTTCTCACATATTACCTCGTTAAGTCTTCTTAGGGATTTGGTACTGTAGTGCACACACACACTAACACACACACACACACACACACTAACACGCAATTCACACCTTTCCTTTCTTATCCTCACACACACCTCCACCACCCTATGTTCCCACCCCTCCCTCCCCCTACATGCGCTACATGGCGGGGTGTGTGCAGGGTTATGAAAACAGTTAGGCTTAATAATTGATGTTCTGCATTTCAATCAATTTCACCACAGTGTTAGGCTAATTAAGGTTAGCTCCATCCTCCCAGGGGCTGTGCGTGTGTGTGTGCATGTGTGTGTGTGTGTGTGTGTGTGTGCATGTGAGAAGGAGGGTGAGCATGTGAGAGAGACAGTGTGTGTGTGTGTGTGTGTGTGTGTGTGTGTGTGTGTGCGCCTGCTCCCGAGGGCTCCACGCTCCATTTTATATCTCAGAATACATGGGAATTCTCTATTTCAGGAACAAGAGATGAGAGATAGTCTCTAACTCTTTCCCTTAATCTCTCTCCCTCATGCTCTCTCTTTCCTTCTCATTCGGTTCCCCCCTCTCTCTCTCTCTCTCTCTCTCTCTCTCTCTCTCTCTCTCTCTCTCTCTCTCCCCAGGCAGGATCCTAAATGCAATTAACACAGCCGCTTTACTGCCTGCTAATTATTAACACACACACACACACACACACACACACACACACACACACACACAGATACAGTACACACACACACAGAGCGGAAATGATTATTTTATGCTGGACTAATTTAAAGTTCATTGACGATTGTTTTAATTAATTAAATAAGAAAAGTACACACTTTAAAAAAACGTCAGGCTGCCAGGCAGGCACTGCAGGCATTTGCATATGAAGGTAATAATTATCCTTTTGTGAGAGTGTGTGTGTGTGTGTCAGCGCGTGTGTGTGTATTAGCTTACCTACAACATGATTTTTCGTGTGTGTGTGTCTGTGTGTGTAGTACACCCAACCACACAACCTTAAGCTGTGTGTGAGTGTGTGTGTGAGTCTTTAAAGCCTCTCTGCCAGTATTTAACATGAACAGGAATAACTAAGGACTCCAATTAAGAAGCAGAGACGGCTTTATGTGCAGCAAATTTGTTTCTATTATTAAATAATAATGGGCGGGCCGGGCTTGGAGGAGGAGGCTGGACCTCAACTACTGTAAATCAGTTTAATTTGTTTTCTTAACGCCAAGTACAAATAATTACACACACATTGTGTGTGAAGGTGCTGGCTCGACCTGCACTGCCTGCTGGTCACGATATATCCGACAAACTGCAGGGATTTTCAAGGGCCGGATGACGGACGTCACCTCCCAGGTAAAATGCACCTCAACTTTTTTAACTCTATTATAAATGAACATCCATGTTTTTTCTTCTATTTCCTTAAGCCATTACACACACACACGTTGTCCCCTATTTATACAATGTGAGGATCAGTGTTATTCAGCACCGCTCTCATTGGTCCAGTCTGGAAACAGATTGATGTGTAATTATGCAGATGACAACCACCTGTGTGATGAGCGGCTTCCTGCGTGTGTGTAATTGCCTGTTCTCATCTGGGGTGACGAAGATATTTGCAATCACGGAATGTCACAATATTGTTATTTTTTGTTGTCAGTATTAGATTTATAACTAATAAATATATAATTTCCCGAGTAGAGTGCTCACAAGATACACTGTAGAATTGTTACCTTAACATTATGTTAAATAACTAGCAGCAGTTATCCAGAAAGTTAGTGTAATATTCTTTATAGTAGAAATAGTGTTCTTGTGTTTACAGTATTGTCTCTTTAAAATAAGAAACAAATACATACATACTGTGATTTCAAATGTGTTACAGTATTGTACAGTAGAGGTAAATTAGTTGTATTTTCAGTGTTGGGTGATTAACTGTAGTATAATACTGTAACTTTGACTAGTGAGATTTATTGTAACAAACTACTGCAATAGTCGTTTACAGTAATGTTACTGTGTGAGTATGTGTACACCTGCAGAGTTCACATCAAAGTTTTACAGTGTACTTACCACTTCAAAAGTGAACATTTTCAATGAAGTTTGGAAAGTACAACAACTTAATTTAGGCTGCTGGCAAACTACTCACATGTAGTTGAGTAGTTTGCTAATTAAAAGTAGTGTCAATATTGAGAAATGACTAATGGTGAGATATTTGGATTTTGTATACTTTTAATGCACACTTTTTAAAACTGAGGTTAAGGATAATTACTTTTCACAAACCTATGATTTAGCATGTGCTGAATATATAAACTGCTGTTATTGATTTAGCAAGTTCTGTGCTTACAAAGTTGAGCCTGTTTCCTTTTTCTACCTTTTCCAGATTCCCTTCAAATGCACAGCGTTGGAAACAAACAAGCAGACACGCACGGAAGTGGGAAGACGGCGCTGTGCAGCGGTTTGACGCATGCACGAAAACCATCGATCTGCTGCCGTTCTCCTGTTCCGAAGAGAGCACAGAAACCCCCCGCGTGGCCCTGAGTAACTAGACACCAGGTGTTTGTTTAATAACGTCAAAGGAATAGGGAAAAAAAAGAGAACCGAACAAAGGAGACCGCAATATAACTAAAAGATGAAAGAGAGCAGATGAACAGGGGAGGACCTCATGTGGACGCGTGCGTGCTTGCTTGTGCTGGCCTCAGGTGTTAAAGTACACTCCCATTACACTTGGAGTTGTAAGACACAAGGCTGGAGACACCGGGCCACCGTCAATCCACCTCCCGACCTCCTCTTGTCTCATAATCTCACTTCACCGCTTTTGTCTTCTCTCTCATTTTTTTTGATCTCCTTTCAACTCCCCCTGTTCCCTTCTGCAGCCCATCTCTTCTGTTTGACGTATCTGATATGCAATTAAATTAAATTCTGCAACAGCTTCTGTGGCAGTGTGAGTTTTGTTCATCGCTAACAGTCACCATAAGTGTGACTTGAGCCAGGTCTTGGCACTCAGCAGTATCATAAGTGTTCTGAATGTATATTCTACATTAGTGGAAGGATTTTAGAGACAACCTGTGCTTTATTCACATATGTTTAAGAAAAAAAATCCTGACTGGGCCAGTTAAAGAGTCAGACAGCAGAATCAGATCGGATAGAGGAAGTAATCTGCGTTTCAAGAAAGCAGTTTTCGTTAGGTTGCATTTTTTTCCTTTAAAATAATTATTTAAAAGCTTTGATGTACTGGTATCACAGGTGGAGGCTCCGGTTTTCCAGGGATTCATTTTACAGGAAAAAATGCATATTGTTGTCACAAAAACTAAAGTCTTCTCCTGCATTTAAATTACATTCTCTTGAAACACCAATGTTTAGTTCAATTCAATGAAATATGGCACTTTTTTTCAAAAACAGTTTTTTCATTTTTTCCCTTCTCTGTTTCCATCGCTTCCCTTCCATCTCACCTTTACCTTTTGCAGGAGCAGCTTTATTTCCCCTTTTTATTCACCCGGTATTTTCTCATTTTATCTGTCTCTAAACACAGAGGCACTGCAGCAGGGCAGCAGGGGGTCTGCAGGCTGGGGGGGGCCTCAGGCCTGAGGCCACAGAGACATATTGTGGGGTTATGATCTGTGTGTGTGTGTGTGTGTTCAGTTCATTCCTCAGTTTTTCCTGTCTTCCCTGACCACTGTGTGTGTGTGTGTGTGTGTGCGCATGCGTGAGCATGTGTGTGTGTGGGTGTTCAAATGAATGCATGAATATGTGAGTGTCACATATGGGGGTGTATTTGTGCACATGCTTGTGTGCCTATGTGTGAATGAATGAATGTGTGTGGCTGTGTATGAGCGTGCGTGTGTGTGTGTGTGTGTGTGTGTGTGTGTGTGTGTGAATGGAGGCCCCTGGCCAGGCCATACGTTATTGATGCTCCCGCCTCGGGGTATGTCGGGGGAAATGGATGTGTGCGTGTGTGTGGGAGTGTGCCGGTGTGTGCCAGCGCGTGTGTTTGTGACGTGTGTGTGTGTGTGTACGTGTACGGGGGGGTCACTTCGTGTCGTCAAACGGCGGCTGGTGAAAGATGGCCGGCGCTGATATGATCAGTCATCTGTTGATCAAGATGTACTGCCGCCGCCTCGCCGTAGTTCCTCTCTCTGAATTTCACCGTTAACTCGCTCTCTTTCACTTCTCCCTCTGTCCCTCTGTCTTTGTCTCCCTCCCCGGGTCTGGGCTGTTTTGGTCGTCTCTGAATTCCACTTTCGCTGCTTTTTCCTCCATTGTGATTATTAGTTTTTTTTATTGTTTCGTAGCTATAATAAAAACATTATTTTGAATTAATAATAGGACGTAGAAACTAATAATTATAAAAAAGAGTTTTTCCCCAGTCCTCCTTTCCTTTAGTTTGTATTTGATTTGCTTTCTGATTTTCTCTCAAATCAGGTTTTCTTTCCCTGTATGACTTTCTTTCTCCTTTTTTCCCTTTCCTCGCTGTTCTTGTGTGCCTGATGTGACTTTGAGGTTCAACAATATTGATGTCAATACATGTGCGTGCGTGCGTGCGTGCGTGCGTGCGTGCGTGCGTGCGTGCGTGCGTGCGCTTCTACACTCAGCGTTTTTTCCACCTCACGTCGCTCAATATTGTTCTCTTCTGTCGTCTCTCTCTCTCCTCTCCTGCCCCTGTCTCTTTCACCAGTCTTTTTCTTCCTTTCATTAAAGTGTCATATTACATGTAACACACACACACACACACACACACACACACACACACACACACACACACACACACACACACACACACACACACACACACACACACACACACACACACACACACACACACACAAAGACAGAGTCAGGAAACAGTAACACACAATCACACTTACATACTCCGTAACAGAGATTCAAATGCAGACATACTTATGGTGCAACAGAGAGTCACAAAGAGACACACACACACACACACACACACACACACACATACACACACACACACACTGGGGTAAGTAGGTAATGTGCTTCAGAAACAGTGGTTAACTCTAAAACATCAGTCTAAAGTGCTCTGCTCTGCGGTGAATAGCTAATGGGTTTCTGAGTTTTTTTTTTTTTTTTACTTTAAGGTGCTGTTGTTTTCTGTGGTTAAGAGATAATGGGGTTTTGCTGTGTGGTTAAGGGCTGTGTGTGTGTGTGTGTGTGTGTGTGTGTGTGTGTGTGTGTGTGCCTTATGTGTTAAGAGATTTCATTTGAAAAATGAACATTGTACATGCTCATATAATATAGAGGTTATTCCATTCATAAATTGAACTTGTTCAGGTATCACTATTAAACTAATTAGACTGCATGAAGTGTAATTAAGAATTTTTATGACAAGTCCGATTTGGGAAAAACATACAAACATAAAATCAATGTCAATTAAGTTTATTTCTGGGGGTTTTGTATTTTGTTTTTTTTAAGTTGCTCATAATGTTTGCAAAAAAAGGGCTGGGCATAATTCAAGATCTCAATAGTACAACAATATTGTAGGAATGACTATGATGATGTAGTAATTTTACACTTTAAGACAGTTGACAAATAATCTATTTAGCTATAATAATTTAAATTGGAAAAGGCAAACAATGCAAAAATGTGAAAAATCTAAGTTCAGGAAAGTACTATCACTTTAAAGTTATGCAGCCTTTTAAAAGAAATACCCATACCCAGATGTATGAATGGCCAATTCATATTTACACTTAACCATTAAACTGTGTGTAATATATATTGTGCTTATCTGTGCATGTGTCATCTTAAATCACTCACCATTACATCGCTGTTTTTTTTCCTGTAGGAAAAAAAAAAGTCTTAACAATGTGTGGTTAGATTCCAGACCAGCACAGTTCAGCGCTCAGACCTCAGCTGATGCATAATGTAACAACACTGACCACACTGATGTATTAGTGGACCGAATGAGTGTATTAATGGTGCTCAGTGCAGGGAGGGAGGCAGCTCTAAGAGGCCTGAGAAGTGCTTTAAGTGAAGGTGTGGAACAGTGATTGTTTATGATAAACTGTATGTGTGTGTGTGTGTATGTGTGTGTGTGTGTCTATGTGCAACCCGGTCGGGAAAAGTTGACGCCTGTGCAGAAACGTTAATGTTTGACATGCATATCAGTGTATTTTTTTGAAGCGTGCACATTTTCACCCCAGCCATTTTAACGGCGAGACAACGCTGTGGTTAAGCCGCGGTTAGGTTTGGTTAGGGATCCGAGAAGCGTCGCGGTTTGGATTAAAATGCAGAATGCCCGACATGACGGGGCAAACATTAACAGTGGTTACAAACAGGCGCCTCCCGCAGATTTCCCCCAACTCCAGTCTGCAGAACACGAGTATTAAACTGTCCACCTGACCCTTCTCCTCCAGATAAGAAAACTTCACCTCTGAAATCTGGGCTGCTGTTTGTGTGTCTGGGAGAGTTTTCGATAATCCTTTTACCCTTATGAGGGTAAAATGTCTAGAACAAAAAAAATCCACCACATGTGAGGACACTTCAAAGAACGCCCCTGCTTTAAATGGTTTACTGGTTTGGTGCATTTGTGGTCGCTATGGTTAATGTGAATGGAGGCAGACGAAACACATTATTATTATTTTTTTTCTTAATTTTTCTTTTTTAAGTCTTTTTATCTTTTGTACACTTTCCATCTGTTAATGCTTAGTGTATGATTTACTACTTTGTTCTTTTTTGTCCCTCCTGCTTAAATATAAGTTGCATCCTATGCGATCTTTGCTGAGGTGCATGTTGCATGTTGGGAGCAGACTGAAGTCTATATATTTGTCTCTTCATGTCACTGCAGTCTAGCATTTGTACCTCAGTATACTGTAACAGTCCACCATGAGCCCTCAGGTCACTACCAGTTGTAAATTCAGCTGTGAAACTGCAAATGATGCCAAAAGTATCGAGAGCACGGACATAGCCTGAGACAGAATGCACAGAAAGCGTGACCAACGTGTCTGTGTGAATCACTCCACTTTCACATATCTCTGGATAAGTGTTAGTGGACGGTTCAGAGGCCCAATTAGATAGAAAAGTGTGTGGATAAAAAATAAACAACAAAAAAAATCTCCATTCTATCGTTGAGGTCTAACTATCTGAAATAAATCCAGAGGCCGTTTGCATTTTAAAGTCAGAGATAATAAAATTGCACAAAACACCCTGTAGCCGTCTCCTTAAGGTTTACAATGCCAGCAATGGTAAGAAAAACTACAATAGCCCTGATCTTACCTTTGGGGATGCTAGTTTTTTTTTCTTTTTTACCATTACTGCTTTGCATCTTGTCACTGTGAATGTACACTTACTTGTCACCTATTTATTTTTTACATACTGTAGGATATTCTGTATATAACCTCTGATTGCTGTTAAGGTGCAGGAGGCTCTCAGGCTTTCTTACCTGAATGTGTGCGCTTGGACAACTGTTTTACCAGCTTAACTTTACTCATTTTCTTATTTTGCGAGCGTGTGCATGAATTTTTTTGTAGGATTTTATCACGCTGATGACTTCAAGTGCACTGACGTACCATCGTGCATTAAAGGCTTTCTAACAGTAAAATTAACATGACTTCCATTTTCTACAACTTCATCCATCCTTCAACCTGTCTCTCTTCCTCCTTTAGTTTTTCAGTGTCTGGCCCAGAGTTGTAAACAACTGTCATATCTGGCCTTCTTAAATAGACACACACACACACATAAGCATATCTCATCAATGTTTCAGAGGGAGGCTAAATATCAGCTGTACCCCATACACTCCTCACTTATTTACATCCGGCCGCCCCCGTGCCACTGAAACCTCAACAGCAACATCAATGATTCATCAGCCAATGTTTTAGCAAAATGCATGAGCCTCCGCTGTCGATACGGAGGAGGAGCGGAGGGAGGGAGCGAGGGAATGGACGCGAGGGAGGGAGGAAAGGTGAGGAGGCACGATGGAGAGAAAGAAAGAGGAGAAAAGTTAGGGAAGGGATAGAAGGAGTGAAGGTGAATGTGGGGGGGGGGTTAGGAGCGAAAGGAAAGAGGGTCAAGGAAAATAAAAGGGAAGAGAGTGGGAGGAGGAAAGAAGAGTGGCAAAAGTAGTGGGAAAAGAAAAAGATGGGAGAGAAATCAGGAACAAAAAGGGAGGAAGAAGAGGAAAGATTTACGATTAAGAGAAAGAAAAATGCAACAGAAAAAGAAAGAAAAAGTGAGTTGGAAGGTGGAAGGTAGAAAAGGGAGGAGGAGGAGGAAGGAGGAAGGATAGGACACAGGGAGAGAAGTTGGGGAAAAAAGGGAAGAGAGACTGAGGGAGGAGGGAAAGAGGTGAGGAGCAGAGGAGCCTGAATAAGACAACCCATCCTCCTCCTCTTCCTCCCCTCTTCCCTCGCTTTCCTTCCTCCTCGGCGTCCAACACCCGATCCCTCTTTCACGGGGGGAAACATGGTCTTTTTGATCTTATATTTGTCAGAAATCAATGATAGACACACACACGCACAGACACGCACAGACACCGGGGGTCTGATATGTCCTTTACTCTTTAGATTTCACTAGAATCCGAGCCTGCTTTCCCCCGCGGGGCCCTGAAGGAGTCCACGGACGTTTACGCATTGATTTTAAAAGATGCACCTGCGTTTTTTTTTTTTCTTTTTTGTGAGATCGCGGCGTGTGTGGTTTTTGCGGTGTACGGTTGCAGCAGACACGAGACAGGAAGAGAGACTGGAGCTGGCAGGAGGACGGAGCTCGACAGGCTGCAGCTTGTAGGAAAACACAGTGACTGTCTGATCATATCTCTGTCCATTCCCCTTATTCTAAGAACTGGTTCTGATTCATTAAATAACATAATCATAAAACGAGCCCACAAACTTTAAATGATTTTTATATATCTATTAGGGAAGGTCTCGGGCATTTCATAAATATTAGATATTACACACTCACCAAAATGAATTTCAACAATAAATCAGTTTTTGTGTAATTGTAGAAGACTTTTGTTTGTCTTTCATTTGAAAATGTAATTTTTCCTTCACTAAAAGATATTATATTGACACAATTCGATAACCATAATTTGTTAAATTATGTTTCTGGTTTACGAAATGATTCTTCCCATTAAATGTTAGGATTCGCATGCAATTGCTAACTTTTTCTAGTAAATATCACAGTTTTGTCCACTATGTTTACAGTGGAGATAATTATCTTAAATATGAACATTGGTTTGATTATTTTCCCGCACTGTGATTTATTAATACCATTAACCCCTCTGTGATGTAATACTATAATGTTGTTTTAACACGAATCACAATTTGTTTTTTTTAGTTGAAGAGGAATCAAATGATCTGGTGTTTGATCAAACGGTCGACTGGTGTGGAAGAGAATGACAAGATCATTAGCTGTGAGAATAGAAAAAAAAACAGGACAAAAGGAAAAATACGGAGAGACAGACCGAAACGGAGGAAGACAGAGGGGTAGTTGGCCTTGACATTGAGGAAGAGTTTTGTTTCAAGGTAACAAGGACGAGACGCTGCCGCCCTGTGTTTCTCTCTCTCTCTCTCTCTCTCTTTCTCTGTCTCTCTTTTTCTGTCATTTGGCGCCCAGGGTGAAATTATGATAATAAGAGAAAGGAAAAGCTATTACTGTGGCTGCTCTCTCATTATGTAAATGATATTAAACAGGCCCTGTGTGTGTGTGTGTGTGTGTGTGTGTGTCTGTGTGTGTGTGTGTGAGCAGCTGAGCAGCCAGGTGCACGAGTGCACGAGCATGTACACATGTTTGTGTGTCTGTTGTGTTCCCAACGCTGTGGGTTTGCGCTCCGTTTGGCTTCCGTGTGTGAGCGTGTTGGGATCGTGCTTCTCAATTGTGTGTGTGTGTGTGTGTGTGTGTGTGTGTGTGTATTCATGCCTCTGTGTGTGTGTGTGTTTCCCGGGGCTATGGGTGCTTATCTCCACACAGTGATTCTATGTTTTAGGTGTTCCGCCCTCTAACGGCCTCCGTTATTGGTTGATCCTGCGAGACTCCGCCTCTACACCCGCTAAAGTTGTTCGCTCTCACCCAATCAGGAGTTGTGGCAACCGTGCAGCTCTCGCCCACTATGAGCCCCCCAACGACATAATATGCAAACTTTGTTTTCTGCACATTATTTCTGACTATTTTCTGGCTATGTACAATTCGAAGTTGTTACATTCCTAATCCAATGGGATTAGCATATATACATAATATATGCACATGTATAAATATATATATATATATAATGCTCCTGATCTGAAGTATAAATTAACACCAGAAAACTTTATGAAATGCTGCAAATAGAGTTTCCTAAAGTTTCATCGATACAAATAGTCACCCTTTGTTAACTACACATACACATATGTACCTAAGGATATAATGCATATAATATATGAAAACATGCAATTGTATATATGTCATATATTCAAAACCTCTATCAAAACCTATATATTTATATAGGTTCTTTAAATGTGGGATTTTGAATGTGTGAATTGGGAAGGGGTTTATCTTCCTGAGATTATGCCTGTGCTCAGTATTTTAAAAAATGTTTGTTGCTAAACACTATTACAGCTGAAAGGCCAAAAAGGTCCCAGTTACACTTTAGTGTTCATTTAATATCATTCTGTAATAAACAAATTACAATCTTTTGAAGTAAAAGGCAAACAAAGTGTAACTCCACCATTCCGCCTTTTTGCCTTATGCAATTGTTAAATTGTTTGTAAGCAAACACAAATTGTAATAGATGATAGAGAAAAACACAGGTAATCATGTGCAAACAGCTCTTGAAATTGTTTATTTTATATCTGATAACCACTATCACATTATTGAGCCAGTAATAAAATGCAGAATTGCGATGATAATCAATAGTCATTGTTTCACCTGATTTCACATACAGTAAATTGCCTTTAATCAAATCACACTGGGAGCGACTCTGAGAAACTAATTACAATATTCTTTATGTGATTATGAAATTTTCTGGCAAATATTGACAATCTGCTCAACCCTCGAGTCTCTCCGACTTCTCACTCTCTTTCTCTGTCATTTGTGCGCTTGATTGCATGTGCACTCTAATGTGTTGCAGCATTTGTGTGTGTGTGTGTGTGTGTGTGTGCCTGGTGGTCTGTCCTGCCCTATTCCATTGCTTGTTTATATGCTTCATACCACAGATCCTCTGGGGTTTATAAATATTGATTGTTACAAAGGATGGATAGATGCTGGATAGCCTCTCTTGGCCCCGGGAATACGAACGCCAAACGCACACGAACACACTTCTAAATCCTCTTTACCAAGTAGCCACAGCCCAACACTATCTCTACATTATGTGATACTCTGGTTCTGAAAAATAGAAAGCTGCTTTTCTAAAGGGAAATGCATGCAATATTACCAGAAACAGTATTTCAACCCTTGCAAAAGCACTAAAATAAAGCTTTTTTTTCCAACTGTTTTACATGCATAGCCGATGATCTTATTCAGAGTTCACTACTTTGCTCAAAGGCTTTTTAAAAGATGTCGCGAGAATTGAACCTGTGACCTACATTTTACCAGACAGCCACCGCATGGTGGGTGCTCCAGATGGAGAGAAGAGTTTTTTTTCCCAAAAATATATCCGTCCATATTGAATTAATCATGATTAACAGTCCGGCCGATTACATATTTAAACTTTGTCTTTCAGCAGAATCGTATTGTTCGTTTTTTGTTGTTGAAACTAATGATCTTCACATACAGTATATGAAAAGTTTGAACTGAATATTCTAACTTGGTTAATAGTTTTGAAGCAAAACTAGGCATTGAAATAAAATGACCTCTGTTCAAAGCTACTTTTTTGTATTTTTTAAGGTTAATAACCCTTTTACCTGCATAAGTAGGGATGTATTGCCTCTGAGTGCCTGAATAAAATTTGCCTTTATTAAATTATTACTGACAAGGATAATGCAGTGTACGGATGATGCAATGTGTTTATTGGCTGAAAGCAAGGTGTATTGTGTTTGGCTCCATTTGAGCACTTACTGTGTGTTGTGTGTAGTGTTTGATTGAAGAGCTTTGTTCAACGTTTCATGGACACGACCATAAAACATGCCGAAGCTTCTTATAGAGTGCGAGAAAGCGAGAGAGAGAGAGAGCGAGTGGGAAAACCAGAAGCGGTTGTTGCTTGAGATTGTTGCCAAAAGTTGATCAAAGTGATCCTGAGTCATCCAGAGCACTAACCGAGCGTTGTATGAAACCTTTTGGATGCATTGTGAGTCCATTAATAAACCAGCTGCCCTACACTTTCTAAAACCCTGCATTTCAAAGTGCATTGGGCAACACTTGAGATGAACTACATTTTATATTACGACAAAAAATGTCTCACTCTGGCGAGGGAATACGACATCCAGGATCTACTAAACCAAATTTGTAAATTAGGATGTTTTAGATTTTATTCATAGATATCCTTTAAATTGAAGAAGGTCACACTTGCCTTTATAATATCATTGATTATAAAGTCGCTTCCTTGAGGTCAGCAGACACTTGTTCAAAACGCTTCACCTGCTGTTTCTATAATCTCATTTTTTGGGGGGGTCACTTGCCGCAATACACACAATATTTCTTATATCATTTTGAAAACTATTCAATTTCCCATTCTAACATGACAGAGGGCTCCAAAGCACACAACAGAGACTTGTGTAGATGTAATTTTGTATTTGCCATCAGTGTCGGGGCGGCGCTGCCCATGTTCAAAGCCTCGGAGAGAGTGACAGGATGGCCTCTCAGAGCACAACAATAGATCGAGATGATTGGATTGAGGCTTGGCTAAAAGTGCAGCAAGGCCACTCGAAAGGGGCCGAGTGTCTGAAGCGGAATAATGAGACGAGCAAGATCAGACGCTGTGTTGCCAGAATCCCATCTGCACTGCCCGATACTTCGGAAACACTCCATAAATCATCTTTCTTATGCACTGTTTTTTTTTTTTTTTTATAAAAAAGGTCCCCTGTGTGTGCGAGAGTGAAAGAGAGGGAATAATGAGATGAAAAGATGAGAAGACAAGTTGCAGTTCCTGGTGCACAACTGGGTTTCTAGACCCTTTTAAACACTCCACACAGACACACACACCTACACACACACACATGACACACGCACCCGCATAGGTTACAATACATGAGGATGGTTGCATTTACGAAAATGTGATCTTGCATTCTGTCTGTTGCTACGCTGTAACTCCATAATCAGTGTTTGGCACTTTACTTTGATGAAGTCCTTAGTTCTAGTTGATAGTTACTACCTAGACCAGAGAAAGTTTTTTATGTTTAAAAATTTACTGGGATTTCTTCTTTCCGTTAAGTCACTATTCTACACTTCTCGGACACTCCAGTTTCCAGGATAAAAATTGATTACCTGTTACTGAATAATGTCACAATGACATATATGACTGTCCATATTATAGATCTCTATGGGGAGCCATTTTACCATATCTTAATATTTAAAAGTCAGCCTGGATCCACAACTACTTTCTTCTAGGACCTGCATATAACTCACTTCAAGTTATCCTCAAAGTAAATTATAGATATGTGTAATTGAGGCCCCAGCTACACTTGTCTAGATTTTCTTTAAATTGGCCATTTTCATTCGTGGGTGAAACAAAAACATTTTGCAGGCTACACTTTGGTCTACCCGGATGAGGTCTTGGCTTGCACCTCATGCAGTAATCTTAAATTCAGCCGTAAAGCTGCAAATGACATATTAGGAGATGTCCGCCGTCGTCTGTGAGGATGCGTGAGCCACGCTTCGACGTCAGGAATCTGAAAAAGATAGTTTCAAATCTCTTTGCTTGTTTTTGCTGTCTGACAAATCTCAGTTTAGAGAAGGCAGAACTGTGCATTACGGATGTGAATTACCAATATCTGCAACTGTCATTTAAGATCTGTTACAATTCCAATGACATTTCAGTAATGACATTGCAGATATCTGTAATTCACATCTGTAATGCACAGTTGTGCCTAGTCAGAACTGAATTAAAGATACCGTTTAGTTTAAATTTAAACTTGGTCATTAAATGGTAAAGTGACAGGCCATTACAAACCATAAGGTGAAAATTTTGACTACATCCCAGTGACCAGTGATTTGGTACAGCAGCCATGAACCAGGATTTATAGTTTAATGTCAGTGCTCTAATCACTAATCACTTCTGTGGTTGAATGAAAGAAAATCCTGCAGGTTTCAAAAGTCTTCTTAAAAGATTTGAGGCTGTAATATAACACATTTATGCCTATGGTTTTGAGATGAGATGTTCAGGAACCATGTGTGTGTATGTAGCGTTCAGGTACCAGGTGTACCTTGGGTCTTATGGTAAAAAAACAAAACAAAACTGTGTGCCCTGGTTCATTTCTCAGAGTGTGTGTTAATGGCTAATTCCTAGTGACAGATAACTGGACAGAGCAGCACAGTGTCAGTTCTGTTTAGCCAGGACAGGCCTCTGGCAAATTCAGACTTAACTCATAACCACAGACACCAGGTTGTCCTCCACTCGGCACACACACGCACACACACACACACACACTCACTCACACACACACACACACACACACGCATTGATATAGAGAAAACTCATTGCATGCACCGATATAGATGGACAGTGCAACAGTGAAAATAACTTGGCATGCACATACAAAGGGGTGCAGATATTATTACGCAGGAACACGCACAACAAACTTAAAGATGGCCACACACACACACACACACACACATGAACACACACTTGCAGCAGAAAACAACTTATTCAGTACCTGTCACCTCTGCTTAATAAATAAGAATCTGGTTTTGTCTGTGTGCATGCATGGGAAGAGAAGTTTAAGGTGTGTGCACGTGTGTATGCATGTATTTGTTGATGTGTGTGTGTTTACGAGAGAAAAAGAGATGTGGGGGGCAGTGAGCGGAGGAGCGGAGCCGTCTAGATTAACCATGTAGTCGGTGTGGTCAGGCCCCTTAATGAAAACCAATAGAGATTCACTCTGCTTTAATGAACAACACACACACCTCACAGCCTCAATTTACACCTGCAATAAGGCCCTGTCACTCACCTCTCTGTGTGTGTGTGTGTGTGTGTGTGTGTGTGTGTGTGTCTGTGTGTGATGGAGAGTTGGAGGAATAAAGTGGATATGGGGTCTTTTTCTCTTCTTTTTTCTTTTTGTCCTCCTCTCTTTTTTGCCACACTTTTTTTTTTTTTTTTTTTTTTTTTTTACATTTCTCCATTCCTCTCTCTGCTTTGGGCTTTTTTTTGTATGTATCTATGTGTGTGTGTGTGTGTGTGTGTGTGTGTGTGTGTGTGTGTGTGTGTGTGTGTGAACTTTGCAGAGTCAATCTAGTAGGTGACACTCCAGATCTGGCTTCTAAAACCAGTAAGCAACCCTGGCAATCAGAAGCCACCAAATTAATTACCACATGTTGGAGCTTGAGAAGACACACACACACACACACACACACACACACACACACACACACACACACACACACACACACACACACACACACACACAGGAAGTCCCGCCCACTTGACTGTACAGTTGACTTGAGTCCTTCGTCTTCTTCATCTATTGATCTTTATTATGATTATTATTTTTTGTACAACTTTTGTCTTTTGCCTTTCTATGTCTGCACTATTATATCTGATGTTACTATGACAATGTTTAAACGTGGAGCTTAAAATCAAAAAGAAAACCATCGCCAAATGATGAAAAAGAACAGATGACATCAATCATATATATATATATAAAAAAAAATTGTTTAGTAAAAAATATTTGTCCATGCCCCCCATTCCACTGACATCCTGTAATTGAATGCACTGACTGAATCAAAATAAGGTTTGAGAGACAAAAGCCTCTTTTGGATCCGCGGTCAGGACCTCACCGGCTGTTATTAGATGATTTGATTGATGCCAGACGTCTTTTTGCTGTAGTATGTTATAAATGTGGCTGCAGGGATTTCAGTGCTACTGTTTTGTCGAGGGGGGGGTAGTATTAACGTCTTTATTGAATCAAAACATACACAATAATATTTGAAAGTTAAAAACACACACACATACACATAAAAGAGGGTGGAGAAATCACTTACTATAAGTCATACTGATTTAGAATAAACAAAAAGAATTAGTCATGCTCCTTTTTGTAACAGCAAGCATCCCGATGTGTGAGAAACGTAACAAAAAAGTAAGATAACAAAAGATTGGGGCATTTAACGGCCATCGCTGTTAAAAAACAAACATCACGGACACAGGTGGGTATTTAAATCCAGCAGGCCGAGGTAGAATATCGGTCACAGGTCACGGTGTTATCTGAACAGGTATTTGTCCTGTCTGACCCAGCTATGTTACGACTAGACTGGCAACATGATCCCAGCCTGAGCTGGGCTCAGCTCTGTGACTGACTAATTCAGCAGCCAGACCCGAGGGCAGACGGGCTGCATCCTGCACGTCTGTGTGTGTGTGTGTGTGTGTGTATCTAATAGGGGTTGCAGTCACATGGGCATATGACACTTTGTTTTTCCACCATGGTTTTGTGTGTATTCATTATGCAAGTGTGGCCTTTCAAGTGTGGGGAAACAGCGAAGAGAGAGTTTGAGTGCTACTAATGAGGTTGAAATGTGACTACACCACCATGTCTCTCTGTATCACATTAATACAAATACACACACACACACACTCACAATGTCGAGTACTACTAGTACTTCATAGGGCTGTGAAATCAAATGGACTTCAAAAAAAAAAAAAAAAATCATACTTTTGAAGTTATAAAAGTCCCAAAACAAATAAATACACTCCGCCCCCTGCCCAAAAAACAAGGTTATTCTAACCGGTTTTCAACACAGGAAAGGGTTTTATACAATTGTTTTGTCAGCATTCAAGTTGTTTAGCCATAATTTAAGTAAAAAAAAAAGCTCCTTTGGGTTAAAATTATTAAAATTTGAAGATTGCTGGAAATGTTTGGGATAATGAAGATACACATAAAAAATTTAACTTACTTTTAGGAATCAGTTAAAAGTTACATATTTGGCCTTTACATAATCATTTTTAATCACTCTGTATGATTTGATGCAACAGAGGTGAGATCTCATTTTTTTCAGTGAGAAGGTAGTTTGTCACAAAATAACTGTGATGAGAACTGTGAAATCTAAGTTTTGATAGTTGATTTGTGCGATATAAAGCTATTCATATAAATTGTTTTAATGAAAATATATTAAGCACGTCATCTTAGTCTGGGTTACAGACACACACACACACACACACACACACATGCACATGTCTGTCTTTTACTGGCTTCTCAGGTACAGGGCCAGACAGGTGAAAGACACACCAGAAACACATCACCCGAGCCACTCCAGGTACACACTATTACCTTCCAGCCTGTTACCTTACCTTCACGCAGCCTGACCTTTCTTCATAATTACCTCAGCTTACACACACACACACACACACTTCGATAGCTCGGCCGACGATTACCCGTGCAGCGGTGCACGTATAATACGCCGACTGGTTGTCGTCTGTGGATTCAAGAGGCCTCTCATGGTCAATTTTCTAAAGAGGGGAAGCAGGAAGCCTCAGTGAGTGTCAGCATCCTGTACAATAAACTCCATAATCCGATAATCATTCAACAACTCGAAAACGGGGCGTTTGTGTCTGAATCTTGTGACAGTCGCCTGCAGAGCGGTGGAGGCCGGCACGGATACGGAATGTCAGGGCGTCCCTTTTTAACAACTCCGGCACATTTATTGTGACAAAAACCCCACCAGGAAATGCAACTAATGCCATCCAGGTCTAATTATGAGGCGGCTCCGGCTGCGCTCGGGGCGTCATCCATCATACTCCGCGCTGATATACCGTCCCTGCCCTTAAACATGCTTGTAATCACGTTCCGTCTCAGGTGCCATTTGTCATCCTCTACGGGTGGCTGGGTTTGTACTAATCACTACTATTACAGCCATATCAGTAAACCAATGCGGTCCCTAATGGGCTCGTTCCGACTAGTGGCTTGTCGGTTTTGTCGGCTCATTCGTGTCAGGTCAGATTGTGGAATCTTTCACGGGCTAAGGCAGAGATTTGCCATCTTAAAGTCCGATTTAGGGTGTATTTAATTAATTAGTTTACCTCTCATGTAACCTTATTTAACAACTGCTGTTAGCACTTAGTGTGAGGTATTATTTTAAGAAGCTGCAAAATAAAAACCCAAAACAAAGCAAAGTTTTACTATTTGACTCAATAGAAATGCAGCAAATGAAAACAATAATGAATGCTGAGAAAGAAATGTAATGTTCCCAATATTCCCTCTCCATGACATACATTCTCACTTATGCATCTCACATAGCACCATATGAATAGTGAATAGTTAATTCAGAACATGACATCAGGATTTTAGGCTAATTAAAGGCGATTTAAGCGAAATATTGAGAGTGGGAACTGCTTTTTTTCCCCTTCTCCTTTCTGTTGGACACCTCCTTCTTATTCACCCTCTCTCCTTGCTCCTCCAGCTCCTCTCGTCGTTCATTGTTCCCAGACGCCTCGGGCTGGCCCCTCCGTCTGATGGCTCCCAGCAGGAGGGAGGACTTAGGATTCAGGAATACTGGGAACACATAATGCTGAATAATATGCCGCTGTATTCACAGGATTTCTCTGAATACAATGCAGTTTACATCCAGAAACAACCACAGTCTTTTTTTTTATAACTTATTAAAATAACAATTCAACATTTTTCAGTAATTAACATTAGTGTTATATAAAGGCTGGGGCTGACAGGCCCTACTGTTAGACAGTGGGGTAATTATTCACAGATCGTCTGATTAATCTAAAAATAGTTTAAATACATGCCTATGTTACATTTAAATCATTTTTTAATTTCTTGCTTGTTGTCATCTTTATTTCTAGTTGCCTCTTTAGAACAGACCATACCTTCCCACCATTAAGGAAAAAAATCACCTTCACATTACAGGGGAAACAGGAATACTGTATTATGATGATCATTTATTGACATATCCTAACACACAGGTTCTGATGTCTATAAGAAAACAGTTTATTTCACACACAAGTTAATGGATATGAACTTGTAAAAATCAGCTTAAAAATATCAAATTGCATTGATTTCTTTCAGGGTCTGAATTCCCTTTTTTTTTTTAAATGTAGAAAATCAGTGTAAAGGATTTGGTATTGGAGTGAAATCTTAAATTGAATTGAACATTTCCATTTAAGCAATATGCATGTTTTTTTTACCATTACCTTTAATTACAGTAACTAGCAACTATCCAGTTAGTTACTGTAATGACTTTTTTCACTAAAAGTATAGTACTGTATAGTATTTTTTTACAGTAAGGTGTGTTAACTACAGTATATTACTACAGATTTCACAGCAAAGTTTTACAGTTTAATGCACTTAAATGTGTAAAGCAATGCAGTGATGGTTAGATAAAAGAATAAATAAAGGTTAAATATTCCTCTGCCCAGTAGCTGCCCACTATTGGCTCAACACAGTGTGTAAGTACATTATAATGTGTATGTCTATAATTAAAAAACAGTCTAAATTTGAATAGTAATATTAAAAGCTAATTTCTTCAATGTATTCAAGCTACTTATATCACTTCAGCATTTTGCATGTATTTGAAATTGAGGTGTATTTCTGATGAATAGTAACAAGCCTTGGTAACTTTTCAGTGGAGGAGGTGACTGCTTGCAACTCAGCAGCAAACAAACGTTGTAATGCTCCGGCTGCTCGGTGTATTCATTATAGTATTTGTGATTGAGCTAGTGGTACTACGTGTGTGTGCGTCGGCATGTGTGTGTGTTTGGCTTCATTTGTGGTTTATTATGCCGGCGGTTTTGGCGTTGAGGCTTTGCCCCTCCATTGCAAATCACCCGGCTTTCACAACATCGACGGCAGTAAATGCCTGAAATATAAAATGAAACGCGAGCGTTTTTAGTTCATCTCTTCAGTCACGAGCCTCGGCGACGCTGCTTTGTGAAGTAATAAAGCGGTGTGTAGTTTTCACAGAGAGCTAGTAATTATGGGAGCGCCGTGATGAGAAGGTTTTCTCTAGATAGACGAGATTGGCCATTCATTACCAGCACTGCACACACACACACACACACACACACACACACACACCAGCTGCAGCGAGACAATGGAGTGCAGGCTGATTCAATCTAGGCTTGTACTTACAGACAACAATGAGATAATCAAGTAGAGCATTACACCGCACAATGTAGGGCTAAGCATGTGTGTGTGTGTGTGTGTGTGTTTCTCCATATAGTGGTGTATCCTTTTTGTCTTTTAGGCACAAACATAAATTGTGCTGTCATAGTTGTCGTAATGTTATGTTAAAGTTATTGTTGGATGTGTAGATGCATGCAGACAATCGAGCGCCATCAGCAGGAAGGGGCAAACAAGCAAAGAGTTAAAGAAAATGTGGTGTGGCAGTAAGGAAGAGGAGGACCAAAGAAGGAGGTGCAGAAAGGAGGAGAAAACAGGGTAATAGGAGACAGAAAATTCATGTCATTTATAGTTTGACGGAGGAGCAGAAGCTGCTGTCTCTGTGTCTTTTCCTCTCACCACTGCTCTCTTTCTGCTTCACAATTGATATGTGCTTGATTCCCTACAACCCCCTCTGGCGCCCGCTGGGGAGCCTTTTTAGATTTTACGCTTGGATATATCTGTTTAACTCGCCGTTTACCCCTCTGACAACACGATGACACACACACACGCACACACACACACACACACACGTGCAGAGCTGCCGGCGGAGAGTGTGAGGGAGAGGGATGCTACCCCATGGTCCCCTGGGAATTGGATATAATACAATACAATAAAAGAAAGACAGAGGAGAGGAGGGGAGATGTTTTTATTGTGGTGTAAGACACCCCTCATCAATGTGTGTGTGTGTGTGTGATGTGTAGGTGCTGTTAGGTGGTTTGAATCATGTATCAGTGCAGAAGCTGAGCAAAAGAAAGGGCAAAAAAAATTAAGATGGACTCCGAGTAACCGTTTGAGTTAAAATTTTTATTTGCTTTATTTTATTCTTTTGTAATCTCTTCCATATAAGCTCATTTATTCAATGTCCTAAGGTGTGTGTGTGTGTGTGTGTGTGTGTGTGTGTGTGTGTCGGGGACAATGTTAGGCTAATGAGTCTTTAGATGGTTAACACAACGCCTCTAGGGAAGGAGAGGATGCGCGAATACGCGACCGTGACGCGACGGCGAACGGCATGACGGATAAACGGATGGAGTTTATTCACGTTGCGCTTCTGATGCTGGTTCCGATGTCATGACACAAGCGGCAGCAGCAGCAGCAAAGGAACGAGGCCGGTGAAGGGGTCGGCTAGGGCAACACCAATTTCGGATTTCAGTTATGATTATGGAAATGAACAATGTGCAATTCCATGGGAAGAAGAACCAAAAAAGAATAAAAACATACATAATATATATATATATAGAAAGATAAACCAAAAGTAACTTGGAGTGTGGAGTGTATACATATATATATATATATATTTTTTTTTTTTGGTATTTTTTTTTATTACTCAAAGCAAACAAATGTGTCAGACCTAATTGATCTATAATGCCTTTATGTTCTCCTCAATCAGACGAGACTGTAAGAACAGATCCATCGATCCCCCCCTCATCTTCACCCCCCCTCCTCCTCCCCCAGCCCTCTCCTGAACCCTTGACCGCGACCTCGAACAGAGGTCAGAGGTCAAGGTCCGGGGTCGCGTCGCTGACACTGAGGAGTCGCGAGGGCCCGCCCGCCTCTTTTTTTTTTTTCCCCTCTCGCTTAAGCAGGTGGAAAGAATGTGATTGTGGCGTTGGATTGATCGGCAGTGTATGCCAGAGAGCCGCAGTATCTGTGTGTGTGTGTGTGTGTGTGTGTGTGTGTGTCATCGAGGCAACAACAATGCATTTCAATAGGGCTAATGTGAAAGCTGTCAATACTGCTGATCCAAACCACAACGCTCTATAGGAGGTTATTGCCCTTTGGCTGCAAGACAGCGCGTGCGTGTACGGGAACGTGTGCATGTGAGCTTATGTGGGTATGGATATGTTATATGCTGCTGCTGTGTGTGTGTGTGTGTGTGTGTGTGTGTGTTTGTGTTAATTGACAGATGTTGGCTCTAACAACATCAGCCAGAGGGTCGTAAAAAGGAGCCGCTTATCGATTGGTTCACGGTCATGATTGTCAGCTGCCTCGTTTCACGTCTATTCTCCTGTTCTTCATTTCTTCTTCTGGGTTCTCTTTGCCCTGCATTTCGTCTGCCTGTCGTTACGAGTCCGAGGTGTTTATATTTCACATCCGTATTCCCTCCACGTTTCCCGGAAAGTAATGAAGTTAAGCCGGAGTTTTGTTTTCTTGTAGTTTAACTCTAAGTGTGTGTAATATTCACAGCGACAGAAGAAAATTGTCCCCCTCCGAGATGTTCCAATAATTTCGACTGCTCTCCGAAGGCGGCTAAACTTTTGTACGTTCAAACAGAGATGAATTGTAATTTATTTTCAATCATGTATTCTGAGCGTCAGCTTATTTGTTTTTGTCCTCAGTTTAGTTTCAGTAGCGATTTATTTAATGTTTGTGTCATTACTTTGCCCCAGTTGTGTTTTTACCTTGATAAATTGTCCTTGTTGCTGCACGGTAATAGTGGGTTTCATATTCACAGTTTGATTTAAAAAATCAACTCTTTATATTACCTCGATATTACACAATTATTACTGGGGGATAGGACCCTGGTGGTTCTATGTTGTTCTGTGTGTGTGTGTGTGTATCTGTGTGTGTGTGTGTGTGTGAACTGTATGTTTACGTGTCTGCAATAATTTCTGCTGTATGTGTACATGTGTTTTGAAATTAGGTGTTATTGAGCTCCACTGACTGGAGAGTCCCTGTGGTGCCGCCTCTCACTGCTGGAGATCAAAAACATACACGTGCGCACACACACACACACACACACACACACACACATGCACACACACACATCATGCACAGAAGTACACACGCACAAATCCCTTTGGTGATTATCAGATCCCTTCAGATCCTCTCGAAGCCTCAGACTGAAGTGGAATTCACTTTGCTTTTTATTTACTAGCCATGGAAGGCCGAGCAATGTAGAAAGAGACCTAACACACACACACACACACACACACACACACACACACACACACACCCATAACGAATCCTACTGTATGAAAAACAAGAATTTCCCTAACCTCATATTCTCATGAGGATTAAAGTTGAAATTTCTTTCAAAGTTTAAGGCTCTCTGAGCTAAAAGAAAAGTTATCAAAGACAATTTTTTGTTAATGATGTCAACAATCAATACAATTTATATTTGTCTATCCTGTGTAATTGTGGATAAAAAAATGAGCAAAATGACCTCACGAATGATTTAGAAAAAAATGTGAAAGGTATGTGTGTGTGTGTGTGTACTGTTTCACTGTATAAGAAAATGTTTGTGTGTTTCTTATGATCGTAACTTATACACTTATACACCTGTAAAACAGTAGGTCTAAATTGTTTTGTCTTTGTGCATGTGTGTGTGTGTGTGTGTGTGTGTGTGTGTGCGCGCGCGCACATTTTTCACCTAATCACATCCGTGTGTCTGTGAATGAATGTCCCATAAGTGATCATTTTGTCCTCTGAACGTTGCTGCTGAATGTGAACCAGGTCTATCTGAGCCCCCCAAAGACAGGCAGGTATAGAGATATTATGGGATTTGTGTGTGTGTGTGTGTGTGTGTGTGTATTATGGAGATCAGAGGCAGGCTGGGAGGCTCCGGGGCTATTAGCTCATCTGTATTGTATTGAGACGAGGGTATGTACACATCTGCTGATGACACCAGAGAATTGAGCAGCATGCATGTGTGTGTGTGTGAGAGCTTAGACACACCTTCATGTTTGTGTGTGCATGCATGTATTCATAAGAACGATTCTAGCGTTATCATAATTTACTACATTATTATTTTTAAATGCAGTGAATGTGTACTAAATTAATATAACATTTTTTATAAACAGCAAACACACCCCCCTGAACAAGAACCCCACTCACCTAGGAGCAGTAATAACAAATAAAATCAATGAACAGGATCACATTCAGCTGTACCCAATGCTATGATGTATATACACTTGTATATCTATTAAATTAAAAAAAAGAATATGCACCCATTCCTGCAGCAATCTCCAAAGTACATTTTAACATTTTGTTGTGTTTTATTATTTAAATTACATACTGCTGTCTACATAATTAAATATTTGAAATTGTCAAATCATAATTTAATGTGCATTCCTTCATAGTAGAATGTTTTGTGTCTGCGATGTCAAATTTGGAAGCTGCTGAATTAGGTTGGAAATTGACGTTAACTGCCTCAGATAGTGTGTTAATAACCACAGAACAGTAAGTTGCCAGACCCAAAATGTATGGGTTATGTTGGATATATTACTGCGCTGTTCACAACTTGCTTCTGAGTATAAAGCTATTCCTGCTTTGGGGAAAAAACAACAACAAAAAAACAATATGCTCTTCCACATCGTATAGCTCACCCATTCAGTCTAGCCTAATTTTAGTGAGGGTTACATTTTTTTAGAGAGGTTATGCACTCATCCATTCTGAAATTTTCCTTTTTTGGTATTAAAAGGGATCTCCAGCATGCCAATGTGAAATTCATGCCTGAAGGATATCATTATGCTTTGGACTGAGGAGAAGGCAGAATTCGTCTGATAAGTCATCAACGCTTGCAAATGCACAATTTATGTAGAGAGAGAGAGAGAGAGAGAATGCAGAGTTTAATCCCGGCTGCTTTATAGATCCATGTTAAGGAAATGTTTGAGTTGAAAGTTCTGTCTAAAGTGAGACTGTAGTTTGTATTGATGACGAATGGATCGGTTGCAAAGTGTAAAACGCAAAGGGGGAAATGCTGGTGTTGAGACGTCGCTTTAAAGTGGCACCAGTCTGTATCTGGAGGATGAAGCCAGTGGATTATTTTTCTGTTTTTTTAAAGGAACATTTACAGCCCTGTAATAGTAGCAAATATTTGGAGTTATACCACCTTATTATAAGCCTATGCAGAACTTATAGATTTAAAGAAAGATTTAGAAAGATCAAGTGTGATTCTTTGCAACAGAAACATTTACAATTCACTTTTACTGCCAAGGACAATTTTTTTTTTTTTTTTTTGCATTTTTTCAGATCTAGTTTGACTTCCTCAAATAAAGGAGAAAAGTTTTCCCCGACAGCAGCTCGGCGTGTCTCTTGTGATATTATTGCCCAAGTATTTAAAGCCATTTCTAGATGTTGGGAACGGTAAAGGCATTATCCTGTGTTGTTGAGCGGCAGAGTTATTAACGGGGCACGCATTCGTTCACAGACACAGCCGCGTTCTTGCGGGGCAAAATTGCTCAGCTGTGGTAAAACAGGAGCCAGGTTTGATGTATCAGGGGAGTTGGTGCTATCAAAATGTAAAGCATTTGAATATGTGAGCTGTGAAAATGAACAGCAAATATGTTCGGGGCGCAACACGGAGCGGTGAAAAAAAATGGGGAAGCGTTAGGTAAATCAGTCCATCAGTGGCCAAGTCTGATGCTGCTTGTTTTGCATACAGACCCCCCCCCCCCTTTTTTTGTCTTTGATCATATCAGTGCATCCCAGCGCCTGTGAGAATTAGCAGTAAATTTGTCTTCTGACATTTCATTACATTTTCTTCCTTTGTCAAGAAATTGGCTCTATTACAGCAGCTGGCAGGTTGAATCAAGTGGCTTATTTGAAACGCATCTTCAAATGCACCCCTCCCCTCAAATACAGTGCCTCTTGATCAGTCTGTTTTTTTGTTTTTTTGATATTTTATTGTATTAGTATGAGCTGCATTGCACCAGAGAGATTTTTTTTTCTCACCTGCTACCCTCTCTTTCTCTCCCCTATCTCTCTCTCTCTCTCTAGTGGACCCAGTCGATCTGGGTCAATTGATGAATACAAATGTCACCTAATGTCCCATCTACTAGACAAAAAAAAAAAAAAAAGAAGAAGTGGTGAAGCGAGAAAGAGAGAGGTGGAGGAGGAGATGGAATAAAACAAAAAGCTTCTCTTTTTTCCTGCCGACGTTTGCAGCTTTTAACCCACTTTGATTGATACGGCATCAGAAGTTACTCGATTAAACAGCATTTCACACTGCATAGATTCCTACTTAAAAGTCTCAAGGCCTCTAAATTATTTATTGATGTCTGTTCCAATCTACATCTGGCTAAGAAGGACTGTGCGCCGCTGTGTGTGTGTGTGTGTGTGTGTGTGTGTGTGTGTGTGTGGGTGGAGTAGACTGGTTCTGGAGGAGTGGGGGTGGGGTGGGGGGGCGATGGGGCAGCCGGTGCTTCCGCAGCGCCTAGAGGAACTTGTTTTCCATGTGCACTTGTTCACCTGCCCGTCTTCTCTAATGGGGCTCAGCAGGGAGGGATGAATAGGCCCGAAAGTGGCAAACGCGAGCGGCGAAATTGCATCGCGGCGGCTCAGCGTGCGCGGCCCTCGCCGCTCTCAGGTAAAATCCCAGCACTGTCTTCGCCTTCCTCGGCTTCCCCACTCTCACCCACAGGAGAAAAAAAAACGAGGGAAAGGCACGCATGCTGTAATTCACAGACCGGCAAAGTATCAGGGAAAGGAAGAAGGAGAAAAAAACACACTCGCCGTAACCGAGCAGAGCGTGAGCGGGCCGGCTCGCAGAATCTTCTTAAAGTTCGGCGGCAAAACAAACAAAAGCGGTTTCTTAGTCTGATTCTGTCTTTCCCTGGAGTCCACCGAGTCAGTGGACGGGGAAATATACAAATCTGATGAAAGACAAGGCTATTTGGAGGCTTTTAAGTCTCCTGAAGAAAGGTTCAATAGTAAAGGAAGTGGTCGAAGGATTGAAGTTTGTAGAAATTATAGGCCTAAAAAATGCAGACAGGAACCACTTAATGCAGCAGCTTTGTTTCAGGGTTCAGGTTAAATGAAGCAGGCAGAGTTTTAGTTTCAAAGCAGTATTTGCTCTGTATACTGCTTATTAGAATTATTAGTAAAAGTCATAACTTTTATTTCCTCAACCAAACTTTTATTTCCTCAACCAAACTTTTATTCACAGAAACCCATAAAAAGATTTGAGTAAATTACCATATTTACCTTATTTCTGGTGTGAAAGTAGAGATGAAGAGAAGAAGGTAACTGAGGAGGTGGAGGAAGCTAAACAGATCTTTTTAAAGGAAGTTAAACTTTCAAACTGGAGCAGTAAGTTGCCTTTTGTTAATGTTGTTAACGGAACTGTACTTTTTCAAATATGTGAACCTCGTACTATATTTAATAGGTTACTTGGATTGCTCAATTAGAAATGGAGGCTTGTCTCTAATTGTGGGCCCGCCCCAATACTCTATTTGCTTGAGTAAATAAGGGCCTGGGCCTATATTAGAGAATTTAAGGCACCCGCACCTGTCAGCCTGCAAACTTTGGCGCGGGTGAATCATCGCAGGGATTGAAGCATCGACGCGACCTTGAGGGCTGAAACACTAGATGGATGTCCCTGCTGTTGGTTGGATGAAGTTAGAGGAAAACTAGTGAGTTCATTTACTTCGTGTTGTGCGCAGAGCGGGAGGAGCCGTGGTGGTGGTGGGGGGGTGTTGGGTTTTAGCTCTGGAGGCTGGCCCATGTTTTTCTCCCTCTGCTGTTTATTGAGGGCCTGTCACAGGGGCCAGGTATTGATTTCTGCCTGGATGAGATGGGATAGCCCTGGAAGACTCTGTGACGGATGGATAAGGAGCAACGGAGGGATAAGTGGAGGGGTGTAGCTCTTGTCCCGGTGCTGGGGCCGATTCAGTTGTCTAGATATGTTAACTTTGCTTCGACCCCCGTATTAGTTTCTGCTTAAGCTGTAGAAAACACCAGCATTTTTACAGTCTTTGTTTTTATTTAAGTTTATTTCATTTCATACTTTTTCTGCACACCAGATTTTAAGTGCAGGATATATAGTGCTGTTTTTTAGATTTCGGCTATTTCATATTGTATATTATATTTTGTGTTTTTATATATTATTTCATGTGCCTAGTGTCTATCACCTCAATCAATATAAACTTTATATTTAATAAATACTTTTTATTTATTTATTTTTTTGATGGACCATGGCAGTGGCAAAGCTTGTTTTTATCCTCCTCGTTTTCTCCTTGGGAACGTGGATGCCAAACAATAAAGTTCCTGTAACAGTTGTGTGAATCAGTCGGCGGTGTCAGGCGGGCGGCCGCGAAGTCGTTCAACAACTCAAATGACGGGGGTGCCCTTGAGCAAAAAAAAAACGGGTAAAAAAAAAAAAAAAAACACCCAACTGCTCGGGAGATGGCGGGCAGAACACGCCGAATGTGGACGCGTGGAAATGAATTAACTTAAAGCCTTGAGAAAACACAATGGGCAATTCAGCAGAACTTTTGAGGATAAGAAAACAAAAGGATTTTGTGTATTAGATTTAGACCCAAATGGATTGTCCTTTTTTTCTCCTTTCTTTTTCACTCCTCTTTCACTATATATATATATATATATATATATATATATATATATATATATATATATATATATATATATATATATACAGTCTATGAGGTCCTGTCAAACTCAAACACGTGTTTCATTTCAACTGGACACAAATTCTACTCATTTCGGGCCTCTATCACAAACACCCAGTCTTGACTCAAGCTGAGTCAAGGTTGTATAGTTGATCGTTGCCTGGTTAAGTGCCCAGTGAAAGTCACAACACGCACACACACACACACACACACACACACACACACACACACACACGCACGCATGCGCACACACACACACACACACACACACCTCCCGGGCCCTCTGTCAACTTAACGGCTGCCGATCAATGGCGGGAGGTCAGCGCGGTGATAGAGAAGCTTGGAGCTGCGTGTGCGCGGCAGTGTGTGTGTGTGTGTGCCTCCATGCTCGTTCTATGTGAGTGTGTGTTCGTGTGCACGCGTGTGTGCGCGTATGTCCGTCTGATAGAGAGCAGGGCTTAGGACTGCCGAGCAATTTAGGGAGCCGAAAAAAGTGTCCAAGATTCATTTTTTCTCATCTGGTACAGAGGGAGAGGAGGGGAGGCCCCCGTGCGTTATTTTTCTTGGCTTTAGCCCTCACGGCTCTAAGTGGGTATTGATCAGGTGCCTTAATGCAAACCTGTCAAATTAATTTTGCAGGGAGAGAAGGCTGTGACTGCTGCGAGATTGCTTCAACATCGAAACGAACGGGCGGGGGGGGTGGGATGAATGGATAGAGGGATGGATGGATGGAGGGGGTAAAGGGATGTTAGAGGTGGGGAGCCTATGAATTTTAATCATCATCTAAATAGGAAGCAGTCTTTTTTTTCTTCCTCCTTCCTTTTTACACCGCCACCCCTCCCCATGTGCTTACTTCTTTATTCCCTTTTTCCTTTTCCCGCACTCTCGTCTTCTGTCGTTCTTTCTTACAGTAAAAAACATCTGGAATTCTGGATTCTCTGCTGCAGCCTTGAGAAGTATCTGAGCTTCTGGTTCAATCATGCCTGTGTTTGCGCCTGAGGTTACAGATAATTTGGTAATTACACACTCTTTTTGAGAAAAAGAAAAGTCATCAGGATGCAGCAATGGCCCAAAAGACAAAGTACGATTTCTTCTTTTACTGGATCGATTGCATTTCAGACATTATCATTTTTTCTTCTCTCTTCACACTATACTCCAGCGGTGTTGTTTTACAACACTGCTGTGAGCATCGGTCTCATCTCTGGACCGCGGATCAGGCTAATCTCTGGCCCGCTCCTTTTATCCCGCCAGTTAGTTAACTGTCGGCCGGGGTCTTTTCACACCAGAGAGAATTAAAAACAACCATAAGTAACTTTTACGATGAGGGATTCGAGGGGGGATCGAGCTGAGCTTGGCCGGTGCATCTGCATGTGATGTACGGCGGCGCGTTCCCCCTCCAGACTCCGCCGCCTCTCTCGCTCCCTATTAGTTTATCTGGGAGCTGTAAGTTTTACGCAGGAGGCTGTCGCCCCTTTCCATCGACCCTCGCAGGCTTTTAGGTGTGCTTTATGACCCGTGTAGCACAGAACGAAGACTCACACGCTCTTTATCACATGACGAGGACGGGAGAAAAAGGGCGCGCGCCACGCCGACGTCTCCAGATACACACACACACACACTCATTAACACATATGCATCTGCGGTTAGACGTCAATACGGAGCTACCGTGGGAGGCGCCGCCGCGAACAAATCATCGTAATAACTTTCTCTCTGGAAACAAGAGCGCCGTGACAGAATTATAGTGCTAAGTATCATGTTGATTCAGAATGATCTTTACTGTGGAGAGTTTAAAATATCTCATATTCCGGGTGACATTTTAACTATGTTTTAAATTCATGCGGATGTTTGCGCAGACGAGGTTGTTTAGAGCGAAGCACCCGCAGCTCTCCCTCTCTGAAGCCTTCTGTCGTCCCTGCGGCCCACAGGCTGGGCCTTAAGCGGTGCCCCAAATCTGCAGCAGCTCTGTCACAGCCGTGATGTGTAAAGTGGAGGGGAAACAGCTGCACAAATTTGTAGTTGTTGCAGACGCACTTTATTTATTTTTTTATTAAAGCTTTTTCACGTGATCACTGGAACATTGGAAGATGATCTTTGTGTTTAAGTGATCACTTTGTTAGGGTTAGAGAGACATGTGACGTGACTTGAAGTTCTTTTATCATACCGGCAGTAGTGTGGCTTAACAGAGGACAATAGTGGCAGTTAACTGGGATTAGGAGGATGAAACTGGAGAGGGGATCTTTCCAAAAAAAAGAAAGTAGAAAATGAAATTTAGTATTATTTTCATTATCAGTTAATCTTCCAATTATTGGCAAACAAGTTAACTCAAATATGTCATTAAATCAACCAGAAAACTATACAATATATTACAAACAAAAGCATCAATTTGTAAAATTTTGAAATAAAATTATTAGATTATCTATATAGCTGCAGAATACATTAAATAATTATGCCATAGTGTGTACATGATAATAATCATGTAGGGCTGGGTGATAGGTTGAGCTTTTAATTTATACCGATATTTTTTCATGGTCAATATAGGATTATGTAATATGTATAGTTCCTTCAAATATAATATATTATTGATATATTAATATATGATATGCCTCATCTTTTCGCAGCAGAATCCTGTCTGGTACTTGAGTTATGAGCTTGAGATAACTCAACATTTCACATGTTAAACTGACATTTTTTCTGCACCATTTCATGTACACGTTGATCCTGTACAGCTGAATGTTAATCAAGATGCTTGTATGAGTTATGGTTTGAAACTAGGACTGTCTGTTCAGGTTTTTACTTCTTTTTTGAATTGAATATCGGTCTATATCGACCAGCCCTAGCCAAGTGTGTGAGAAATCTTGTTGTGTGTTTTATTGCATCATTGCTGAGACAAATCTTATTCTTGAATTTCACACGTTGTGATTTCTGATGTCATTTCTCTTTTTTCTTTTTGATAATTTTATTGGTTTACATTAACTCTTAGGACAACAAATATATGGGTTGTATGTTTAATGAAAGGTCTCGGCCCGTAAGGTTAATGCCAGCCTTTAATTTATTGATATTTTGATTGATTTGTTTTGATTTTTTGCTCTCCAATACACATATGTGGTGTTGTGAAAACCATTGTGGAAGACAAATAGAAAGTTAGTCTGTTAGGTTTGAAGCTAGAGTTTCAAATGCCTAAAAGCAACATCTATATAGTATATTATAAATAGTTAATAATACGACATTGCACAACCAAAAAGAAATGCCAACCCTAAACAGTATAAAAAATGCAGGCTTCATTTCACAAGAAGCTTTGGCAGCTTTATTCTGAGTAAATGTAGGTTGATTTACACGTTTCATTGTGCATGTTGTTTTTTCCTTTCTCGTTCTCTGCATTTTTTCTCGCCGGCTGAGTTATACATGTAAACATCGACGGGGGCGAAAACTTCTTCATTTCATATCAGTGCGCCAAAGTGATTCTTGATTTAAGCTCCCCAAATAGAAAGCTCATTCCGAGCTAGATTTCCCATGCAGGGCGGCAATTTGCATATGCCTTAAAAAACCTTTTCTCTGCTTCTGTCTCTCTCCAGGGCTCAGACAAACACTGGCTTCATTTGGATTGTCTCACTACTCAGCTAGTTGTCACGGCACTCGAGATGCAAATGTATTAGGTAGATGTGTGTGTGTGTGTGTGTGTGAAATGTATTTTGGTGAGCTGCAGATTGGCTGGCTCGTCTCAACAGAGGTTCCATTACCTCTCAGTGGCATTCATCTGCTCATCGAGTGAGAAAGTCCTGGCGTCTGAGGTGAATGAGACGGCGCGCCGCGAACGCCCGGCTGAAAACCCAGATAGATGCGGAGTGAGGGGAATTCAAATGGATTTTATGGCTACAATAGTTTTTAGGGGGCCTTGTTGTGCTGATGAAAGCAGATATTTTTTTCCTATCAGGGTTTGCAATAGATATATATATGTTGCTAAAAGAGAAAAAAAAGGGGCAAGGCCGCTAGAATATTGCCACTTTAGAGACAGATTTGCATCGTCTGTTATTTACACGGTGACAACTTTACATGTTTGTATTTTAAGGCCTTCGGTTTGACGCTCCTCGTAGATTCCTCCTGTTACCCGCGGCCGCTACGGCAGGTTGATGGACGCAAACCGCAACCACCATGTGAAAGCAACTTAGAAATGCAACCAGGCTGCACTGGACTCCCATTCAAAAAGGCTTTGGCTTCTTTTTTTTTTTGTTTTTTGTTTTTTTTTAAAAACACTCGATCGATATTTCCTTTCAACGAGTCCTCATGATCACAGACAATAAACCCACTCTCTCTAATAAGTGAGCTGGTGGTCATTTGTGGAAATTATCAATTCTAATGTTGCTATATTTCAGTGAGATTCTTGATTAATCATTGAGTACTGATTATGATATTATAATGATCATTATTATGATATACTATATTTATTTTTTTGGGCTCTTTATTTGAGACCAGGCAGCTATTTGGGACAAGTGGTTAAACCCTTCCTGATAAAAGTCCTGTGCAGCACAACTGGAAAAATATGGTCATTTACTCAAATTCTTGTATTAAACCAGCATGACTACTGTATACTATATACCTCTGCATCTTTTACAACAGCAGGTTTGTGTGTTTATTTATTTAATTTTTAATCAGATTCCACATTTATTTGGAACAGGCAGTTATTTATCAAAACATCCACCTGCACCCTGCATTTAAAGAGGACAGTTAATTGAAACTTGGCTATTATTTGGTCATTTACATAATATATATAGCGCCCTATTAGTGTGGAGCACAATTAAAGTCGCTAACATTAGCCCAAAGCAACATGCTGCTCTAATTATTTCGGGGGGTGTGGTTTTAAATGGGAAAAAATGGCACCGACAATGAATGCAACACAAGCAAGTGGATGACCGGGTCCGTCTTTATGCATTTTACTGAAAAATAATGTACCTGTGCACCGAGATGGAGAAATTTTAGAAAATCTTGCATGTAGCATGCACATAGCACCGAATTCTAGTCCCTGAACACTCCTAGGACCTCTATCAAAAAACGCAAAAAGCATGTGAGCTAAAAGAAAAAAATATTTTAAAAATAATAACAAAAAGCCAGTGAGTCACGATAAACGCGTGCCTCTTCGTCAAAGTGTCGACGCTTCGGCGCCCCGCGTCAGAGAATGAGGCCGTGTCCTCAAAGGAACTCTGGGATTTTTCCCACAGTTGAGGATGATAATTCTTTGTAAGTGACGGCAGACAGATGACATGTGGCGGGATGGCAGATGCAGACTGTCAGCGAGCAGGAAATTCACAGGCTCACAGGACTGATTGTGTTGACTCACACACACACACACACACACACACACACACACGGAAGTCTGGAGGTTTTTGCATATCATTCTCAAACCAGTTGAAGTTGAAAATGCATGTCGGATATTTGTGAAGACCGTCTGTATAACTCACATTAACCTCTGTAGCACTTTGTGGAAACATGAAAGTTTGTAAAAAAACATAATTAGAGAAAGTATTCACCAGAAAAAAAATGATGTAGAGTCATGGAAACAGACAGAACAAAAGAAATTTAAATTAAATTTAAAGAGAAATATAAATAAAATATATTTAACTCTTTTTGTTTTGTTTCACATACTGCCCTTTAAACGAGCTCAATTCACAAGATGTCCATCTCTTGTAAACACCAGCCTGTTGATGATCATGACTAAACATACCTGTTTCATTTCCATGTATTTAAAGTCTAATTGGCAATGAAATTGCTCTCTTACCTTCTTGTAGATTTCTCACTTCTGTCCCACGTAGTCAATATTTATGGCCCGTGTATTGGATTGCAGAAACGTTATGTCAATGCACTGAGAATATTATTGATCTCGTCAAATGTATGCTCGTGTTGTCGCACGGGCTCGTAGTAAGTTCACCAACAAGCATCCTGTGGCCACTCTCTCCCTATATGACCTGTTCCAAGGGTTAAATATAAAGAATGTCTGTTTTTATGCTCCTAACTGCAGGGATTCTTTGCCAGACGGTGTTACAACGGCTCTGTTTGAGAGCAGGCTTATTATTTTAAGGCCATTGCACAAAATAACGAATATAACACAACCCTGAATTTTTAAGATTCCAAGTTTCTTTATTAGAAATGGGACTTGATGGATTTTTGCTTAACATGCACTGATGTGCCAGAAAGATATGCCACAGTCCACACTGAATTGCTTGCCAATTTTTGTTTTGTTTTTTATCCTTCAATGGGCAAATCCTTAAAATAATCTTTAAAAGAGAATGACGTATACGGCATGAGAGACACAAAGTGCAAGAGTGGAGCTTGAGGACAGAGTGATGGAGGGAACAAGGGTGAAAATGAATAAAGTGGTGTGTGTGCGTGTGTGTGTGTTTCTGCATATTGGAGGAGGGGGGGCGACTGGGGGGCTCCCTCCTGTCAGTCCTCATATCCATCAAAGGCCACATCCTATTCATAGCAACATGACAGAGACGTAAAGCAATCTGACCGGCCCAAAAGCATTTAATTTTGAAATGGCCGCCCAATGAAACGCCATTCAGATGAACAGGGAGCTGCACATATGCACACAAATGATTTTGCATGCATGCACCTGAGAGTGCACGTGCACACACACACACACACATATGCATGCGTCCCTTTATCTATTACCACAACCAACCACACACACGTGCATGCACACACACATGCATGCACACAGCCTCGGGGGAAAAGAGGAAATGCCTTTTTTTTTTTTTTTTTTTGAGGATTGAATACAGCGGGATGAGCTTCGCCACTTTAACCTTACATATGCAAAATCCGGCGCTGTGTATTCATGCAGACAGACACAAAACAGCCGCCACAATCAAAAATGTCATTTCCCTGCCAACGACACCGTCTCCGCTCTCATCTACCGGGGAACAAAATGCTCCCACCGCTACCAGCGAGTTTCATCACCATTCCAAACACACACAATAAAATATGTGATAAAGAATTTTATATTAAAAAAAACAGGTTTTTATTATTCTTTTGTACCGTGGAATTTCTTCCTTTTTTTAACTTTACAATTTATTTTATTGCGTTTTTTTGTCAAGGGTTTCATTCCGAAATAGTACATACAGTATATATCTATCATGGGAAACCATAACAGATTCCTGAAGCCTCAACTGTAATTGTGGCTTTAACATTAAAAACAGTTAAAAAAAAAAGTCTTTTTAGTTCTTTTAGTTCACATCCCTGGTTTTTTTGGTTTGCTTATATAAGTATATTTCCCCAGAACACACTATTTCTTTGTATTTTTACAAAAGAAATTTGATCAGATGTTCAGATGTTCTGTTTGTCCAATCTAATCAAACCAACATTTTGTCTCGCCAGTAAATCCTGTTCATACTGGAAATATGTCACAAGGATGTTAGATAATCTTGAAATGCTTTAAAAAAAGATGTATTTACTACTATTACTTTCTTCAGTGAAACTTAACATCTACTCCTTCTCCCTGCAAATCCCAGATATCTGAATATGCAAACATATTGAAAAGTCAAGTTTCTACACATCTGTCTCCTCCTTCCCCCCATAAAAAAAAAAAAAAAAAACGTGTTTCTCCCAATCACTCCTCCAGACACTCTAGTCTCCTTTCCCTCCCTCTCCATCTCTTGAAGGAAAGTAACGAAATTGAGAGTCATTCCGTGCTGCCGCTCCACTTTACGCGCGGGGACTGAAGCGGACGCTGGCAGAACTCCGTCTGATAAACCGGCTCCTGCTGAGTTCGACTGACTTTTGTTTAAGCCTGGATTTGCTTGTAATTGCGTGGCATCAGTCAAGCGACCCACACAAACTTCCACCGGAGATCCACTTATTTATGCAACACGTTTCATTCCAGGAGAGATACAATATGCTTCAGAGAAAAAAAACATGTATACACTACTGAAAGAGAATATATATATATAGTGCATGCATATAATTCTACAATTATACATGTATAGAATTGCATAGTAGTAGTTTAACCAATATTATTAGATTAGATCGCCTAAAAACTAGATAAAAATAATCTTGAAATAAGTGAAATTATCTGTCAGTGTAATAAAATAATTCTATTCAATACTCGATATTTTCACTTGTTAAGATTTCAGTTTTTTGCAATGTGATTCTGAACAGGGAAAAAAAAAACTCATCAGATGGAAATGTCATTTGCATAGCATGAGGCAACACACACACACACTTTTACAGGTACGCGTAAACACACGGCCACACACACGGGTGCACACGTTCTGCAGAAGCACACACGCACACACACACACATGCATGCACACATATAAAACACAATGCCGCATAATTAGATTTGAAGCATGCTCCTCTGTTGTGCTTTTGGATGAAAAAAAATGACCTGAAAACTGTTGTTACCGCTAGCCAGATGATGTTAGCTTTTAGCAGCATTGTGTCGCACACAATGAGGCCACTAGCATCAGGTGTGTGTGGCTGATAGCCAATACTCAGATCAAAAGACGTATTCCACTGTGTCTTAATTGAATCGAGAAGCGTCCGCGACAGGATTGAACCTGGACCATGTTTGTCATGTGTCTGTGTGCCTTCTCTGTAATCTGTGTGTTAGGTGAACGGTTTTGGTGTGTGTGTGTGTGCGTGTGTATGTGTGTGTGCGTGTGTGTATGTGTATGAGTTTTGAGTGCGTGCATGCGTGTGTGTGTGTCGGCCTGTTAATTGAATCGGGTGTCCTTAAAGGTCTGAGAGGCGCGTGTAACGGTGTGTGTTCTAAAGGTACACCTGTGGCAGCAAGGAGGCGGCTAATTGTGTGTGTGTGTGTGTGCGTGTGTGTGTGTGTGTGTGTGTGTGTGTGTGTGTGTGTGTGTGTGTGTGTGTGTGTGCAGGCACTGGTGGAGTGTATTTGACGTGAAGTTTTCACACCTCCCAAGTGTCACACACACAACTCTACTTAAATTCAAATCAATAAATTAAATGAACAATACATCATTTTTCTCCTATTTCTCTTTCTCACACTGACAAGATACAAACGCGGATTAAACTTTTTTTTTTCCCACTTCTTCCATTTCATCTTTAACTGTGCATTTCTGGAAAAAAAAAAAGAGCGACGCAGCGCTTTAGAAAATATCAGTCTGAGAGGGATTTCCTGTCGCGTTTCGGGTGTATTTTAAAAGGGGATTGACTGCACTAAGTAGGGCCGCTAGCTGCGTTATCCCACAATGCCATGTCTCAAATCCTACAGACTTTGAACACTCATATATTTGGGGCAGCTCAGAAAAAAAGGAACATGAAATAAAAGGCTATTAAATGAGAGGGACAATGTTTCTCCCCTTCATCTCAGCTCTCTGTTTCTCTCTAAATCCATCCATTTCTCAATTAGGAAAATGAAAACGGTGATCGTCTTAAGTATTGAGAGATTACTCTCTGACCCTAATGTGCATCATAAGGTAATTCACAACAGCACAATACCCCACTTTTACCATAATTAAGAAAATTCAATTCACTTACGAATTTTAAACCATCTCATCGAATTTTTTTCTCTCTGTTTTGGAGACAAATACTATTCTGAAATGACTTCTGCAACTAAGACAACAAAGTCATGAAGTGCATTATTCTGAAAAGCTTTGTTAATGTTATAGTGCAATAATGGTATAAGGTTCTGGCCTTGGCAATATGCAACAGAATTCGACTGATTTCTTTTTTTTCCTCCGTTGTCAGTTGTCTCTCAGGCTGTTTGCAATCACTGTTCTTTCTCTTCTTTGTATGAAAATTGATGCATTGCTCGGCATAAAAGGGGATGCACATAAAATGCACATTACTAGGTAGAAATGTCAATGCCAAACTATCTTAATGTCTACCACCTTTTTCATGCACCTGATCACTTGTGTTGCTTGATTTCCGTAGGATTAAGCATGTAAAAGTGTGCATAACTTTTTGTAAGATGTCACACAAATGGAGAATATGTTGTTCTACACAAGCAATGAGTTTAGCTCATGGGTTTGCAAAAAAATGTACAGCTGTCTTCTTAGGATGTAGCATGGGTCTTGCTGAAAAAGTTACTGTTACTGTTACTTTTTTTAGATGCATTCTGATGAATACAAGCCCCCAATATTTCCTTTTGTTCTTTTTTCTTCCGTCACACATCCTCCAGAAGACAAACACTCTATTATTTAAGCCTGTCAGCTGCACCAAAGAGGAGGAAGTCAACTTGTTCTTTTCTTCTTCTTTTGAAATCAATAAATTAAAATAAAATAGAGGTCTGGTGCTCCATATGTTCCATACCCCACCCCCATGGAGCTCGGAGCCCCTCCATCACCCATCATCTCCTCTACACACACATTCACACGTTAGTACTTCTACCCATGAGAACATTCATTAGCATAGAAAATTCTAAAAAAAAAAACAAACAATAATTAATTTTGTCTTAAAAATCAAACAATCTGTCCACAGAAGACAGATTAATAATTTCAAATTGATTTATTCCTGCCTCCATTAGTAATTTAAAAGTGCTAGTGCTATTGAGGTAGTTCCACTGTGTGCATGAATGGGTTAAAAAAAAGTTATCAAATAATTACTTTCATTTAAATATCTCATGAAGAGAAGCTATGTAGATAAACAGAACTAATGCGGGACAATGGGAAGCCAGGGCCTAAAGAAAATAATGTGACGCGCGTGTGTGTGTGTGTGTGTGTGTGTGTGTGTGTGCATGTGCATAAGAGGTGGACACAAGTGTTTAGGAGAACAGTGGGTTCCTCATCCCCAGTGGCTAAAAGAGCCAATGATAGCCTTTCTGCTGCTGCTTAGCTGATAACACATAGCACCACCACCTAATGCCCCCCCCCCCCCCCCACCTCTCTCTCTCTCTCTCTATCGTTTTCTCTCTCTCTCTCTCTCTCACACACACTTTCCCCCCTTCCCCATCTCACTTTACTATCAACACCCTCTCGCTCTCCTTTCTCTCCCCCTCCTCTCCTCTGATCTGTCTTGCTCTCCATTTATTTCCCCCCGGCCTTCTCTCTCTCTCTCTCTCTCTCTCGGTCTCTCGTCTGCAGGAATGAATCAGACGTAAGAGGCCAAACAAGATTTTCAACCCATTGCTTTTGATTAAGTGACTTAACACAGAGGTCCGCGGCCCGGCAATATCACTAATGGTCCGAAGAAAGAGAGATAGTGTTCGGGGGAAACGGAGAAAAAGACGGACAGGGCAGGGAAGGAGGGGAGGGATAGGGGGTGGGGCAGACATGGAATAAAGCCTCCCACAGGTAGTACTGTTATCCCCGGATGAAGTAGAAAGTGATTAGGATCTTTAAAAAGGAGCTTTGCGCCCGTAGCTTTCTGAGCAGCAAGTTTAGTTGGAGAGTTCCGATTAACGCCGGATTTAGATTGGTCCAAACGCCTTTTTTATACGCAGAGGAGGTTTTATTCTCCCAAAAAAAAGAGATGTCGTTTCCAATAAGAAAGTGCCTACGTTGCTTTCGTGTGTTGCTTCGAAACAAAAATCGATTTATGTGATGGGTTTAAAGTGTAATGTGAAGAATTGTAAAAGTTCATGAACTGATGAGCATTCCTGAATTCCCTGTTTGGGGTTTTCCGGGGGGGTGGTTAATTTTACAAATGTTGCTTTTAAGGAAATGCAAAAAAAACAGATGTCACTACTTATCTGATTTACTGTCTGATATCAAAAAAACAATTTGGGGATATGATCCAAGTGATGAAATAAAAAAAACATGGAAAACATATTTTTATAATCATTTCTTTGCTTTTGGATTATTTCAAAACCAGGATTTTTTTTTTAATCCATAAACAACGCTTGCATATTTTTTATGTTATCTGCTAGAGGATTGGTTTCATCCAATAATTCATTAGAGAAGATATTTGTTACTGACCCTAAACGTGTTTTTCTAAACTGCTTATCCCTTTAAAGCCTCCCTCCAGCCAAAAGTGGGTTTTTCTTATTCCTCGGTGCAAAAACTCAAATCAAGTGGAAATATCTTGTTTTTGGTACACGTTAGGACCCGATTTTTGTCCAAAATTGAGATGAATTATCTAGAATCATATTATTATTAATAATAAGAAAAACAAGATATTTTCACTTGTTAAGATTGCAGGTTTTTAACAATGCTTCAGTTAGACACTAAAACTTCTTCTGATGGAGATAACATTTTTCTCTGTGGCCACTGAAAATCTGATTCTAAGACACAGGCCTACAAACATGATTCGTGATGTCATTGAATGACCTTAGAAGACATTTATTAATGAGCTCCCACCACAAAACCAATGTGTTATAATGGAAGTGCATGTGTTTCTCCAGTATGAGCAGTGTTTATTTTTCTTCTGCAAGACTCGGGTTGTTATCTTGAGGAAGAGAGATGATGCTTGAAGCCTCCCCAAGTCTCACAAGAGTCTTGTATAAGTGTTGTTGCAGGAAGTTGCCTCTGCGTGTGGGAACATCCTCTGAAGCTCTGTGAGCAGAGCCAGATATCATCACAGTATGATAACAACCTGAGCCTGGCAGGAGCAAGAAATAAGAAACATCTGGGCGTGCATGTCCTCATCTGCCTCTATTTATAGTGCATCAGGCTGTAAAATGGGCTGCTGGTCAGTACTGGAACAAGTTCATTTTCACTCCAATAGAAGCAGTTTCATGACAAACTGTGAAACTATCTTCACTAGCAAAGAAATCCCTTAAATTAGTGTAATATAATGGCACAATTCAAACAAGATAAAAATAAGTGTTAAAATGTAGAAACATGAAGCATAAATGCACATATACAGAGGGCAAACTTTAGTTTAGTAGGAGACATGTATTTCATCCATTTAATGAAATTAAACATATTCGTAAAATTTGGATTTTGGGTTACCGAGGGAGAAGGAGTAGATGTAATTTTTGTATTACCTAGACATTATTTTCCCAAGCACAATCCTGTTTCTTTATGTATCTTAATTCTTGTTCAGAGGGGATCTTTAAGTTCAAAAGGAAAAGCTTGTTTAAACAGGGCTTTCATCGCAATAAACTTAAAGCAAAATGGAAAATAATGCAGTTCCGGGATCATAAATGTCATGATTTGGGGATGTGATGAGTTTTGAAAGACACCGGCGAGACGTACGGTGACATATGAAGACCATTACAGGGGTGTGGCTGTTGTGATTTTCATCGCTTGAATGAGGCAACATACTGAAAATGACTGTTATTGCTTTGTGCACCAGTCACAGTTTCCAAGAATCTAAGTATCCTCCTGGTGAGGTGTGTTTGTGCACACGTTGTGGGAAAACATACGTGTGCAGGTGGGTGTGAATTCGCTTCCACCTGCATGTATGTTTGTGTACATGTGAGGTTGTGTGTGTGTGTGTGTGTGTGTGCATGCTCCTCTCTGCACATTAGCGGTAATTATAGTCAGTAATAACCCTAACGAGGAGAGAGGGACAGGCTGCGTTCAGAGCAGCAATTACAAGTTAATCAGCTACAATGTTGTTGGGAGTAATTAGGCAATGCTGTGAAGAGGATTTAGATCTCAGATATTTACTGGTGCAGTATGGGAGAGGGTGTGGTATGTGTGTGTGTGTGTGTGTGTGTGTGTGTGTGTGTGTGTGTGTGTGTGTGTGTGTGCGTGCGTGTGCGTGTGTGCATGATAGTCTCTGCAGTCGCCCTGTGAACCTTTGTTACAAAAGTACTGAAACATCAATAAAGACCAGATTGAATGTTAATTTTCAAAGTTAACTTTTCATGAAAGCAATTCGGCCTGCTGAAAGATTCAAGTGATGTAAAATGATTGGGAAGTTCCGAATAAAACTAGATAATGTTGAACTTTATAGAACAAAAATCTTTGGCACCATGAGTAAGAATAATCTGAGCTAAATTGGATTAACTATATGGTAAGAGAGTTTATATTTAAAAAATGAGTCAAAATAAATTCATTAGTGTGGACTCAACTTCCATAGAAGCTACAGGCGACATAAACAGGCCCTTCTAACATAATTTACTTTTAATGTGAAAATCTGTAAATCTGTGACTTTTCAGGAGTTGCAAATAAAAAAAAAAAAAAAGAATGACAGTGGTTAATTTTAAATTTCTCTCGGCTCAGCTTTGAACAATGACAGGATGAGTAGAACCTAAAAAGCTCTTTTCAATCAAATCAATCAATCAGTCAAATGAAAAAAAAAAAGATCAGACATTTGTATTCTGATGCCAGCAGAGGTGAAAGGATTTGTCCAGAGTCGGTGCCCCCCCCCCAATGCTGCGGCCGTACTGTACGCCACTGCGTTGAGCTAATTAGGCGCTAACGCGTTTTGGCGTCGGCGGCGTGCGCGAGGCCTCTAATTGTTTGTCTGGGAGGAGGAAGCCGCGATTCAGCTCCCTGCCAAGTGCCATTTAGGCTGAGGTGCTAATAGCGGGGGTCTGACACTGATACACACACTTTAATTGTATATTGTGTTAATGAGACGCTAGGGGAGAAAAAGGGGAGAGGGGAGGGGGGAAGAGAGAGACAGACGGAGAGAGAGAGAGAGAGAGAGAGAGACAAGGATCAGCCAATGACCTGTGTGATACAGAGAGACTGTTCTGACAGCTCATTGCCCAGTCCTGTCACCCCTGCTGTGTGTGTGCGTGTGTGTGTGTGTGTGTATATATGCGGGAGTGTGTGTGCGTGTCGCATGGAAGTGCCCATATTCTAAAACGTGTGATTAGATAATAACACACGCTAAAATTATGCATCAAATTACCATATTGATGTTTGTGTGTACGTCTTTGTGGCAAGATTATCTTCATTCACTGTGATTTCTTTAGAATTTTTTTTTTTCTCAAATCTCATTCCCTTCATTTAATAATTAAAAAAACAAAAACAATACAAAAAGACTGTCTTGGATTGACAAACCAAAGGTAAAGCACCTGTTGCCATGACTAAGGAGAATCATGATGATGATTGAAGTTCCAAAAATGTGGAACTATCCCTTTAAGAAAATGACTGACAGCAAGATATAGATGTGACACAGGTATAAATATTAGCAAACATATATGTACTATGACCCTTAAAAAGTCTTATCTTATACAGAGCATCCTTTAAATATGTCAAATATTGCTTTCCTTTTAAGTTACAGTTCAAATTTTTGTGTCAAATCGTGATTTGTTTGATAATGATACAAATGGACTTTTAAAGGACAAGAAATCCCCATGAGCACGAAATGTACATTTTAAGAGACCTGAATGCTCTCTTTAACTGTATTATATAAAGTTGTTGTCTTTTTTATCATTTTGCTAACCAATATGTG
Organism: Eupleurogrammus muticus; assembly: GCA_036785175.1. Classification (NCBI taxonomy): domain Eukaryota; kingdom Metazoa; phylum Chordata; class Actinopteri; order Scombriformes; family Trichiuridae; genus Eupleurogrammus; species Eupleurogrammus muticus. The sequence goes on along the minus strand of JAYKQN010000013.1, from coordinate 15,642,883 downwards.
TCACTGACCTATCTGAGAATATGACTATAGGATTATATAGGGAGGTTGCAGGTTCAATGACTTGTGGCTGGGATCTTTTTGTGTGGAGTCTGCATGTTCTCCCTGTGTCTGCATGGGTTTTTCTTAGGGTTCTCCAGCTTCCACCCTCAATCCAAAAGTATGCTTAGGTTAATTGGGGACTGAGTGTGAGTGTGTGTGAGTGAAAGCTGTGTGTGCCCTGCGGTAGGCTGGTGAGCTGTCTGTACTCCTGCCTAGTAACCAAAGTACGTTAAGATTGGCTCCAGCAGACCCCAGTGACCCTAGTGAGGAATAAATGGGTCTATAAAATGATGGATAGATATCTATCTATCATTATATATATATATATATATATATATATAGACAAATACAAGCTTCTTCAAGGTTTGTGATTAATAAAAAAAAACTAAAAGCAAATATAGGCTGCACAATCAGAGGAGCACACTAAGTTGAGCACATTAAATTAGCCATTCTATAATTCCCACAAATCTATGTTCTCTGATATGAGTATATGAGTAAAAAATAACACTAATCCTTATCATTCAATTAGACGCGACGAACATGAACCAGAATAGTTTTTTTTGTTACAATGTAATTATATGGCGGCCTGCATATTATATCATGATTTCCCCTCTCTGATGAGAAGCTTTTTTTTTTTTTTATAATGGCATCATTTAATAAAGTAAGTTGACTGCTATCATTAAAGGCAAACAATAATCTGTTTTATTTTCACACCAGCAATCAATTTGTCATTGAGTGTCACCTTTTTTTTCTTTTTTTCCAATTTGAATTGTCCTAACATAACATCTGTTTAAAGGGGGAGTGTGTGTGTGTGTGTCAGGGTAAATGATAGAGGAGGGTTGGATTGACCTCCTAATTACTGCAGCGGTGATGGGAGGAGACACACGAGGCCAGAGGTTAATAGCTGGGTTGTCGGACAAGAAGCCAGAGCGGGGGGTGTGGGGGTGGGGGGTGGGACGAGGGACAAGCAAGACAGAGGCAGAGGAGGAGGAGGTGGGCACGAGACAGAGAAGTGGAGGAGAAGAACACATGGGTGCACTGAGGACACGAAGGAAAGGAAAGGAAAAAAAAGAAGTAGGATGAACAAAGAGGATCAAAAAAAGGTGAGAGGATAGAGGAGAAAGAATAAAGTAATGTTTTTACTGGCTTGTATAATGGTAATATTGCAACTGGTCTTCTCTCTTTCGTGGAAAACCATGTTTCTTACATTTTGTCTGCAGAGATTTGTCTTCCCAAACAACCCAAATGGATAGTTTCTGCTCCTCTTCCTCTGTGTGGTCAATATTTGATTAAGTTAAAGCAGATAAAACAACTCTGTTAAGTTTATCAGTACAGATCATGGTCAAAGTCACCCAGCCAGATGTGCAAAAAGACTGTGAACACTGGTTTCAAGTGTCCACATTGGATACTTCCATCACAAAAAACATCACTTTTATTTGCTTGAGTCAAAAGGCAAAGTTGTGAAACTCTATGTGCACACAATGCAGTCGAGAGTGTCTTCATCTAGGCCTGATTACCCAAGCAAACATTGTAGTTAAAGGCCTAAAAAAAAAAATCACAATTAATTTAGACAAGCCCCCTCCAAAATAAAAGCAATTCCCCCTCTGTGTGCGCCTGGTACAGTTTGTCTGTTGCCTGGAGCGGTGAGAGGCGATTAGAGAACCAGGGAGAAAAAAAGGAAGGGTTAGAAAGGAAGAACCTCATCAGGAATATGGAACGGCTCTCTGAGACAGAAAGAGACACAACCGAGTGACACCCATAACCCAATTAAAGCAGGAGCAAATGAAAATGCAAAAACGACTGAATGGGGAATGGGCCAGGGGCCTGACAACTACGTCTGCTGTGTTTAGGGCCTGGCAACAATAGTGATTCCTGCAGATTCCAATATCACTGCGAGGTGTCAAAGACGCTCTGGACACTTCCTGGAGGTCTGACAGTTTGTGGGATTGGAGCTCAGTCTATAAAAGAAAGTGAAGCGTACATATGGTGTTTTGGAACAAAAAAGCCTCTTAGTGAAGTGTTGGGCTACTACAAGCTGCTTGCTACTCTATGGAACTGATTCCCTTCATTTATCAGTCTTTTAAAGTTTTAAAAAAGTTAAAACTTAAAAGTTTTAATGTTTTTTTCCCTTGACGATTTCATTTAATCTTTGCAGTGCATATTTATTTATTTATATTCTGTTTGAAAATGTGATTAAAAAATAATAAAGAGCACAAACATACAGGTAACATGACAATTTAGATATATACTATAAAATCCAATTTTAAGTCTGTTAAAACCAATCTGTACCTTTAACAAAATCCAGGTATTTTTATTAAAAGGAAAAGAAAGAAAATGAAAGTACATTTCTAAATGTGTGATATAATAAAGAGGCAGCTTTAACGGATGTGTTAATGCTTCTCAAAGTTTTCAATAAACAATCACATTAATAACCTGATGACGCTGTAATGCTTATCTTCATTGCATTTTTCATTAAAGTTACAAAGCATGTTAAAATAACAATAAATAAATGTCAGTAAGATAAACGGGACGGGTAAAAAGACACTTCCAGATATAATTGTAATTGAAAGCAAAATAATCTCTAATATAATGACAGACAGAACTGGTCCCGACTAATTAAATTAAAGCTTTTCGTCATTGTTTATGCTTATATTCAAATAATTTCAAACTCTGCGTTTCCAGTCCTTGCTCCTTAGGCGACGTGCAACAAAAAAATACTTTATCTCTTAGAATAATAACAAAACAACCAAAAAACAACAAAAAAAAACAATTAAGTTCTGCCCTGGGACAACGGCTCATAAACAGATAGCAATAAACACGTTGGGAACACTTGTTCCACGCCTCGGCCCGGGGTCCGCGGCGTCTGATTGGTTCACGTCACGGAAAACACCGACGGTGGCGTCCGTGTTTGTCACTAATTGCCCTGATTGATTCTGACTGCGGCTCGCTTTTGAGTGGCATTTCATCATGATGTTCTTTAGTTAATATCCCCACTCCCCGCTAATAAGGCAACAATTAAAACAGTCATTTGCATCTAACATTATACCCTCTATTAGCTGAGGAGGGAAAATCGTAGCTGAAGGGGGCAGAGGTTGAGGAAAAGACATGAAAACACAAAGTGTGTGTGTGTGTGTGTGTGTGTGTGTGCTCTTAGTGAACATACATAAATGTGGTTATATACACAAAATAAGCTTGCGAACCCCCCCCCCCACACACACACACACACACACACACACACACAGACTCGGAGGCTGTCCTGTCCACACGCTCGGACATCCGCACGTTTCCCCCCCCCTTGTGCTGCCCAGCTGATTTATGGGAAATGTGACTGCCGGTTCCATGACCCTGCGACGGTACTCCGTGTCCGACCCTTGGTACCCTGACACACACAAACACACACACACAAACACACACAAGCAGGAGCCCAGCCATCACTCGTAGGAATATGAGTTGCCACGCCAAAGAATGGGGGTCCACGCGCTGTCCTTGGGGCTGATTGGCTGAGAGTTGTCAAACGACCGCGGGCAGGGGGCCTCCCCCTCCCTGCCGCCCCCCCTAAAAATCAATTTCAATCAACGTGGAGACGCAATATTATCAAATGTCAAGTCCACCGCGGCCCTCGGCCCTGTGCCGCAGCAAAAAATTATTCCTGACAGCCACTTGCCGACTTAATTAAGTGCAAAAAAAAAGAAAGAGGCGGGAGAGGGGAGAGTGGAGGGGAGGCGGCGGGGGTGGTGAAAAAGAAAGGGGGGCGGGGGGGCGGGGGGGTGGGGAGGGATTAGGAATCAAAATACCTCAATTGGTCAGTTGGTCTTTTTGTTTGGTTGACTGGTCGTATTGACAAGGCCTCAGAATGATGGCCTCACTGGGGAGCAGTCAGGAGGAGAGGGAGGAGGGAGGGAGGGAGGGATAGGCAGAGGGGAGCGGGGTGGAAGAGGAGGAGTATAGAGGAGAATTGGATGGACGGAGGAGAGGAGGAAAAAAGAGGGGAGGAAAGGTGAGGTTCAGGGCGGAGATGAGGAGAGAAAGAGCAGATGGATGAGTTGAGTGAGGGATACAGGAAGAGGAATAGGGGAGTGAGTGCTAGTTTATTGACAGGGATCTCCCTCCACACACACACACACACACACACACACACACCCTCCCACTTGATATTGAAATGATTCCTTGGGAAATAAATCACATTTCGATTGGCTGGTAATTGCAGGGGATCGATCAACACGTTCTGCTCGGCTCTCTCAGGGATTTTCCTCTTTTGTCCGTGACACACACACACACACACAAACTCAAGCACGCACACGCACACACACGGGCTGCCGATGGGGACCTTGAACCTCAAGGGAGAACTGATACCTGATTGGGCGAATCAGTAAACATGAGCCGCTGATTGTTCCTATGCAGATTCATATGAACGGGCGAGGTGGGCGGGAGGAAAGAGGAGGGGAGGCCGATTTAAAGACAGAAAGGAAAAGGAGAAAAAAAAAGGAAAAGAACCAAAACTAAAAGCATAACATCTCAGACTTTTACGCCGGAATGAAGTCAAGGCAACGTGGAGCTGGAGATCAGGAATATGCAGTATTTATCGCATCATAACCACCGCGTTATTTCCCTCGTGGGCGTCTCACCTTTTAAAACGCTGCGTGATTTCGTCTCCTTTGGCTCGCCGCGCTGCAGAAGTGCCGGGCTGATTCATGAATGAGTAATTTTGATCAATTCCGCAATCAGTCAGCGGTTAGAGGTCCATCTCCCTCATGTTAAAGTATGATTTATAAATGGCTAGAGGTCGTTATGACGCTACGGGCGCTTTATCAGGCTAAATGAGAATGGCCTTTCTACTCATGCTCTCTGTATGACAGGGACAAGCAGGTTGTCAATACAGAAATGACCCCGCTGTAGGGCTGGAAAGACACACACACACCCGCACAGCAACCACAAGCCTGTTTGCACACACGTAATAACACAAATGGAAACATACACACCTGAGGCTTACATACGCCAACACACACAAACACACACAAAGGCAGAAAAAGGTCCAAAAAAAGGCAAGAAAAGTCACAAATCACCACAGAACACACAACCACTTCACACACAAACACGCACACACACTCTGATAGTATACACTCACTCGCAGGTGATCGTTCAATACACACATTGATCACCCCGTGATTTACAGGAGCAGCATGTATTGTAAACATCGGGATGGATTTTTCTGTTTCTATAAAATACATAAACAATTTATTCACCTTTTTAGAGGCAAATCAATGCGATTCTCTGGATGAAAAACACAATCCTCTATGGTATAAAAAAAAAAGAACAAAACAGACAGGGATTGATGGCATTAGGTCACTAATTTGTAATAACCTGCCCAGGGACCACTACGGATGAAAATTAGCTCATTAGCTAACTCCAGCACATTTACATTGATGCGGAAACTGAGATGTTGATTAATGTGTACTTTACCCGGTAAATAAATAAATGAATATGCCCGTTATTCAAGCATAATTTAAAGCTGGACAAAAAGAAAAAACGCTGAATAACCACTGAATGACTTGTGTATGTGTGTGTATATATATATAGGTAAATATAAGTCTTGATTTCAGCGTCAGATACGAATTTTTTGTTTTAAAGGGCAGTTACAAAGATAATATTTCACCTATTGTCCCCTTGCAAACACAGGTGCCAGCACAACATGGCCTTTTAAAATACGGTATGAATTTACTGTAATACATCTTAACCATTTTTTCACACATTGCAGCTAGTGTGGACGCGCCAGGATCGAAACGAGCTTTCAACTTTGGTGTATTTTCATCAGCAAATTTGCATCACTCACCAGTAGGTGAAATATCGCTCCTCAATAGAGAAATGGTTTGCAAAGGGTACACAATGCTAGAGTTCAGAGTCTTCCCCGTCTCATAATGGGAACTTCTAAACTACATGTTCCCCTACATTTGGACAGATAATATATGTGCAGTATGCCTGGTACTACTGATAGATTCATTCATTAAGTCGTTCCCACCTCTAGCGTTAATTTGGTATGGAGGTTCTCATCTTGGTCCAAAGTGCCATCTGGTTCTGAGCCTTTAGGATATTTTGGACAAGACTGTTTTTGAATTATTTTTCCACTTTTGTTTTGTAGACTCAAACTAAATGAGGAGAAGAGGTAAAAAAAAAAAAAGATAGAAAGATAATATTTGTTATCTGTCGATTTGTATTTATGTGAGTTATTCTATGTGAGACAGAGTTTGGATGCTTGTATCGTAGCGCACGCACACACACACACACACGCATGCACGCACACACACACACACACGCACGCACACACACGCACACACACCTAAGGGTGCTTTGTGTAAATAAGCGTACCTGCACCCCTGCAGGGAGGTCAGAACACCCATCCATCTAGCCCTGCCTAGGGTCATCACACACACACACACACACACACACACACACACACACACACACACACACACACACAGTCCCTTTCATTCACACGCTCACAAAACCTTTTTCTCCTTTTTTCCCAGTATCTCTCCTCCTCAGAGACACACACACACACACACACACACACTTGCAGACACACATTCACACACCTTGTCCACCCTGCAGGCATCATTTAGTGGTTTGTGTTCAGAAAGTGTTTTGGATGTGTAACACTGGAGATGACACAGGAAGACACAGGAAGACAGAACACTGTCCAGAGGTCACTTTGTGTGTGTGTGTGTGTGTATGTGTGTGTGTGTGTGTGCGTGCGCAGCGCCTTAATGTTTCCAAGCTACAGAGGTGGCAAACACCTGCGGATTGCTGCTCACACTGCTCACCTCTTAATGTCTTTGTCACCTGTACACACACAGATACACACACACACACACACACACACACACAAAGGAGCTTTATGTTGGTTTATTTTTTTTTAGTTGATGAGGGAATTAAAAAGAATCCATGTAGTGTGGCCTATCTCTCTCTCTCTCTCTCTCTCTCCAGAGAGGTTGCAGTACTTTAGTTCTTCCTGCGAGCAGACCTCTCGTCACCCTCCCCAATGATTCCTAATGTTTAGGGAGGGACTAAAGCACGGAGAAAATGGAGGTTGGGATGGATGAACAGACAGCGGGACCTGAGAGGTGAGAGGGGGGCGTGCGAAGGTGCAACAGCATCTTTATTTGGACATGGTATTGATTTCTTCACTTTGGTTAGATAATGTTACACATCCAGCCCAAAAAGAACCCCAGCTACTTGCTATTAGGTCATTTATTACAAACTCATGATGTGCAGCCAACTCAACTCCCAAAGACGCTAAAAAGACCAAAAAAAAAGATGTGCTCAGCTAAATAGCTCAAAACTAGTTAATTTTACTTTTTTTTTTATTATGCTTGTTATGTTGATTTTGTTCTTATTCAAACAGCATAGTACTGCTGAGACACTCCACAGATATAAAATCCTCTGTAAAAAATTAGATTTTAGAACAAACAATAATGAATATTACAGTAGATCGAGGTATCAAAAATAGTGAGAAACTCTATGCTCAGAAAATGCGTCCTTGATGCCCCTCTTTAAATCATACACAGATTTATGGCGCAGACGTGATTCGCTGCAGACAGACTGTAAAACGTACATGTCTCCATACAGCAGACGCATGAATACATTCATAGAGATAAATGAGTCAAATTTTAACCACGACATGAAACAAATATGTTGTGGTTATGGGGCATTAGCAGCTGTATTTACCACCCTGACCATCACTTAACAGCGCTCACTTTCTGTGCGAGTGTCCATGTGTGTGTGTGTTTGTGTGTGTGTGTGTGCGTACACATGTTCACGGGTGTGTTAAAGGCTTTTAGTTGGACAGAGACTGAGCAATTGCTCTTCTCTAACTGTCAGAGAGACCTCATCCCCATCTCTGATTGTTATTCTGTGGTTCTGGCAAACACACACACACATGCACACACACACAAACGCACTGCGAGAGTGCAGGTCCCTCCTGGTTTGCCCTCACCGCTCACCCCCCCCATCCCACGCCGCCCTCAAACTCCTTTTACGTTCTTAAATATTGATAAGTAGCTTTGCAACATTAATATCTTAGATGGCTTACAAGAACACTTAAATAAAATATCACTCCCCCTCCCTCTAGCCTCTCACTTGTTTTTCATTTCTGTAATGTGTTTGTCTGTTTGGGATGTGTGTGTGTGTGTGTGTGTGTGTAGTGGTACAAGAGGATTATAGGGAGTGTTATAATGAAAATGGGCACTTTTTTGCATCTCACAAAGAATTTTACATAAAGTTGTACAGAAAAGACATATTTTATTATAAAGTTTTAGCATGCAAAAAATTACAAACTGTATAATTACAAATTTGTATATAGTAGTTGTATGGTCTAAATTTGTTAAAAATGCTTTTTTAATAAAAAGTCATTGTACAGCATGATAATGCACCTCAGGTTGTCTCAATGCAGAAAATATTGGATTCCCCAATAAGAGCAGTTAACACTTATGTTCAATTATTGCATAACCTGCTGATTTACTGTAGCAGGAAAGAGTGAAGAATGCACAATTTCATTTAAACCCAGCTTGATTATATGACATTATATTCACGAAGTGCTGTAACCAGATAAAGGTTAAAAAAAATAATGAATTATCAAAAAAGTTAATGAAAATCATCTTATTGGTTGACAATATTGATATTCTACACTGTCTGACAGAGTAATTCATGGATCTTAATCGCTGGCCTAGACTAATCAGAAGAAACTCAAAGAGCAAAGTTGAGCTTTTCTTAATTCTTCGATAGAATAATTCATGCCACTTTGAACAAGTGAGTTCCAGAGAATCCACAGAGAGATGAAGACGGGGAGATTAGGCTGAGGCTCATTCAGCGAGAACCTGCTGTGAGAAAATCTCAGCCTAATCTCATTTAAGAAGCGCAGTGAAGCTCATTTCACTTACAAGGGATGACAGACTTGTTAACACTTAACTGTATGGAGTGTTTAAGAGTGTGTACGTGTGTGTGTGTATGTGCGTGTTTCTGGTGTGCGTCATGACAAGATTTAACTCCACTGTGGTCCTGAGCGGCTGATAGAGCGTTTTAAAGGGATTAGAACAGGATTAGAGACCAACTGGGAGGGATTAGCTCCAGGACTCTTATAGCTGCTCACATAGCAGATAAACAGGACCGCACGTGTGTGTGTGTGTGTGTGTGTGTGTGTGTGTGTGTGTGTGTGTGTGTGTGTGTGTGAATATAATATATATATAATATACTGTTAAGGATCATGTCACAAAATCACCACAGGAATAAATAGTAGACTTATTTGCATTGACATATGAACTTATGTTCATTAGTTCTTTGTTTGCAGAGCGATCAAAAAACTAATGATTTTAATGGAAAAAAACAACATAAAATATTAGTTGAAATCACATGTTTAAAGCTTGAATTAAATTTAAAAAAAATAAAATAAATACAAAATACTAATTAAATAACTATAGAGAACTGTTAACAACTCCACAGCACTTGCTTCACTAACGTAATTGATGTAAGTGAAGTTATTGTCATGCAACAATATGAGTAATGAAATCTTGAATTACATAATTATCCATGAAGCCCAGCTGGACTTTCTAACTTACCTCCATTCTAATGTTTGGCTCGTGGAACAGGTAGTGATATTGTAATAATACACTTAAACAACAGTTAAAAGTATTGTGTTTTATGTAGATCTTTTGACATTGCAGTTTCTTTTTTTATTTATATCTATCTATTGAAGGCTTCCTTTTACATCAGTTCCTATCAAATACTGATAAAAAAGTTACTACTAATGCCTTGTTGACATATTGATGTAGTTTCACTTAATCATAGCATAGTTTCATTTCATTTCATTTCATTTTTTAGACTAAAAGAGGAAGGCTTCTGCAATGATTGTTTGGTTTTTGCAACAACAAAACCATCTTAATATGTTTGCTACTGCACCACCATCACAACAGCCCATGAGACTCCTGGATAATTTTTATTATGTCTGAATAAATCCCTCGCGATACATCGTCTTGTTTTCAAGGGCATTTAATGCACCAAATCGAAAGAGAAAAAATAAAAAAAATCTGGTTTCTCAAGTAAACAAATGATAAACGTTGGCTGTAACACAACCGTTGACCCTAGTAACAGAAACAAAGATCGAATATCATGAAAGTAAAGAAAGAGAACTGGCAGAGCAAAGTGTAAAAGGCCTTGGAATGAACAGAAAAGATTGTCTTTTATCCAAATGTACAAATGTATTGATTTGAGAAAGCCGTTTGGTTTCCAGGTGTGAAATATTTTACTATTCAACACCATCATGCATAAGTGCACAAGTCAAACTTTGCTGAAGATCGAGTTATTAAGCTTCAACTTTTGCATTATCTTCGAAGTGGAATCACTCTTAACAGATGTGTCTGAAAAAAAAATAATCTCAAAAACACTCCACATCTTGGGTATTATGGGAATACACACACACACACACACAGAAAAAGGCCCTGGTGACCGCGTATTTACCCGAGCGCAGCCTCTTCCTTCAACAAGACAAATATTTGGTCCAGAGCGTTTCCTTCTCGTGTGTGTGTGTGTGTGTGTGTGAGCGCGCGTCGCCGGGCAGTTTTTTTCCGGGGGAAGCCAAACGGAGAAGAGTGATAGGCCGACATGCGGCGAGGTTCATCAAAGTCGCCGCGCGCGACGGCACTCATTTTTCATTGGCTGAGGGGTCCCGCGCACCTGCAACCTGCAGCAGGAGCAGCATTAGCCCACCTGAGAAACGGGGAAGGGGCGGGGGGGGGGGTGGGGGCAGAAAGAACGATGTTGACAGAGAAACAGAGTAAGGAACAAACATGGGGTGGAGAGATGAGGGGTTTGGGGGGGTGGACTTTGGTCGTCGGGACAGTTTGAACGACAGCGTTCTCCCTTTTACATTTCACACCCGGACGCTCCTTGCACTGCCGGGGGGGGGGAGGTAGGGAGGCAGGGAGGGTGTGTGTGTGTGTGTGTGAGGTGCGGGCCGTTTTGCTCAAGGGAGAAAGACAGGGAGATACATTTTGAGGATGTTATTATTACACGTTTACCTTGTTTTTGGCTCACTAAAAAAAAGATACACACTGCAGGGACACACACATACATCCAGAAATGTCAGAATACATGCACGAGCATTCACACACGCACACACACACACACACACACACAAGCACACATAGTCAAATCCATGAGTTCCTTGGAGTTCACTTTTTGAAACTAAATCCACATATCCATAACAGAGACGACTTCACACTACAAGATGTTGTTATGTATTATATATTCCAATATATACATTAAGACTTTTTTTACATGGGTTTCTCTGTTAAAGGCCTGTACTGTAAATAAAAAAATGCATAATCCTATCATCTCTGTGATAGATGCAGGTTTTATGATTCTTAACTTGTTTTAAATTACACTTCTTGGTTTAAAGTATTACAGCTAAACCTGTTGATTTTAAGAAAAAAGCAAAAAAATGGAAAACATAGAAAGAGTAAATAAATAAATAAATGTATCCTGATGTTGGATGGCATCTCCCAGTCTATAGGGAAAAAATGTGCTTTTTGTAGAGACTGTATGGTACAGTGCTTTATATTAGCTTGACTTCTTCTGATGCCTTTTCCTACAACAAGTTTGAAAAGTACAAAGTGAAATACCAATAGTAATTCAGTGTGTGTGTGTGTGTGTGTGTGTGTGTGTGTGTGTGTGTGTGTGTGTGTGTTGTGTGTAACCTGAGGTCATCATAACCGTGTGATGTCCATCGCGCCTGTCAACACACGTTTGATTGTACACACACCTCGTCGTTGCCCCCCGGCCACAGAAACTCAGCGTCCGTCCGCTATACTCCACGCATTACTGGACCCATCACTCAGCCACTGTCACACGCACACACACACACACACACACGCAGGTAGACACATATAAATAGACACAATGTGACAGAAACACATGCTCGCACAAACATGGTCCAGCTGACACGCGCGTGTATCACTTACACACACCCTCCCGCTGCTCGAGTTCAAGCATACACACTCTCACTCATTCACAACAGACGACTTACTTTGGAAATGAAGCTAATCCATCACCTGGAACACAAACACACACACATACACACACACACGCAGGCGCGGCGGGCATCGTCACCTTCACAGCTCACCTATTATCATTGTGACATATATGCCTGCTGGACACTGTAGCTGCTGTGATGAACTCATAAATGCACATGCCACGCTACAGTGTACAGTTGTTATATACATTATATATGCTGTGTGTATATATATATATATATATATATATATATATATATATATAAAAATATGACGCTCTGACACTGTTCCTCACGCTGCAGGACGACTCAGATGACGCAAGAAGGTCACAGGTTCAAATCCTTGAGCTGGGACCTTTCTGTGTGGAGTTTGTATGTTTTTCCCGTGTCTCTCCGGGTTCTCTGGCTTCCTTCCACAGTCCAAAAACATGCTTCAGTTAATTGGATATACTTAATCCCCGTAGGTGTGAGTGTCTGAGTGAATTGTGTGTGTGTGTGTGCCCCACTATAGGCTGGCGACCTGTCTGGGGTGTATCCCTGCCTTCGCCTGTAATGTGCAGGGATTGTCTCCTGATTATACACACACACACAAACACACACACACACACACTATTCATTAATTTTGGGATATTTTGAGAGAATCATTGGATTTTTGGGATAGGGAGGTAATTGTATTGGGATTCTTGTGTTTTCAATGTAATGCTCTCACTGTGTAAAATGTGCCATATGTATTGGGAGACTAACAATATACCTAACTTATTGTGAGTAGTGTACACACACACACACACACACACATTTATATATATATATATATATATATATATATATATATATATATATATATATATATATATAGTCATTTGTGGATCGTATAACAGCATGTCTGTAATTCATTTATCCATTCATGCTTTTTGCTTTACATTTTTTACTGTATTGTTCTAACAATAAGCAAAAGTCAAGCAAATTAAGAAGAGGGTAGGAAGCACAGCGTAATTACACATATACAGCTTTTACCACAATAGGGCCTTTTTTCCTCCTATTAATTTTTATTTTAGCAAGGAAAAACAGCAGATGCTCTAGATTTAAGAAAAGGTCACAATACACAGGGAGGAAATGAGAACAGACATGCATTCCAAATGTCATCTCAGAATAGGTTAGGACTTTTTTTTGCTTAATACAATATCCACTATAAGAAATCAGGAAGAAAAGGAGGCAGGAGATATACTCAGTGGTAATGGTGTGATATTCAGTGCCAGGACAAAAGACCGGCACCAAATAAACCTAAGTGCACAATGTCAGGATGAAAATACCCACTAACTCAAACTGCTGTGGCCTCAGATTAGCTTTTCACACAACTTTGCGATCGGGAAGGATTGTGGGTTTTCGTCTCTGATTTCTTATCGGTAGGAGGGGAATTACTTCACAGCCGGAGTGGAGAGGAGGATTCATTATAGTGACTTTTTGACATTTAATGTAAATCCTGTATGGCATGACAGTATTCTAACCAAACCGGCCCATTAAATAAAAGCATTTAGTAATATTAACTACATAAAATAAATATACACAAACTGCACAAACCACAACAGCGGTTGAGGTGATATTTCCATCTGCATTGCAGGGAAGTGAAAGTATATCGCAGATAAAGGGAAATCGTTCAGCTACTTAATTACAGCGCTTACTTCCATCACTGAAGCATGGGTGTTATTAAGAATGTTAATAATGGCTGCATTTCATTTCGGTGTTTGACTGCCGTGAGTCACTGCTGGGAACACTAGAACAAGGAACAGAGCCCTTGTTAATGTTATTAGTTTCGCCTGCGCTTCTCCGTCCGTCATAAGTCAGATCATCTTCTGGGGTAAAAAGGCTGAGAAATCATCCATATTTTTTTTTCCTTTTTTTTTTTTTTTGCAGCTACAAAGAAATCACTGCCTACAGCTGGTGGGACTGATGCAAAACCACCACACAAAAAAAGAGAACACAAAATTCCTCAGAGAGTCGCTGGTGTGTGCATGTTTGACAAATGCTCGCCGGCAGCGCTGTAGTCTCGTCCAGCCAGCCCGCCGAAGGCTACGGCGGTGTGGTTTCATGGCTCTCTTGTTACTGGGCTGTAAATTCAGCGGATGGCTCCTGTCTCTGCGTATTGATCCGCTCCGTCACCTTGAACCTCGGTATTGACACATGGGGCCGACGCCGGGCGGGGGAAAAGCGGCAATTTACCGACCCTCAATTATGACATTCATAGATGATGTCACAACAGGGGCACAGCGTTTTGGGACACACACACACACACACACACACACACGTACAGACCCAGACACATGCTCACATAGTTTGTCAAGGGATTGAATCCATTTGTTTGGGCTTTGTGCACCAAAACACACACACACACACACCAAGCAAAAGGCTATACCCTAAATGGCACTTAATGGTACCCCGTGAGCTTGTGTGCATATTTCTGTGTGTGTGTGTGTGTGTGTCTTATGAATGTATGAATGTGTGTGTGTCTTTGCGTGTGTGTGAGTCACCTCTGACAGCATGTCCAATGTCTGCTGTCTCCTCGTTCCCCAGACAGATGGTTCACTGGACCATGTCATTAGCAGAATACAGTCGGCCATTATAAAGTCGTATTCAATAGCACGTATTAGCGGTACAATAGCACGAGGCGAGACGTTTCCCCCGCTCCCCACTGAAGCTTCCAGCTCAGTATCTATTGCCTAGTAAGGCCAGTAAAAACCAGGTAATTGCTGTGTGACAGTCAGGCGCAAAGTGTCTTTTTTTAATCTCCTACTTAATGTTGTTTGCTGCATACTGGTAACACCACACTGCAGCCTGGAGCTCAATCAGTCAGCTTCCGTGACGGGGAACATTTCTTTAGGGAGGCCCCGGAAAAGACATTAAAGGCGTTTTGTCACCCAGATGGGTGTGCTGGGCGTCTGTACGTCTGTTTATGCGACATCGGAGTGACAATTTGAGAAAGTTTAAAAGCACACGCCTGAGAGGCACGGAATCTTTGTGAACTCCGATGCATGGATTTCGTCCAATGCTCAATATTGGCTCAGGTTGGTCTGATTATAACTGAGGGTGGCTGTGATCAACTAAAAAAGCAACACATGGTCTGGCATTGACTACCTCCAGACATGTGAAAACCAAGGTTGGGAATAGATGTTGTAAGTTTGGCAGGCCAACATTTGTTTTACTATGCAGACAGATCTATGAAAAAATGACAAATGAATGCATATATACAAGTTTTTTTCTTGTTTTTGGAAAGGATATATTCCAAATGGTGCTTCTGTATTGTTTTGCATATTTAAAGTTCCCAAGTATAGACAGAATTACGTCTCCGGCCATCCAGAATTTCAAAAGGAGCAAATGACTGCCGAGGGCATGGGCTTGCTTTAAAATAATCATGATCGTTGGGTGACCCAACTTCTGGTCCTGACCTTCACGTGAAGTTCACCGCTATATTACATTACAAATGGATTTCAAATTGAAGCCGTATCGGATGTCAAACATCTGATTCAGTAAGTAGCGGCCAGGGGCCCGCCGAGCCGTCGTTAATACTGTATTCACAATCCATTGATGAGATCATGAAAAACTGTGTCTTTGCCTACTTAGACTCATCCTTGAATGTACTGACATACACACACACAAACACACACACACACACAGAAACAGAGACACTCTCCCGTGGGCCTGAGTGCTCTCAGTGTTGACCGTTGAGGATGTGGGTCAGAATGAGAGGGCAAAGAGAGAGGGGCTCTTAACGGCCCACACAGATGGGCCACAGTCAGACACACACACAATCACACACTCTGGGAGGTCAGGGTTCACCTGGAGAAGGTCTGGTCATCGTCCATCCATCAGTTTTATTACTGAGTCATGTCAAAACAGAGAGTGGACCAGACCGAGATGCGAGACACAAGCGGATTGTTGAATTGTCAGAGAGGTGGAAAAGGGAGAGAGGCCTTTAAGAGTGGGAATCTGTCATAACTATTCTAACATCAAGGAAACAGCTTTTAAATCCTTTTTACATTTTCTTTTCTTTCAGATTTGATATACCTCATTTAACCATGTTCAATAATATATCTTTTTTTTAATTGATAACAGGTTACTTAACTTATATTTAGTCTCTTGTGCGGTAAATGCATGCTTGCAGATCTTCTCTCTTCAATATTCAACAGCAGAAACAAGTTTTTTTGTGCCTTTTTCTTTCCAGATAAATCAGTTGAACTGTTGAAGGGTTTGTTCGCATCTGTAATCTTGATAATTATCCTGCTAAATAAAATAATTGTGCAAAAATGCAACAATTTTTTAAGTATCCTCCTGAACAATACAGCCATTATTTACCTTAGACATGATGCATCTGCACAAAAAGTCCTTTAAAAAGTCATTGATGCAAAAACAAACTTTTCACAGTTTTCTCAACTCTGCATTCTGATTTTTGTCAACTTAACAGTAACACTGATTATAATTTTACATTGTAATAACTATTATTATTTGTGCTAACTCTCCTGAAATTGATATTGCTTTGACTACAGGAATCAAGACGATGGGTCAGTTTTCAAAAAAAATGTTGAACTATCCCTTTAACACAATATCAACCAATCAAAGGAAAACATGCCATCCTATTTGAATGAGATTTGCCCAGACAAGATAATGCTCTGCCTTGTTTTAACTCATTATGACCCTTAATGTCAATATTGTATATTTTAGTTTTACCAAGACAAATGACTGTGTTAGGCTGAAAATTTACAATTAGGTAAAACACATCAAACATACTTTACTAACAAGTAGTTTAAACTGTAACTGGGATGGTGACATATTTTTAACTTGTTGACCCTGAGTCACAACGGATTGGAAAATAAAAATAAAGTTCAGGAAATTGGAAGTTTAGATGCATGAATTAGTATTTTTTTTGTCTCTGTATTTATGCATTTGTGAGTGAGTTCATGCATCACACACTTCATAGAGTGAGTTGTCAAACTGTGTGTCCTTGTGTGTGTGTGTCTGTGTGCATATGTCTGTCACACCTGGCGTTAGGCGTCATTGAGTGAAGTGTGTGTGTGTGTGTGTGTGTGTGTGTGTGTGCGCGCGTTCCCCCCCGTTATTTCCCAAGAGTTTTCCCACGGGGGAAAAGCGGCCATTTTGTCCTGTCACTCCCCTGTGATTTTTTTCCCTCCTCGCCTGTCCAATAATGACAGTTTAATTTGCCAGCCAATTACACCTGAGCGGTATTTAAATGAGCCAATCAGGACGGCTGACAGGATGACTAGTCGCTCCAGTTAGCGCTCCGACTCAGAGGTCGATTTACTCCCGGACTCACTTAGTGATACTGTTTGTACTGTCTGCAGGCCTGAGGTTCCAACTGGAGTCTATTCATGTCCAATTAGCAAAATATTGTACTGACTCTCTGTCCATGATACAATAACAAAAAAATAAATAATTAATGGTAAAAGTAAGCTGATTGCAAACTCTTTGCCTGGCTATATCAACTTGCCATTTTCCTAATGGCTTAATCTATCCTTAGAAAGAATAAGGAATAAAAAAAATTTATGTTGAGGAGGAAAGAAAAAAAGGAAACCCGAAAGAAAGGATGAAACGAGAGGAAGCGACTGACGCGGCTCGATCCTTAATCCTCTCTCGCCTCTTGTGTAAATAACGTCTAAGCATCTTATCCTGCATATTTATGTAATGGGGGTGGGGGAGACTTTACTGAAACACTGTGTACGTAAGCTTCAGAAACCTTCGACATAATTGCAAAAGCCGTTGAGTGTGTGTGAGCGTGCATGTGGCGCCAGTTTCTCTGCTCTGGTTCTAGAGGCGTGAATTTGTACTTTAATTGTACTATTTATAACTGCATAATTGTGGAATATGTTTGCATAGTGACTTTTCAGTGTGTGTTTATACTGTCTGTGTGTGTGTGTGTGTGCATGTGTGTGTGTGTGTGTGTGCACTCCTTGATTAAACAGCCTGTTTAATCTGGGCTGCTCCGTGCTCTCCCAAGGTCCCGTCCAATAAGCGTAACTACCTCCTGACCACACAATAACTGTAACTATCCTTTTAATACCGAGCCGTGTTAAGTAAAAATAACCTGAGTCTAATATCTTCAGATTAAATACATCTTTTACAGTCTGGCTTCTGGCCGTTGCTGTGCTGCTTTAAGCCGTACGCACACACACACACACACACACACACACACATACAAACACATTGCATGCATGTACTTATAATCACAGTGGCGCCGAATACTTAAAAATATTAAACACGGCTAGAAGGCTTTGCAAATTGCACTTTTAAATATGTGACCTGACCCAAAAGGCACCCCGGAGAAATTACTCTGCTTGATGAGTTTGTTGCAACATTAAAGGATCAAACTCGGCTGTTTGCAGCCAGAAGTTACACCAACTTTAGTTTTATCAGAAACATCATTGTCATCTTATGTCTGGTGATGCAGAAGAAAATGAGGAGAAATGCTGATGCTGTCAGAATTACCAATAATGAGCAATTCACATGATGTCAATTAATAAGGGTTGAAAAGATAAAGAGACATGAAAATAAATAAAAGTAAGTAGGCAAATAATGATAGAAATGAGAAAACCAAGGAAAGCAACTGGGGAAATCAGATAGCTCACCTTTTATCTGTTTGTTAATTATTGCTCTGGTTAATTTTCTTTTGCGTTCAACATGCTTTGTTAATACTGTTCATCCGAGATTCGGGCCAATAAAAAAACTGATATTGGAAGGATGGACGAGTGGGAGAGAAGTCCGGATAAAGGGAGCATCATGCTGAGTAAATTATTTGACTTGTAAAAACTGACGGTTAAAGACTCGGTGCTACAAAACAGCCAAAGAGAGACATAGCACACGCACCCACACACACACACACACACACAACGCTCTGTAATGACATCTGGACACTTCAGAGTCAGGGGCCGTTGCATTTAAAAACCACACACACACACACACGCACACACACACACACACACACGCACACCTGGAGCAGAGCATGCTGGTCTTTCCCAACAGCGAGCGGAACCCTGCCGTGCAACCGACAGCATCCTTCATTAACTCCATCACACACAAATACACACATATATGCATATGTCTCTCTGTAGCTTCCTGCCATACACACACATTCGAGAATGGAGAGAAGTGAAGAGGAGACAAAAAAGGACAAAAAAGTGTCCAAAAGTCCCACAGGAGTCATCTGGTGTAATATAACTGTTCTGCAAATGGCTAAATAAACCCTATTGTAATGGTAGGAGTTTAGATTCATCACAGTGATGCTCTGGGAGAAGATTTTCATACATTAGCTGTGTGTGTTGCTTGGGAGGAAAAAAAACGTTTTGAGGTTTTAGTTTTGGTGTTTAGAGAACTTGAAGTAATCCCTGTTCCTGGGTCAGCCCGACCCGTGGCTGCTACCTGCTCACCTCGACGGGTCACCTGACCCCATCCACGCCCTTTTTTTTTTTCTTCCTCCCCCGAGAGCGAGTGGATCCCCGCTGTGAGACAGACAGCATCCTCCATTAACTCCATCACACGCAAACACACGCATATATGCATATGTCGCCCTCTTAATGCCGCAGACACACACTTGAGAGGACAGGAGAGAAGGAAAGGAGACAGAAAAGAAAGAAAAAAAGGCAAAAGTAAAGAAGATGGGGAAGAAAAGACAAGAGAAAGAAGAGTAGAGAGGACATAGGACATGAAGACAGGAAGAAAAAATTTCTGGTGAGATGAAATGAGAAGAAAGCAGGAGGTGAGTTCAAGAGACGAGATGAAAGGCAAGAAAAATGGGGGGATGTGAAAGAAAGAAAGAAAGAAGACAAGATGGAAAGAAAAAGGAGACTGGAAACAAGGAAATATAGGAGGAGATGAAAATAGAGAAAATAAAGGAAGGAGGAGAACAAAGGCAACAAGGAAATGAGATGAGGTGAGATTGAAGGAAGGAAGGATAGTAGTGATGAAAGAAGAGAAGAGGTGAATGGGAAAAAGCATGTGAGGGGAAAAAAGGATGAAAGGAAGGGAACAAGGGGAGGAGAAGAGAGAGGAGATGAGATAAGCAGCAAGAAAACAGAGAGAATGGAAAAAGCAGGAGAGGACATCGGAAAAGAAGAGAGAGGGACTCCAAAACACCTGAGGGGGGCAAAAAGAGGAAGAAAAGTACACGACAAAGGAAAGGAGAAGACGAGGGGATGCCTTCTTTTTTTCCCTTTGTTTGTGCTCCATCTGTGTCGGTGTGATTGCAAACAGAACGAGCATCGGCGGCTCCGTTAGTTAGTTAGTTAGCAGGGGAATCAGCGAGTACTTAGGCCCCAATTATCCACTAAATCTGCCTCTCTCTAAATGAGATTATTGCCACACACAAAAGCTGTGGCTCCCATTGGGTTCCATTAACTTTGATTACTCCTCATTATTTACTTACAGCTCCGCCACTGTTATTGCTTCCACTCACTCACACACACACACACACATACGCACGATGAAGAAGAAGATAGGGGGGGGGGGGATGTCGCAACACACACACACACACACATTGAGTTATATATACAAACATATAAAGATGGAAGGAAGATGCACTTAACAACTGCAGAAACACAACATGTAAGTAATAAAGATTGAATATAAAATGACTCATTTGTACATGCACACACAGCGCAAGGGGGGGGAGTAAGTTAGGAGAAATGCAGAAGGAAATATGGACAATATGGAGTCCGAAGAATGTGTTAACGAGAATGAAAGGAGAGTGCCGAAAAGGGGGGGGGGGTGGAATAACAGAGAAAATGACTGTTGAAACGGCGATGGAAGGAGCCGTCAAACACTACCATGAACAGATCATTTCATTGCACACACGCTGGTAATACTGTTTTGGGGGAATAGCGCCGATTGAAGGGGATAAGGGGAGGGGAGCGGAAAAAAAGAGGATTTGAGTGAGCGTGGAGGTGAACACGATGAGGACTTGGGTGGGAAAGAAAGTGGAATGATAAGAGAAAGAAAATGAAATGTACAGAAATGCAGATGCAGCACACATTTGTCACTTTAATACAGAGGATTGCAGACTGGCTATTTGTATAAAAGCCTAACGTCTATGTAGCACAGTTTCCACATGTCATGTGGCTTTGGAAAGCCCTGGCTATTGTTTAATAGTTTTGAATGGTCTCTCCTAATGGTAAATTATCACTAACATTGAATGTCTGGCTTGTTTATTTTAAGTTGTTGTCATACCGGAGCCAGCACATGTACAACATGTGTGGTTTGTGGCTTGTTCACGACCACGTAATGCACCACATATCCAAGTGTCCTGGGTCGGATTTGAAAAAAATCTGATCTTTGTTGTTCAAGTTGTCACCTAAAAATCAAATACAGTTTTTTAGGAGCTAAATCTGATTTGGGTGAGTCTGATTGACACCACGTGCAGGCCATTCAGGGCACAGGATCGGGAGATGGCAAACTTGAAAGCCAGTGAGAACTCAAATTTGACGAAGTTTGGTTTTATGGCCCAAATCTATTAGCCTATAACCAGGGATTTTTAACGACGGGGTTACAATAGCACACTGACTTGTCCACCCCTCCCCCTCTTCTCCCCCCTCTATAGAGTGAAGCAGAACGACTGGTTCTTTGCGTCGCACGTCGTAAGGACCACTTCAAGTGTAATCGTCATAAAACAGCTGTCAGCAGGTGTCCTGACTCACTGCACCACAGCGGAACATTTCAGTAATAGTTACGGCCAATGAGCCATTGTCGGATTTTTCAAAATAAAAGACCACAATATATCTTTTTTTTTTTTTGTCAGTGTGGTACCAAAAATATACTGATCTCTGTTTGAATTCCCAAACCTACACTCATCCATCTATCTATCAATCCAGTCTAGAGCCTTTTTGTCCTCTCCAGAGTCACAGGGGGGAATGCATTGGGCACCACGAAACATAATGAGGAAAAAAATTGGCGGCGAGGCCGTGAGGATCTCATCCCTGAGCGAGGTGTTAACACTCATGTTTTTGAGGAGGCCCCCTCACTGCAGAAGAGCAGCCTCCCTCAAACCGCCACTGTAGCGAGGAAAGAAGTTTGTCTTGGCGACCGGAGAGCCGCTCGCTTGTTATTTTGGGGCCGTGCCCAAACGCTCACGGCGCACACTGCTCCAATGTCACATTTGTGCACTGAGCTGCCGTACAGGCCAAATCACCAGGGCACTAGTGTGTGTGTGCGCAAATGTTGGCGTAGTGGGAATGTGTGTGGGTGTGTGTGTGTGTGTGTGTGTCTGAAGCCTATTACCACAGCGGCAACGAGAGATCACAGCTGTTTCGCCCCCAAACTTTCTGACGGAACTACGCAGAAAGCCAGGGGAGGGAAAAGGGGAAGGAGGGGAAAAAAGGAAAAAGAGAAAGCGGAGGGAGTATGAACTCAGCTCTAAGGCCTAATTTCACCAACATTGTCCCTCGCCTAATTGCAAAAATCCCTCCGTCTCCTCTTCCCTCCCTGTCGTGCAGCTTTGTGACGCTCCAAGGTAAAAAAGAAGTCAGGTTCTAATTTCATTTCGGTTTGTCTTAGGACAACTCTTAGATGTTTAATTCTATCCCAATTTCATGTAATCAGGCAAAAGGCTTCCCTAGAGGGAGGGCAACGCGGGCCAGGGCCAGACGTGTGCTATTTGCAAATGTAATTGGTCCACCTTCATTCTGCTCTCCCCTTGCTCTTTCCTCTTTTCTTTTTCTTTTATCCACCATTATCGTCATTATCTTACTCTCCCTCCATCTTTTTTTTCTTCCCCCAGTAGCATCATGTTCGCCTTCCTTTCGTCTCTTCCTCCTCCTCCCCCCAGCCCCTCCCCTGCCCTCTAGGCGAAGCCAGCATGGTTGTTATTGTGATTTCATATTTTCTTCTCATCCCTGCCTCTGCAGCCTCTGGACATTGACTACAAAATCCATTATCATTTGTATATTTTAATTATGCAAATGAGGATAGCTCAGCTGGCCTGTTGGAGGCTGCAGGGGAGAAAGCAGGAACTCCATTGCGGGTGATTACAATTCATCCGCTCGTCTCGCTTTAATTGTAACAAGCTAATTACCTTGTTTCCATTTAGTTTGAACAATGCCAAAAAGAAAAGGGAACAGTGATAGCTTTGGCTAACTCACACGGCAAAGCTGGCTGACAGGCGTAGAGCGTGGAGGGAGGGAGGGAGGGAGGGAATGATGGGAAGAAAGAAGGGTAGAGAGAAAAGCGTGTGATCACCAAATGATGTTTCCCAGAATAAAACAACAAGTTTTTTTTTTTTTTTTTTGCTGAATAACTTACCCAGAGAAGTTTTATTTTATTTTGGTTTGGTTTTCAGCTCCCATCACTGTGCCTATGCAATGGTCTAGTCAGCTTAGACCATGCCTAGGTTGGTCTGTATGAACTTCTGTCCTTCGACCTTCGAAACAGGAATGCAAATTGATGTTTCGGGTGGGAAAAATTGAGGGAGTTGCACCAACTCTATGTTCCTTAAATTTGTCCCATGAGTCTGCAGGGTATCATTTACTATACATATGTCAAGTAGTTTACATTATACAATCTCTGCCTCACTAAGGTTTAGATTTGCCGCCCCCCCTCCCCTCAAGGTTCCATTGCTGAGTTGTTGAGTGACATTGTAGTTGTCACAGATGTGAAAAAAATAAATGTGTGTTTTGTTAGTTGAGTGAGGATCAACTAGACACTTCCCCAAATCCTGTAATAAAGCCCCATTCGCCCATGGCCATTGATGAATACAACTTGTAGTGCCTTTTATTTCTGCTCTAAAGGCTAAGATTTAAGTAAAAAGGGGGGCAGCGCAGAAAAGGCTGTTTCCCAGTAGATGCAATGAAAAAAAACCTGTGAGTCTAACCTGAGTCTAAGAAGCGGCTGAGCTGCGTACAAGTGGGATGGGAGCACACATGAGAAAAGCAGATTCGTGTATTCTTTGAGGGGGTAAAAAAAAAAGAGAAAAAGTAAATCGAGGTGTGATGTAAATAAAAAAAAAAGTTCTTCCGAAAGAAAAACCCGAAGGCTTTCATCCTGGAATTACGTTGCCCCCCGTAGTCCGTTTCAGATACCATACCGGGGACCGGTCTGTGTTTCTGCCAGAAGGTGTTCAGTCTCCTATTCACTCCGTTCAGAGGTTTTCTCGCTGAAATGAGTCCAGGGCTTCTGGGGATCAAGACCAGGCCTCAGCTGAACAAGATCTCATTATCTCTCCCTCACATCCGCCCCGCGCACGCACGTCGTATGGCGCACAGACACGCGCGCGCATGTGCTCACACATGCACGCATGCCGTCATGCCACGATGAGCAGCATGTCACAAAGAGGGGCCCTGTATGTATGTCACCATGAACAAGACTCTCTTATGTGAACTATATTACAGATTTAATGGAGATAATATAAATTTGCAACAGGAGCTCACAGGGACATTTTTCTTGCTCTTTAAAACTTATCTGTCCTGTTTCTGCCTTGCCAAAAACATACACACACACATATATATTTGTACATATATATATAGATACAGTTACATTGACCTTAATGAACTTGAACACACACACATTTACTCACATACAGCACCTAACATAATACAAGAGGCAATTTCTGCCATCTCATCTACACAGAAACTGCACACTCACCATTTTACACTCCACACACACCACACACACACACATGCCAATGCACGAAGCCCCAAATTTAAAATTCACCTTCCCTTCTGCCTCTACCAGGCGGCTTGACGTTCTCCTCTTGGCAACTCCCACCTACCGCATGCCCACCTACTTTGCGGTGCCATCAGGGAGAGACTTGAAAGGTATTTGAAACTGTCTTCCTTAATCATTTCCCGGATCCCGCAGGACACGCGGTGACGTGACGGAGGGAGGGAGGAAAGGGGAGAGGAGGAGGATTGTTACACATCAGTCAAGTCTTCTCCAAGGGTTTAAGAGGAACGCCCAGTGACACAGATTGAAGCAATGCAACATGATGGACCAAATCATCCCCTTTTTTTTTAATTCATGGCAAAACTTGCCTTAATTGTCCATTGAAAATCTTAAAATTTGCAGTAAAACTGTCTACATAAAGCATGGAGCTTTGGTTAATTTATCTAACTCAACTAAACAATTATCTTTTCGTAGCAATATCTAAACTGGGTCATGTCATTTTATAATGACATAATATCCCATTGTGAGAAGCAGAATGACGAGTGTATATGTGTCAGTGTTAAAATTTGAATGGAAACAGGACACATATAAAGCATATAACTTATAACATAGTATAACAGTTAACAACACTAATCTTTTTGTAGCGATATCTAACCTGGGTCATGATGTATGTAGTCATATTTTGGAGTGAGGGTAAAAATGTGCTGCACTCTGAAGGTGGTTAGACACATGTTTTATGAGTCTGGTGCAGTTTAAGTTTTATATTGATCAGATTGGATCTTATACTCAAGCTGTGATGAGAGTGGTGGTTTGTCGCTGAGAGGGTGGAGGTTTCTCTGTCCATGGTTCTGAAGTAGAAAACACAAACAACCCATTGTTTATCCAATCAAATGCATAGGAATCTGCTCTGGTTTGGATTTGAGCATATGAGCTACATAATGTTTTTAATCCTAATCCTGCAAACCTGTCACACAACAATAAGACCATAATGGAAACATCTGGGGCCGATAATTCCTGTCTCTCTCTACTTAACATATGGAGAGTTAACATGTGGATCTAAGCTGTATGTGTGTTTATGATTGGTGAATATCCAGCACTGGCTTCCCTCATTGTACATTGGGCTTCCTTTACTTCCTATATTCAAATTATAAATTAAATTAATTATCGTAATATTATCAGAAATGGTGATCATTTAGAATAATAATGATGATCAAAACCCGGACAACAAAATGTTTGAGAGAAGTTGGTAAAATGATTCATCAAGCACAAACTAAGGTTCCCATCAATGCAAAAACAGAAAAGCTCTTACAAAGAGTTTACTCACATCTCAGAGGATCAATGGACACCTGACCCCAACCCTAACCCTTTGCATGGAAATCCAGTCGACGAACCTCTCATCCTATTACAACTCTCGATTACTTCAATATGCAGATGGCACGCTATAAGTTTAAGCCATGCTGTAAATACCAGAAAGTCTTAATGTACAGAGACTGAAAGAGAGTGATTTGATACCCTTAGTAAATAAGCTGTCCGGTGCAGCGGCTAAGTGACTTCATGTCTGTTTGACCTATTTGCATGGTATTAGAGGGCCGCGTGTTTCCAATTGAATCACCAACATCGGTATTTTTCTCTTCATCAGCATACGCTTTAAATGTACTTGACTTGAATTACGTAATCACGGCCCATTAAGTGAGTCTATGTAGGACACTTTTCTTTCTTGTTAATAAGCTGTATGTATATGCCACTGTAAGGTTTATAACTAGCAGTGTCTTTAGTCTGAAGCTATATATCATCTGACTGCATGCGTGTGTGTGTGAGTGCTTGTGTGCAAGGACAACTACGGTATTGTTGCAAAGCACACACACACACACACACACACACACACACACACACACACATCCACTCACACTAGATGCAATTTCTCTCTCAGTTATATTAATCAACTTAGAATCAATCAGGAATAAAATCTTTTTTTTTTCCTTTTCGAGGGATGCAGAACATTAATATTTAACATTTTAAACGATACACAAACCTTTACACATCTTCCACATAACGTCTGAACACACACATGCAAGCATGGAAAAAAAAAAAAAAAAACTGCTATTTCTGGGAAATATTTGGCCTTTAAGTCGAGGATGAACTTTATGTTTCAAGTACATCTGAGAGGCTTATAAAAATGTGCCCTGCATCAGCTGGAGAGGCGGCAGCCGTATGAAACTAATCCCATATCTCCGGGATGGAGGCTTTTGAAAGCTAAAAGGTGGTGTCTAGTCTATATTGTAGGTACATGTTCCCTGATGAGACCTCGTTCCTTAAATTTGTGCACAGCGGTCATAACGGCGTCTTCATTTGCTGCGCAGCAGTTGATAGGTTCTGTGTAAGTGTAGATTCTGAAAGTGATTACCATAAAAACACTTTTTACAAATATAGGGAAGAGAAGGGCCACTATTAAATGTATATTCATTTTTTTCTACATTTCTTTCCTCAGGACACTGTTTGAGTTCAAATACGGATTTTAAAGGCCCCTTAAATTGAGTGTCTGCCCTTTGTGTTTCAAATACAACTCAGAGGTTTATCGTGCTTCCACTAAGGCTCAAATGCGAGGACAAGCCTAGAAGCATAATCCTTGTACTTTACAATTTTATATTTAGAACTGCAAGGTTACAGCCTTCTTAGTTCCAATAGGAATCAGACATTTAGCATGAGCCAGCCCAGAGAAAAAAAAAAGGAAATTACAATTAAAACAATCTTGAGATGTTGGTGTTAATTGCGTTTTTTTTTTTTTTCCCCACTTAAATTGAAGTTTCAACTTATTCTTGTCTTGCCTTTCAAAACAGAGGATTCTTGATTCAATTTGAAATCTCTAATTAATAAGTAATCTTTTTCAGGCTCATGTGCACATGTTTTCTTTTCATTCATTAATTGTTAAGAGACAATGACAAGAATTAAATAGATCCTTAATTGTCTAGTGGTTCCCTTTGCAGCTACAAATGTGCTAGAATACAGCCACTAAATGTCTAATATGGCCAACAGACGGCATATATCCACATTTGTTTTCACTAAAATATTTAGTTGATCTTGTATGTACATATACGGCCTCCCTTTTCGTCGATTTGCAGCCTAAATGCAGCATATATACTGGATATAAACTACATATATGCAGCATATATAATATCATATATGTGCATATTTGCTGCATATACTACAGTATATACAGATAAACAGCGAATAGGTTTCATATCCTCAATAAGACTTAAACTTTATACATTCTAACAAGTTAAAGATATAGATTCCATAGTTTAAAAGCATCAGTTTGTGTCCTGTGTCCTCAATCAACCCGTGACACTCTTTTGTGTGATAATATGTCTATTTATCTGTCACTTTCTGTTCCAGACACGCACAGAACTTTTATTGTCTCCAGTGTTCGGCGTTAACCTTCTTATGATTACACTTTCGGGCCAATCGGAATGGCGGAAGGGCCCCGGGATTACCCACCACAACATCTGGGGACCGCGCTAATGGCCCGCATATGTTTTTAATGTTTAGATTTAGAAGTCAACATGTTGCTCTTTATTTCATCTCCGAGGACAGCGGGGATGCGCGGCGAGTGGGAGGATAACTCTCTTTTAAAATAAGTAAATCACGACTGAGTGCAGCTGTCATCATTAACCAAAGTACCAGTGATAACAGGAGACCCACCCAAACTGTGGGAGTGTCCCTGTGCACTTAAAGGAAACCCAAATAGCCCCATCTGTCAATTTTACACTCTGTGATTCTTACTTAGCGCACAGAGCCCCTGTAAGTGTAATATGCTGCGGGGATTTTATGAAAACCAAATACACACACCAAAGACACAAACATATTTAAGCTCTCAGCTCGGGTTTTTTTAATCCACGTTTTAGGGCGAAAGCCGTTAAAGGAAGAGTATTTTACAAGTCAAACTGGGGACAGTCAGGCCAAATCAGGACAAGTGGAACTAAAAGCAACATGTTGAATGGTAACTGTGCTGTTGTTTTTGTCAGGCCGGGACTCAAAAAGAGGACTCAGATGCGGAGTGGAACAGCGGGTTTTATTAATAAATAGGCAACCTCTTCCACAGGGAGCAAAAGAGGGCTATGACAAAATACAAAGAAAATATCTATGGCTATAAATCACTATACTGTAAGGGACTAGACTATGACTATGACTAGGGGGAGAAATATCTATGGCTATAAATCACTATACTGTAAGGGACTAGACTATGACTATGACTAGGGGGAGAAATATCTATGGCTATAAATCACTATACAATAAGGACTAGACTATGACTAGGGGGAAACTAAACTATCTCCGAAAAGGCTGGAGGGAAAAAACTCAACTATGAAACAAAATCTCTCCTAAAAACTGGAGGAACTATACTCAATGAATATAAAACAAAATCTTGTGGCGAGGCGAGGCGAGGCGAGGCGAGGCGAGGCGAGGCGAGGCGAGGCGAGGCGAGGCGAGGCGAGGCGAGGCGAGGCGAGGCGAGGCGAGGCGAGGCGAGGCGAGGCAAGGCAAGGCAAGGCAAGGCAAGGCAAGGCAAGGCAAGGCAAGGCAAGGCAAGGCAAGGCAAGGCAAGGCAAGGCAAGGCAACAAGAACTATGACCAGAGGACTTAAATGGCTTGGGTGAACGCACGGGACGAAACACTTCGGCACAAGACAAGGGGAGACACAGACAATATATACACAAGGTAATTGGAACCAGGTGGAAACAATCAGGGCAGGGCAGACAATCAGACCGGTGACACATGAGGAAGGGCAAGTGACCTGAAACGAGAGGAGAGTTAGATTTTCAAAATAACACAGGAAGTGACAAGACAAAACCCCAAGACAGGACAAACTTCACCGCGGTGTGACAGTTTTTTGGTCACAAAACAGTTTGAATATTTTCTGATTAGTCTCTGATTTTATGGTCAATTTCAGAAAAGGCACTGGTCATTACAGTAACTGAAGTTATGTATAATTACATTTAGGGTGCAATATTGTCACCCTTTTAAAACATTATAGCCTATAACCTTAATTCCTCACCTGTAGAAATCAATTCAAGAATCATATTTAGAGTTTCTTACGCACCTTAGAATCCTTGAAGCAGATGTCGCTATGAAAGCTTGTTAAATTTCTCAAGTTTATCCTAACTTCGGCAAAAAAAAAAAAAGAGTTATTTTTGGCAAAAATAAAATGGCCCAAGTAAAATGGTCTTGTTCCATAGGGCATAAGGAATATGGTCTTTCGACTAAGTAATAAGGCAAACCAGATGTGGTCAGCCTCATCAAGAGATGATTTAGGCCAAAAAAATATTTATACTTGATGTTGGGGAAAAGTAATCCATCCAAAAAACAGATATAGAAAAGAACATTTTTAGAATCTAATATTTGTATGTGATACACAGGGTGTGTTTATGTATGTGAACGCAAACTTGTTTGGATGTCACCTTTGAAAAAAACAACAGAGGCCCGCATTTGTGTGGTTGCTGGTGTCAGATCAGTGTCACGCATTCCTCGCGCCTCCTCTAGCCCTGCTGCTAATCCCTGGGTTTCACACACTGCTGCAGAGGGGTATTTACGCATCAGTGGATCAGCGGTAATGCAGCCAGAGATCGGCCATATTAATGATAACATAATGATGAGAGCTGTTTTGATGCTGACTTTTAATGTGTGTGTGTGTGTGTGTGTGTGTGTGTGTGTGGAGGGAGGGCAGATCAGCGCATCAAAAACAATACTGATGCAATATCCATCCATATGTGCTGTGTATGATCCTGTTTGTGAGACAGGGTGAAAAGTTGTTGTCGAGGCAGCATATAGATGTTTTTTGTTTTGTGTGTGTGTTTTTTTTTCACTTTTTTATAATCGAGAACATTTAAGCACACAAAAACTAGCCCACGGACCCCATCTCATAAGATTTTTCCTTTTACAACCGAAAGTGTAGGAAACTTAAGGCAAAATTTATAGATCCTGATACTGTCATGATCAAAAATAAATAGATAAATGACTCCATACATATGTCAGTAAATGTACATATTTAGTTCATTTTACATTTATTTAATTCATTTCTTTGTGAAATATTCAGTTTTATTCTTAATTAGTTTTAGAAATATTATTTCAGTTTTGATGATATAGCATATAACTTGTGTGCACCTATATGTGACTTAACACCTCTCTCTCTCTGTCACAGACACACACACATTTTTGTCTTACAGAAAAAAAGGACACCTAATATTTGTTGTTATTTAAACACCACTGCAGATACGGCAGCTGAACAATAATTATTTTCTGGAACAATAATTATTACCATTTAATTCTGTTGTTTACCATTTTGCCCGGTGGCCCCTCTTTAAAAGCCAGCCTCTATCTATAATGGCGAGCCCTTGAGCAGAACTCCATTTAACACAAATATCAAATAATTACAAATCAAATAATTGCAAAATAAAAGTGTGGCCTTTTTTTTTTTGTGAGTGTGTGTGCGTGTTTCAACATTAATTGCCAGTGAAACGTATGAGCTAGTTCTAGTTCTCAGAAATACTGTTCTTGGCTGTGTGTGGTGTCAGATTTCATATTTTTTCATACTTGAGCATGTTTTTTTTTCATTGACATTGAGTGATTACACGGTTTATCCACTCGGGAGCATAATTCTGTTTGTTTCAATTTGCCATAGATGTGACGCTTGGTACTAAATGCATCTTAATGTGTTATGGAGTTGTTGTTACTCATTTCACCCTGACATTCCAGATGTTGAGTCTTTTGTCAGTGAACAGCTGTTGACGACTAAATTTTCTTTGTTTTCAACAAACAACAGAGATCGGATACACGGTCTAATCTGGCAGAAATCTATGATACCGTACTGTGTGTTTGAGTGGATTACAACTGGGATTACACAATTAAAGCTTGTCGTGGGGTGAAGGGTGCCTGATGTGACACTGTGACCGCATGAACACCAGGTGTGCACACACACACACACACACACACACACACACAGCTGGAGCGGGAACACGATTATTTCCTGACAGAGTAAAAAAAGAATGCTGATGCAGGATATATGACATTTGTGAAATATACTGATTGACACACATGACTAAAGAGTCCTCCTACAAATAAAAGCATATTGATCATTTATGGCCACAGCACCCACAGACCGTAATGGTGCACTATTTTATATTCCACCATTGTTTGAAATTCTTCCATACTTGTACCTGCTGGTGTACATAAGTCTTTTTAAAATAGATCAGATCAAAAGAAATATTTTCTTTCTATGCTGTCAAAACAGAACAAATGTTTGTCTTACAAATGTAGAGAGGAACAGAAGAACCAGCCAAATGGGACCAAAAATGTGTGGTGTGATGCCAAAAGTTGTACGTGTGTGTAGGAAATGTTAGAATACATTCAGAGGAAAAGGTTTCCACATTTTATTTTCCCACAAGCGACACTTATGAACCCAGACCATTTTAACTACTTCCTCCAGAGTGCACTAATGGGATGATCTCATGTTTTAACTAATTGTCATAGGGACAATTACGGAGTTTTTTTAGTTTTTTTTTTTTTAACACATCTCAAATTCAAGGATACGCTAATTGGGATTTTAGTTGACACCCGTATTCTTCTACTTCTTTCTTCTCTCCCTCTGATTTCTGTGGAAAAATTAACCCTTCCTTTTATTCACCCCTTCGATCCCTCTGCCTCTGCATCACATTTCCACGTTTCCTGGTGATTAAGCCGTAGATTAACCTCCAGGCCTCATTAATAATGGACGAATAGAAAAAGCCCTGGTTGTTCCGCTTCCTGTCTGCAGCACTAATGTGGCCCTTAACATCCACATTAACATACCCCTTGTTTACTCAGGTAGATGGACAGGCAAGTCAGAGACATGGACAAGCGAAAAGGCTCATTCAGGAAATCATGTATGATGTATTTAGTGTAACGTGTAGACATTTTCTTTTACAGCAGTTCATCCGACTTATGAACATTCATAGATACGAACATCCACTGACTGATGTTTCTGCAGTGTGTGCTCAGATCTCTACATTAGGGGTGGGACAGTTCACAAATGCTAGGGTTCAGTTCAGTTTGCGGGTTTTTGTGGTCACAGTTTTCAGGTTCAGTTCGGTATACAGTGATTGTTGGGAAAATCAACCCCGTCTTCATCTAAAAACTACATTTTATTACAGTCTGAGAATAAAAGTAGATTATGGCTGCAAGAATGGAGACATTGACAGTTCAAATGTGTTTCATTTATTTGGCAAACAAAGTTATCTTTAACAAAGATGTATAGGCTCTATCAGCACTACACTTAGGTCCCTATGTCTGAAAATATGTCTCTTCGTATAGTGCGGGGGTTAACCCTAACCATGTCGCTGAAGTGTTTGTAGGAAGGGATCGTTTAGTGCTTTAATAAAGAGTTAATAAAATGAGCTCTTCAGTTAATTGGAGTTGTAATTTAATATGGTGTGAAAAATAATAATAATATCATGTAAGAATGAACATTTTTGCCACAGTTGGGGGTTCTCTCTTCAAGGTTCTAATTAAGGCCAGACCAGTAACATTTTGTCCATTTTGAAACAGGAAGACACTCTCTCCTTTCCTAACTAAAAGTTTGGAAGCTAATTCAAGATTGTCTAACACAGGGAAGTCAAACTCAGATTAAGTTAGCCCTATCATCCAGTGGGCTAATGTATTGTGATGTCTTTCCAGCATAGACAGTATATATATATATATATATATATATATATATATATATATATATATATATATATATATATATATATATATATATATATAAATAATCCTAGCATGTGCAGAAGAATCAGGCAGCAGATGTACGTAATGATACTATTGGTTGAAATCGCTTGGGAAAGATGGCGCGCATGCCTCTTTTGTTGTTGTTTTTCAACAAAAGAGAATATGATTGAATTTAATATAAAAACACAAAATTATTTTTGAGCACATTTTGCACATTTGAACAATATAACTAGGGATGTGATCTAAAAATGATTAAAAAGACTTTTTTTTTCATTACAGGAATGAAAAATTGCATGGTGCTGTATATGTTGTCACCAACCGTTTGCAAATTCAATCAAAGCAGCAGCCAAGTTGTGCCCTGCTGATATCCACATACACGTAACAAAGATAGCTACAATCATGGCATTAATCAGCTGATAATTGTAGGCTGCATTTCATTTCAATTGGGTTCATATCGTTTTTCTTCGGATATGAGTACAAAGTTAATAACAATGAGGAGCTAAAGTCTTTGCCAGGAACCAAAATTACACGCATGCACACACACACACACGGCAAGAAAACACGGGCCTTATGGGATGACATTTGTGGTAATTCATTCAGAATCCATTTTAACGCATTGTGCAGGCTTAAGTGCCAATCTTCCTTTTTGGTGAATTTCCATGATTTTATGTCCCATTTAAAACAGTGCAGTTCGCTCCACAATGGCCTATTTAAGTTACATTACTGTCGAAAATTCCCCAGTAAAGAAAATTAAGCCGTGATACTGTGAGATCATCTCGGTTAGTTATCTTCTCCCCGCCGAGAAGTGTCGCTTTGACACCCCGCGGAGAACTGAATGATTCTCTTGGACGAGAGATAATAGTCTTATACAGTGTGTTGCTTGCTGAAGCTCTCTCTGTTTGTTTTTTCCTCACTTTGCAAACCTGATCGAATAAATAAAAAAAGAAAGCAAGCAGCATTTTTAGTGTTGTATAAGGCTGTAAAGTATAATTAGAGGGGTTGACACAAGAGCTATAATAAATATCAGCAGTTACTTCTACCAAGTTTGTCAAGAATACAAAAATGCACATGTAACACAGTTGATCTAATTTTTAAAGGTAATAATGACATGTAACCACAAGAGAACAGGAGAAAAAGCCTCCCTTCCTTTACATATTTGCTAGCTTTAAGGTGCCCTGCTTAACAGCATCAGACAGACATGTAAAAAAAAAAAAAAGTTTGAGACTCATGCTTTGCCAATTTTAAAGGGCCAATATGTAGAAAATGTATATACGTAAATACTGTCCCATTTTTCAAACTCCACAGAGAATGCTCTCAGCCTTATTCAGAAACTGTGTCGTGCTATCCAGACATCCTGAAGTTGTGATGTCACAATTTCAGAGTCACTGCCCACCCAGCCCATTCATATCCATTCAAATCAGCCGATTAGAGGAGAGGCAGACTAACTTGTTACTGCTTCAGATACAACTATTTTTAAAGAAGAACGCCAAATTTCTATTACATATGCCCCTGATCATTCTCTAAGGATGTTCATAGATTTTCTGGATTAGATTAATATCAGAGCACTCCACAGGAAAACAAGAGAGTGCTGTCAATGGCTCTTCTCCATTATGCTGTAACAACAATGTAAACTTGATATTATCTGCAGCGTCTATATTGTTTTATTGGTCAAATGCACATCTATTTATCTATATTTGTAGACTCATTTACTATTCTGCTTACTTAGAAATGTCGGCTGGGTTGCAAGAAATCTGTTCAACATGATCAGCAAATAGGGGCGACACGGTGGAGCAGTGGGTAGCACTGTTGCCTCACAGCAAGAAGGTCGCAGGTTCAAGACCGCCTTGGGCCTGGGTCTGGGACCTTTCTGTGTGGAGTTTGCATGTTCTCCCCGTGTCTGCGTGGGTTTTCACCGGGTACTCCGGCTTCCTCCCACAATACAAAACATGCTCAGGTTAATTGGTAAACTCTAAATTGCCCATAGGTGTGAGTGTGTGAGAGAATGGTGTGTGAATGGTGTGTGTGCCCCACGATTGGCTGGCGACCATCTGGGGTGTATCCCTGCCTCTCGCCATAAATGCGCTGGGATAGGCTCCAGCAGACCCCTGCGACCCTGAAAAGGAATAAGCGGGATAGAAAATGGATGGATGGATGGATGGATGATCAGCAAATAACACTAACGGGATTCACATCTCGACATCAAAATAAATAATTAGGCATAAATCTTTACTAGATTTGGGCCCTTCTTTTTTGCAGTTACAAAACAAACCATACTCTGACCTGTGTAAACTTTTTCTGTCATTCAGCTCAACGG
This sequence comes from Eupleurogrammus muticus, assembly GCA_036785175.1. Classification (NCBI taxonomy): domain Eukaryota; kingdom Metazoa; phylum Chordata; class Actinopteri; order Scombriformes; family Trichiuridae; genus Eupleurogrammus; species Eupleurogrammus muticus. Next base: position 15,607,070 of record JAYKQN010000013.1, on the reverse strand, counting down.
CTTCTATTGTTTCTGAAATGCAAGGATGAGAAAAAATACAGTGTTAGTCAACAACCATAACCATTATTTAACCTTTTACCCATAATCGTATCACCTCTGACTCTCAATGTAACGAAGAAAGGTAACAAGATGCTGCAAAAGGATGTGTTATAGTAGGGTCATCACTGCCAATAATGAAAACTGCTTTGACATGTCTGTTATAAAAAAAACTACAAAAGCCTTTATCTATGTGGATGTATTTCTAAATAACTTCAGGCATGCTGAGAGCTGTCATTCTCTCTCTCTGTCACACACACAAGCACTGTACGCCCCCCCCCCCCTTGACCTTGTAGGCTCTCTACTTGCCTTTAAAATGCACTGTAGCGCCAGCAGTCTGTCTGACTGCAGCTAATTGGCTTCAGCTCAGTGTTCACTGTTAACGTCTCATTACTCATTCCACTTAGAATAACTTCCACAAGTTTGCTTGTGTTCGGGGGTCATTAAAAGTCAAGCAAGCCTTTAATTACGAACCTGGATCATTCAGTAAGTAAAGCTGCATCTCCCGAGCAGCTCTGAATGTATCGTCATCTTTTTTCCTTCAGTCCTAAGGCAAGCCACAGTAATCCTCTGGTGTTGGTGGTGGTGTTGTATAAAAACTTATTCAATGTATCATAGATGCACAACTTTTTATTACGGTTGCTCTTGATCTCTGACCCCTCTATTTAAATGTATGTGTGTATCAACTGTATGTCTTGTAGTTAAATGCTTAACAAGTTTAAATGCTGGTAATGTTAGGTATTTTCTGTCTCTGGAGTGACAGATTTAAGTGTGTGTAGCAGTTGAAACCTGCAGTATAGGGGTCTTAACCTACTGTCCTTTTGACCTGTACTCAATTAGTGTCCAATCTCACTTATGATTTGTATAATATATCTATTGGGATTAGGTCTAAATTCCTTATATATTTCTGCAGTGCTGTAAAGTTTATCTGACAGTCACCTACACACACACTGGAAAAAGCAATACATAGAAAAACATACTATATACTTGGGCATGCACACACATGCACTCTCTCTCTCCTTCTCTCTCTCTCTCTCACACACACACACACACAAACAAAGGAAAAAAATCTGGATTTTGAAGTCATTTGAGGGATTAAAAAACAGAAGGTGCTTAAGTCTTTGGCCTCCTTGTGTGTGAATTTGACCTTGATTACAATGCATGTCAAATTAATTGTGCAACATACCAGCATATTAATTTTACTTGAATTAAAAAATGTTAGTTAAATAAACAAACTGAAAGCATGGGGCCTGTGCTTTCAATAATGATGAATTTAAGGCCTATATAGAGCATTCAAAAACACTCCAACATTGCATCACGTGTTAATAATTCACTCGGGCTAATGTTCCAGATCTTCTATGAAATATGGGAATCTTTAGTGGTCGCTCTGCTGTGCTAATTGGCACAACCGCCTCAGGCCAGCCCACGTCTAATAAACTGAGGACAGCGTCGTTCAGAGGGGGAACACTGTAGAAATAGAAACATGACAAATAAAAGCTGATGTAGAACAGATGGCTCTACATGCCGTTACTGCGGCTTTGACCGTTACACGTATGCTATTTGGGCTGGTAACATAAAAAAAAATAATAAATAAATAAATAACAGCAAATTTCACAAGCGACTATTATAGGCCTAAGAGCAGCGGCCCGTTCATTTAAGGGATGCATGTATGCCAATGTGGCTTATGAGTAAATGTAATAATACTTTAAATAAACAAATAATGTTTTGGAATGATTTAATGTGTTGACTCCGCCATGAAAAAGATCTTGGCACAAGGGAACGCGCCATTACGCACGATCCACACACCCGCCCTATCCAACTCCAGCCATTTCCTCATCAAGGGGATTGGTCTCATTTAAAAATGAAAAAAAAAATAATCCCCATCATTATGTCCTCCAATTTACTTAAGATGTGTGTTAATTGTAATGCACGGTAAATCTTTAAGTCGAAGACTCCCATTCAGTAGCCGAAAAAGACGCATGGCATTAAGCAAGGATTAAAGTTGGAGCACCATAGCCTACATCTGCTTTAAAAATCCACAATAAATGAAAATTAACGCTGGTGGGTTATTACAGGATAGTGCCAACTGTCTTAGTTGGAAATACAGACGTCACAATCAAATCTTTAAGGCGAATTCTTAAAGCAACAAAAAAGAAGACCTTAATAGTAAAACAAAACTAAATATATGCCGTGTGGTGATTCAGGCGTGATGCGTTCAGAGGAAAAAGGGGGGTGATGCATTTCAATATGGTAATCGCTCACCCGGGGCATGTTTCATTTATTGACAGATTTGATGTTAAATGTCTCAAGCTCACTTAGTGTTGTAGCTCTTAATTTATTATGTTTTGAGCACTCTCTCCCTCTCTTTTTCTCCCCGCTCTGACCCTCCGAGGTCACACAAGCAGTTCTTTTTTTAAACGCATGATTAATTTCTCAGTAGGGCGACCGGCTAATGCATTATGAAAAAAAGAGTGAAATGTATTCCAAAGGGGCTCTAACGGCGCTGTTGTATTCCAATCAGCTTTTCTTTTTTTTTTTTCCTTCTCTTTTTTTTCTTGGTTTAGTCATGCTCCGCTTTCGAGAACGAGAAAGCGCTTCCTCAGAGTGAGAGAAAGTGCGTCATGATGCTCTTTCCAAAAAAAAAACAAAAACGCTTTGTTATTATTGCCATTGTTAATTTGTGTTTCATTGTAGGCCCAGTAAGGGGAAACAAAATAACATAGAATGACATGTATTATATAAATTATTTAATGCAAACATATCATATTCCTTTTATTACGCATTCCATTAACGCAGCATCAACTCATCACTGAGGTCTTTATAAATTATTACATAAGCATTATGCAAACTTAACTAGTTTTTTGCGCGCAGGAAACGCTTCTCGATGCACTCCCGTCTCTGTCTATTGTGACGTCAGCAGTTTCAATAGCTGCGGCCCGTGCGTGGCTCTTGTCCCGCAGCGAGCGTCCTGCGCTGACAAGCTAAATTGGTTTGAAAAGGAGCAGATGGGGCTCCTGCTCTTCGGGTATGTGTCGTTTTCCTTTACGCTCGCGCGCGCGTACGCACCCAAACACACACACAGGCCGGGGACGCGCACGTGTTTAAAAGTGTGAGGCTAAAAGCGACCCTGTCATGTTTTATCAAGATGCTACTGAGGAAAGATTGGGTGAGAATAAATTACAGCCAATCTCAATAGCCACCTGCCCTTTAATCTGATTGACAGCTGCTTAGACACACGCGCGCACATATGTGATGTGTCTTTTGTAAAAATAAATAAACTTACACTTGTGTGTGTTCACATTATAATAACGATCATCTATAAATGGTTAACATATAGTTAATTAAGCTTCTACCTTTATCTTTTTATAATTGGTTAGTAAACTATTATAGCATGGCCAATAATAAATGGTTTACAGTTATTCTAATGTTTGTTACTGGTTAATAACAAAGTATAGATACACTGCGTAGCATTTGTTAACTGTTTACGAAGCAGGCCTTTATAATGATCAGCAATAAAAACATTAACAAACAGTACAAAAAAACACATTACCTAAAGTTGAATATGAATAAGCTGAATTCAGTATTAAGTCAGCCAATACTGAATCACCCTTACTTAAATACAGGATAAATGTAAAACTGTGTGAACATGTTTAATAGACTGGAGCTTCTTATGGTTCACATACTGTAAAGGGGAGGCATGTTAGTTACAGCAGAATGGACCTTCTACATAATCTCTATTTTTACCAGCGTGCAGCACACTTCCACAAGTGTAAGTGCTTTGAAAATAACAGAAATGTACCCCTGTGTTCTGCGCCTGGGGCTTGTATACATTCGGATATCATCAATAACCATGCATGAGGCTAAAAGAAGCGAGGCAGCTGGCAGAGCCTGTAAAGTTATTTCAAACAGGTATTAAACCATATAGATAACAATACAAATGTGTTGCGTTTCACAACCCAGTCATAAAAGTGGCCCACAGTCACTGCTTTTTCATTGGAAACATTATTACAATGTTTTAATCAACAAAGACACTCAGGTGTTTCTTCACTTTATGCCCATTTAGATTTTAAACAAGATCCTTCCTAGCATACTTCAGACATTTCCTAATGACTGTGAGGCAGCTAATATCTGGGTTATAGTTTTCATATTTAAGGTCTGCTCCTTCATATCTGTAATTTGCCTGCATATTTTTAGTGGCAGAAGTAATTGAGCAGCAGGGGCATCATCCCTGGTTTAGGAGCTTGGAGCAGGGGTGTCGCTAGGAATTCCTGTGTGCCATCAGAGGCCCCCCTACACTGCAGCTTCCGATGGCCCGCTTCAGTCTTCCAGTGTGTTGTCAACGCTTTTTATAGCATCCGGCACTAGCTACAAGCTCCCCTGACCCACAATTACAACAGATGATATAAGCTACAGCATGCTTCCTGCTTGCCTTTTTACTCCTGGGAGCAACCTGCACATGTAGTCTTTCAAATAGCCTCCTTGACGTTCAAAGTGGGGATCAGCTGCACTGACAGACGTTGTTCTGATCCCCAGTAGGCCCGCGTGCCTGTCTGTCTGCCGACTCAGAGCTTATCTTTTTCCTCAGCCCCTATAGTCCGGCTAATGTTTTACTCCAACCAGTGTCTGTTTAAAAGGCAGCTTTCCAATGCCGAGTTCCCATACTGGCTGTGTCTGCTTCTGTTTGTTGGGAATTGAAGTGACCCCGTTTTTTTAATCAAAAGTCACACCCTTGGATGTTTGAGTTATAGAGCTGTGTGTCATGCCATTTTAACTTAAAACACAATAGTTTACTCAAATAATGAATAAACTTTGTAATATATGCTCATTTCAAGTTCTGGGCTGAGTCTCATTTAAGTATTGGAGGGTGTGTGTGTGTGTGTGTGTGTGTGCTTGTGTGTGTACACATTCATGTGTGAGAGTATCCTGGATGACGGGCTGAGCTTATGCTATATGCCAATAAAAAATTGACGCAGAGATAAAGAAGTATCTTCAATATGAGATTTCCATTAAGGGGGCATATCAAAAATTGTTTCCAAAAATTCCAAACTTCCCGATGTTAATCCCAGAGGGACAGAAGGATGATATTCAATTATTGCATGAAATTGTATTATAACAATTAAAGAATGGAATTTACATGCGACACCTATATCTAATTAATGCGTTTGTACCATCACACATGAAACCGTTGTTCTTGGCATGTACAGCTTGTTTTTGTTCATGGCAATAAAGCTATTTGAATTTTAATTGCAATCAATTTGAGAGACACAACGCTGCAATATAAGACACACAAGCACAACAAAATAACACAAGCACGAACACACAAACATAACACACGCGCACGCAGAGCCAGTTTTACGGTAACGATACTGTGCTATTCTTATTTTTCGTCCTTTGAAATGTATTGATTTTGTTTAATTGATTCCTGATGCTTTGGCAATATTGTTGTTTTAACATCCATGCCAATAAAGCTCACTTGAATTGAATACAAGTGGAATTGCGGAAAAGAGAGAGAGAGGGAGAGAGAGAGAGCGTGGGTGGGTGAGAGAGAGCGCGCGAAAGAGAGAGCACGCGCGAGGATTAGGGCTCGTGGTGTATCTGATAAAGCGGCGCGTGCAGCCCAGTCGACTCACAGCTCCGCACGCGCTCACCGACTCTCCGACAGTTGGAAACAAACCGGCTCCGCTCCCAATGTGGTTGAAGTGGTTCCCGGATACTTAACCGTAAACAATTTGTTCAATTACGCGATAAAACAACAAAAAAAGATGAATTTTCTCTCAAAGCCGTGTAGGATGAATCGATTTCTCTCGTAAAGAGGATACTTTTTCCTTTCTTTCTTTTTTTCCCATTTGTTTTCTTTTTTGTTAACCGTTTCTGGAATATTCTCGCGTGTGAGAGGTAAGGACTGCTCGGCTTTTTGCGGTATAACGTTATGTATAAAGTTGGTTAAAACGTGTGTGAAATGGACCGTTTTAAAGAAAGCTGTCTTTTCTGTCCTGAATGAGACTGAACACGGGTTTTAAAACGATGCGCGATGCGTGAGAAGACTCTAGCCTACATTCCGTTGCATTTACAACCGGAATATAAAATTACTTGTAGGCCTATAGAATAATACAATATTAGTATTATTGTAATGATAATAATAAAAATATTATTATGAATATTGTATTGTATGTGTAATATTTTATTTGGCCATGTTTTGTCGTTAAACCACACGTGTTTCTATAGGCCTAAAACACGACAGTACAGATATCAATACGGCAGATATTTACTCGCTTTATTTTCAGCTTTAAAATGGTCCCACACAAGTTTAACACGATTCACAACTAACTGAAAGGAGCTTGCGGGAAGCCTGTTCGGTTTCCTTGTCAGGAATATTATAAACAAATACAATGTATTATTATTCTGTTATTTAATTCTATATCATTTAATTCTAACGCAAACTCTTAACTATTAAATCCGTGTAAGTTGCTTAATTGGTTAATTGTTTTCCGCGTAGTTTAATGCTCTAATTTTTTTTTTTTCGTTTTATATTTTGAAATTATAGCAGCTTAATGTCTGTAAATAAGGTATAAATATTTGGGCATAAATGTAGAAGCAATTATTATTATTATTTTTTTTTTAACAAGGCCTAGTTGCGCTTTGTGTTTCATTTTCGTTCTTACTACATCAAACTCGATGCTGTGATTAAATTTTACTGTAGGTAAGATGATAACTTCTGTATTATATTATAAAGTCTAAACATAGATATTTTACGATCTGCAATTATTCACAATTAAGCAGCCTATTGATAAAACAAGTTATTCGTATAGTAGACATTCCACACATTACATTTACATACTACATTATGCTGACATACTATAATCGGTTTCGTTTTCTCCAATCACCTTAAAATGTATTAATACATACTTTTTCTTCGCAGTGAATTTCTCTCATTAAAAAAAAAAGATACAAGAATGCAGACTAAAAATGTGTCATCACTTGTTGCCAAAAAAGAGTTTTGCTTTAATCTTCTATTTCACATTGGTGATACAGTTACACCGTTTTCTAAAATAAAACTTTTTTTAACACGTGATAAAATCTAAATTATCGAAATATCATATTGTACTTTATCATAAACTATATATAATTAATACACACAACGAATTGAATTACAATAAATTAAAAATATCAATTGACACTCACATTCTACAATGATATTTAGAATACACAGAAACAAGTTTTGTGTTTGCTGTCAGCCAAGCATTTACTCTTAAATATTTAAACATTATCATATTACTTTCAACAGTTCTGTATTCTCAATAATTTTCTTAGAGTAGTCCTGCACCTCTTTTGGAGGCAAGCACATTTGCCAGTAACATGATAATAATGTTTAACTTTTGTCATTATTTTAAGTTTTTAAATTTAGTTGAGAAAAAAAAATAAATTTTCCTTGTCGTAAATTGCGAATCAAATACATTAAAGTTACATACATTTAAGATACTTTTATGCTCTACTTGTATTTAAGTTTGGCGTACATACATGGTGGAATTATATCATAAAGAATTATCATGTGTTTAATATTTTGTGTTACACAGAATAGACTTTTGCAAATGGAAATTATATATGGTATTTTGCAACATATTAACATTAACACGTGTGACTTTCTTTCTTTCTTTCTTTCTTTCTTTCTTTTTTTTTCTTTCTTTCTTTCTTTCTTTTTTTTTCTTTCTATGCAGGTTGTTTTGCAAAGAGTTTTCCTCCAACTATGGATAAGACTCATCTTTCGAGCCCTAATGACATCATCATGACAAGCGCAACAGGCCCGTACCAGCAAGAACCCCTGACTCCACCCAGACCCCACCACCACTCCTCTTCCTCGTCCTTGTCCTCCCCGTCTCCCTCCTCTTCCTCTTCTTCCTCCTCACCCCTCAAGCCCAATCAGGTGGGCCGGGTCCTGCTGTACGGCATTCCCATTGTGTCGCTTGTCATTGATCACAACGAGAGACTTTGCCTGGCACAGATTTCCAACACACTCCTCAAGCACTACAGTTATAATGAGATTCACAATCGGCGCGTGGCGCTGGGCATCACCTGTGTCCAGTGCACCCCGGTGCAGCTGGAGATCCTCCGCCGGGCCGGTGCCATGCCCATCTCGTCACGCCGCTGTGGCATGATCACCAAGCGCGAAGCTGAGCGTCTCTGCAAGTCATTCCTGGGAGAGAACATGCCGCCGAAACTCCCCGACAACTTTGCCTTCGACGTGACACATGAGTGCGCCTGGGGTTGCCGTGGCAACTTCATCCCGGCGCGCTACAACAGCTCCAGGGCCAAGTGCATCAAGTGTTCCTTTTGCAACATGTACTTCTCCCCGAATAAGTTCATTTTTCACTCCCACCGCACGCCAGACGCTAAGTACACCCAGCCCGATGCCGCCAACTTTAACTCCTGGCGACGACACCTCAAGCTCAGTGACAAGCACCCGGCTGATGAGCTGGTTTATGCATGGGAAGACGTGAAAGCTATGTTCAATGGGGGTAGCCGCAAGAGAGCGTTGCCGTCCTCGACCCATTGTTCTTCCATGGGCCCTATGAAGACTCACCCTGGTTCAGTGGTGCCTCACATGATGGGAGCCGACCTGGGTGCCCAGAAAAGAGCCCACTATGAAGACGAGGAAGACCTGGATGGGAGCAGCCTGTCTCCCCGGAAAGCGCCACGTAGCTACCCTGTCATCCCCGTCCCGAGCAAAGGCTTCGGCATGCTGCAGAAGTTCCCTCCCACGTCGCTTTTCCCCTCGCCTTACCCCTTCCCAGCATTTGGCCTCTGCCAGCAGAAAAAAGAGGACAGTGATGTTTCAGCCGGACACAAAGGTGCGGGCTTGTCGGGTCTTTTATGGCCTGGCCGAAAAGACACTTTTTACCCTCCTTTCTGCATGTTTTGGCCACCGAGGGCGGCAGGTGGAATCCCTGTCCCCACCTACCTCCAGCCTCAGCCCGGCACCCTCTCCTCCCTGGCAGAGAACCCCTCTCTCAGACAGGCCTTTCTGGATCTCTCAGACCCCAGTGAGCCCGGGGCCGTAGCCAGCAATGGAAACGGTGTCGGCACAACCATGGCCCCTGGCAGCGGCACCTCCACGCCCAGATCGGGGTTGTTTGACCCTGAGTGCACGACAGTGACCTCTGACCTCCGCCCTGTGACATCTGAGGGCTGGCTCAAGCTCCTGGACACCCCGACCCTCCAGACTAGGAAGCCGAGCTACGGCTCTGCCTTCCGCCCCGTCATCAAGGATGCAGAGAGCGTTGCCAAGCTCCACAGCAGTGGCAGTGGCGGAGGAGTCGCCGGCACCACAGACGACGACTTCGGGGTCGTGGTCTCCGGGTCAGAGCGCCACCAGCGGCTATCGCCCAGCAGCAGCTGCAGCTACGGGAGCGAAAGCGGAGGCGAAGGGGAGGCCGAGGGGGGGGAGAGCGAAGAGGAGGGGGAGGTGGACGTGGAGTCATCCAAACAGGAGGACGAGGAGGAGGAGGGGACCTTCGCAACCAGGCCGCCACAGACTCAAACCAACCTGTACCTCCCCGCGCTGAGCGACGGCGCCGGAGAGGAGAGGGGGAAGGAGAGAGGGAGTGGCGCAGCGTATCCCGCCGCCTCCCCTCCCTCCTCCTCGGAACCCATCCAGCAGGAGTCCCCCAGCCTGCCCGCCTCCCCTCCTGCCAGCCTGCCTCTCTCCAGCTCCACCCCGCCTCACCGAGAGGACCCATCTTACAAAAACGTAAATATCCCCCCAGGCCACTTTAGCTAATTATTATTTAAATGGTGCCGCAGTCAGGCGGTGATGTGATCTGCATAAGCAGATTGATAGGCTGGTTTCTCCCTGTAGAAATTGAAACAGTCACCCCACTCTGATCCCGGCTAATAGGCCCAGGCGTGGATTGTTTAATGGCCACGGCGTGTTTGTTCTCCCTCTGTCACCCCAACCTGTTAGGGCAGCTCTAATCTTTAACCTGTCGACTCCCACATTAACCAGGCCTCCGAGAGAGGAGGAGAAGTACGAAGGAGGAGGGGGAGGGGGAGGGAGCGACAGTTATGAGGAGCATTTTGAACTAGAATGAGTTAAATTATCCACTGACTAACATAGTTGGGAAAAATAATTTCAGAGATGCAGAGGGAGAGATATATATTTTCTTAACTATACACTCCAAATTAGATCATTACAAATGATTGCTGCTGCTGGTTGATTAAAAAAAAGAGAGCGCCAGCTGTCTGCTGAGTAATGAGTTAAATTTCACAAAAAAAAGTCAGATGTATAAGAAAAACATTGATAATGAAATGAGAAAGGTGATACATGTTGACATAAAAAAACACCACAGATTAATTAAATATTTTTCCTGTTTTATAGGACTTGTGTTCTGAAATTCTAAATGAATATATGTGATTCCCAGGTTCACAAAAACCGAGATGAAGGACTCCCTGCGTATGTAACTAAAGACAACTCCAGCACTGGTGAGCACAGACATTTCTTTTTACATATATAAACATACATAAATATAAACTAAAAAGGCAACAATTGCATATTACCCACTGCATGAAAGAATTAATAATTTTGGAAACATTGTGTGTCATGATAACATGAAAAATGCAATTAAATATTTTTATTTGTAATTTGTTCTCTCAAAAGTTCTAATTAAGCACAACCAAAATTATTTTTTTCGTCTGTATAATCACAAAGATAATTTTGCTCCCCTTCTGTTTTGCACAGGATGCTCGGCATCTTTCCCTGTGCAGCCGCTTTACAATGTTTCAGCTTCATCAAATGTTTGAACAGCCTTTTATACGGTTTCATCGAATAGCATTACACAATCTATTTCAGCAGACTGTTACACGCTATCTCTTCCATCAGACGTCTGAGTCAGTTGTATTATAGCATCTTTGTTTCATTTAGTGTCTGAGTGGTTTTATAGTGTCTCCCTCTATCGCTGCGAGGCTCATATTCCTGTGACGTTTCATTTGCTCCTCTCATCTCCCACTCTGACCCTTTCACTGAATAAAATGCCGTGCGATGGTGCGCTCACCAAACACTCCTGCACATGGGCCCACATACATATATACACACACAGGACACACACACAATGCATGCACTTAGTTGTCTCCATGTGTCTGGATAACCAGCTCAACCAATGGGCCTTACTGAATCTCTCCTCCTGTCTGTCTCTTTCTCCTTTTCTGTCTCATTTTCTCTCAGATGAAAACAAAGAGCAGAATAGTTTCTTTGTACCGGAGAGTGAGACGTCAGCACCGGACTACTGGAGGGAAAGCTCAGGTACAAATGTGTGCTTATAATTTTCTTTTCTTTAGTGGTCGCAGAGCAGAAAAAAATAAAAATAAAAAAATAATCAATGAGAAAGGGACAGCAAAAAGTTAAAAATGGCCTTCCAAATGTATAATTATTAGGCTGGCAAGGTTAATTTAATTTTGCATTTGGTTTAACTCCACTGTAATTTGAATCACACATCGCAGAGCAAGACTGAGGCCTTTTTAACACTTTGATTAACTAATGTTAAAGGAATTATTTTAGGAAATAAACCACTGTCTTAAGAATGAATACATTTTTTTTTTATCTGTAAATGGAATTTAGCAAGCAACCTCATATCTGCAGAGTGCATCATTTATTAGCAGTAAGACATAAAGAAAATATGGAAAGACACATGATAAATTAATCATTTGCAATTACAATTGCATCAAAAGCTATGGCTGACTTTCCCTGTTGTAATTCAGCACACAGTCTCATTGAAGGCACAGTACAAACATTGTCATGCATAAAACAATGCTAATTATAACTCCCCCCTCTCTCTCTCTGGAAAATAAAAATATAATTTTATGCACAGACGTTATATTGATATTTCTCGGTATAACAAAAAAAAATCAGTTGGGGAAAGTGCTTCACTCTTCAGCTTCATCCACCTAAATCTCAATCTCCTCCTCCTCTTTTCTGAGTTAAGGGATTCATATAAATACACAGGGTGATGAAACAGCAGTGGAAAGCTGCTTCTTGCTGCTACTTTGCCACAGCTCCTCTCTTTAGCGGCATTGTCGCCAGGGCTGTTACTCTTAGGGGGGCCGTTATAGTTCAACAAGAAAACATCAGCTCAGAGATAAGCAGCCGTGCTGGCAATCTCCATCCTAGACCCATATCGCCGCAGACATAATTGCCTTTTTTCCCCTTCCTCAGCGCGAAAAAAAAAAAAAAAGCCTTTCCTGTTTGAAAAAGATCACAGCTTATTGCCTTTTTATATCTGTCAGGAAGACATTAAAAGTGCTTTATGACATCTGTGCCAACATTTATATCCACCCCCCCTACTCACACACACACACACACACACTCCCTCAACCCCCCACACCCCACCCCCCACACACACCGTAATGATCCCTGCGCATAATGTATAATGTATTTCGAAAAATTACACGAAACAAATTAAATGAGACCACCTTTCCCCTGATTGCCAAACGTCTCCCTGGGCGGTGGGAAGCTCTACGTGATTAGAAGGCCTGATTCCTCCGAGTACTCGCACACCCCCCCCTCCTTCACTGTCTTTAAACTCTCCCTCTGTTTCTAGGGAGAAAAAATAATCTAATTTTCCATTTATGTAATGCAAACCGCCTTGGCTTTGACTATTCACGGTTAATTGACTGTCAAACGAGGTTGTTATCCTCAGGCACTGTCTGCAAATTTGCTTGTCAAATGAGACAGAGAGAGGAGAGGAAAGGAGAGGAGGAGAGAGGAGAGGAGAGCTCTCTCTCTCTCTCTCTCTGCTCTAAATGAGAGAAAAGAGCATAGGGAGGCTTAAGGAACCAGGAGATGAAATGACTGGAGGAGAATATACATATCGAGTGGGCTGGATCGCTTCATTTAAGTTCAATGCCTCATTGTCACAATTCAGACGTTAGCACAAACACACGCGTGGAACAATATAGACACTTTGAAAACAGCATGGGACAATGGGGATGTTTGTTAAAACAAAGGGACATTGTGAAGTTTTAAAGCAACAAGTAGATTTTTGCCTCCAGCCTTTTCAAATCTTAAAAAAGGAGAAGACAATATATACACAAGTATAATATAATCATGTTTTATTTGAATTCATAATTGTTCAATCGATACACTACAGTTCAGGTAATCAGAGAAAAAAAAATGCTTCAAACAGTTGATGAGTTGGTGCACGAGAGGAAAATCGCACAATGTTTTCATTTTTTTTCTTGCATTTAAAGCTCACATTTCTCTGCACCTTGCCGTGTGTGACGAGATATTCACCTATTAAAAGAAAAAAAAGTAACACTGTTGACATTGTAAATGCAAAAGTTTGACAACACACCAATTTTTATTAATTGGTGTGCTGACCTCTTAAATGTGGCACTTTTCAGCACTCCACCCTCAATTCAGTTTTAAGAGCTGCAAAATCGATCGCCTCAGATTTCTGGAGTTCTTTTCTTTGCTTAATTGAAAGCAATATGATCTGACAGGGGGCGACACGGTGGTGCGGTGGGTAGCACTGTTGCCTCACAGCAAGAAGGTCGCAGGTTCAAGACCCGCCTTGGGGCCTTTCTGTGTGGAGTTTGCATGTTCTCCCCGTGTCTGCGTGGGTTTTCACCGGGTACTCCGGTTTCCTCCCACAATACAAAAAACATGCTCAGGTTAATTGGTAAACTCTAAATTGCCCATAGGTGTGAGTGTGAGAGTGAATGGTGTGTGAATGGTGTGTGTGCCCCACGATTGGCTGGCGACCATCTGGGGTGTATCCCTGCCTCTCGCCTTAACGCGCTGGGATAGGCTCCAGCAGACCCCTGCGACCCCGAAAGGGAATAAGCGGGATAGACAATGGATGGATGGATGATCTGACAGCTCGCCGAGGCTGAACATTGCAGGGAGTGAATGCAGTGATGGTTTTCCATGTTTCACCACATACTATTACCACATGCGTACACTGACATCTAGAGGAGAAGGAGTGAATTACAGTGCTCTGCTCACGGCAGTTACAGACAGGCAGTGAGAGGTAACAGAGCCTGGTGTTGTGTCTGTTTTAGAAAATAATTAACTCTTTACGCCAAAAGTAACTGGGTCAGTGACACATCGTAGTTGGCAAGATAAGAAAGTCAAACACTTTTACATTTTGTGTTCATATCAGTTTCTTGTCCTTTAAAAGTCCATTTGTATTTTTTTTGATAAAAAACATGATTTTATTTGTTATGTTTCATATCAATAACACACATCAATAAGAAGTAATGAGTGAAACATTAAAATGCTCTTACATTCCTTTAGTGATTCAAAACTAGTAGAACAATGTAATACTATATAATATAATATAGTCTGTATAATGAGTACTTTAATATTTAACTGACAATACTTCTGTACTTTTACTTCATTAACATTTTGTAATTCAGGATTTCAACTTCTAATTCTGTTTTTGACAGCAGAATTTTTTTTTCTTTTACTCAGGTTGAAGCTCTCAGTGCTTCATCCACCATGCTAACTATATATGAACATTAAGTATGATATTAGGGACAGAAATCTGAAATATCCTGCATGTTTTCAGGTGATCAAAGCCAAGGTGCTGCCTCCCCTGTGCCACTAAAGAAGGACGTTGAGAACATGGAAAAAGGTAAAGAAAGGTTTTTTTGTATTGAACATAGTACTGAGTAGAGGAATCATAGCATTTTTTACAAAGTCAATCAACACATCTTTCCCATTTTTTGTTTCTAATCCTGCAGAGGAGCTCCAGAAGGTTTTACTGGAGCAGATAGACTTCAGGAGGAGACTCGAGCAAGAGTTTCATGCTCTGAAGGGCACCTCGTCATTTCCTGTCTTCCGTGAGTCATATATATATATAATAACCTTGCTTTCCCTTTCCCATAATCCAAAGGGCAACTTCTCCTTCTCTGTCTGTCTTTAGTCCCCTTCTACTTTCTCCTCTGTCCGTCCCTGCTTATGCTTTCCCCCTTTCTTACCTTACCTTTCTCTTCCCCTGGTTTTCCAAACCTTCACCGTTCACCAGCAGTTTTTATATTTTTACTGGATCGCTTGAAATGATACTGCACAGGCTAATGATAGATTTGTATGTTAATTTCAGATAATTTCCAAGACCAGATGAAACGGGAGCTCGCCTACAGAGAAGAGATGGTCCAACAGCTACAGATGGTGAGGCTGATACTGACACCATAAGGAAAATGAATAGTGCTGCAACACCTGTATATGTCAAATAGAACAATCAAGATATCAGTTAAAACAACAAAATATGACAATAACAGCACAGTTGCTGTCACACAACAACTACGCTAGATGGCAGAAATAAATGAAAAAGTCATGCCTTAAAAGCTACAGGAGAAAATAAAGGTGAGGTCATTAATTGGAATCGACTGGACACTTCTGCTGTTGCTTATTTGTCCATCAGAAGGGTAGAGTCAATCATCTGGTTTGTCTTTCATGGGTGAGATCCCGCTCTGCAGCCGTCTGAGTGTTTCCGTCCACATCAATCATCGGAGCAGCTGGCAGAGAGGCTGACAGACGGCGTTTGTCTTTTCGCTTCCTGACACACGCAACAACTGTCCACGCTTGCATGCACATGATCGCAGAACCCACAGCACATGCACGAATAAAAAAAAAAAAAGGCAGACACAGATAGGCATCCATGCAACCACGATGACGGCGACGGTTGGACGAACAGCCAAGCTGGTTTATAGGCGCGCACGTTCACGCCGTTCAAAATTGACAAATGTGTCTTGAGCTAGCAGATGGGTCTGTCTGAGAGCAATGATATTTATTTCATGGAGACATTCAAATGAGCTCAAACTACTTTTTTTTGTTGCTGCATTATATTTTTTGACTTTTGATTGAATATCACACCTAAATATTCGGAATGTTTGATATCTCTATTTTGTAGTATAAACGGTGTGAAATGTTAAGATTGTTTTTTTTTTTTTTTTAATTTTTCACTAACAGGAAATTATATTTGTAAGAGAGTGCAAAGAGATAAGTTGAAGACCAGAAACCAGTTATATCTTAAGAGTGTCTGTTCAAGATTATTCTAATGTGTCTCTAACTTTGTTTCTTTCAGATTCCCTACGCAAACATCATCAGAAAAGAAAAGATCAGCTCTCATCTTAACAAGTAGCTAAAAGGTAACTGCCTTTAATTTAATTAATGAATTTAATTTAATTAAAATAATTGATTTATTCATGAGGGACCATGTACAATAGTAAATATAAGTGTTACCTTTATGTATAGGTATATGCCAAATATATGTGATTATTATTATTTTAGTATTAGTAAAGTAGTAGTATTTTTACATAAATATCAGTCAATCAGTTGTTCTCTTTCTGTAAAACCATACTACACTAACAGATCCTATGAAGTTTGAGTTTACTTTGCTGTTATTATGAAAGAAAAAAATATAGAAGAAGACCTCTGTTTCATGTGGCTTTTATGGATCACCCCAGCGCAATACATAAATAAAGCCCATTTTCATCTGCAGACCCATTTATTCATGTAATACTGTTTCTTATTGATAGAATGACAATGATTGAGAGAGGTACTTGAATATATAAACATTTAAAAATTGCAATGCAGTTTAGGAATATTTAATTGGCTTTGAAACTGATTTTTACAAGCTCAACCTAATTTAGGGCATAATATCTATAACTGAACCAGTTCTTCTTTGACTAAAGGTGATGTAATAGTCAAAAGGTAAAACTGAACTTTTAGCCTAACTTGATTGACAGTTAGCTATGCAATTTCCCTCTGAGAGCATGTTCTGTTTCACTTCTCAGTGGCTTACTCTGAACAGCAAAGCCTCTTAACCCACTGTAACAGACCTGCAACTTTTAAAACCTATCAATCTGGGGAAAAGAAATGAAGAGCATGACACTAACATTGGGTTTTCACTCATTTACTGTCTTCGCAGGCTGAGTCATCAAAATCTCATCTAAGAGGAGCAAGCTGCCAGGATTTATATGAAATGACCCAAGACAAATAAGACAAAAACTGAGAGAAATGAATGAGAGAGTGACACACACAGAGAGGAATATGACACTATATAGTATATATATAGACATTTCTTAAGTTATCCTGGGACAGTGATTTTCTGAATGACCTCTGTGAATAGTCCTGCACTCAAACTCTCTGGTGAGAACACAGATTGGACCAGTTTGAACTGTTGGGCGACAAGCTCCTTAAAGTGTCCAGTTTTATTTCCCAAAACGTGATGACATCGAGTGCAAATGATCGCCACTGTGCTGTCAGTCAGACTCAAAGCTTTACCCGGACCAGGACGGAAGCGACCGCGGCATCCCTCACCCTTTGTGAACTTTAAAACTTTTCTAGTTGAAGACCACCAGGAGTGCAGTCATAGACATCTTCGGAACACCACAAACTTTTCCAAGCTCTTAATATATGAAGAGTCATAGAGAATCATCGACATCCAGTAAAGCTGCCGGCCTGACTGTATATACAACTGTACGAAACACAACTGTGTGAATGAGACTGATCGTTCTCACTCTAAGATTGTTGCTGTCGTCGTTGTTGTTGTTGCCGTGGTAACACCCGGGGACCCTAAAGAGAATCAGACATACCAACCTTTATTTTACTGTCAACATCTGAGCCCAAAGTCATCCTCAACATCATGTCCACCTGGACAGACCAGATAAAGAACACAATAATAGAAAAATAAACAGTATTACAACAGTATTAATACTATTATAGGTGGTGTCACCTTGTACCTGTAATTTTATTATTTGGGGAAGATTCCTAAATCTATAAAAACATTTTCATCTGAACATACATTTTTAAGGACATTTTACTTCTACAAGAAATAGAAAAAACAACCTGTTTCACATTGTTCTCAACAGCCTTTGAGCATCATTGCTGCAGTTTAAATCCCTGATCTCTTGTTAAATCTTTTTGTTCTCCACCCACAATTCCCCCCCAGTTCAATTCTAACCAACAACCTGTAGGTTTCCCTTTTCGAACAAGAAGGTCGAACTCATCTTTAAAATGTGTTTAGGTTGTTAGCAGACGGTGAATGGACATTCTGTGTACTTGTTTGCTCTCCAAAAGATTGTACCAGCCACAAGGAGCAGTAAAAATATGTAAAATATTTCACCCGACTGTACAAAATGTCATAAGTGAGAACCTCACAGTCTATCTATATGTGTTGTTTGTTTGTCTGTCTATTTATTTGAGTATCTAGGGCTAAGACCCTGATTGTGAAAATATTATTTATTACAATGTTAAAAGAAAAAGAAAGACATGATAATGATGACGATGATGGTGATGGTAATGGTGCAGTCAAGTGATGTCAGACAGAATTAAAAAAAAAAAAAAAGCAAACTCACCCATCTTGTTTATAGAATGAACTGAATGAATGGATAAAGCTGTCATTTACTGAGAAAAAAAATGCTATCATTATAAACTGTTAATGCAGATGTATTTAAATACCCTATGTTCTTGTAGTTTCTCTACTATTAATGTGTAAATTAAAAGTCTATACATTACCCAGGATGTGGTTTCATGATTAAAAAAAATATCATCACAGCCAATACTGTTTTCTAATTAAACACCTGCTGTGAGCTTAATGATACAAATTCTGATTGTTAGACAGTTTGTTGCTCTTGAGACAGAAACTGAGGTGCAAAACACAGCTAACTCTAAAAATATTTACTCAATGTGAACACTTCAAAACCCTGTGTAATTAATTACACTCATTTTCTCAGGTGGAAAACAAGGAAACCTTGACAACCACATGTAATTAGAAGAGGATACATCTGGCTTTCCAAGGCAAGAGTGTATAATAAATAATAATAAATAATAATAAATATCATACGAAATAACATTGGTAATTACTAGGAACTATCTTTATTTAATATACTACTTAATTACCTATAAACAAGTTATATGCAATACAAATACATTTTTCTAAATAAAAATTCTTAACTATTATATATGTAAAATTTCTTAATTATTATATATATCTTATTATCTATATCTTTTATTTCTGCTTGCACGACCTCCGCTGCGCGTTTACGGCACCAGCCTCCAGCCTGGGAGCGGTGGTCGGAACCATAGCAACGGGGGCGGGTGGAAGCATCGCGAGTTGCCAGCATGGCGTTTACGCTCTACTCCCTCATCCAGACCGCTATCCTGTGCACGAATGCAGTCGCCGTGCTGCACGAGGAGAGGTTTCTCAGCAAGGGTGAGTCGCGTGTCGTGTTTCATAAACGCGTACGTCAAACATTTTAATGTTCGAGCCGTGAAGACGAAGCTAAAGAAACCACAACAACAACGCGGCTCCGTTCAAACCCCATCAGCTGTCTGCCCGGACTTAACTTCCACTGAGCAACTCCCACTATTGACACGATTAAAATTACGTTTGTTGTGGAATGGGTTGTTTCTCTGAAGCGATTTAAGATCAATCATTAAAGACGCATACTAGCATAATGCATGTTGTCCTATTTGTTAATAATAGCCCATTGTCCTCTTTTCCTTTTGCTCACTTTCTCCTCCCCTTTGTCTCGTCCTTCCTCCCGTCTTACGTTTTTCAATTCAGGATGCTTTATTGACAAGATTGTCAGATTAGCAGTGAACATTTTTTTAAAATAATGATTTGTTCATGAAATTTTCAAGCACACATACATAAGGCTTAGCATTATTTGACTTAATCTTGCATTAAAACTGCATAAGGCTACATTTCTAACAAAAATTATATAACGTATTGTAATTGATTGATTCATTAAATGGTGTAAAATGTAGATCCCAGTTTCCCAAAGCTAACGATTCAACCTAAAACTGTTTAGGTTGATTTAGGGTCATCAAATATGTGGCCTGGAGGCCATAGCCAGCCCACTAAAGGGTCCGATTGGGATCCAAAGTGCAAAAAAACTGGACCAGTTCCTGTTCCTTCACAGAAATGTTAAGTCAGTCTAGAATATATATATATATATATATATATATATATATATATATATATATATATATATATATATATATATATATATATATATATATATGCTCTCTCTCTCTATCTTTAGTTGGCTGGGGTGTGGAGCAGGGAGTTGGAGGTTTCGGGGACGACCCAGGAATCAAAGCCCAGATCCTTAACCTGATCCGTTCGGTCCGGACTGTCATGAGAGGTTGGGGCCTATTACTACTGATACATTCATCTAAGTTGTTAAGTGACTATCATATTCTGCGGGGACATTTCCTGACATTGGTGCCAACAAAAATGGCCTTTCAGTCATAGAAGAACCGTAATCTCAGCTCTACTGTGGGGGAAAAATCATGAGTAGTAAGCCATCCAAACATTTTCTTGTTTTGTTTTCACAGTGCCTTTAATAATAGTGAACTCAGCCTGCATCGTCCTGCTGTTGCTGTTTGGTTGACGGTCAACCTGGGGGATCATCTGCGTGCCAAAAAAAATCCAGAGTAGCGGAACGTGTGTCGCAAAGAGCAACCACACACACCCAAACACCAATCCTCATTCAGACACTTCTGCCTTTGGCACTTGTCAGCCAAATGCATTTCTTTCCCCTCACCCTCCCTCCAAAAATATTCAATAAAAATATTATAACGTGTAAGTAGTAATTCTCTAGTCATTCCATAATTTTGTGATCTGTCAGACCATTTAAAGGGAATTTGTCTCATGATTTTGTCATTCATTTTTTTGACTGTTAGAAATTTGCAACTTGTTACTCTTGACTGTGACAGTGTTGGGAAATATGTGTGTTTATCACTCATTCTAATGTTTTTCAGCAAAATGGTGGCCATTTATGACACAAAAGCAGTTGCATTTAGTATTTTAGGCTTTAAATTGTTTCACATTGTGGGATTTTTGTGGGGTTTTTCTAGAGAACTTTTTGGTGTAAAATATAAAGGAATATTGTGTTAAAACATTAACTAACAAAATATGGGGGGAAATGAACTCTTATCACAGTGTTTTAACATGTGATTTAACTTCTGTGTGTGTGTACAATGAAGGAAACACCAGAACATTTCGTGATTCATTTTCTTCTATAAGAGTTTGGTTAAACATGTAATGTAAATTTAATGCAATACTGACAAAAATAAGTCAAAAAGTGCTGCAACTAGCATTGAGGTGGTTTATTATCATTAAATAAATGTATAGTTATTATTTTTTATTGTCTTCATCTTCTGTTTCTCCGCAAGGGCCAGCAGTGGAATAGAGAAAATGTGGATTTTTTTGTCTTTTCTATTCATCTTTTCCTCCTCAGATCCTTTGGTTCCATGTGTATTTATCTATTGCTGCTCCACTTCCTTCTTCCTTAATAATCCTCCATATGTTCTGAATTATCAGCTACTCCTTGTTCAGGCTGCCAGAACATTTTATTGAGTCAAGTAGAAGCAGGTGTTTATCAGGGAGATGTAAAGACCTGTGATCAGTCAGAGTTTAGCTTTTCACAGTGAAATCTGCAAGTAATCATGGCCTACCACACAGATGTATTGTAAAACATTCATATTAAAGCGTTGTAAGAAGGGATTTTATAGATGGAACTTATTTCCTTTATACTAAGATGTTTTTTATGGAAAAAAGGATTTGATCCTGTGGTTCCCTGCAGAGCAGAGCATTTTTTAAATTATATTGATAATACCACGCACTATATCAAATCTATCTGAATGCCCTTTGAAAGATCCACTAATGCAGTGTGTGTGTGATTTTGTAGTGAATGATTAAGTGGTAAGGATAACCCTCTGACTCTGATCATGTTGTTATTAGGGAATTATAATACAGAGAGATATAGAGAATTTAATCAACAAATATATTTCCGCTCCATCATTTATCAAAAGCACAAAAATGCTTGGAAAAGGGGAATAAGAATTAAGAGATAAGGGATGGGAACTAGTCGTTCTTTGTTTGAGCTGCAGGGGGCAGCAGTGAGAACACAACCAAGGCACCAGTTATACCAACGAAGAAGAAAAAGCCAACAGGAAGTAGCTCGGAGGGGGAGCTACTGCTGCTGAAGGTTAGCGGTGCTGTTTGCTGACTTTCCGAACATTAACACGTTTTAAGTTTTATACGTCATTTATAAAATAAAAAAGGCGACATGCTGTTGTCCGCGGTAAAAGTCGTTCAGTTGGTTAAAAAAAATCAGCAGCTCGCATGAAATAAATGTCGGTTTAGCCTTGAAATTTGCTGCTGGTCAATAATATCAACCTAAGAGCTGCAAGGCATCCTGATGAATACACACCAACATACACAGTAATAACACACAAATTCCATTGGGTTTGAACAACCCAGTAAAAATTAAACCACTAGCGATGAAAATTCTGATTATGAGCATGGAAACTCCATTTACAGCGGACCATGGACATTTTATGCATTTATTTATTTATTGCTTAAAAAAAACAGAATCAGAGTCTGTAGTCCACGCTGCTTTTATCTAAGCTTTTTTCACATATTTGGATCTCTCGTCACCACCCGTTTTTTTATTGTCAACATAGCTTGAACATCCCGAGGAAAAGGTTGCATGTGTGAATGGAAGCTTAACAGCATTATCTACACTAGGGGTCACCAACCCTGGTCCTGTAAGGCTACTGTGGGTGCAGGTTTGTGTTCCAACAAAGCAGTAACAACTGATTCTACTAATGAAGGTCCTTATCAGGGACTCTAGTGGCTGATTAGTAGAATCAGGTGTTACTGCCTGGTTGGAACAACAATCTGCACCCACAGTAGCCCTCCAAGACCCCTGATTGACACAGTGGCTGCATGGAACCTCTGTATATTATTGGAATGTTCTGTGTCCATTCAGACTGATGTTATACTGTATTTTTCATAATCTCAGGACACACACACACACACACTCTTTTTTTCTTCTTGCCATGTCCTCCTCTGCAGAATGGCGGGCAGACGGGCTCTGAAGGCCGTGCTCATCGACCTGAGCGGGACCCTGCATGTAGAAGACACAGCAGTGGCCGGGGCGCAGGACGCCCTCAACAGGTTGGAGACAGTTTTTGAACCAGGGAGAGGCACAAGAAGTGTCTGATGGATGAAAAGCAACCTCAACCTGTGAAAACACAATATACTCTAAAACAGGGGTCACCAACCCTGGTCTTGGAGGGCTACTGTGGGTGCAAGTTTTTGTTCCAACCAGGCAGTAACACACCTGATTCTATTAATCAACCACTCAAGCCCTTGCCTTGGACCTTCATTAGTAGAATCAGGTGTGTTACTGCTTGGTTGGAACAAAACCCTGCACCCACAGTAGCCTTACAGGACCTGGGTTAGTGACCCCTGCTCTAAAATAACCAAAATCAATAAACAAAACACTTGAAATGAGTAAAACACATATAGAATAATATCTATATATAAAATTATCTATATATAGAATCATAATTCTAATTTTGATTTTAATTGTACAATATTTTTTTTGGTTGCTGTCAGGTTACGGCAGGCCTCTGTAGCTGTGAAGTTTGTGACCAACACAACGAAAGAGAGTAAGAGGAACCTACTGGAAAGACTGCAGCGGCTAAACTTTGACCTCCAGGTGAAACACTCCTTCTCTGTCTCTATAACAAAAAGGTACATTTGTTGTCTTGTTTACTATTTCATTTCAGCAGGAAGATGACATCAATAAGGGGTTTGTCTAAAGCCGAATTTGCCGGTGCTCAATCTGTAATGTTGGAAGGGCTGAAAATGAACTTCACTCTGCAGGAAAAAGAGATCTTCACGTCTCTGAGTGCAGCGAAGGGTCTGTTGGAGCAGAAGAAACACAGGCCGTTGCTACTGGTGGACGACAGCGCACTGGAGGATTTTACTGGTATAGAACTGAGTGTGTGTGTGCGTCAATTATACATCAATCAAAAATAGTTAATTTAATTAAAACTTAAAGGGGAATATATAAAATTAGCAGAATACTGACATCTAGTGTCTAAAACGCATATTTGCTAACAATCCAGCAGCAATCCAATCAGCCTGAATCATGTCAAGTGATGAATCACATATGGAAACTAGGTCTTGTGTTAAGTAAATACCTAAATGAATAATCTTTAAAGAATTTAAATTTATTTATCGATTTAGCATTGCAGGTCTACTACTAAACACGTTCTTCCAATCTGCAGATATTGACACGTCCGAACCGAACGCTGTCGTCGTCGGACTCGCTCCAGATCACTTCAACTACCAAACTCTCAACAGGGCTTTCAGGTGATGGGAATGACGGTTTATGTTGTCTATGACGACCTTTAACCATCTTGTTTTTGGACCAGTACAACATCTTGGCATTATTGACAGAACTGACCTCTTGTCACTTAAACTTTGCCATTCTTCTTTTGTCTACTGTTTCCTGATTTTAGTCTTTTGATAACCACAGTGCTCTAAATCATGTTTATTTCTCCCTAGGATGATTCTGGATGGTGCTCCGCTCATTGCCATCCATAAGGCTCGCTATTATAAACGGAAGGATGGCTTGGCCCTCGGCCCCGGGCCATTTGTAACGGGACTAGAGTATGCTACAGACTGTAAAGCTACTGTGGTGGGAAAGCCCGAAAAGACCTTTTTTGCACAGGTTAAATTTTGTTTAATTTTTTTTTCCTACCTAAATTATTAGTAATATCGTTTAGTAAAATCTGCAAAAAGCTGCTGGCTGACTTTATTAACCTCTTAATGAAGCCTCTTATCTCATTTTCCTCTGTTTCCTTCAAATAGGCTCTTGCTGATTTAGGATGTAGCCCCAATGAAGCTGTCATGATAGGAGATGTAAGTATACTGTCACTTGTGATTCATTAACACTAACTTAATTAAGTTAATTTTCAGTATTTAGCGGAGAGTCTGCCACGGACTGAGTGGGGGGGGGGGTTATTCCCTTTCACAAAAACGCTGAGTGTGTGCTGTTGTTGAGACTCTAACCTAAGACCATTCACCCGCTTCCACCCAAACAAAACAAAATCTGATAAAGAAGAAATCTGTGAACTCAATTATTAAAAAATGATCTGTCTGGCTGCTGTTTTCCTATAGGATGCCAGGGATGATGTGGGAGGAGCTCAGAACGCAGGAATGTTGGGCATTCTCGTGAGAACTGGTAAGGTTTACATAAAGTCTGTTCGGCGGGTTTTATTTTTTATTCATACAATTACCACCACTTGTGAAATGGGGCAGCACACCTATTTAGTGTCTGTGGCTTGTGTATCTCTTATGTTTTTTCTCAGATCAACCTTACTTTCGGATGTAGCTTACTCATGACACAATGGTGTGCATCCTTTTTTTTAAATTTTTTATATAGATACTTAGAACATCATTGTCATAAGACAATCCCATAGGCTTACATATCACAGTGCTATCCTGCAGCAGCACTTTGGTTACAGTGTAAAGCTCCGTATCACACCACTCTTCCTCATGTTGCTTCCCAGCGGTTTAGCTCTAGTTTCTTCCTGCACTGATTGTGAGGCTGATATAACATATGTAATGGAATGCCCCTCAAAAACTCCATAGTAAGACGTTAGTCAGTTTAGCTACTACTTCCTTCCTCATGCTAACATGCTAATGTGGGCCTACTCCAAGACGTGTTTACGAACCCTCAGGAAATCCCAGCACTATCACCTAACAGAACAGAATCTGGGCCTAACTTGTTTTAGTTGTAAACATGCCCAGGGAAAAAGTAGATTTATCATTATTACTTTTTTACTTGGCTCATCACCCAAATTTCAACTGAAATGTAAATTGTGTCCACACTTTCAACATAAATTACAGCCTATTTCTTACAATAACTGTATTTGCATGTCTCTCCTTATCTCAGTGAATGTTTATGGCTTACCCAATGTACAATTTCTTCTATTAAGACCATGTAACAGTCAAACACACCCTCACTTGACCAATTGATTCAATAAGAATTTATACTTCCTGTGAGCACTGCCCTGGTACAAACAAATGCACCAAAAATCATCTGTATAGTGGGACACACTCAAATGTGGAAGTAGCTACGTGAAAGTGACTTGTTCTACACCAACAAACTGAATAATACTCAGATTCTGTCTGATATTGACTGATTTGTGATAGCCTTGTTGATTTTCTCATGTTTTGATGATTTGTGTCAAGGTGGTGCTTGTAATTATCTATCAAGTGAACATTTTAAGAAATGTCTTTTCGCTTTAAATCTATGTAAACCTGAACACCTGCCTGCCACTGTACAGGTGTGGATAATCAGTGCATTTGATTGGTTGTACCTCCCCCTTCCCAGGTGCTGGTAATTAATCCATTACAAAAAGCGGCTGGTATCTCTGCTTCTTGATGCTCTAACAAAAGGCGCTACGCTGACATGCGTCAGCCTAGCTGAAATATGTTAATCCAAGCACTAATGTCTTTCTTTTTGAGTTTGTTATACTAAATGAAAGATTCTTTTAGAAGATTTTCCAAAATGAAAATAACCACATGCTTTCTTTTCTGTCATCTTTTAGGTAAATACAGAGAAGGAGATGAAAATAAAATCAATCCTCCTCCCTACATGACATGTGACAGTTTCCCAGACGCTGTTGAACACATCCTGAAGAACCTCCTATAAGGAGGCAGAAAATCCTCACATTCCGCTCCATCTTCATCTTGCACGAGAAAAAAAAACTTATCATCAATGCTCACTGCTAACCGTCCAAAAATCCTCTAAGATTAAAATAAAACAACCATGTTGATGTGAGCGTTAGTGACTTTTTTTCTCTTGAAGTCCAGAATGTCAAAACCTGAAGCCTTTACCAACCATGTGTCACCACAAGTTTGAATACACAGTATTCAGATTATCTATAGTCTTTTCTTTACATTGTACACAGGGCTTTGTCTTTTGTTCCCTTTTTTCTAGAGCTATGTCCCTAATGAAAACAGGGGGAAAACAATGCATGTGTTGGATGGTATTAAATTCAATTATGTGTAAAATACACATTATTTATTTTTGTTAATCATCAAAAATATAAGATGAAGTCAAAATGATGAAATAAGTAAAGAATAAAATATAACAAAAAATATTATGATAAAAAGCCAAACAATGTAATATTTTTTCCTGAAACATCAATCGGAAATAGCAGTATTATTTTACTTTTT
This sequence comes from Eupleurogrammus muticus, assembly GCA_036785175.1. NCBI lineage: Eukaryota > Metazoa > Chordata > Actinopteri > Scombriformes > Trichiuridae > Eupleurogrammus > Eupleurogrammus muticus. The sequence goes on along the minus strand of JAYKQN010000013.1, from coordinate 15,579,984 downwards.
CTTTAGGAAACATCTCTACCAGTTTTAGACAGATTTATACTCTCTTTCCCAGGCCGTGTATTTCTCCATCAGGTTTCGGGCCGAAGGTTTGGTGTGTGTGATGACTTCCAGGAAGTCGGCTGTCGTCACGGTTTCCAGCCTGATGGCAAACATGTTAATATCCCCTGTGGAGGAGAGTCACAGTCATGCTACTGTGTCTTATTCAGGGAGTCATAATTACACAAAATGGTTATACAGTGGAGGAAATAAGTATTTGATCCCTCACTAATTTTGCAAGTTTGCCCACTGAGAGTACAGGACAGTCTAAAATTGTGAAGATACATTCCTTTTGACAATGCGATACAGAATATCAAGAGAAAACCAGATTATATAAAAGGTATTAATTCATATGCATTTTTTTGGGTGAAACAGGTTTTTGATTCTATTGCTTAGACTTGGTTACAGTTACCTGCAGCAAAAACACCTGTGTCAATCAGTGACCTGTATAGAAGACACCTGTCCATGCAATCAACCAGATTCCAAAATCCCCGCCATGGGCAAGACCAACAAGATGTCTAAAGACATCAGGGACAAGAATGTAGACCTGCACCAGGCTGCATGGGGCTACAAGACAACAGGCAAGAAGTTGTGTGAGAAGAAGACAACTGTTGAAAGTGGAAGAAATACTTATTTCCTCCACTGTATATGCAGTGTGTGTAAGTGTGTGTCCGTCCTACCGTCCTGATGTGCCTCTAGAGCATCAAAGATCTTGCGGACTGGTCTCATGGCGGCCTCCTTACACACCAGTCTGATGTCAGAGCCGGAGTAACCCTCCATCTCCTAAAAATAAAGAATACATGACCGACAAGTACGTGCTGGATAATGGAACATCCTTTTCTTCTCGGCACAAAAACTGAGATGAAAAGTTTGACTTGTAAGACTAAACATGGACTCAGTAAACAGTGTTTAGTGAAAGGCTTTGACATCTCAAATGACTGAATCCTCAAAATTAGCTTTAGATAAACTTTTAACATCCTAACAGGTCCTCCCGCTGGAACACACCTCCGCCAGAGTTTCATATTCCAGCTCGGTTCGTAGCTCCACGCCCCCTGTTGAGCTGAGAGGCGGCAACCAATGACATGTCATGGCTTGGCGAGCTGCTGCACAAGGAAGACCAACAAGAATCCTCTTCTCCAACCTCCTTAGCATGGCATGGTCCAGCTCCCTGAGAGACAAACAGGAGCAGTTGCAGATGTATTACAAAAAAAACTAAACAATTATTCATTTGATTTCTGTGTTGAGTGTTGTGTATGTTACCAAGGCAGGTTGGAGGCTGCCAGCACAAACACCAGGTCTTCCGATCTGGCCAGTCCGTCCATCTGAACCAGCAGCTCTGTCTTCATCCTGCAACTCCCCTCGTGCTGTCCTCTGAGAACAGACAGTCAGTCAACCTCTCTTGCACCTTTGTATACAGGAGCCCTGCATCTGTCTAGCTGCTGGACACTTTGACAGGATTTAACTCCTAACCTCCAGAACATTTATGTATACTGCACTTTTGGGGAATCAGCTCACCCCACGCTGGTCCCTCTCTGGCCCATCACTGATTCCAGCTCGTCCAGGAAGATGGTGGATGGGGCGTGGTACCTGGCCAGCTCAAACAACACCTGCAGACATTAGGATTCATTGCTATATGACAGACCTTGCTTTTAATAAATGTATCCTTTATGAATAGCTGAGGAATAACCTACCCTGACCAGCTTCTCTGAGTCTCCTCTCCACTTGCTGACTAAGCTTGAGGCTGAGATGTTGAAGAAGGTGGTTTTACACTCCGTAGCCACGGCCTTGGCCAGCAGGGTCTTACCTGTACCTGTGGGTTTGTGTGTGGGGGTTGCCATGAGGTAAGAAGTGCAAAATATAGAACATGTTAGCCCTTGAGGTCTTACCCGGGGGGCCGTAAAGCAGCAAGCCCTTCCACGGAGAAAGGATGCCCGTAAACAGCTGGGGGTACTGGAGAGAGAATTAGAGGGACAAAATGTTAAAGAAAAGGGGGTAGAAACCTTTTTATGAGCCGCATCATTGTTAAGTATGTAAATACTTTTAAGGTTCAAACTTTATAAACTTATAAACACAACAAAATGTACATCTGCAATTAGGACCTGAGCTGTGCCCAATGGAAACCCGATAAGCCTGATATATAGCTGAGGCAGTGCCGCAAATACCAAGCAACATTTATTAGTCCAAATTTTAGGTGGCGAATGGAGGCAAATCACCAAACTGACCTTATACCCCAGAGAATGAATAATAATGGAGTCAGAAGTTAGCGGCTGTGGGAATGTGAAAGGAAAGGTGTTAATAAAAAAAAAAAGGCCCGGCAGAATAGAGGATAGACACATCAGTCCTCATCCCCGTCTATAAATGTCAAGGGGATGCAGACAATCTGATTTGTTGTCATCATATCCATGAGAAAGGTCTGGGTGATGATGATGGAAGCCTGTGTGTGTGTTTGTTCTGTGTGTGTGTGTGTGCTTCTCATCCTTTTATCTGTGAATCTGGCTGTGTATATACATTCAACGTGGCACCCAACGTGTGTGTTTGTGTGTGTGTTCCTCGCCTATCTATCCATCTGTGTATGTGTGTTACCATATTATCCCGGGTATAGATTTAATGTCAGCCTAACGGACTGGCCTGACCCCGCCGCCCTCCTTCTCTTTAAGCCCTTTAAAGGAGATGTATTCAGAATCGAAGGCGGGCGACCGGTGCTGAAATACCAGCATGCTTGGGGCAGCGGGCACACCTTAATGGGATAGACGACGGCCTCTTTGACTAATCGCTTTGCGTCCTCCAGGCCGATGATGTCCTCCCACCGCACGTTGGGGCTGTGCAAATAGATGTCCTTTAGGGAGTGAACACACACACACACAGAGGACATGCATCCCGGTGCGATTAGGCTTGCCTAAATAGGTGTCCTTTAGAGTGAAACATCACATAAGGGAAATGGATAGAACCTGTGCCTTCATTAATACAACAGATCAATTCATTCACAACAAAGCCTTTCACTGCTCTCTGGTGGACATATCTGTTATCACATATATATCGTTTAAACATTTTTGCAAAAGGAAAAGGTTCTATATTATATTTTGTGCCACAAGCTCACTGCAAGACCTGAAATCTTATTAGGTAAAAGGAACTTGTGCTTGTTTGGTCCAATATTGAGTACATATAGCTCATTTCACTGCTAGATCATTTAGCTTTTTTATTTTTTTTCTTGATTTTAGTCAGTTTAAATTAATTTATTTTATTTTTAAGATTGACAGAAATCAGGAAAAAAATGAAATAACATAAATCATCTACTAATTAATTGTACCAAAAAACAAGACATCATCTAGATTTCAGTTTGTGTGTGTGTGTGTGTGTGTGTGTGTGTGTGTGTGTGTGTGTGTGGTACCCTGCTGATGATGGTAGCCAGGTCTTTCATCTCACCGCTGATTCCAGAAAAGCCACTGAGGGGCTTCAGCAGCCGTTCCTGCAATGCAACACACACCATGTTTGTTCTCAATTAAAACTCTGTTTTTTATCAGTATTTTGCATGTGGTTACACACTGGTGTGTTTATTTCCTCAGTGTTGCTCTGTGGCTTCACTCTCATTATTACCATATGCTCTGAGTCATTGCCCGCTGCTTTGCCATTGGTCATGTGCACCTAGGACAGAGGATACAACTTTTTTTATCCACGTCCAGGGAAACATAGGAACAATAAAAAACAGAATAGAAGAAGTGATGAGGTTATAGCTGTTCGATCATAGACTTTTTTTTTTATTTAGATGAAAATTGCCTCTTATTCCTAATTTCTCTGCACGAGTGTGAATGATCTGTTTTTAATGCACAAATATAATATCTCCTTATAACAAAACAGCTGAAAAAATACACACACACACGCACACACACACACACACACTTTACCTTCTTGGCAGGCTCTCCAGCGTGTTGTCCGTTCCTAATGGAGGAAACACTGAGACCAAATTCTGATGACTCTGGAGGACCAGAGGAGGTGTCCTCCTGGGAAATAAAACACAGTCATCAGGATATAAGAACAATCACTTTTTAAAAAAGTAAATTGATTGATTTGGGTTGCTCTGTGGTTAATACGGTACATTTGCATGTGCATTGGCAGCAGCGGTCTTCTTGGCTCCGCCTCCAGAGTGCGGCCTCTGGGGCGGGTTGATTTTGGGAAGAGGCTTCATAGCTGGACAGGGAGTCCTGAGGTGAGAGAACATTAGGAGATAATCAAACCAACCTCCAAGCATGTCTGACATACTTCGAGTCAATCTAATGTTTCTCTGTTTGTTGTCATGTTGTTTTTGACTTTTTGTTTTTTTTCCCTATTGTTCATAGTTTGAGCATATACTGTACGTACAGTGTTGAGCCTTGAACTTTAAAACTCACTTTTTTATTCCACTTCTCGCATGTCTGCTTTCACCTTGACAGAAAAAACAACAACAACAAACATAAGAGAAAATATTGACTGTACTCATGATTTTATAAATACACCATAGCACAGGGGCATCAAACATGCAGGGGGGACTGGACTGGAAATGTACAAAGTGTGACAGAATGGACATGATCCTATTTCTTCACAGAAAACTGTGAAGTCAGTGAGACTCTATCAGGGCTCAAGGGATAAAATATTTAAAGTTTTGATTTGTAAATAGTTTGCAAAGCAGGAGATAATTTCATCTGCTGCTTAAAACCAAATAGTATTCAGCAGAGCTTGATTGAAAAAAGAAGGAGAGAAATCTATAGGGGTTGTTATGTAGACATTCATTTCTCTGGTCCAGATCACTGAGATCAAATTGCCTTGTGGCCTTTGAACTAAACTTTAGTGACTCTCCTGTCCTAGCAATTCAGAATTTAGCGACACGTATATCTGAATCAGTGTTCGATATGTTTGGTATTTATTTGGCTCATTGGTGTGTCAGTGGTCACAGACCCGGCTCTGCTGTCCTTCTAATGAGTTTGGGATACTTCTGGAACTTGACGTAGTGATAGCTCTCGTACTCCATCAGCACCATCTCCAGATCGACATTATCGCACACCTCAAATTTCCTCACACCCCCATTAGTCTCATGGTCCAAGGCCACTGCTGCAGCCACGTAGCTGTCGGACACACATGCAAACATGAAGTCACATACATGCACATGCAGTGTAAGGTCCTAAAAGTTGCACGGCTAAGGTCAAATGTCTGTGATTTGAACACAAGTTTGTTGATAAATTGCATGGAGATAAACTGTCGGCACATACGCAGATATGCATAAAATCAAGATAATCATCTAAATGCTCGAAATGTACAAACAAGTATATTTTATACTGACCCTTGTCCCAGCAGGTGGTGGTAGAGAAGGATGAGAAGGCTCTTCCTCCTCATCTCAGTCCTCAACTCATCCTGTTGAACAAGAAACCACAAAACATAAAAAAGGAGGCATCACGAACTACATCTGATTTAAACCTATTGATAACCTAATAGTATTAACGTTATGAATGTATAATAAGAGCAGGATTACCGACTGGAATAAGGAGATTAATCGTCAATAGAGGGCGACAGATTCCACTAATTACGACCGACTGACACGGTTTCTAGGCAACGAAGGACTCCGATTGAATGAAGGAAAACTAGCCTGGTTAGCTCAACTGTTGGCGTTCATTTCTAATTTGCGACTATTCAGTTGTCATTTCTACAATATATATTTATCTTCCTTGATACATGTAATGACATGTGAGAGAATTGCCTGTTGGAGCATTTAGTACAACACAGGCAACATGATGTTTATCAAACATCATCAACGAATCAACAGGTGTCCATATAACCAGAAGAAAATACAATTAAAAAATAAATAAACAGAAAGTAGCAAGAACACAGATTCACTCACCGCCTCCCGGGCCTGATGAGCCACCTTCATTGATTGATATGAAAGCTCCGACATGAGTTTAGTGAAACAGTTGTTCGCCGGTTGTTCTCGAAGTCAGCCGCTTCTAAATGTGTGTGAACATTTTTTCCCCTCGGGGCTTGCCGTACCTGAGTGTCGCAATTATATGTGAAGCGGTCCTAAGTAAAAGTGGCAAAGCAGCAAGTATTGACAATAAAATGTACTTAATGTACTAGAATACTTTAAGTACATTTTATTGACGATAAAATGTACTTAAAATATATTGTATTAAAATATAAGTACTTACAGGGAGAATCAGTGTTCACTTTGCATCACACGTGGAATTAAAAGAGGACTCTTAAATCAGTGCAAATTAAGTGCAATGTAATTTTGTGTTTGTTTTTGTCAGAGAAATACTTTTAGAGATGTGATCAGTAATTAAAACAGACAACAGGACAATTAAATAAGAACGTTATTGATCCCCCACAGGGAGAAATTCACTTTTTACAGCAGCAGAAGAAAAACAATTGTGAAATATAGTATATCGATTAGAAAAAAAAGAATAAAACAAACTTTTTCAAATAGGGTATTTGGGTCAGTGACAAATCATGGTTTGGCAAGATGAGAAAACTAACTTTTTAAATTCCGTTCAGTAACTTGTAATGTTTAAAGTTGTAATGATAATATATATTAATGTATTATTACAGATTTTAGGATGAGTCCTCAAGGTAAAATCTGAGGGAGTCTCAGCCACCAGCTCCAGGAACATTTGGAGGAGGCCGCTGAAAAGGTTAAAGAGATTCTTCTGCAGGACATTTAGGACCCTGTGCTGCTGTCTCTCTGTACATGTGGAGGAATGAGTCCATATAACCTAATTGTCAGGGGAATGTGAAAAAAAAAGTATAAATACATCAACTAAATTGAATCTGTGCGCAGCTGAAATCAGTAGCAGCTTTAAAAATGAGATTGTGGGAAAGAAGATGAGGTGTTGGGTAAAATCTGATGCCAATTCATCAATTAATTATATTGCCAAATATATTCTGAAAATACACTATAAGGTGACATTTTGGGGGATAAAAAAACATTTAAGATCAGGACAATGTCATAGGGAGATGTAGGGAAAGCAAAACATTTAAATGGTAAGAAGGTAATCAGCAAAAACACTAAATTCATATAAATTAAGGGATATGTTTGCATTTAACACCCGGCAGGACATAATTGGCCTGGACAATGTTAACGATAAGTCAGGGAGGCCTTTGTCTATCCCATTAAGGTGCACCGCCGCCTGAGCATGCTGGTATTTCAACGCCGGTCACACGCCTTCGATTCTGAATACATCTCCTTTAAAGGGCTTAAAGAGGAGGAGGGCGGCGGGGTCAGGCCAGTCCGTTAGGCTGACGTTAAATCTATACCCGGGATAATACGCCAACATACATACACAGATGGATAGATGGGCAGGGTGGAAGGAATATTACAGACTAGACATACGGTGTATATATATTGACACAAGCACACAACAGCCTCCGCGCTCCTACTTCTATCATCATCATCCAGACCTTTCTCATGGATATGATGGCAACAAATCAGGTTGTCTGCATCCTCTTGACATTTACAGGCAAAGATGAGGACTGATGTGTCTTATCCTCTATTCCGCCCCATCAGTCCATGCAGCGGCCCTCCGCCGACCCACAATCCCCTGACCTCATCACTGTGTGTATTAACTCCCCCCCCCCGAGTATGTAAGGTCAGTTTTGAGATTTCACTCATCTTCTGTTTACCAGGTAAAAATTGCCACCCTGATGTGTGTGTGTGTGTGTGTGTGTGTGTTGCAGGACAATGGCAAATGTGATGGATTACATCGCTGAGATAACAGCTCACCGAAAAGCAATTCATACTGTGACTATAGGCTTCTGTGGAGACTAAAATGGTCTGGAATCCAGCATAATTTACAGCCAAGATATTAAAAATTCATACTTACACTTAGTCCCATAGTAGCAGTTGACCTTTATGGTGAGCTACAGATGTGGTAATTCCAAAACGTGTAATAAAACAAGCTTGTATGATTTTTCTTTTAAAAAAAACATTTATTTTCTTTTGGCACTGTCACTTTTCATCACCATTGGCTTACAGTAAATTGCACATCTGCTCATCAACTTTCAAGTTTCATTTGTTTCTTTTTCCATCCACCCGAGACCACGCTGCTGCTTGCTGAAGCTGCTTAATGTGAACCAATTCAATTCAGTTTGGGGTTAATTAATGATATATATACATATATATATATATATACACACATTTTATTTTACCCCTACAGAAGCATTCGTACAATGCTTGACGGCTTCAAGCATCAATTTGGAAACAAAGCTCTTTTGTCTAAAAAGGCAGAAAATCAGGGGGTGGCCGATTCAGTAACAGTTGATTTGCTTTTGCACTCCCATGTGTGTGTGTGTGTGTATATATATATATATATATATATATATATTAAAGGCTTTGAATTTCTCCTGTCTCTGCTCTGTAGTTTATTACAATGTGGAAACGAGAAGACCTAGAGAGAGCTTTGTTTTTGTCCTGTTGGGCTAGTGCAAAGTTGGGAAAAAAAGTGTCATATGGTCAAAGAGCCAACTCATTCGAGTTGATATCTGTACCTATAATTTCAAAAATATTGTACTAAGTCTTTTTAAGCTTATAAAACCTAAAATATGTCAGATTCAGTTACATTATGTAGTTGGATTAAATGCTTATAAATTAAGCCAAAAACATGTTGGGCTCCTCGGACACTGAACAGTGAGAGGAAAAAAAAAAAAAGGACGTCTCTTGAGCTCACGTTGGGGTAAGACGGGACATTACTCATCATACCATCCTGGCAGTTTTCTTCAAAATAATCCTCTCGGGTTGACAGACTGACTCAGAGTGCCAAAACTTAACAGAGGCTTAATCTTTGGAGACAACACACACTTTTTGGCACCAGGTTATGTGATGAGGTTGTAAGGAGTCAAATCACACAAAATGCTCCTTTACTGAGAATCCACATGCATTTAAATAAAAAGGGTATCTACTGAGAAAGAGGCTTGATTTACAAGCAAAATATAGTTATTTGTTTGAAAATGGTATTGCTTGGTTCACAGATATATTACTAACCGTTTCAAATTCAGCATCTGATTAAATTGAATGAAAAACATTAGGCTTTATAACATGGTTGGAAATGGTTCTGTATCATTCAGAGAAGATTTGGCAAAGAGTAGTTGTAAAAGTCTTTAGGAATAATTCCTAAAGCCAGATCCTTAAAAAAATATGCATAATCAGTTCGAGAGCTCTTTAAGAATTATTATTGTGTAGTGTAAGATATGGAGGAGAGACTTCTGGGGGATTAGCTCTTGCTGGATTCAGAATGACAGGATTTTTCCTTTTTTTAATGTCTTAAAGGTTTGTAGTTTAAAAAAAAAAAAGCGATTCACTATTGCAGATGCAGTTTTGATGTAAGAGGGCAAATGTTAGAGTCTTTTGCCTTCATGGAAAGTGATGAGATGTAAATGTAGAGGACATCACAACACTGATGCAAATTAGGATTGTCTACAATTTCAGGTAAAGAGTTGTACCTGGAATCAAACTTTATTTCCAAAGGTATTTGCTCACACATCCAAATCCACTGATTCAATGCATAAAGCAAAGTCCATAATGACATTGCCTGGTGTGGGTGAATTTGACTTGCTTGCACCTCAACCCGATATAACACCTTTAGGATGAATTACTGCAGAGCCTGAGAGCCAGGCCTTCTCATCCAACATCAGTGTGCGACCTCACAAATGCACTTCAGGAGGAATGGTCAAAAATCACCATGAATATACTCCTAAACCTTGTGGACAGCCTTCCCAGAGTTAAAGTCTTTATAACTGTAAAGGGTGGACTAAGAACGGGATGCCACTTAAATTTATATGTAAGACAAGGTGGGTGAGCAAATAATTTTGGAAATATAGTGTTCAGCTCAGATTCTCCCTCTTGATGGATACAACTGGTCAGGGGACAAACGGGCGGATGAGGACAAGGCAAACTTCTGATGCTTCTGTCCCTGCGCAGGCTTCAGAACACTCCGGCATCTGTGAGTAGCGTGCCAGCTTCCAGCAGCAGGGCTTTAGTGTAGACTTGTACAGTATAGAACATTGTGAGGAAGTCCTGGGTGCTGAACAGGGTGTCTGCCAGGGCAAAGCCCAGTGTGGAGGGGATGAAGCCGCGGCCGTACTCCACCATCCACGTCCCGGCGGTCCACTGCACCGATGTCGCCTCGCCAACGCCATGTACGATGGTGTCACCTGCAGGATGAAACCAGTCAAGACATGGAGACTACAAAGAACAGATTTGGACACAAAACTATCAAAACAAAAAAAGTAGTTCAAATAGGTTTACTCCAGACTTTGCAATAAAATTTAACACTGTAGATTAAAAAAAGGGGTTACCTGGGTAGTAAAGTTCACTCTTTGTTGTTCCCTCCTTCCACTGTCTGAACGTGCCAGAGATGATCGTGTCAGAAATCTCGGCCCAGTAACGACCTGGCGGAAGCAAGAGCGTAGACAGTGTCAGTTGCCGTTGTCACAATTGTCAAGTGCTTAGTACGACATTAAAATTGAAACGTGAAATATGTTGGGACTCAGATCAGCTAGGAGACGTTTAACAACAGATCGGTCATCTTACTTTTGAAAGTGCAAGTTATATGGTAGTCTTACTGGTTTAATAAAAGAATTTGTGTAAATTTCTGTATTTTTCCAGTTTTGCAGAGCAAGGTTTTAGTCACCCCACTTCCTCCGCACCTGAGTGTCCTCCCGTGTCCACCGCAGTACCAAACAGCAGAACGTACTCTGTGAGCGAGGCGTGGAGGAGACACATGGAGCCCATCCAGCCTCCGGCGTTCACAAACACCCACTGCAGGTCCTCATCTGGCAGGATGTGTCCAGGATACCTAGTCCAGTTACACGTTATTAGTTTTTTTTAAAACACATACAACTCCACATCTAATCATGATAAACCATTTATTGTTCCAACTTCTCAAGTGTGATAATCTGGCACTGGAAATGTTATTAAAAGCTATATTATTAAAAAGAAAAAAAGCAGGTCAGCACTCTACAGGGAGCAGGAAAAAGGTGATTCATTGACAAAAATGTGAATGAAACTGGCACCACTGAACCCTGGGGAAATTCAACAAATGACTTTAAGCCAAAAGGAATCTAATAAAAATCTTGCAGCCTCACAACCAGGTGCCTCCTACCCAAGTTACCATAGGGTGAGCTAGATAGGGCATTAGAACAGTTGTTCAACTGTCAGTACAACAAGTCAAGCAGATCTGCTTTAAGGTGCCAACACGAGTTACTCAACTGAAACACATTGCAGGAAAAATAAATAAATCTGTATTGGCTGCAGGCCAGTCAAGGGTTTCTTCAAATACTTGGTGCAACATAATGCCATTGTTACCTCTTCCTGAGCTCCACCACCACTTTGGAGAAGGCCTGCTCATGGTCCTGTCCTGGAATATTCACACACAGTATGTATGCAAATCACTGCGTTCGCATTACGTCGGGTTATTCACTTTAAACTGTATTTGAGTCAAGTCCAAGTTATTCCGGACTTGCTTGGCGGCGAATTGCCAAAAACTCACCTGCGTGCTGTTTGGCCAGTTTGGCGACGTCTTCTCTGTTGAAGACGTATTTCTTGGTGGCTATCCAGTGTCGCAGCAGCAGCACGGCCAGGACGGCGACCGCGGCGAACACGAACAGTCTCAAAACAGTTCTGACTACAGACATGGTGGGAACCGAACCGCACGGACAGACACGGCAGCGCCAGGTGGAGGCTACATGTGGGTAGACATAGAGGCGGACGGGTCCAACGAAAGAACCGACAGCTTCTTCCAGGTCAGGTGTGGGCGGGGTGTGCGCGCTCGACCAATCAGGGGGCGACTTGGTCGTGTAGGCAACGGCAACTCTCGGTGTTGCCAGCAGTTGAAAAAAATCCCCCTTTTATTATAGAATACTTTAAACGTTTTCTACACGGTAAGAAGATGCGATGCATTTTCATATTTTTGTTATTAGTTATTTGGCCACTCCTGTCTTTATTTGGGGTTATTTTAAATTCTTTTTTTTTTTAGAAATATGCCCATACACATGCTGATATGTTACGGCAGTTTTCGCCCATAGATATATACAAGTAGATACCGCATTCAGGCTTGTCAGCCGCGCCAACAAGGTTGCCATTTTGTGTCGGGGATTCTGACCAATTCTGTGCGTCTGACCGCGACTAGACTTTTTGTCGTTGGGAAGTCTCTATGAAAAAAAAACGCAAAAGCTAAGCAACAATGAATAATATTTCACGGAACTTTCAGAAATATATTCAAAAATTAATAAAACTTTATTTAGCCACCGACTGCCTTGATATCACACAGAACCTACATGCATTGGAAGCGCAGCTTTTCCCGACAAAAGATGGCGGCCCCTTTTACGCATCGTTTTAATGGACAGCAGCGTTGAAGACGGCATCTATGCGTGTGTATCTATGGTTCTCGTCGGTCAATAACAGGAAGCGGACCGTGGAGTCCACGATGTAGTGGCTTCTAGCTGTCAGCCAAAGTTAAGAAAGAGTTCATGATAAAATGAATTCACAACGGAGAGGTGAAAAACAACGTTGATGGCCATGAGCGGGAAGGAAGAAATCGGTTTTGATCCTAAAGGTATGGAGCGTTTATCCAGGATGTGCAGCTACAGGAGGAAGTGAATCCCATTACATTTACAATCTGCTAATTTCTCCTGAATGTTGCCTCACTAACGACAAATTACAAACTAAAGGACTTAAAAAAATCACTGCAGAAAAAAATGTCTTTAAAAACTACTGTTTATATTTATTTTAACGCATCTAAAGCAAAGGTGGACAAACCATTTAACAGTCATTAAGTCACTTTAACACAATTTTTTAAATTGATTATATTATAATTAATTGTTTATAAATGTTTCTGAGATGTGTTTAGGTTCTGCAATCTACTAGGAACCTGATGTATTCTCTAGAGGAGCCGTTTCATTTATGCATTTTAATAGAATCGCCATGCAAACGAGGGATTATGCTTTAGAGTCTTACATTTGTTCTTGCTGAATTTAAATTATGCAACAATAATCCAGTCAGTCAGTGTGCAGCCACATTATTTACTGAAGAAAAAAAGCCAGGTAAGCCTTTTTTCTTCCTGGGTTATAGAGAATTTATTGCCCCAGAGTGCTTTCAGTCTTGTGACTAGGTTCCTGTTGCCTTTGTTGCAAAGTTTTGTCGCTGGATTTGTCAGGAAAACAACTAAATTAGCAAACAGGCATCCCCATATATGATTCAAATTATCATCCGTGTCAAAATGTCTTTAGTTTTTCTACAGATTGCCCTTTTGTTCATTTTTTAAATCTTTTCTCTTCAGATCTCACATCAGAAAGTTAATATGTATGTGTTATATACCATTGTGTTGTCTTAATGGCTGTCTCGTGCATGCCCTCAGAGCACCAGCACCTGCGCTACAACCCACTGAGAGACAGTTGGGTTCTGGTGTCGGCCCACCGCATGAAGAGACCCTGGGCCGGTCAGATAGAGAAACCTCCGGAGGAGCACATACCCCGACATGACCTCTCCAATCCCCTCTGTCCAGGGAACACGCGCGCAAATGGAGAGGTAAGAACAGGATATTCAAAAAGTGCAGGTGCACATAAAGTAGGCCTGCATTTTTCATTTAGTTTGGTAATGGCCGTTTATTACAGATTTCAATTTCCCTTATGTTTGTCTCTATCTCTATTTGTCACTTTCACTATCGATTTTCTCTATACTCCCGTCTGTCTCTGTTTCTTCAGGTGAATCCGAACTATGAGAGCACTTTTGTTTTTGAAAATGACTTCCCTGCTCTTCAGCCAGATGCTCCAGATCCTGGTGAGTGTCATATCTGGTGCTGCAAAAGTAACAATAGCACAAGACATTAGAGTCTAGAAAATAAGCAGCTGCAGCTTGCATTATCTTTGTGTACATTTTTTCACAACTCTGCTTTAACTCAGGTTTGAGTTGTATAGATTTATTTGTTTAATCAGCAAACTTTTAGCCTTTAATTTTACACATGTGGTTTTTACACATATTCAGTGTTTTCTGTCAATCTTAAAATGTTAAACATGTTTTTTTAGGACCAAAGAGTACAAGTGGGTCAAAATACCTGGTGTACAATCACAAACCAAACTAATTAATGGAAGTAGAATTAGAAAATATAGAAGAAGTATTGAATTAGATTAAATGATTCATATTTTCCCCTTTTATTTATCGCTGTGTTCCTCAGGTTCAGATCAACATCCGTTGTTCCAGTCTAAAGCTGCCAGGGGCGTCTGGTAAGAACAAAGCTTGATGTCACAGCCACAGTTACTGTGCACGAGTTTGATGTGTATCGTATTGGTCTTATTATTGAAAATATGCCAAGGGATCGGAAATGAAAGTTTACTCTTTCACAGTACATCTCACAGCAGCTATTAGGTTTGATATTTTATCTATGTGGAAAAAAATACAGTTGCAATAATGAGACAAATGTTAGAGTCCTTTTAATGTTGCATCCTATTTTTAAAAGTGATGGTCCATTCAAATGTATGACTTATTAAATTCTGAGTTGATGAGTGCATTCCAAGCAGTCATGGCATTATGATTTGTTGTTGTGAACATCATCAACATAATCAGTTAATCATTGAAGTGGAGCTTATTATTTAATCAATGCACTGCATGCCACCATCTTGAACTATGCAAAACCAAATCCACACCATGCACACACACCATGGTATGTGTTTTACCTCTGTGGCACCAGCAGATGGGGATGGTTCATCACGGCTTCGTTTTATATGGCAGGTGCACAGGTGCTTGTAAGATTACGGCAGAGATTTCAGCAGAGTTACATTGATTAAAACAATTAATCGATTATGCAGCCGGCAACTATTGCAATGCCAAGTTGTTTGCTGTTTGCAGTTTCTGAAATGTGAGACTTCGAGACTCCTTTGTGTTGCAAATTAGAGTGAACTTTGGATTTTTAACTATGGGATCAGATAAAACAGGATATTATCAAAGATATCATCTCTAATGAGAAAGTATAACAGCCATTTTTTCATCTTTTAACACTCTATAGGCAAGAAAACAATTTTCAAACAATTGTAGTCCGTCAAAATGCGTACATTTTGAGAAAGCCCAACAGGATAGCGAATCCGTTTTTTTGGTTTTGATTCTTAAAGATTGCTGCAGAGTTCATGCTGAAATTCTGCTGGTTCCTGTTGCTCCTCTGCGCCTGCACATGCTGCGAGTTTTAACCCGGTGCACGGATCAGAAGATTCATGAATGCAAGCACACACAGAACCCGCATTTATCAAAGACGGCTGTCAGTCAATTTTATATCTCTAAAGATGCTCCCGATCCAACCTGACATTTTGGGAATACTTTGATGATTATGTCTGTTACACAACAGCTAAATAATAGATATAATCAATGCACTGTATCGCTGGTTGAACTCGGTGTTGAAAACCCCATGTGTTTATAGACGAAGTAGAGGCTGTCAGTTACTGTTTGACACACACACTCACACACTGAGGCAAGAGAAACAAAACTGACAAAAAAAGAAAAATTGTTGCTTCCTTGTATTGATATTTTTGGGAGTTTTTCTTCCTCGCAGATTCAGTCAGTATTTTTGTTTCGATTACATTTTTTTCTCCCTCATTTCATGTTAAAAAAAGGAATATGCTTGCTGCACAATACTGCCGTAGTGTGTGTGTCCTCTTAGTCCATGCAGAACGAAGAGCTTGAGCCGCAGCTTGTTGCTTTGCAGCAATAGTTTGATTGATTATAATCAATACACTTCCACTTAAAGCTGTAGAGCTGAACCTTTAAATATAAATCAATATCTGATACATCCAAGCACTTGTCAAAGGAGTCCACACAATGCTGATTCAGCCTGTCACCACCAGGTAAATCTCTCTGTGTTTCACAGTACACTGAGTTTTTTTAATCTTGTGCCAGCGCCAGCAGAGGCCTCCGCCGGCTGCTTCCTGTTAACCCTCCACTGACTCGGATTATGGATAAAATAATGTGATGTTATGGATCTTCTGGACTCTCCGAGTGTTTTCCAGACCAAATGGACCATGTTCTGCTAGTGAAACGAGTCATTTCGCGAGGATTGTGTGATGCTATAAACAGTTTATCCACTGTTTTACAGCCATAAATGGTCATAAAACGGCAGCGCTTTTGCATGGAATTGCCAGCAAATGGAGACAGAACATCCATGTTGCAGCTTTAATGAATTACTTATTTTTTCATCCCCCAACGTAAAAGTTGCAACTGTAGTTATACAGCCATAGAACATTTGGAGACGCTATTCAGACCACTCAGCACATCACATAGCAGCTTCCAGATAAATGTAGGTATTTCTTTTATTATTTCAGTGCCAGAATGCTTTGAAGGAAATAACATTTCCTATTTTATCAATTATTCATTTAAAGCTATAACAGTATTTGGTGAAATAAAGCTTTGATGTGTCCTGGCCTGTTCAGTCTGCCATAAGAGAATACAAGTTGAGGTTGAGGTATAACACACACACAGACACACACACACGGACAGTGTGTGCTGTATAAAAATAACCATTACGTTTTGCTCACAGCATACTTACCAGTCCTGTTCAATAATTGATCAGGTAGCAGCAGCTCAGGTCTGCACCTGCTGATGGGAAGAGGGCAAACATACACATGGACATTTTATTATCTGATAGAGACAGACACACACACATTGAGGGCATGGATTGAGTACACACACCTCTAACCTCTGTACAAACAAAGTTGTAAAACTATATTTACACCCTTAAACTATATTTTATCTTCAGTTTGTCATTTATTTTGGTCACATAACCGTGAATGTCCTGAGTAAAGCCGTGATGTTGCAGCTTCAAATCCTGCCCCAAGACACGTGTTGCATGTCATCAAATCGCTCACTCACACTGACTTTTGTGTACTTTCCATTAAATGTGGAATCCAACTTATCGGTTCAATTCTGACGTATGAAATTGTGCAGTTTACAAGATGTTTGCATTGATGTAACAACTGGATTATTGTCCTGCTGAACATTAACTCTACCAAACCACAATCCTAGGCTGCTCCAAATTAATTTAAATCGCCATTTTAATTCTTCTATGGTATACTTATTTGCTATGTAAATCACTTTCCTGGCCATTTCCCCAAAAAAGATAAATGTACAATCAAAATTCTCTGATGTATTAACTATTGACTCTAGTTTTACAAAATGTTGTTTAAATATCTTTAAGTCATGCACTAATGTAATTGGAGGACTTAATTTGACATATTAAATTATATGTTGAATAAACATATTTGTTAAAATTCATATAACCTCATAACTTTATGTGTTCACTTCTCACACCAGAAAATGGAATTTTAGTATTGGTGCATATTTTTTATATAAGTCCTCCATTACATATCGTAAAACAATTTTACAACTATTCACGGGATGAAGAGGACGATGATGCTTAAGATTTCATAAGGCTGAATGCAACCCATAAATTGAATCTGGTTTTGCAGAAACATCCATTTTAATCTTCAAGGAGCAAGTTGTCAGGCTTGTTATTTATTAAGTGCAGTCATTTGTCATGGATCCAAAGAGCAGAGCTAGAACTTCAATGGAAAGTATGTCAAAGAAGATGTATAGCTGTTTTTGACAGGTGGCCTCTGGGAAGTGCAGAGCAGTAGTTTCACAACATTCAGCACTTTGCACCAGAGCCAAAACACGCCTTTATTAATCTGGCCATTCCCAAATAGACCAATGATCTTGTTTATGTACTTTAAGGTAAACCCGGTCAAGGCAGATGCAGCATATTTATTACTTATTAATCAGACCCACAACAACAACAAAATATCAGAGGCATAAATGATAGACACAGAAAAGAGAAAAACGTAAAAGCTAAAAACAGAACGCAAACTGTATGCAAGGTGAAGGTTTTTACACATGGCAATGAACACCAAAGATGAGTGAGGGAGAAGTTGCTTCACACTTTACTGCATTCTACTGTCAATTTGTGACACAACAGAAACAACCTCTCTAGTTGGCATAAACACGCACTCTGCAGCCCAAAATTTAGGGCTGCTGTCAGACAAATATAAAGTAGCAGTAGTACAACGTGAGGAGATCAGTAAAGGATTCCAAAGGGGCTATGAGAAAGTAGAACACCAATTCCAAGAGGGTGATCCCAGAAGCATGTGGCAAGGTGTAAGAACTGTGACAGATTACAAACCCACCCCCACTTCCTTGTCAAGTGCTGTTGCATCTTTAGTAAGTGAGCTAAACAACTTGTATGCGCTCTTTGAGGCCATCAGCAGCCAGCAACAAAGCTAAAGCAGAGGTTAATGGATGGTGCACCTTTCACAACTATCGTCTTTTCTGTGCATGATGTCAGCTACTTTTCAAGTGTGTGTGAACACCAACCAAACAATAGCACCAGCTTTGAAAATTATACACACATTGTGCCTCTGTCCTTAACATTGGAGCACCCCAGGGCCACGTTTTAAGCCCCCATGCTATTCTCCCCATACACAGATTTCTTTGCTAACACCATCATCGGGTTTGCTGACGGGGGTTTATAATGAAAAGGCCTACCGGCAGGAAGTAGGAGGCCTGATCTGCTGGCGCAAGGAAAGTAACTTACTTCTGAATGTCAGCAAGATAAAGGAGTTGATAGTGGACTTTGGGAAGTAGCCAAAAAAGAACTGTGTCCCTTCCTAACATCACCTTGTCCTCTGTGTGCACATTCCTGAGGGCCTGACCAGACTCAGTGATGAGGAAGGTAAGGCAGGCACTGTTTCACCTCAGACGCTTGAGGAAGTTCTGGGTATCCGCTCAAATAATGTGGAACTTCTACTTGTGTGCCGTCGAGAGAGCACTGACAGCGAACGCCACCGCCAAGTACGGAAACTGCAGTGAGTAGGACCGCAAACCCCTGCAGAGAGTGTTTAAGCTGAATACACAAAAAGGAGGTGTTCTAACATGTCTAGAGGACATTGACATCATGTGCTGCAGGGATAAAGCGAGGAGAATCGTTACGTATCCCAACCATCTGGATAACTTCCTTTTTTTGTCCTGTTGCAGTTTAGAAGAAGGTGGTAGCTTTTCACCAGCGAGAGGTTTATGGGAAGAGCTACCACCCTCAGGCCACTAAGATCCTGAATGAGGTCACTCAGTGTTTCCGGCAGTGGCGACTTAACTGGGAGGTCTAAGTTGTATCTGTGAATGTTGATCCCTAGCTCTCCGTCACTCTTTTAGGCGTGAGCGAGAATGACCGAATTGTGTTGGAAGGAGAAAAGAAAAGGCGGAATCAATTTGTAGCTCTTGGTTTTCATTCCGTGGCGCTGCACCACAGATTGATCAATGTGTAGGTCATACAAGGTCACTGCCTACAAAAGTTATACATGTGTATTATATATATTCTTCTGCATTCCCAGTGCATACTTACTGACCTTTCCTTTAATGTCATCTGTTGTTTTAAGTCTTGACAACAGTTTGTGTAAATTGCCATGATATCTGGTTCAGACGTTAAATGTCCAGCTTCGGATAATTTATAACAATTATTGCAAGCCCTGTGTCACTGCCACATGTTTGATCTAACATCCCTTGCCGCCACCCTCTCCTTATCCATCTGTCTCTTTCAGTAAGGTCATGTGTTTCCATCCCTGGTCTGACGTCACCCTCCCTCTTATGAAAAAAGAAGAAGTTGTCAAGGTTATCGACAAGTGGGCAGAGCTTGTTGAAGAGCTGGGCGCCACCTACGCTTGGGTTCAGGTATGGGATCATTCGTATTTACACTAATACACAAGTCATTGAACTAATTTTTTTCTCCGGGCTGGATATCTGTAAACATTCGAAACAGCTTCACTTTTCACCCCATTCTCTCGCATCACTGGTCACAGTTTTTTGCTCTTCACACTTTTTTTGTCATTTTAATTTGTCCTGTATTGAATTTGATGACATTTTAATTATACCACTGTGCATAATCCAAGCAGTAAGAGATGGATAAGATGAGCTATTGGTATTTATATAATTTATATCATTTCTTCCTATATTACATGCTGGGAATAGTATAGAAAAGAAAGTTGACTTTATTTTTGTCAATGCATTTCGAGATTTGTCCCTCAAAGGCCAGACTTTAACGTCTGCTGAACAACAAATTTTACCCAAGGACACATAAAGACCATCTGAATTTTTTTTTTTTGTGTACACGCCTTCTTTTATTTTTTGTATTTGGAAGTACTACTGTTTTTGGATTTTATTAAAGAAAGTTTTAATACAGAAATATATTTTATATATGTCTGAACTATGATAGAGTTTGGATTACGGTATTTTTTAGGTGACTTAAAAAAATAACAACCTGTGAGTGTAGCTATCAGTTGAAATATCTGAGAACATGGCAGAGAATCCTTCTCACCAAAACAGGCAAATGCATACGAAGGCACAGCGGGGTTGGAGGTTGAAACACTATTAATTACCTTCAGCACCAAGGACAGCACCATCCTTCCAGATTACTCACTTAACTGCTGCTTCTTGAGACAATTATTTCGCCGTCCCCTGCTTCAGTAAACATTTGCTCTGTGCAAGAGTCCTTGAGACATCAAAGGGCAAACTCTACTGTGGCCAAAGAAGGGTTGTTGCTCCAATGGCCGAACAATTATTGATCCACATTATGTGCAGAAGCTCAATTATGCTTTTGCCTAATTTGTCATCTTTTTCTCATCTATTTTTTCAGATCTTTGAGAATAAAGGAGCTATGATGGGTTGTTCAAATCCACATCCTCATTGTCAGGTAGGAAATTGACTCATACTTTATTGAACACATGCTGATTTATACCTTGCTTATTTACTCTGTTTTGTGCATGAGAACAAGTCCCTGCTCCAATTTACACTCCAGTTTGAGAAGGTGGTCAAAGTATGTATGGTTCATACATACTTTGTGTGCCTGTTATTTCATCCTTTATTATTTTTCCAAATGCATAGTCACAACATATATTACTACTTTTGCCATTTTTTATTTTCACGTCATGTTTGCCAATTCGGTGAAGTGATTCGGTGTAGACTAACAACTCGGAGAGATAGAAAGAGAGCGGCGTTTCCTGTCAAACTGTCACCCCGATGAAGTGACGTTGGGGAAAAAAAAAAAGAGCAAAGGGGAGAATGACAAAAACAGGCGGAGGGTTAGTTGGAGCAGCTGGAGCGATATGTTGAATTTTAAATAGTGATATCGCGTCAGAGTTATCTGTCAGCTACCCAGGCGATGTAGAAAACAAAACAGAAAAGCTACCTCGACCATAAAATAAAATGACCAGTGAACCGCAACTGATGGGAGGCCATACAACTCGGCCCGTCAGAAACAACGTGTTTTTGTTAAATTATTATCACATTCCAAACAATATGGACACTTTAAAATGGGGAAAAAGGGACACAATAAGCTTATGCAAGTTGTGTCTCAATAAAAGGTCTGACTGTAATGAAATACTACACAACCTCGAAATGTCAAACCTCCGGCTTTTTGAAGTAAAATAGAAATTTGACTGCAGGATGAGTAGAGACGATCTGCCTGAATCATGGACTGTGAGGTTTTGTATATGAGGTTGAATATAGTAGATATTACCAGCAGAGGGCAGTGTGTAACCTCAGAATAGCACAGCGTGAACACCCTGAACTATAGATTCTTGCTTCAGAACCAGAGAAAAGCTTCAGATTCAGATGGCTGTTATTATATATGTGCGTCTTTGTCCGTATTTGCATTACTATAAGCAAAGCCAATACAATATATGTTGTCTACTATGAAAATAATTTCATACAGAGCTAATATCAAACCTGGAAAGAAGTTTTATCAGTTTTTTCTCTTTTTTATGTTTGTTTCTTCTTTCCTGCACCCGTACTACGTAGATATCAAAGTCCAAGGAAAGAGCGGTGTCCATGTGTGTGTGTGTGTGTGTGAAGCCAGACAACCCCTCCGGCCAAAACATCTCAGGCAAAGATGTAAAACTTTCGAAAAAAATAACGAACAGAAAATTTTAATCATGGTCTGGAGGCGGCATTGCATCTGATAACTTTGGTCTCTGAGGGGACGGTCTGTGTGCATCTTGATGTAAGTGTGAGAAGGGGAAAAAAAAGAACGGCTGCCCCCGGAATGGTAATATTCTTATTTTATGTAAGTAGCCTTAACTATACGCTGCATTCGCTGTGTTTGGAAAACATCCGCCAGAATCAAAAGTGTGTTATTTATTATTTATTTTTTTTGTTCATAAGTATGCATTTCACTCTTGAAGAACAACGCTTGGACTGATGCCAGTTCTTTGTTTTTCTTGTGCATTATTTTCCCTTAAACACAATATTCTGCTGCAGAATATGAGCTGGATCTGTCTAGACAAAAGCACAGGTGTGCAAATAAATGCACGGCTACAGATGTTAGCAGGTAGACATACACACACACATGCCATCATATGCCTGGAGGCATGCAGATGTATGGTATATGCGTGTAGAGTTCACACACCAATCATTTCCTTTTCTTTCCTCTCTCTGTCTTTCGGGGACCATGAAAACGGTGGAATCAGTTATTCAACAAGGTATTAGTAATACCAGCTGGTCCCTCAGCTGGTTTCTACTCCCAGCACGGTACTTGTGTACATAATCATCAAAAATGCCAGGAAATATCAATAATTTGCAGCCTTTTTAAAAATCACTTTATTGCATTTACTTAATTACATATTAAATATTAATCAGAAATCTAAACCCAGGACAAAGAAGCCACATCATATGTGTATAATATGCAAGACCTACAGGATACCCTTAAAATGATATTATGAAGCTTCTAGTATGATCTTGTTGTAAAGGGAGGGGGAAAATGGCTATGGCAGCATGGTTTGCACAGTGCATTCTGGGTGAAACATGGTGGAAGAGTGTTCAATCAGAAAACGTTTTTCCCCATGTAGCCTGAAGCAGTGTGGCCACGCATACCAAAGCGGCGGCGAACGCCCCGGATTATTACTCTGTTCATGGGATGAAATTGAAAGAAATACCCCCGGTGACACGCGTATTATGCTTTTTTCATGTAAAATTGCACGGTATAAAAGCCTAAAAGCTCTCAAGAATAACCTCTGAAAGCAATTCACACTGATTTGGAAACCGGGACAACATGCGCCCTATAATGAAAAGTAAAGAACTCCTGTCAGGTTAAAACCAATAAACACACAAACAGCTTTGCATTGCAGCAATACTAATCAGTATTCTTGTGAGAGTACCGTATATATTGCATTATTTGCGCAATGTCACCTCCTATTCAAAACCTCAGTAATGATTTTGTATATGCCTTATCACTGTCAGTCCCTTTCAGGCAACTGATCATAATTTGGAATGGGGTGGGCTGCCAAGAAAATGGAGGAGAAGCTTGGTCTGTCCATATAAACTTATTATAAGAACGACCAAATTGTTAAAATAAGTCAGTGTAGTAATAGTACCCAGTCACAGCTTTTTCTTTTTCACCTTCCCTTCACCTCACGAGCACTTTATCCCAGCACAACTCAGCGCCCCACCAGTGTTTTACTTTTTTTCTTTTATTTTTTCTTCTTCGTGAAAAAAATAAACGCTGCATGGTCGCACGCCTGAAGCGTTTGACTGAGACGGAGGTCAACTGGTTTGGCGTCACTGGCGTACGAGACTAAAGGGCAAGTCGCAGACTGACAGCAGGTCGGATCGGGCTGAGCAGAGTGGTGAAAGCTCTAATGGCTTTCGCTATAAAATGCTGAAAAATGCTGAAAAAAGGAGAAAAGCAGCGGGGTTGTAATATGCATTTCTTAACAGGTTATATTTCATTATTTATAGGGGATGATTTGTAAAGTTCCTGAAAAGTTGATTTAAAAGCTTGAAGCCCCCTACAGACACGTTTTAACATATATAAAATTACACTGCTTTTATAGTAGGGTGTCTGATGTGTTTTTCCCTGTGAAATTGAATTGATTCCTTAGAAATCCTTAAAACGACATCTTGTCCTCTACTAACGTACAAACATTGTTCAGAGCTCACAGTAAGAAGCTGTTGGGGAAAGTGTGTTTCCAGGGGCCTTTGTTACCTGGGTTAATGGAACCCGGCTGATTGTGCTCATCGTGATGAAGTACCCACCTATCTCAATTACATTTCACTCTCTCAAGCTGATTTTTCCCCGCTGTTTCAGAATAAATGAAAGCCAGTGGCTGTTAGGGAAAAGCCATTTATCAATCTTAAAAATCCTGGGAGAAAAAACCCTGGGAAAGAAGGAAAAAAAGAAAGTGAGTTTTG
Organism: Eupleurogrammus muticus; assembly: GCA_036785175.1. Classification (NCBI taxonomy): domain Eukaryota; kingdom Metazoa; phylum Chordata; class Actinopteri; order Scombriformes; family Trichiuridae; genus Eupleurogrammus; species Eupleurogrammus muticus. The sequence continues at coordinate 15,555,725 of JAYKQN010000013.1, read as the reverse complement.
GAACCCAGACGTGAAACATTTATTGATTGAGTGATGTTGATGGATAACCCTATTAGATGTGGTCATTTGGAATCATGGCAGCGGGATAAAACGGGGGCAGGTTGTTTATTGTCGCTTTAATTTTTATTTTTTATTTTTTTTAACATGACGTCATAGAAAACCGAAATGCGTGCAATTTTCCGGATTCCTGTTGTGTCTCATCGTCCTCTTTCGTCACAGGTGTGGGCCAGCAACTTCCTGCCCAACGAGCCGGCTCTGTCGGACCGCTGTCAGAGGGCGTACTACCGGGAACACGGAGAGCCGCTGCTGCTGCAGTACGCCCGGCAGGAGGCAGAGAGAAAGGTACGGCAGGTACACACCAACTGATCCAAAGCTCATCATTTTCCAGAATATTGATAATGATCCCTCAAAAAAAAAGACAATGAGCCGTGTGCAGTTTATTATTAATGACAGACACTTTAAGATATGTGCTTGAAATTCAAATGAGATGCAGCCTTTGAAGAGCCAGAAAGTATGGGTGTATGGTTGGATTCCCCTTAATCCTTGGATGCATACATAGGGGCAAAAATTACCTTGTTTAATTGTCTGTGTTTGTGTGCCTGTGTGTAATTTGAGGACACATTATAGTCTTTCGATTAAAAATAAGTTCATAAATGGATTATCTAAGTAACACTTATGTTAGTATTAATAATATGTATATCTGATGTCAGACACTCACAAAATTTATCACGTCTTAACAAAATAGCCCCGAGGTGAGATCAACCAAAAAAAAAAAAATCAAACCTTTACGTATGGCTTAGAACACCCCGCGTTTGATTAAGTGGAGTGCTTATTTTTTAATTGCTGCTTGGATTACCTCACCGCAAATTTGCATTTGACGTTCATGAGCAATTTCAATAACGGTAATGGGAGCAGCAGTCATTTAAACTAACTGCATGATAATGGCTTACAGTAATCGTCGTCAGGGGAAATCTTTCAGAATGTTTCTAAATATATGGTTTGTGCATGACAGACATCATCTCCCTCCCCCTTCTCTCTCTTTTTTTCACCCTCATCAGCATCCTCTGCTTGTCTTTCACTCGTTGAAGCGTGTGATTGGACGACAGACCCTCCCTCCATTAGCATAGCGCCATCACGTCCATCCTAAACGCGCGCAGTGATTAAAAGCTGACTAAATGCGAGTGATTGTATCTTTCAGTGATTTTCCAGCCATGTGCGCACAAGCAACCGTAGCAGTAACTGTGACAAATATCTAATTAGCAAACCTCTTTACCTCACTACTTCCAGCTGTAGAGACGTGATATTTCTAACACTTCTTTATTGTGTAATGTACATATTCACCGGTTATATTCACAGCTAAACCCACTCCTGAAACAGGCTTCACTTGTGTGTGCTTGGTAATAAAGAAGGTAAATTTGCTGCCAGTTAATCTTGCCCCGAAGAGATTAACTGGCAGCTTGCTATTCTTCTCTTTTAGGCTCCCACCTGTGAGTCATCCTTAGGTTTTTTAGGTAGTAATTAATAGATTTTTTCATGCCATGTCCTTGGTGAATGTACTTTTATTTATTTATTTATTTATTTATTTATTTATTTATTTTTTCCTATGATTGGTTTATTTATGCCTCTGCCAATGTCACTGCTCACAAGCAATATATGTGTATTGAAAATATTGGCGTCGATACTGTGCATGCTCTTACTTAAAATTAGATTGTTGAAATGTTCTTGGTGGATTCAAACTCAAAATAGTTTATCCAAATATGGTCATGGATTGCTGGAACAGGAAGACTCGAGGGTTAGGCTACCAATGCATTTGTCCACTTTGAGTGGGCGTGTCCCGAATAGCAGGGTACTCTGATTGGTCGGAAGCTGCAAACAACAATGCCGCAATGCACTCAGGAAGCCATCTTTCATGCAAGATTTTGATGTAATGAATGTTCAAAATTAAAAATTTCTGAAAGGAGTAGAAAGTACAGATCAATGTGTGCTGCCATCCTGTGTTGTGTGTCTGAAATAAATGAATAGGAAAACTAAGCAATTCATTCTGCCACCTGTTGGAATGAAGTGCAAGAGGTGCAGGTGTCCACACATTTTTCTTTTGCAGAACTATAGACTCCAATTATCAACGTTTAATTCATCCAGATTATTTAGCGATCTTTCGGGTTTCTCACAAGCACTCGTGACGTTGTCTCAGGCCAAATGGAAAATGCAGCTTTTTCTTGCCTTATCTTTTCAAAGCTGATTGGCCACTTCACACACGAGGCTGGAAAACCACTCTCAAGTCCCCGTGTGTGAAGACCGGCTCCTCTATGCCTACTCCTGAATTAAAGCCGATTCTTTTCGAGTGACTACGAGGAAAGCGAGTGGTTTCTCTTCAAGAACAGCAGGGAGAATGGGCTTGATGATGAAAACATGACGCGGAGGAGCTGTAACGAGAAAGAGAAAATAGGAATCGTAAAGGCAGAAATAGTCAGAGAGCGAGAGAGATCTGCAGATAAGGAGCAAAAGAGGAGTCAGACAGACACTGATTCGTTCAGGGAATGAGATTATACCCCCTCTACTGGGAGCGTGTGTGTGTGTGTGTGTGTGTGTGTGTGTGAGTGAGTGTGAGGGAGGTGATAGCATTAGGATTTTGAGAAAATCAGAATAGACCCTTAAAACTCTTAGACAGCCACTCACGGGGGCTGAGTCTATAAAATCAGAGTGGAAGCAGGTGTGTGTGCGCGTGTGTGAGCGTTGCCTAAAACTTGTTCTCGTCTACCGGCTAAAAGTTTTAACGTTCCCTTGAGGTGTTCTTTTGCCTGTATTATTTTTCAACTTTTAGGATTAAGATTTGACTTACCATCCCAGATATTGTATAATATGCATTTTGTTTGTGTATTGAACAGGTCATCTCATCCTTTTGTATATGTATGTGTGTGTCTGTCTCTCTTTTTTGCTCCTGCCGCGGCGTTTGCTGTTTTGGCTCCCAGATGACACTTGACTTTGAAATCGAAAACTTTCGGAGCTAATTGAATGAAACACTGTGGGATTCGCGAGTTATCAGGACATCCTCCGCGTCCTCCCTCCCTCTCTCTCTCTCTCGCTCTCTCTCTTCAGCCCGTGCCACCTCCTCAATCTGCCCCCCCCCCCCGTTCCTATTCACTTGTTTTTGTCCTATCGCCATCCTGCTCCTTTTGTAATCCCGTTAGCGGGAGACCACGGTGGAAACAAAAGTGTGAGTGGGATCGAGAAGGAAGATTGAAGATGACGGGAGAACAAAAAGGCCGAAAAATCGTGACCAGAAAAAAAAATACATAGGAGATGGAATATGGTTAAGCAGTGTGAAGTGTAAAATGACTCATATCATACAACAATGCAGGGATACACCCCATACCAGTCTACCATTCACACACACTTACATATGGGCAATTTAGCGATCCAATTCAATTTTTTGGACTATGGGAGGAAGGATAAGCCAAACTCCACACAGAAAGGTCCCAGTCCCAGTGTTTGAACCTACAATTGCCCTAAAAGCTCACAATGTTACCACAATTCCTTCCTTTCCTCCTTCAGCTCCTGCCCGTTCTCTCCCTTTCAGAATATATGCTGAACGGGAGGAAATCCAATGTGCTGTTGTGCTGGTTACACACAGTTAATTAAGAGAACTAAACACTGCTAAGATTAGCCCATGTTTTCTTCCACACTTATTAAACAGCACATTATTCCCCGCGGATCCCTTAATTATGCACTAGTGCCTTCGCCGGTCACGTTTGTTCAAACCTCTGGGAAATTTATAGGCGCGGACGCCTTAACACCCCCCTAGCTCGGCGTCTGATTGCTGTTAATCAGGTTTTAGTCAAGGCTGCACTTTTAGCCCCAGATTTCACGTCAAATTAAGCCGGACATAAGCTGTGCGTCTTTTGGTCCATTTTGACACGTTTTTTTATCCACTGGTGCCACTACTTTGGGGAGCGGCCCGTATTTTGGCTCAATCGTGTGTTGCATTTAGTATATATCAGTGCTACTCAGTTATTTTCTGTCGCGCCCCCCCCCCCCCCCCCCTTTGGAAGAAGAAAACTTCTCATCCCCGTTAAATTTTTTTCATGGCGTCACTTTAGGGTTTCCTACACTTCGTGTACAACTTCTTACCCTACACCTACAACACCGAGCAAATGCCTCCTATGCTCTGCCAATGAGAGCGCCCCTAATGTAGTGGAGGTGCAATTGCACTTTATTCTAGGATGTAAAAAAATAAAAATAAAAAAAGCATGTACTGAGGTCAAACGCGTCAAACCCCCAGGGGGGCGCACTACACTATTTGAGAACCACTGGTGTACATGCAGTTATTTCACAGCGAGGCAGTTGCACTGTTCAAGCTGTGTTTGAGCAGTCAGGTCCGTCCTTATAGCGTGAGAACAGGAAGCTGAGTCGTGACCTTTTGACCCCCGCGATTCATTCCTGCCTTGTGAGCAGGAGCTGAATAACGTGATTAACCCTTCCACGCACGCAGGTCACTACAGTGTACAGCTCTTTATTGGTGTTGTTTTTCCTCTATACATGCCTGCATTTCTATAGTCCGCTCTGGTGGAAGCTATCGCATCATCCCATGCAAGGAATCTCAATGGCAGGTCATTATGGCGGGAAAATGTATTCTTCCCCCCCCTCCGCTCGCTGTTTTTGTATTTATGGCACATTTACTTTGCGGTTGTGTCTCAGCGTGCGCCGCCTCCTCTGTTTACAGCAGCAGCGGGTAGCTCTTTCTCAGGAAACAAGCTCTAATAAACCAACTGTGAGCTGCTTACCCATCACCTGACGGCACACGGGCAAAGTCAGCAACTCGCCGGTGAGCACGGAAGTCAGTGAAAGTCCAAACCGGAGCTAATAGCTATAAGGCATCCGTCGAAAATTGAGTTTTTCTGGCCCAAAAATCTGACTTGTGTAAGGACTGAAGCTATAGAGGTTGTACAGGGAAATATGCGTTTACATGCAGTTACTCAGAATCGAACAGAAACACAAACAAGATGGAAGCAATTGTTTGTGTTGTTAGGGGATTTGTCTGGAGCTGACTTTCCACAGATTTCCACTGCAGCTGATTAGGTGACACACACACTCTCGCACACACGCACAATGAGTGCGCTAATCTATTTCTGATGGATTGTAATACCAAGGTCAGGTTGTGTTTTTCGTCGACTCATCAGCTTGTTAAATCTCAGCGTCTTACACATTCTGCATTTAAACTTGCTTTATGGTAATTAGGCTTCTTGCTGTGTGCGGCCGTTCCTGACCGACCTGTTTTTATTACCATTTTGAACTCCCTTAACATAAAGCGAGGGCTGACTTGGTATTCTGTGTTTTTATCGGCCCCTGGTCTGAGTGCATGCTTAGAGGTGATTTAGTGAGCCAAGGCGCTCCTTTTTCTCCCGATGTCATTATTCCGACTTTAACGTGTTGTCTGATAAAGGTTAATGTTTCGGCCCTCCGTGTCTCTCCAGGAGCGCGTGGTGGTGGAGAGTTCCGATTGGCTGGCGGTGGTTCCGTACTGGGCGACGTGGCCCTACCAGGTGCTGCTGTTGCCGCGGCGACACGTCCTCCGCCTCTGTGACCTGACGGGGGAGGAGAGAGAAGGTAAGTGGGTTATCGTGGGCGATGCCGATGAGGTGATATAATGGAGTTTTAAGGTGGCCCGGTGGGGGGGGGTGGAGTTCGCAAGTTCAATTCCCACCCGCCGCCACCGCTGTGTGTCCAGACATCGTCTTCCAACCTGCATCAAACTAACTGGGAACTTGGAAGTTGGAACTTGCAAGTCCTTAGGAATTGTTGAATCGAGTGTGTAGTTAGTGCAGTGCATAAAGATTAAATTTACACCTGCAACAATTCAGTGATTAATCGATTAGTTGCCAATTACTAGATGATTTACCAACTATTTTGATAATTGATTAATCAGTTTTCGTCATCATGTCCAAACCTTTTGGTTTCAGCTGCAAAGACAAACCTCTGTAGCATCTGTGAATTCATCCAAATTCTTGTTTTTGAGGAATATTGCATTGGAGAAAGACATGACCATTGATAGCTGTTGGCATGATTCTCTCATACTACGAGTCAGCTGCTTTCAGACATTTTAGTTTTTTATTGTGCCATCTAAACCAAATTTAACTGCTTTATGCGTGTAGTTTGCCTGCAGCCGTTACAACAACAGGTGGATGTGGTGATGCTACTGTCTCATGGTGAGATTATTCACTGACTCATCATTAAGAATTTGATCAATCCGTGCTGCATTAACTGTTCACAGAGCGCTGACCCAAAAGTATTTACTGAGATATTAGTTCCCGACAGTGTTTTTGCAGCAAACATCAAACCTCTTTGCTCTTATTGCTTTTTCCTTTCACCATTTATCCTTTGTTATACTAAAAAAAAATGATCTGCCGATAGAAAAGTGCATGTTCTGCTCCTGAAATGAAGCATGCATTAACCCTCCTCATATTTGCTCACTTCATTTAAACCTTAAATCTCTGTGTTTATCAGGCCTGGCTGACATCATGAAACGGCTGCTCACCAAGTATGACAACCTGTTCGAAGTCTCCTTCCCCTACTCCATGGGCTGGCACGGTGAGTCACTGAACGTGAGAGTGGGAAGATTAAAAGAAGGGGGGAAAGGGGAAAAAAACTAAAACAACAAAAAAAAGGCTGCTTTAAGTGTGGTTTTCTGTTTTGACGTATCTTCTGTGGAGGGACAGATGGTAGCAACGATTAAAGTTTGAGTCTATCTACATGACAACCTGTGGATGGATTGGTGGGTGCATAGACAGACAAACTGAACGCGTTTGTTTCATTTTTTTAAGCTCTACGTTTTTGTTTATCATTCAGCTTCGGCACAAATCTCAATTTCAGTGCATTCCCACTAAAAAATTAAAAATTACTTTGGCAGAATTGTGCCTCCACTTGAGCATTTAAGTTTCTCATAAAGGCAAACTTCATACCTTGAAGCAAAAGAAATTGTTGGTTTAAATACAAGGGCATAATCCCTTTGAATGACTGACACCATATTTGTGATCAGCTGCTCTTTTCTTCTGCTATTTTACTTGAATCAAATCTGGCTAAAGCATTTTTTTAATTCTTTGAATTAGGTGGTGTGATTGGCCAATGTCATAGGCAGAATAAAAAGGGATGATGCAGTAATGGTAGCAGAGTAAAGTTATGCAAATGTCTCTGCTTTTGGCCAAAAAACAAATCAGGCAATTATGTTATGATGCTAACCAAATGAAATATGCACCAGTTCTGGGGCTGAGGGGGCTCAGGTGGAGTTTCTTCCCTTGGATCAACTGTGAGTCCCCTCTTTCAATCATGCCATTAATATTGTTGCAAGTGCATTGATTATTGCTAATCGTTACATATTTGGGCCCTTTGTCACACAAATTGAAGGAGCTGAGGGGATCAGATTTCAGCGTGATCACACTCTGATGCCATGAGACAAATACAGGCAGATTGGTTGTTTGAAGATAAAAGTGTCAAACTGGAGGCTGTTCACATATGAGGCCGGCGATACTCTAATTCACTTTGTGTGTGTGTGTGTGTGTGTGTGTGTGTGACGGTCATTAGTCAGAAGGCAGTGTTCTCGTCTGGGGCGCAATCTGCGAAAATGAAATGTGACATCGAGTCCGGATTTTAAAGACTTGTACTGTTCAAACCAATTTGAACAGAAATTGCGAGCAACACGAGAAGGGGAAACAGAACCGCTGTCACACCTCGCCCCGTGTTCCTGTCACAGCCCGCAGCATTTTAATACACTAAACTTCCGCCCACCCCCCTTCCCTTAACAGTATTTCACATATTCTGGCATCTTTTGTGTTTCTCACACTACAAACAAAGGAAAAGATATCACCTCTCACCTTCCTCTTCTCACTCTGTCTCTTCACAGTCTTTACATAATGCAAATTAGTTAGTGTGCTTTTCTTTCTTTCAGAGTGTAATATATGCTCATATTGTGGATCTCCACCACATATGAATATCCATTAGTCTAATACGATGGGAAAGAAGAGCTGTATGTAGGTTATGGCACAGCGTGTGTTCCCTTACACACTCGCAGCCCTCTCCCAGCTTTGATGTCACCCACTTATTGCCACCTCAATGGACACATCAGCATATTTGATGTGTGTTTTTTTTCTCTGGGAAAACATGAGTTCTCACAGCTAAAGAGCACTCACGGTGTAATTCTGAGCATTTACAATTAGTTAAAGCAGCATGGGGTGGCGTGGAGCTGCGTTTGCCCGTAGATGTGGGGGGAATCAATTCGCAGTCAGACTCCTGTTGTATATATATGAGGATTTGAGACTCGGGTCATTGATAAAAGTCTCGACCATAACTTTGACTTGATATGTGTGAATTAAGACCTAATGTCGGCTCAGAAAGACTTGACTTGAATACATGCATATGATAAGATAGATAGCTAGATTTGGAGACCAATGTGTGGTGCGGCACCACAGAATGAAAACCCAGTGCTGCAAATTAAATCTGGCTTTTTTTATTTTCTCAATGCAATTCTCTCATTCTCTGTCATATGCACAGAGAGGAACAGACAACTCGTGTCACTGTTCTCTCTTTCAACACAGAATCGTAGTCAGACAAGTCTGACTGGAGCCTATGAACTGAAGAGGCCGCTTGTACTTGTCTTTCTAGACAAATACAAGTCCGGCTGCTTAGGATTCGATTTTGAGAGGGAGATAGCTAGAGGGAGCCTCTTTTATCCTGTTATCCTGTTTTTGTGATGTGATCCCTTCTGAAGCTGTGTGAGTGTGTGTGTGTGTGTGTGTGTGTGTGTTGTGGAGATGTTGAAGTGGCAGCAGCTTAGTACCGACAACATCCTGTTCTGTTTTTTTTTTTTTTTTTCTTTTTGTCAGTCTGCGTGCAGCTGCTGTATCAGCCATTCAGTTGGCCAGAATGCCTTCATTCTGTAGAAGTTGACAAGTAGCTTTTTTGGGGTGGGAGGTTTTTTTCTTCTTAGCCATGTTTTAAAATTGATTCTACAATTTATGATGATTTTGTGAAAAACTTAACGACCATATTTGATATCCGGTATTTTGTATTCCAATTCAGTCTCTGCAACAAATTTTCATTTCGGTGCATCTCTTTTTTTATTTTTTGTTGTGTTTAAGAACACATTATAGTTACTGCACCATAGTGTCAGGTTCTGGACCTACTTCCTGTATGCAGAATAATTGTTAAATTGTCATATTATCTGAATAAAAGGACCTACAAGGCAGCTATCATGGAGGGTGCTAGTCCAATAATAATGATAACAATAATAATAATAATAATGAAAAAAGTTTTTTTTTTCAAGCTCATACCGCATCATTCATCCCAATGCGACTGTCTCCATGTTAACAGTATCCTCAAGTGAACAGTCATCTCTCCAAAGAGTGAGAATGCGCATCAATCACATACAATGGCTTTTAGTGCTTCAAAGACATAATAGCTGGTCTTGAGAGAAGAATGTTATAGAGTGATTATAGTGGGTTATAATGTCAGTATTTTCCTTTGAGTCTGCAGCATTTAAACTCTGATTCTAAAGGGCATATCTTGAGCGAACATAAATTATTGAATGAGGACTCGGTGACAGGAAAGTTAAGTGCTGGCTATAATTTCCAGGACTGACTTTGGATCACGCTGAATGTAGCATTCAAAGTGGAAAAAATATATTTTTACAATAGGCCGGTTTTGTACCATATGTCTGTTATGCAGAATTTTCCCATCCTGAATATTTTTTCTAAATTGTATTGAGCGTCCCAGGGTCTTGATCCTGAACCGTTGTACCTGTAGCTCTGGTTACCTTTGTGTCACAGCAAAACACCACGGTCAGAGGAAGTGAAAGAAATGGTGATGTTTTAGAAAAAAAAAAAATTGTGAAGGTTCTTTAGAGACATCAGCAAAGTGCAGCTGCACATTTCAGACAAGAAAATCCCTGAAAAATAAATCCATTTTGAAAGAAGTTCCATCCTGAGTCCTGATGTGGGTATAAATCCTATTTCAAATAAAGGCAGGCCTGCTGCGAAGAAGTAGTTGTACAAATACAAACAAATGGCTAAGCGTTGGATGGTGTTCAACATCTGGCCAGCTGTTCCTCCTACGAATCAAAAGCTCAACCCCGGACACGGATGATATTTATCTGTAGTGAAACAAACAGAGGAAAAATAACCCGGCGGCGGGTTCAAACGGAGATGAAGGTTTAGCAGGGTGCAGTGATGCGATGAGCGATGTGTGACAGAACGGAGAGAAGAGTCATCACGGCTGAGCGGTCAGACTGATCCCTGCGTACGATAACGGTTACAGGTTCAATCCCTTCAGCGGCTACATCCTGTCGAGAGGTTGGAGGGAAAGAAAAACGCATCAGTCTGAATACATACGAGCGGAAATGAAATGAAAAATTCAACAGTAAGTCAAATATAGGAATATAAAACCACAGCGGCTCTCTTTATAATACAAGGAATTTCTATATACGCTGTATTTTTTTGACATTTTGACCTACAACTTTTGGGAAGTCTTAGAAACAAAATAAGAACTACTGATTTTTAATGTCAGTGAGAAATGATGCTTTGCTATTGTGCTTGTGAACAAGTCATTTCCCCCCCTCTGATTCTATAATTCTGAATTATGTATTTTCTGTGTTCTGTTTCAACCTTCATGAGCAGCCTCAGGCCAACGGCTTGTCCACAAAGTCTGGCTAACAAGGTCCATTAATGAGATTCAAATGAATCTTTTATTTAGTCCGCAGCTCCCGTTGACAGGACTTAACTAATTATTGTTGAAGGTTTCAAAGAGACATTTTTTTTTTTCTAAAGGCACGATTATGTTGTCAGAGGCGACGGTTCTGGCCATGTTGCTGTGTGTTGGCCAGCTCTTTTCTCTCCTACACCAAGGCAGCCCACTTTAAAAGGACAGATACACTCCCATCCAAACTGCTGTGTGGAGAAAAATACAGAAATCATGAAAGGACGCATTCATCATCTCAGTCTTTTTAAAAATTTTTTTTTTTTTTTGGCAGATATCAAAGTAGAATCTCAGCTGCGGTTGATTGTGGCGAAGACGCTTTCATGGTTCGCCTTTAATCTCGCAGTCTTTTTTATTTCTAACTGTCGATAGAGATTAAAGCCGCTCTCACGGCGACGTGTTGGAGGTTATAAGCACATCGTCTGACGGTTCACCTACAGCATTCACGTATTCCGTTGCCGCCGTTTCTTTGAAGTTATTAAGTCTAGTAATTGTTTTTAATGCCCCTTTTACCTTTAAACAAATTGATCCCGAGAGCTTCAAGTAAAAAAATCTGTTGAAGCAAGTGATAGAACTTTGAAATTAGTCGGGATTATGTCGTTGGGGAAAAAGAAAGTAACAAGTTTATTGCGTGGGAACAACAAAAAAAAGTTGACTGCCAACTACCGACACATGGTGTAATATTTTTTTGGGAAATTTCAGTGTACGTCTCCCTAATGAAACATTGCAGTTTTGTCTATTAGCACCCAGGGCTGTAGCCGCCATTGAGGACAACATTTTTTTTTCCCTTAAATTTCCTTTCAGTTTAATTTTTCCCATTTCAGCAAGTGAAAATGTTAACGCAAAGCCTGAAAACCCAAATACATAAAGCCCGCCTAATTATCGTGACATCGACATGGTCTCGTGCGACAGAGATGCTTATGCGTCTGATTGGTTAAAAGGAAAATTGAACACTGTCGCGGCGTTATCTCCGACTGCATTTGAATTAATCAGAGGATGCAACGCGAGAGGCTGCATCAATCAAAGCTACCGTTTCTTTTATGTATATGTATATAGATTGTTGACCTCAGCATCCTGGCTGAGGCCCTGCTAGCACCTTCCAATTTGTATTTAGTCTAAACAGTGAAGACAGGAAAGTGTCATGACAGTGAGGGCAAGCAACATTAATATTGATTTGTTTTCCCGGGGCAGTTCACACATTGTGAACTTTGGCGTCAAGTGTTGAATGTCAACCCAATCAATGTAGGAGACAATTATTAAAGCCCAGTTTGCGTAGACGTTACACGTGTTGGCGGTTAAACTGAGGCTGACGCCCGTCGGTCCGGGGCCGCGTCAGACCACATCACATCACATCATAGGGATTTATGACGGAGCTGTTATGACGTTATCTTGTGAAAGGTAGTATATATCAAGACTAACCTCACCAGAATTACAATTGCACCGGCCGCCTGTTCCAACGCTTAACGTGGCCTATGATTATGTTTTGTGGAAACAACAAACTCTTGGCCCATCTTGGGCAGAAGGTTAAGATTGATGGTCGGGTGTAAAAAGTGTCCGACGTTGACGCAGGAGGCCGCTGTTGGCGTTCCAAACCGGCCCGTTCCGCCATTTATCCTGGAGGACTTACAATCCCGGGGATCTTGTCTTACCACTAGGACGCCTCCTAAACGGCACTACGCCCTCCTTTTAAGAGCTCTTCATAAAGCTACTGAGAGCACCTTTTAATCAAATGAACACCCTCGCTGTGTCTACAGTCTACAGTTTCTAAAGGAAATGAATTAAATATGCAAGAGTGTACGGTGAGGAACATGTCAACAGAATAAATCCCAGTCACTGTTTTTATACATGCAAAGTGAGTTGTGAAGTGCATAACCATCAGCATCATTAGGTTGTGTTTACTCTCAATTTACTACGTCAAATACATGGCAAATTAAAATGTAATCTGTGGTAGGGGAACAAAAAACTAAATGATATCTATATTTCTCCCTGTTATTGCACAAACAGCCTAAACTTGCAGAAATGTGAATAGAAGCTGTGGATTTGTAAAGACTTTGAGATCATGACATTTTTAATAGAATATTGCATGTTATCTTAATGGACTGTTATTATACTTCTCCAGTGTTTTCCATTGTTGGAATTTCCGAGACCCAACATAATGGTTTTATTTTAAACTTATCAAGGGGGATTAAGGGAGCAGCAGCGGCTGCGTTGCTAATGGAGCGACCTTGCTATCAAACTGTGTCTGTCACACACTCCTCACACTCTGGCCACCCTCTGTTTGTGCTCCATTTTGACTCATTTAGAAACAACAAGCTTTTATTTAAGGCTGGCTTATTAGTGGCCGTGTGGAGAGGGAGGTAGTTGGTGAGGTGTGTGTGTGTGTGTCTGTGTGTGTTTGGGGGGGGTCACCTGGGAAATCACAGATTGGATAAAGCAACCCACTTCTCTCCTTGGGAGGAAAACACACAGCACATTACATGCAGTATTAAGTCGCTGGTTGAAGGATGAAGACAGAGAAAGGCAGACGTGTAGGAAAACAAATCCTCCACATATAAAAAAAAATTATCAAGAATAGAATAAGAAGAGCTTTCTCATTTCACTAGAGGTTTTAATTCTCCCCATCACCTTCATTTTTTTATTTTCAGTGAGCAAAGATACATTTTACACTTTCATCATTTGAATGTAGAAAACAGCCTTCTGACATAAATGAAATCATCCTGGTTTACCTTTATGGACGTAGTAGGAAACGTATGACGTTTATAGATTCATTATTTATGTCTTTCACATAACTTTCACAACTGGTGAACAACGCCATTACTGGTGCTTATGGGCAGGAGGAAATTGTCTTGGACTCCCACATTATGAGGCTGGACAGAGGCTTCACACGCTTCCCACTCCCAAACATTCCCAGGATAGTTGACAACCAGTGTTTAGTGTTTACCGTCATGCAGCAGAAGGCACACACAGAAATTTGCTTTCCTCCTTCCTGATTTTTTTTTTTTTTGCATGTTTGTCACACTTGAATGTTTCAGATCAAATAAATTTACAGAAAATTAGTCAAACTAAACACAGAACAGAAAATGCACATTAATGAAGGTTTTTATTATTAAGGGAGCTTAAAAAAATCCAAATTGAAATGGCCCTGTGACCTGCCTGACAAAGTGAAGTAGACAGTTTTTTAACATTTTGCGGAGATCTAAACGCATTTTGTAACAAATCACTTTTTCATACAGGGCCATATAGGTTTCAATTTTTTCTCCCTTAATAATAAAGACCGTCATTTGAAAGCGATCTATTTTGTTCACTTGTATTTACCTGATTATCTGTGTGTGACAAACATACAAAGAAAAGAAATAAGGAAGGGGGATAATACTTTTTCACACCACTGTACATATATAATATTTACCCCACATATTTATACCAGACACCCAAGACAATTTACAACTGGGTAATTATCCACTAACAGGAGCATCCGTCTCTATTCTGTCCTTATCTGCACCTTCTAGTCTCCCCTTTATTCTTCCTTATTCTTTTCCCAACCATTAGTTTCTTTGTCACCCTCCTGTTGTTTCCAATTAGCCCCGATTGTCAGGAAACGAGGCCAGGGCTCTTTATTTTAGGATTATTTCTCATGATTTGTTTCTTTTTTTTGTGCCTCCTTTCCTCGATCAACTTGTTATCCCCCGCTAAGATCAGAAAGCAACACGAAGATAATTAAAGGTTACCTACAGTCTCAAGTCATTTATCTTTGGTGAAGAGAAGCAGACGTTCAGTGTCCATTTGTACAATAATGTGATTTTGTTTCCATTTTACTGTCAAACGGAAGTGCAGATAGAAACATCGAAATAAAAAAGAAACAGAATGAATACAGATGCTTGTGACATTTTTTCATTCCACTTCCCCCCTTGCTGCTGCTGCTGTTTTTATTTTTATTTTTTTTACATATTCTAAAATCACAATGTTGATTGAAAATGGGAAGTAGGTCCTTCTGCAGAGCCTGGCATGTTATTACAGTTGGTCAGCAGGGAAAAAACAAATGCTGCCTCTGTAGTTAATAAGTTATTCAATCGATTGCGATCTACAGCCACAAACTATAGACTGTACCTTTAACAGATTGTCATGATTGTCATAATCCCTTTATTCTCACCATCATTTTATTTGATTGACATTTTCCACAGATGCCACTGAAGCCTAAACTAGCACCTTAAGTTTAATATAGTGCATGATGTTAAGCTAACATTTGTATGAGATGTGTTCAGTTATAGTGTGGTAACTAGACATTAATGGATACCTGCCAGCTCATCAGAAGGAGACAGGAGAATGATTCTTTTCAGCGGTGGTGATATTAAACAAACAATAGGAAAGGATGGGATCCACTGCACCTCCGCGCCAAAAGAACATTATCATGATAAAATATCTATTTTATTACACTCGAGTGTTGTTCTATTGCCCACAAAGTCAACACTGGCTGCTTCTTTAATTTACCTTGTTAGTTAACAGGCTGTCGGGTCTGCAGCTTAAAGGACTTAATGAGCGGAGGGTCTCGTTCACGCCATGTGAATGGCAGAGAGATAAATGGGCTTGTTGTGTCTTAATTATCCCTTCGTGGTTTATAGCGCTATCATTCTGTTTACGCGTGCGTGTGTGTTTAGAAAGAGAGAAGATAAAGAACATTCTGCCGCGTCAAGAATTGGACAAACGCACCAGCTGCAATTAATGCGATAGTAACATACACACACACACACACGCACACACACACACACACACACAATGTGAAAAACTTGAATCCCAGAGTGCACAAACACTATCCAGTGAGGAAGAGACAAGTTGTGTCTAACGGTTCAACTTGAAATCAAATGAAGTACAGTATATTTGCGTATTATACTTTTTTATTTATATGTGTGGATGGGTCAGTGACCAATCATGGTTGGCATGATGAAAAAGTGGCGAAAAAACCTTTTTAAAATAGTGTTTTTAAAGCATTCATCAGGTATCTTAAAATGCACATTATGTGTCCATGTTGGTTTCATGTTGGTTGTTATTTTTTTTTTTACACGAAATGTAAAATGGAGTAACGGAAAAAGAATGACAAATTTGAAATACTTAATCAAGCTAAAATATGAAAATGGTCGATAGCATTTAAACAAAAAAAAAAAAAGTGGTACCAAGTTCTCAGGGTTACACCTCATGACATTTTGACATTGTATCATATATATATTTATATATTTTTTGTTACATACATTCCTGGAGGGGATCTTTACACCGTCAGGAAAGATAAGGGCTTCACAGTAATAGACTACGCTGGTGAAACATCCCTTTTGGCTGTACAACCTATCACATAGGAAACGACGTGGATTAATGTGACTCAGCCACTAACACAGTTGGAGTGAGCCTCCACACATGTCTCCTCACTTCATTGTGAACTCCGTTGGCATTTAGTATCAGTGGAACGTGTCTGGGAAGTTTAATATGACGACAGAGCAGCTCTGATCTATCAGCGGTTGTCAGTGAAGCCTTCGATTTATCTCCGTTCGACCGCATTTAAAAGCAGCCCATTTGCCTCCCTTTTTTATTCAGGAGCCCCCACTGGTCCCCATCTGCAAGAAGACAACTCCCACTGGCAGCTGCACGCCCACTACTACCCCCCTCTGCTGCGTTCCGCCACGGTGAAGAAGTTCATGGTGGGTTACGAGATGCTGGCCCAGGAGCAGAGAGACCTCACCCCTGAACAGGTGAATGATGGAACATCCAACAAGTCTGAACCAGGATGAATGCGATACTGAGGTTACAGCGTGTGGTCTGGCTGCATATCGGCTGTGCCTGTTAAAATGATTTTGGGGAAAACACAAAAAACGTTATCAAATGCAGAGACTACTATATTTATGAATTATTTCAAACAAAATGCCCTGAAAGTGGATGACTGTGGTCACAAATAGAATGTTGTGAATAAAATAACACAATTTTCAGAACATTCTAGTGGGATTTCAGACAACTTAAAACCCGGTTTATACTGCCCTTTCCTTCCATAGCGCAAATTCTAAACTTACATTACCTAAATTAAGCAAATTTCAGGTAAAATTGGTTATTACTTTTGCAGGTCTTCTTTGCCTGTTTTTTTTTTTTTTTTTTTTTTTTTTTTTTTTTTTATTCAACGTAACTCAATTTCTAATGAATTTTCAATGAGCATCAACAGGTTCAATGGACTGAAAATCCTGGAATTTCCTTCCTTTTTTATATTTGGCAACATACTTCATTATTTTTTTTTCTTTGTGATAAAACCAAGCAACCACCATCATGAAATCTTGTTAAACTGAAAAAAAAAATCATATAGGCACAAAAAAGTTGGCCTAAGTGAAATGTCCATTGTTCTCTAGGGCATAAAAATCCATTCAATTTAGGATTGAATTAATGGTTTAGTGGCCAGCATCATCATGAGATGATTTGGGGAAAAAAAAAACTTTTGTCAAAATATGTTTTAGGTCATAATAGGGTGAAGATATGCTGCATGCTGTAGATGCACCAGGAAAATCAGTTTGCACTGTAATTTAAAACAAATACGTGGGAATAGTTTAAACAGTTTAACTAATAAATAACATCATGCAGATACAAATGATGCATCAAAGTAACTGCAATTACTCATTTGCATACACTGTATTTCCACAACAGAAATGTGAACATTGGATGAAGCCAGGTTAAAAATTCTCATTTTGTTGACATAGTAGAATGAAAGTTTATTTTTTTTTTTTATTTTTACAGTAAGAATGCAATGTTTGTTTTTTTAGACTATGAATGATATATGAAACAGCCTCTCTGTAAAAAAAAAAAAAAACCTTCAGAATATAAAATCAGAATGTACTCAGAGTTTGGGGGAAAAAAAAAAGTTTTGACATAAACAGTATGTTGAAAAAAAGGGGGCATCAAAATGAAATCTTTTTTTACAGTAATTATAACGCCAAACCAACGCGGCTGTCTTTTAAACTGTGTACACGCCTGACATCGCTGTGTTCCTCTCATTTTTAGGCTGCCGATAAGCTTCGGAAACTCCCAGAAGAACACCATAAAAACACGCAGAACCAGTAGAAAAAAAAGGGACGTGTGATGCTGTAAATGAATGGACCTGTACTGGTGGAATTAAAGGGAAGAATTTGCAGCCCAGACTCAGAATCCACTTTTTGTAAAAGGCAGAAAATGCCACATAATTGCTTGAACAATGCATTTGTCATCACATAGATTAAATATATTCCTATTTGCACAATATATGTATATGTGAAATTAATTATTTACATATTTTTGATACAGTTGTTTGTCAGAAGAGGCCCTGGGCTCCTCCCTGTAATTATGAAATGAATGTCAAACTAAATGTGACATGAATCCCTCACCCCCGTGTGGAGAAAACGCAGAGCATTATTCTTTTCTTTCTCGCCGTCCCTCCTGGTGAATTTAAACCAACGTTGTTTGTTTCTTTCATGTTGGGAAGCTTTCATGCACAAAAGCGTTTCTCCCAGCAACGCGATGTGTTATTTCAGGGGAGAATAAAATCGGACAGCTTTATTTATCCCAGAAGACACGAACAAAAACCTGCAGGCGAGCGGCAACATGGCGATCAGGATACAGGAGCGGTTAAAACGAGCGGCAAACACTTTCTGGCCTGTAAATGCAAGGGTGATGCTAGGAGCCAGGTGAAAGGCAAACAGAGGTAAAAATAAGAAAAAAAAAACATGTTGTAGTTCACCCAACTTAAAAAAAAACAATGTGGCATTTATTTAAAGGGACCACTGTTGATATTTAGCAGAAGAAATGAAAAAAAAAATGGCGCTTATGATTCCTTTCCCTCTCTGGATCTCACTCAAAAGTGACTTTGCTCGACTCCAATTACCCTAGAGCAGACCTTATTTTTTTGCAGAAAGTCTTTTTAAGCTGAATTTATGAAACCCATTGTATTTTATAACCATTGTACCCTTCTGACACCTTTATGGCAAAAATGTCCTGAAAAATAATCTGCTCAAAACTACCAAATCTTCACTTATTTTCAGAATTCTACCCCTTTAAATGCCAGTTTATCTAATTATTAATTGTTTATATTTTTTTGTAATATTTTCCATATAGTAAATGGTAGGAGGGTAATAACTTTAATATGATTTGATTGTCTAATGGACAAAAGTCCCTCATTGACTTCCATTATAACCACATTTTCTTAATGTTACTTCTATTACAGTAACCAGGCATTCTGAAATGTCAGCATGTCATTTTGAAGAATAGTGGTGTTGTTTAAACATTTTACCTGCATTTACCCATTGCATTTTTACCTGATGCAGCAACCAGGAGGCCCCAAGAGGTGTGTGTCTGTATGTGTGTATCACAACTATCCTCCTACTATTTATTATATGGAAAACACTTAAACTTTTGAATGTTTTTTGCTATAAATAAGTAAATAATTCAAAGAGATAAACTGGAGTTTCAAGCAGACAAGAAGAGAGCTATGGCGTTAAACCAGATTGATGTATGATGGCTTTATGGAAGATTGTTAACGCATGGACATTTTTGCAACAAAGGTGTCGAGAGGGTGCAAAGTTTAAGGTGTGAGTGTTTCAATAAACGATTGAGATAATAGTGTTGCTGTGTTAAAGCAGTTCCACGTTAAATACATTGTCTACGTTGTGTTCACATTGATCCACTGCGCCTCAGTATTTATGTCTTGACAGTTTGAACACCTCTCCATGTATAATGCTCACTTTTTTTTGTCACTATTATAAATCAACGATTAGAAGAGTTTTTAATATGTTATCCTGGAGAGAGAGAGAGATGGGGATGGGGTACAAAACCACAGAAAGAGGGAAAAACACTGAGGCTTAAGTTTGGATGTTTCAGGACCATGGAGAGAGACAGAGACAAACGTCTGTATTCAACATGAAAAAATAGATTCACATAAAGTAAGTCTATCTTCCCATTTATATTCCCATATTTACAGTGAAAGCTTTACAGTTTGCCCTGATCAGAAAACACAGTGCTTTTGATTTATCACGGTGTGTTTTTATTATGGATTCCACATGATATGTGGTAATTACATCTGTTCCCCATAGCTGTGATTAAGGAAAACCCACTCTAACTTCCTAATTGGACTTCATAAATACGCCTTTTAGGCTAAATATCATGTCTCTGAAGGGAAAGTCAATGCACTTGACCTGGCATAATAAAGTATTTACTAGTGGGCGGGACAAAGATCCAGATCCAGCCATTTGGATTCTGATACAGTACCAACCATAATATTCATGATGATCTCTGGCATTCATAACAACAAGTTCTGAACTTTTGCTTCTGGGGATTGTAAATGGATATTAAAAAAAAGATGGAAAGTTAACTCTTGACATGTTGAATAAGGCGCGATCTCACCCTGATAACAGCAGATGGTGGTGTTGGTCAAAAAGTATAGAAGATGACATGGAAGATGATGAGGGTCCAGAATGGGACTGCTCTAAATCATACAAACA
This sequence comes from Eupleurogrammus muticus, assembly GCA_036785175.1. Lineage (NCBI taxonomy): Eukaryota > Metazoa > Chordata > Actinopteri > Scombriformes > Trichiuridae > Eupleurogrammus > Eupleurogrammus muticus. Next base: position 15,535,497 of record JAYKQN010000013.1, on the reverse strand, counting down.
CTTTTGCTGCTGTCTCCTTGTTTTTTTTTTTTTCTTTACCATTAGACACAAAAGCTTTTATCTGTGGCTATAAGAGCGGTCTCCCTTCAGAAGGGAGGTCAGAGTCAACTACAGAATAGTGCTCCATCATAGGTGCTCAAAAACAAATCATGAATCCTGGAGGAGGACTTCCTGTCAAACGGGTTAGATGGTAACGGACGATTATGGAAAGAATTCATCATTTCACAGATGAAAACGTGCTCACAGTGAATTTCAGTTTTTTTTCTCCTTTGTAGTCAATTAAGAGAAATTAAAAATTTAAAGCACCCATAGAGTAAATTCCTTTAAGTCATTAAAAATGCAACATTTATTTAAATCCATAGTTGCTTCATTAATTTTTTTTTTTTTGCAGATAACACTAGTAACACAAGAAAAATTAGGATTAGGTTGAAATTTCTCTGTATAGTGCTAGCGTTTAAATGAGGCGTGGAGGGATCCATGCAAGAAAATGGAATTGTTGGACACAAGGATGCAGAAAGGTTCAACATCAAATTGATAAAATAAATAATTAATTACAAAAAATGTTTTTATTGATGCATCTGCAGCCTCAAGGAGTGAGCAAACTGTAAAATGACCTGCAGGCTCATGATGATCGGCTTGATGTAAACTCCTGAGGCGGTTTTAGCTTAGCTTGCCCCACACCTACCAACTACTTTTTTTGTTTACACCCCTTCCATCCCATCACCATAGATAAATATGGAGCTAAAGTGGTTCTGATGTGTGGTTTCTCAGAGTTGCATCATGTAGTCTGACCTGTTCTCCTTCACATGTTCTCGGCGGGGAAACTCTGATCAAGAGGAACCTTTGACTCCGATCCCCAACCCACCTTCCAGCACATGTTTAATTAAAGTGCATAACACTATTTTTTTTTTAAACACACATAGACTCTGAGTCTGACCTCACTTCAACTCTCTCTGCTGCTTTTATTTAGATATTATATATCCTACAGCTGGATTTCATATCCTACCTGTCGACTGGTCCTCTACCTTCTATTGCATAGCGATGCCATATGGCAACTATTACTTTGGCTCAATATAACTAAAAAACAGTCATATAAAATCAATATTTTACTATTTAATTGTAAAAATATCTTTTACTTTGAAGGAGAAGCAAAAAGAATAGCCATATATGACCAGGAAATCTTGTTTTCACTCATTTCTACATTGACTGACAAAAGTGTTCTAAACCTATAGGGTCATAGGGCAACGTGATGCAATAGAGTTAAAGAAAATTTTAATTTTGATCCTCTATTCAGTCCAATATTCACCATCATTCCAGTGTTTTAATGCTACATTTTGTTTGTTAATTACAAGCTAATGAATGGTTAGAAAACCCTTATGCAATGATGTTAGTACGGCTGAAAACAGTTTAGCTGCTTAGATGCAGCATTCTTTGACAAAAGAAAAGTTTAAAGGAGAAAAATATGCGTTCAAATAAAAAATCATTCATTTAATTATTTCTAAACGCGCCAATGTCTTGACTATATTTTCTATTCATTTTGTAACCCGTTGGATAGATAAAAGTTTGCACTTTCATAGAAAACACAAATTGTATTGGATGACCTCAATAGTTTGAACAGTAGTGTATGGTGAAGAAGAATGTGGAACAGGCCACACACAGTAAAAAAAAAAAGCAAAACAGAAGTGAGTGCATTTGCAACTTCACACACCTCTTTCATTATTTATACTACTTATGTAGTGATGCTCAATCCCAGCCAGTCTATAAATATTAATATTGATTTCAGGTTTTGGTGAAATGACACTGTTGAACAATAAAGATATGCAGGTGTAGTTCATGGTCTGAGAGGTTCTTAGAGGGCTGAGATGTTGAAGAGAGCGTGTGTGTGTGTGTGTGTGTGTGTGTGTGTGTGTAGTCTAGAGCTCTTTTCATGTACTGTGACAGACCTCATTCATTCAGGTCAATATTTATCCAATCCTCAGGCTCACTGTGGAATCGCTTCACATCTATTTCATCACACACACACACACACACACACACACACACACATATATATATATATATATATATATATATATATATATATATATATTTCTATCTCTGCAAATGCAGTGATAGGGAAGTGTGTTTGTGTGTATTGCCTGTGTATCTCCTTCACTGGCTCCTTTTGCACGTCTTTTCCTGTTCAGATACAGCAGAGAGTTGTTCTCCCTAAAGCGGCTAATGATGCCTAATGTGCTCTATGAAATCTGATTAGTAAACATTTGCATGCCCTTGTCCTAACATGTTGTTCAGTTTATAAAAGGCCTGAAGAAAGGCAAGTTATTTTAATGCCGTGTTCTGGGAAAGAGCTTTTTCCTGATTGGCCGGGAGCTGTGCGTCAAAGTTTGATCACCTGCTGCAGCAGGAACGGAAAACACACATCTTTTTATGAGATGAAATTTTTCATGCACAAAACAGCCATTCTCCCAAATATTGTTCACAAATGTGTCTAAATCTGTGATAGTGAAAACTTCTCCTTTGCTGAGGCAATCCCTTCCCCCTCACAGGTGTGGCCTATCGAGATGCTGATTGGACAGCTGATTACAGCACAGGTGTGGCCTATCAAGATGCTGATTGGACAGCTGATTACAGCACAGGTGTGGCCTATCAAGATGCTGATTGGACAGCTGATTACAGCACAGGTGTGGCCTATCGAGATAATGATTGGACAGCTGAGCCTGGCCTAAATAAAAAGCCACTCTGAAACGTGCGGTTTCCCTTAATGGGGACGTTTGGGGAATCAAAAAACCAGTCAGAATCTGGTGTGAACACAGTTCATGCAGTGCAACACGTCTCCTTCACATAAAGTTATCAGATTGTTGATTGTGGAATGGTGGTTCACTCCTTTGTGAACAATAGTGGAGACAAAGGGTTATTTAGGCAGAGGGCTGAGGTGTATCTTGGGGCACACACACATAATTTACCCAAATCTACGAGCAATTTAGTTTTTGGACTGTGGGGGGAAGCCTGAGAACACAGAACGCTCCCAGTTTAAGCAAAAAACAAATGTGTTGCATTTATATTTACACTCTCAGATATGATTGACAAAAAACATTCAACTTGTTCTATCATATCCTCATTAGTTGAGATGCAACTTTAAAATGGTACCATGTTGACACTTTTGCACCAGTCGCACCTCCAGTTTACCACCCTGGACAGAACAGTGCAGAACTGCAGCCTTTGTTTTCATCCAAACTTTGCAAATGTGGTTGGGAAATGTTAAACTACAGTGTTGTCAATAAAATGCTAGTAAATGCATCAGAGAGTGAAAGAATTGCGTTTTAATGTAAAACATGAAACTGTGGATTGATTAATCGAGAAAAGTTCCCAACATGGGACTTTGGTAGCTGAGTGATTGATCAACAGTAGGTTAGTATGTCAATACAATCCCCAGTAGGTCAGGTCACCAGCTTGGGAAACACTAGCTACGGAGTAGGTCAGGGTTTCCGATACAATCAGAGTGGGAACTAAACCAAAGACCTTCTGGTTGTTGAGGAATTCTTTACCTGTTTTTTTTAATATATTTATGCGAGCTTTAAGTAACCCACATGTAAGGAAAGCACTTGTGCATACATACTCTAACCAGTTTTTCCCCGGAATGTGGCCGGTCAACCAATGTGGGTGTGAAGCTAAAGTGGCGAACATGCAACATGGCAGGGTGCGTGCTTTGAGCGTGATCCTCGCTGGGTCGGTGGAAATGGTAGGCTAATTGTGCTACGTTAGCTCGGCTTTTAGTGTGTCTGTGAATGAAAGCCTGGTTTTCGAAGAAAGGACAAATTATACTGCCCGTCGGTAAACATGTGTAAATTCTCATTTGTCCATGCTAGAAGCTAACCGGCAACTAGCCTCCAGGGGGATTGGCTAACATTCATGTAACATTTGACAAATGATCACCTGATGATCGCTCTTTAGCACAAAACGCTGTGGAGCTTATTATGGTTATTTTTTGCTGAGGCTATATCAGAGAACTTCTGGCCGGCCGTAGAGAGCGAGGTGAACGCAGGCAGGAGACAACGGCTCAGTAGACTCCAATTAGGGGGAGGCGTGAGCGAGGCTCTCCGCTCCTCATCTGTCACCTCGCCGGGCACAGGAGATCAGAACGAGGGGAAGGAGAGGGGGACCGAGCGGAGTGAAGGGATGCGAGGACCCCACGGAGCTAGGTGTGAAAGACAAAACATCCGCTCTCCACAGGCTGCAGCCTCAGGAATTACCATAGTCGGAGCATGGCCCTTAATTTATGTGAGGTCTGTTTATGTGTTCAGGAGTGCCCCTGCAGGTTGTTCTACATTCTATCTAAAACTAGCTCCATGCTGATAAACTAAAAAGTTAAAAGCTGCACAGTTGGGTAATAATTTCGAGTGGGTTCATCGGATGTGGCCTGTTTCACATTCTTCTTCGCCATATGAAGCTCTGCTAGAAATACTCATTTCATGGTGCCTCGGTTTATGTTTAATTATTGGAATTGCACGTTATTTGCATGATGGTGTTTGGTCTCATTGCTCTGACTGACAATGCAAACAGTCTGTTCCGAGCAGAGATGTTGCACATGAAATATGTTTTCTGTTTGTAGTTTCACGCATCGGAAGCGGCAGCAAAGTGATAGCGGTAGAGAAACTTTAACCTCACAGCTTGGCTGACAAGATTAGCAGCAGCTTTTGGTTTAATCCTTTGCACAATAGATGCAAGGAAGAATATGCAGAATGAACAAGACGCTTCAAAATATATATATATATATATATAATTTTTTTTTTTTTTTTTTTTTTTGAGGGGGGTGGTCTAAAAATTGGACTCTGTCCAAATTCTGTTGGAGAATTAAATAGCATTCATCAGATTAATAGCAACAGTTAAAATGAAGCTAAAAATTTCACATTCAGCTCTTGCAACCTTGTGGTGTTGGTGTAATTGAAATAAACAGAATTGATTTCTGTCTAGTGGGCAAAAGGTACTATGCAACTAAATATAATTAAAACATTTACACATCATTTAAACCTACCAAAGATGCAATTAGCATTTTATCTTATTCACCTAAAATTAACTATGTGAAATATTCAACTTTCTTTTTGTCACTGTTTTTCCAGGCCAACCCTGACTTTAACTCTGCCTTAGAGCTCCGTTTCACATCAGACCAACAGCGGAAATCACACAAAGCTGAAATCCTTCACAGTTGTTAAAAAGGAACAACTTGCAGTGTTATCACTTCAACTCAGCAAAAGTTATATAGATAAGAAACTTTCTATAAATCAAGCTTTTGCTTAATGTGAAGGAGCAATATGGAAGTGAACATTTGTAGGAATATATATTTTTTGTCATTTTATGCCAAAATATGAATTTCATCCTCTTAAAAAACAAAAACAAAGCAGATACTGTGCCTGGCTGTGATTCTGCTCTTTGCAAACAGCAATAAGGGAATTGACACATCCTTTACGATCGTGGGCTGCAGTAATTTCAGGGTGAACGAAGAGAATGCAAATAAGGTCTCTGCTGCACCCATTGTGTCTTATTTTATTTTAAAAAATTTGTCTCTCTGTAGTCCACCAACTTTATGGAAGCACAACACCAAGTAAAGAAGCAACAGGAAATCAGTGGGAGAACAGAACAGGCAGGAAGGAGCGCTGGAACTAGTTAGCGACGGAGGAAACGACACAAGGGAAACAAACTAATCAGATTCTTGGTAACTGAATGGTTACACATGTTAGGGCTGCGGGGTAATCTCACAGAGCCCTGTTGCTATATCCTGGATTTTTTTTTCTTATTCCTCTACCAGACGGATTTCAGCACAGAACACCGTCCTACAGCTTTGAGAGGACCCGACAAAGATATAAATCAGGATGTGAATCTTGATCATGGATAAACTACATCCGATTTCTCAGAGGGAATGAATGGGATGAAGTCAAAAAGTGAACAAATCGTTTTTTGAGCTGCCCGTTGCTCTGAGTATACTTCCACCTAGACACTCCATTTAAACTTTAAACTGTAGACACATGTCTGGTGTATCAATGTATTATTCCAAGTTTTGCTGGGCAACACAGTTTCAAAATCATCTGCTGATGATTGACCATGATTATTTTTGGAGAATTTTAAGTTTATATCCAGAATGTTGGTGCTTCAGCGGGTGAGTGTAGGAGAACAAATTAAAACCCTCAGATTTTTTCTCTTTCGACCCTGCACCATAGTGAATTTACACAATACTACTCACCGACTTTTTTCCAATGAGAAGTCTGGGGAAAAAAATATGGAATTTTGAGATGTCAAATATGTACAGTACAGCTGTAGAAGGGACACAAGTTGCTGAATAAAATCTTTGTAGAAGCTCTGAATAAACTCGAAATCGGACAACACGAAGTTCACGACTCGTCCTCCCACCCACCATTGTATTGTAATGGTATGTTTCCTCCTCTTTCTTTCTTTGTCTTATCTTCACCCCTCTATCCTCATGTCTGTGATTCTACTACTGAGCCGCCAGCCCCTCAGCAGCTGTTGCTGTTATCGTGTTTTCCCTTTAACATCGACAAGAGGAGCGCATACAATCGATACGCTTCCAGGGGCGAGGCAGGCGTTTCCACGGCTAGCACGAGAATTAGCGAGCGGTCGGATTTCCGAAAGTTGCGTGTGTTGCTGGGCTCAGGCTCCCTCCTGACTCCCTCCGCTCCTCCACTTCATTAGACTGCGGAGCAGGGCTTTTGGATTCTAATATTTATTGGTTTATGCGAGATAAACATGCAGCAATATCCCCAAGTCTCCTTGGGAGTGAGAGAAATGTTTCGATCTGGAGGGGAGGCCGGTGTGTGTGTGTGCTGTGGGTTTTTACAAAATTTTTCTTTTGCAATTTCCACTCTGACAAAAGCGAACGAGACGAAAATCTCTGACGGTATCGTCCCACTTGATTAATGCTCACAGAGGGGTGCGTGGCACACTGTTGGTTTTGTAGTACACACAGATGAAAAAGTGCTCACACCTTTTATGCCTCAGAACTCCACGGCGTTGTCACGGCTGCGGTAAACATTCTTATCTGGTATTGTTCCGCCTCTGATGCACGATCCTAGCCGCTGCCTTTCTAAACAGCTCAACGACTTAAGAAGCCCGAGATATCTTCAGTTGTACATATCACACAGTGATGGAAAGCAACTAAGTACACCCACAATCGCTTCAGTACTTGAGTGATTTTGCGGTATTTTGCTTGAGTATTTGAACTAAAACATTAAAACAAAAACTTTTGTGCGTTCACTTAAGTAACATCTTCAATTCAGGACTTTTAGTTGTTAAAGTGCGACACGGTGGAGCAGTGGGTAGCACTGTTGCCTCACAGCAAGAAGGTCGCAGGTTCAAGACCGCCTTGGGGCCTGGGTCTGGGACCTTTCTGTGTGGAGTTTGCATGTTCTCCCCGTGTCTGCGTGGGTTTTCACCGGGTACTCCGGCTTCCTCCCACAATACAAAACATGCTCAGGTTAATTGGCAAATCTAAATTGCCCATAGGTGTGAGTGTGTGTGTGAATGGTGTGTGAATGGTGTGTGTGCCCCACGATTGGCTGGCGACCATCTGGGGTGTATCCCCCTGCCTCTCGCCATAAAATGCGCTGGGATAGGCTCCAGCAGACCCCTGCGACCCCGAAAGGGAATAAGCGGGATAGAAAATGGTTGGATGGATGGATAGTTGTTAAAGTATGGAGTTGGAAAAGTTTAATATTTCTACTTTTACAAAAGGATCAGGGTATGACGCCCACCACTAGATTATTATGTAATCGGGCTACAGATAAAAGTTGCATGGTAAGAATGTTTACACGTGGTCATCAACGCAATTACTATTTCAGTAATTATATTCAAACATGTTCAATGTAGATATTCGCACATAATGTCTTTATCAGATATTTTTTGGGGAAAAGATAATAAAGCACACATACAATGAGAGGCTGCAGATGATCCCCTCCGCTCCTATTAAAATTAAGATAGGAATGGAATTCTAGGATCTACCTCCAGGTCTCTGCACAGCAACAAACTTTGTTAGATGAATACTTGCCGTTACATGGATGTTATCTCGCTGCCCGCTCCGCGCTGTTTGGATTGTACCATTTACCACCTCGTAGAATTAGCCTTATCATAGCGAGCGGTTGAAACCCAATTTTACCCCCGCGCTGACAATCTGATTAAAGCTTTAATTCACGAATGCAAATCCATTTTCGCCCTCTGATGGAGTGTTGTACGTGGAAAGTTCAATTCTTCCCAAAGGAGGGACGTTCACTCTCTCTCAGATTTTTTTTTTTTTTAGCGAGCGTGGAGTCGCATAAGTTTCAACCCGCCGTGTCGTCTGTGATAAAATCGCCCTCTGACTGAGCAAACGCTGCTCAAGATGAGTAAAGGCAGAAGAATCTCTGTTGGAACAAAAAAATATTTCCCCTTTATGCAAACTTTAAATATTTTCTGATTTAAATTCTCATCATGGTGGGCGAAATGTACAATGTTAATATGGTCAGATCCAGCCACTGCAAAATGCATTTGCTGACTGGGAGAAGACATAGATCTGTCAAAATCCTTTTAAACAAAAAAAAAAGGTGAAACAGTCGTGGTGTTTAAACAACTGTAATTAAAAAAAGGAGGATTATGCAGAAGCAAAACTCAATTGATCTTATTGCACACACTGTGAGGACACGTATTGGCCAAAAGACAGGAAGCCTGTATATGTATATATATTATATATAATATATAATGTTCTGCATGCTGCTCTGTTCTCTCTCTGCATCCTTCAGTCTCATTACATACTGATACAGAAACATGCCTGTTGCTAAGGTGACAGAAGTGGTTATCTTGGGTGCAAAATGACACTGAACAAATTCATTAATGCATCACTTCTCCCTTCTATTCTAATTTTATTTTGACATAAGCTTATTGAGAGTGCATATAGAAAGTACCCTCCTCACTATGTAACTAAAGAAAGCTTCCTTCAAAGATGCATATAGAAAAAACAAAAAGAAAACATCATTTACTATCACCACAAATAAAACATTAAAAAATTAGACCTATCTTTGATATTGGGATATCAAAGTTATTCATTCTAATTCCATCCTGAGTAAAAGATCGGAGACTGTGATGTGTAAGAATACAAAAATGGCTTCTCTCGAATTTTGTTTGAAAAATTAGTTTAAAAACATGTTAGTTTGCACTTCTGCTTTTGCCAAGAGAATCCACCCACCTGACAGGTGCAGCCTATATAGATGCTGATCACGCAGCTTGGTTATTGCACAGGTGCACCATGGGCCGGTCACAAAAAAGGCGACCCCTAATAAAAAATATTTTTTAAAAAATCACACCAAAGTGGTGCCACAAAATTCGAGGGAGTGTGCGATTGGCACGCTTAACCAAACGGCCGACCAAGAGCTGTCGCCGTGAATCCGATGGTTATGTTTTTGTAAAGGTGCCATTTAATGTGTTGAAATGTGCATATAACAATACCTAATTTGGTTTAAAAGAAATTTGGAGCCTGTCAAAGGTGAATTTCTGTCACTATTACGGAGCATCTGTCTATTCTATTCTAACCACACCCGTCCGGGTAAAACGAAAAGTTTTTGCTTTAAAATTTGTGTTCAGTGCATCTATATTTTAAGGGGAACAGCAGCCTAGATGGGGGCACCTTCAGGTGCAGCAGACTGTCGACTGCTTGTTTTTTTTTTTTTTTTTTGGCCTGCTAAAATCTCACCTAGGGCTCCGACACCCTGCTCCTCATTACCTCATCAATTATGTAATAGATTTAGATCTCTTTCCTCTGCAGAGGGAAGAGGAAGCGGAGAGATTTCCGGATGGGGGAGGTTCGCCTTATTTATCAGTGGTATTTTCATATCGCTGAGGGTGGCAACTACATGCGGACAACGTGACATTATGTCTCCTTGAAGATGTAGCTTTATTTATTTATTTTTTATAGCAGGGCATATATCTGTTTCCTAAAACAGCAACTTTAAATATCAGGTTTTGGTGGCAGACAATGAGGTGTATTTGGTTGAATGTCAGTGATAATATGCTCTCTGCAGCCAGCATTTTTAATATGTGATTGACTTCAAATAATTTACACCTGAAATGTAAATTCTGTACAGAAACTAAAGTTGGGTTTTTGAGGTGGATGCACAAACCCATTGCATATATGCACTGCATTACTTTGCATTAAAACTGTTGGATTTTTTGCATAATTGCATTGATTTGTATGCAACTTGGCATCCCCTGTTAGGAATCACAGACCCAAGGACTCAAGTGCAGATCTGCTTAAATCATTTTTTCCTTTATTTCCAAATGAAGGACAAAGTTTTCAAAGTCCAAACCAAAAATCTAAACCTAAATCTTGTATAATAATTGCAGTAAATAATTTCAAGGGCAAAGTAATGACAATGCTAATAGGCTGCACATGTTGACACTGGTTTGCATACGGAACGGTTACCATAACAACGCTGCTGCTACATCGCAGCCTTTCACGTTATTAATGCGTGCACATCTCACAACAGTTAGTGCTGGTTTTATCAGCCCTTAAAAAACAGGTATGGGAAATTTAAAAGTTAAAAGCCGGCTATACATTCTAATCCATTTTTTTTTTAGATGTTTTTCAATAGACATAAACACTGTTGCACGGGCTGGGTTTTCAGATGGCTTCTTTGTGTTTCTCTGTTTTCAACCGGCAAAGGGGGCAAAAATAGAACGGGTCCACGTTGAAGCCTGTGATTCAATATCGCCTGCATAAAAGCTGATGTCCTACTCATTTATTAGACCCATGTCGTGCAGTGTGGTTTGCAATAAACTTATACGACTGCTAAAGCCTCACAGTCTGCACAAGGCTTAAGAGGAGATGCCATAAATTACCAAATAATAACCAGGGAGTTTATTTGTTTCAATCACGTAACAGATCAGGCGTTTGAGACCAGTCGGCTGTTCGGGACAGGAGATTAATTCCTTCCTGACAAAAATCTAGCTCAGCAAAACTGAAAAAATGTATACACTGTGTAACTATATATGAATATGCATCACACAGTCATTATTGTGTGGGCACAAGCTACTGCATATGTTTAGTTTTTTTTCTTTTCCATGGTCACAAACTCTGATTTCCTCCGAGCGCAGCCGCTTGGTCCCTGAACGTACGCTCGGAGCGGGCCAATCAGCAAACCAGCAGCCGGTCCCTGTCCCGCAGCCTGGCAACAGCAGGTAACCATCCGCTGAGCCCGGGCCAGCAGCTGATGGCTAATCAGACGGCCGGCTAACAGCCAGTTAGCGGGCGGCCCGGATGGCCGGCGGCCCGTGTGCCAGCCAGCAGGCGGCTGCCAATCTGTCAGCCCGAGGACGACCTGGCCACATCCCAGCGAGCGGCCAGGTGCCTCGGGTCATGGGATGATATATATCCAGGCTGCGGCCAATAAAGTGGATCACCGTGCTCTTGAGTTTTCTCTATGCACGCTTGTTATTTTACCTTTATTGTTGCTATCCTGCTCCGACATGCAACGTGCTGGATAGTTTCACATATGAACAGGATCAGAGGGCTGTATGGAGTGTACAATTATGTTGGTGTTTTCAAGACGGCACAAGATAGTAACATATACATTTTATTGGCATGTGGGCGTATACTCTCACACAAAAAATAAAACCATCTTGTCAGAGTCGGATCATAGGGAATGATGTATGAGAGCTTGTAGTCGTACAACTCTGTGCTAAAAATAACAGAGTGGAATTAATTCTGTTGGATTCAGTAATATAATAACATCTTTATTGTCTCTCATACTGACTTTTATTATATGATAGTACTAATGCCGTATTTTAATAAGCAAAACCAACAAAAGCAGTGACCTGAAAAAATGGGTTTAATTAATTAATTTTTACCAATAAAATATCCATCATAGGTATAATGTGTGGGGCCATCTGAGTTTGCCACAAGAAAACTAGTGTATTGGCTCAAAAATCCTGCAAATTACAACAAAAAATGTCAAAGTATTTTTTTTCCATTTGAGTTAGACTGACTATGATTTCTCTAGTTTTTAAAGCACCTTCAGCTTTCTCCGCCTGATACGTGCATTCATTCAGCATTCCTTGTGTACTCTGAGGTCATCATGTGTATTGTGTGGATCTGAACATCAACCATACAGACAAAGGACAGTGAGATCTAACAAACAAGGGGAAAACAACAACATTCTTCATCCTTTTGACTGACACAATGAATCAATGTGCTTTTATACCCTCGGATCCATTGCGCATTTGTGCAAACATTGTCTTTTTACCCAGGTTACCCAGGCAACGATGATCCACCGGATATCTGTTAAATTTTCAGCGGATGGTGGGGATGGTACCATGAAGCAATAATTACATTTTAGAAATGATCCAGAAGAAATCCTGGCTTCTGGATCACTCTGAACACACGACTTCCTGTCCGTCTCGATTTCTGGCTCTGTGTACCATGACAGCTGATTTGACGGAGAAAAAACAACCATTTCTGTTTTTCTGGTGCCGCTTCCTGAGTTGTTAGCGACCTGCCAACGTGCTTCGATTGTTTCAGACAGCTGGCAATAACGTCGGTGGCTGCACTGTCAATCTTTTTCCCACGACGCCGCCACGCTACACTCAAACCACTTCCCACGTGCTGATGTTTCATTGGGCAGGTGTGATAACAAGATGGCTCCACGGCGGATGATGCCCCCCCCCCAACACCGAATCAGAGACACTCTTCAATCATGTCCGTAATTTTCTCCAACGGTGTAATATTGATACATGAAACAGAGCAGAGGAAGATGGGAAAATATCAGGCTGTCCACAACACTGCAGCAGCTCTCTAAATCTCTCTTTATGTACTGCATCCGAGTGTCATATTTTTCCTCTTTGCCAATAAAATCCAATCACAAACCAGCCATCTGCTGACATCTCTGATAAAATGGCCATTTAACAAAGTTTAAATTTCATTTCACCTCTGTGAATAAGCTAGACTGAACGTCTTAGCAATAATAACAGGAGCGTTTATCCTGGCTGGCCGTTTAGAGCCGAGAAGACAACGGCTATTAAGCGTAACAACTTAGTGAGGGATTTGAAAAATGGCTGCATTTGTATTTCTGCATCGCTGAGGCAGGAGGTTCATGCTCATGTTCTCCCGGTCCAGCACCTCCAGTGGACAATTCCACTTTAAACTCTGCAAGTTTGTTAAAAACTGATATTAGGAGTTGTTTAGAATATAGCGCAGATAATTAGTAAAGCAGGTTCCACCCCACCATCCCTGCAACTTTTTACACATGGCTCTTTCCAGATCTACCAGCTCCTTCCCTTCTGCTGCCTGAGTTTTACAGAGCTACCGGATTTGACATTTCAGTCATGTTCGAAGGCCACTCGCAGTCGTTCCTCGAGTAACCATTTCACAGAATGAGCAAATCTGCCGTCGTAGAGAGAAGCGAGACTCTGTAATCTTGTAAATACAGGACGCGCATTTTTCAGATGGTCTTGGGCGGCTGGAATTTATGTTACAAAACAATAGTACTTGTTCATATTGTAGGAAAACAAGACTATAAACAGTATCAAAACAACCATCTCTCATATTACCGTGAAGCACGTTTTTTCTACCGACCATCGTTGTTGCTTAGCTTTTCCATTTTTCTCCAGATTACGCTGTCTTTTGTTGTTTGGCTGTCTGGGAGGTGGCCAGTCACACTGGGAACTCAGATGGGCGGGTTAGAACAGGTTAATTTCTAATTCCAATTCCAATTTGGATTGAAGCTGAAACCCCTGAAAGGGTGATTAGTTAGAACAAACTTATCACAGGCATTAATAATCACATCCTTCTCTTCATATTGTGTATGAGGTGTGCCCATATTGTATCAGATGGAAGATGACCTTCACACTGCCTATTAAAGCTCCACGTCTTATTCTAACTTAACCCCGCAGCACAGGTCAGTGCGGCTGCTGGCGCTTCCAACACGCTGTAATTACAGACTCCACTTGTGCATGATAGCCGCGTATCTTTTCCAGATGACAGAAGTAGCTGTTGAGTGTATCACATCTCTCTCTCTGCTATGGATTACCCATCAGGCAGCTGAAATACTACTACCCCGCAGCCGGGGTTAATCAAGCATTGACTGCTCTCAACCACAAGCTGCCAGAACGCCCAACCCGGGCACAGGATCGCAGTTAGGACATGATGCACGGAGGAAGCTGCAAATATAGGCAGAGAAAGGCCAACATCCAAAGTAAAGGTGAATTGGTTGTGTTGGTGTAGGCTGGTTTGAATCTTCCTCATAAAGGTACAAGAACCTTTTGAGGTTTTCTGTCCTCATGGATTTTAAAAAGTCTGATATCCAATGTGAAGATGATAAATGAGACCAGCTCCTACTGTGGGGAGGACCTGGGTTTGTTTATGACCTTAAAGCGCCATTGAACTATGTCTGTGGTCCTTCGACATGAATCATGAGAGCGCTCTGAAAGATTTGATCTTGTTGTAAGCTATTTGGCTGAAGACTTCCAACATTCATAGTAGCTTTCATCTCAGCTTCCAGCCGTGGTGGGTTTCCCTTTCCATAATGCCCTCCTTCCATGTATAAGAAGCCTCTGGGTGCCATTTGTTATCTGCAATTTTGATGTTGGCCATTTAATTTAGAGCCTCAAAACTTTGCGACAGTCTTGCGGTAGTGGATTTGAACCACCACATAAGAGCTGCTCTCTGGGTGCATTTAACATTTTTCTGGCCTTTTTAGATTCACTGAGGTTGGAAACCTCAAAACTTCAAGGGGGTGTGCTCCCTTCATGTCATCAGGAGGATTTAAACCAGTCTACACCTGATGCTGCAGGTTTTGCAACTTATCCGACCATCCCACAAGTCCCGCTCACACCCACAGCTTTTCTCTGGGTGGTTTTAACCGACTTTTAAATTCAGTGAAGATTGAGCTTTCCTCCTGACAAGCTGCAGCTTGTTCAACCGGCGATTTCCCTCAAAAGAATGTGCGAAGTGAAAAGAGAATTAACCTGTGTTCCAATTGAATGTGTTCCAATTGTTGGTTTGTTTTCATCTCCTGTATGAACTTTTATAGCTTGTTTTATTAAGACTATAAATGTTTCATTAGTTGTATTCTCTATTATTTAAAGCACTTCAAAACATTTTCTAACGTTATTTCAAGAAAAGTGAAATATGAATAATGAATAAATGAATTATTAACCTGATTATTAAGTTTTGAAAGCTTGGTAAGCAATTTGCACTAATGCAGTGAATTTATTGGATTACTTGATAGACAAAATGAATTGAAGAATGAGCTTTGAAATGCCCTTTGAATTGCAAACACATTTGACTTATTTTTAATGAGAAATGCATGTACTTGCTTTCATGTAGGCTTCTAGGTAGAGTAAATCTTTTAGTTCAAGGATCCCTATTTTTTTCTGTTGTTTTTCTTGCTGTCGTTCGAAAAAAACAAGGAAACACACCCTGAAAAAACAAGCCCAGACATGGCAAAAAATTAAGAAAAAAAGTGAGAGAAGGGAATGAGTGTGAAGCAGAAAGGATAAGAAAAAAAAAGAGGAACCAAGGGTGGGAAATGACACAGAGAGGCAAACTGACAGAGAGCAGAAGAGTGTTGAGAGGAGAATTATACCCACTGTATGCAATTACTGCAATAACAAGCTATTCACCCTGTGTGACCAGTTTTTATTGGCCGATGCGTTAAGGGGGGACGGCCGGTAATTGCTGCCCTAAGAACAATGCAGATAAAAAAATGATGAGCCCATCGACTTATATGGCTGCAACAGCGTGTGCACAGGACAGAGAAAAAGTGATTGTGCATGCAGTGTCAGCACTAATGGTGTGTGTGCGTGTGTGTGTGTGTTTGAAATCACATCACGTGTTATATAGTTTGTGTGCTTGGGTGCTTGTTTGGTAGAGGACAGCAAATGACAGCTGCTGGGTTGTACAGGATCTACACACACACACACACACACACACACACACACACACACACACACACGCTTTATAAACGCTCAGTACAGTTTCTGTTACAAAGTTCTGATGACTTCCACTCCATCAATGTCAGGGTTTTATCCAAATATCCAAAGCTGTCTCTTTGTGACTCAACTGCACAGTTTGAAACCTTATGGTGTGTGTATGTGTGTGTTTGTGTCAATGCTTTTGCATGATCTTTGTAAGACCATGTCATGGCCATTTTTTTTTTAAATAGCCAAAACTATCATTTTGACTGAAAAAGGATTCATATATAGTGATTTCTGACATGAGTCCAGTGGTGTCAATCAAGTCCAGGGATGGCAGGGAGCACACCCTCAAAGGGGCTTATGGGTAGAAAAATTATAAACTATGAATTTAAATTCAGCAATGTGATGCGAAAGCAAAATCAATAAGCAATGGACTATCAATAATCACTTTTAATGCATAATATCAGCCTTCAGATTGAGCTTCCAGCCAATAGCAAATGAATCAATCAAACTTTATCTGAGTGGACAACTATGCTTCAGGCTCTTAATAGGAACAATGAGGAAAAGTCTGAATAGCATCAAACCTCACTTTTGCGTTAGCCGTGTCAAAATGAATTTTACTTAAAAACACTATGTCTATTATAGCCAAAGTATGAGTGCCATACTTTTCTATAATGGCCTTGCCTTTGCCTTTGCCTTTACCCAAATGATGCCTCTACATGAATACAATTTTCAGTGTGTACGCTGCTGTACTGCTGATTATAAACAATTAACTACTGTGTCTTGTTGTACTTTATTCTATTATTCGTTTGTCAGTGCATTTGTATGCGTGTGTGTGAGATGTGTTTGGGGCTTCACACCTGTTGCCTCCGAGCATTCATCCTGAGTTTAATCAGTCCCTGCTGCCCGCCCAAATAGCCTCTGTTGTTCCTCCCGGCACTAAGCAGGTGGTCCCCTGGTTCACTGAGCAGCTGGTAAATAACTTTCACCCCGCGGTAGTCATGCTCTAAAGGGGGAGAGGTTGCACCCAAAGCACAGGAATGCCCCCCCTCCACACACACACACACACATGCATATCTACAGCTTCAGACGTAGCAAGGTCCAAGGTCACCTCCGTATCCACGACGTTCGCTTTGGTGCACAAAGGAAGGGACGAACCGAGGCCGATGGATTTCACCCCGAAGGGCCGGCCTTTGTGATCGACAGGAATAATGTTTTCATGTGTGTATGAACCGTGCCAATAACCTTCAGGGTACCGCGGGTAGCTGATGTGTGACAGACCAAAATGTCATTGAGAGCCAGTGGCGTCCACTTTATCTCTCTCCATCTCTTTCTCCGCCATCAGATCCCAAAAGCTTTTTCCTGGCATCTTGAAGGTGTGAGAATTGAAATTGTCCATGCACCTCACCAGCAAATTTGACCAGAAATAATACATTTTCATATCATTTTTCATATCACATTTACAATATTTCTAAAACTGTTTTTCACAGTACACTTAGACAGGAAGGAAAGCAGGAAATAAAAAACTGAAGTAATCTGAATTACAGCTGATTTATTTTAGATACAACTGGATTGTTTTCCAGTTTCTGTGCGTTTTGCATGTATAAAACTGTGGGAATTTTACATTTTCTTTTGCATCTTTTGCGACAACATTCATGAGACCATTTATAAGAACATCTATAAGAATAGTATTGAAAATGTACAAGTGTGCATGTATGTGTGTTTGCATATGTGGGCATTGAGCAGAATTCTGTTTGTTGGCTGTAAAGAAGAGTAACTGTTGCTTGTTAGTCCCAAAGACAAATCAAGGTTGATACTTCAAGGACAAGATGATAACTCATCTGAAGACTGTGATGCTGTGATCCAGACATTGCGGGTTCGATCTTTTAGAATTTATCTTTGTGGGGCATAACATTTATACATTTAGTTTGATCAAGAGAAAAACAATTAAATTAAATTAACCAAAACTGCTTTTGCTCTTTTCCCCACAATTACAATAAAATCTTTTTGCTGCCAAATATTGTTTGTTTCTTTCTTTCTTTTAATATATTTTGTGATTTTGGCCTTTGATTTCAGTTTACAGGCGTGTGTTCGCCCGTTAAAAAGAAGTGCTTTATAAATAAACAAGTGATGGATTATTTAATAGCAGGTTTCTGAATAAGTTATTACAGGACGTTGGCAGCCATAGCGCGTCCATCATGGCGGTGACAGTCCACAATAATTTTGTCAGGCTGCACTTTATGAACATCGGCTACCATCTATTTTTATGTTCCAGCTGTCCCAATCCAGAGTGGCTGCTATAATGTTCAAATAGCTTTCCAAAATAGTTTTTACAGGTGAAAGTAACTGTTAAAGACCCTCACTGCTAGATTTGTTTTCTTTCAGCAAGACCAAAAGGTTAGATAGAAGGATAGAATCATAGCAATGCTAAAGTGAGCTAACAAACGAAATGCTCAATAATGCAAAAATGTCCAACAATTACTTGTAGGAAGCGATTAAAGAAGTGAGAGGTGATAATTCTGTAAATTCCTAATGCAGAGCTATTCATGCATACAACTAATGTGTTTTCAATGTTGAGTCCTGTACACAGAGAAGTTTTTATGCAGAAAATTGAAATGAGGAATCAAATGTTGTATATGCAGACACCCTCTTAATGAGGAATTTAACACAAAACGATGTTTGAATAGCTTACTATTACTGTAAAGGAAATCCAGAGAATTGATTAGTTCTAACCTCTTTTGTCTTGAGCAACTTAATAACTGCAATAACATTTCAACCTGGACCCTATAGACCTTAGAATAACAGAATGAGCTGAGCAGAAAAGTCTCAATTCCGTCCAGTATTTAACAAGAACCAGTAAACCACTTCACAGCTGACTCGCCATAATAGAAGTGGATGAGGCGTGCATGCCCAGATGTTTTTTGTCCTGTTGTTGTCCTCGCCTAACTATTTTCCTCAGAGAAAAAACTAACCAGGCAGGTTGGGCGAGGGCGGAAGCCTCCCCAGGCCTCGCTCGAGTCCCGTCAATCTGACGGTGATAACAATCTCAGCCCGACAGCGGCGAAATATCCTGCTTATAGAGGAAAAACATCTGGCTGTACGTGCCCCATCCGTCTCCATTAAAACACGTCGGCTGTGAAGTGGATCGACGGTTCTCGTGCAACTACAAATTTCTGCTGTAATCACTCTAAAAGAGAGGGGGAGGAAAAAATAGTGTCCAGGTTGAAAACTGCAGAAATCCTCCTTTAGTTTCTTTTATTAGCTGAATGATGCGTTGGTTATCTCAGATTTAACAACCTCCATTGATACGCTTTTTCCTTCTCTCTGAAGAGTCTTTCTCCTCACACATTGCTCTTGTTGCACAGCCGATTTTTCCTTCATTTATGTTCAGCAAACTGTCTCTTTTTGGCTGTATTACACAGTCCAAAACGCTCCTTTTACCTCTGCATCCTCTCCTGGCTTGACACTTCGCCCGCCCGCCCCTCCTTATCTCCAGCTTGGCAACGTGCCTCCGTGGTATCTGGGATTGTTTTGCATCTTCTCCTCTGCCAATTCGTCTTCTGGCTTGTTCTGGCTTTGATGGATCGTCCCCTGGCAGATGATATCGCTCAACAAGACCCTGACGCCACGGGATATGAGTCTGTGTGTGTTTGCGTGTGTGTGTGTGTATGTGAAGATGAAACAATCAATTAATTGATAATTAATCTCTGTAATTAGCAAAAAAATGTTTCAAAGGAAAGAAGGAGATAGATACAAAAGCATCCATGAAAATGATTTCTTGAGACAATTGTGAAACCTCATTGTCAACACTAAAACACTTCAAGGTAATTCCCCTGCACCCACATGATTAATACTGTAAATCAGTATATATAATATCACTTGCTGAGGGGTGGCTCATGCACGCTTTTTTATTTGGATTCAGCAGGAGCGGCTTCTGCTCAGGTTGTGGCCTCTGAAGAAGCCGGTGGAGCTGTCCGTGGTGCTGAATTGTAAGCGCTTTCAGCAGATGGATCCTCGCTAGCTGCAGCACAAAATTAGGGTCACATGCTCAATGTAGGATGTTGACGTCTAGCACAGATACAATAAGCGTTATGCTATATTCAGTGAGACACACGCACACACACACTGTTCCCTGTTTGTCTGGATCAGGTGGTCAAATCTTGGTCTGGATGTAATATATTCAAAAGGAGGTTGCATAATATTAAGACCAAATAAGGTTACACGATGGACATCAACTGTTTTCCTAAAACCAACCCTGAATTCCTACCGTTGGCTGAAGAAATGCAAACATCCACACATATTTTCTCCACCCCGCCCCGCACTCTTTGACAAATTCCTCCTGCCAACTTTTGTTCTGGCGGTGGTTCATGGCTGAAATGGAGTGAGGAGAGATGTGAAGCCACAACCCCCAATGCACAGCGAGGGATCTAATGGCTCGCGACCAAGGGACATCATTGGTCACCAGGTATCTCTGCAGGTCTGAAAACACATATGGAGGCTATTTAATTAGATATTGATATGACGATAGATACAAAACATAGAAACATAGATACAGAACATAGATATAGATCCACCATATTGATGTGCATAAGAATCTCCACCCCCCGGGACTGGCTTGTCTGAATTATTCCAGTCATTCCAACTTCCCGGTGCAGAGGGGCAAACGCATGCTACAGAAAGAGCAAACATCTGGTTTTCTTTTTGTAGCTGCTGGATGAGGCTGAAGGCAACAATTTAGCATGTAGAGAACTGACTGCAGCGATTTCAGAGCACAAAAGACTTCAAGCTAAACTTTCAAACTGAGAGCACTCACCAACAAATTCACGTTTGAAGTCACAATTTCTAAGATGTGCTTCGTATCCAGAGTGAAATCCTGCTCTTTTCCACTTTCCCCAAATGCTTTCACAATCCATTTTGCCTCTCAGTGATGGATCACTGTTACACCCTTGTAAAGTGAATGGAGTCACACAGCCCCATTTTCTCTGCCTCCCTGCTGTTCCTGCGGGGATTTGAAGGGAAGTCGGTGCTGGAACCGAATGTTTTTTCGACTGCGCCATCTAGATGACGGTTCCATGTTCCATGAAAATAAACACAGTCAGTCAGTCATCAGTCAGTCATTTTCTATACCTGCTTATTCCTCATTAGGGTCGCAGGGGTCTGCTGGAGCCTATCCCAGCGCGTTACGGCGAGAGGCAGGGATACACCCCAGATGGTCGCCAGCCAATCGTGGGGCACACACACCATTTACTCACACACTCACACCTACGGGCAATTTAGAGTTGCCAATTAACCTGAGCATGTTTTTGGACTGTGGGAGGAAGCCGGAGTACCCGGTGAAAACCCACGCAGACACGGGGAAAACATGCAAACTCCACACAGAAAGGTCCCAGACCCAGGACCAAGGAGGTCTTGAACCTGCGACCTTCTTGCTGTGAGGCAACAGCGCTACCCACTGCTCCACCATGTCGCCCCGAAAATAAACACAATACTACAAAATTATTATTGTTATTTATTTTTTATTTTTCCTGTCCTCCATACACATGGTTCTACATATTGTCATTTTCTTACATATAGGTGGAATTATACTGAAAATAAATTATACCCCTTTTAATTTCTTACCCTGCCACTTATTGTTAGTATGGATCAAATCCGTCAGGGAAGAAACACATTTTAAACACAAACATTTAAATCCTGAATGCAGCTTTTTTTGCAGGTGTGCAGGTGTTTGCTAAACAGGCAGCAGACTCCAGACAGAAAACATGGCCGCTCTGGCAGCTTTGTTAGTATCAGCGCTTGTGCACACGCAGCAAACACAAACCTCTCCCCTTAAAGCCGACTGACGGCTGATCCGCCACGCCGCCCTGACAGCTCGATCAGCTGACTGACAGCTACGACCGCCGCCGTCACACACCGATGCTGCTTCACACGACGCTCCGGGGGAAACGAGGTCCCCCGACATGACACTGTCATTTGCTGCAAAATTCATAACATAAACACCAATAAATCCCTTCACAGTGCCCGAGTTTCCTCTAGTCTGCTTTATTTTCTTATTTATTTATCGCTATTTATGTCGACGGCGGCTACTTGAGGCATTTATTTATCCAATAATGAAGTATGGGAACTTGTGTATGTGATACACTATATCTGTGCCTATGCTTCTGAGGCTATATGCATCTAAGAGCCTCTTTTCTCTGTTGGAAATAGAAGCACCACCAAATGTATCTACACTGAAATAAGCCCAGCCCATACAAAATGTCTTCTGGAGGGCGTAATCTCCCTAAATGGATTACCTCTATCAACTGAAGCTGGCCCAGAAAAAACCTCCCCCTCCGAGGGGAGCCGCCCGACCACTGACATCAACCCGTAATTTCATCTATTTTAGCATCTTGCGCTGGTTAATTCGTCGAGTTAAGCCATTTCCCCAGCTCACTTCATTACTCTCCTCTATCTGCATTCGCAAACCTGATCACATTTTGAAGTCTGACGGTTGGCGCTCCCTCGGCTCGGAAATGAGATGTTCGCAAACAAATTGGAGACTATACACACACTTTTCTGTACAAATATCTTGTTGAACAGAGCCATAGGAAAAGAAAATAGATTGCACTAACCACAACATGTCCTGTTTGTGTGTTATAGACGTCTTAGGCTTGTTCAATCAGGAGATCAGGTCATTGGTACTCAATATCAGGAGCCTTATGAAAAATTAATGTATTGACACTTATTGATTGAAGAGACCCTTGGGGTTAACGCTGAGTGCAGTCTGGACACGGTGACTGAAATACCAATACGTTTGCAGGAGAACTGTCTGCACACCTCCTTACTTCAGATAAAGATTAGCTTCCCAGACAAAACACGGCACTGCGAGGAGAGATACGTCTTGATCTGAGAAAGAACAGCAGGCTGACATGGAAAAATCCCTCAGAAATAGTATTTGAAAAGAGAGAGGTTCATCGTTGTTCTGGCATTGAAGTGCTAAAGAACATCTCACAGGTTCCTCCTGACAACAGAAATCTCGTATTGGCTATAATACTGTCCTCACGCTTCTTTCTTGTGCTCTGCATCACTCCGAACTTTCTTAAAGCTACAGCACTTAAGATTTATTGGTGTTTCTAATGCATCTAAAGGACCAGACTTAGCAGAAATGGTATATAATAGTCAGAATGTGTATAAAAACTGCATCAAAATGTATCATTATAGTTGCTGCAAATACAGAGGTTTTAAACTAATAAAAAACATAATCATACCAACCATCTATAAAAGCAGGGAACGTCTGTGTGTCTGTGCCCCCAATATCTCAACGTGGCACAATGAAGTTCATTCTTTTTTGTCCAATTGTTTCGGATGGATTTTCAAAACATTATTACCATTAAAAGTTAAAACCGCAAAGACTTATATATCACTACTGCATTGATCATGCAACCAAGATAACAAAAGTAACATCTTCTACAGCCGCTACTTTATTCTTCCACAAGTTACGTTCACAGATCCTCAGGAAATCCCAGCACGATCACCTAACAGAACAGAACAGGATCTGGGCCTAAACTCCTTTATACTTTAAGCACATATCACAGTAACATTCCCAGGTTGTTACACTACACAGGATAAGGTACAAAGTAAGACGTGTATTATAAGGTTTTACATGGCCCATCAACACCATTTCAAAACTGATATATAGATTAAGATCCACAAATTCAACATAAAATGTAATTTTTTTTCTTACAATAACTGTATTTGCATGTCTCTCCTTATCTCAATGTATGTCCATCTCTTACTCAATGTCCAATTTGTCTATTACGACTAAGCCAAACATGAAAAATCTACTTGAGCTTCCACTTTTCTATAGGAATACACACCTCCTATTATTTGTGTTTTTTCTTAGAAACAACAATGTTCTGCTGCAGGGAATCAGAGGAGAATGTTAACGACTTCATTCACATGAGACCTTTAATGCAACAGGACCAAGAGCCAAAATACTTAATGCATACAAATGGTAAACTACCCCCTCCCTAAAACAAATGGCATAAACAAGCTGATGTCATGAATGTTGATGGAAGATAACGGCAACACCGCTGTAACAACCCAACCCCTCATTTCTCTATATCCTCCATCAGGCCGAGACAGCTGAAACGCTCCGTCTCCGTCGACTTCATTTCAGCCACCCATCACGTCACAGATATTGAAAATCGAACACAAACACACACACACACACACACACACACACACAGTAGTGCGCGTTGTCCCGCTGGCAGAGACAAAGAGTGCACCGCTGGGAGAAGAGAACCCTCCATCGACCAGCAGTCAAACTTTTAATAAACACATTTAATCCTTTCGGATCCTCCCGTCGAGCTGCCACTAAAAGGCACTCATGAGGAATTATCACTCTGGAGACAAGATTAATTGGCTTCCAGCAGAGGAGAGGAGAACAGTAAGAAAAGGGAAAAGTAGAGTTTTATAGGGAAAGAGGGAAGCGTGAGAGATGTAAAGTAAGTGGGAAGAAAGAAAAAAGAGTGGGGAACAGGGACAAAGAAGGGATGAAGCTGATGGAGGTGAAGTGGGAGCACACACACACACACACACACACACACGGCAATGCGTCAGATCCAGGGTCACTCCAAGGAAAACCTGACGGGAAATTAAATAACAACATGTCAAAATGATCATTAAATATGGATTAGAACATATTTATGTTCACTAGCTGTCCATTCATCAGCCGCTACTTCAGCTAAAAGTAGCGCAGACCGAAAAAAAAAAAAATTAATAAAAAAGATTGAACATAACTCATTCCAAAGTATTCTCAGAGACATGTTGTGTCAGACAAGGCTTTACGAATGGCTTCGAAAAGAAAGTGAGGTTAAAAATATTTTGTTGATTGCATCTACATTTTTCCCAATTTATGAGATATATAGACGTTTTTTTGTTTTCCTTCAGAGGGAGGGGGATCACTTTTCGAACAAGGTTGCTTTGCAATTTCATGGGTACTTGCGTACAGAGGAAAGCTGCGGTTGCCGAGCTCCGGGGGGAAAGTAGCCCCGTTGATGGCTGCTTTCCTCAGAAATGTCAAGAAGTGCCTCGCTGAGTCCCTGGTTTGTCAGCCTGAAAATCTGAAGTGCTCGTGATTCCTGCAAAAGTCAAAGGAAATGTGCTGCACGAATCCATTTGGGGGTTGTGTTATTTATTTATTTTTTTTTGCAACCCCTGAAAAAGGGCAGAGAGCATTCAAAGTGCAAAGTAGGTTATAGTTCCAAAGTACATGACATATATATATAACTGTACACTGTGTATAGCAGTCATGGTATATGTAAAATGTGTTTTAAATTTAAGGGAACCTCAAGGATGACTTTGCAAATGACTAAAGGTAGTTTACATGCAGATGACAATTAATCTTGAAAGGGGGAAAAAAAGACGAGCTGTAGGTCAGGGAGGACCCCCCGTGGATTTCAGGTCACACCGTTACATTAGTGGACCGTCTGGCCGGCGAATTCTTGGCATGGAAAGTGAATGACCTCTAACTCCTCTGGTGCCGAGGACCTCGCAACTGTGCGGCTCCCAGACTTGAGTTTGGACTCTGTAAATGTGAAGCACTCTATACATGCTCTGCGGGTTTTCTGAATAAAAATATATCACTTACTTAAGAAACTAGAAGAAAAAAAAAACCCTTCCAAAAGTCAGTGTAGTGTTAAAATGTGAATCATAAAAGTCACCTCAGTCCCTAGCTCGCACTCAGTTTTGAAGGCCAATATTTAAAAAGAAGTCTTTCAAGAGCAAAACTGCCATTTTCCATCTACTGTTGCCAGTGTTAAACGCAGCTCATCACTACGATCGTGCGACCTACGCTCCCCGCCAGCCTGTTAAGAAAAGTCCTGTTAAGAAATGTTGTACCACAGGATGGTGCAGGCGGGAGCGACTGAGTGACATTTACCGCCATCGCCGTTTACATACGGCAGTCAGATGGCTTGGTCGCAGGTGCGTGAACCGCTCTGTTGATTCAAGATCATCTTTATTAAAACAAAACTGGGAGAACAGATGGTACAACCTGACAGACACACACACACACACACATGCACAGGCTCGTGACTTGCTGGGTCAACAATGAAACACATAATGAAGTTTCATTTTGAGGTGTTAATGTACAGACACACACACACACACACACACACATGAGCAGTCTCAGCATATAGCCAACCTTGTCTTAAGGTGACAGCTGTGAGTGTGTGTCCTCTGATCTTTGCCTGTGTGTGTGTGTGTGTGTGTGGATTACACCATCCAGCATGTGTTCAGAGATCCGCTCATCAACAGATGGCTAATTGCTTTATCAATTACCCATGGAAATGTTAATGGAGTCTCATTATCAATTATTTAATCTGATATATAACTTATTAATCAAACAGAGTGCAGATTACCACTGAGACGAGGGCAAGTGTCGAGTTTAAGATGTTTTCACTGATAATCTGCATTGAGTTGAATTTAATATTTGGTTCAACATCTCTGTTTTACACAGAGCGCTGCATATGGTTAAGAATGACTTTAGATGACCTTTTAAAGAGGGAATAAAATTCTTAGCAGACTCTACAGTGCAGGTAGGGTCCTGGGTGCTTGGATGAAAACCACAGTTGTAGAATATGGTGCAGGTGATTGGGGTCATTGAAAGAAAAAACATGTGACACAGTTAAGAGCAACGTGCTGTGTGATTGTACATAATTTCTATTGGGATTTCTGAGAGTGTTTTTTATGGACAAGGGAGCTTGAAAAATAATATGGCGCAGTAGGGCTTTGATTCAGAGATTTAAATTATAAATTATATAATCATAATTTAAAATGTCTACTTGTCACAATGTTTCCCAGCCAATAAATTAAATTCCTGCATCACCATAAGCTCCTGCTCCTCAATCAAGGACACTTTTGCAGAGAAGATGCTGGCAAAAAAAAAAAAAAAAAAGTTTCATTCTTTTGCTGTGACAGTGAAAAGATAAAAAAAACATGGACCCATTGTAAGCTTTTGAAGCTGTAAGCTCTCAGACAGAACAAACTAATTTGAAAATCGACCCGCATTTGAAAACAAGTCAAAAGAAACCGAGATAGCGATTTGAATCTCAAATAAGACACTCTGTCGCGTTGTTTGCTCAGCAAAGTAAAATCAACAGTCAATTTGCTCACATTTGAGATAGCAGGGAGGGAACATATTGTTTTCTAGTATCATCTCTTCAAAAGTGTGAGGGGATTTATACGATTATTTGCTTCAAAGGTCCACCCGGCAATTATCATAGGGAGCCCATTACTGGCTTTGCTTACACTGTGCATTTATCATCATCTCCCTGAAATGATGTCAACGAGGGTGATGTGGCACATCATAAGCTGCGGAATTTACATGCTTTTATCAGTGTCCTTGGGAAGCTAATATAATGAATGGAAACGGTGCAGCGGGTTTTCACAAACTGGTTTTAATCGGCATCATAACACAGGAAAGACTGTACTCAAAATTAATGAGTCAGTAATAAATTAGTAAGTCCCGCGTAGATAAAAAGTGTCAACAGTCACACAGTCGCCTTATCGCGTATTTTTTTTTTCTTTTTTTGATAGTTCACACTGACAGCTTCAGACATCCACTCAAAAAAACAAAAGCTCATTATACATCTGTCAAGCCTCAACATGGTTTATAGCCTTACAAATTAAATTGCATTAAACTGGTAAGCACAAAAAGGCTGCTCCCAACGAAATACCCATTTAGCACTTAGCCAACAGCTGTTCTGAGAATGACAAAACATGGAAATCTGATTCACCAAAAAGCTAAAGTTTAAAGTTAAATGTTGATAAAAATGCATAAAAATGCATAAGGGTAAAAAAAATGCGAAAGTATAAACTAGGTTTTTCTCCACTGTTTTGTCAGACTAGTGCGGACTAGACTAGACTGAACTTATGAAGCCCCTTAGATAAGAGGCCAAACAAACGCAAGTCAACTTGCCTACGTTTCAATTTGAGAGTGAGGACGGGCAAATTGGGAAAAAAAGAGTGATAAATGACCAAGTGTCCAGTACGTCAATCAAAGAAAAAAAAAAATAAAAGTCTATGTAAAGCTATAGTAAATGTGTTCTGAATTAGTCACACCACAGAAACATGATGTTAGCCACCCGGCTGAATTTGAATAATTTTAAAACACAACAACGCAGTCCATTTACCATTCATCATGGGCCAAGGGAAACGTCATCTCGTTGACCACAAGGTCAGGCATGACGCTGATCGGTCCAAACCAATGTGGTAAAACGTATTCCACTCGGAACAACAACGTGCTTCTGACATGCTCTTTCTGCTAATTACCACTTTAAAGTAGCGTCTACCCCCTTTTTACCTCTTTAAAAATTCAAGAATCTATAAATATGCACATATATTACTGAATCTCTGGCCTCCATCTGAAAATTATCAACAACTCAGCAGTGGTACTGTGTGAGAGAGAGCTGATAACTGGAAGGCAGGAAAACCTACACTGAACAAAACTGAATGATAATATGAGTGTTTATGCTATAAATAATGCATATGCATAGACCTGTTACTGTATCATGTGTATTTGCCTAACAATGATGAATGTGTTACTTCTTGAGGCCAACGAGGACTCAAAAAACCTCCTCATCCAATTACAGAGAGCTTGCTAGATGTCTTACTCCCTCTGTTCTGCAGCGGATGTGACTGCTCCACGCTACCAGTGGAGCTAATTTTAAAGGGCCTCCTCATGTAGCCGAAGGCTAATGTTTCCACCACAGAGGTCAGCCAAATTATCCAACTCTGTTCCACTGGAATTGGAAAGAGTGTTTGACTATCCATCCCACCAGGAATGAAGTGTCATGTTAAAATAAGCAGCTCCACTACTAAAATAAGCAGTTCTATGACGGAACAACGACTGATTTGGTCTTGTAGAGTGCCTGTTATGGGTAACCTTTTTCACATTATTCTAATAGGGCTCTGACGATAACCACATACAACCACATTAACACTTTATCATAGTCACATAGTGTTAGAAAAACAGAGCAAGTGAACAAAGCTCTAAATGCTCAGGCTCCATCCTATCTTAAGGCTCTCATAGTCTGATATCTGTGTTCCCACAATGCAGGCTTATTAGAGGTTCCTGCAATTGCTATTGCAAGCCCCTTTTTTTCCTTGTTAAAGTTTTTTTTTAGGGAGGAGTTTTTCTGTGTACAATGTAAGGGTCTAAGAAGAGGGGATGTCATGTTGCTTTTGTACAAACTGTAAAGCCCATTGGGAAAAATGTGTGTAATAATTTTGGTAGTAGGAAATAAAATGACTCCTGCAGACCGTCAATCATGAGCTTATTTAACATTGGTCTTCAGACCTTCAACATATAATGAAGGTCTGAGGTCTGAACTGCCGTGGTATTAAATTAACCTTTTGCTGATGATTGACAGTGTGCAGGACTATTTTTCTTTTCTCTTCTCTTTTTGTGTGGCTTTTTTTCCTGCCTCTCCTATGCACCTGTCTATTGTCTAGGTGTGCACCACTTTCACTTTTGATAATTTTGTGAAATTGACAATAGATCTAATAGTGTGTGATACAGACATAATAGTCATTGTTGAGTGATCAGCACTGCTTTTGTTGTCCAAGGACTTCTGGAAACATCTTTTCAGTTGTGCTGCTTGTCACTTCAGCTGAGAGTGTCGCAGGAAGGAGAATGAACTAAAGATATAGGAGACTTTTCTAAATTACGTCATCTTTTACTTAAAAATTTCCTCCAAATGACTACGCCAATGTTAAATGGTGATGTCATGTGGTGGGCCAGACAGAGGGGACGACAGGGGCAGCGGATCTGTCTTATAAAGGTTCTTCTTTATGAGACTGGTCGGTTGCATAAACATAGCGAGGGGACATTTGCAGAGTCATAATAAATAGCCTGAAAGACAGATTTCCGATTGAATGTCACAAGCAGTCATTGGAATGGGACAGCCCTGATTGCTTTTTCTGAGACATTTATTTAAGAAAGGGAGCGAGAGTCGCCACTAGTGCTAGACTGAATGCATGCCTCGGTTTGAATTAATAATATGGAGGCGAAGTTTATGGTTGATTTAAGAAAGGTAGCAACCTCAGTCTCGCTCTCCGAGGGGGTTAACATTTCCAACAGTGCTATTTCTGGCTGGATCTGCCTCTGATTGGTCAAAAGACTTTCACAAAGCATTAGGGGAAACAAATAAGACCATTAGTGTAAATGCTAGCAACAATATATGATTGATAATTGATAAAACATGCACCATAAAATGCTCGCCCTAATCCTAATCGTTCTACTCTGGAACCCATTATCAGGAAATAAAACGTGTGGATTCAATAAATTCAATTAATTGATCACAAAAATGTTTATATTAAGCAGGTTGTAATTTAAGGCTAGAGCTTTGTTTCTAACCTTACACATACACATTTTTACTAGTGATCACAGAATGATCGTGCTATCAAACACACTACAAAGGACCAATTAAGAATATGCATAGCCTGTACTCAACAAGCTCATTCGTCTCT
Organism: Eupleurogrammus muticus; assembly: GCA_036785175.1. Classification (NCBI taxonomy): domain Eukaryota; kingdom Metazoa; phylum Chordata; class Actinopteri; order Scombriformes; family Trichiuridae; genus Eupleurogrammus; species Eupleurogrammus muticus. The sequence continues at coordinate 15,505,041 of JAYKQN010000013.1, read as the reverse complement.
TGCCATTCACACAGCGTTAACAAGGCCCTCTGCTCATTAAGGCCTTTGAGCTGCGGGCCAGACAGCCCCCTGTCAGTTTTCTAACAAGGTAAATGAAGGAGGCAGCCAGTCATGCCTGTGTTTGGGAGGCTGGAGGTGGAAGATTAGCCTGCTCGACTCCGCAACAAGATAGCAGGGCAAGGTTTGGCTGACCCGGGAGGAGCCCGGCTCAACATTACCACCCAAAAGACAGCAATCAGGGCGACACGGTGGTGCGGTGGGTAGCACTGTTGCCTCACAGCAAGAAGGTCGCAGGTTCAAGACCGCCTTGGGCCTGGGTCTGGGGCCTTTCTGTGTGGAGTTTGCATGTTCTCCCCGTGTCTGCGTGGGTTTTCACCGGGTACTCCGGTTTCCTCCCACAATACAAAAAACATGCTCAGGTTAATTGGTAAACTCTAAATTGCCCATAGGTGTGAGTGTGAGAGTGAATGGTGTGTGAATGGTGTGTGTGCCCCACGATTGGCTGGCGACCATCTGGGGTGTATCCCTGCCTCTCGCCTTAACGCGCTGGGATAGGCTCCAGCAGACCCCTGCGACCCCGAAAGGGAATAAGCGGGATAGACAATGGATGGATGGAAGACAGCAATCATGCTGATGGGATGGCTCATGCATGCACGTTGATGTGTGCATGTGGGAGGTTAATTAGCCTTCTTGACTTATTGCTGTGGTGGCAAGGATCAGCCAAAAAGAAACAAGGTCAAATGGTACAAACAGATACGGCATCGCGAATGATTATTCTGGGAAGAAATGGAGAAATGGGGGGCGCACACACATAACCTTGCTTCTTGCTGATGTTCTTTAGAAAGCTTGACAAGTAACGGCCTAAAATAAAATAAAAGTCACAAAACTTTGATAAATTCTGGCACACTGCTAGTACAATCGCTTGACCTCAGAGTCTTAGACTCTTTATAAAGATGAAATATTCTAGTAGCTTGAAAACAGCTTTCTCATTGATAGAAATTAGAAAATTTTGCCTTCAGCCTGCATCTTTTGGACCAAAATGCTGGAGATGTGGAATACATTGCTACTGTGTGTCAGACTGTGAGGGACGCAAGGATTTAGTAGTTTACAAAAGATACAGACCTTGAATTATCTCTGGTTGAATCACCTCGGTCTAATCTTCTATTTAAAGAGAAAAAGCTATGTTTTGAAACATAAACAGTTGTCTGACAGATGAGCTGGATCTATATGTGTATCTATATTCTATATATGTTAAAGCTCCTTCAGTCTGATGCACAAATGAGAATTTCACTCCTCATGAATCTTAAGATTTTGATTTATTAAAACATTGCCACTGCTGTCACAGCAACTAAGCCTCAATAGTGTTTTTTTTTTTTGCAATGGCCCCCATATGGCACAAGTTGCATGTCTTAATGAGACTGCAATCCCGGCCATGATAAGGTAAGGCAACATAAGATTAACTTTATCGATCCCTGAGGGGTAGGAACAGCAGAAGGGAAATTGAGTCATTACACCAGCAAAGCATTGTGGTGTAGGATGGAGGACAGAGTAAATGGGGCAACAAGGTGGTGTATTGTGCCGTAGCAGAGAGTAGGAGTAGTGGAGCTGGCAGTGAAACACTGTCAGAATACCTCATTCGTTATTTTTCAACATGCAAGTTAAAACAGGGCTGGCTTCTTTAGTTTGTATGTATTGGTATTTTTTGCCCTGGTGTCCACCTGAAATCAATAGATATGACTGTATGAGGTTGGCTGTAGTACGATTTGTTTTTAAATGCAAATTATAAACATACAAATTCAAACTGAGTTTTGAGTGTGGTAGGATTTGCATACTGAAAAAAAAAGACTGAACTACAAATTGCAGTTGCCACAAACAGAGATTTATTAAACAATCTCTGTCGACAAGATCATTTTTAGGATTAGTTACCATCTATATTAAAATGCATATCACTTGACCATTCATGTTCACAGGGAGACACTCTTTAACTTAAGGTTTGGACATCACTCAATGGTTAAATATGTTGCTATATGAATACACATTTACTATCTTACTATGTACAACAATATGGAAATGGCACTGAGAAATCTTCCATAAGGGAACACTAATTGCCAAATACGTTTCAGCTTGGGTGAATTGCGAATGAAAATTTGAAATTCACTTCAAGGTGTGTTTATTGTTTTGAGGATAACTGCATATTTCTGACCCTTATATTATCCCATTTAAATCTGTTCAGTTTGTTATAGAGAGCATGCATTACAGAGAGGAAGTGGGAGGGAAGTGTTTATTTCGTCTTTCAGCCCATCTTGGCAACAAAGTAATGTATTCATAAACCTTCTTGGCACACAGCGTTCTGCGATTGAATTAGAGGAAGTAAAACGCATTTCATTACTGCCGTAGAGCAGGGCAAGTTTTCTCTTGTAAAGGACAGACGTGGGGAAGCGTTCAAGTGAGACGCAAAGACAAAAAAGACACGGACAAAGGCAGTGGCATGTGAGGGATTTGTGGGGATGCGGGTGTGTTGATGGGGTTGATGGCCTCAGGCTATGGTAAATGAGCTCGCATCAAAATAGGACTCCCAGAAAAGCAACTTGAGACATTTTTGAGCAACAAGCCAATTCCACACTGGGCAATTGACAAACCAACCAACAAGTGAGACTAACTGATTGGTTTAACAAATGCTTCTGTTGTTAACTTCTCATTAAATAGCAGTGTGTGGACTCTAGTTTGATTATGGTTCATAACTGGCAAAAATCCTTTTTAATAATTAACATATAGATTCCAGCATGGTCCACTTTCCCACCTGCAAGCGAATAAAAGTTGGTCTATCATCCAGTTTCATTCACTTTTAGGCAGAGAAGAAGCATTATTTAATGTTTAAGGTCATATAGGTTGAACATTATTCCAAGGACTGACAACCATTTCCTCCTGCTAAGGTTGTCCTGAGGTGGAGGATCGAATGCCCCTCAGTGGGAACCCTTGTGGAATCCTTATTTTTAAAAGCGTACCTCTGGTTCTCCATTGCATTCCATATTAGGTTGAAGTACATCAACCGCCAACAATGTCTCTGCTCTTTTCTAATCAATTTCCCCACTTGAATTTCTTGACTTGTTGGCGCTTCAAGAGACAGATATGCTCCCGCACAGCATTACCACGTGGCCTTTAATTAACCATTAGCTCACCTTTTCACGTCACAAGAAGATGAAAATGGCTTGTCCAATTCATGTTATTATCACATTAACCTTTCATGGCGGAGGACTGGAATTTTATTAATATCAGTATTAGTTTAACATAATGTAATAATGCCAGTTGTGAATAAAGGAACATCAATCACTATAATATCACTCAAAATAACCAAGTCGCCCCAAATTCCTTATTATCATTCTACCCATTCATGTGTCCTGCAGATATTTGCTTCACTTCATCACTGCATTGAGGGGTGGAGAAAGGATGTGTTCCGTCCAGATTATTCTATCCATTTTCTTTTTTAATAAAAATGGAATTATGGAAGTGCCAATTTTATTACTGTGCCATGTTAATATACAATTGTTAAATCACTTTTATGTTGATTTCTAGATGGTTTTTTTCATTTCATTTTAAACTGTGCATCACCTGTTATTATGAAAAAATGTGCAAGCTTTGTTACAATTGGGTTCCAGGCCGGGTACACCAGAGTTTGAAGTGTACAGATTCTTGCTTGCTCTCATGCACACTACTATAATGGCACAGGCGGACAAAGAGACTGATTGCACAACTGGAATCAGCTGTGCCCAATCAGCGATTCCAACACCCCCCCCACACACACCTGTGAGCCCCTCCCCCACACTAACTCTTCATTGCCACTGCTGTCACAGCAACTAAGCCTCAATAGTGTTTTTTTTTTTTTTTTTTGCAATGGCCCTACTATTATTCAGCCCCCCATATGGCACAAGTTGCGTGTCTCGATGAGACTGTGATCCCGGCCATGATGAGGTAAGACAACATAACCCCACACTCACTCTTCACTGCAGACAACAAAAGGGATTCAGCACTGGATTGACCACTCCTCACTCCAACCATGCTGTCTTTAAGTTAGAGACTGATTCAATATGTTTACATGACACTTGGGAAATAGTAAATGATTGCCTTAATCTGAAGTTCATGTGAACATGTTGTTCCTTTTCTCCCAGACCCTCTGGAAAGAGGTCCAATTAGATGCTAAACCAGGTTTTTGATCATAGTGTGATTAAGCCGTGCATGTAAATGCACTGAATGTTTGACTGCTCACTCAGACATCTTAGAGCAATAGAAGAGACAATCTAGTCAAAATGTTCCATCCTGTCTCTCTACATGAGTCAATCAGTTGGTTGAAAACCACAGAGAAGCAGTGAAGTGTAGGATGCTGTTTTTTTTTTTTTTTTTTTTTTTTAAGTTTGTTAGCCTCAAAGTTGGATCAATTTATTTTTATGTCTTTGTGAGATCAATAAGTGTCACTTACTGTCCCGCTTATCCGAACTTCTGCAAAATCAAGACGGATGAACAGCGTGCCGTTCATCAGTCATTATTATGGGTTTAAAAGACAACACGCAACCTTTGTATTTGGAACATACGGACGCATGATCGAAGCCGCCCTCCTGCACCTGTGGCATCTCGTTATGTTTAAACTCTTGTTTGATCCGCTTTTGAATTTCTTGCACCCTCAAGCTTCTTTCCCATCTCTGCCACTGTCCTGACTGTCAGTCGGGTGGCACCGAGCACGGCATCGCCACTACCACGGCCTTGTTAGCGACACATTCGTTAGCCGGGGAGCTAATTGGCTGGCTTGTCAACGCTACAGTCTGTACTCTCCTTTAATGAAGCACACACACACCCACACACACACACACACACACACAGACACAGTCCCATCAATGGCTATTCACACCTATGCACACAGAGTGAATGGACATGCCCATGAATAGAATACAAACACTCAAGCAACAGCCTAATTAGAAGTAGTGAGAGGAACGGGGAGAGTTGAAGAATCAAGTAAACAGGAAAAGTGGTTTCTTTGTTGTGACGTTCAGCGCTTAAGCCCAAGGTTTTTTTTTCTGGGACTCTCGGGGAGCGAACATCATCCTCTATCTAATTATAACACGCACACGCCCTGAGAAGTTGTCAACCGGATGAGCCCCGACAACAGAGCGAGGAAGAAAGGGACAAACAGAGGCAGGAGGGGAAATAAAAAGCAGGGAGCAAACTAATTATGACATGATGCATAAAAAGGACAGTTGGAGAGAGGAGGAGGTTCAGACGCAGACTAGATACAAGGAAGAATCAGGAGATGCTGAATATGGTAACTGATGATCTATCAATAAGATTTTTCACCATCTGTCTTCTGTGCCATAATGTTCCATAAAAATGTGACTGGGAAAAACTGTCATTACATACAGGATAGTAATACAAACACACAGGGTTATACTGGAAACCAGCAAACTAGTTTTGGAGTTAACCGGAAACAAATGCAACCAAAAATTAGGTAATCAGTGAGCAAACAAACCTTAACTAACCCCTCTGCTAGTGTTGCACATCATCCCTTTCACTTTTCTTACCTAGTTTGTTCAGAGATAAAAATACTACAGGTGAAGACCTCTAGTGGCATCTCATTTATATTACTAAAGCAGAATAATCACCTTTCTGGGAACACAGGCATGCACAGACGCTAATGCAAAATGGGTCTACACATTGTAATTTTCAATTATTGACTGAATAACTGAACCCACACTCGCTCTCAATGTTCTTTTCGAGGGTTTGACGGGCTCATTTTGTGAATTTCACTGCCATTATTACATCATTTGGTATTGCATGTATTCGTCTGGATTTGGACATTTCACTAACAAGGAAATAATTTGGTTAATGAGTACAGCTGGGTGGAGAGTAAAAAAAGGAAAAAAAAATGGACATTCCATCTTTCTATTTCTGTTTTAATATTATATTCCATTTGGCTCATTATATGTACTATCTGGTACGTACAGTACATTAGGCAGGCATGGGAAGTAAACAGAGATCAGTGATGACTTACACAGAGATGAATATTAAATATCTGATGCATGAAATCAAAGGATCTTTCAGACATTGTAGAAAAAAAACAAATTAACATGTACAGAATTATTCCTTTATCAAGCACATTTTTAGGCCCAGAAGCTACATGTGAGTGCTTGACATCCCTTATGTGGTATTCAGCATCAAAAAATGATCATCCTACAGATCCAAGCTTCTGCCTCGGCGGTAAGAGCCCTCATCTTAATTAAGCAGCGAGACGTCTGAGAGTACCGTTCTGATTATGCATCTCTATATCCAGCTAGCTCCATTTTTCACATCAGATACTGTCATATGCATCAACTATAAAACACAGGCAACATTGTGATATATGCTGTTGATTATTCTGGAATAGGAGTTTTATTACCTGCTGTGTTTTGCTCTACATGATGATTATTTATCCTCCAATGATTCATTTTGCAGCATTGAAAGGCAAAACAGTTGAAACACGATTCCACAGATGAATCTACCTGAGGGTTTTGTGGTAAATGAACTTCGAGGAAAATGTGAAAGTAACGACAAAGCAAACGCATTAATCAAAGTACGATTAGTTTAGTCTTGGAGTAAACAGGTTAAAAAGAGAGAGGGAACGAGTCAGGGAGAGTCTTTAAAGTCCTGTTAGTAAATCATTTCTCTGTGAAGGCGGCAGACCAGTGATAACAGGCCATACTTGCATTTCTAAATTAATTAAATTTAAATTTTCATTTATAAACATACATTTATACAATGTAGTTGTTCATCCTCAGTTTTACAGTTTATGATTTCACAATTTGTGAGAGCTGAAGATATCTGCTTGATATGCAAGGTGGAAACTTCTATATTCTGAAGGTTGAGGACATAGTTGAGCAAAATCTGACTGAGCATTTTTTTTTTTCAATCTGCCTACCACAGAATTACTTTGCCAGAGAGTGTGGGCATCATCCCAGCTCTGTCTAGCCCATATAAGTGAATTCTAGGTTTTAACTTTTAGGTTGTATAGGTAGAGACTGGGGTTGGTTGTATTTAAGAAGGTCTGATCCAGACTGTTCTTCCTTAGGAATCTCAGGTCATTTGATGTCTGTACCTCTTCTCAGACTTCATGTATTTTTCACTATGTTATGCAGTTGTCTGTTGGGGTTTTTCCAATGACACAAACTGGATTAACAAACCAAGCAACATGGCCGGATCAGTTATTAGCACATGTCCCCCTGGCCCACTATTCACACTATAGTGGGAAAACAGGGCCTAGTATAAGGACCCCTGGAAACTCACTATTAGGATGGCTTTATTGATTTCCCTGGATGGTGCTAAATTTGAAACGGGTAGGGCCGCATTTCCACCACCCATCTGGAAATGTGGTTGTTTGAGTCATTTTATGGAGCCACTGCAGACCCTGGAGGTCTGTTTAAAGAATCAAGTCTCTGCCAAGAAGATACTACTTGAAAGTGTCTAAGGCCCATTTTATTGCCAGGCACGGCGGCCCAATAGCTGAATACCAGGCCTCTCGTGGCCCAAGCTTGCTGCTTGCATAAGCCGCGATGCTTCTGGTCATCCCCTTCACCTTGAAGCAGGACAGCCCCCAGATACACTGCTGAGGCTTCCATCTGAACAGAAAAGGGCAGTGTGTGGACATACCGCTCCAGACTCAGCATTCTCAAATTTCCTCCACCGTGTTGCCTGGCTCTCGTAATCAGTCCACAGACACAGTAAGCACAGAAATGAATCTTGCCTGCAAAAGGCTAAACCAAATGTCATCTACCACAGAACAGTTTCACCCAACCTCCCACATACTCACAATGCCCTCATTTTCTCTCTGCTAAGTGGACCAGATGATACAAACCTGCGTTCATTTTCACCAAGTACCTTTTTATCTGACTGCACAGTTGTTTGAATGTTGAGTACAGAATCATGAGTACAGAAGATATAGCATAACTGGTCCTTCTATGATGTAAAAAAAAATGTCATGGGAGAGTCTTACTGGCCTTTGTGTATTGGAGTATTTGGACCAGTGTAATAACGAAGTGGCAGACAAAACCTTATTGTAGTGTAAACAAGTAAAAGTACCGGCCAACATTATTTAGTGTTAGTGTAGACATATAGAATATGGAAAAGCAGTTCCAGACCAAGCAGCTCTTCTCACTTCCAAGCTCAGTTAGTAATTTGATGATTTTTGGTCACTGTTGACACATTTGAAAAAAGACCAAAAGTTAATGACTGTGTCTCCCTGCTACACTTCTGCAATGTGCTAAAATCGGCTATTCAATGAGATTTGCATGCCTTGGAATCCAAACAATGGACTTTATCCCTGAAGCCGAGTTGCTGGAGCTGTTATTTTTACGTAAGCAGCTGAGACTAATTGCTAATTGTTGCTAACCGTTGCTTTGTTTCAGCCGACGACACCAGCGGCCTCTCTGTGGGGAGCGTTTGGCCCATCTCTTCTTCCTACAGAGAGCCTGTGGTGGCACCGGCTGAAACGAACCAACAATTAGACAAACCTCAACTGCATGGAGTTAAATTAACTGGATGGACTTTACAATAATGAATTAAACTATCCTCAGGCGGGGACCACCATGAATCAGACAAGACGTAAAAAGGAGGCTCAGCAATTTGTGAATTTACAGTGAGCAGGAAACAGAAATGTGACAGAAATGCTCACAAAAGTCCAGAAATAGCAGATCCCAACAAACCTTGTACACAATACACAGCTATTCCCAGTCAAAGTCATTGATTATCCTCATTGTTATATAACTGGAATGAATAGAAAGTTTGGTAGGCAGAGTTTTCCTATGATTGGTGGGGTGGGCATAGACAGCACAATCAAACAGTCTGGATTATAATTGGCTTTACTGAACACATTTTTTTTAGAATAAGAGGACCTTCAATGTCATGCCGTGCCATGTCTCAGTTTAAACACTCTAATACAAATGTTAAATGAATCTGAGAAGAATATTATACTGGTAGCAGTCACTTTTTCACTTTATTTGTTGGGGGACCTTCCTGCAAGGGATGGTACATATTTAACATGCTGTTCTATGGCCTAATTAAATCCATTATAGTGTTCTCTTTCTCCCACGACAAGCCACAAGGGCATAAACTCATCACTGCGCTTTCTTGATGCAACATGGAGCTCTGCCAAACTGGTCCCTCCCCACCAGCACTTCAACTAAGGAGTGTCACTCCGCATGAAGTCACTTGCTGCTGAGGAGGGCACTCAGGATTAGGGAGGGCTGAATAAATAAACAGGTTAATTGTGCCATACACCTTGCCCACCCTCCGCCATGAACCGAGACATCTGTCACTGTGGTTAAAGATAAACACCGCTAACTGAGCAGCAATAATTCGAAATTATGTTTATTATTGAGGCCGCAGTGGGTGGCGGTAGTGGGCTGGACTGCATTAAATTGAAAGGTGTTCCTAATGTTTCACCACTGTTGTGTATGTTAATGGGGTGGACAGAAGCTAAACCTCTCTAAAACAATAATGCTTCTTACATATTAGGGACACGCTTCCTTATTTCATTCATGCCTTACCAATTATTCAGTGATTTGTCTCAACTCGCCGTGAAAAGGAGCAGCATGAGGCATGCAATCAAGCTCATGCAGTGCTCCATCTCTCGCTGGAATAACGCTTGGTGAAGTAACAAGATGGAACTTTGAGGTGTCTCATGTCAACATCTGGTGCGATAAATCAGGCTGCAACTTGTTTTCTGGTGCTACTCGCTTGTCCCCATGGACTTTCTCTTCAGAACAACTTGGCTTTCTTACTTGGTTTCCTATCTTATGTCCTCCCATGACACTGTCTGCTCCATGATGAAAATGTTCTTGGTGCTCTCTGTAACCAGGATGACGCCTGGCATGAGATTGATACCGACAATGTGGGGAATCTCAGGTGTTTCTCTACGTCCATGGAGAGATGCCAGTCACCAGGATCCCTGCTGCCTTCTTATGTCCTGCCATCACAAAGAAATCAATTATCATTGGTTGGGACCCTGCTGTCTGTCTCAAATCAGAAAACAGCATGGCAAGCTACTTCTTTGCACTTCTAAGGATTCATTAAGCAAAATCTACCAAACATGTATTTTTAAAGCTTCACTGGGTTTTCAAAAAGCTGCAGGAGGTTGAGCCAAAAATAAAACTATTGCACATCTATAGTACACGATCAACATGTTTAAAGGATATTTCACACATTTTAACCTCTTAAGACAAACTGTACTGTGAACGGTACAGAGGAGGGTCATTTATTCAACAGTTATGGTCTTGAAGTCGCTTCACATTTATTGACTCCATGTGAGAGCTCATCGAAGCATGGGGTTGAGAGATAGCCAGCTTAAACACCAATGAGGACTGAATACGGAAGTGTGACCACCTTTGGCTTGATAAACAGCAGTGTGATCCAATAGAAATTTCCCATGACAAAACCATCTGATAGCCAATAGCCAGGCCTTTAAAATGACATGTGTGGACATGTTGGAACTGGACTTCTAAATTGGTCATACTATTTGTAAGTAAGCAAAAAGGAGGTGTGTCTTAAGAGGTAAAAATATGCACGCATGGTTCGCTTGTTCGTTGTTTTTCCATGGCATAACCATGAAAAAACTAGCCAGACGAGGAGCAGTTTGTTCTAAAGATAAGAATGCAGCTCTCCAAACACATTGCTGCTCACAACAGTTGATATACAGCTCCGCTGATGACTGAGTCAAGTTCAGGGATGGGGATCCAAGTACTTCAGCATGTCAGGCTTGAAACTCTTCGAGCTTTATGCTAACAATTACATGCACAACAACCGGAAAGTTTTTTATTTTTTTTTTATTTTATTTTCTTATTTTACTCAAAGACACCATCTGGTGGTAAAAGCTGTCCGGCACATTCACATGCATCAATATGGATTGTACAAGTTATAGGATTTGAATATAGACATTATGTTTGGCACTATTTTTCTCATCTCGACTGTCCTCCTCTATTCTCCTAGCATCATCTCCTCTTCCCTCTGGGTCTCAGCTGGAGGTCTTGTCAGTTACGGCACAGTCTCCTTTTTTTGTCCCTAATGCTCTACGTTTCTCTTTCTATCTTCACACATCTCTCTACCTAATTCATTCCCTAAGCCCCCCCTCTGAACTGAATGCTTGTTTTCATCATTCTCTCCGATTTCTACTATCAGCTGCCTCGGTCTGTCTCAATATTGAAACTGGAGGTCTCACCAGCTACATGTACTCAGCCTCTCCTCTCCACTCCAATATAACACAATGTGTTTGTCTTTAAGGGCTGTCTAGAACCCCTGCCACCAGCCTTTAATAAGTCTGTGTTTGTGTATGAGAGAAAGATAAACTGGTCTCGACAAGATCATGATGGACAGTGGATATAAAAAAAAAAGGTGACCTATAACTTGTACAATCCAATTTTAAAAAATAAACTGAAATAAACATCTAGAATCATAAGATTGCACAAGGGTTCACAACCTCCTATGTTGATGTGATGTGTTTGCATTTAAGAAATTAGATTGCAACATATTTAAAGTCTGTGATTAACCTCAAGTGAAGTTCAGCTGTTCTAGTTGGCTTTTCCTGACAGTTTTGCAGCTTCCAGCACAAGCCATGGTCCGCAAAGAGCTTCCAACGCATCAGACGGATCCATTGTTCAAAGATATGTCAAGCGAAGCATACAAAAAAATCTCCAAGGAATTAAATATACCATGGAACACAGTGAAGACAGTTAACATCAAGTGGAAAAATATGGCAAAATACTGACATTACCATGAACAGGACATCCGTCCAACATTGAAAATATGATGAGAAGAAAAATAGATAATAAAGTAGCTGCAAGGGTGTAGCCATTTAAAAAGCTGAGGCATTTTTACTCCTAAAAGAAATAAAGTGTGTTATTTAATACAAAAAATAAATTAAAACACAAACACAATAAAGATAGTCCCAAACTAAATAGCTCACCTTCAGGGCAGGCATCAGAAACAGTAGGAGTTGAATCGTCCCTCTTAGAAAAAAACATTGATCTTCATTGAAGATGGCATCGTATTGGTCTTTATTTCAGATATTTTTCAGAAAGGGGAAAAGTAGGGTATAAAAAAAAATTGGAGCTAGCAACACATCCCAACAGAATTCCGGCAACAGGTGGAAACCTCTAGCTTGATAAAACCAGTCTGTACTCTAACTATGATTTTCAGAAATTACAACGTAAATTGGCCAATCAGGAACTGGACTGTGTTCAATGATGCATAATACACAATGATAATGTTATGGTATATTTGGAAAAAGCAGCAACATGTGCTGTTATTGTAAAAACAGTCTCTATAATAACCGCTCAAGTTATGTGGGTTTCATGTTTCCATCTTGCATCTCTACTCTCGTCTCTCTCATCCGCTCTGGTTCTGCTGGTTAGCATAAGTGAGTTAGCTCAGACTTGTGCAGTATTTGGGCATGCGGGTGCATGTGTTCATTTTATGCCTCCTTGAAACAATCAGAGAATATTTGTATTCATACCAGTTTTCTCAGTACCGTCACTCACTAGCGAAGTGCAATCTTATAAATGGTAGCCTGGACTTGGAGTGATGTGTGAAATCACAACACAACCTGCTCTCAAGGTACAGAATTTTGGCTAGGATTCATCAAACGTGTATCACTACTCCGTAGCTCAGACATAATTTGATCAGTACTCTTAAAAGTATTGTCTTTGGACCCTAACCCTGTGTGCTTTTTCAACGCCCATTAAAAGTGAGAAAGCAGTCCAGAACATCTCTCTCTCTCAAGCAATCCTTTTATTCATTCAGGACACAACTATTTATGGCAGTTCTCATGTGAACAGCTGAGTCAGGGCCGGGCCTAACAAGTGTCGGAGCCCTAGGCGAGCATAAATCAACCACAAAACCTCCCACCAAAAATGAATTGTCCAACCACAGCTTAACAATTGCATAGGAGGCTACAGCTAATAAATTCTGCAAGCAACAGTTCAGCTGCTGCTCAAAGGCTGCGGTCGATAGTTTGACGGCGCCCCTTACGAAAATTAACCATGGTTTTACCATGGGAAATACCGTGGTTTTACCATGGTTTCTGGTTAACCATGGTTCTCATGGTTTTTTGGGTCATGGTTTACCATGGTTAAACCATGGTCATAAACCATACTATAACCATGGTTTTACCATGGTTCAATTACCATGGTTTATTCTACCATGTTTTTTTTTTTTACCATGGTTTATTCTGTCTGGTTTTTACCACGGGATTTAAAAACCATAGTTTTTACTTACCATGGTTTTGTAGTTTCCCTATTTACCTATTTTACAAAAATGTCATGCAATCACATCAAACAATAAATAGCCTATTCTAACAAATTTTAAACAAATTAATACCATCCGCTTTATGATTTTATCTGGATACCATAAAAACAGGAGAACTGTTAAGTTTATTTATTTATTTATTTAAATGACCGTAATTGTGTGTGTTTGTGTGTGTGTGTGTTATTGTATCACATCAACACGATGAGCGTCAATCCTAGGTAAAGGAGAGGGGAACAGAAAGACAGACATAAAATACATTAGTGATTGCTTGCAGGAGTAATTGCACAATTTTTCTGTTGTGTGTGTGTGTTTGCATTCATTTCTCAACTTACTTCTTGAACACCTTGCTCTCGTTACTAAGCTTGTTTCTGATGGCTCCTCGCAGAGTGGCCACATCCGCTCCAGGGAATTTCTGAAGTGCGTAGTCTGCAAAGGAATTTCACAAATTAGTATTAAACAGACTTTAGGCAGATGTGAGAAAAAAGCTGTAATTTAGAAAGCTGGAAGTGTTGTGTCTTAATTTACAGCATTTTTCACACACCTGCTTAACATCCTCCATGGTGAATATTTATGCTATTGTTAAGTTAAACAACTGAAAACCGCAAGTTGTCTGAATAGTACAGCCGATTGGACAAACAAGATGGGCACTTACCAAATATGGCATTGAGTACGTTGGGAGGCAAAGGAGGCTTTACAGCCTCTTTGTCACTGCCCTTTTGCCCCGTCAAGGACATTGTGGCCAGCTCCCTTCTGGTGTAAAGGACGGACAGGAGGTCGCAGACGAGCTTTGATGGACTGCCGTGGTTGCACCTCATGACCTTTGTTCTGTTAACCACAATGCCTTCCCCAATGACCATCTAAAAAATAATAGGGTGTTTGTGTGTGCGTTGGGGGGGGGGGGGGGTGTCACAAAAATTGAAAGGAATACATTTATTTAGTGCTCTTTCCACTCCTTCAAGCATTCACCCATTCAAAAACACATACAGTGCAAACTGATATTGAGTACAACCCTTTTGAACAATATTTCAATTAGCCAACAAGTTATTTCCAAAATGTGCATAGTAAGTTTCATCATCTTTTGAGCTAACAACAGAGAGGTCAGGTTGATAACTGACCTATTCGTCATTTTTTTTTTTTTAATTATGGTGGGGCACAATTGGGAACACCCCTATGTTAAAATCTCATAAATGGATGAGGGGATCATGATCTCAGTTTGCACTGTACATTGCTGCAGACAGCAAACAGTTCTTTACTTCATTATCAAGCTTCATTATCCATTGGAAAATATTGAATAACATAGTGCCAAGCCCTTCACTTACATCATCACTTGAAGGGTCCTGGGTCTGGCCGGCTGTGAGTGGGGCACTCTGCAGAGGCTGGCTGGCTGGTGGGGCACAGGCTTTCAGCATATTTTTTAGATCTAAAAGAAATCAGAAATAGCACCATGCAGAGAAATCAGGAAACTGGTGAGGAGATACACCGCATGTTGCAGGTAGTGGGGGGAACAGTTTAAATTTATCCATCACACATAGTAGCTTATGCATTTCCAGCACTGACAAACGAATAAAATCTTGAAATACATAATGCCATTAAATAAACTGTTGCTAACAGCAAGCCAAAAATCAAAGCTGCCACAGCTGCATTGGGTGGACAAAAAATATAGGGCACCAAGTGTCCGTACAGTAGACACACATAAAGTGAAAAAATGTGACAACCAACCCCGGTCTCCCCTAGCTGTACCTTTCGCGACCAATTTTAAGGTGAAAATTATGGGACGGCATGCTAGCCAACAAGCTAACTGTTGCATATGGCGACGACTGTAGCCAACCTTGCTAAGGCTTATCTCCGCAACCCTTATGTAAAACCAACAAAATCAATACAGACATTGGAGATTTTCTTCGCATAGCTTACGTTTGACTCTCGGCAACACAACGCCAAACAGTGTTTATGTGGCCCGTGACATTTGACGGGAAGTACTAGCTCAATAGCTAACTAAAGTCATTGTGGTATGGTTGCTAAATTATCCAAATCTCAGAAGTGAAGCAGACGGAACAGGAATACTTACATTTAACCTCCTCCTGTGTGTTTCTTTTGGGACGTCGGCATCAATGTCGCCCAAATACCTTTTGTACGACCCTCGTCGTGACATGTTTGATTTCCATCCGATAGCTGCTATCGATTTCTACGTGTGTGTGACAAAAAGCGCAACTACTCTCGTGAAATGACTTCTAGCTACATTGGCTGGCGCGTGCAAAGAAGGTCCGAACTTGTAATGTTTGAATTTTACCGTTGGGGGTAGCAGCCAATTCGCTAGTTGGTCACATAAGTTGGTCATAGCATAATGGCAGTGTCAGCAGAGTACGGTCTTTTCAGTTTTTTTGAGGAGAATACATTGGGCGTGGGGCCATTAAGTTTGGTCCGTTTACGTGGCACCCAAGTGCGACCCAATACATTGACCAAAAATATTTGGGACAAGGAGACGGAGGTACCCTTACGAAAATTCACTGTGGTTTATTATGGTTTTCATGCAGTAACCATGGTTTCACTGTGGTACCTCATAGTGATTACAAGTACTATTGTCCTGCCCATAGTATATCATGGTTTCACTGTGGTACCTCATAGTTATTACAAGTACTATGGTCCTGTCCATAATACACCATGGTTTCACTGTGGTACCTCATAATTATTACAAGCATGCTTATAGTATTACCAGTAGTTACTATAAAGTACTATGGGTAAACCATAGTGCTACCATGGTTGGTTCATAGTTTTTAGAAAAACTATGAAATACCATGGTTTTACCGTAGTGCTACCATGGTTGGTTCATAGTTTTTAGAAAAACTATGAAATACCACGGTTTTACCATGGACAAACCATAGTAATACTATGGTTGGTTCATGGTACTTCCAAAACCCATGGTAGAACCATGGTTACTACATAAAAACCATAGTATAACCATGGTTACCACAAAAAAACCATGGTAAACCATAGTAGATTTTTGTAAGGGGCGGCCTGTGGATAACCCAGCAGATCTGGATTTGCATAAATACATGTTCATAACAGACACCAAATCTGACAGGACAGACACAACCGGTCTGAAATAGAGAAATAGAAAGTTGAATCTAACTCGAAAGGAAGTTGCTTGGCTTTCCTCAGCGTTGATCGTTCAGGAGTTTTTTATCCTGCAGATGTCATCCTTCCCTCCAAAACAAACTCACTAGGATCACTAGGATTAAAATTCTTTCAAATATTTGGGATAATGTCAGTACACAACACAACAAAATCTATTAAATAGGTCTAGTAATTTTTAGACATTTAATTTGGTAAAAGTTACATATGGGGCCTTTAAAGCTGTTGAGATATCAAGAAACTGATTTGCTACTAGAAAATCAGTTTGGCTGAGAGCCTAAGCACAAAGTTACATTATCCTTTCTAAACATAATGATGTATAGGTACATCAATAATGAAAACGATGAAGGGTATAGATGGTAGATAGTAAATTACTCCTTCAAAGTGTATTTGCAATGAATTTTAAAGAGTCTGTGTGCGTGTTTATGAGCTGAAATGTGTTGATGATGAGATGACAAGAGGTTATTACACCACACAAGCACGTGGCTTTACATAAAAGAGACGTGATCAGATTGTTTTTCTTGGAGGAGCCAAAACTCATCGATTGCACTGTGTTGCTTGCATTTTGCAGCAATATGGGAAAAAAAAGAACATTTGGGGGGTTTTCAGCTCAACAACATTGCGAACATCAGAGGTAAACCACATGGTTACCTTGCTAATGATGCACTTCCTTCCTGGTGGGTTATTTCCTATTTATGCAGAAATACTCATTAGCGCATTCATCAGGTTTAGGTTATTTATGTTTCCTGACTTCGTAACAAGTTCAGCACATCGTCACTATGCAAAGGATCGAATGAATCAGCGGAGTGTGACAAAACAAAACAAAATGCTTTGTGGATGGGAAAAATCAATTCATTTCTGGGTTAGGGTTTAACAGTGAAAGGTGAACATGGCTTTTCTTTCTTCTAGTCAGATTTCTCACAGAAACACTTCTTGTTTTTGTTGTCAGATTTTCTTTTAATTGGGTTTACAAATGATCTGAGAGCTGTGGAGAAGTTTGGGTGCGAAAGGCATTTTCGTCCAGTTTTAGTCAACTATAATCCAAAGTATTAGTAGCTAATTCCAAAGATTGCAAAAATTTTTTGCACTTGCCATATCGCTGCATTTGGGCATTGACGTTTTCCTGTCTTTGTGGTGTTTTTGTGATTTAAAAGAACAAAAAAAAAAAAAAAAAAAAAAACATTGTTGATGGGGAAAAAAAAATGTCTAGTCTTGTCTGACGAAACCTGGGTTTTGCCTGTCTTGTTTGTGACGAAATTAACACTGCCACTTATTGGCCATATTGATATATTGATTTGAACATATCTGTCTTGCAGTTAAGCTCCAATTCCCTGTTATGCCTGCTATATAGTGTGTATGGGCAGGTTTTACCTCATCTACTGGCCTTGATGGAAGTCCTTAGAAAGCCGTAGGATAATCTTCCTGAGTCTGTTGGTTCTCGTGTACTCAGCCTGTGAACTGTATCCATCGTGTTCTGCAATTTCTTCACCAAGCGTTGGGACAGGAAAAGTGGAGAAGGGGCGTGCGACTACCAGGAGTCAGATTCCGCTATTGGTACCCCTCCACCTCTCACCCCCACCCTGAAACCCTCCCGCCACACAGCAAAAAAGGGACCAGCTGCGGCCAAGCTCTGACGCTGCTGCTGCTGCTGTGTCATCTCCCACCGCCCCTCCCGCTCAAAACCTCCAGCCACCACTTCAGTCAGAGAGTCAAATCTGTCTGCGGTTTCACCTCCACCGCCCCCACCCCCTCCGCTCTCCTGTGACCCCCGCTGATGAACCTGCTGCCATCGCTGCTTTCACGGGGTTGGGTGGGGTTTGTGACTCAGCCAGAGTGAAGCAGCACAGCAGCCGACTCGCAGCTGCTGTGTCAACCCCAGCGTCTCATACTCGTTCTCATGTCACCGCCTCAGTCCAGGTGGTGAGGATGTGAGTGAGAAGCCTGTATGTGGGTTATTGCATGACTGAGTACGAAGGTGCAATGAAGACCTGTTTCTGTTTGTTAATTCCCCATCTAATGTCTCTGCAGTAAAGCTGAAAGAGTGGCTTATTAGGAGCACACAAGGGTTTTATTATGTTCCGCAGTGGTTCCATTATGATTGATTGGTTTGATTATTTGAAATATAAACCTGATTGCAATCCTTCATCTTTGCTGGCTAAAATGCACACCTGCATTGTTTTCAGCACTCTAGTGACGGCTGCTACATGGAAACATTGTGACCTGCAAACTTTCACTCACTCTTTGCACACGATCAATGAATCCTGTCCTTTGAATTCAAAAGTTAATTTTTCACTGCCTTTTTCTGGCTTGTTCTATCCAACCTGTGCCAGTGCCATCGATAGGTATTGGAGCAGAATCAATTTTTAGAATCAAGAACACCTCTTCTGATTAATGCCAACTGCCAAAAGTGAAGTATTCTCACAATATGGTGAGTGGCCAGAAAGTATTCTATTGGCTTCTAATCACAGGGAGGTTGCAACAAGATTATGATGAAACACAGTGACTTTGTTGGTAGCTGTGGATGCAACATTGTGGCAGACCATAATCTACCTTTTGGTGCAAGTATTTTAAGTAATTTAGACCACAACTTTATTTTGAAAAATGAGCAACACTTAGCGCTAAACTGTTTCATGATAATGGCTATTGGGTGCATGCATCTTGCGTATGCTTGATATGATGAGCTATGTACATTTGAGGCGCTTGATAAACAATTTTGGGCTTTCATTAAGCACGTTTCCAACACAAACAGGTGAGAAGGGTATGAACACACATCAGTCATACAATTATGTCAGACCACATGCATCTTCCCCATAATATGACTTCTTTAGGTGAATTGAATCCAAATTGTATCCAAATTGTTCATTTGTTCTAAGCAGATTATAAAATGAAACTAATTTAACTCACTTCTACTTTAAGGCCATGCCTCAATCCATCAGTGCCATGGCTTGGTTAACCCCCTCTCCTTTAACTTTGAGTCCATCTGTCCTGTCCAATGCCTGATTATAATCAAGATGTTTTTCGATCGCCATGACGCCATCTCATCAAAACCTAATGAAACAGCAAGCTCAGATGGCTTCATTGTTTTGGCAAGCTGTGCCATCTGGTTCGGGATAAGATCAAGGAAACCTGGCTGTAAAACAAAGTAGCTGTTAGTGGAATGGATCGACATAAAACATCTGAAAGGAGCTCAACGCAGTGTGCACACATTGTTATAGATTTGTAATAGCATTTGAGAAACATGCCAGTAGTGCAGGAAGTCTAAAATCGCAATATGTTATTTAACTCGATTATGAAACGCCGACATTACTTTAGGTCTATAAGTATGTCATGAGCCATGAGATTTTAAAACTGCTCTTACATGGAAATGGCCCAGATTGGTATTTATGAACCGCTGAAGTGTTGATGGTGATGGAAGTATAAAATGCCTCCTCAACATCCTGTAGGCGTTTGGGCTGTGATGGAAAATATGCACACCCAGCTGTTTGATCGATGTTGGGGAATTTTCTTTCACTCCGCAACTTTTCACTTGATGATATAAAACTCTGACGTCTCTGGAGGAATAACTTTCAGGGCATTAGGGTTTTTTTTGGCCTCTTTAACTATAAGGCCTGAGGGAATAAACAAATATTACATTTTTAAAGAAGGGACGTTAAGACAAGAAACAACAACATACACACAGCGCAGCTACCCTGCAGCTCTGTTGTATAAGGAATGTCTGGTATGACTTGAGCTCACAGTCCATTTTTCAGTTGGCTTTTCTTGTTGGCTTTTTTCTCTATGCATCTGCTCTTCCACTGCAGTTTCAGTCCTTCCTCAAACCACCTTACATCAGTGGCTCGGCACTAGCACTTTCGTGAAGACACTCGGCAAAGGGTGTAGGATAGTTTTTCCGCACACAATCATGGGAAAAGGAGCAAATGCAAAAATTGTTTCACTATTAGAGATTGATGCACTGAGTCTGATAACATTTGGAAACCAGAAGGGTGCACCAAAAATGTGATGTCTCGGATGGCAGAAGTCTTATTTCATATTTTGGATTAGATTTGAACATTTATGTATGTAGCCTTGTTAAGAAGCAGATATTCCAAGTGAAGAATGTAAGAAAAACAAATGTAAAATCCTACAACTTTGTTTCATGGTCTGTCGATTTTTCTTTGAGTGGCCAAAATATGGGCAGAAACAGAGCAGCCTCAGTATGGGAGTCGAGGCTGTAGGAGAGAGGATCTAAAGCAGACAGCTGCAAAACATGCTCCAAATAAAAATACAGTAATTTCACAGGGTTTGGGCCATTTGTGCGTGTTTACCACAGAAACCATCCCCAAAGGAAAATTTGTATTACCTTCAAAGTCCCTGCTTTGGAGTAGGTATTTAGACCGGCCCCATAAAGTACTGGGTGTTGAGTGGACAATACGTGTTAGAGTCATTTGCTTGTTTTGCTTTCACCTATAAAATGGTCGCACAGCGGTCACGTCACACCCTGTACGTTAACTTTACGGGAACCTGCAAGAGGGCCGTGAATGAGGACGGTTTATGTCGGTGGAAATGGGCACATTAATGCGTCCCCCTTCGAATGTAGATTTACCTTTTCTTGATTCATATTGTTTTTCAAGTTTTCCATGAGTTTTCCCAATAAACACTGAAGCTAAAAGAGCTCCAACTCATAACTCTGATGCTGCAGAACAAACACAAGGTGTTTCAGTATGCGGTGGAGGGATGAGCAATAATTGCTTTAATCCATCTGGTTTTGAAGTGCATTACTTCACTCTATGTTAATGCGACCAAAATAATACCCTAATTATCCCCAGTAATTTGGGTACTGGGGTGCATGTAAACAGTGTTACTCTTTCTGGCTGTAAAGCACCTTTTCTGTCTGGCTGCCTTAACGTAGAGCGTTGTGTGTGCTTGTTAATTCGCCGCTTTGCAAGTGCTGCACCATTCTATTATACTGACTTCATTTTCCTCTGTGCCCGACTGTTCGACCGGTTCTCCGTCTGTCAGCATATTTATGTTTGTCTCCCAGCCTGCTATTTACCTGCCAGGCTGTCCATCTATCATTCATCATAAGTGTTTATGCTTCGCTCCGCAGGTTGATGCCTCTCAATGCACTGAATTAATGGCATGCATAAGTAACACACAGTAGATATGGTTATAGGCCAGCCATCGATCACGAGCCTATTATATATTCAAGGCTCTGGCTTGACCTGCAGAGTCCCTCGTCCCAGTGTCTCTCTCTTTCTCCTCTTCTGTCTGTCCTTTATCCGTTGGCCTTGCTTCCTTTTCTCATTTAATTTGTGTAGCTCTCTGTCTCTCTAGCACTCCTGTGCAATCCTTCTTCTTTCAGGGAGTGTCTTGAAACTTTTTCACCTGGGTTTCTCATATGTGAGAAACATTTAGCTTTTCTTATACTTGTACATGTCCCTGACCATTTTGCATGGCATCAAATCTGTAGCTTGAGCCTGGCTAATGTTATTCCTCCTTTCTTTAAGAATACGGTGAGAATAAATATAGCAATATAGCAATATAGAAAAATGCCTTCGTGGTCCATGAAATGAAATGTTCCACACAGTTGAAGGGACCGATTCACATTATAATTCTGCCAGGGTTCAACACTATTAGTGACTCTTACACTTTACAACATGTCATTCGTTACATTGTTAAAATGCCAATATTGATTAGTTCAGCTTTAAGATCTCCTTTGACATTAGAGAGAATGGGAAGATTAAAATTTAAAGGACAAATACATGGATGAGTAGAGTGGGGGAGAAGAGCTTAGAGCACAAAATGATGGCTTTGTCCTTTATGTCCGGCAGGCTATGCTGACTGTACAATACCGATGTAATTATCAGAAATGATCATTACACCAGGAGGGGTGGACGGAGAGAAAAGATGGGGGAGAAAATAAAAGAGGAAACCGTGCGAGAGAACATCCCATTTCAGCAATAATGTCCACGAGGGAGCTCTTTGCGGTAATTATGGACATCACAGTGATGAGACTCATTGATGGTAATGACACCAAAGTCACTATCAGATTCATGTTTTTTTTTTTTGTTCTAAGTTTACTTCATACGTCTAAATTGTGAAGAGATTCTTCCACAGCAATTTAGCCAGCGACGAGACATCAAGCAGCGTGTCTTGTAGTTATCATGAGATCTGCATGTCTACCAAATGCCTTTTTTCATAAAACGCTATGTTATCTCCTCGGTTTGTTTGGCTGATGCTACACAACTTTTTATCGTCCTACATTCACCGCAATTTTCTTTCCCCCCCATTTTATTCTCTCGTCTTCCCTTCTCCCCTTTCTCTCTCTGAGTGATGAGCAATCACAAAGTATTTGTGTCTTAATTAATCAAAGACCCAATAATGAATTCTTGCTGCTGTGTGCATGTGCGTATCGATTTCCTTGTATGTCTGCCTATACGTGCGTGTGTGTGTGTGTGTGAGAACATACATGTGTGTATGGGCAAGTATGCAGAGAGGATCACACGTTGGATGAGCCACATTCAAGCAGCTTTGTTTCTTAAGAGGTGAAGCCATTTGGCAGAGAAGCCATTTAATACAATAATATGATTTGGATTCAGTGACAAAGCACAGTCGTCCCTAATGGGCAATTATTATCTAATTTTGAAAAATAGAACATGAATGGTATAAATGAGCATTCATTTTATCCTTTACTCAAGAGGTACTTTAAACCCATAGCCTGTAAGACTGAGAGTAAATATGAATGTTTTTGAAGAAACCAAAAAACAATGCTTACAAGTTTCATAAGTGTGGTACTAAAGCAAATGAACTTTATTTTGGGACTATTTGAACAGAAAGCATTAAAAACATTAAGCTTTAAAAATTAAGCACATGCTCAGGTTAAATCCACATCATGGCATGATGAAATACTCAGGACTCTACCCCTGGTTATCTCACTGAAGGCTTGTAAAGGTAGACCGGAATGTTTCAATCCATGTAAACAGATTTCACCGTTTGCGGCAGTGCTGACAGGAAACATCCACAACAAGCAGGTGCTCACACAGAACTAATCACAGACTGCAGACAGGTGTGGAACGAGACACAGGTGAAACAAGACTGATGAACTGCATGAAGTAAAAAGTAAAACTAGAAACGCACTGTGAGAGCGCAGACCTCGCGTAAGCATGGACAGGTGTAGTCAAAGTCCTCTTTTACCGGGGAATTCCACCAGTAGAGAAAGTGCTGCGGAATGGCATCGCAAAATTCTGTCCTACATCCATTGTCCTTATAAAAGGATCCATAGTGTTGTTTTTCCACTTCCACAATAATGTAGGCATTTCATATATAAACGACACATCTTGCTTTATTTGAAAGTTGACATTTAATGGAGAAATTGAACATTCCATCAGGTGTAATCCAATGAGCATGATGTAGAAAACGGGCTATGTTTCTGGCATGGTGTGCAGCTATGCAGGTGCAGGCTGTTACCACAAGGTGGCGTCAAACAATCGCACCTCTTTGAATGTTACCAAACAACAACAAAAATTCAAAGTCATTACCAAAATGTAATCATCTGTTCATGGTAGCATTCCCGAAAAGAAATGACTAAATTGTAACTAAACTGTGACTTAAAATTACAACTGAATGAAAAGGACTAAAATGTGACTTTATTTGAATGTAATGTTCATGTAAGAGATTAAAGATGCTATCACACCAATGGCAGTTGGTGCACACCGAAGGGTCCATTCAAACCAAAAGTGCTTGATTCAGTTCATTTTTGCTGTTGGGAAAGCATCAGTTGCTCTCTGGTAAATTAACCCAGACCATGGCACAGATGAAATAATTAAACTAGTGGTGTAAAAGCACATTAAGACCAAAGTAAAAATCCATGTTAAAATGTACATGATATGTCACTTCAGGACCCAGAGTATGAACGTGACACCCAGTCACGACAATCTTTGTTCTGACATTAAAACTTGAATCAGTCATTCCATTTTAATCATTAGTAAGAACAGATAATGGCTGTGCTCCCATGAAATATTAAACAAAAACTAATTATAAATGAAAGGTTGTTTACGGGCCAGAATTTAGACACAAAAATTGATCCCCTGCAGATCTGGTCAAAGTCTGTGGGAGTGTTTGACATACGACGTCGCGCGGTCGCCTTGACTGAGCGTATGTTTGCCTGTCTGGGCAATCATGACACTGTCATTGAAGTATACTACATCTAGCAGATGGAACGAAATTAAAGCATATGTGCAAACCCAATATTATGATGAATTTACAGCAGGCATAATAATCCCAGCGCAGATGGTAGTTTTATAAAGGCTGTGAAGTGATCTGGCACCAATCCATATTAAAACACAGGGATGAGTTCAAGAAGAAAGATTGATATCAGTATTTTTGAGACATTCCCAAAAGGTGGTTTAAACCCATGCATTTAATTATTTTTTTTTATTCTAATTAAACTAATGTTTAAGAGAATTTAGATGCATCATTTACCTTGGTGATTAAAAAAAAAAAAAAAAAAAAGCAATTAGCACCGATTTAACATACCTCAACTATATTCTTCTTTGTATATTTGTGGCTATAAAACTATCCATGCTTCATAAAACTTTATCTATCCATGTATTTGCATGTCAGTTTCCATCACTTGTGCTTCCGTCTTTCTTTCCAAATTGTCCATATGTTCTGTGACAGTATTTTAAACCTTTATAAAGACAAGCTTTATAAAGTTAAGACTAAGTCAGTGCAGAACAACCTCTCCACATACCTGTGATGAAGGTGAGAGCATTGATTGATGTGCATATTTTAGACATTACTGGTTGCGTCCTCGCCGGTGCTGCGGTGTGGGTTGCCGTCTTGTCTTGCTAGAACTCTGTGCCTCGTCAGAGTTGTCCCCTGCCTGCCCCACCGAGCTGCCTGACTCTGAAGAATCTCTGGGTGATGTTTGCCATCTGGAGCCTGAGCCTTTCATCATCGCCCCACCTGGCTGTGAAAATCCAGCTGCATCCTGCCCCATCTGCACACATCAATGACTAACTTAGAAAGGAATCGACCATCCACTAAGCCTCTGGAACTCCTCCACAACAAACAAACCCGTAGCCCCGGTTCCGTTCAACCTCCAACACCAACAAAACAAGTGCATGAAATATTCAGTGGATTTTCTTTACCATCTTTTTTTTTTCCCCTCAAACTTTTCTTATCCAGCCATTTGGGATTTTAAACGCTCTACTCAACATTGTCAACATTCCAGTAATGTCCAACAGCCTCTATGTGTTGTGAAAAAATATTCTCCTGGTTCAAAGGAAAGATGCCGATATAGTGAGAAAACATTTCATTCATTTTGATTCTTTCATACCATGCCACTATGTTATCTAGCAAAATCTTCCTCTTAACTGGATGGCCCAAAACTTCAGTTATATATCTTTTGTAAGTTGTTTCTGTGTTTTTTAGTTTAAACTACCCATTACTAATAAACTGCCTGCCAGCTTGGTTCCTTACAGTCTCATTGGTGAAACTAAACCGAGTGGCCCAGATGTCCTTCCCCACCAGGCCCTCCAGTGAGATACTAAGGTGCGACTGGCCAGATGTGAAATGTAATCACTTGCTTGTTCTGGGTACCCTCTAGGCTCTCTTCTGATTGGGATGTGCTCAAAAAAATATCCTCATGGAAAAACGTCAAGAAGGCACGCTCATCAGATGCTCAAACCACCTGAGCTGGCTTTTAACACCATATGTATCTTGCAAAGGATCCACTCGCTTTGAACTTGAAAACAAAATCCTAACTGCATTTCTTACATGCTTCCAGCGACGTGCAACATGTGCACAGTAATTTTATTCTAGGAAATTAGCAACCAATATTAAAATGTAAGTGTTAGTTTTCAAAGTTGGAGTCCACCCAGGGGGGTGAAAACGGGACTTTTAACTAGTCTTTGAAGTGGGTAAACAAATTATCCATGAAAAAAAATTAGTTTCTGTGACTTAAATTGTTTGTAGGAAATTATTACGAGGTTTCATTGCTCTTTAGTGTTGGTGTGTCACGATGGAGCCAGTGTTAGAGTTTTCTCTCTATTCATTCAGGTCGATCACATTTTAGGCCATTCTGGTAAATACTTGGTTCCCTTTAGATATCTTTAAAAACGTCTTTATGCATACTTTTTTTCTGATATGGCCTCCATGAAGAACTACTCACCACTCTATCTCTGTCGGTGACTCAGCCACCATTTGTGCAGTATTATAACCATTAAGTAACCTAATAGCTTTAATCATACTTTTAATTTATAGTCTTTCTATTATGTTAGCTTGTGTGTCACTACATGACTATTTGGAACACCGTGCCTATTTCTCCATGGCCCCCTTCATCCAGACCGTTAATTCTGTCTGTAAAGTGTTACTTTCCTCCTGGAGGAATGAGGCAGGTAGCTTTATGTAATCCATGATTTCCCAGGCGATTCACGACGTGTCGTTCCTGGTAAATGAATTCATTCCATCATCCAGAGATCCATTCCATCTCTGCACTGTCACTAATAGGCCGAGCCCCTGTGTGAGAGCAGGCTGCTTCTAAATGAGCGAAAATAAAACACAAACACAGATGGGAAGGTATTTCAGCCTATTATGCCAGCCGTATCTCAGTGCTTGCATTGCCAAATTAGGTGATCAGTGTGTTTCGTGTTAGAGATAGGGAATATGGGGTATTATTACACTACAGTACATCCATAATCTCCCACTGAAAATCTCAGCAGGCTTTGTTCCTTAATTTTATCTTTGATAAGACTAACATAACACAACCCCAATGCAAAAACATTCAAAAACAAAGTTCACTCATCAATTCTATTGTGTATTGTTACTTTCACCTGACAATTAATGGCCTGACAGTAACAGAAATAGTCACTTCTGAAGGATTTGATGAGTCTGCATGTGATTGATTCATATGCGAAGCATACGTCTTGGAGAAAGGTTAGTCTCTAATCCAACACGCAGGCATCTATTCCACCTCAGGGAAGTATCACACTATCATACATGTCTTAGATGGTGGGAGGAAACATGCTAACTCGACATAGCAAGAACCTGGGATGGCTGCCATTTAAACCCAACATGAGACCTTCTTGCTGAGTCCCTGTGCATTATACTTAGAGCTCCAATACTATTTTTTCTGTGTAGGGGGTAGTTGTCAGAGAGAGGATTGATGCGCTGTTTGTGTATGCGTTTGAATGATGGAGACAGCAGTGGCTTGCGATGGCTGGAGGGTGTAGGTCTGATTGGAATCTGGGTGGAAATCTGTGTGAGAAATGTAAAAAGATGAAATAGCATCAGTGGTCCCCTGAATAGTGTCTTAAATCCCCACCTCCCCCTGTGGAGCTGCTCATTGGCTCGGCATTGACAGATCAGAACTGTGATGATATGGTTTCCAGGTGCAACCTGGAACAGGTCATTCCTAAACAAGATGGAGCAAATTAAGATATAGCGAATATGCTATTTGCAGTAATTTGATCAAAATCAAAGGCCAAAATAAACTTCACGTGCAAGCAATAATCATACAAAAAATTACGTTTAAATCACTGCTGAAAACACACTGCTAACTTTTGCCTAACAGGGGCATGCAAGGATTATACCAATTTAACGTTTGAACGGATTTGATGTCACTGGCCTTTTCGTTTTCAAAAGCAGGATAATAAATGATAATACGATGCTGATGATTGCATGTGGCTTCTGTTACCACATTAATGCATTCACATAAAAATATCACCTTTTTTTCCATCAGTGTTTACACGGCCAATGCTTGATCTTGCTTTTACCTCCAAAAAGCATCGAGGTTATTAAGCATCTCAGATTTTGGGTTGCAACAATTTGTTGCTGTGTCAAATCGAATGCTGACACAGTTTTGCAACACAATACAGTATATGACTGAACAAATTTGAGGTCTGGGAACACGCTTGAATGGCAGCTCCATAGCAGGGAACCTTTCGAAGCACCTGATGTTTTTGATCAGGCATTTACGAGCTCTTGGCCGGTGGCGTTACCAGGCGCAAGCATGGAGCAGGTTGGCGGGGAAAAGTCAGCTCCCGTTGCACAGGGGGATATCGTAGGAAGGGACCATCAAAATGAGGAGTCTGAGGGAGAATGAGGGTTGTTAAGGAGTCGAAGAGTCAGGGAAACGGCAGATGCTTTGGGAGCAACGGGAGGAGGCAGTTTATGCTGTCTACAAAAAAAGACTAAAAAAAAAAAAGGAGTGGTTGAGTTTGAATGCTTGTTAAATGATGGTTTAATTTGTCATCACTGTTACCCATAAAAATATCCAAATAACAAGAACATTTTGTTTGTGCAATAAAACCCCTTAGATCAAACAGTGCAATAAAACATTTTGAGAAGACTTATTCAACATACTTTTTCTCAGTGTCTTTGGGATTAATTTCCTCTGTCTCACAAGGCCAGCTCTTCCAGTAAAACCTCAAACAGGTGGTTGTGTTTAGAACTTATTACACTCTCTATTTCTGTCAATCCACACATTCCTGTTCTATCCCTCCATCCCTCCCTCCTGCTGTCTAGCTCTTAGCTCATTGAGCTCGGCCTCAAACTGGCAGCAGGAGTGGATTTCTTTCTATTTCCATCCAAATTCCTCCTCAGAGTCATTGTTTCTCTTTCAGTCTGTCTCAGCCTCCTCATTCATCCATCATCTCGTCCTATGAACTCTCTGTTTCTTTGGCCGTTGTGGAGGATGGTTTGGTTTACACCGCTGCCTTTTGGCTGGTCAGGATGCAGAGTTTGTGACTTGAGGCCAGCCTTTCTTCGTCAGCTCAAAGCTGACACCGTAATTCTACGGCATCATTAGGAAAAAAAAGTGTCCTTGGAAAAAAAAAGGGAGGTAATCTCAGCAGATCATCATCTCACACTTAAGTGAGTTTATTCTCCAACAAAACAACAACATCTGCCAAAATCATTTAAGCACCATTATGGGAGTGAGGGGGGGGACTTTACCACATACCCACACACACACACACAAGCAATACATGTAATTAGAGAAACAACTTACCAATAGCTGTGGCCCAATACTGCTGCTTCAGCCTGTTAAATGGCCATTATTAGTTATCATCAGGACTTATAGATCGGAGGCAATCATTTATTTCTACTTCCTGTTCTCACTCCCAGCGAACGGGTGACCCGTTTCATTCACTAACGAACAAGGTAGTCCAACAGACTTCGGTAGGCATGGTAACCTGCTTCGGTGATGTTCCTCTCTTTTTGTTTTTGTGGCCTGAAGTTGGAAAAGTTGCAGAGGACTCCTGTTTGACATCGCAGTCAGCCCTTACCAAAAATGTCCATGCGCAAACAAACTGCTATAAAATCATCATATGTCCATATTTATTTATAATTTCATGTTTTACGTTTTATTAAGGAGCAATATGAGTACAAGGAGGCCACAGGGTCAAAAGTGGGTACAAAAAAACGTTGATTTACAAAATACATGTTAAAAAATAGGGGCGACACGGTGGTGCGGTGGGTAGCACTGTTGCCTCACAGCAAGAAGGTCGCAGGTTCAAGACCGCCTTGGGCCTGGGTCTGGGGCCTTTCTGTGTGGAGTTTGCATGTTCTCCCCGTGTCTGCGTGGGTTTTCACCGGGTACTCCGGTTTCCTCCCACAATACAAAAAAACATGCTCAGGTTAATTGGTAAACTCTAAATTGCCCATAGGTGTGAGTGTGAGAGTGAATGGTGTGTGAATGGTGTGTGTGCCCCACGATTGGCTGGCGACCATCTGGGGTGTATCCCTGCCTCTCGCCTTAACGCGCTGGGATAGGCTCCAGCAGACCCCTGCGACCCCGAAAGGGAATAAGCGGGATAGACAATGGATGGATGGATGGATGGATGTTAAAAAATAATGGATTTCAAAATTTCAACCAAAAAGCTGAATTTCACTGAAATACAAGAATGCCCGACCAGGACATTTTAATCATAACATTGGGGACATTTGTACCAGACGTTTACCACTGAGCATTAAAACATTACTGTTTTAGACTGACACACTGAAACCTTCCAATGGAAATACACACCAACTCACTTTCTACAACAATCAATTAGGAAGATAGTCTGGGTAGATACTTTTTATTAGTGTTTAGTTTTATTGGTGATTAATCACCACAAGGATAGTATATAAACTTGTGTTGAGTTAATGTACTAAACGTCTGGTCCTCCTGCTGATGATGATTTTTAATAGTGATTATTTGTTCAGCTGTGCGTAACATGTGCCAGCCTCAGCTGATTCTGTGTTTCTGGACTCTTGAGCTGCTTGTGTTTAGCGTCGTCTCGTGTGCATTTTATTCTTCCTATTTACACGTCGCCAGATCAGAGGACAAAAAATAAGCTCGCAGCTATCCCACGTGTCTCTGGGAGTTGTAAACACATCTTTTTGTGCAGCGAGTGTACACACAGACTGTTGGTTCTTTTGCTTCTGTGCAGAAAAACCAAATCTGCTTCTTGGAAATCTCAAAACACTTGGACTGAAGTGCCTACAAGACCCCTGGCCAGGCCCTGGAATCCACGATGCCATCGGCAACAACTGGCAGGAACACTTTATTGATTAATTGATCAGTTAGCCACACCGGACCTTCATAATGGAAATCAATTATACTGTAGGTCAGGCATGCATTTCATTAAGAAGTCTGTCTGCATTTATATATATATATATAGGCATTGTAGTGGTTTACAGAACACAGATGTGCATATTGTAGATTGTATGTTAGAACATGAGGGGGTCCTGAGTGGAGGTTAGGCAGATGCAAATCAAAAACATTATCTTTAACTCACAATCGAACTATGCATCTAATTGATTTGCAGTAGGGTTGGTGCATTCATAAAAAAAAGGAAAAAAATAAATAAGGAAATGGAAGGTAGTGTAATCAATGATATGCAGTCGGTAAGGAAAATCTATTTCTGTACTGGACTGCAAATTAATTAAATCCCCTTCTTCCCCCATTAACCAGGAGTTTAGAATGTTTTATTTCGTCTTCTGAGAGCCAACGACAGTTGTTGTTTGTTTTTTTTCTCTCTTTTTAGCATAATTTAACTAAAAATCACCCACTTTTTTGGCGTTGGAGGCAAACCGTTATTTTTATTTCATACAATAGGCTTATAGGGTGACGTCTGCTTTCTGTGTCCAGGTGAGCAAGTTCAACATGCTAATCATTCAGGTCAGTCAGGGAAGCCTAATTATCATAAAGTGTTTAAATGCTGAGCGAGATTTAACAAGCTGACGAGGGGACTTGGACACGACCTGACCTCAGTATTACAATCAATCAGAAATAAATTAGCTGTGTGTGTGTGTGTGTGTGTGTGTGTGTGGGTGGGTGTTTTGCCTAAAAAAGACACAGAGGTAAAGAGGAGCAGTGGCAATTTGCTGGACATCGGCCCAAATCTTAATCCAACTGGTTATTATGTTGCTCTCCACCTGTGTGTGTGTGTGTGTGTGTGTGTGTGTGTGTGTGTGTGTGTGTGTGTGTGTGTGTGTGTGTGTGTGTGTGTGGCTGTTGCATTGATACAGCACCCTATATAAAGGTCTGTGCACGTCCTCTTGTTGTAAGCTTGTAAATCCTTCCCATATCCCTGTCATGTCATTTAGATCCATTTAATGTCTCACATGATTTAAAGGTTAATCACATCCTCATCAACCTACTGTAAATCTGCTTTGGTGAAAACTTACAAATAACACCTTTTATCCTTTCTTTTCCTTTTTTTTTTTTGTTTCGAACATTGTTCACCCTCTTGGCTTCCCGCTAACAGGTGCAGAATAAGCCAGTTTTAGGCTTTTTGCCCAGACTGTTGAAAATGTCACCTTTTACCTCGCCATACTGTGTTCATAAAAAAACTAATTTGTCCAGAGGAAAGCTTTAATTATTCCTCACACTCTAAAGACTTTAAAATGGTCACACATCCCCAATCTAGAAGCACGAAACATCTTGTCACAGATAAATCTGAGCATCTTTAATGGGTGACAGTGACAGTTATTTCAACAGAAATAATTTATTTCGTGTCAGTTTTTATTATGGGAAATCAACAGAATAATCAAAACGTGGTTTAAATAAGAATAGCTTTGGGTGTTTTTTTTTTTTTTTTTTTTTAACGACATTGTCGCTAATAATCTGAGAAATAAAAAGATTGAATTTAAGAGAGTACATTCCGATGGGGAACAGATAAAGCAAACAAACATTATCGAGGCCCCCAGGAGGGTAGTCACACTATTTACTGAGATTTATTCCAGTGACCCACAGTAATGTAGAACATCAGCATATCCTACTTCATCATGACTTCCTGCGGATGCCATAAAAATCGCGTCCAGCTAGGATATAGTGCTTAATTAAGACCTCTACCAGGAAACAGTGGAGTATTCTCTAATGAACCCTGGAGGAGAAACACATCCACACAAAGCCAAACAAATATCACAAAATTTGATGCTCTAATGAGATGCAGTGGGAATATCTATCTTCCATATTAGTTAACGCTTAATGGGATTACGCAAATAAACGCAGCCGCATGTGTTTTTTTTCCTGAGCCCACCAAAGACAACTGACAGATCTCAATCATTTAATTAATTCATCATCTTTAATGAAACATTTTGTACATTTTTTTTTTTTTATTTCCTTACACTTAGATGAGGCAGTAATGTGTCTTTTGAAATCCAGTGTTAAATTAAACACAATGCATGCAAGGATATATTACAGTCATACTGAATGTGCATTTAAAAGTGGAAATTAAGGTATTTGGATTCAGAAGTTACCACCATTTCCAGCAATTTACTAATTATAGAATTCTTGTTGCGATAGTTTGGTCTTATCTGATGCTGACACGCTGCACTCTGTGCTGTTAACAGCCTCCAGGCTCCGGACTAGGATTTGCCTGAGGGGGGAGCTGGAGGCGGGCGACACGGTGGAGCAGTGGGTAGCACTGTTGCCTCACAGCAAGAAGGTCGCAGGTTCAAGACCGCCTTGGGGCCTGGGTCTGGGGCCTTTCTGTGTGGAGTTTGCATGTTCTCCCCGTGTCTGCGTGGGTTTTCACCGGGTACTCCGGTTTCCTCCCACAATACAAAACATGCTCAGGTTAATTGGCAAATCTAAATTGCCCATAGGTGTGAGTGTGTGTGTGAATGGTGTGTGAATGGTGTGTGTGCCCCACGATTGGCTGGCGACCATCTGGGGTGTATCCCTGCCTCTCGCCATAAAATGCGCTGGGATAGGCTCCAGCAGACCCCTGCGACCCTGAAAAGGAATAAGCGGGATAGAAAATGGATGGATGGGAGCTGGAGGCTCAGGGCAGAGGGCAGAGAAACAACGAGAACAGGTTGATTCTGCGCCACAAGTGACAGCCAGACACCAGTTCCACTCACCTGCACTGGGAAGTAACAAAAGCGTGCAGGTCAGGGGAGCTGGAGACTAATTTGTCGGATATGTGTGTGAAGCATTTGAGGAATTCGAGCTCGTAGCCCTAGGACAGACTACGTCGACACAGGAGAATAAACACCAAGGCACGCACGAGAGATGCCGTCACACCGAATATCTGCCTGTTGCGTACAACACGTAGCATCCAGGATGAATCCGGAGACGTGTTTTGAATAGACGAACGCAATGTTTATTAGGAATGAGCCAACAGGAGAAACATGTTTGACCTGATTATCGAGAGTACAAACAACGTTCAGTTTGACTCTGGACTCCTCGCTGAGTTTATGAGTTATTTAATGTTCTCTGATTTAAATGAGTAGGAGATGTGTGATTTGGGCATTCTGTTCAGCTCAGTCATGTAAGTAGTTTCTGTTCTTGTTCTCTGATATTTCTTTAGGCCTCATTCGTTAACCATTAAGAAATCTTCTTAGAATCCAGTTTTTCACAAATTCTGATTCAGGCTTCCACCAATACTTATTGGGATTAGTCTTTAGGTATGAACACATTCGACAGTGCACTTACACACACTAGTGTTGAACATGCTTTTAAAATATACATAATTAACCTGATAAAATCCAACGACCCTGCAGCATACATTTCATGAATTGAACAGGGTGAAGCACAGGCTTGCCTGTATCATCTGATACATCTGATACATAAATTGCATGAGAAAAGTCTCAGCTCCACCACTAAATAAAATTCTGTCTGGCACGTGAACAAGTTTTAGTGGCACACTAGGTGTTCAAGCAACACAAAATAGAGCCTGACTAACAGTTTGAACAGACAGTTCTAAAAAACCTTATACAATTCATACTGGTTACATACTTGGTAAAAATACTGATCACTCATTAGACTCTTAATTGATGGATAATTTGGTCTATAACTCATTTTTCTTACAGGATAAAACTGGAAAACAAGAGTTTTTTTGCAACATTCTATCTTTAATTGCTCTGTCAGCAGAGCAGTTTCTGTTGCCATCCACAGGCTGTAGTTTTATTCTGATACCAGATTTATGTACATAGCCCATGTGGCTGTGGAGATTTTCCATATTTATGGTGGGTATTTCATTTGAAGAGGAAACCTGAAAAAATATGCCTGAAGTTTCTGATTTCTTTACTTACTATTTCTTAAGATACTGACTTTCATTATTTTACATCATGGAATTACTACTGCTACTACTGCCATGAGCCCATATTGCGAAACTGTGCTCCTTTGAAATTACAGGCAATCATAGGAGGGGTTCCTTTATGTTAGTGAAAACACAACATGTCAACAGATTTCGTCAAAAGTCAAATCACAGAAAAGTTCGGGACTTTGAGAGAGAGACTTACTAAAAAATAAATAAATACAAATGGAAGACGAAAGTAGTAGGATCAAAAATGAAATAAAAAAATGCAGTGACAGAATCGTAACTAGGCGGCGGGTACAGAGACAAGCAGGAACACCATTCACAGTTGGAGACAGAGACGACGTGTCAGGTGGATACAACTACACAGACACACGCAGGAGATGCCAGACGGGTCCGAAATGTTTTAAAGGGATGAGCTTATAACCTGCCTGCCTTTGGGGAGTGTGTGTGTGTGTGTGTGTGTGTGTGTGTGTGTGTGAGAGAGAGAGAGAAAGGGGAAGACATTAAAAGTTCAGCAAAAAGCAGCACACACAGCCAGATTCTCCTAAGGCCACTGCACAGGGGAACTGACCTTTACAGGATCTGAGCTAAAGCAGTGGAGTGTGTGTGTGTGTGTGTGTGTGTGTGTGTGTGTGTGTGTGCACATATGCATGAGAGCCATACTGTAAAACTGCAACTGGTCGAAATAGTAGTAAAAAAATGTTTGCCTACTCCACATATACATGAGCCGTCCTAAGAACACGTAACTAACAACTTAGAAACAGGCATGAACACAAACGCTGACGTCATCAGATGCAGCAGTAAAGACTAACCTTCTCAGAACTCATTTGCATTTACGGAGGTAATGGGGAAATTAATAATGTAGCTACTGTGCGATAGCGTTCGTCTACCAAGGCATGGAAACGAGCGCGAAATGTCTCATTTAAATTTGTAATTCTGATATTTTCCAAAAGGCACCTGAAGGCAGCATAGATTTCATTTCAGTTCGCGTCATGGATTAATTGCGTTTGGGCCCATCAGCCTATCGCACGCTCACTTTGTGACATGCAATGAAAAGATGCAAACATTTATTAACAACAGGTAAAAATATATGCTAAGTCATGTACTTTTACTATTTGCTGGGAATTTCCAATACATCCTATATTGTTTTTAATAGATTTGAAGATAGAGTTGAACCTCTTACTTTACATTTTCCTTTTTGTTTTTTAAACACCCATACCCGATTAATCTGTCACTCATCTCTCCTTGGGTTATGTGCCCTGTGAATCCAAAACCTGTGAGAATGAAATAAAAAAAGACTTTAACTGCGCTTTGACAAGTTCTCCCCGCTGAGGGGGAGAACATTTCATCATAAAACAGAATTCATTAATACGACGCCTCTCACTGCCCCAGATACGACTCCGATTTAAAATGCACCTGTTGTGCTTTAGAGCATTCTTTGATGAGAGCAGATGCACGGGCTCAACGTCTCAGAGAGGATGAATACTGTCATTAAACACACATTTTCACACCCCCAATTATTGACCTGTGTGTGTATACATGCGCACACATGCACACACACACACACACACACACACATCAAATTGTTACCAGGTGCAATCCTTGCCATTTATGGATGTTTTTCAATCATCCTGAATAACTTGGAAGTTTAGTCATTTATTAGATATTTCTCCCAGAGCGGTAGCTAGGATTTAGGGGTAGCGCACGCACAAGGACTCTGGGACTCCTCTGGGACTCCTTTCACTTGAATGATAAGTCACAAGTCAGAGTTTTCATGTTCATGTCAAGTTTTAATGTAATAAATACATAGGTGTATAAAGACCCAATTCTAGCAACCATCCCTCCATTGTTCTAATGGTACATTGTGTTTGTTAATTGCATTAGAAGCTAATGGATGATTAGAAAACCCTTGTGCAATCAATTTATTTCAATTAATTTGACTAGTTTATTGGAGCATTCTTTGACAAAAGCAATCTGAAGGGGAAAGTTCTCATTTTAAATAAAATAATTGTTCAGTAAAAATGAAGTTTAGCTTCAGTTCACCAGATGTTCAGTCTTGATCAGAATGGGTGTTTTTCAAAGTGGGAAATTTGGGTTTGATTGGATTGAGCCTCTGTAGGAAAAGCCATATGCAGTTAAAACAGAGTAAACTTTCAGTTCTTAGGACTCAATAGCAAATCAGAGCTCCCTCCCAGCCAGGCCCCGTGTGAGGAAACGCCATCAATCACTTCATCCAATCATATTTGCCCTGAGCGCGAGCTTCATGACTAACTGCCTCGTAAATAACTCAAATGTAAACGTGGTTGGAGCTCGGTCTATTAATCAGGGGTAGACATGCAACCAGGCAATATCAATAAACATGACCTGCAACTCTGTGGATCAAAAGTGATGTAACGGGATTCTGGCACAACTGTGCCTGCTTCCAAGTTGCATCGATAAGGTTAAAAAAGGGGTCTAAAGAGGTCATAACACCAGCAACCTCTTTATATAAAGTTATTTCTATATAGTAGAAATGTTGCGGGAGCTTTGATGTCTTCCTCTGGGTAGTTTACTGATTAGAGCAAATGTTGGCGAGTTATCATAACCATGTGTTGTGTAAGCACCAGGCCCATTTTTCAGTTTTCTAGCTCTAAATGACAATAAATATGGAATATCTCTACAAACACAAGGGTTATGTACTTAACCCTGGTATCAAAAGATATGTGGGGTGAATACAGAATGATCAGAATCAATTCACTTTACTGTTACAGAGCAAATAGGAGAGAATATTGCAAATATAAAATTCAAAAATTGTGTTTTACTACAGATACAAATATATATATTTTTTTAAACTTAAAACAAGACAGATAAAATCATAAAAATCACACTCAGGATAAGGAGTGAAAATTATAAAAAGACCCAATTAAATAATTGCACAAACATCTCAAACCTAAATTAAACATCATCAGTGTCTCTAGTTGCAGCCCTACTAGAATTACACAATTTTATAATTGATTGATGATGTGGATATTGAAAATACAGTTATATGAAAATGTTTGGTCAGACCTGGTAACCTTTCACTTAAATATATCACATAGCAGATGAACAGTGATATCTGAGAAGTGAAAAGTTTATAGGATTTACAAAGCGTGCAATAATTACTTAAACAAAAAAAGGCATGTGCATAGATTTGGACACCTCTGTTGCACTAATTAACAGAACACACAACATGTGTTGCAGCTCATTGACCCTTGGCCTCCACACACACAGGTGAAGCCAATCAGGAGAAAGTTTACTTAAGGAGGAGAATTGCACCGCGTGCTCCTCTTTGCCTCTTCTCTGAGAAGTGGCAACACGAGAGCCTCAGAACAACGGTCAAATGACCGGAAAACAAAGTTTGTTCACCATCATGGGTTTGGGGGGAAGGGATACAAAAGAGCCAGTTCAGGAATCTGAGCTGTCAGTTTTCACTGTGAGGAACATAATAGGGAATGAATGAAATACCAAAGACAAAGTCCTAGTTAGACCCAGAGTGGTGGGATACGAAAACTATCAGATAAGCAGAGGTGAAATATCAACCCACAGACCAGCTCCCAACACCTATACCACGATCTTGCTGCAGATTGTGTCATTGTGCATCATTCAACTAATTAGCAAACTGGGGGGATGTATCAGAGAATAATGAGGAAAACACCTTTTCTGCACGCATGCCTCAACCAGTTGTTTGGGGTATTCTAAAGCACATTTATACAAGCCAGTTTCATTTTGGGGGAAAAGGGTGCTGTGGATGGATGAGACTTAAATTGAATAGTTTAAACATAACACGGGGGTGGTATTCATGGTGGACGAGCAACACAGCATTCCAAAACTAACAAGTGCTACCCACAATAAAAGCTGCTAGTGGTTCCATGATGCTGTGGGGCTGTGCAGCTCCTGGTGATCTTGTTAAAGTTGATTTCAGTCAGTGTCTGCAGATTCTTGTGAACACTATTCTAGAATCGGTAATAAAGTTAAAGTTGCAGAGGAACAAGTACAACATTCTGGAATCATCTCAGGGTTCAATAACCCTGAATATTATTGAAAAACTGTGGGGGTGATTTAAAGCAGGCAGTCCATGCTCAGAAACCATCAAACCTGACTGAACTAGAGATGTTGTGTACAGAAAAAACTTCTCAGAATTTGAAATTTGGGGGTTTTAACAGTGTAAATCAACACTGTTTTAAGGTTGTGTAAAGAGCCAGAAAGCTCTTCGTCTCGGATAAAACATTACCTGTATATCAGTCAGTGGTACTGTATTAGAGCAAGCTAAATCAATAAATATAATCTCTTGATTAAAAGCGATTTGTGAGACAATAAGCAGATTTTAGTGTGGAAAGAAATCTGTTTTATATGCAAAGATATACAGAATGGAATTAG
Source organism: Eupleurogrammus muticus (assembly GCA_036785175.1). Taxonomy (NCBI): domain Eukaryota; kingdom Metazoa; phylum Chordata; class Actinopteri; order Scombriformes; family Trichiuridae; genus Eupleurogrammus; species Eupleurogrammus muticus. The sequence continues at coordinate 15,465,688 of JAYKQN010000013.1, read as the reverse complement.
TAGTCACTGAAGGTGTCTAAATAATGACATGAACATGGCGATTGAATCTCAACAAGCATTGGAAGCATACTAGTGTTTCAGAAGCCCTGACCTCTGACCTCTTTGGACAGAGTATTGTCCTTCAATGATTGACATGGTTTGGACTTAATCAGGTTTGGGGATCTGCAGCTACATGGCAAAGAATAAAAAATAAAGAACGAGACTAATATCTCTCTAAGTGAGAGCAGAAAGTGAGGGGTGGCATGTTCAGAGAGTTCCGGGAGCTCCTGACAGGCCCTGATGGAGGATATTTGGGCTGTAATTGGCACAGCTGACAGGGATCAGGGGCAGGTAGTGAAAACAGGTGTGTGCATTTGAGAGAGAGAGAGAAAGATTTGATCTCTATTTTAGAAGATGTGTTTCTCTAATCAGCAAGAACATGCACAAATTCATGAAACATGGGTGAAAAACTACTAATTGATTAGGGGATGTTCAACTTCATGTTTGTTTGTTAGCTACTTATAAAGTACATTCCTGCAACCTTTTTTAAGACTCCATCTTGAATAATGAATGCACAGATAAGGGCATTATCCCCTTGAATATTTTTGACAACTTCATTTGATAAATGGCACCTTTTCCTCGGGCTGTCTTAATGCAAGTACTTCAAAATTACATGACACTTCATCATCAGAGCAATCACTGTCAAACTCGGTGTCGTGTATTCAGCTTCTGATTCCTCGACTTCTTGTGAAGTCGAAGGCAAGCGCGGCGTGAGGAACACATCTGTGTGCCTCAAAGAGTGACGGACGACTGCACAGTTTTCTTGTTGCCACTTCATAATTTTTTTTTGTGGGGGGAATGTGCATCTCCGTGTAATCTCACCCGAGCCTGCAACGATTCTGAGTTTGCATCTCTTTACCGAAAAATTCTCCGAGCATCTGTTGTTCCGTTAGATTTCCTTCCCAGACTGGGGAGTCGCGCAGTGTATTTTATCATACTAATTGTTTCCTTGTATGTGAGAGTTATGTGCAGCTACCATAATCCTGGTTGCCAAACTTCGCTGCAACAGATGCTCTCTCTATATATATCTATATATTGTGTTTGCCTGTATGTATCCCTCCTTGCAAACAGACCCACATTCGTCATCATTTTAACATCTTCTTTGGGTTCGGGCAACTTCTGAAAAAGATGAAATTCGCAAACTTCTGAAAACCATTTCATGGCAAGCTGTGAAAGTTTCATATGGCCCCCGAGCACCCTGAAGATCTTAAGACATTTTGAACTTGCATTCTTTGCAAACTTATTTTATTATTTTTTTTTTTTTACTCTCTTTAAGTGAAATCAAAACGATATCATGGGGAGAGCACCGAGGGCACTAACTTAAAAAAACAAAAAAAAGAAGACATGGCTATGGAATGAACAGCGTCTCGTGGTTCAGTTGGTGAAGTATGAGTTTAATTTCAAATTTCTAAATTAAGGGGCGAAAAAAAAGCTCCAGCAAAAATGAAAATGCATCCCTGCTCAGGCTATAAAACGTCTCCGTACACCTTTCAATGCAACAATACAAACCAAAAAGAACAATATAAGTATATCCAAGGATTCCAGTCTGCTGTTAGCATCCATTTAGCTGCTCTAAGGCTACAGATGCAGGTCTGCACAGATTGCTCATTTCCTTCCCTGTTGTTCAGATGAGAGAACAATGTTTAAAATAGAACCTTTGAGCTTGGGGACAGAAATCCGAGCACATGCTTTCTGCATATGAGAAGCTGTCTGAGCTGCACTGGTGGGTTTGGCTCAGCTCAAATCTGATATATAATCTGACGATAGGATGAAGTATTGAAATAAATAGAACTGCTGTATTTAAGGGTTAGGGTTAGCCTAGCCCTAACCCTAACCCGAACCAGAAAAAAACAGGAACTGGAAACTGAAGTTGCTAAATGGTAATAGGCCATTTATTTTACTATTGACATCTGTGCCCTTATTGTTTAAAAAATGCCTTCTTGCATTAATGTCTGTTCTTCAAGATTCGCAAGTTTTCGCAACAATTCTCATCACTGATCCTCACTAAAAACTACCTTGAGTAGTCCAGCTAGACTAAGTTAATTTTTAATAGTGTACGGGTCATAAACGTACACATTGATGGACAGCTGGTGAATGAAATATTTCAATCTGTTTGTGAATATATTAAACACACTATGCGTTTTCATGTGCGTATTCATAAATAAGGCATTCACGGACAAGGCACTGCAGTGTAACCTCATTGATTATTTACATCAATGTGTATCAGTACCACGCATGCACATATCACAACTTGCCCACAGAGATGGGATTTACAAGGCCTCATTAGCCATAGCCTACTCATTTTACTATTTCACAGTACAGGCCCCTCACCTGCTTCACTGTGGGGCTTAACAGTAATCATGCACCTAAATATTTAGACACCAAAAAGCATTAAACTACTTGTCAGATTATAGTGCATGTACCTATGTATTAATCATTATTATCAACATTAGCCACTATCACCATCATGTTAATCCGCCTGCCTTTGTTCTGGATGCACCTAGTGGTTTAAAGAAAGTCATTAAATTTGGTTTTCTTTTTGACATTTTGTCAGTGTTCACACTGCACTGAATGCATCTACAAAAATGCATTTGCAGATTTTAACAAAATGAGGGGCTGATCTAATCAAATAGGTGATTTTTTTTCCAGTGGAAATAATAATTTAAGATTTAAACAGCTATATCTGTTTTACAAGTTGATGGAGTTTGATGTGAAAATGAAACCCAAATGTAGCCAAAAACGGAGATGAAATGCACATTTTGGCATAAACCAAAGGGATACATAAACAAACATATGAAAAAATCCTACTCAAGTAGGAAGCATCAGTGTGTGTTTTTGGTAAAGATTGTACAATTTTAACATTTGTTGAAATTTAAACCATACAAGGAAATTAGAAGGAAAAGCATCACTATTTGGTGGTAATGAGTGTTCAGCAACCTGTGAAATGAGACCCGACTACACATTGCTTTATGTTATACCTCAAAAGCCCAAAAGGTTGCAAAACTGCTGGTTTCAATTTTTACCAACATTGTATTTTAAAAGCTTGTATATCTGCTCTGGATTTTTATTCCTTATCTCTGCCTGTGTAGTCAGAGTAGTTTCAAGGTCAGTTTGCGGGGTAGCGATTGTCGTTGAACGCCGACCACAACACACTTGTACTCATGGGCATGGCACTATTGTTACTCTAGGACGGAATTGCAAAAAAAGAATAAATAAAATGAAGAAAAAATAATAGACAGGGTCGAGTCTGGTTATGGTTTTACAAAAACAATTTACACTCAAGGTTGGAAACGGGGAAAAGGTATATCTTTCTCCTGCATTTTAAAGCATGATGTTTTGTCGACCCATCCATCCACCTTGACCCTACGCAGACTTTGCTGGTCTATACAAATATTGTAAAATTTCCTCCTTTTGCTCCTTCTTTGCTTCCTGCTGTTTGAATGCTTCTTCTTCTTCTGTCACTTGAACTTGTCTGTCTCGGCTAAATGCAAACCAAGCTGTCATGGACACAGCTATGGTAGAAACCGGCTCTGTAAAATCATCTTTTCCCTTTGGATTTGTCCGCATCTGATTACTTTCTTGTCCCATGCAGTCATAGCTGCAGACATAAAGGATGATGAGGATAACAAGGAGTTGAAGCAAAAAGAGCCTCAGCAGAACACTGGCAGCCTGGAAAGTGGCATGGGGGAAAAAAAGGGAGTGTTTGAATGAGTCCAATAAAATTCTCCCCTCAGAAATTCGCCAACTGTCTGCTTGGTAATGAGACATTTGCCAACACGCCTAATGTGCTCAGAGCTGTGTTAGACCCTGTCTTTGATGGTTACTGCTGCTAATGCTCCACACACACACACACACACACACACAATGGTTTATTTTCATCAACTTTATGCAGGTTGGAGATGGATGCCACAGCATTATGCTAATGAGCATCACTGCTGTCCAATCACACGCTCCACTGGCTGAAAGGGCAGAGACAGCAACTGGTGTGTGTGTGTGTGTGTGGGAGTGGAAGCAGACAAGATGAAGGGAGGAGAGATGCGTTTTTTACGCTTTTGAACATAGCTGCAGAGAAACACCTTGATAAGTTTCCGGCTTTAACAATTCTCAGTAAGTCATTAACGGCGTTGTTTTTTTTCTTTCTCCCCCTGGGAGCCGTGTGTTAACAAGCATTCACCGCCACAGTACGACTTATCAGTAACACAAAAGCATGCCTTCTGGAATAAATGACAGATGACAAGTGCATGTGGCTGCCGGAGACAGAAAGAGACTAAAACGAAGAATAGAATAGAAATCAATGAGACGAGCTCCTGAGAGTTGTAAATCTTTGTCGCTGCCGGTGCAGCAACGTATCAACAACTAATTTGTCATATATATGAACTCAACACCGAGTTTGGGAAAAAAGTTGAACTATATGTTTTAGAAGATGGAAAAAATCACTCTAATGAGAAAAAAAAGTGTGTGAGCACACGGGTAGCTATGGTAGAATCCTACTTAGATTTTTTTAGTTTGACTCTTATGAAACTCAAATAGGCTCCGTTCTGCTGCGCAGCATCAGGCCTCTTGTTCGTTTTCTATGTTTATTTATGAGTTTTAAATTTACAGTATAACACTCTAGAATGAACTTAACTCGATCCTCACAACCATATCCAACTTCTTGTTTGTCCAAATGCAGAGACGTTTTCGCCTATTTGCATTATAAGTGACTGTGATGGGCCCCCGCCGGGTGGTGGGTGGGCAGGAAAACAAGGTCAAATGGCTCCTACAGTATATTAGGATTTGGACAATAATCAATAATACACAGCAATTTCTTTGTCTTTCAACTCATCCAGGTTCAGATTTCCTGGGTAACCGATAAATCAACAGCCTAAACCACCTTATTTAACATACTGATCGTACATCCGTTGCACCCTGAGATCACCCAACAGTAGATGGAGAAATCCATCAGCTCAACAGTCACAAACCACCTCAGGTGTTCCTGCTCGAACCTGTCATGCCATTAAAACCAGACAAGCCACCTGTAGTCACTAATAATATCCAGACATTCATTAAAAGCAACTGTCTTTCATGTTTTTGTGCTTAAGTAATAATAATAAAGTCTGCCTCATCATTCAGTTTCATTCGTGGATATAAAAATGACATTTCCCGGTCGGGGGGGCGTGCAGTAAGTTACTTTTGGGCCCTGAAATGGCCAGAACGGCCCTGCTCACACGTATTAAAGTGACTGCTTGCTGTTCTCCTGACGGCCGCACAGCCGCTGGTGGTCAATGAGTAATGGCTGTCCTCTGTAATTAAGTGAAAGTGGATGAGTAATTAGGAGAAGGTTGGTTGTGCGTTCAAAGCGTGTCAGTGTGGCGGCAGAGCCGGCGTCTGCTTCTCATCTCCTAACAATCAATGTTGGTTTCTTTCTAACCACGAGGCCAGACTTTCCCAAACCTCAGCTAAGTAGGTTTAGTTGCCCAAATTTCAACCAGACCTCATGGGGTGAACGATATGAAAAGAAATCCAATTTTGTGCTTTGTTTGTTCTCATGAAAGATGAAACAGACTACTTAAAGTCATCTAAAAATCTTACAAGCTTTGGGGTGTTTTTTTCCCTTTTTTATACATAGAAAAGTTAACATCAATGTGGGGTGAAAAAAAATCACTACTGTGATTAATTATAAGTCAATCACGAGTTTTGAAATGCTATTATTTACTTACATCTGTGGTGTTGGAATAAATAAATGCAAGATGAACTGGTTAGGGAAGTGTTCGGCATTGCCCTCAACATCCATAATGAAAAGCAGACAACCGCATGGAGAAAAGCTACGAATTAACGCTGTAACAAAGTGAATGTAAAGAAACATTTCACACAAAGGGATTGGTAATATCATCAATTTGCATTAAACGCATTGTTAAAGTTTAGCAAATTCTCTGCAGATTCATGGGATTCCACGGAGTCCATTGTGTTGAAACGGTCACTCGTACTTTACAAGACATTGTGTCTTATCTGAGAGACTTTGTGGCACAATTCAACCGCTTCCCTCCAAGCGGGGTTCACGTCGTTTTCATCAATTCACAGAATTAATTCAAAATCAATCAGAAATTCAGACATTGCTGCAGGCCCACCGATAGACGTTCTGTCAGCCTGGCAATAACATGTCTGATTGTTAATTTAACTCTGTTTAAAGAATATAATAAAAGGCATATTTGCCCCACACAGTGTACTCAGAGCTGAGGTGTTCACAGCTAACCCCACTAAAAACGGAGGAAATGGAAAAGATGTAAGGGGGAATGACAGGGTGGACAAGCAGGCAAACGACGTGTGGTGTGAAGGAGCAAACCACAAAGAAAAAGAATCTAAATTTTTTTAGTTTATTTCTGGATATAGCAGCTCTTTGGCTGACCAATGATGGATGGGGCACCGCAGACACTCTGGACAAAAAAGCAATGGAGGAGCCACAGAACGCTCCTTTTTTCACTTTTCTCTCCGCAAATGTCCAAATAAAAAATGTCCTAACGTCTTTCCCGTGCCCTCTTTTTTTTTTTTTTTTTTCCCCCTCTGCTTCCTTGGACGAACACAACAAATATTTTTGAAGTTTGCCCAATCCGTCAGCAACCCCCAACAACTTTTTGCTTATAGCATAAACAATCTACAGCCTCATGCTCACTTCCCCTCACAGCCCTACATGACACGGCCACATGGAAACTAAACTACAGTAAAACTAATCCTTTGTCATTTGTGCTGTAGCTTTACACCATACAGATTCAACAGCTGTAATGGTACAGTGTAAAACTGTACAAATCTACGGTAACTAACTGGCAATAAACACCCAGAAAGTTATTGTAATTTGTTTATATTACTGATCGGACACCTCTCACACAGAATAATTATGCATAGGCATGCTCATGTAAAAGCCCCCCACCTATGTCTAAGTCAAGCAGTAGTGCAGAAAAAAAGATAACACTTTTGATGGATACCTTCTATTTCAACAGGCAGGTGTGTTATGGTGATATTTGGACTTTTCTTAGAATAACTTGCTCCTCACATATCAGTGCGACCCACCGTTGTGCGTGGAACAGCCATCCTTCAAGCAGATAACTCACATCAGACACCTGCGTTGGGAAGTGTGTGCCCCACTGTGCTGCTGATGGGTACACACGGCGTGTGTCAGTGATGTCGGGTTTACAGCGAGTGACTCACTCAGGTTTCAGCAGCCTTGTCAAGAGGGGACCGAGGTCTGTAGCATTGGTGGCTTAGTGTCATTCGGCATCCAGCGGAACAAACTTTGTGGAAATGGATTATAATTTTTGAAGGGATAGTTAAACCTGTGTGAAAATTTGTCCATCATCATATTTCCCAATATCATACATTAGCAATATGTGCTTTATCCCTTTTTTTGTTGATACAAGCTTTTTTTTTCAAACCAGCAGAGCTGTGAGCTGCTCAGATGCTATTACAGGGCAAATGGTATCAAACACAGCTGTGTCTGGAATGTGAAGTCCAGCTTTACATTTACATTGAAAACAGGAACAGAAATCTCTGGGCAATGTGCAGGTCGAAACTCTCCACTCCACCTTTTGGGAGTTATTGGGAGAAACCAAAAAATACCATTAGGCACATAGTAGTCGATGAGCAGCTTGTGGCTCTACTCTGCTGTATTGAGAAAAGGCAGGCCTCCAAAGGCCTAAGAGTTGACCACTATATTGACTTTACAATGCAGTCCTGTGGTGAAGTCATTTGTAGTCTCGTAGTCATTGGCCAAAGCCAGCAAATCCACCACTGGTACATTGACAAATGCAATCAATGGCTGCAAACAACTAAGAGATCACTGATCGGGCTTTGCATGACAAATGCCGACATGTCTGGGTGTCAGACATCCCTTATATAATCGACAGTTTACAGTTACAATGAATGGACAAAAAAGTATACATGCATATGTACAGACCCATATACAGTACAGTTTGTGCACATGCACACACACAATGAAGGAGCCGGTCTCATTCTCATGACTTTTAAGCTTGGTTATTTATATTTGAGTAAAGCCGTTTTAATTACTCACTTCAACAGACTGTACTTTTCTATTTTCAGTCTTGCTTTAGGATAAATATTTTAAGGCTGCAAAGCATGCTTTGTAATATATATTGCGTTTCAGAAACTGTTTATGGGAAAACGGTGAATATAACAACATGCAGTATATAACAACTACTGCATTTCTACATTATAGTATTTTAATGGCCACAAAAGCGGGCCAAGAACCCACCACTGTGATTGTTCAAGCCCTGCGCCCATAATGATGAATCAGAGAGGTTAAAAGCATTTTCTAAATTCAAAATGGGGCTTATTTAGTGGGCTGAATGTGTTCACTTTAGTGGTGTATTTATTAACACTCAGCATGTAAGTGAGCACAGACGCAGTTAAGTGAATCTAAATGCAGTCCTGCCTGATGCCGGGCTGTTTGAGACATAGCAATGGAAAACACAAGAAAGTGCAAGTTCCCTGTTAATGAACTCGTGAGAAAAGGTGGTTAAACAAACAATTTCAGACATGCAGACTCTTTATACACACAGCACTCAGTTAAGGTCAACAAGCAACTTTTGCTTTGACGTTAAATAGTTTCTGTTGTCACAAAAACCCTCATTATAACACAGATTCAGTGCTCTGAGGCCATGCATTAGCATACCCATCTGCACGGAATATGTTATTGTGGAATATTAGAGTACAGAGCCCCCAAAGTAAAAATAAAATTAAATTAATAGGGACGTTGTGTACATGAATTATTATTCAATGCACTGCACTTAATTTGTGCTTTTGAATTAACTGAATATGTTATACAGTTTACAAGGTCAACAGTTTTATTACATGCACTAAATCCTACTATTTGAATAATGTTTTTAGGAATTTTTGAGATGATGAAAGATGCATGTGCCAAAAATGTGAAGTAAACTCTATTATTGGGACATAACATGCTTTCTGTGATGTGCAGACAGGCCGAACTAAGAGGCTGCAGAAAGGACCAGTATAACTTAAATAAGGAGCTTCAAACTGAAAATCATGTCCAATCAAGAGATTGTGTAACCAACTTGAATATAAAGGGGGAAAACAAACAACTAATTCAGTTTATTTGTCTAATAAGTTAACATACGATTTCTAAGACAGATATTAAGCTAAAACCTTAATCTAAATGTTATAAGACTCAGGGGTGGAAAAAACAAGGCTTAATATCTACATGCACAGCTCACCTATTAAGACAGATATAAATGAGCCAAATTATGAAAAACAATTTCACCATCTATTTTGTTTCTATTGCTTCTCACTATACTAACTATATTTTTCCAGCCGCCTTCATTGGACGTGGCTATTTTGACAGATTAATGAAGGGCATGGTCCCATTTTGTGAACAAAAAGTAATTCTATCTCAAACGCAGCAGATTCTAAAAACACAAAATAATTTACCATGGGAGAGCGTCTCTGCTTCTCCTCTTCCTGCAACAAGCAGCAGCCTCAGCTGACCAAAAACAAACTCATCTTAAAAAGTAATTAGATTTGGACTTTGCAGTTGGGAAGATGGCTGTGATTGACAGTGGTGACACACACACGGTGAAATCCCTGGTCAGTTGTCACACACCACAGGGTTAAATCGTAATGTGACAAAGTCCACCAACAGCCAATTTAGAGCTTATGCAGACTCACATTTTGCTAAAAAATAATCCTTGTGTAATGACTTTAATATGATTAAAATCTAAAGCCATAACAATCAGCTGGAAGCCGTTGACAACACAAACAACTAAAGCAGGTGAAGCACTGACATCATGGTTTTCATCGCCATGACGACACCCCAGGTGCAGCTAATTGCTGTACTAACAAGTGCGCTGATTAGTGATCGTGTGTGTGTGTGTGTGTGTGTGTGCTCGTTTTTAAGGCTCAGGCCCTGTTTAGACGTAGTAGAGGTGGTAAAGAGAGCTTCACTATGAATTTTAAGCAGAACGAAATGGGAGAAATACAATACAGAATGTAATGATGAAGCTATGGCTATGATACTCGATTAATGTTTTGCTGAGATCCATTAAGCCACATAGTATCGAGCTTAATGTCTAAGTTACAATATACAAAGATGAATGAAAACCTTTATCATACAATTACCAGCAAGCTTTTTCTATGTATGTCTAGACAATTTTAGGCATGATAAATGCAGCTTTTTTTTAATATCATCTTTTGTATGATATAATTTTGTCAGGACTTGACCTTCATTTATCATTTAAACTAAAGCAAAATTCTTAAAATGTCATCCTTCCCCAATTCTGTCACTTTCTGATCTCTTTCCGACTCCTCGTGTCTCATATATAATGATGTACCGCTCATAAAAATATAAAGCATGCAGGATCAACACATTATCATAATTACATCAGGGATTCCGTAGGTGTTTTTTTTTTTTTTTTAATGTCCATTTATTATGCAGTGAAATGTACTGTAAGACAATAAATTGCAAATGTTAATGAATTGAATTAATGTCCTCAATGCGTTCATGAACTACCTCATTAATACGTCTGTAAGCGTAATTAATGGCCCACTTAATAGACTACTGTAATGGCACCACAAGAGTATATAGAAACGTCACCGTTACACCTAAGGTGACCCCATAAAGAATTAATCTCATTGATGTTGGAAAGTCAGTTTATATGAATAGCAGCAATGTCTCTGAAGACTTTTGGCATATGTTGAGCAATGAAGAAAGTGTCCAGAACACTGGTATTTCTTGTCTATATAGTTGCTTCATTTATTCTGTTAATCCAATTAATGCCAGTAATATTGATCTATTAGCTCTGAAACTGCATTGACTGTGTGTGGAAATGTACAGGCTGTGACTGATAAGTTACAGATGTAGGTTAATGGGTTCGCAACAGCGTCAATGACATTCTTTAATCACGTCATACTGGTACCATTTCACTCAGTAGCTGTTTTATTTTCGCACTTGTCTATAGCTATCATTTCCTTTTTCTAAGGCTTGGAGATACATTAAAAATTTCACGCTGCGTATCTCTCAACACCCGCTCCGAGTTTTGAATCGAGTAGTTAATTCAGTCTGACGTTGGAGGGGGGAGACGATTTCTAAAACGAATTGAGCCTCACATGTTAAACATGTTAAAACCCCTGCCACAGATTCCTACAGCTTCTAGAGAAATCCACTCAACATAATTCATGTCCTTTGTTTTTTCCTCACCCTATTCTTAGAACCACCCTACTCCATGTATATGTAAGCACATACTGTATGTACTGAGGAATGTGTATTGATTTTTAGGATTCTCTATTTCAGAAACACATTAAGGTGAGGGTGGAAAAAAAAACAGTTTAGCAAGATACTCCTTTATAGAAGTTCAGCTGCAATGGGATTGCATGTATAATACATTGCTGTCTTGTCTGTATCTCAGTCATTTCTCTCTCATTCCTATGGCCATATGAGGTGAGGAATGCAGCTTTGGTGTAATAAAACTAATCAAACTGTAGATAAGAGACACTTCAGACTGAGGTGTATGATGGTGCTCTGTGGATATGCTACCTGAGCTGCTCTTTACAGGTTGGACAGCAGTGTATATTCATCTGTAGGTTTTAAAGATACAACCGTGTGAAGCCGTGATACCTTAAGGGGCTGCTTGAACCTTTGCCTCGTGCTTTCTTTTAAATTATCCACAAACCACACTTCTGTTGTTTTTATATCCATAAAACCAGTCAAAGGATCTGCAGTTGCAACGCAAGACCCTGACACTGATAACTGAAGGAGCACGTGAGCAGCGGAGGGCATGATGCAACATAATTATCTTGCTGAATACAAGCACAACATGCTGAAATCTTGCCCTTTTCGACTCCATGTTTTGCCACACAAGTTTTTTTCTTTCCTTCCTAACACGGTACTTTACTGCTTAGTATGTATGATGCATGGACTTAACATTCCCTATTCACTTAGAGTTGGGGACCTCTGCTTCATATCGCCCACTTGTGCCCTCTCCCCATGTTTCCCGTCTATTGCTACTGTCAAGTACAATTTGGATGGCGGTGCAGTCCATCTGAACTCCAGGGAGTCCTGTCCTATTTCCTATATTCATACGTGCCTGCACATAATGAAGCGGCTTCACGTCACTGAGGTGTAATTGACAAATTGTTATTCATGCACAGTTGATCTCTTTATTGAAATAGCTTCCAAATGGAACCAGGAGGAAGAAAGCAGAGGACCGCTCACTGTGTTCCGTTTAGGGGGACAGGCTGGATTTAACACTTAAGATTTGACTTGGCTTCCATGGTGCAGAGGACCGTAATTTCTCTGTGGTAAATTAGAGTCAGTTTCTGGTAGGACGTGTTGACAAGTAGACCCAATTGCAGAGAGACACAGGATCAAATGCAAGGATTTTATTTATGTACGAACAAACAGGAAGAGTGTATAAAAGGGAGTTGACATAATAAAAAGTGGAATTTTAAGGTATGCATGATTCACTTACAGAACAGTATTGACTTGTGTCCTGAGCTGAAAGATGCTTGGTGACTTCCAATTATTGTGAAGAAACTGCTCCATTTGTGCACATTTTTTAAAACCTTTATTCCTTTATGTGATTATGTATGCAGTGTTATGTATCATGCATCTGTGTAAAAAAAAAAAGAAATGTTTTGTGTGTGTGATGTAATGGAAATAAAAAAACAAGATGATGTTCAGTAAGATTTAAACAGAGTCACCTTATTGGCTGATTAATAACAGAACATAGAGAAGGGTAGTAACATTAAACATTTAGTCTTGCTTCACCCTCGCAGGCTCCATGTTCCTCCCGTTAGGCCACAAAATTAACTTGCAGTTAAGAAAATATACATGCAGACCAAAAGATGGACCTAATGGACTCATTCACTGGATACATCATATAACTATAAAAGAAAAAAAAGTGAATATCAATTTTCCAATAATAGTAATGTTTGTCAGAAAGTATCGTGAGGCAGACTATGTGGTCTGACTCTAAATGAAACAAAACTCCTCTTCCTTGAGTCCTGGGAAATATTCGTAACTCGGTTTTCTGAATTTGCTGATAACGAGTGACATAGAGCGTGCACGCACACAAGGGAAACATAGCACATACTGTATAATCCAATGGACAAACACTCAAAGTGATTGAGATTCATTATACGTTCTACACACCTAATCACGGTTTGAGCTGTAAAACAAATGATCTGTAGTGATGTAAGTTGAGCTCGTGGATTAAAATGAATTTTGTAGACTCCACGGCAGAGACAGTGAAGTACATTAGGATATATTTAGGACATGCACACCCAACAGGCAGACTCCAGGCCGAATGAAAATTTAATCAGCCTCCTTAACTGCAACCTGACTCGTGCACATCTGAGCACAGCGGCGCTATCTGGTCACCTCACCTGTCACAGCCGGCTGCAGCTGGGAAGGTTGTTGTGGAATGCAGGCGCTCCGGTCAATACAGCAAAATGGCTTGTTCAAAACTGCCTGATTAAATAAAATACATATAAATGAGTAAAGGTTGACAGTGGAAACATGCATTTAATGATATCCGGAATGAGAAAGGCATGTTCGTTTGCCCGAGGGGAACATGAGACTATCCCGTTAGATTTGTAATGAAACAGAAGCAGGTGTACAACATTAAACATGCCTGTTTTAAACAAAACTGTATGCAAAACACAAAGGTAACAACCTCAAATCTATCCATTGCAGAAACACCTATACCAGTGTCTATCTTTAGGCTAAGCTTTGAAAACTTGGGTTGCACAACCCAAAGGTGCCATGTCTCCCATAAATACAGAACTGGCTTTAATGTACAGAATTTAGAAGTTGTTTGTACTGAAATATCATGTAATGCTGCCTTACTGGACCTTTGATGCATCATAAATACATGTGTATATCTAAATATATTTATATATGAATAAATATAAATATGCACATCTTATATTCAAGTACAGTGGAAGTGCTTTTATGCAGACGTTCTGCTCACTCTAACTGCATCAGCTGACTTTAGAGAATTTACTTAATATTCAGCATGTTGTTACGACTTGTGCGAAAACACAGAGACCGAAATGCAGATCAGTTCCAGGAGGGTTTATTTAAAACCACAAAAAACACTTGTCAAAGTACAACAAAAGGAGTCCACTGGGGCAATAAGCAAAAATACTTTTCAAAGTAACAACAAAAGGAGTCCACTGGGGCAATAAGCAAAAATACTTTTCAAAGTAACAACAAAAGGAGTCCACTGGGGCAATAAGCAAAAATACTTTTCAAAGTAACAACAAAAGTTGTCCACTAAGGAGTAAGGGGGGAAAAAAGCACTTGTCAAAGTACAACAAAAGGTGACCGCAATGGGTACTAACGGCAGAAAACAAAATCAGGCAGGACAACAATAAATACCAGGAACAGGAGAAGGAGCCAGAACCTCATACACGGGGAGACACATGCAGACGATCAGACACAGAGGGAAGAACTAACAGGGCTTAAATACAGACAGGAACACAGAGGTAACCAGACACAGCTGGACATAATCACCATCAGGGAAGACACAGGAAGGGAGGGGTAGACCATACAGAGTAATCTGTTATTGCCCCTGCTGACCAGCAGGGCGGCCAGAGTCTCAGTCCCAGATACTAACAGTACCCCCCTCCTAACGGACGCCTCCTGGCGCCCCTTTGGGTGGTGTGGGATGCAGACGACGAAAGTCCCTCACAAGACCAGGGTCCAAGATGTGCCGAGCCGGGACCCAGCATCTCTCTTCAGGGCCGTAGCCCTCCCAGTCCACGAGATACTGGAGTCCCCGGCCTCGGCGTCGGACATCTAGTAGACGTCGGACAGTGTATGCCTCAGAGCCATCAATGAGACGGGGGGGAGGAGGGGGTTTGGGGGCGGGATGCATAGGGCTGCAGACAACAGGCTTAATTCTGGACACGTGAAAGGTGGGGTGAATGCGACGTAGAGGCGTTGGGAGCTTGAGGCGGACGGCAGTGGGGCTGATGACTCTAGTGATGGGGAAGGGGCCGATGAAGCGTGGGGAGAGTTTGCGAGACTCAGTCTTAAGGGGCAAATCCGGTGTAGAAAGCCACACACGTTGACCCAGGCGGTACCGTGGGGCCTGGGAACGACGCTTGTCAGCTTGGGCCTTTATTCTAGCAGCCGAGCGACGAAGAGTCAGGCGGGTTTGCCTCCACGTACGGCGACACCGGCGGATGAAGGCCTCGGCAGAGGGGACCCCAACCTCCTTCTCTTGGTCCGGAAACAAGGGTGGTTGGTAGCCCAGGCAACACTCGAAAGGTGATCGTCCTGTTGCGGAGGAGACGTGGGAATTGATCGCGTACTCAGCCCAGGGAAGTTGTTGACTCCACGAGGAGGGATTTTGGGACACCGTACAGCGCAGCACTGTCTCCATCATCTGGTTCGCCCTCTCCATCTGGCCATTGCTCTGTGGATGAAAACCTGAAGACAGACAGACAGAGGCACCTAGCAATTTACAGAAGGCTTTCCAGAAAGCAGATGTGAATTGGGGCCCTCTATCAGACACTACCTCTACCGGTAATCCGTGTATGCAGAACACATGTTTAATCATAAGGCTAGCAGTGTCTTTGGCAGAAGGGAGACTGGGCAGGAGAATGAAGTGGACCGATTTGGAGAAACGATCCACTATGGTGAGTATGGTGGTGTTACCGGCTGATGGGGGTAACCCCGTAACAAAGTCCAGGTAAATGTGAGACCATGGCCTCTGGGGCACGGGCAGGGGCTGTAGCAGACCCGCAGGGGGTTGGGTGGAAGTTTTATTTTGGGCACAGACCTGGCAGGCCCGAACAAAGTTGAGGCTGTCCTCTTTTATGGACGGCCACCAGAATTTCCTTTCAATGAAAGCTAGAGTTCGTCGCGGACCAGGGTGGCACGATAACTGGGTGGAATGACCCCACTGCAGGACTTGAGAACGGACAGAACTAGGGACATACAACCGGTTGGCGGGGCATTGACTGGGCCCTGCCTCTCCTGCTTGGGCTGATAATACAGCTGTTTCAATATCAAACTGGGCTGCCCCTATAAGGCAGCGGGGAGGGAGAATGGTGTCAGATTCAGAGGCCGTCTTAGATGCAGAAAACTGTCGGGATAGAGAGTCAGGCTTAACGTTCTTGTGGCCCGGACGGTAAGACAGGGTAAAATTGAACCTAGCGAAGAATAGAGACCAGTGCGCTTGTCTGGGATTAAGTCTCTTGGCCTTACTGATATATTCTAAGTTCTTGTGGTCTGTCCAGACTAAAAATGGGTGCAAGGCACCCTCCAGCCAATGCCTCCACTCCTCTAGGGCCAACTTGACTGCTAGCAGTTCCCGGTCACCCACACTGTAGTTCTGTTCAGCTGGAGACAGGCGATGGGAGAAAAAGGCACAGGGGTGAATACGGTGATCTTTCACGGAACGCTGTGATAGTACGGCACCGGCACCAACCTCAGAAGCATCGACCTCCACGATGAACTGGCGATTGGGGTCGGGCAGGGTCAGAATTGGGGCAGAGGTGAACCGTTGTTTCAGGTTTTGGAAGGCTTCGTCTGCTACTGGGGACCAGACAAACCTTACAGCAGAAGAGGTTAGGGCGGTGAGGGGGGCGGCCACCGTACTAAAGTTTAGGATAAATAGTCTGTAGAAATTTGCAAACCCCAGGAAGCTCTGTAGGTCCCGACGATTAGCAGGTGTGGGCCAATCCAAAACCGCTTTGGTTTTACCATGGTCCATTTTTACAGCGCCGGGGGTAATCACATGGCCGAGAAAAGTGACAGTTCCCTGGTGGAACTCACACTTCTCAGCCTTCACGAAAAGCTGGTTCTCCAGGAGGCGCTGCAAGACCTTGCGGACATGGATGATATGGTCAGACAAAGTCTTGGAAAAAATTAAAATATCATCAAGATAGGCAAAGACAAAAATGTTCAGGAATTCTCGTAAGACGTCGTTAATCAAGGCTTGAAAGACTGCGGGGGCATTAGTTAAGCCAAATGGAACTACAAGATACTCATAGTGTCCGGAGCTGGTATTGAAGGCGGTCTTCCACTCGTCCCCTTCACGTATGCGGAGAAGATGGTAGGCATTCCTAAGGTCAAGCTTCGTAAAAATGGTGGCCCCCTGGAGGAACTCGAAGGCAAAGGACATAAGCGGAAGAGGGTACCGGTTCTTAACAGTAATATTATTGAGACCCCGGTAGTCAATACATGGCCGTAACGAACCATCCTTTTTTCCAACAAAGAAAAAAACAGCTCCAGCAGGAGATGAGGACGGTCGGATAATACCTGCAGCGAGGGACTCCTGGATGTACTTGTCCATAGCCTCAACCTCTGGTCGGGACAGGGAATACAAACGACCCCTAGGGGGAGATGTGCCTGGGAGAAGGTTAATGGCACAATCATATGGCCGATGAGGAGGTAGAGAAGAGGCTTTGGACTTACTAAAAACGGCTTTTAGGTCCATGTAGTCCTGAGGAACCCCTGATAAGTCTGGGAACTCCTCCTGGGAGTCGGGGCCCGAGCTCACTGGAGCCTGGATCTGGGGAAGACAATTTGAGTGGCAGAAAGAACTCCAAGTCCTAATACACCTTCCTAGCCAGTCTATGTGTGGGTTGTGTTTAACAAGCCAGGGGTGGCCAAGAACCACCGGAACTTGAGGAGCATTGATGACATGAAAACTTATTTTTTCGTGATGACCACCAGACAGAGTCAGACTCACCGGAACCGTGGTGTGAGTGATTTTTGCCAACTTTACTCCAGTCAGTGCATTGGCCACCAGGGGTTTCGCTAGACTAGTGACAGGTAGCTGCCACTGACTAACCAGGCCGGCGTCAATGAAATTCTCCTCGCCCCCGGAGTCTACGAGCACTGCGACCTCCATTTGTTGGACTTTCCAACCCAGAGTGGCTGAAAGAAGGGTGCACTGAGCAGATGGGGAATGTGTGGGTGTCACGCTCGCCAGTACTCCCCTTACTGGTGAGCGTTGGATTTTTACCGGACAGGAGGCAATGTAGTGGCCTGGTTGGCCACAGTATAAACAGGAGCGGGAATAGATCCTCCTTTGCCTCTCATCCGGAGTCAGGCGGGTGCGGTTAACTTGCATCGGCTCTGGTCCCGCTGTGGTGATGGGCGCAGGAGGTGGTTGCAGGCCTGGGATAGCTGGAGACTCAGTAGGAAACCTGGACCCTCTTGTACGGCGGCGTTGCTGTAGTCTTGTGTCGATGTGGATGGCCAGGTCAACGAGGGCCTCACAGGATGGGGGCAGGTCATGGGATGCTAGTTTATCCTTGATGTCCTCGGATAAACCATTTAGAAAAGTGTCATACAGTGCCTCAGAGTCCCATTTGGTGGTGGCAGCAAGGGTTCTAAAATCAATCGCAAAGTCTGACACTGACCTCCGCCCCTGACGCATTTGCAGTAGCTCCCGAGCAGCTTCTCGTCCATGTTTGGAGCGATCAAACACCCTCTTCATCTCTGAGGAAAACCCCTGGAAGGTCTCACAAACAGCTGATTCGGCATCCCACATAGCAGTTCCCCACTCTCTGGCACGCCCCGACAGTTGAGTTATCACGTAGGCCACCTTAGATCTATCAGTGGGAAAGGTGGTTGGTTGGAGTTCAAAAATGAGGGCGCATTGGGATAAAAAGGAACGGCAGATGCCAGGCTCGCCGGAGTACTTCTCCGGTGGGGGCAGCCGTGGCTCGTGGGCGGACCGAGAAGACGAGACTGGAGGTGGCTGATGGAACTGGAGTCCCTGAATCTGGGCGGTCAGGTCCTTGACGCTGGCGACCACTGCGTCGAGCTGAGTCTGCTGGCGGCCAAGGAGCGCCCCCTGCTGTTCTAGGCGGGTCCTCACCAGATTATGATCCGCTGGGTCCATCTTGGTCTGATCGTACTGTTACGACTTGTGCGAAAACACAGAGACCCAAATGCAGATCAGTTCCAGGAGGGTTTATTTAAAACCACAAAAAACACTTGTCAAAGTACAACAAAAGGAGTCCACTGGGGCAATAAGCAAAAGTACTTTTCAAAGTAACAACAAAAGGAGTCCACTGGGGCAATAAGCAAAAATACTTTTCAAAGTAACAACAAAAGGTGTCCACTAAGGAGTAAGGGGAAAAAAGCACTTGTCAAAGTACAACAAAAGGAGTTTACAAAGTAGCAAACAAAATCTTTAAACAATCCAACAAAAGGTGACCGCAACGGGTACTAACGGCAGAAAACAAAATCAGGCAGGACAACAATAAATACCAGGAACAGGAGAAGGAGCCAGAACCTCATACACGGGGAGACACATGCAGACGATCAGACACAGAGGGAAGAACTAACAGGGCTTAAATACAGACAGGAACACAGAGGTAACCAGACACAGCTGGACATAATCACCATCAGGGAAGACACAGGAAGGGAGGGGTAGACCATACAGAGTAATCTGTTATTGCCCCTGCTGACCAGCAGGGCGGCCAGAGTCTCAGTCCCAGATACTAACACATGTCATGAATGAAACCCTCTAATTAAAATGTCAGATCCTGACCTACGATACTATGACAAGTCGCTCGCCTGTAGTTCCATGCATCGGGCTGTTAGAGTTTAAGGGTCTGTGGATAGTCGCACAATGATCCCTTTAGCATTTTGTCTTAGCCCATATTTTTTCTTACTGAAAATATATAGCAACATCTTTTTTTTTTCCAATGTATAAGAGAGACTTAGGAAGCTCATTTGATTCCCATCTCAGCAACATGACTTGGTCTGAGATGTTACATGATGGCTGGTGTTAGTGGACCAGCTCCAATATGCGCTTTCTATACCCCTAAGGGAATATGCCATTAAATCCTGAGAGTCCAGGGGGCTCCGCATGAAATTGTATCAAAAGGGGGGGGAGCTAATGGGCACATCTGTGAGTCATTTAACTTGATCAATTATGAGTTTCTTATATAAAGGGGAAGAGCCACGCCCTGCCCTGACAGAGAGTGCTATTTATGAGATTTTGGGATCACACGGAACTGTTTCTATATTTAAACATCATTTCACATTCATTGTTGTGGCCTGACCACCTGGTGCCGCCCTGGCTACGACACCCCTCAGCCACGTCCCTTATTCCCCTCTGTGCTTCTGTGCTGTTATTTCTCCAGCTAATCCTCCTTCATTACAAAGCTATTCTCATTTGTATTTAGAGACCCTTCAGACAGTTATTCGTATTGATTAAGCATGCCTGACGTGCACTTTAAACGGGCGCTCGTCGCGCTTTCCGGGGATCGTGCGTGCAGATGCATCCGCTGAAGGTACCTAGCGCCGCGTTGCACTCCCCCAGGCAGCCGAAGGGAGAGCAATATTTCTTTTGTTCCCTCGCTCCCTCCTTATTATTGATGCCCTCCTCGGCAGGGTTGTTCACTGGTCACTGCAGCAGAGGAGTGCAGAAGAGGGATAGAGAGCCGAGTCGGTTCGCAAGGGAGGAGGACGGATAAGAATACCTGCTATTACGAGCTTGGTGGCTTTTTAAACTGATTAACACACACTCACACATACAGACACACTACTTTTGTAAAAGAAAAGGAATAAAAAAAACTCACAATGAAGTAATAATGATGAAGACTTGACTCCTTGAAAAACCCTTGAAGAATTGTAGTGGTATAAATAATAAAATAAAATGAGATGGGACGACCAGGCTAATCTAAAGTGTGCATTAATAGAAATAAAACATCAAATGTCAATGGATCTTTATTTTCAAATGTCGTTGAGAAAAAAATGCATATATAATATCATTGATTTCATACCCTCAAAGTAATTTGTTTTTGAAAATTCCTGTGATGGGCATTCAAACAGAGGGTAAAGCAATATGGAGATTTGTTGTATTCATCTGTATTCAGTGAAGAAACTCTGGTTTATTCCCTATAGTCATTTTCAGTTATGTTTTGAACGGACTACACAATTGTATCTTGTATTTGCATATTATTGGTGGTTTTTATGCATGTTCAAGGAATCTCGGTGGAAGAATTAATTCTAAAAAGTTGACTCGGAGCCCAGCGTGATGAAAATTGATGGCCTTGTTTTTAACACAGAAATGTGCTGCTGAGATTTTCCCAGGACTTTTTTCCCCCCTTTACTGCCTCGTGGCAGCGCAACGAGCTGTCAAGTCCTATTAAAAAAACAAAAAAAAAATCAATTGGAGACGGCTTATTCCCTGTGTTAGGGAAATTTACTAGCGGAACATCCTTTGCAACCCCAATGCCGTGTTGAAAGACGTGTTCTTTTCTGCCTGTTGCATCCCCCATCTCTGTAAATACGTTGAGGAAAACCTGAAGCCTGAACATATTCAGTTTGGTAAATTTTTTGAAATTGTCCTGTTGCATATTTTGAGGATGTTATATATTATGATATTTGGCTTTTTACCTTTGTTTTATAGCACACAGTAGAGATAGACAGGAAAAGGGGAGGATGTGAGCAGGGAAAGACATGGAGGAAAGGGCTGCCTGGCCTGGCCTGTGATGAGGACTGTAGCCTATATCGTTATAAATTGTACGATCTGTGTTGGATGTGCTCCTCCTGGCTTTTCCAGTCCATTCCGAAGAAAAGCATTAACAGAAAAATTCCAGACACAGTCATGGGGCCAAAATCCTATGGGCCCCTCCATCACCACTCTGTCCATTCCAGAAGGAAGATCTCATAGAGGGACATCTCCATTTTTTTTTTGATGGCTTCCATTGGTTTATCTTGTTTTTAATAAACTCAACAAAACAAAAAATCTTCACACAATAATCAATTATTGCATTTTTTTTTTACCTGTAAGCTGCTTAAGACACATTTGAAGTTATCTTGATAATAAAATATATGAGCAAGGCATCATGTATGCCAAAGTGAGATATGAGCTACAATAGGTTTTACCAGAACATGCCATATGAGTATCTAAGCCACATATCTTGTATGTGCATACAGGGCTTAAATCTGGATATAAAGCATATATACAAGAGTCCTGTATGGGCTGTATATGCAATATGTGCAGCATATGTGCAGATAAACTGCATATAGGTTTCATATATGCACATATATTCTCATATAGGTTATTTCCATGTGGGCAGAACAAGGTTCTCTCTCGAAGTGTCTCATTAGGAACTGCTGTGCTGTTCCAGCTGTGTTGAACATTACTCGTGCTGCAGGCTCCATTTTTTTCCCGTTGGTTTGCTTCTTGTGTTTTGTATTTGATTATCATCAAAACAACTACAGGCTAAAATAACTTTATTTTATCTTTACATCTGGTTTTATGTTTCTTCCCCCATCTCCCCTACCAAGCCCGGACAGAACACATTTGTACAGTTATTGCAGACTACCCGCATTGTTTTCTCAATTAGCTGGATTTTTTTTCCCTTGATCCAGTTATAAGGAAGTCATAGGCCTAAAATTCAAATATGTGAAGGAATTTGACTTCCAAGTAATTTGAGCTTGAATGTGATTTAAATGTGCATTGATGATATTTTAGACCTATGCTGTTGCAGGTACACATTGAGTTAGGCCTATATAATACAATAAAAGTTTTTTTGCACAGGGCTGAAGGGCTTTTATTTTGAAACAGTTGTGAAACCAAAAGTGTTGATGTATCTATATAAATATATAGCTATGCCTCATGCTTTTACAAATGAAGACATCTAAACTCGAAACTTCTAATGATTATTGCATGTAATGAGGATAATCATAACATGCACCAAGTTTAACACTCTTTTTATTGCATGGATTAAAACAAATGTTTTAGAGTCATGTCAGTCTGATTGCACTGGAATCAGAAACAACTCTGGCAATAAGAATATAACTAAAGCAAGTTCCTAATTGTTTCAAAGCTGGGTTGGGTAGTATAAAGTTTAAAGTAAGATAATAAAAACTTTCCCAGGGTATAGCTATTTTGTCATACTGTTCATACCAAGGAATAAATCTCTTTAATATCTCTGGTTATAAGACCACTCTGGGAATGAATGAGCAGGAGTGCTTTATGGCTATATGGAATTTCCAGGATTTTGGGTCCCTTTGTGAGGTGGAGTTAATCATATTTTAGATTAGCCAAAAAAAGGATCGTCCCATCTGGATATTTTATCTCTGAAAAGTGTTTTTACAAATTGATTTTCCAGAAACTTGCAGTGTTATATTACAGTGACAAGATTATATCCATATTCCCAGACCCCTATTTTTAACCATTGTATAATATATACGACGTCTGCATATTTTCCCCTTATTTTACTATTTAAAGATGGACACTACTTTTAAATTGGAAGAACAGGATTAAAATCAGGAATCAACACATATCAGAATAAGAGGCAAAGAGTGATCCTCGCTTTTTCAGAGAGGAATTGTGACATGGTAATTACAACAGTAATTACTTTTGTATAAAAAAGTAGTATGGGTATTATTTTATTATATCATAGTTACAAAAAAAGTTTGGTTAAGGGAACAGTCATGACTGAGAAAATTAGAGAGAGAATGAAGAATTCATTCCATGAAATGGAGAAAAAGTGTCATTTTTGGGTCGTTTTACAGTAGTTATTTTATTACAAAAATACAAATATAAATACACTCACACCTCCACACAAGCTTAGGGGATTTTGTTAACATTAAAATATCCCCACCCTGCCGACATTTAAACCAAGGCACCGGGTCAACGCTCCGCTGTACAGTGTTTGATTACAAAATTTGGTCATTCAGCTTTTAACTTACTCCACTGAAAGCCAAATGTGGCTTTTTTAATGCAATATTTGGCCGAATATTACTAAATCATGTATATTATTCAATGCATCCTTAGTTACTTTATCCTGGTCCTTTTTCTTTCTCTTTTTTATTCTGGATAGCCATTCATTTCAATACAGAGTAAAGCTTACAAAAGCAAACACAATACATCACAGGTATTATTAAATGTGCTCATTTCTCGTATCATCCATGTTGATGAACTCTGCAAGCGTTCAAAGGAGGCCGTTATGTAGCAGTTAACATTCGACTCACCTCGTTGGAGTGCAACCCGTTTTTTTTTGGCGATTACCTTAAACTGGGATGAATTTTTATCCTGGTTGCTTTTCTGTTTTTCTAAAGATACATATTACTCTGGTTGAGCAGAGCAGGGAACTAACGGCGAGGAGAAGCAGGCTTTTAAGCCACCGTGATTGGAGTGATGTCAAACAGGTGTTATGACAACTATCTGTTAATTTTACAATAGCTGAAGACTTTTTTTCCCCACTAAATGGCCTGTTTAATAAGGCCTCTACATTCTAAAGGATGCCGGGGGCTGTTAGTGAGTGTGTAATGAAGTTCACTGTTGGTGTCTGTGCCTACACACACACACACACACACACACAAGAAAATTGAAAATGGAAATGGTAAAACTCCGCCCTCACACCACTTCTCCTCTGCCCAATCCCCCCCTGTCCCCTCCCTTAATTCCCTTTTGCCTTGTCCATAAGTTTCCTCATGTCCTCTTCTCGTTTTCCCACCTATCTGTCTTACATGCTCCACCGCTCCTCTTTCTCAGGTGCTCTTCATCCTCCTTTTTCCCCCCTTGCAGTCTCTCCACTTCATCACTTCAGCGTTTCCTTTGCCCCCCCCACCTTCCCTCCTCTCCCCAGGCCTAATTTCCCCAAATCTCTTGTTCGCCATCACTTGTTCTTACACTTGTTTTTTTCCCTACATAGGCCTAACCTCTCATTTTCATTACTACACACCAACCATTTCTCCAAAGCCGTTTTCTTTTTGTTTTTCCCCAACTAACTAAATACTATTTACTCAGTGCACATTGTACAGGAAAAGACCAACATTTTATCACTTTATAGCTGCTTGTTTTCCACACTTTTGGGCAATCAGCTGTAATAATAGGCTTTTATTGACCTTTTATTAAACCAAATTCACTGCTAAGATGTGCAGACACAGCATACAAGGTCAGAATGGAAGTTATACCACCAAAACGAATATGAGCCAGTGTTTCTGTAATGCTAATCTCAAAAAGGTATTGCGTGTACGTGTGTGTATAATAGAGATGGCTTAATAGGCAATATTCCTTTTCGCTCATGATTTCCTAATTTCATGTGCGTCAACATAATGAAGCTTCGGGGCACGAAAACAGAGCTGCATCATCTCCTGCTATTAAATGTCCTTTTTTTAATGTTGCTTTGGTTTTGGACGATAGGATGGGCGGACCGACTGCAGGAAAAGGTCGAACAGGTTCAAGCAGAGGACACAATGTGTCTCTCCAAAGAACATTGGGTCAATTAAAAGACACAGCTTTTTTTCATTTTCATGAGACAATGCGTCATTCCGCGTATCTATATCGGTTCCCTTTTCACTTTCTGTATCAGCGAGAAGGAGCGTGGCAAAACTCAGCTCTCAAATGTAGTTAAGCCAAACGTCATCTTTCTAGACTCTACTTAAGCCGCAGCATAACAGTAGCCCCCTCTGGGTTATTGTAAGTATACCACATAATAAACCTGACTTATTTATTTCCAGCCAGCCCAAATGCCAAGTATTACAGGGCTCTCTATAGAATTGTTTTTTAGCTCTTAAGATGTTCCGGCCAACTCTGTCTCCAAACTTCTGTGCTGCAAAGCTATAACAGGGTCCCTGCCAATGGAGAATTCTAAAAAGCAAGGGAGACTTGGCAGCATCACACACAGACACACACACACACACACACATACACTTACAACAGCCTGCTAGACTTGTGACATATTTTCTGTGCCTGGCTGTGGATTTAAAGTTTTGATATCATGGTTTATGGTACAGTCATACTCCTGGTAAATCAGCAAAATTGCAGCATGAAAGGAGAAGAAAACACCCACTCCTAAATTGATGAATGAGAAGCATAAAGTCTTGCAAAAGCAAAGATGTCATCTGGTTACCTTTTTGAAGAAGAATGGTGGCGTGCTGTCACGGCCACCTTCCGGGAATTTTATGACTGGTTTAGTCTAAACTAAACCAAAACTACATGTTATTAGGGTATGGTATTTAATACTAGGCATGAGTATTATACTCATAAAGTTGCCTTCCGATACCATGACACCTGAACCGTTTTACATGATTGACTGCAAGTTTTTAGGATGAATGATGGACAAAAAAACCAAAGCACAACACAAATTACGTCTGAACAAAGAGAGAACGCATATAATGTACCACTTAAAACACAAGCGATTTAATTAAACATTTGAAATCCCCACCACCAGGCAGAATATCTCCCATGACCCTGTCGGTATGTCTGCAACACAATAACATGCATGAGAGCCCTCGACTCAAAGATTGAGAAACTCTGGATTAAACCATCTGGCTGCAACAAAAAAGTAGATAAAAATAATCACACAAAGTGTGGAAATGTTAACATCTGTTCCAATTCTGAATCAGTTGCTGGGCTGTGATTATACTGCGGAGTCATCAGCACAAGCTTACGTCAGCACACACACATATACACACACCCACACACACACACACACACATCCAGACAAAACGTACGGCTTCTAAAAATACCTGCGACCTATAAAAAGCTGCCATATGGCATTTGTTGTGTGTTTAGAAAGTGTTGCTGTGTGTCAGGGCCAGACGGACAGATTGATCCAAACTGCCGTTTATATTTATTTCCTGTAAATTTGCTGTCAAAATGTTCATCTAATACCCTGCTGTGAAGTCAGCATAGAATTGAATCCTGTGCTGCGTATGTAAATGTTATATCACACCTAATCCATAAATCATGGAGAATGTAAGATTAAAGTCAATAAGTCTGAAGCATGTCAGACATATTATATCCAGGCTATTTAGTTCTTTGTGGACCAGAAATGCAATTTGTGGAATCGTTTTAATAATAACAGGGAGCCAGTGATGCAGTTTAGGAGTTGTACAGTCAAAATGTGGGGGTTTAGACAAAATATGGGCAGCTACATGACAAAAAAAGATATGTGATGGACAACTTGATACAATAAGATGATAACAATAAAATATAACTGAATAAAAATGGAATTGCCACAGCACAAATGTAAATTGTCGATATATAAATAGGGGTCTTCTCATGTAAAGCTCTTAAAGAACAGTAAAATGCCTAAATAAATGCAAAAATGAATGGGATGCTAATGCAAGGCAGCCAGAAATGGGATTCCTGCATAATAAATATTGTATATAGTAATAAGGTCATTAGCAGCACTAGCAACGTCTTCTATACAATTATTATGAGTTAGGATGATGCATATGTCCATCATTGCTGATCATGTGCAGAGAACTGAGAAAAGATTTAGACACAAGTTGATTAAGTCATTTTTGCTTTATGGGGGGTGTATAATTTTTTTTTCTTTTTTTCTAAATTTTGCATCACTGTACTTAAAGTGCTTAAGTAGACATCCTTTGTGTTCACTCTTTTTTTTTTCACGCTGACAACTAATCAGTAAATTCATGATAAATACGTCCAGTGCTTTTATCCTGAAAGCCGTTGCTGTGATGGAGCAGGTAATAAGAGTATTGAATAAATTGTGCTAAAAGGACAGATGTGGTAAATCGTCACTCTAATTGTCCATGGTGGTGACAGGTGTTTTTTAATGTTCCTGCACCTGTTTTTAACCACTGGTGATGTATGAAGCCCGGCCGTCCACACCGGGCTGATGTATGGTTTGTGAGGACAGTTTCGTATTGACTGAAATAGAAGTGTATCTGTGACATCACATGCACGTGAGATGGATGAAAACAGCAAATTAAACATTTCACCTAGACGTCACATTCACTCTAAAAGGAGCAGCCAACTGGACAACATGGATTTGATGCATATAGTGACACATAAAAAATGTGTTCCTTCCATGGTGGCTGGTTGGTTATGTTACTTGGTACCAGGGTTGGTATTAAAGTAGAAGATACTTTAAAGTGGATATTCAAAGTCCATACACCCCTGTTAAAATGTCAGGATAAATAATTTCACAGCTTTTTCCACCTTTAATGTGACCTATAACCTGTACAACTCAATTGGGGGGAAAAAAGGAAAAACAAGGCTGTGTACTACTATTTTTTCCTGGAAACTCATTCATGCACATAAAAAAGAAAACAAAAAGAAAAAAAGAGCGGTACCCCAAGGTTATGGCCCATGGACGTCCTGAGAGAGCAAAACAGTGAGAAAAGTAGAAAATACAGAGCAAGGACAGGGCCTCTGCACATAAACACACAACTACACACTAGTCAGTCAGAAGTGATGAGTGAGAGGGATCGCATTTGTATGAGTTTATATATAGCTTAGTTTTGTTGTTTTGTAAAATTCTGCATACACAAAATTGAAAAAACACTACACGATTCAATTTGGAAAGACTTACAGAATCGGCACTTTCCCCTTGTAAAGTTCCTGAGTTACTGATTCGGTTTTCAAAAACAGTATTTCAGCAAATCCTGACTCTCCCAGGTTTAGGAGGATAAAATGCTTAGCACAGACAAATATGTTTGGTTACTTTTTGTGGTACGTTGCCACCAAAAAGTCACACATGAAACATATGGGCAATGGATTGAGAAGCATTTACCATAATTTCTGGACTATTGAGTGCACCTGAATTTAAGATGCACCGACTTTCTTAATTTAAAAAAAATCAAACAAATCTGTTATTTTATTTTAATTACAGTATCTTAGGGTTGGTGCTACCACAGAGGGGACTGTCAGGACAGAGATGGTGGTTTGGAGGAAGCTTCCCTTTTATTCACAAACTCACAGGCAAACCACAAGCGCAAATAATAATAAATGGTGCGCTCCTAGCAACGAGTCCCAGCAGTGATCTAACGAAAAAAATAAAGGTTACGGTGCTTGACAAGGCAATAAAACTCTTCCATGTGTCCCTTTCACAGTCCTGCCATCAGCGTTTGGACGGCTCTCACTAACCCCCTCTTTTGACCAAACTGCACCCCTGTCTCCCATACCACAAATATGGCAAATGCATTTTTTTTCCCTTGAAAAGTGCCTGGAACATGGCAGTAAACAGCCTACCAGTAAAGCCACTGATCCTCATCTTCATCTTCTTCAGTGTTGGAATCGCAGAGCCACTGATAAAACGATTGACCTGTTCTTGCTAGAGCACCTCTAGTGGCCGTTAAACCTCTATAGATTAACCACGTCTTTGTATAGGCTGTGGGATCAAAGCATGTAAAAAAAATAGTAAACTGGACAGTACTTCTTTAACATGGTGTTGTGTTCTTATTTTATGAATTTTCAGATGAATGCTAAACAAAAAAAAATGTCAGGTCCAAATGTACACCCTCATAGACTCGTAGACTTTCTATACACACCCAAGGTTGTACCACTGCAAAGCTGGCAAGTGCTCTCAGGCTCCCATATAGACCTTTAGGACCCATTTTGAACTTTCGACATGTCCTCAATGTTGCAGAGTTTGCTTGAGGGAACGGTTTACAATTAATAGCACTGCAGCATTAAGCTTTTTTTTTTTTATTTTTTTTTTTTTTATAAAGGGGTAGCCTACTGTTGTTCAGCTTCTACGAGCCTTTTTAAATGAACTCACCAAACTGGGTGTTTGACCGTACACTTAAGATCACTCCAAACCAAACCAACCTGCCACCTGCAAATATGACAAATATTAAACCTTATATAGACTGCACAGTAAGTGATATATCACCCAACAGTAGTTGGTTTGCTGCAGAAGGTCGGCACAGCCAACACAATGGGAAGTAAAGTCCAGGAGAAAACACATCTCTTCGAGATTGTTACATCAACCTAAATCGCTGAGCAACTTCACAGGGCATTTGCTTGATCTCACTTTGCCATTTTTTTAATAAGTCTTTAACTAAACTGCAAAGAACGTTTTAAACAATCCACATCATGAGCCACCATGTGCGGATAAAAACCCACCAAACGAATCCACTCCCGATATGAACTGTGGAAGTTAAAAAAAGAGCTGAATCATAAAGAGGAGCCTTGTGCTAAGAGTAAAAGAAAAAAAATCTAATGGCACAGCTTGTCGTATTGAGTGATAAAACCATCAAATATAAATCACTATTAATATTTCACAGTAAAGTATGATACTGCAGTCTCAATATAAAGCCAATACATCACATCTCTGGCCTGGTGCAGAGGGGAATTCTTTCCAGGTGAAGCAGTACACGCATCTGCACGCGAACACACACACACACACACACACCAGCCCTGATTCAACCCCCCATGCCAGCAGGTGACTGTTTATATATTGATTAATAAAGCTCCTACTGTAATATACTCCTGTGACACAGCAGACTGCTCTCTGTTCAAATTCTGCTGTGTGTGAGCCTTTTCATGTGCCCGTGTGTCTGTGCATGTCTTTTTATATTTACACTGATTAATAGGTCTGCTGCCGTAATATACCCTAGGTACACACACTACACTTATCATCAAGGAAAAAATACCCGACGTGGTTGTTTCTGTGTGTTTGTATTCAAGCCGAACGCTTTAAGGGTCATAGCGGCCATGTACTCATTAACCAAACACAATGTAGAGTCTGCTCCCCTGGCAATAGTATCACAGGGGTTTCAGCAGGTCTTCAACATTATTATGGGGTTAGACGATACCGTTGTACCTCTCAAGTTACCTATACGGGCCTTTTAAAATATGATTTTTCAATAATTTTGGATGGGATTATTCTACAATCCTGGTATTGGGCAAAGACTTTCACTGTATCCACAGCTCCTATAATAAACTGTGCAGAAACAATGATACCTAAAAGCCAGTTCAGGTTCAATTGAAATCCATTAAAACTATCAAAACTAACTCTTTTGATTCATGAGTAATGTCACTCATGCATTTTACTGTATAAGGCTTTCAATGTGAGTTTTTCAGCTTTTCCATCTGGGCCAAACACGCTCTATTTTGCCTGTTTTTCTATAATGGATGCCACAGCTAGGTTAGAGCTTCCTAGGTGTGTGTGTCTGTAAAGTGAAGACACTCAAATCAAAACATGTTCCAACTTAAAAACTGTACTTTTTTGGTCCCATGGCCATTACAGCAAACGCTCAAACTGAAATCCAAGCTTCGAAGTTGTAGTTTTTACAATTTTCCTGTTGATTGAGCCATTTTTGTCCTGTTTTATCAGAAGAACAAACATGTTATTTCCCTGCTTTCCACTAGGGGCTTTGCCAGACGCATTCTATGCATGATTGAGTTTTTCAGGCAACATTTTTTTTTGGGTGTGTGTGGAAAAACTAGTGTGTGTGCACATGTGCAGATGTGTGTGACAAAGAGATATATTATATTTATATCACATTACAGTTCACATTATTCCTGGGCAAGTTGTAGCATCTCAAAAAATTTTCACCAGTAATAAGATTGTTTAATTATACAGCATGTCTGAGCAAAAGTCACAAATTACCTACAAACTCATAAGTTAACTTTGTGTTATAATTAACATTAAGTTAATTATAATACAATCTTAGTTTTGTCTATTGAAGTCATTCATTTCTGTGATGTTTTAAACATTTAAAAAGTACCTTCTTCATATTCTCCACCTCACAGACATTTCTAGATCATCAATAAAGTAATATATATGTATACATATACATACATATATATATTTGTAGGATAGGAAACCATCGCCCACGATTTTAACCTCTCACTAGTTCACCCTGGCCTTTCTATCTATTCATGTAATACCATCCCTCACACTGACGCTTGCTGTTGTGCCGTCTTTGCGGCAGGCTTAATCATTGTTGAGAGAGATGATTCATAGAGGAAATGAGAGGGGGAAAAGTGATTCCAAAGTGAGAGAGCAGACAGGGAGACAGAGTGGACACCCAATACTGTGGGGTCAGCACTTTGTACAGAACAATGCGTTTTCAGCCAAGTAGTTCAGCTGATTATTGTCAGACATCCAGGTGGAAGCAGATGGTGCAAACCAACGGGGGCAAAAAAGTTAGGAGGGGTACAGATATCAATAGTCCAGGGCTGCAATTAATAATTATTTTAATAGTCGATTAATCGATTGTTTGGCTTCAATCACTGAAGCTGAAGATGCCACCTAATGTCTTTTTTTTTTTTGTCCAGAACAACAGTCCACAACCAAAAGATCATTTGTTTCCTATTTTGATAATCTAAATAGAGCAAAAATAATCAGATTTAAGATGATGGACCCCGAGAATTTGGACATTCTCTTCTTAACTCACTTCATTAATCAAGCTACAGTAATTACTGATTAATTCAATGATAACTACCCAATTAATTAATTGCTCCAGCTCGAATTGGACCCATCTTAACTACTGCTACACATCATGCTGATGAGCTGTAGATTAAGTCATGTGACTGGTGTTGGGGATACTTTTTTAAACCACACATTCAAATCATTAGGTACATGTCAATTAATTGATTATAATAATTCGAAAGATGAACAGAGACTTACAATTCCACAAATCTATGAACTCTGTAAATAAGAGAGCTTAAGAAGATACATGTGTACAAAATTGTGGATTTTCTAGAGTAATGATTTTTCTAATGGTCAAAATTTCCGACACATTTAAGTCATTCATATTTTTCTACCAGCTTTGTAGTCACCTTGTATATTATATATACATATATTTGTTATGTTACTTGCTCTCTTTGTAGAGCAGCATAGCTTTCTGCACGCCTCTCTTTACCTTAGATCCTCAATGGGCGGTGACGTGGTTCTGACGGTCGCTTCGATACATTCATCAACAGTTAAATCATCAAGATGTCAACTCATCCCAGCCATTAGAACATCCTCCATTCAGGTGTCAAAGACTTAATTACATTCTAAATGAAGAGCGCCGCGCCAATATGACTCGCATATAAAACGGGAGCGTTTATTGAGGTTAATGACTTTTTTGATTGCGGTCCAAAAGACCTGTCACCTCATTAGCCAGTTCAGTGACCTACCGGTCATGTCTCTTACAAATTACATTTACATTGAACTAATTTGAATCGGCAAATACATTCCAAAGTGAATGTCATTGCAGTGAGGGTACGAGTGAGGTTTTTGTTCCGATGCACCGCTGCGATGGTTAGGTTACAGCCCAGTTGAGTTAAAGCCCAGCGTTTCCATTGTGCTGATCAAATATTTCAAGTTTTCTTTCTTCTGAGATGTTAATCTCCACTTGTGCTTGCAGGACAAAAGCTGCACTTTCTGGCAAGCTGTTCAAACCCGTATCCGGGGGGTAGAATCCAATAGAATCTGGGCAGAAGGTTTGAGGAGCCACATCTGTTTAGCTTGTTCTGCCTTTGTCTGGCGTCGTTAGTAAATCGTTCATTTGCTGTGGTTACCGTTGAAATTGAAAAACAATCCATACAGGATTCCTTACAAAAATTGCAATATTATATTGCTGCCTAAAAAAATGTAATAAAAATAAATATTAATAATAATGTATTGACTCTCTACATTTGATATCCTATTGTTTATATAAATAGAAATAGTTGCTAATGTAAAAAGGCGTTTTTTTTGGCTCATTCTTATCTGTTAAGTGTGTACTCCTGGTTGCTCACAAGGTAGTAATCTATAAATGCTGCGTCAAATACATGTTGTATTACCCCCCAAAATGGCCAAAAAGAAACCTACTAATGCAAGTTTATAGGAAAACTTATCATAAAACCATATAACAAACTACCATCCATCACACAATGTATGAATGACTGCAGTGCTTCAACTAAATGCAGTTTTGATTACCTAGAAATCAGTTGATTATATCCTAGAATAATCAATAAAAATTACACCAATCATAAATCAAACGCATTCTTATAAATGATTCCTTAGATTTCGGGCTGATGACTCTGAGAGTTTTAGACCGATGATGCTGCAGAATGATGAAGCTGATCAATCTGTGATGACAGGGCCATGCACCAGCTGATGGTGAACAGCTCATACTGTGTCTCAATTAACGGCCAGGAAATCATGTGTGAGTAATGAAAAGGGCGGAATGGTATGAGAAATGAACTAAACATTCAAAATAGTGTCTTCCCGTTGGAAAGTTTGTTAATCACCAGGGTTAGAGCAGTCATCCACTGCTTGTGTGGCCTTGGCTGAGATGTGAATGTGTATGAATGTTTAGCTTCTTGATGTGTGGGTGGGTCCTCAGGTGTCAGTTTGTGAATGGGCGAATAAACACTTGAAAAGTGTAAAGTGCTTTGCATGGTGGGAGAAGAAAGGCGCTATACAAATCCAGTCCAGTTACCATTTACCACTATGGAAGAAGCAGAAAAGCATCACTTCCTCCCTAAAGAAAATGCATGTCCCTTTATACTTTATACATAATGCAGAATCAATAGCCACATAGCATAATTGCCCGAGTCATTTTTCTGGATTTGTATAACTTTTCTCCACTGCTGCATCATCCTGTCTTTCTGCTATGTCATTATCACTTTTAAAACCACTATCTATCCATACATATAAAACAGAACACAATTGTGTTTTCTAGAAACCTTTTTTCTTGTTTTCCCAATACCATTGAAATATGACTTTGGCAATTATGTTAACAAAATCACTTTCATGCCGCTTCCAAATAGTTCAATTCCTCGTTCGTGTGATGCCAGAGATGCCGTTAAAAGGGATTGTGTTGCGTGACGTCTGGTGTGGTTGCCAAAATGCAAAATGTTCTTTTTTTGACTATCAGGTCAAACCTTTCAACATTCCTCCTGTCTTAGTTAATTATGAAAGACAAGACTACAAAAGGCCTGGCTGCCTGCATATGCAAATCTAAATTTGCACAGAGAACTGTATGCAAAGGGGAAAGAATACCTTCATTGTTTTTTTAAGGTTGGATAACCTTTTATTATTCTGTCACTCATTTTATAGAGAGGTGGAAGGAACCACTTGAGTTCCTGTCTGACTTATTTTTTTTCTGTCAATCCAATTCTAAGACTTTCAAATCTGGCCTTAACAATTTATATTCAGGCTGATTTTTTTTTTCTATTCTTTTTTGGCTACACTTTTCACACATTTTGCAATTACCACACATGGTTTTGTGAAAAACTGGTCTGAACCTTTCACAGACCCGTGCATCTACACGTCTCTTACTGTGCCGTGTCTCCTTAATCATTCCGTTGTTAACGTGACTCTCGGCTAATTACCCCCCCGACATAATATGCGCTTATCGTTGTGTTGCATTATGGCGTTACACGCAGAAAACGTCTGGTGTCTGCCGGTGGAAGGAGCACCCCCCGTTGTGACAAAAGCTGTCTCCCAGATGATAAAACAGCACACAGCGATGCAAAGCGCGTCTCCAGGAGTCGGCCTCAGTGATTCACATGGCATTGTGATCCTTTATCGTATCAATTATCCCTAAAGTTGCTCAAGGGAAATCTTTGATATATGAAACATTATGAACAGACACATAAATATCAGATTGCGCACTATCTCAAACCTCTTCCTTAAGTGGGACGCCTGAACACTTTGACCTATCCATAGTTTGCAGAAATGTCTTTTTCTTTCTTCTCTGGAGGCTGAGCTGGGTTTGGTTCATCACTTACCTTGTGTGTGTGTGTGTGTTTATGAGGAGGGATGCACAGCGTTTGAGCATCCCATGTGAATGTTAAATCAGGGGAAAAGTTAATCTCTGGGACAGAGCAGTAATTTCAAGCGAGAAATTGATGCCTCTTTTTTGTAGAACTCAGGGGCAGCGGCTTTTATGTTGAGATGAGGCTATTAGAGTTAAACCTAAAGAGAGGAGAAGCGCGGGCCGCGAGGTGTATTATAGTAGTTTCAGCCGTCCTGGAAAATATGATGAAATTGTCCATCATTAAAGATGTGCGTTGTTGTGATTAAGTTTTGGAGCCGAACAGTCTGTACAAGGATGGAGGATAAAAACAGTGGAAGCGCAGTGAGATCGTTGTTTGAGTTTAGTACCCAGAGGAATCAATTTTGAAACAGAAACTGAAAGACGCGGAGTCCGTGACAAAGTTCAGAAAGCTCCGCGGTTGAGGAAAAGTTTCAGGCAACTACTGACTGAATTGAATGCTCACAAAATGCATAACAGGCCGTCGTGTTCCGGAAAGTGTGCGAGAGCTTAGTGGAAAGCGGTTTTATCTCTGAGCATGATGTGGTAACCTGAATAATGAAAAGGAGGAACACGCTGCACAGAAGAGTCAACATGGCCTCCAAAATGATATTAAAAACCACAAGGGTGGGCAAGTATTATGCATGAAGTACTCTCAAGAAGTAAAGCAAACATAATTATTAATGCACCTTCCTGTCCACAATTTGAACTTTTACCCTTATGTAAATATTACAGACTACATATGGCGAATAGAAATATTTACAAGACATCCTTTGTGCCAATAATACATGGTGCTACTGAGATTAGCTGCAGAGCTATTTCAGTTGTGTACTGTCAATTGTAACTTTACAAATGTGTTGTAGTATTGGGCAGTATTGCTGCAAGTAGCTGATGTTTTATGGTTCACAGTGCAGCCACCTTGAATGCGTGTTATTTTTATGTGTATAGTTACAGGGTATAGGGTAAACCGACATAAATTGCCACACTGTTTGTTTGTATAATAATAGTTTGTGAAACTGCAATTATCTTAAAGCTGTGAATATTAGTCACACATAGCATGGAGTGAACGGAATGATAAAGAAGGAAACAGAAACAGTAACGACTTCAACAATCAGGCGAATGGAACGTGCTTGACACGAAAGAGGCGTCTGCATCATTCCCAGCATGCATCATTCCCAGCATAAATCCACCTCATGTCCTCTATGTTTCCACTGAAAACCATACACGCCAGAGGCAGAAGATCGACAACTGAACCTTGGGCATTTCTTTCTTTATTTTTGCCGTAAATCAAAGAGAAGGAAGTGGGGAAGGAAAAGAACAATGTGACATTTAGGACTTAATAATAAGGGCTATAAATGAACAGACTGCACTATACAGTACATGCACACACTCACTCCACTTTGACTGTCTTAATCTATTCCACTGCATGCTTTGCTGGCATTAAAATGAAAAAAAATATTAGGTAAAAGATATTTAAAAATAGATCAGTCAATTTAAATTCTCATTAGAGCTGTGCCCTGTGTGTGTGTGTGTATGTGTGTGTGTGTAAAGAGACCCATTATTTTCTCTTTTGTGCAATATTTATGCAACCTTACTGACACTGGATTTTCGCATTTGTGTGTGTGTGCTTATTTAGTGAACAGATGCCTCAAAGGTAAAAACAATACCAGGAATTACATTAATAAACAACTCATTTGCATTAGCAAATAAATGATCTGCGAAATAGAACTCCACCGGGATTGTATGGTTTATGTTTTTTTTTTTTTACATTTATATATTTATATATTTATATTTGGTGTGATTGTGTTGTTACTATCCGTGACGAATCCCGTGGCTATTTGCCGTCACCGGGGACCAATAGATATGTAATAGGTATGACATATTTAACATGCAGTATCTTAGACTGAGCCGCAGAGCGTTCCTCGTTACTCTGTGAACCAGGACAATGAGAGAGAGAGAAAATAATGACAAGATCAATGGGAGAGAAGTTAAAAACAAAATGTTCTACTGTAAACTTGGTCATTTCAAACATAAAGAGGCCATATAGAAGAGAAAGCAAATATCCTGCCACACATGCATAAAGGGTTATAACTCCTAGAAGACAGAATTATTAATCAATGTTAAATTCTTCTCTTCCAAATTCAAATATAATAATCTAGATTTAAGTTTGCCTTCTGTGACAAACTGTGTCAAAGGAATCTCCTTTTTGGCTTTGTAAAGAGCGAAGCTCTAGCTGAAAATAAGTATTATCGGAAATTTTAACCAATGCAAGATTTTACATCCAGAAAATGTAAATTGGCCAAATAAACCCCCTTCAATGCGTACATTAAAGTACTGTATTTCATGCCAGTCAAATATTCTACTTTATTTTTTAAATCTCTATTCATGTGTGTATTTACTGTGTTGTTACATCTATTTGTTATCCCATTGTAATTAATGTGAGGCTAATCACATGGTTTGGTGAGGGTAATTTGTCAATACTAAATTTGATGAGAGAGGTGGATTAAAAGCGAATCACTCTGCAGAAGCTGGCGTGTCTGTAGCGAGTGTGAGCGCGATTGTGTCGTGCTCCGAGCGTTAAAAAAAGCCTGGCAACGTCGTGTTGAGAGTTGTCTCTCTCTTTTCTCGCTGGAGCCGAGCACAAGTCAGTAAATTGCCACGACGGTGCCTCTGGTGTCTCCCATGTGCCCAAAGAGAGCGAAAAAAAAAAAACCCTCTTCCTTTGTTCCTCTCCGTGTTTATCCCCTGCCTCTCTCCGCCACTTTCAAAAGATTTATTTTTAATGCATTTCTGCTTCATTGGACATTACAGTTGAATATAATAAGCACAGGGAGCGGTAAAAAGGTAAGACACAGGCGAGGGAGGGGGGAAGAAAAAGAGAATGAGGAGTTAACAAGACGAAACTGCAGCGCCTGGCGATGCTTGTTGGATGGATGCAATTTAAAGAGTGTGATGGAGTGCTGTTGCTCTCTTTCACAGGCAGATTTTCTTCACTTTCCTTCCCTCGGTCCCACAAGAGTCGGGTTCAGCTACAGAACGGCAGCCCTTGAGCTGATAGGGGAATCTGTCCGGGGAAGAAGTGATTTCAAAGAAAGAGAGAGAGTTTGCATCAAGCTCCGAATAAGTCCCCGACTTTATGGAGAGGGGCTGTATGAAGGGAGATGGGGTTGCTGTTTGGGCCGCTATGCGACTTCATCATCTCCAGCATCTGGTCCCGAAAGAACGGCCGTTAATCTCCTGATCTAATAGCCTTCACTTTCCTTCCGAGCGTGCCTTCCACAAGGTGTTTGAACCTGGCTGTGTGGGGATTACCGTTCGAACCACGAGATCAGGCCGTGATGAGAGGCGATAAACCCAGGCTCGTGGCTTTCTTTCATCTGGAAGGTGACGGCTCATGAGGAACTGACTAATAATGAAGTTGAATTTGAATTAGGGTTTTTTTTTTTTTTAGAAAAAAAAATAGTAACTCTCTCTCTCTCTCTCTCTATTAGTAACAGGCTGCAGATTATACACTATTTATTATCAGGGCTTGACTATGCATACGTGATTTACATGCATGTCACTTCCCATAACCTCTGACCCCTTGTCCTGTTGGATAGACATCACTTACGTTTTTGTTTTAATTTATAAAGCCATCCAAAATAAGATTCCAATTCTGTCAACATCATCAGTCTTCTAAGACATGAAAATAATATAAGATAAGATAAAAACTTTATTGATCCCACAACGGGGAAATTTGTGTGTTACTGCAGCGTTACAGATAAAGAGAAGAAAATAAAGCTGAAGATAAAAACTATAAAGAAATAAAAATAAAAACCACACAACACAATGTACAAATTCGCAGAATTTGTTAATGATCCACATACACAGTATGCATTATCGATATAGAATGGAGAGAAAATACTAATAAAAAGTAAGAAAAAAGTATGCATAAGCAAGGCATATATACATACATACATGCACGTACATACCTACATACATACACACATATTTGCATATATATATATATATATATATATATATATATATATATATGGACATACATATCCACGCAAATACTCACATGTACACATACATAGCTAATGCACACTTAAGGTGCAGGGTGTGTGTGAAGAGAAAAAAAAAAGTGACCAGTGAAAAAGTGACAGTGACTGCAGTGAGGGTTATTTGTATGTGTTGTTATAAAGTCTTATTGCTGTCGGGATGAATGATCTGCGAAAGTGCTCCTTCTTGCAGCGAAGGTGTTTGAGTCTCTGGCTGAAGGAGCTGCTCAGCGCACCCACTACCCCATGCAGAGGGTGATGGGGGTTGTCCATGATGGATGTCAGCTTTGCCAACATCCTCCTCTCTCCCACCACCACCACCGACTCCAGAGGACATCCCAGTACAGAGCTAGACATCCGTACCAGTTTGTCGATTTTCCTTCTGTCCCCGTCTGAGCATCCGCCCCCCCAGCAGACTACTGCGTAGAACAGGGCAGATGCTACGATGGAGTCGTAGAAGGTCTTTAACAGAGTCCTGCACACACCAAAGGACCTTAGTCTCCTCAGCAGGTGAAGTCGACTCTGGCCCTTCTTGTACAGGACATTAATGTTTGTGGTCCAGTCCAGATTGTTGTTCAGGTGAACACCCAGGTATTTGTAAGAGACCACTGTCTCAATGTCTTTTCCCTGGATGCTCACCGGTGTGGTGGGGGGGACTTCCTCCTGAAGTCCACAACCATCTCCTTTGTCTTGCTGGCGTTGATTTGGAGAGCGTTGATCTCACACCAGCTGACAAAGTCATTGATGACCCCCCTGTACTCCTGGTCGTTCCCATCTGATACACACCCGATGATGGCCGTATCATCTGAGAACTTCTGTAGGTGGCAGTTGTCCGAGTTGTAGGTGAAGTCTGAGGTGTACAGACTAAACAGAAAGGGTGAGAGCACTGTACCCTGTGGCGCCCCCATGCTGCAGACTACCACCTCAGACACACAGTCATGAAGCCTGACATACTGTGGTCTGTTGGTGAGGTAGTCGATGGTCCAGACCGTCAGCTGCTCATCCACTCCGGCTCCCTCCAGCTTCCCTTTCAGCAGTGCAGGCTGGATGGTGTTAAAAGCACTGGAGAAGTCAAAAAACATGATCCTCACCGTGCTCGCCGCTTGTTCCAGGTGGGAGAGAAATCGGTGCAGCAGATAGATGACAGCGTCATCCACACTGATGCCAGGCCGGTAGGCGAACTGCAGAGGGTCCAGTGCTGAGCTCACCAGTGGGCGAAGGTGGTGCAGGATGAGCCTCTCCAAGGCCTTCATCAGGTGAGAAGTCAGGGCTACAGGTCTGTAGTGGTTGGGCTCCCTGGGCTGTGCGATCTTAGGCACTGGAACTACGCAGGAAGTCTTCCACAGTTCAGGAACCCTCTCCAGGTTCAGACTCAGGTTAAAGATGTGCAGGACCACCTGACAAAGCTGGTCTGCACAGTCCCTGAGCAATCTGGAGCTGATTCCGTCTGGACCTGCTGCCTTCCTGACCTTTGTCTTCTTTAGCTGACTTCTCACCTGATCAGCTGTGAGGCAGATCTGTGGCTGGTCCAAGGTGGGGGAAGGGGCTGGCTTTGATGTGGGTAGGTGTAAAGGGGGTGTGGTGGGATGGGACGAGGAGAGTGCACCTGGCAACAGCACAGCGCCAGAAGAGGGAGGAGAGGGGGGGACAGCACATGGAGGGGGGTTGATGGAAGCTGGGGGGTGGGGGAGGTTGTTGGTCCAGAATCGAATCTATTAAAAAACAGATTCAATTCATTAGCCCACCCCCGGTTGGTGGACACTGCTACTCCTCCATTGTCCTTGAGGTGACCAGAGATGTTGTTCATGCTTCTCCAGACCTCTCGGACATTGTTTGCTTGGAGCTGCTCCTCCATCTTCCTCCTGAAACTCTCCTTGCCACTTTTATATTTTAGTTCCTTCTGCACTCTCCTCAGTTCCACTTTGTCCCCCGACCAGAAGGCCCTCTTCTTTTCATTTAGCAGGGCCTTCAACTCTGGGGACACCCATGGTTTGTTGTTGGAGAAACACCTTACCTTCTTGGTCGGCACAATGTTCTCCACACAGAAGTTTATGTAATCCGTGATGCAGTGGGTGAGACTGTCGATGTCCTCACCATGTGGCCTGCAGAGTTCTTGCCAGTCTGTACATTCAAAACAGTCTCTCAGGGCCTCACTGCAGTCCTGA
Organism: Eupleurogrammus muticus; assembly: GCA_036785175.1. Classification (NCBI taxonomy): domain Eukaryota; kingdom Metazoa; phylum Chordata; class Actinopteri; order Scombriformes; family Trichiuridae; genus Eupleurogrammus; species Eupleurogrammus muticus. Next base: position 15,424,007 of record JAYKQN010000013.1, on the reverse strand, counting down.
GACCACAGCCTGATCACCTTCTTGGTGGGAGGGGTCTTCCTCACTAGGGGGGTGTAGGTGGGTTGGAGGATGACCAGGTTGTGGTCTGAACAGCCAAGTGGGGGGAGGGGTGATGAGCTGTAAGCCTCATTTGTGTTGGCAAACAGCAAGTCCAGAGTTTTATTGTCCCTGGTATGGCAGTCAACATACTGGGTGAAGTTAGGGAAAGTGGTGGAGAGTGAGGCATGATTGAAGTCCCCAGAGATAATGAGGGACTGTGGATGTGCTGTCTGTAACTGAGAGACGGTGGTGTGGATGTCCTCGCAGGCTGCCGTAGCATCTGCCGATGGCGGGATGTAAACAGTTAGCACGATAACATGCGAGAACTCCCGGGCCAGGTGATATGGCCTAACGCTTACCGCTAACAGTTCAATGTCTTTGGTACAGCGCTGCTCCTTCACCGTAATGTGTCCCAGGTTACACCATCTCTCATTCACATACATTGCCAGTCCCCCTCCTCTCTTCTTACCGCTCTCCCTCGCGTTTCGGTCCGCTCTCACCAGTTGAAAGCCGTCCAAAGTTACGACGGAGTCCGGTGTGTTGTCCGTGAGCCAGGTCTCCGTGAACAGCAGGAGGCTGCTCTGCTTATACTCCCACTGCAGTCTGGTTAGCGCCGTCAGCTCTTCCATCTTGTTGGGTAAAGATCTTACGTTACCCGTTACCACAGATGGAACGCTGGGTTTGTACCTCCTTCTCCTCTCCCGGTACTTCGCTGGCTTCCAGCTCTGCATCCTCTCCTCCGACGCCGTAATTCCTTAGGAATCCCGGGTCGCTCCTCTGGGAGTACCCCCCTGTCCTGTAGCACCAACAGCTGATCCCAGCTGTAGATGATGGACTGGCTCACATTATCACCAGATGCGGCGGTGAAAAGTCCTGATAGAAGTAGAAAGAAGGCTACTCCTCTCACCAGACTACTCGGGTCCATTCTTGTCGCAATTAAATCAAAATTAAGCAAAAAAGAACTTGAAATAAAATAAATAAACCAGAAAAGGAAAGAAAAGACTAGAGAGCTGCGTAACAGGCTGCCTACCGTGGCGCCATCTTTAAAAAAAAAAATATATATATATGGGAAACCAGTGTATATTGTGTAATTTAAATGATCTTCAGTTTTCCTGAGAGATCCTCCTGTCCCAATCTCCTAATTTTATAATTGGAGATTATACTAACATGTGGGGAAAAGTGTGGGTTTTGGTAGATCACGGATCCAAAGTGACAAAAGACATTTTTATCCCGAGAACAATTTAGGATGCTGTTAAATGATTTTTTTATGTGACTGCTTATTCACTATGCTTATTTTACTCTATATTCCTTGCCATTCTTTTCTTTTTTGTGTTGTGCAAGTCACTCATAGTGTGCCATGGGTTTGTTCAGAATTGTTGATTTGACATCTTTTAGCGGGTTCACCACTCCTCATTCACTGCGATTCGCCTCCATCACAGCAAATAAGCTACATTACACGTTTCATTACCGTAACAGCTTAACACGCGACACACACCGAGCATAAGAGAACAGGTCAGTGAGAGGGAGAGGAGGGAAAAAAACACTAACTGCTAAACTAATTAACGAGCACATCTGAATAGCATGTAAACAACTGTGGGATTAGTGGGACAGTTGCTAAAAGACGAAGGAGAAGGGAAGAGCACCAGAGCAGAACTAATATAGGTTTAAATGTACAGCTGCTAATTAGCTGCATTAATGAAGATTATGGCAAAATGAACTGCTGTGGGCTGCAGGAATGTTACTGTAGCTCTACCCTGTATGAGGTGTTTAGGGAACATGTAATTAACTCAGGAAATAACCTGGGTTACACTCATGTCATTGTGTGTCACTGGGCATGCAACTGACTTCATCTATAAAAAACACAATGGCTGAACTTATTCCTTACCCACTGCTGCCATTACCCCTGTCTCCCCTTGGTCGTTCCTCCATTGGAGATGGATGGGGGGAGAGATAAAGAGATAGAGACAGGCTGGATAGATGGATACCAAAATGTTAGCGAAGGGCCAGCGGGGAGCGAGAGGGGACGGGAAGATACATCATCACAGTCACGGAGGGATATCTGTGGGGCAGAATCGCAGGCGTCGCGTATAGAAGCGACGATATGGAATAGAAACGGAAGGGGACAGGACAAATTGATATAGTTAATGGAGAAGTGTCTTGAGAAAAATTGGTCTAAAGGGCAGGCAGTTAATAGAAAGAGGAAGGAAAGGTCAAGATGAAGATAACTAACAAAAAAAAAAAATTGACATTCCTTCTGGAGAAAAGGTGCAATGCATCTTCAATGAAGGTTTCCTCTATTTTGGACCCCTACAATCCATTTATCCTGACATTGCTGAAAAAAAATGCAAATCATCTACTCAACAGCAGTAGTTCCAAATAACGCTAAATGTTCAAACTTAACAGAAACACACCATTTATTCTTCCATCCTAGTTTATTATTCGGTATGAAGCAGCTTGCATAGCTTGCTGAACAAAACCAACCGGGGTTCTAGTACTTGATTCATTCGCTTTGAAATGTGAAATGTTTCAAGTCGCTAACCTCCCTGCTACCGTCTGGAGGTGCCAAGTTGCAGAGTTGGCCGGTGCAGTTTTTAATGATCATCCTGGTTACTTTCAACCCAGGCAATGTTTTATAAACCGAGGGGAAAAAAAAATCTTTGAAAAGGGTATAAAAAAGAAAGTAGATGAAGAGCAGCTTGGGGGACAAAAGGGGAAGAATTTATAACGGTGGAAGTCTGGCGAGGCCGAGAGCACAAACACAAACATGGGGCCAAAAAGCACAGATTTACACCTGCCATGACCAGGAGGAAGGGTTTACGTATTCTCTGTGGAGGACCACTGAGGAATATTAAAAAGAAAGAAACACGGCAGAGAAAATTAAGATTATATATGAAAAATTGTGCAGAAAAGTCTGTGGAGAATGCAGTGTTCGTTTTAAAAAAACATGTTTAAATCAGCAAGCCAATTTACAAGATGTGGCGATTGGTAGGGATAATCCTAGTATATAGAGAGGTAAAATGGATGTGTGCTGCATGGATGCATGGAGTGGCGGATTTATCACTCGTGTGTGTGTGTGTGTGTGTGTGTATACTACAGGTGCACCGGAAAAACAGTGATTAAGATATATATATACAGACATATCAGTCAAAAAACTCAAGATGCACCGCCATACACAATCAAATGAATGCACAAGTATGCACAGGCACACACACACACAGTGGGTATCATAAACATTCATTTAAATTATATTTTCAGTGGGAGAATTTTGAATTTGGCACGTCAGATGACGCATCAATAAATTAGTCAGCATATAAAGAACCCGTTTGGGACTTTTACGACTCGCTACCGCAAACAATTCCAGTACCGCTGTTACAGTAAATCTGGATCATCAGAGAGCAAACCAACACTCTGTAGGCGTAGGACCAGACGTATAAAACGGTGCCTGTGGTACGATCATGAAGACGGCCAGCTGCACGTCGCAGAGAGGAGCTAGGCCTGAAGAGAAGCGGATTCCCTCAGGACGTGACCACGAAGCTCATGTCTTCACCAAAGGCTTTTTTTTTTTTTTTTTCCATTAAAAACCCTTTATTGTATTCAGCCACTTGAGACTTTGCAAGTGGTGTAATTATAGCACATATAACGCTCCGGATTTAACTCGGAACAATGCACTTTTATATGCTCACAGGATTTATTGTGTCTTGTGGCGTGAGAGACGCTTGTGTCACTGTTGAAATTTCAACCCGTGATAACGTCTCTGGAACTGAAGTATCAAATTCAGTGGTTTTTTTATTTATTTATAAAAAGAAGTTTTAACAGGGCATGCTGAGTGAATGTGAGGCATTGTCTTACCCATTACTGGGAGCAAAAGGAGGAAATCAGGTGACGTTAGAGCACTAACCCGCATAGTGAGGGAAGGAGGTTGGATCGACAGAACAACATGAACATTAACACGAGAGACAGCTGCAGTCCGTTTCCCGTTTCCAACCGCAAGTCAATATCGCTGGTTTTATTTCAGCACTTTTTATTTGGATTTTCCATAAAAAAAGATAATATTGTCGTTTTAATGCCATGACCACAATCAACCACCCCATCCTACAAACCTGAACAACGTATTGATTTAAACCAAATCACAAGGTTTCCCTAAACGTAATCAAGAAGTTGTTGTGCCTTGTGGGTTAGGGACTCACAGGCCTTAGTGTATTTACTGAAAAAAAGAAAAAGTTCACGATAGATGCTGTGACCAAATCTCAACTCAACAAATGTGGGACAGAGAATATGTTTGTAATTACCAACGCTGAGAGGTAGTCTGAAAACACATTTCTCACATGAGACGCACGTGTGTACCGCGGTTATGTCGGCGTGAAACCCCCATTGTGGCTGCATTTCCTATTTCTTTGGCAGCTACTTCCCGCCATCTTCCACCCACGTCTGCACAGCCTGTGACTTTGTGGTGACTCACAATTTTTTTTTTTGTTGTTTTTCGCCCCAAGGTGTAGGAACAGAAACAGACAGGTCAACGTGCGCTCAACCTTGAACATGCGTGGCTTGATTGACATCACATCCCCTTTGCTGATTTATTCACACCACTGGATAAAATGAGGGACGCTGTGTTGGCCCGCAAGATCTATAGTGACCTCAGGTCACACATATTTGAGTTTTGCACAGGGTTAAGCTGTAGTAGCCAGTAAAGTGCAATAGCTCACATGCATGCAGCATCTTGACATTATTGCAAATGATTTGTTTTACCTCCTCATACTCATAATAGCACAAACAATCTCTGAGGTGTACGTCACACACACACACACACACACTGCTGCCCTGCAGCGCCTGGCCCACAGGGCGAGTTTTGAACCGCAGTTCTCTGAAAAGGTCATTTGGGGCTGGCCACAGAAGCGAGTCAGTCGTCATAGACCCCCCCCCCCCCATGTTAAAATGCCACACTCTACAGCAGAATAAACATGTTTACAGCATTGTACAAAAAAATCCTTTTGGTCGCTATAGATAAAATGTCCCTATGCTAAACAACTGCTGTGAACAGCTGCACATGCTTGTCTAAATATGTTGGAAGAGAATTGTCTGGCTAAAATAAGGAAATGGTGTTCAATGGTTACAACCCATCACGCTAACTAATATTTACAATATTTAAATTGCATCACAAATATTACACACACTAAAGAACTTGAATAAAAACTGCCTTGCAAAATCAAACTGACAAGTTTGTAGGTGCAGAACTGCTGGAGCATTAGATACTAAATTTGTTATCTATACAAGTTCTGGATTAGTCAAGATTATTATTATTCATTACATTTTTGTTTAAAAGAAATTCTGATTTGAAGAATAAGATCTAAGTAAAATGGCTGAAAGGGGAAGGTGAAAGCAAACAAAGAACGAGGCAGCATGAGCCTAATAAATAATAATGAAAGGAACAGTGACAATAACCTTATAAAGGCTTTCAAACGTGACAGCATTACCTCCACCCTCTCTTCAAACGTCTGACCCAGTTCCACGTGTTCCATCTCTCTCTGTTGCCTCTAAATGAGAGAAAGGAGACCAAGGGGAGAAATGAGGGGTGAAGGGAGCTATTTAACTAGACGGCCCCGCTCTGATTTAATGGACTGTATAACTGACTGGTTGACTAACTTATTGTATAGGCCGATCGGCTGAGGGATGGGGCGCTGCTTTGCTGGCTGGCAGCTGAAGAACACATCAACTGAACATTAGCTCCCTGTCCGGGGCTATATGTCACTTGCCGAGCAATTTGTGAAGGAATTTACATATATGAATTATTTTTTTTCTTTTTTTTTTGTGCAAAAAAGTGAACAGACTGTAGTGTAATTAAAAAAATGAGACCATCCCTTACTTTATCGGTTGACTAGCGGCCTGTGGACTGCTTTATGTGACGGGATCTGGTTGGTTTTGAGTCTTTGTGCAAGCGTCAGAGTGCCTCATGTCGCTCTAGCTAAAAAATAAAATAAAAAATGTTATCAATACAGATATTAGCTTTCCGGCTAGCGAGCTGCACACCCTGTAATGATGCAACATCACAGGGAAGTATAACATGAGCTTCACCCTTGGATCACTAGGGAGAGGCCGTTAACAGACTGATCCCCTCATTGCTTCTCCACTATGTATTCTTCCACAACTGTAATGAGCCTGACTGTAATAAAAAAGTTTTTTTTTAGTAAAAGAAAAACACGCAAACATGCATCCGCTTTCTGTAACACCATCCCTGAATGGCGGGACAATTATTTTCCAATTTTCTTCCAGCCGACCTGAGAAGCATATTCTATTTAAATGCATAATTTAACAGCTGATATAAACTCTTCTCTTTTTTAATTTTCCTCCTGCTTAGATGTAATCTTAGTGGAACAGTTTATAATCTTTTTTTCCTGTTACTTTATACTCTTGAGCATGAAGGGCGAGCAAGGCATCATGATTGGACTTTGAAATTGAACATGAATCACGCTCTGCAGAGTGACTCATTTAAACGGCACACGGAGAGGAGGGAAATACACACACACACACATATATAGGGCTGGTGACAACTAGCCCTATATGTGGTTGGCGCACAGCAAGAAACTGCTTGTAAGAAATGAAGCCCACAGGTACAGGTGCATGTGAGTGCACAGCGGTGTGAAGTGGACTTGGAGCTCCCACTGGTACCGTGGACCCAACATAATTTGCGCTGAAATTGAATGGGATAGGTCCACATGCAAACAACATTTACCTTAATTAGGGAACATACAGAGTGTTTATAGCAGGATTTTAATCAATACAAATTAGGGACATTGGTGATTTGGTGCAATACATCTTGATTACCACAGCAGATCCCTGTGGAGTGTTTGCTGAGGCAGTTTGATATATTTGGAACTTATAATGACCTATTGGATGACTTTAAGCAGGTATGTATTTAATAGGTTATATGAATCTCTATACAGTGATCCCTCGCCACTTCGCGGTTCACTTATCGCGGATTCGCTATTTCGCGGAATTTCATAATGCATTTTTTTTTTGGTGCATTGTGTTCTGCATTCTGATTCGCTAAAAACTCACTCCCGCTTCTTGTATCAAAACATGCTACGAATTGTGCTATCATTTTGTCGTCTCGTTTGCAAAGAAGAAAAAAGAGCGACAACAGCTGCCTATCACTATGTTCTTCTCCCGAACAAACACACCTGCACCGCGGGCTTCAGAAGAAGAGAACACTGCAGAGCGCAGTCAGGATGCAGCGGCCCAGTCTGAAGAGCAGTGAAACGGCCTACACGCGAGTCACTGTATTTGTATACATGTAATAGTTGCTAATTGTAAAAAAAAAATAAAGTTTTCTATTTCGCGGATTTCACTTATCGCGGATCATTTTCGGAACGTAACCCCCGCGATAAACGAGGGATTACTGTATATATAAATCATAAATATATAAAAAAAAAAAAATCCCAAAAGAGCTTTGTAATGATTTTGGAAAACAATGACAAACGATGTGGTGCCCTTTGGACACAACTTGAAGAAATATTGTCTGATATTCACTCTTTAGCTCTGTTTTGGGCTCCACCATCCCTTGGGAGAAATAAAAAGTCTTTTGCTGTTCCCCAGCTGGACACTAACTTTGTTTTTCTGCTGGTGCTGGGTACAGATTTGTTTTGCCTGGTAAGAGTCATGAGGTAGAATCAAAACAAAATAGTTGTGGGCTGTAGAACCGAAAAACACTGTTGAAATATTCTTAAAAAAAGAGCTGAGGGGAACTTACAAGATGCCTAATAGTTCTCTGTGGGTTCAACATCTTTCTCGTTACCCACGTGTGACTCCGAAGTATGGAAAATGCGTAGAAAACTAATTGAAGGAAGACACAGGGGCTCTAATAAAGAAGCCGCAACAGCCATTGTGGTTTAACTGGTTTAACTATAACAACCAGTTTATTAAAAACAGAGATTAAAACCCTAAATAAGAACAAGGAAGGGGGGTAGCCTACCTGCGTAAAAGATTTTTTGTGAACAAATTTGCTGCAAGATGTACATTAAATATTTGGGCAAACCACAATAATAAAACACTAATGGATCATAAAACAATGTATTTGGCCTCCCCGTGCACAAAGATCTTATTCCACCATTTCCGTTAGAAAACAAGAAAATAAACTAAGAATATAATGCTCACAAGGTAACAGCCAGCATGTGGAGGCATTGCTGCAATCTTGCACACCTTTTTGTCCCCTGATTTGGCGTTAACAGTTACACATATTGGTATATAAGATTATTGACTCGTCCATGTGTCAATGCTCAAAGTCGGGAATCCCAATTTGGGAATATCTTCTCGCTTGCAGCGGATTGCATGGTTACACATACAGGCGTGTGTGTGTGTGTGATATCGCTGACTTGAGCTCATCAGATTTGCAGCAGAAAGCCCCCAGCAGAAAGTAGCATGTGTGATTGCCATGGCACTACTTAACCAATGTAAATATTAGGCTACTGCGGAGATACAGTTGTCAGGGATCTGGACAGACGAGGACCACAGGAGCAATACGTTTGAACAGTTTATTGAAAGGGGTTGGGGAATGGGCGTGAGTCTTCGTGTGTGTGTGTCCCAGCGGCTGAGAGGCGTAGAGTGTAGACGGGGGTTGAGGGTCCAGGCTCTCTCGCCAAAGGGGCTGGAAGTCCTGGGGGAACACACACACACAGCAGGAGAGGAGTGGCAGGGCAAAAGTACCGACAAGGGCAAGGCAGTAATCATGGTCAAAAAGGCAGAAGGCAGGTCAAGTTACCGGGATTGTAGAGCAGAGGGTGGTCGGGCAGGTCCGGGATCGCAGGTAGGAGTCAGAATAGTAGCAGGTAACAGGCAGGACAGGCGCGGGCTTAGCAGACGATCTGACGAGGTGTGCTGGGAAACAGGACTCAGGCAGAGGGAGAGAGAGCTCACGACAACAGTCCTCGATACCGAAAATAGTGGTGTTAGCACCAGGTTACTAAGAAACGTGCTAACATTTCTACTTGTGGTGATGGTACTCCCCAACACTGCATTAATGTGACCTATAAGTGTCCTAACAGATGCAATCACATCTTCATCTCAGTCCGCTGATGAACTCCAAATGGAAATCAATGACTCTATACCATCTTAATGCATACACACACACAGAGTTTGCTGTGAAGACTAAACTTAGGGTTATTCAGTCAAGGCACAGTGCACAGGCCACAGTGCTGCTGTATAAAATTGGGCGTATCCATCATGCCATCGACCTAAATACCTGCAGCCTTCCATCTCGCTGCTGTTTCTCTGACAGGGTGCTGCTGTCTCAATCTAACGTACGGCTGCTTCAGCACTGGTTCTCCCTGTAGAACACTTACATCAGTCACTCCTCCAATAGGAATACGAAGCTCAGCTGGTTGAATACAGGGGTTGTATCTTCATATCCGCTGCAAAATGTGGCGGTTTCTTAATTTAATGTGTCATTTAGTGCATGTGTTCATTTTCTGAGCTTCAGAAGAAGAAATCAAAGACTTGTGTTGCACAACTTTTTAGGTCACTTTCACACCACAAGTTAGAAATAGATGTTTGAGCAATGTTCAAACAAATGGGAAATGAAACAATTAGCATCCCAACTCATGATGCATCTCAAAAAGTTCGTTTAGACCCGAGTTCAGGTTTCTACCAGAGCGACAACACCGGAGTTTGTCATTCAGTGTGGAGTCAGTCACCTCTTTTTAGAAGTCTCTCTGTTTGATTAAGTGCACCTGAGTGCGACCAATGCTTTAACACTAGTGAAAATGAACCAAACTAAGCATCTTTGGATTAGTTCGTATTCATCATTATTACTTGCTTGTGTATAATATGCTTTAAGACTGATATTGTTGCTGGTGAATAAAATCCATGCAGCCATTTTGCTGCAAAAATATTCAGCAAGACAGAACTATATAGAAACATATTTTGTGAGAAACCAGGCTGGATGGTTCACTTGAAGTGAAGAGAATCACCGATGATGCATAGCATCATCTTCTCATTATGTCCCCTCTTCCATATGAGTGTACCTCCGTCTGTATGGGCCGCCTGCTCCGCTCCACTCTGACACACGGGAGTGCACTGTGAACTCACACAAGGCATACATAACCAGACAATGTCCAGGAGAGAATGACAGGGAGTAGAGCGAAAATGATCGTATTAAGGTTCAGAAAGAAACCAGGGTGGAAGAATGTGGAAAAACGATGCACAGGCAGAAAGAGGGGAGGCGGAAGGATGATGGAGTGGAGTCGAGAGAGCAGGCGAAGAGAAAGAGGAGAAGAGGAGGAATGTCTATAATCTAAGTGTGTAGTACTGGGCCACCTGGATGAAACACACTCACACACACACACAAACACTCTATAAATCACATTCTCCCGGATAGGAGTAAAGGTAGTAAAGTGTTAGATACTGGAAATGTCATTATCTTTATCATATGTGTCTGCGTGGGCTCACAGGTGCAGTAAGCATGCATTCACATGTCTGTATAAGCATTTAACCCTATTTACTGGGTCAAATGGGAAAAAAAAATAAAAATAAAAAAAAAATGGTGAGAAAACTATGCTTATATTTGAAACAAACAAATTCATTGATTATTATCTATTTCGTTTTGTTTAAAAAAGGGTGTGTGTTGCGCATATCCCTGTTTAACACAGCCCAGGATTTATATTTAAAGTTTCATTTGTTCTGATCACACTGTATTTAATCATACGCATAGAGTAAATTAAATAAAAAATATTGCAACCTTGCAGGGTTTTTTTTTTATGTGCTCTATAAATAAAGTGACAAAATTGTTCTAATAATTTCCCAAAATTTGGAACCGGCGTGACATTAAACAAATTGCAAGCGGGGCCACGAACTGTTTACAAGATTTATCAGGTCGTAAACAAGTCAAAGAGTTGAGCCGGATTAGCCGGACCACTTTATTTGGAGAGTAAATGGAAGAGTGCTCCTGTCAGCAATACGTCCTGATTGCAAAAAGGAAAAGTGTAAGTGCACATTACAGTGAGTAAAGGTGGGCAAAGTTGAACCGGGAGGATTTTGATAATTACTTTACTTCTTGTTTTTGTTTTTTCCTTCTAATATGATTGACGACCAGGGGCCTCTTACTTTCCTCTCTATCTGCTCAGACTCTCTTTGCTCCTGGCTTAAGTTCTTATCCCAGGTGACAGTCCGTTACCTCGGCGTCTCACCCCCTCTGCTCCTTCGTCATTTCTTATCTCGCCTCTCCTCCCTTCTTCTCATGTCTCATCCTCCCCCTTAACTGTCATCTCTCAATTCACACAGACTCCCCCACTTATTCACGGCTCCGGGTACCTCCTCGTATCTCGGCTTTTCGACCCCCTCTCCCTTCCAAGACGGAACAAAACAGGGCGATTTTCTCTCCCGGTGACATTCAATGAGCGAATAAGACCGTGGTGTCAGCAAGACACTGAGCATATGCCAGCACAGTGATGCGGCGACGCCATTAATACACGCGATAAAGCGCTGAGCTGTGATTATAGTGGTATGCTAATAAAACCGCTCTGTGAAGGCAGAGCTGGCAGAGCTGCTCTATCGGAGAGGGCAAAGAGACGGGATGAAACAGCCGCATAATTATGAGGGCGGAATGAGTGTGTGTGTGTATGTGTGTGTGTGTGTGTGTGTATTTGTGTGGTTTGGTATATGTGTGCCAGATCTGTAAAGAGCCTCTCATCTGCTGCCCAGAATTAGTCAATAACTGGCACCTTCTCTTGATAACTAGCTCAGTTTGAATGCACTGGGTTTTTAATTTACCACCCATTCCCCCCCATTTCTTTTGTCTTTGTTTTCACCCATGACGCCGTCTCACTCTCTCTTCCTTCAGCGTGCGAAATCCTTTCATGTTCCCCGCGTATCGCTTAAAAATACCACCTGTCTGTGTCTCTCTCACACACACACACACACACGTGTTTGTACTTGGTGTCGGTACCCGTCGCCGTGGTGATCTCAGATGAGGCGAGAAAACGGTCAGATAATCTGTAAAGTCAGGCCAGATTTTCTAAACCACCTCAAAAAGCACAAAAAGGTGGATAAGTGCTACTGCATTGCAGTGGATGACTGTGCATGCACATAATTATGGTAAATACGAAGGTCAAAGGGCTAAGACCACCTTTATATTCTCGTCAAAATAGGTTTGGCTGACTCAAGAATGCCACTAAACAACAACAATATTTATCTCACGCTCATGTGAGTCATATCAGATATATATAGCTCACTTATAATCTTTTTAGCATGTTCTTTCTGGTACTTGATTGATGTGAATATTTGTGACCTGGTCCTTAAACCAAAAACCACTAACCACTTACCTCTCAAACGGCCCTTTAAAGGAGTGTTGGAGAGCAAAAATGTCCTAAAATGAGTTTTGCGTGTAGCTCAATGTGGTCCTCACAAAGACAGGAGTGCAAGAACACACACACACACAAATACCACAGAGCCATTATTGGGTCGTGCTCACTCCTATCATTAACTCTGGAAACTGTGATCAAACAAGTGTTTCGCTAATGATCAGCACTACTTTTCTAAAGCACTATCATATGCGCACACTTCACCAGATTTACACTCAGACCACAGTTGAAGTCGCTCTTCTCTGTAATTTATCATTTTCCTTCGATAAATGTCTGGACACGATGAACATACAGGGTCCATTGGTGGTTTAAGACACGGTTTCCCCCCCCTGGGCTCACAAGACCCCCCCCTACCTCCAACATCAGACCACACAAGGTGCAATCACGGCCTAATTAGTGGTCCAAATGTGATGTTCACCCGCAAATCTCAACAGGATTTACAGCACAGGCCTCGCTCTAAACCACTCAAATCTACAAAGCCGATAACAAGAATCAATGGGTTTATCTGTGTTCAGCACAGGATTTACAGCACAGGTACCAGCAGCACAGTCTGAATAACATTCAGATACAAATCATTCACCTGCAGGTCATTCACTTAATCCAACATAATATGTTCCCCCCTGTAATAACAATAGAGGATTTATGGCTAACTATAAGTATAAGTAAGCCTGTCTACACCAGGCTCAAATAAGGAAATAATCCTCTGATTTAGGTCTTAACAAAATAATTGACATCAAATTACAAACACATATACACTTATAATAATAGTGTTTCAAAACTTTCTGCCCTTAAATATAGATTTAGGTCGACTCAGAGACACACGTTCATGTTCGATTAACAGCAAAGGGAGTCCAGGAGGATCCAAACTTTAACTGGCACTGGAAATCAAGTGGGATTTGATTACTTCATCACAGCAAAAGCTACATAATTTGCAGGTAGCTTTGGATCTTGAGGATAACAAGTATCTATGAAGGGTTAGAAATGCCTATCATTAAACTGCTTTCTTTCTCACATCATACTGATCCACAGTTTGCCTGGTTTGCGTCACTTTCGTCAGGAGTCAAAGTGGGTCACGCCTCATGCAGTCACTCCACGAATAGGGAGGACAAGTGCATTCAACTATTAATCAAATACCGGAGTTTATGTTCAAACCAATCAACCTTCAATTAAGATTTTTTCATTAGATGTCCAGGCTAAGCTGGAAATTGGATGAGTCCATAAAACTAAAACTTTTTTACACTGAAGCTTGTTTTTGCAGCACAAGGACAATGATCCATCTGTGTGCAGATAAGAGGCCCTGAAAAGAAAATTATAATCAATCAGTCTCAGGGGAGAAAAGAGGGCTCTGCTCATGCACTGCAGCCAAATATGCTCATTTTTTAAAGAGTCTATTAAATATCTCAAAAGCAAAGTGGTCCCCAAGTCTGCTCATTGGTGATTAGATTGAGGAATCTATGTGTCTGCGTTGCCTGGGCCTATCTCTCACTCACTTTTCCACCCACCAGTGTCATCCCATCCCGCTCCTGCTTTTCATCTCACTCTGCTTTTTTTTGGTCTTCATCGCTTAACAATTTCCCCTTTGTCTCTTATTCCGACTCATCATTTTCTTTGATTTTTTTTTTCATGTCACCCTTTCCCCATCTTTTTCACCTCAGCATTTCTGTTCTTCTCTGCTTATAGCGATGCTCATTCAGTAGCTGGTGAATCAATATACTTGTTAACATAGGTTTACCCGAAGGCAACTTCAGGCGACTTTAAACACACACACACATACATCCACGCACGCACACACACACACGAGCACAGAGTGCGGAGTTTCTCTACACCAACTGATTAGGTATATTAATGTCAAAGTCATCCACTAAATGGCCAAAGCCAACAGCTTGATTGGTCAATGCCCGGCGGCCTGTGTCCTAATTGGCTGGTCTGCGGAAAAAATGGCAGAGGGACTTACTACTTCATTAAGAAAGAGAGAGATGCCAAGATTGGACCCACAATCACAGTCAGTGTGTGTGTGTGTGTGTGTGTGTGTGCACGCAGGCATGCATGCGTCTGGGGGTGTGCATGTGAATAAGAGAGAGCGATAGAGAGAGAGAGGGGGGAAGTGTTTGTGCCTGCCCCGCTCCATTCGGCTCCTTTCTGCCATGCCAATAAATCCATACTGCACAGAGGCCTTGATATTTAATATCCTCACCCTGAAACAAACCACATTTACCTTCCATGGAAGTCACGGATGTCTTGTTAACTCTGTGCCGGCGACTTTTACAAAAAAGCGACCGCATGCTAGCCGGATAGAAAGATAAATAGATAAAGAGCTCTATATGGAACACTTTTCATTCTGTATCTCTCCTGCTTTCCCATCCTCTCCGTCTCCCGTTTTGCCTCCCTTTGTTCCTCTCTTCCATCTTCATCTCCGGCAATAGACACCGAGCCCCCCCGCCAGCTAACTCATACTGTCATTTAGATGAGAGTGTCAGCGCCGTGTCTTTTTACGTGAACGAACCCGCCGAGTCGAAACCTGCACGCACAGTACAGATGAGGCGCCGCCAATCTGTCAGCGAACGGTGCCGCAGCTGCGGCGGGATGGCGCTTTGCGTGGCTACGCTGGCGTGCATCTGCATTGGGGAAATTTACAGCCAAGACATGCGCGTATGCTTGTGAATTCATATGGCATAGTTAAGTTAATGGTGTGCACCGGACTCGTGGAGCTCTCCACACCACATGTCATTCACTTATTCACACACATTCATACACTGATGGTGCTGGCTAAGGGGGAGCTAAGATTTGGACCGTGGTAAAGTGTATAAAGGTGTGCATATGCCCTCTTTAGTGCATTAACCTGGTCTTATTTTGTGTTTTTCTTATTTTCCAAGTGCACTGAGCAATGATGAAGAGGTCAGATGAGGTTGATCTAAAGCAGGCCTGACTATACACTTAAAAGAGGGGCGATCAAAGAGTAAAAAAAGCTCATGACCACACGAGGAATCGTTTCATTTTCCTACACGTGCTGCCTAGGTGTTGTACTACGACGGCTAATGCTGAACAGAGATGACAGCGAACATTACCGGGGTCCATCTCCTAAAAGCGCCTCGACTGTACTGACATGACTTTAGCTCTAATTAAGAGTAGGAACCTGTCCAAAGCGAGGTCGTCATTGTGTGTGTGTGTGTGTGTGGGTGTGTGTGTGTGTGTGTGTCTGCATGCAGTTTAAACACAATCATCTGTGGCATAATTACACCTCATTTTTTGTTTTTTCTTCAGCGTACACATTCATTTGTTTTGCATTACCGTGGCTTGTTACATGTGAGTTTTAACTCATGAATAACGCAGAGGGCTCTGTTTAATGAGTATGTAATACAATTTGGTAAATGAATTAAATGACATAGACTGTGCTGTGTTTTTTATCGCCCGTTGCAGTAAACAGTTGCTTAAAAAGAAAATTAATTAAAGTGGGATTATGGAATAAATTAGATTCTGCGGCGCTCCATAGCTGTTATGGCGAGGGTCAACTGAAGTGAATATTGGCCGATCCTTTGGTTTTAATTTAAGTGGGAAAGGGGGAAGGAAAAGATTGTATTTACAGAAGTCAACTTCATGTAAAGTGACTATAGAATGCTTTCCATGCCTGCCTGTGCTACCACAGACCTCCATTATGATGAGCTACATTCAGCATAATTCAAAAAGAGATCTATTGGATGTTTGTGTGTTCACATATAGTTTATATACAGGTTAAATGTTGTTCATATGCATTTGGGACAATGCCAAAACTATAATGTAGTGTTACCCGAAAAACTTGGTGCAAGATCATTTGGACTGCTTAAAGAAAAAAACACATGCTATCAACAAATTTTATATTCCAAGTGGATTAAATATACAAAATTATGATTCTTCAGTTATGAGCTCTATAAACACATATGAACTATATATGATCAACATATAACCTATACAGACATATGAAAACCCAAATAAACTACAAATGAGCACAAAGTAGTTTATATATTAGTTCTTGCTAAACTCCTATATAGTTCATATGCAGGTCTCATAAAATCAAGGGTTACCCAGTATCCAATAACACAGCTATAGTTTATAAACCACCCCGTGTTGCAGATTCATTAGCCTCATCAGCTCCATCAGTCGTAAGCCTCATCGGCTTATGAGTCTCAGCAGAGTCATCGGCCACCGCCCCCAGCGTCTGGACTCCACGGGGAATTCTGCCTGGGGCCGACGCTCTCCGTTCGCAAAAAAATCCCCCTTTAGAGCCCGAGTAGCAAAGAAAAAAAAAACTATTTATCATTCATACAGTAAACAATTATCTTTACTTCCTCCGCTCGCCTCTCTCCCGCTTGAACTAACTGTACAGCTGCACAGCTGCTGTAATTATCAAAAGCAATTAAACGAATGACTTAACAGCACTCCAGCGTCCACGCTCATTAGCAACAAGGTACATTAAAAACAAAAACAACGGCGACATTTCTTAAGCTGCAATAAATAAATCACTGCTTTCCTATTCGAAAAAACGGCGACATTTTCCTACGGATTGTTATTTTTTTAAACAAGCTTTCCTCTTAAGAGTTTTGAATCACCTTCATGGCCTTTTCCAAACCTCACGAGTGGCTATTCTGTCAAAACTCAGGATAGTAAATTAATCTGGCTCGTGATCTCTGTTAATCTCATCTCTGTGGCTCTGAAATACCTCTGGATGTCTACCAGTTATTAGTCAGGAGTGTCTGAATCCAACGTCTTTCCATATTTTATGTAGTGGTGGTTGGATCTGTTGTACAAATACTAATTACGCTCCCCTCCCTTTGAATCCTGCCTGATGATGAAGAATGTATTCCCACAAAGAAATGTTTGTTTGTTTTGCGTGTATGCTGCCATTAATGTTTCATATCCCCCGACCTATTTTTTTTTTCTCTTTCTTCTGATGCACAAACAATGATAAACATATGTAATGGTATATGGAAATAGACACACGCACAGGACATGAACTTTTTATGACACAAACTGAGAAACACAAAGGAATTAAGTGTGTGTGTGTGTGTGTGTGTGTTTGTTTATCGATCTCAGTGACATGTAGGTATTTGAAACATGACCCCATTGGGTAGATAAATTAGTGTGTGTTTGTGTGTGTGCTTCAGATTGAGGAGATTGAAAGAGATAGAAAGAGTTCTGTAAGAGGAAATCACACATACTACATGTATAATCAGGTTAGACTATCTTTATTGCACATCTCTTTAATACTGTTACTGCAAAGGTATTTAATTTCCACCATGTTTGATCATTCCGGATCTCACCATGCAGCCTTTAACTGAGAGAAGCCCTTAATAAAATACCATCACTGAAAGGGTTCATGGAATGTGTGTGATCAAGGATACTGGTGGGCTAATTCCATACTGACATGTTATTTAGTATGCTAAAACTGCACGTGTTCAAAAGCTTATTATGAAACCAATATGACAGTATGCAAGCACTAAACACCAGCATACATGTCCCATAATGCAACCTAAAAACAGATAAAACTAACATGCCCATAATAAAAGACGCTATATAATGTATGTATGTATAAAAGTATGTTAGAATAATACAATTATTGGATCTAAAGTGCATGTACAGCATTGGTCTTTGTGTGTGAGCAGAGAAATTAAAATGTTTATGAAGTCAGAGGCTCAAATGGTGCATCAGTGGGTAGCAATAACCTGAGAAGTTTAGAAAAGAACAAAACCAGATAAGGATGTTTACTGAAAGACGCGGCTGTGACAAGAGGGGAGAGAACCATAGAGAACGGGGTGTGGACAGTTTTTCATCCGCTAACCCGGCGCTGCGTACCGTTCCCTGAGCCCTAATCAGGCGTGACAATATTGTAAGAGATGTCTGTCTCGTTCCTCTTCGTCAGGACGGAATCGCAAAGATGCCACGACGCCGTTTTTATACGCGGACGACACCTGATTCTAATGAACACTGACACTCTGTCATAGTCACACGCGGGCAGTAATTGAACTCTTCTTCTAGTGGTCAAAATCGTGCGCGTATCAAATCCAATGAATCTTGCACGGTGGCAAGAGGCGTCCTCATCAGTCGGGACCCGCTTTGGACAGCGCAGACATGGGGATCTATAGATGAAGAGAGATGGGTCCGTCTGGGAAGCGACAAACAAAGTGTGTGTGTCTATACTTAACAAACAGTTGTGTGGATACACACTTGATCTTGGGCTTTCATGCATTATATTTTCCATCACGTGATAATAAAATGTCAGTGTGAAAAGGCTTGATCTGAATCTGAATGTGTCACTCTTACTATTAAGAACAAGCTGATGTATGTACGCTCATGCACGCATGCATGCTTGCAACTACAATTTCTCTGTTATTAATAATAGTATAATAATAATAATAATTGTAATCACTTTATTTGCATTGCACTTTTCAATACAAGTAAGAAGGTGCTTTACAGAATATAATATACTGTATATCATAGGGCAGCCATTAGTATAGAAGGCTTCTTCAGTCTCATGAGACTCAGGTAAAAGTTGCAGGAAATGTGTGCTTTTGTTCAACCATCTAAGTTTAAGTTTAAACTCTTTCATATCTTGCAAACACATGCACGTTGCTGTTGCTTAAAAGCAGAATGTGATTTCCCTTCAAACCGTAATGTGCTGTTGGTGAAGGCAGACAGGAAGACTTTTCCCTTCAGCGTAAGATAGATGTGGTGTCTAGTGAGGGATAGTGTGTGTGTGTGTGTGTGTGTGTGTGTGTGCCGAGGTCATATCTCAAACTATCATTCACATGCTGCTGAGGCGTCGCAGACAAGAACAAAGCAGGATCTATCAATGAACAAACACACATTTATGCGTGCACGCAAACTGAATCACATTTGCTGATGATTTTGACATTTTCAGGGATATTACTCTTCTGAGTGTGGTTGATATGACTCAGGACCCGGTTTGCTGGACTCACATGAGAAACCTATTTTTTATTCTAAATTAAAGCCACAAGGCAACAGAAATGAATAATTAGTTACAGTAACTTGAGGACCCTGGTAAAAAAAACACTCAGCTTCAAAGCTGTCAGGAAACAGCATCAGTTTCTGGACTTTAACACTGAAATGTGCTATTGATATTCATTCATTCCCAGAGATTCACACAATATGGCGTAAAAGTACCTCATCATGAATGTTAAACCATATTCTTGGATGCAGTAGTCGGGCCTTCTCCTGCTGCCCAGTATCCCAGGTTAATCCTACAGCTCAGACTGACTGACAATACGATACATGTCGTGTGTCATATTCGATGTTAAGTGAGCGGTTTAGGCTGAGACAATGCTTTAAGTGATAGATGTAGGTTGTGTCAGAGGTGATGTGTAATTAAGTGGAAAGGCATTTTTTTGGGGGGTAAAGCAATTATCAATCATTCGAGTTGATTATGACTAAAGTGATTAATGTTGCAATCTACGGTGCAGACCCGACTCAATTCATTACATAACCTTATTAATGGGGATGAAAATTAAATTGTATAATTAAAACACGGTGGACACATTAAAAGTTTGAAGCTGCGTAATTTTCTTCTGGACAATAATAAAAAAAAAAAAAGCTACATATGCATCTAATGTCAGCATAATTTCTTTTAGGAGGTAGATATTTTCTTCAGCAATGGGGACAGAATGAAAAGTGAATAATTTATAGGCCATTATCCTCTTCACAAGTGTTAAAAAAGCATATTTTTGCTGTGAAGCGTCTTGATTTTAGAACAACATATCTGAGTTTTAAAGTAGCGCTGGGTAATATATCAATATTATATGGGTATAGTGAAATTTGTTATGACAGAAGTATAATATTTTCTTGCTGTTAAAGGCTGCATTACAGTAGATTTATTTAATTTTCAGAATTTACCAGACTGTTCTAGCTGATAAACAGAGAATAACTGAATAGGACTTAAAATACTGTATAATAATGATCTATTTGCATAGAATTTGCTAAATATGATTAAATGTATACATTATAAAATGGTTCTAGCCAATACCCACCTAGTTGTTATAGCCATGTTATAATAATTATTAGTTCATAAAATTCTAAGTAGGTACAGCTTGCATTGTATTTAGTTTGTAAATTATTTTAACAAATGTGTTGGGATTAAACATTTCCCAAATTCATCAGGCCTTAATCCAACTCCTTTTTGTTGTTTTAATTAAAGTTTGAATACTTGAATCCACAGTAAACATCACCATAAGACATCATCAGTTGAAAGTGTTCCTGTTTATTTCCATCTTGGCAGATAAACTAAAGTCCCACAGGGGTGCTGACAGAAAAAAAACAAAGTTTGTTTCCATCCAAGTGTTTCCAACTTAGTGGGGTCCCCCAAAATATGAACTGAAAAAAAAGTCCCACACTCTTTGGAAGAAAGTTAGAAATCACCAGCTGTCCATGAATCAGCCCAAACTCACATGGAGAGGGTCAGCGGGGGCCAGTTTGTGATTTATTTTGGAATCATAATATTGGCAATTTCGCCAAGTCTTGAAAACACTCCCCTGTGCCAACCAGACTGCTCCAATCTCTGGAAATTTGCATTAGCTCTAACTACAGACGAGACATGGCTTCTTCTGGTTCAGCCGGGTTAAAGTCTTCACGCAAAATCCTACGTTTTTTTTTTTTTTAGTCGACCACCGAGTAAAAAACACACAGGATCTCGGGTCCTAAAGTATTGAGAAACAACCCGGCTGCTTCTGTGCCACACAAGCCGGGGCGGAAATTAATAAAGCTGTCCACAAACACTGAAGAACGCCTGCGCAAACACGGCGAGGAGCAGCGGAGGGGAGGCGTGTGTACAGAGGCTCGGTGGAATCGTTTGCAGCGTATCGGGGTATCAGGGATCCCTGAGTGATCTCAGACTCATGTCCTCTCTCTCCGTCGACAAGGCAAATCCCTCAGGAATGCCGGGCTTCGCTCGGCCTCAAACAGAAGTGGTGGGAGGCACTTGAGGGAACCGGCTTTGATTAGTCCACGTCAGTCACAGTCACCTCCTGACCCATGCTCGGCACAGGAAGACAGTAATACTCTGATTTTTGTCCAACAGTAAAATATATATTAGTTTTCCGAGTATGAGATCATTGCTAACGGGTGCATGCCCCAAAACTATGAGGTTATAAAAAATAAAAAAAAAAAAATATGCTTTTAAAATAAGTCATTCATGCTATACCTGAAATGATGTCTTTATATATGAGCTTAAAGGTCTAGTGCAGGTACGAGATTGAGTAACAAGGTTTTATTCAATACTTTTATTTTGTTAAACTCACACATGGATGCAAAGAGTAACCAATAAAAATTACTTCATTTAAAAGAAAAGTGAAAATGATTATGGGGACAATTTTTTTCTACCAGACAGTGATAATTGGCTGTATTATTACAGCTAAGCAGCGACCTATACTTATAGTAGTTACATAACAGAAATATTAAATATGCAACGGTTGCAAAATTCGATGAGGATTTTGGATCCAGCAAATCACTTCCTTCAGAGCGTGCTATTGTACTACATATACTCGCCGATGTCATTAAGTGCTTTACAATAATGCAGAGACAGATGACAAGTTGTTGGGAATATAGCTGCTCCACCTTTAGGAGGCCCCATCTTGCTATTTTTCAGGTTTCATATTTAAAATATTAGTGTGATTGGCCTAGGACTGTCAGAACTTCACCCAACGTTTCTTCGTTCTGTTGTGACATCACAAAATGAGCCGTTTCTCAATGACTTGTGTTCAGCCAGGCAACACAACAGAGGACAGACTACAACAGAATAAATCTGTGGTTTTATTTTTCACAGTTTGTGTTTTTGCAGGGATCTAAATATGTATACACACGTACTGATAAATGTCGTTTTCTCCTATATAATAGGCCCCCTATAAAGCTCTGTCCACCTGCTACATAACACGTTGATGTGTGTGGAACCACTGAACTGCTGACACAGGCCGTTATGCAGGGTGCACCAGCAGTAAATTTATAGGTTCCGCATTTTCCATTTTCCATCACCCGCCGCCCCAATGACACAGATATACGTCGTCCATTCTCCTCATTTGAGGTTGATGGAGGCATTAACTTTACCAAGAGGGATACAGTTGTTCATTCCAAAAAAACCTGAATTTATACAGCAAAGTAACGACCAAAGCATTCTGCCAATAGCTCTAAAACAAGATAGTTAACGGCACAGTTTACATGTCCCATCATTAAAAGACCCATGGGTGATTTGAACTTGCCGTTTTGTTTTTTTTTGGTTTTAATGAAGGCCTAGCCAGCAGTAACACAAGTGTCTGCAGTCACATCCAGTCTGAAATGTGATTTATTACTGAGGATTATATGGCTGTTCAACACGAGATCAGTGGTGATCTTTAACTTCCTCCCGCATAAAGACAGATGACTCGTAGTCGGCAGCACAGAACAGATTTAGTACACTGGGTTTATGTTTTATTTCATGGCTTTTATGAAGAGGTATTTAGGAGTCACACCTATCATCTGGCCCTAATCAGTAAGGCTTGTGATTTAATACAGTCAGCTAGACCAAAGTCACTTCACTTTTACCACAGCGTTTCACATGCTGGTTGACTTCAAGACTGGAAAAGAAGCAGGGAAGCAGGCAATAAGAAGTGTGTGACAGAGAGGATGTGAAGGAGCGTGCACTAAAGCGCCCTCGTGCATGTGAGCACGATGCGTGTAAGCAAACCAAACGAGGAAAAGTATGTGCTAGAAGGAAGAATTACACCATCACTCATAAAGACATGATCCGCATTAGAATCAGCCCAAATCCTTCCGTCCCTTTTTAATAGTGCCAGGCCTTGGTGACCCACATCAATGATGGAGTACAAGAGAAAGTTCAGCTTGTCAGATACTTCACTACTAAGATTAAATGCAGCATGGAAGATGTATGGCACAAATCTGATGTTAAGGATCTGGAGTTCTTTTTTTTTTTACTGAATTTATTTTAATAAATATAATTTGAAAGTTTAATTACCTTTAACTGTATGGTTAACTGCAGAAGATCATGTACCTGGGGAGAAGTTTTTTGCAGGATTGAATGAGTTAAGATGTGTGAAAAATGAATCAACTAACATGGTGCGGTTGCAATGAGGAACAACGAGAACATAAAGGAGAACAATCATACTACACAAAACTGCATTGGTAGCTTCATCTTGCTGTGAGTGTGACATCTGCTGAAGCAAATACTTTTTCTATGGACAGTACTGCGTCCCCACACACGGACGAAGGCAAGCACATGCTGTTACACTGACGGTCAGGTTCTGGCAGATGAATAAAAATGTCTGGGCAGGTAGCCACGTGCTTGCAGACATGAGCCTTTGTTTGCAAAGAATACTGATTTCTGGGATATAAATCTTCATAGGAACCGACGTGCATAACCGAAACTCAACTTCGCTCTACTTTGCAATATTCTGCATCAAAAAAGCATTAATAGCACAACACTGGCTCTTTTCAGCATGCTGGACCAGTCTCTGCTGCACACAACAGTACAGATATAAAAAAAAGAAAAACAAAAGTCGTGCAACCAGCCTAAAATGAACCCAGACAGCAGAGGAGGTGCTCACTTGGACAGAAATTGCACATCTTACATTCCCTTGTGCATTCATTATAGCCTGCAGCCATTGTTTCTTCATACTGGTCAGGGAGCGAGCGGCCGGACCTGACCTTGTTGTGGGCTGATGAGTCCGGTGGACTCGGTTATGTTAGGATTTTCTTCTTCTTCCTCAACTTTTTTTTTTTTCTTTTCAAATAAAACTTTAAAAGCTTTGTTTAGCTTTTCCTGTAGCGTTACCGTTACATTGCCTTTTTGTCAGTTTGTCAGAACCAGAGCAGCCACCCACCAAGGGGGACTCTAGCCTCTTGATTTTAGCAAATGCACAGAAAACATACAGTAATTATAGGAAAATGTGTGCATAAGATTAGTTTAAAAACTGTTAATTAATCAGGTTGCTGTCCACTTTCTGTACAATTTGATAGCAATACATTTGCATAACTAATTGTTTACAGTAAACTCTTCTCAACTTTTCTATTTACTCATTGCATTCAATGCATTGACTAAGTTTCTCCACAGGGATCAATAAAGTTTTATCTTGTTTTGTTTTGTCGTAATGGAACAGACAATTGCAGAATGGTTGGACGACAGATTAGTTAAATATGCATTTGCTTCAGTATTAGTGTTCACATGTTTACTTGTGTGTGTGTATGTGTGTGTGTGTGTGTGTGTGTGTGTGTTCCAAGGTCAGCCAGTTCACGGCTCAGGTCAAAAAGAAACAATGAGCCAAGTTAATGCTGTGTAAATGACTGCAGGGACCACAGCTAATCCTGCGGGTTATAGGAACCACACAAGGCAAGTGATTGATTGAACTCGAGGGTGTTGTGCTCCACATTTGATGCAGTCTGTGTACTGACAGCGTAGCATGAGATGTATTCACTGAGTGCAAAAGTTTTTTAAGGCAATTTCATCGCCCATTTTAATGGAAAAATACCTGTCTCCACACTGTCCTATATTTTTCTACTCTTCAGGTTTTCAGCCCAATTTGTTTTATGGTCAACCAGGCCTTTTATTAATGATGCAGATCTACAAGTATCCATTTAGTCTTACTCTGGAAAAAAAATGTATCAGAATCCCATTCAGTTTTCATAGAGGGCAGATACTTCCTGTGTCTTTGTTTGTTTTTTTTCTTTTAGGGGTTATAAAGTGTCTGCAATGTCCTCAAATCCTGTTAAAAGACTTGTGAGTCAGGTATTCAGGGCATTACTGTGGGTTCCCTCCGTTCTGGACTGCTGCCAATGTAGGGGCTCGGGAAATTTCCCAGTGGGCAGAGGGCCAAGAGTGTCAACTGAGGCAGCCCGTGTCATGGTGTCAAAATCAATAAATAGACTTTTTTGTCATTTTTGGGAATACTTTCAAGTGTTAAATGTGTACTACATCGTACGTCCTACGTACTAAGTATGAAAATTTGAAGCACTACAGCAAACAGAACAATAAAAAGTCTATCGTTTTTTTTTCTATTTTCAGGTAGAGACACAGTTTTCTGGTAAGAAACTCAACAGTAATACTAAAGTATATCAGAGTATGGTGATGCTGCTATATGCTACACTCTTTGTTTATGTGCACACCATTTTGGTCTCCAATTATAAGTGCAAATAAAACTAAACGTCAAGCCAACTTCACCGCAGCGGCCGGTGTGGTCAGAATATTCCCTAGTGGACTTTAGTGTTGCTGCTGCCACACTTCTTGCTGCATAGATACTGATGACCCATTACACATCAGCACCTGAGGCCCCCACCGCTTCACAGTTTCAGCATCTGTCTTAGCCATGGTCCTGTCACAGATTATTTCATTTCTACTGATTAATTTTTTTTTTTACGTGTAACTTTTTTTTTTTTTTTTTAAATCTTCATGTGTTTTCTGTCGTCCAGCTTTCCCTGTACTTTATAGATTCTCAAGACCCTCAGCAGGGCCCCTTGTGGCATTTGCCTGTAACCAATCATGACTCGGGTTTACATTGAATGTTACTCTTCACATGTTTTGTGTGTTTCCTTTTTTGAGTATTTTAAATCCTAGCTCGAAGTCTTCCTTGCCTTTGCTGGCACGCTGCCACCTGTAGATCATTGGAATGTTGAACTATTAACTCTGACAAAAAATGGTCAGAAACTCCACCAGGTAACTCTGGCTTTCTCACAGAAATAGTCAAGGTACATATTCCCGTCACATTCTATGTTGAAATCACTTTTTCAACAAGTTGCAAAACTACCGTCACCTGTCTCTCCACAGACGCCCATATCTTCTGTCTCCCCTTGGGTTCACTTTTTTTTTTTCCATCGCCCTCTTCCCTACACCTCACAATATCACCAAATTCCCCCACCGCCTGATGTATAAGCTTACAAGGTCGCTGGCAGTTGGGACCATTGTTTGACAGATGACTTCATCCACTTTCAATCTCCCGCTTAAGTGTCATGGCTGATGCCGCTGCGAAAAAGTTACTCCCGTCCACCTGCCTATTTCTCGCACCTCACCTAACACTTTGGCAGACACTTTGAGAAAAAAAAAGCCTAACCACAATCCAAAGGTTCTTTCGCGCAGAGTAATTTACTCTGTGCCACCTCCTCTAATTCTGCTGTCACTGATTTATTGCCTGACTCTGGTCCCAGATGCAGTCTGCTCACAGCCTTTTTGTGTGCGACGCTTCAACCAGTCTCTGCTTTTCTCATCCACACTTTTGCTCTTCAGACATGATGACCAAGAGATCCCAAACCTGCCCAACTACAGTCCCAATCTGTTCACATTTCACAACACGCAAAAGACTTTCCTTCAATAGACCATATTGCATATTGCACTACCGGTTACTTGGAAACAACTAAATCTTCAATGTGGAATATTTTGTATAGTTAACTTTCAGTGTGGATGGCACGGTGGTGCAGAAGGTAGAGCTGCTGCCTCACAGCACCAAAAGGTCAAAAGGTCAAAGACTTGGGCCAGGGCCTTTTTGTTAGGAGTTTGCATGTCCTTCCCGGTGCCTGCGTGGGTTTTTCTCTGAGCTCTCTGGCTTCCTCCCACATCGCAAAAACATGCTTAGGTTAATTGGACACTCTAAAATGGAGAACTTTCAGCTTCAGACATCAGTGAACTGCATCAGCAGATTTAGTTATTTACAATGCTAATAATAAATAACAAGAGCTTATTTCTGAGTTACTAAAAATGCACATGTTTGATTAAAGCTGTGACTGTGATGCTTGTTATATTATAATTACAAATTTTGAGAGGCACAGTGCAAGGAAACCTCTGGAGAAACATAATGCACATGAGGTTGTCGGTAAGATGGCTCTCTAGGACAAGGGTTGCCATTCGTCTATGGGTTTAACCAGTAAAATACACCAACTAGTAAAAGTAGTGAACGAGTTGGCAACAGTAGTCAGTTTGAAAAAGCCTTTCCCTTTATTGCAGAATATGAAAGAGTGTCATGTCTCGTCGTAAATGTTAAGTTGTCACTCGTGTTGTCTTGTCCTGCACTTCCTGTTTTATTGTGAAATGACTTTTCCCTCTTGTTTCAGGCACCTTTGCTTCCTGCCCTTGTGTGTTTCCCGCCAAGGCGATTGCCTTCCCCTGCCCTGATTGTTTTCACCTGTGCCCTGTTACCCTGCCTATATATTGTCTGTGTCTCCCCTTGTCCTGTGCCAGTTCGTCACGTCCCATGTGTCAGAGCCAGCGCCCAGCTCCAAGTACTACCAGGTTTTGTTCTCGCATGCTCAAGTTCCTAGTCTTGTTTTGTCGGTCTTTGCCTCGTTATTTTTCCCAGTTCCCGTGTTCCTCGTTAAGAGTGATTTTTTGTTGTTCCTCGTAAGAGTGATTTTTCGTTTTCCTCGTTAGAGTGATTTTTTGTTTGTTCCTCGCAAGAGTGATTTTTTGTTCTCCTCGCAAGAGTGATTTTTGTTTTCCCCATGTTGAGTGAGTCTTTTGTACAGAATCATAATAAAGACTTTTTCTTTTGATCAACCCGTGAAGAGTCGTGCATTTGGGTTCAGCCTCCGGCCCCGCCTCGTGTCAGTACGAACTGGCCAGCCATGAACCCAGCCGACTCCAGCCAGCTGACCGCAGCGGTCCACTCCCAGGAAGCCCGACTGACAAGGCAGGAGGAACACCTGACATCCCTTGCCCGAGGGTTGCAAGGGTTGGCCAACAGCCAGGACAGCTTTAAGGCGGCTATGACCACGGAGATGAGGGAGTTAGCCCTGCAGATTAAGCAGGCCCTTCCTCGATCACAGCCTGAACCTTCTCCACCCCCGACCGCTTCTGCTACTCCGGCTTCACCTGGATCACCTTCAGCCTCGCTCCGGTTAGCCCCGCCAGAGAAGTTCTCCGGAGAAGGTGATGACTGTAAATCTTTCATTGTGCAATGTGAGCTACACTACGAACTCCAGCGCTCGGCTTTCCCGACAGACTCAGCCAAAGTGGCTTTTATGATTTCCCACCTTACGGGACGAGCGGCGGCATGGGCGACCGCAGAGTGGGCTCGAGGAGCGTCCATTTGCTCCTCCATAGACTCTTTTAAAGACTCGTTGCGGAAGATCTTCGATCGCGCAGTACCAGGGAGGGAGGCGGCAAGAGAGCTCAGCACGATAAAGCAGGGCAGTCGCACGGTGGCCGACTACGCCATCCGCTTTCGCACCATCGCTGCTGACAGCGAGTGGAACGAAGCGGCCCTACGGGACACGTTTTTGACGGGGCTTGCTGCCTCCGTCCGGAGTTTTCTAATCCCCCTGGACTTACCC
The DNA here is from genome assembly GCA_036785175.1 of Eupleurogrammus muticus. Lineage (NCBI taxonomy): Eukaryota > Metazoa > Chordata > Actinopteri > Scombriformes > Trichiuridae > Eupleurogrammus > Eupleurogrammus muticus. The sequence goes on along the minus strand of JAYKQN010000013.1, from coordinate 15,395,337 downwards.
GCAGACCTGGACTCCCTCATCGCCCTAGCCATCCGGACGGGCAATCGGCTGAGGGACTGGGAGAGGGAGACCGTGACACCTTCTCACCACCGGTTAGCTGCTCAACCCGCCACGCTGTCTCATTTTTTCCACAGGCTGCAGCACCCCCAGAGCCCAGGGAGGAGCCGATGCAGTTGGGGCGGGCAAGGCTGTCCAGAGAGGAGCGACGGCGCCGGTTACTGGAGGGCAGATGTTTTTACTGTGGAGACATCTGCTGGCTGCATGTCCAGTGAAAGGTGGGCGCCCAGCAGGGAGGGGAGATACTCGGGGGCGTCAGCGGTCTACGCCAGAGAACCCCCCTCGCGCACTGACTGCTGTCCAGGTAATCCTGACGGGTTGCTCATTTTCAGTAGGGGCCTTAATTGATTCAGGAGCCGACGAAAGCTTATTAGACTGGGGTTTGGCCCGCAAGTGGCAAGTTAAGACTGAACTGTTATCCCAGCCTCTGGAAGCCACTGCTCTTGATGGCCATTTTATTTTTAGGATAACCCATAAGACTGAACCGCTCCATGTTCAGGTTGGTGACCACCATGAACAGATGTCGTTCCACCTTTTTAACGCTGCTCGGCATCCGATGGTTCTCGGATACCCATGGCTGTCTAGGCATAACCCCCATGTTAAGTGGGAGACCGGAATCATCACAGCCTGGGGAGAGAATTGTTTAGAAAGCTGTTTAGCCGTGGGTCAGAGACTGGCAATAGGTCAAGTCGATACTAGAGGGGCAGACCCATCTCCAGGGGAAGAACCAGACCTAGCGACGGTACCCGTGGATTACCATGACTTGGGGGAGGTATTCAGCAAGAGCAAGGCTGCGTCCTTGCCTCCCCACAGACCGTATGACTGCGCCATTGACTTGATTCCAGGTGCCCCAATTCCTAAGGGGAGACTTTATGCCATTTCGGGCCCTGAGAAAAAGGCCATGAAAGAATATATTGACAGCTCACTCAAGGCTGGCCTTATTCGTCCCTCGTCATCCCCTGCGGGAGCCGGCTTCTTTTTCGTGGGAAAGAAAGACGGCTCCCTCCGTCCCTGCATAGACTATAGCCCCCTTAATGCCATTACGGTTAAGAACCGCTACCCTCTGCCCCTTATGGCTTCCGCTTTTGAACAGCTCCAGTCAGCTAAGGTTTTTACGAAGCTAGACTTAAGGAACGCTTACCACCTGGTTCGGATCAGAGAGGGGGATGAGTGGAAGACTGGTTTTAACACACCATCAGGGCACTATGAATATCTTGTCATGCCATTTGGACTTGCCAACGCCCCTGCAGTATTTCAGGCTTTTATTAATGATGTCCTCCGTGAATTTCTGAACTTGTTTGTGTTTGTGTACCTGGACGACATTTTGATCTTTTCCCCTGATCAGCATACTCATGTCCATCATGTCAGACTGGTTCTCCAGCGCCTGCTGGAGAACCAGCTATATGTTAAAGCAGAGAAATGTGATTTTCATGCCGATACAGTATCGTTCCTTGGCTTTATTGTAGCCTCGGGACAGATACGGATGGACCCGGCTAAAGTTAGCGCTGTGGCTCAATGGCCAACTCCTGATAGCCGCAAGAAGGTTCAGCAATTTCTGGGGTTTGCTAACTTCTATAGGCGGTTCATCAGAAACTTCAGCGCAATAGCGGCACCACTCCATGCATTAACATCTCCTCTGACACCCTTCCAGTGGTCCCCTGAGGCCGACCAGGCATTCAGGAGGTTGATTGCCATGTTCACGACAGCACCCATTCTCACAATGCCTGACCCAAATCGTCAGTTCGTGGTGGAGGTGGATGCCTCCAGTGAAGGAGTGGGGGCTGTTTTATCGCAGCGGTCAGAGAAGGACCAGAAGATGCACCCCTGCGCCTATCTTTCCAGGCGGCTCTCATCAGCTGAGCGCAACTACGACGTCGGGAATCGGGAGCTGCTGGCGGTGAAGGTGGCCCTGGAGGAGTGGCGACATTGGCTGGAGGGAGCTCAACAACCATTCCTCGTCTGGACGGACCACAAGAACCTAGAGTATATTAGGAAGGCTAAACGCCTAAACGCACGTCAAGCTAGATGGACATTGTTTTTTAACCGTTTTGATTTTGTCTTGTCCTACAGGCCGGGGTCCAAGAACACCAAGCCAGACGCCCTCTCTCGCCTTTATGACCCCGAGTCTGTTGCCAAGGTCCCCGAGCCCATCCTGCCACTGAAACGTGTGGTAGGAGCGGTGAATTGGCAGATAGAAGCTGAGGTGAAGCAGGCCAATGGTGAGAGCCCGCCACCTAGTGGTTGCCCAGCCAATCGGCTGTTTGTCCCAGCGCCCCTGCGACCTCAGGTGATTCATTGGGCTCACACCTCCCTGCTTACCTGCCACCCAGGGGTGAGCCGTACTATGTTTGTCATCAGGCAACGCTTCTGGTGGCCTGCCATGGAACAGGATGTCCGGGAGTATGTGGAGGCCTGTCGAGTCTGCGCCCAAAACAAGTCATCCTCGAGACCTCAGATGGGATTGCTCCATCCCCTCCCAGTTCCCAGTCGGCCCTGGTCGGACATTTCACTGGACTTTGTTACGGGACTTCCCTTATCTGAAGGTAACACCACTGTATTGACAGTGGTGGACCGTTTCTCCAAGATGGTGCATTTCATTTCCTTGCCTAAGTTGCCGTCAGCCAAGGAGACGGCTGAGATAATGTAAACCCATGTTTTCCGCTTACATGGCCTCCCTAGAGACATAGTGTCCGACCGGGGCCCACAGTTTGTATCACGTTTCTGGTCTGAGTTCTGTGCGCTGATTGGGGCCACAGTTAGCCTCACGTCGGGGTACCACCCCGAGTCCAATGGACAGACCGAACGCCTCAACCAGGAGCTGGAGACTTGCCTCCGCTGCCTCATCTCCCAGAACCCATCAACCTGGAGTAAGCACCTGGCTTGGGTCGAGTATGCCCACAACTCCCTCCCCACCGCAGCCACCGGTCTGACACCATTCCAAGGCGCCTACGGCTACCAACCTCCTCTGTTTCCTGACACAGAGAAGGAGGTAGCGGTGCCGTCGGCGCATGCCCTAGTTCGTCGTTGCCGGCGGGTCTGGGCAGCAGCCCGCAGGGCCCTCCTGCGAACCTCGGCCCGGATGAAGAGGGCTGCTGATCGGAGGCGCTGCCCAGCGCCCGTCTACAAGCCTGGCCAGAAAGTCTGGCTATCCACCAGGGATCTGCCCCTCCACGTGGAGTCCAGGAAGCTGGCTCCCAGGTTTGTTGGTCCTTTCCCTGTTGTAAAAATGATTAACCCTGCTGCTGTTCGTCTTCGTCTCCCCAGATCCCTCAGGGTCCATCCCACTTTCCACGTGGGGAGACTTAAACCAGTTAAGGATAGCCCCATGGTCCCTCCTGCCAAGCCCCCACCACCCCCCCGAATGATTGACGGCGGTCCAGTATACACAGTTAAGCAGCTACTGGCAGTCCGGAACAGAGGCAGAGGACGCCAGTTCCTGGTTGACTGGGAGGGCTACGGTCCGGAGGAGCGCTCATGGATACCCTCCAGATTTATTGAGGACCCGGGCCTCATAGATGACTTTTACCGCCGCCATCCTCAGGAGCCTGGGCCGTCTGGTGCCGTCCCTAGAAGGGGGGGTACTGTCATGTCTCGTCGTAAATGTTAAGTTGTCACTCGTGTTGTCTTGTCCTGCACTTCCTGTTTTATTGTGAAATGACTTTTCCCTCTTGTTTCAGGCACCTTTGCTTCCTGCCCTTGTGTGTTTCCCGCCAAGGCGATTGCCTTCCCCTGCCCTGATTGTTTTCACCTGTGCCCTGTTACCCTGCCTATATATTGTCTGTGTCTCCCCTTGTCCTGTGCCAGTTCGTCACGTCCCATGTGTCAGAGCCAGCGCCCAGCTCCAAGTACTACCAGGTTTTGTTCTCGCATGCTCAAGTTCCTAGTCTTGTTTTGTCGGTCTTTGCCTCGTTATTTTTCCCAGTTCCCGTGTTCCTCGTTAAGAGTGATTTTTTGTTTGTTCCTCGTGAGAGTGATTTTTTGTTATCCTCGTTAGAGTGATTTTTTTGTTGTTCCTCGTAAGAGTGATTTTTCGTTTTCCTCGTTAGAGTGATTTTTTGTTTGTTCCTCGCAAGAGTGATTTTTTGTTCTCCTCGCAAGAGTGATTTTTGTTTTCCCCATGTTGAGTGAGTCTTTTGTACAGAATCATAATAAAGACTTTTTCTTTTGATCAACCCGTGAAGAGTCGTGCATTTGGGTTCAGCCTCCGGCCCCGCCTCGTGTCAAAGAGGTTGCGTAAGAGCAACTTATTTTAAAAAGAAATCAACCCTAAGTCAGAGAAACGAGTAGTTTATAGCAAACAATGACTGCACCGTCATCCGTACAACTTTTAGTTTGAAACAAATAAAAGGCTCCAATAATAGTCTCCTGCTTTTTTTTCCCACACTTCCTGTACCTTGTATCACTTAACCTTCTGTCAAAGGGCTGCGGTGATCTTGATAAGTTGTTGTGCTCTCTCCATTTACAAAACCACAGATTGTTTGGGTGTCTGCAGCCTGACAGGTAAATTTCTCTGACAAATGTCTGCCTCTCTGTCGGCTGCAGCTCCCACTGCTAAATGAGTGCATGTTTTGTCTCGTTCTCTCCGCCATCACCGCCAGTCTATTCAAAACAAAGTGACTGACTGCCCTCAGACTCGTATCCTATCTGTTGATTTTTTTGTGCAAACCGTATTCACTGGTTTTTATCATTATTAGATGACACCAACCTTGAGATGTCTCAGCAAACACAGGTAATAAAGCATCTATAACTGAGATATTCTCCACAAGCTTCAGTTTATTCTCTGCTTAGAGTTATTGCGATTCTTATTTTTTTTAATACAATATCTTAAATGAGTGCTGCTGGCACAATTGTGTGTTCATTCATATGTAAAGCGAAAGGCAATTATTGCATTTTCTTTTCATTTCTTCTCAAACTTGGAACAATCGCTGTCTCAATAATTCAGTCTAATGCAATTTACTGTGTGTGTGTAAAAATACATCATGAAACCATTTAGGATCTGATATTGCAACAGATGCAAGACAGACTTTATTGCATCCAGTTCAGTTCCTGCAAGGTCTTATCCCTTAATAACATTTAAAACCATGTGTGGTGTCTTTTTCAGGCACATTGAGTGAGATTAGATCCTTTCGTGCAGAAAATGCTTGTCATTCCTTTTGGGAAACTCGTTGTTTAGCCGCCAGCCGCTCCAATCACTCACAAGATGTTGGTGGGATCATTTATTATCTCTTTGGGAATAATTTGTCTTAATGTTACTTTTGAGTAGACTTTGCTTGTATCTCCGGTCCAGACATAGAATGTGACTAATTCTGAATGGTTTGTTCATTTATCTTTGGATCTATATACAAAGTACAAAACCCTGTGGAAGATATGTCCAATATGCCCCCCCATTCCCTTCAAAAAAGTACAATTACCTCATTAACAATTAAAAAAAAAATCATTATTCCCTATTGAAAAACAAAGAATTGATGAATATGAATATATTGTTTATGTAAAAGTAAGTAAGTTTACCTGTTGAACAGAACAACCTAGAAAAATCTATTCTTCCCATATGTGTATTAAAGGGGGGGTTAAAGTATTAGAGTTTGTACATCACACTCAGGCTCATAGGCCCATGCTAAGGTTTTCAGTAAGCAGATATAAAATGGAGACTTTCAGCAGATGCAAGTGAAAACTGCCTTTTAGTTTTCAAACACTGCACACCCTTCCCCACAGTGAAGCAGTAAAAGAATTATGAAGATATCATATTGATGACAGTTAATTAAAGTTACAAGAACCAAATATACAGATTGGAGTGAAATATAATCAGTAGCAAGTGATGTGTTTCCTTCTGTTAGAATGTTAACATTTTCCTGTGAGAAATGATACTGGGGCATCACTAACTTCTTTAATAATAATAATATAGTATTTCAAAGAGGTTTTTTAACAGAACACCATGCTATAATTTTTTGCGGGAAGATTTCTTACCTTTGTGTCTTTTGAATTAAAATGTGTTTCTATCATGAGCTGGCTCTTGTAAAGACATTTCTTGCCTTTACAGTTTCATATCTACTAATGCCATCCAAAAAAATACATTTAAAGTACAATAAAACTGTGTTGACTCGTCGTGCCATAAAAAAAAGTTCCCTACACAATCTGAGCATGCCTCATTATGTTTACTGGCTCTTTTTCAATTTAATTTGATCTGAAGTTCTCTACATTGGTGCATTTCACCAGAAGCCCATTCAAAAACGGTGTCCCAAAGTGAAAGAAACTCACATAATACCCTCAATTCCTATCTTTGTCCCATTCCTTAAATTGGTTTCTCAGCAGGTCTCATTCAGGACCAGGCTTCTTTCACCCAGAATAACCTTGGTTGACAGTTTCATCAGAAAAACACATGTCTCTAAATGGAACGAGCCTCCACGAGAGCCAAAAGCACTTGCTCCCATGCTTTAACACCTATTTCCGACTAAAACACGCCCTTTATTGCATATTGGTCCCTGCAGACTCCAAATGGTTTCAATGCAACCTACTTAGAGAGCATGTCCCTCTGAGCAACAAGCTCACTTCTGATCCAAAATATCTGTCTTGGTTTTATTCTCTGCACCATTTTGTAACATATCCAATTTGCAGACATGGCCCTCGGTGCAGCTCTGTAAGATCAGACACAAAATGTATGTCTAGCGAGTGACATCAATCGCGCTCAATGGCCTAGTCCATTTAGGAACAAAATGACATTTATTGGGTCAACCTATTCCCAGCGCCCCTTTTTTTCTTTCCATCTGTCGTCTCCTTTAACCTTTTGCCGGTCTGTTCTATGTGTGCGCTTCCATGTGTACGAGTGTGTAATAGTCTGCCTGGTTGTCAGGCATTACCCATTATCATATATCATTCAGTCCACTGCCACTGTGTCCCATCTTTTCCAAGATTGCTTCTGTTGGATGGATGGCTGTGAAACGGGGAAACAGTAATGTTGAAAGTTCCTTTAGTATTGTCTGTGGTTGTGAAATATCTCAACAACTTTCAGATGCAGATTTTTTGTTGGTTACCAGAGGATGAATCCTAGTGTTTGTGATGAGCCCCTTACTATTTTTCATCTAGCACTACCTATGAGGTTGACATGGTTGGTTTTTAGTCTTATTGGGTTGCATGCCACTTTGTAGCTCTTCATTATTCCCATAGAAGGGAAGCCTAACGGGGAGCCTCTGATTATCTATTGGCAGCGGAGAGTTTTAATTTATCCAGTAGAAATACAGAGCCTAAGGCAACATGTTCAGACCCTTGCAAGTTTTGCATTTTTCAGATTCATCTTAAAATTCCAAAAAATCATTTGTGCCCTCATCAGTCTACATACGACATGCTACGATGACAAAGCAAAACAGCTCTGGCGCAATTTACATTCTTCAGTGGTTCTTGAGATGCTTCTACAGTTGTATTGAGTCCATCTGTGCACACACCAGTCTGTACTCTAGAAGTAAGCAACTTGTGGATCATGTGAACAAACATCCCACCTGTTTGCAGCTCTTGTGTCTTTTTTGTCTGTATTTCTGCCATCACCTTTTGAGATATATATATATATTTAAATCATACTCACGTAACAGCCATATGGCTGCTGTCTTGGTGGTTTCTCCTTTCTCGGGGGTCATTTATCTAGCAGTGATGGATAGCTCCGATTGCTAATTGAGTTTTGTGTACCCACTCTGTCCTCCTCTTTCTCTCTCTTGGCCAATTGCTGTGTCTCACATGCACCACGACAATCACTCATTTGAGTGTGCCTGGTTCATGTAACCGCTGTCATCGTTTATTCACCACTGGCCATGCTTCATCTCTCTGTCTCTGACTGTGACCTCATCCTGAGCCTTCATGCTAAGTTTCCAAATTCCCCCTTCTGCCTGTGCTTAATTCAAGATGTCACCCAAATCTGATATCATTGCGAACTGATCTGATTATTATTATTATTTTTTTTTTATGCCAAATACCTCCCATCAGTTTCTGATACATTTCAAGAGTTTGACTGATCACAGGCGTCTCCCCAAATACCAATCCAGTCAAATCCAGTCCTACTTTCTCCATCTGGATCCCAAGGCTCTTATTTGTCACAACTCCTCGTTGAACTGTAGGTCATGGTTTTGGAGAACCATTGGTCCAACCAATCAGTAACGTATGAGTCTAATAATGAAGGTCCTTAGCAAGGGTTCTAGCAGTTTATTAGTAGAATTAGGTGTCTGTAACTGCTTGGTTGGTAAGGTAGGTAAAGGGTCGGGCTACGCCATCTTGAGGACTGTCCCAAGTCTCTTATATGTCTCCTCGACCAAGCTACGATCAAGGAAACACGCAAGCAGGCCTTCCGAAAGTCTTTAACAAGCCAACGAAATTCCTAGCTACTGATTGGACATTGCAGCTGTTCAGAACTGATGCGCATGACTGACACTGTAGTTTCATGCAAAATGCCGTATTGCCGTATTTTATTTGCTTTCTGGTTCACTTAAAACAGTCCAAAATACCATTGTTTTCTTCTGTTACTCCCCTCATTATTTGTTATTATGGATAACAAATTAAAGTCAGGGAGAGTCGGCCTGGAACACATTTTCAGCACATTAGTATTTTACATCATTTATCATCGTTTCCATTCAGTCATATGTGACGCTGAAAATCTCCCAAGCATCTGGCTTGATATGATTCACACCATTTACATTCTCCCTGAAACATTCAGCCTAATAAATAATCTCCAGTGTTTAAAAGCCACCCCTATTATGGCTTATTAAATAATGAATTTGCCAGCAGAATATCAATAAATGTGGTGGAAATGGTTCCACTGTGTATGTGTGCAGTACAGGGTACACAGTACAGAGCCAGAGTGCTTTTTTTTATTCATGCACAGGTGTTTGTTAAACAGGTAACAGGCTGCAGACAGGAAACACGGCCGCTCTGGCAGCTTTATTAAAGTCAGCGCGGTGCACGCGTCCTGCGCTGACAGAACAGTCACTACAGCTGTTAAAGCAGGCTGGCAGCTGATCAGCTGTCAAAGAGGACTGACAGCGAGCCCCGCCGCCATCAGGAGCTGACGTCGGGGGGAAAGAACGACGTGTCCCTCAAACAGATTCCCTCATTTCCTTCTCCTCGCATCATTTTTTTCTCAGAGCCCCCCCCCTCTCCGGCAGGAGGAGACTAAGATGCGAGGAAGGGGAGTAAGTGAGCAAAACACGGATGCGATTTAAAAGACATGAGAGAGATGCTCTCCGTTATTGTGCCACACTGGATTCTAAATTGGCTCAGTCAAGCCGCTGTGTTACCAAAATTATAGGGGGGGGGGTGAGAGAGAATGTCATTGTTGCCATGGTAATATGCTTTTCGCCTAATTTGTAGTTTTTGATGTAAAACCTCACATCCACAAATCACATCATTCTTCTCTATTCCCTCGTTTGGTGTTTTGATGATAGTGTCTGTCTGACTGGTGCTAAATATCAATATAAAAATGACAGTGAGTCCCCAATCCTAGTACTGACGTGTCTGTATTCGTTGGATTCATTCTTTCACCTGTCTGCATGCAGCATGGACACAAATTTGATGGATGAGATAAAATATTCAAATTTCAAGATGTTCCCAGTGGACAATCTCAGGCTATCTTATCACTGGCAGCCAGATAGACTTGCGCATAACAAAATGATCCAGGGAAATTACAAAAAACCATGTCAATTTTTTTTGTTTTTCTATGGAGGAGAAATAAGATTTTCCATGGTTTCCGTGATGCATTTCGCAAGCGAATGGGACGAGAAGGACAAAGATACTATGGCGACTTCAGACGAGGGAAACACTGGGATGAGCGAACGCTTTTGACCACTTGATGATAATGACACAAATGTGATTTGTGTGTCTCCGTGCGTGCACCGCCCAGTGGGATAAAAAAGAAAAATTAAAATGCAAATTAGATTTTGATGAGAAGAAACTAAGGACTGAGCAGTGTCTGCTTTTCCCCCCATGGACCCCCTTTGTCTTCATCTTCCTCTGGCAATCCTTTTCAATCTACATGTACCGTTTTGTCCCCCCTCTTTTCTAACCTCCCTCCATCTGTTATTTTCTCTAAGCAGAAAGCAGAAAATTGGAACAGGAAACTAAATGCACAGAAAGCAGAAAGGGGGGGGGGTGGTTTACAAGAAAAAACTAATCAAAAGTAGCAAACAAAAGAGTACACTTACACGATAACAAGGTGCAGCTGCTGCGATAAGAAGCAGATCACAGGTCTGATGAGAGGATGCCTATAAGGTGTGTGGAGTGGAGGACACCTGAATGGAGCGTAAGCCTTCAAACCTATTCTCATTATTCTGGCCAACATCCCTTAATTACTGAGATCTGGAAGTTGCTTGAACTAAAATAAATACCGGTATGGTAAATAAATACATAAAAAGAAACCTGATGGGGCAAGAAACACTGTCTGTGGATTAATAGGATTCCTGTTGATATTTAACATAGATATATAAAGTGGTTTGGTTTTTAAGATTTTTATTATGAAGTCTGAGGATCATTTTTCCAACTATGTGGTATGGTATTTATTGTATTATGTAATGCATAGTTATTTTTATATAGTAATATATCCACATTGGGAATAATGTTTGTTTCATAATGAAAGATTTATTTCTTATTATGCGCTCACTATGTGTGTGTGTGTGTGTGTGTGTGTGTGTGTGTGTGTGTGTGTGTGTGTGTCCGGCCACAGTCTGGTGGCAGCATGGCTGCTTTCTGGGAACATAACTCCATGTGTTGAATCCTCCACCATCACACCATTTTTAGAAAGGCGATTAGGGAATCTGTTAAAATTGCAAATGGAACCCATTATGGTCGGACTCAACCACAAACCTTGTTCTGGTAGTGAGTCACATATCTGTAAAACACATGGACCTACCACACTTTGAGCTGTGTTCAAGTTTAACTTTTAGAAGTAATAATCCACCCCAAAACTGGAACAAAACAGGAATCTAGATATTTTTTATTTCTTTTTAGTAGTTAACTTTAAATGTTGCTTTAATAAGTAGATGTTTGTAGAGTTAGGTTTAATTTTTTTACAAGAAATTAAAAAAAATAATAATTATAAAATAAAGTAACATGAAAGCCAAAGACGGCTGCTCATTAAAAGATCTAAATCCCTTTTTTTTTTTTCTTTCTGGTGATTCATCGCTGTTAAATCATTATTGTATTGAAGATGTGAGTTTGTACTTCAATGAGGGTGCTTTTATTAGATTTTTTTTTTGCCTTTTCTGGAATTTTCTTAAAAGAAGTGAAACTCAAACTTGGAACTGCAAATCTCTGTAAAAGGGTGACATTCTGAGGATGCAAACGGAATACCTGTCAGTGCTTCTACAGACAGGTAAAAATGACCTGACAAGAAGAAAGGGTAGAAGAATAAAAAGGTGAAAACACACACAATCACACTGCAACAATTTAGTGCCAGGTGTTATGTGCTGCTTGTCTTCTTGTGCCCATTATTTTTTATAACTGTTTCTTTTTTCCCCTCCCTTATTCCCTTCTCTTCTCCATGGAATCTAAGTTATCCAATGATGTCATGATGGTGTGATACCAGACTATCTCTGGTTTACCTCAATCGATTTTTAAGCAGGGATTACACCGGGTACTTTCCCCGGACAGAAGGGGAAAAAAGTGGTCTAACGCAATGACAGCTTCCTGATAGCAGATAATTGTCCATGTAATTTACAACTGGTGTGTGCAAACATGGTGTGAATGAGTGCAAGGAAGTAAGAAAAAAAAAACTGGCGGAACTAAAGGGTTTGGCCCAAGAAAAATGTTTATCATCAAGCAAAAAACTGTGAAAAAAAAACAAAAAATAAAACATCTGTAGCCACTGTAGATCTCAGTGTAAATTAATGGTGCATTAAAATGTCTGAAAAGGAGGATTTATGACATCCGAATGTCGGAGTGTATGGAGAACACATGCACATTTGAGGCTTTGGTTAGATCCCTGCCCAGAGGGTGGTGCAGACAGATATCTGTTGGCACACACTTTCATAAAGGAACCATTGACTTACAAATTAGCAAATATAAGAAAAAGCGTCAGATTCGAAAAAATGGAAACAAAGCCGGGATTTACTTTAATTACACGCATTTCTTTTTTTTTTTTTTTTAGTTCGGGTGTTCTCTGAAGACTATTGTGTTTTAACAGAAATCCTGAGAATGGCAAGGCAGACAGTTAAACAGACATCACAGAAAGAAATATGGAAAAGTGAACATTTGCGTTTACCTTGTCCTTCACTATTGGACATTGCATCGACTATAATAATTGAATCCCTCACCAGAACTGCTACCTAACACCGGCCCTCACACTGACCTTAAATCACATGATTCCTACACCTGTTTCCCTGCATGATTTAGGAACCTCCCACTCTAACACACCTGTCCCAATTATCAACTCATTATCAAGCACCAGAATCCTGTTGTAGGCCCGATAATTGTTAGTATCAGGTTTTTTAGTGGGGAGCACGGCGGATGGCCACTAACCTCAATGACATTTAGCATTTGCCAATTTTTTTCTTTTCAGCAGGTCACCTTTCAACCAAGAATGGACACAGAAAACAAGTAAAAGATGCTTTTTTTTGTTTTTGTACACATCACTGTAGTTTCTCCAACATGAGTGGGATAATCAGTTGGTTGCAATGTGCAACCTCACCACCAGATGTCGGCATAAACATGCACTGTACCTTTAACAGACATCTTCAGGATTAGCTTTGCACTTTGAGTCCTGTATGAAGGAAAGGTGTTTTTCAAGTCTGTTGGATTTGATGGCTCCTGCCTTTGCGGTTAGATGTGAACAGTTTGACGAGATGACACCCAACTGTGACAGGCAGTGCATGGTGTACTGATGAGACTGGGGGCAAAATGCTACTATATGGCAGCATAAGCAGCATTCTTAGACTGAGTGTAGTTGTTTACCCTTGAAGGGTTCTGCATTGTGTGGTCAATTAACTTCCATAATGTCCCTGAATGATGTGATTAATGCAATTACTTATCCGACATGACTGATCCCTGTTTGTTCATATTGAGCTACATTGTTTAATCTTGTCACTGTGGCTAAAAACAGATGCAGTAGATCACAAACCAATATATATGTGGACAAGGCAGGTTCCAAACTTACAAAAAAAGAACAAAAAAAATGAGGCACCGCGGCATAAATGTTATTGGAACGCTGCGCAATCATCAAACGCCCCAAGGACAGCGTGGCGCGAGCATAAAGATGCGCGCGCAGACTGTTGTGCTGACAAAACTGCTGGCAATCACGGATGATGCCTCCCATCCCCGCCATAAAACACTGGACAAACTTAAGAGCGGCTTCAGCAGCAGACTCGTTCGACCCTGCCGTTTTGGAGGGGACGATACGGGAAATTATTCCTGCGCGGTGCTATCACGCCTCACAGCTCGCCTGCATCCACCAGACGAGAAGTATGTTCAATATATACATATAACAGCACGATATTAGCATGAATACTGATAAAATATTAATATTATCATTATGCTGTCATCAGACATTAATATTAATACTCATCAGCACTATTGTCACCATCGCTAGCTGAGTTAGGTTGACTGAGCTTTGCTGGTTTTGACTGTGTACTGCATATCCACTGACCCTTTTCCTATTTCTGTGCATGTGTTTCAGTATTGTATTTTGATGTACATCCAGGCCCATGTCATTTCTGGAAAGTCGCTGCAATCGACTATTTCCTAATGGCCGTGGCCCAGAGGAGCCCGGTCGTACATAGGCAAAGAAAATAAGGTTTCATGGGAATTATGTTCATATTGGATAATTCTGCAGCACATGATTTACATCCATTGCAGGAAGTGTGTCATTTATGAGGGAGAGCAGAAAGTGTGGCGGCCATGGTGATGAATGGGTGTGTGACACGGTGAACTTTCCCCGTCCTATCCTTAAGTAGTGTGAGATGATTCTCCGATTTACTGCAGTGGAATGGGTCACCGGAAGCAGTCTGGAGTTTTGCAGAATCGTCCGGTAGGAAGGTTTTGTTTGGCGAGCGAGCGGCGAACGCAGTGACATCATTGACAGTGAACTGCGGTTAAACCCGACGGGAAGAATAAATCAAGATTAATTATAGCTCCCGCTCACTCCTCCAGTCATTTTTCTGTCTCAGTGTAAAGTAACGCCAAAAGACACACACACACACACACATACATGCATACAGGCACAAGTGTGTAGCAGGTCCTAGTCCACAGCTGTAGAAATTACCACACACTGAGACAACCTATAAATATTGCAAAATAAACACAGAAGCATCCACATTCTTGATGTTTCTCGGTTGTTTATCTAACGCTGTGCCGCCTATCAGTTAGCGAATCCTTTGCTGACAGAACACCAGCCACATAATTAGGTTAGGGTCTTCAAGACTTCGCTATCACAATCCTCCCCCCCAGCCCTCAGATTACCATGACAATTTGCATAATTCTTCCTTGATTACATAACACGGAGACGGGCGCCATAGCCGGCGGTGTATTGTGAGCGCCAAAGAAGCAGTTAGACGGATTGATTGCAATATTAATCAATGACATTCATTAAACATAATGAACTCAAAACACTTTTTTAACAAAACCAGCTAATAATACTGCAAGGAGATGGGATAGAATTCTATTCTGAAATGATCCTTTAGACCGGATTGTGGGATGTAAAATGGTTTTGCTCATTCCCGTCGAGTCCTTCAAAACAATGTATAACACCTTACAACAGATGCGTTATTACTGTAAAGACAAAGCAGCCATCTTTTAAAAAATGCAAATGTCGTCGCCGAGCGATTTCATGCTCAGCGGACTGTGGCGTTCTTTATAATCGCTGACAAGAATCTGAAGGGCTCTGTTCACATTTTCAATCAGCACAATTGATTTTCTGCCGAGTGTCTGGCTGCAGGTGTTTTATTTGTCATTTCATTACATATTATAATGAATTATTATTTTACATCAAAATGGAAAAAAAGGTCTAGTAAGTCAAACTCTGGGAAATTAACAGTATAATATGGTGTTCTTGTTATGGGCAACCAGCAAATTACAATACAATATGACAAGCCACTGTGTGTACACATGCTCCGACTTGTCATTTATTACAAAGGAGGAGCAAATTACTTAAGTAATCACAAAATCATTCACTTTAAGTGTCACGGAATGTAAAAGCATTCTGTCCGATTCACCAGACCTTGGTGTGCCAGATGAACTGGAGTCTTGTTCTTTCACACAGCTCAATAAATAGAATTTATCTTGATGACACAGCCATTTTGAAAACAAAACTGCAGATAGGTTCACACCATTTATGTCCTGTATAGGGGCATAACTCTACCTCATATAGATCCAGCAATTTGTCATGTTCTCCTTCCAGATAGTGTGGATAGTACAGCAGTTTTTTTGTGAATTATCTTTGGTGGATCACATGTTGTTATTTTTTTTTTTGTTTTATTTTTTTTTAGTGGAAGTAATCTGAATCTAATTGTAGTCAGTGTCATAATAAGAGCTTCATGACACCGTAACAGAAAAGCCTATGTGTTTATTCAGCTGAGAATGTGTTACTGACTTACAATGTTCTGAAAAAAATAAAAAAATTAAAATAGTGTTCATTTTGAGTCATAGATACAATGTAGTAATGGAACAAATGATGAATCATTGTAGTCAGAATGCACATCATGGATGGATTTATTTTTGGATCCATCAAGTGAGTGTGGTCTGGGTAATATTTGTTGATTTCTTCCACAGTAATGGTTTCACCTCCTTCCTAAATGTGGCAGGACAACTTTGGGTTTGCAGATTGCAGCAATGAAAGTTTATAGTGTGTGTCAAGTAGAATGGAAATAAAAAAAAAAAAAAAAAAGACTTTTTGGCGTAACTATCCGACATGTTATTTGAACAGCTGAATAATGCTGTTTTAGAGGCCCCTTGTATCCAGTATTGTTGTACATGCGCTTTCCATCCCACTATTTGAATCAAAAATTAATGAACAGATGCATTTTGTTGCCGATATAATTATAATTGCATGGCATAAAATCTGTCTCCTCCTCTTTTCAGGTGCTACCGTGGCCCATTTATCTATTTTTCAAGTTATACTGAGCCTGCCAGAACCTCCTGTAAATAGTCTGCTTTCATGCTGACGAACCTTTCCAGTTTGATCTGGACAGACACCACCGTTTTTTTTGTCAAAATCCAAAATCTGTCTGGTCTGGACCATGGTTCAGGGAGGCTTTGCACCTGTAATTATGTTCAGATCAAACTGTCCTAAAAAGTCCTAAAATCTACAGCCTCCTAAGTTTTTGGGTGGATGACTGCAGTAGAAGTTTCAAATGGCTCCAATTTATTTAAAAAAAAAAAAAAAAAAAATCAAACCTCTAAACTTGGTAGCTTTAGTACCAATTTCTACATGTTTATAGACTAATTATATTTACAAAATGTTAAATCTATAAATCAATATTGAAATAAATTGTAACATTTATTGGCGAGACACCGCAGATGTGATGGATGCTCCTTACTGCCATTTGCAAAGTTGCTATTTATGTCTTCAACCCCTGGCACTCATCGCAGATATGAGTGGATAAGAATGCAAGCCCCGGATTTAAACAATAAATGAGAGTATAATCTGTTACTCTTCAGTCCCGATGGTAATGCAGCCGCTGATCTGATCTCCAAATGCCAGATGGTTCATTATTAACCAAAGTGTTGTGATCCTATACGTCATTTAGCTGCCTTTGAAGGTCAGCGGCTTAAGGAGTATTCGGCTCAATATCTGTCACAACTCCACTCACTTTAATACACACCCATAGGCATAAAGCACATACACACCTCCTCATGAACACACAAGCACACTTCAATAACTCTAAATGTCTGCTGTCAATCACCTCCTTGCCTATTGTAGTTTCTATCTTTAGCCTTTAATATGATTCTAATATCTGCAGACTTGTAATATGATGAAATTCCATCTTACCTCCCATCCAATCATGGATAGGGTTAGGGCTTCATATATCTTATGAAAAGGGTCAACAAACAAATCATAGGCCATGCACTCAACTCATACACATACAATCCTACGCCTGCATGACCCCAGGCTTTTTTATTTAAAGCACTATAAATGCATTTTTAATCTCAAAAATTGTCTGTCACTCTGTCTCATTCTCCATTTCTCCCTCCGTCAGAGCTTCATAATGAAAGCGGGTAGCCTTTAACCCCTTCATAATAAACAATCCTCTCCTCTCTTCTTCCCCCGTCATACAATTCGCTGCAGTGCCCGTCCCCTGAAGACCAAACTGTCCAAAAAGAATACCCAGATTCATGCCTGCTCTCACATGCCAAAACCTGGCTAGCCGCTCGTTTCCCTGGAAGATCAGATGCAAACATGAAAGAAAATGAGAGAGAGATAGAGGGGGGGGGGCTTCCAGGTGGGTTCAGGTGCAGCAGTGACAAATCTGGCAAGGAGGGGAACAATCAATCTCTCAACCAAAAGTTGTACACTATTCAGCTGGTAAGCAACGTCTCAGACCCTGTTATCTGCCTCACAAATATGAGAATATGATCATAAGAAAACGGGTTTGTATCCCACGGGGTGACATTGCATAGGCAAGCGCCTTAGTTTATGGAATTTGTGAAAAGAAAGTTGCAAACCACCTTCCAGATGCTCCAGTTTTACTGCTTTAAGTCATGCTACCTGGATTTCTGCAATACGTGGTGTGTAATCCTGTGTCTAGACAGCACATGTCACGTCAGCATCCTTAAGGCAACTGTCTATAATAGACCTGACTTTTCCATATATTTCAAATGTCGAGCATCAAAGGAGCAGCCAAACATACTGTGAAGTGTGCAGTTGTCCTGTGATATGCATGAACATTTCTCGCTTTCTGAAGTATTGCATTAAAAAAAAGGTTAATGGCACCGGAAAAATTTAAAAAAAAATGTAACATCATGGGGCGACACGGTGGAGCAGTGGGTAGCACTGTTGCCTCACAGCAAGAAGGTCGCAGGTTCAAGACCGCCTTGGGGCCTGGGTCTGGGACCTTTCTGTGTGGAGTTTGCATGTTCTCCCCGTGTCTGCGTGGGTTTTCACCGGGTACTCCGGCTTCCTCCCACAATACAAAACATGCTCAGGTTAATTGGCAAAATCTAAATTGCCCATAGGTGTGAGTGTGTGTGTGAATGGTGTGTGAATGGTGTGTGTGCCCCACGATTGGCTGGCGACCATCTGGGGTGTATCCCCCTGCCTCTCGCCATAAAATGCGCTGGGATAGGCTCCAGCAGACCCCTGCGACCCCGAAAGGGAATAAGCGGGATAGAAAATGGATGGATGGATGGATGTAACATCATTTTGGTTAGTTGAGGTATTTTTATGCCTTGTCAAGCTAAGTTTTAGCATAGCAAGACATAGTGGATTCTATGTATAACCGATGAGCAGTTTCCACTGTCAACGTCCTCATGGATATTCCCTTTGTGCATGTCTGCACCTCTGGACAAGATGAAGCATTTAATTTGTCAAGATGCAAAATGCAAGCCTTATATGTAACAACTTCTTTAAATTATATTGTTTTTACCAATGTAGTAGATAACGAGAAGGCATCATGAACACAGAAGAAAAATGTGCATGACAAATGTGCATCATAGGGTTGAACAAAAAGTTGTATTGTCTTAAATTCCATTGAAATAGATCTGCTAGAACGCAAACAAGAACATGACCGTAAAAATAGGCACTTTTTAAAAAAGTGAAATGTCCGACAGACACTATGCGAAACAAACAAAAAAAAGAAACAAATACACATTCACAGGCAATCAATTACAGCACAATTAACAACACAGATTGAAGTGGTACATAGGATAACAGAAAACTTTGTGATATCATGCACGTCATGTACTGCATGTGCAATGTAGTGGTGAGGGAGTGGCAGGAAATTGAGTCTGTGGAGTTTTTGCTTCCCACTGACCGGTTGGCTAGGTCTACTTCACCTGGAACCTTGGGGTGCTCCCGGGTATCCAAGCTGTGGAGTCCCATTCCAGCTTCTATGGCGTTGAAGCAGACGATTGGTATTCTTTCAGAACCGGCGATGCAGATGATCTGCTTACCTTATCAGCACCCTTGTTTTCCTTTGGGGCCTGGCGAGGCTTTCGGATGAGACGCCCGACTGACATGGCGAGTGTGGAGTGAAGCAGGTGGCTCCACATGGCAGCAGAGAGGCTAAAAAATCCAGAATGTATTCATTCAATTTACGTACGAATCACGACACAGGAACTCAGATGGCTTGACAAACACTGAACTGAAAAATGGATTTATATACAGGCCAAACCAAATGAGACAGAGTATTGGTGAGATAGGGAGAAGCTGACGAAATCGGCACCCTTCCTCTGGCCAATTGGCTAGGTCCACTTCAGCTGCCAAAACCCTAAAAACACAAGAAAACCAGAGAGGACAGTGACAAGTGCATTTATAATGTTTAACATTTGTTAGACCATATTGTACTGAATTCTGACTACAAATTATTTTTGTGTGGCAACTCACAAACAACCCGTTTCACTTTGCTGGAGATCAGGCAGCAGGAAGGACATCACCTTGACGTATTTACATTCTCTCTGCATGTCTGCTCCTGAACCTCTTGGCAGGATCATTATTTTGTTGTGGACAAGTGCATCTCTCCGACACTTCCATCTAATCTTGTAGTCATCTGCTGAAAGCGTGCATACATGCATAATTGACTAGCCCCCTTTCGTTTCTTTCAAGGTTTATTACAGGAGAGAGAGAGAGACATTGAGAAAGAGAATCTACTGACTTTCTGTTCGGACTGAATGGAAAATGTTTAGATCCAGGCACAATCTCTTGCAGGCATAAAGTATTTTAGGACTGTGGTCCACTACCATGGAACCATCTTACAGGTCTGCTCATACAAATCCTGTGGTGTTTTAGAGATAACTAGCTGACCTGTAACACAAATGTAAAACATCTCTGTAGTGGACTGCAATGTCTGCACTTCTTGCCATGACTCTGAGTTCATGGTGTTGATCAGAAGTGTATGGTAGTCTTTTATCAGGTGGTCTTTGAGAGCCTTATTAGATACACCGTCACAGCTTGGTTTGGTAACCCCACGGCAGCTTTACTGAACTAGTCCGAGTCACACAGACAACACGAAAGATAATAGGCGTAGGGCAGCATCCGTCACATGCAGCCTACCTTCATACAGGCTGTTCTAAGGCGAGCTGACAAGATAATAACAGACCTGTCCCTTGTGTTTGCCCGCTGAGGGCCGAATTCTGAATGAATTTGACCACTAATGGCACCATGAATTATGCATCCTTTGCTCATCCTCTTAAGGTCTTATTCCCCAAAAGTTATCAAGCTAATAATATGATGGTGCCAACATGCCCATAAAGTTTAGAAGCTAAGTGCAATTTGCACTTGTTTTGCATTTGGGGGTGTGAGTGAAGCAGTTTTAGTTTTTCAGGCTTTTTTACCCACACGTTGGCATACAGATTTGTCCCTAGTTAAATATACAGAACGCACAAAAGCCTCGAATTACAGACAGAAAGCAACTTCCGTGTATCTTGCTGGTATTTCGTATCTATAACATATTTAAGTTGACCTGCAAAATACAGACCGGTCTGAAACAAATTCAGACTATTGGCTGATTCTCACAGCAATGTTGTTTGGGTGTGAATGAATGTATCCCGGATTTCACAGAAACATCAGTGCTAATGTTGCTCGGCTGCTTGTACGTGTAACAGCGGGTTGCGGCATCAGGCGGCAGCTGAAACGAGAAAGTGCACTCACGGCATGGCAACAGTACCGGTAACTATATTAAGACTAGACCAGTCAGGGTCAGACGGAAATGAATGTTCTGTATGCTGCTACTCATCGGCTGTTACACACGGATTCCAGGCTCATGCGGTGGATATGTTTGTAATAAAGCAGCATGTATGGATGAATACCGAGCTTCATCAGCGCTGTCAGGACATTGTTGTTTCCTGAAGCTGAAAGTCAGAGATAAGCCTACGACCCCCATATGCACCGCTTCCATTGAAGAGGGGTGGGGGCGGGTGGTGCGTTTCACCCTTTACAGGTGGTTTGTGTAATAAAACAATATGTTTTTGCACAGGTGTAGCAGCAGCAGCAAAAGCCATGCAATCCCTTTGTGAATTCACCCCAAACACCATCTCCTGCCATCTGGGAGCAGAATTAGAATGCCACATTGTTGATTAGATATTTTATATCAGACTCTCTTATCCCTACTTCAATGGAACATTTAAATGGCGCCAAAATAAATGGAGTTGGAATGGAAATAAAAATCAACACAGCTTTATTCTCATTTAACTATTACCAATAACTATTCATGATTCCAGTTGACTTTTCACATTTTTCTGTAACTATTTTAATTTTTTAAAAATCTTACATCAGTGATTTTTTGTTTGTATTGTATGTTTTATTACAATATGTAAAATTATAATCTTTGGGTTTTTTAATTTTTTTTTTTTTTTTTAACAGATGCAGAATAGGTTTAAAAAATAAATAAATAAAAAAAAATTCAGCAAAGAGGAATATCATGGATGAAAAAGGGTCAAGGACTTTAACTTCCATTAGCATTTAGATTTGAACCAGTAAGAGGCAGGAAGACTTTCAAGTGACGAGAAGGAAGGCGATGGAGCAACGAGACACAGCAGGGATGACAATAGGAAAAGGAAAGGGCAGGCGATAAAGCTGTGCCAAACCCTGAATTGGAAGCATAAGTTGGGTTTAAGAGGAAGGCAATTTGAAAAGAGTGAGAGTGAGAATGAGAACTGGGATGAGAATGTGGGAGTCAGGGAGAGTGAAATGGTGGAACAAGCAAATGAGGAGACGGGAAAGTGAGGACCCATCCTATTTATTTCCTCTAAGAAAGGAAATTAGTTGAAGACAGAGAAATGACAAAAAGATTTTCTAACAATAGAGAAACCTTAAGTACTTCCAGTGGAGACATATGTATTTAATGTATGAGTGTAGTAGTAATAATTTAACATATTAATTAATTCGTGTATAGATACTGATATTCTGTGAATGTATATATTATGTGTTTACTTTTCATGTTAGTATTAATATTTACATTTTTGTAATATTCATGTCTATGATCTGCTTGCAGACATAGCATGTGCAAGGCACAATAGTGTGTATTTTTTTTAATTTTTTATTGTGGAATTCAACAGATAGATTGATTTTCAAAACATCATTATTATTGAATTAGAACCTTTTGTTCTTAGGCAGCAGTAAAATGCCCAGGAATGTATGTCTATGTATTTAAGCCTTGACTTTTTCTATAGGAATACATACCTACAGGCAATGTACTAGCATCACATATTCTGCTTCAACTCAGAAAAAAATTATGCACATTATGCATTTTTTCACAGTAAGCAGATAATAGTGTCAGTATTAATTTTAGAAAAGGTGGACTTGAATATGAATGTAACTGTTTTCTACCCTGTGCTAGGCTTTGGAATAATGAAACAATCAGATAAATACACTTATTACCTATTTTTTCCAGTGTTATTAAGATATTACTATGAAGATAGTGAACTAATTACAAGGGTTACGTATAACCTAAAATTTCCTAAAAAGTCCTTTAAAGTGAAAAGGAGAGCTGGAAAAAATGGATAATGGAGTAATGGAAAGAAAGCAGCTTCATGGCTCTCTCTGGTCCTCGGGTATGTTTGTTTCAGATGTGAGCATTTCCCTTTGGGACGGAGCTAAGCCTGTTGCAATAACTCATCTCTTACCCATGTCTGCCTACAGTTAAGGCTGAAACTTTTATGACTGGGTGCGTTTCATAATACATGAAATAACTTCCCTTGTTTTTTTTATTTATTTATTTATTTATTTTAATTTGATTTTTTTTTTGGTCTTTCCCCCTGCCTTCTATCTCTTGGCCTCTGCTCTGCTTTGACTGACTGACAAATTTATTATCTCAATATCTCCTTAATCATTCCAAGGCATTTTACATTTCTTTATAGATATGGGACATTTTGGACTGAACCCTCATATATGAGGGGGGAGTTTAAAAAAAAAAAAAAAAAAAAATATATATATATACAAGTGGGACTAATTTGAAACACCGTATCTCACTTAGCCCCAGTCTGACTTGAAAACCATGTAATGGTTACAGAGCAATTTCCTGTCTGGCAAATAAGGGCATCTAGGTCAGAGTTCAAAGAGGATCTAATTCTCCTAAAGATAATTAACAGATTTGTTAGATAATGTTACAGTGAAAATTAAGATATATATATTTGTGTGCATGCATGTGTGTGCGTGTGTGTGTGTGTGTTTCCGATACAGAGCAAGACAGACGCCTGCACCTGTTTCTGATTTAAATGCCCTGATACAGATCTCAGACTCATTTTTTTTACTCTTGTGGACTCTCTTTAGATGCATGAGGGAATGAGCTGTCTGTTTGGCATGCATATCTGCAATGGAAATACTGTGTGTGTTTTTTTTCCTTTGTGTCTGTGATTGTGTGTGTGAGAAAAAAGAGCATGTGTGAGTAAGCGTTTGCCCCTTTTACAAATGCATCTCACCATGTCTGCGCACGTGTGTGCATATAGGTACTTAAGTGTGTTATTTTTAGTGTGTGTTTGTGTGCACTTGCAGTTGCATTCTCTGAATATACATGTGTGGGGGCGTGTGCCTTCACCAGGATAGCTTTATACTGAATCAAACACACCTGTGTGTGCACATATATACACAGTTGTGTAAATCTATCTGCCTCCCCTCTATCTCTATGCCACTGGTTACAAACTACTGTAGTCACTCAGAAAGGTTCTTTGATATTTATAATTTTGTTCAGTCTTAGAGTTAGTAAACCCATTTGTTTTGTATAAGATATATAGAAGTCCAGTGATGAAACAGACCAACCGTCTAGACCAGGGAAAGATAATATGAAAGACATGCAAGTGGTTACAAACTAATTTGCTACAACTCTGCTGAAACTCTGACATTGTCTATTATCCTACATTCTATTAGTGAAACTCTAAGTGACACTTGCTTTTGCTGATTTGTTCGGTATTGAACTTTTTAAAGTTTTGTTAGAAGCTAAATTGAGTGTGTGTCACATTTTATCCCACACTGTCAAACCAAATCAAAGAAGCCATATGGCACGGCAAACTGCGTATCCATCCACCTGGTGGCTGGTGTGCCATCTTTCTCTCCTAGGGCTGTTTTGACTGACGCTGGAAGTAAGTTCCGTGCCAGCGCGTTTGCGCACGCAATGCATGTTTAAATGCGCTTCCCCCTTGAGGGTTGACTGTATGTGTCCCTGTGTTTTGGTATTTGCACATGATTTGTGCATCAATGTATATGTCTGGGGAAATCAGGTGTGTGCACAAATGTACTTACAGTATGTGCATGTGTTTGTGTCTGTGGGCGGATGCGTGCATGATAATGTGTTCTACTTCCAAAATCAATTCCCCTGAGGCTAGTAAAGCGTGAACGGTGTCTGAGAGAAGATAAACACACAGCGGGATGAGAGCTTTCCAACCTGTCTGGAAATATGCTCTGTGCATGTGTGCGGGTGTGTGTGTGTGTGTGTGTGTGTGTATTTGTTATTGAATTAATGTCTTTGTGCAGACCAATTTGGTTTATAAACACTGAAATCGAGGACATTTTGGCCAGTTCTCATTTCTACACATCCTATTTGGTGGTTGATATATTCAAAAGTTTATCCTGTCACTGACTACAATTCCCACCTCCTATTTGTGAAAGGTAGGGCAGTGGTAGTTTTAATTTATGGAATAAAATAGAATAGAAAAGTTGAAGTATGCTCCCCTTTCAGTCATTTTGATTTTTTTCTTTGGTTGCTTTGCCGTAGATGCAGTTGTTGGTAACACTACCTGAAATTGAATATTTTCCTTAGATTTGACGATTCTTCCCTGAATTTGCATTTTATTTTGTGTTACAACCACTAGGAACACCCACATTCTGACATCCTGTGATTGGCCTAAATCTTCTGTCACAGGTCTAGATTTTCTAAATCGATGCTAAAAGACTATTATGGATTTTTTTTTTCAAAAATGCTAAAAGCTTCAAAATGATAGAACTAGAATGAAGGAATAAATTCAAGGGATAAATTCATTAGCATCAGTGAAAATTGTATCCAATTTACAAAATGTCAAAGTTAAACTAAAGTCGCCATGTTTTTTTAATGTTTTAATCCTAGTACACTAATGTGTTTGCTGAAGCATTTTTTTACTAAGCATATTTAAGTTGTAAAAATGATGCCCTGAATATGAATCATGAATCAAGCTTAAAAGCTTTTCTCAATTCCATTTAACCTTCATCCTATTACTCCCCAGCTCTGTTCTCTTTAAGGTGTTTAATGAAGGCTTAATCAAACATTTAGAGAAGCACAGAATCCTTTTTTGTGGCTTTGATGAGATGTCAGATGACCATTGGCCAACCTAGTAATGTCTGTGTAGCATGTTTATTCACCCCCTGTTGGTCTCTCCTCCAGGGGATGGAGACCTTTGGTGGGCCGCCATCCTTCACTGGCCACCAGTGATAACGCATGACCAGCAGTAACTAATCCCACAACAATCAGCCAACCTGCTAGTGCCAGAGAGTGCTTTTGTCTCCAATTAACCTCAAGTCACCATGCTCTCATGTTTGTACAAGAGCTTACTGTCCTGTTGTTTAGTTTCCTCACATTGTGGGTTCATGGATGGTTCGAAAGCACTGCTTCTGTTTCTGTTTTAGAAAGTGAAATATCCGACTAGTCTCTAATACGCCACACAACAACAACAAAAAAAAATGAAATAAAATCATTTCTAGCAGACTAAACATGTTTTTTCTAGAGAAAAATGCATCTAAATATAGTGAACCTAAACTTTCATTATTACTTCAGATAAGCAGGCGCTGATCCTGTAATGTAGTTTTGAGTTTAAATGTAAGGAAATGAGGGTGCTGTCAGGGCGTCGTAAATCACTAACATGTACTGCAGACTTTCTACACAGCCTGCCAACGCAGATAGCAGGTGGCTATAGTGGCAAAGTCCATCTAGCAGCAGGCCAGATACATCCACGGAATTACCACAGTAGAGCCTAATGGACTTAAAGGTTGCAGACTTTCTCAGAGCGGCTTGTGAAACACATACAGTTAAGATTAAAGCAGATTGGGGCGTATATTACACCATAAAGCTGCATAATGCTGCAAATAGTTGTGTATTTTGCAGTGAAAGTAACATAAATAAATATATTTCCAAATTCAGTCATAGGGACTGGCCTCCTTAAAATTACCAAAAAGGTTGCTAATATTGTCAGTATCATCCATCCATCCATCCATTTTCTATCCCGCTTATTCCTTTTCAGGGTCGCAGGGGTCTGCTGGAGCCTATCCCAGCGCATTTTATGGCGAGAGGCAGGGATACACCCCAGATGGTCGCCAGCCAATCGTGGGGCACACACACCATTCACACACCATTCACACACACACTCACACCTATGGGCAATTTAGATTTGCCAATTAACCTGAGCATGTTTTGTATTGTGGGAGGAAACCGGAGTACCCGGTGAAAACCCACGCAGACACGGGGAGAACATGCAAACTCCACACAGAAAGGTCCCAGACCCAGGCCCCAAGGCGGTCTTGAACCTGCGACCTTCTTGCTGTGAGGCAACAGTGCTACCCACTGCTCCACCGTGTCGCCCTTGTCAGTATCATATATATGTCTATTTCAAGTAAACCCTGCACATCATGTCATGTTGCATGTGTTCAATTATACAACAAATTATTCTCACTGTGTAACAATATGATTTAAAACTCTGGATGTGAAGTTTTCATATTTTGTTTATTCACATTGGTCAGCTGCACTGTTCTGATATACAATGTGCATTGGCTGCAGCTGTTTAAATAGTTTTTTTTCACTAGGATTGTTCTATATTTGTGTAATACTTAATTGCACTGTGTGGCATTTAGATGGGTGGTGCATGGATGGATGAACCTAACATACCAATTCATCTATTTTCTTTTTTCAGTTCAGTTCCCAGCATTATTGTGTGGGAACTCTCTAGAAAAAAAAAATGCAATTTTATTCCAATTTTCTCCTCATATTGCCACCTCTCAGCATGTCTACGTTGACTATTTCTTCCACTTCAACAGACAAGCTCCAATCTACACGATGATCCGCAACATGACTGGAAGCCAGCCTTGCTTATTTGTTCTGATCAGATCCATATGTCACATCGGGGACACTTGTCATGCTAAATGCAGTATACTGTCTGCAAAGCTGTTGATATTAGACAGTATCCCTCTGCACTCACGTAAGTAATAAAGGCATGAACATGTAAAACAACCCCAAGCATCACTCCATTAAAAAAACAGAAATCAGTGAATGAGAAGGCTGATCATCCATGAAATACAGCTTGCAAAGATGTGAATGGATACTGTGAAAACATAAACATGCAGTATCCAAGGCATAGCCATTATTCATCACAGGGAACAGGCCTCCTCTTCTTAACCCCGTCTTCAACCGCAATAAACATGTAGATAAGGAGCAGGGACGTTGCAATGTAATGTCTTTAACTAAAGGTTTAGATGTCTAAACAAAACCAGACAGGTACGTTTTCCTTATTTTAATGTTGTAATCTGATCCCTTCATAGCTGCTGTGAAACTCTCTAATCTTGCAGAGCTCCTACCGTGTGTTTTTAAAAGCAGGCGATAAGTAGGTTTAACAGTTTCAGAGCAGTTATCCACCTGACTTCCTGTCGGGAGAGGAAGCAGGCTGTCAGGACCGATCGTCTTCAGAACGTTCCCCCTCTCTGAGGTATCCGCCGGCCTGGCTGTGGCTCTGACCAGTGGGTCAAACGTTGCGAGTTTCCCACCGTTTCCCCGACACTGCGACTGTGTAGAGTGAACGTGGAAGAGAGGGAGAGAGGAATTCAGTGGAGTCAGGGATATATCTGGGGCTGCCAGGCCAAGGTGAAAACAAGATTTTATGGGAAATCTGTTCTCAGTTAAAAGACATGTTCTTTTCTCCATCATTTTTTTCACCCCTCCCTTGTTGTCTGACAGGCAATGAAGTCGTTATGTGGAGTTATCTAAACCTGTGAACTTGTGCAGGAAGTTTTTTTTTTTTACTCAAACATGCACGCCATGTCTTTGTAGGGTCAGTATCGTGATATTTTAATGAGTGTCCTTGGTCTGTGGGCATTCAGCCAGGCAGATGTCGATTTTTAGGAGCCAAGTGGTCAAACTATGACATGAATGCATAACATTTAAATGAATTCAGTAAATACTTTTTATTTAGTCCTTTGGAAATGATTGTTTTTTTCACAATTTCTTTTTTAATAATAAATATATACAATCCAGAAAGCCTTGACTGACTAAGGCAATCTCACCCCCACTCTGTTAGTCGGGTCTTCAAGGACAACAACTCTAAAACAACTCTAGTGTAAGACTTGACATTTTTACATTTGTTTTAGAAGTGAAGGTTCAAAATCTTATTTGATGATTAATTTAGCTTGTGGAGGGGGGGTATAGTTAGGCCCTCCAGCTCCATCCACACCCTGGTTTGTCACAATGTATCTATAGTTTGGTTGCAATTCAATATTCAACCTATTAAAATTTTTGTTTGGGCAATTAAAAGAAATAAATTAAATTAAAGATACATATTTGTTTCAACTAATAACCTATAAAACCAAGTTCAAACAGGGGTTTTATTGTTTTACAGTGGGAATGTTAGCAAGAAAAGGAGCAGCAGGTAGGGATTGAATGACAATATAATGATTAGTTCCAATATAATACATGCAAGTGCCTTTTTTCCCTCCGTGTGTGTATCAGTTCTTTCATTCACGCTTTGTAAATGGATGACATAATTTCCCCTTCATAGAGTTTATTACAAATTGTCTATAATTAGGACTGCACAATGAATGCCCAAAATTCTTCTACCACCATTCACAGTCACAATATAAATGTTCATCTCATCCGAGCAACGTCACTCCTCCTTTTCCGTTTCCTTCCTCTTCACCACCTTCCTCTCCCTCTCTCTCTCTCTCTCTAACAACGTCTCCATCTTTTTCCTCCTGCCGTTCCATCTGTACTCGGCAGCTAAACATTCTTACAAGTATGCATTTCACTCCATCACGTCCCCCCCCCCGGCTAAGTAAGTTAATCCGGTGAGAAGCCATAAAAGCATTGTTTATGAACAGAGCAGTAAGTGCATTGTTGGCAGGACAAACCGCCCTGATTTATGCTAAGGAGATCTCAGGGAGTTAATACAGAGGAGGAAAGCTGCTCTCCCCGTCGCTCTCCATGCATGTGTCTCTCATTCACTCTCCTCCTCCCCTCATACATCTTTCTCCGTGAATCCAACTTCCTCTTTCTCACTCCCTCCATTTCCTGTCTTCCTGTCTTCCCCCCTCCCCTCACAGCTTTCCCCATTCTGTCTTATTCATTGCCATTCTCAGGTACATTCTCTCTTTCTCTCGTAGAGATGTATTGAAATGGCATTTCCATGTCATATATTTTACCTCTTACCTGACTCTTTATGGCCACTTTAATTCATTTGCCTTTTGTTTGGAAATATGCTCTGCAACAGAAGGGTTGTGCTGAATTACCTCAGACCATGAAAATCTTTTTTTTTCTTTTTTCCCTACAGCCGTAATATTGTTTTATTTAACGGAACCAATGGCCGCCCAGCAGCTGGCTACCTTAATATAATATATCACATAAATGCTGATGGTGTGCAGATGCTGATGATAATAGATTCTATAGATTGAAGAGAACATAATTAGGTATCCATTCATTCAGCTTTAGACAGAAAATGAAAAAGGATTCCATACACAACTACAACCTATTAACTGCTATACTATTTAGCTTTTCATACTGTAGGCCACTGGAATAAACATAAATTCACATTCCATTAAAATACTACTTCTCGTGATTATGGGTCACTGTAAGCTTTAACATATTTGTATTGTATTTTATTTCACCTTGATACTGGAGGATTTTCCATCAATCAATGAATGGCTCTGGGCTTTCATTAACCACGCCTTCAGATGAACGGATTGTTCTCAGAGCTCATCTCAATCTACGTAGATATGAGCTCTGGTGCTAGCCTGGCTAACAATATGCAGAACTGGTCCAATAATAATCCATCCATCCATCCATTGTCTATCCCGCTTATTCCCTTTCGGGGTCGCAGGGGTCTGCTGGAGCCTATCCCAGCGCGTTAAGGCGAGAGGCAGGGATACACCCCAGATGGTCGCCAGCCAATCGTGGGGCACACACACCATTCACACACCATTCACTCTCACACTCACACCTATGGGCAATTTAGAGTTTACCAATTAACCTGAGCATGTTTTTTGTATTGTGGGAGGAAACCGGAGTACCCGGTGAAAACCCACGCAGACACGGGGAGAACATGCAAACTCCACACAGAAAGGCCCCAGACCCAGGCCCAAGGCGGTCTTGAACCTGCGACCTTCTTGCTGTGAGGCAACAGTGCTACCCACCGCACCACCGTGTCGCCCCCAATAATAATCCTTTTAGAGTAATTAAAAAAAAAAAAAGGAAAACAAATATTCTTGACAATGTCTTCATTAGGAAAACGATCAGTCTATATTTCTGCAGATACATTGAATGTCACTGTTTTGATATAGGTATTAAATCAAATGGATTTGCATGCATGCACATTTTTACAGTCATTGTTTTATGGTTTGACAATTCTGTTAAGGTGTAGTTGGGTTTAGGCACAGAAAAAAAAGTTTAGGAAAAGATCATAGTTTGGGTTAAAGTATTTATTTCAATAATGGGTTCAATGTCTGGATGAATGGCAGCACAAAGCCCAACATGAAGGGGTCAATATCTAGTTAACAGTGGTGTCAAAATGCAACTTTTTCCCAACAATGTATCAAACTGTCCACCCAACCCTACTTCACCTGAACTATGTCTGAAAATTTGACTTTCAACATGGGTTGCAGAAACCTCAACTGTCAACATTTTCAAGTCTGTGAAATGATTATTATTATTATTTCATGAGAGGATTAGAGGACAAAGCCTACCTGAAGGAAATCCTCTAAGGAACTGAACGCAATTTCTAAAAATGAGCTTGGCCTTGCACACATAGAGGTGCAATCATTTCAGAGGAAAGGGAAGATAGCAAAGCATAATGTGCTGCAAGAGTAAGAAGCTACAACTCA
The DNA here is from genome assembly GCA_036785175.1 of Eupleurogrammus muticus. Lineage (NCBI taxonomy): Eukaryota > Metazoa > Chordata > Actinopteri > Scombriformes > Trichiuridae > Eupleurogrammus > Eupleurogrammus muticus. The sequence goes on along the minus strand of JAYKQN010000013.1, from coordinate 15,364,130 downwards.
AAGAGAGAAAGCTGAGCTGTAACTCAAAGAGAGACAAGTGATTATCAGTTCATCTGATTTGTTTGCCCACACTGACCATTTTTCCAGGCACATAACCCCCCAGCCTACTCTACATGCAGAAGCAGCTCTCTGACCTCAGTGGAGGACCTTGCATTTTAGTCAAGAACCTTTGTTCAGTAGACGTTTGCAGAATTGACACATTATTATGTACGATGAAGGAGACACATCCATCAGCGTTATATACGGTGATTCAGTGGAGCTGCATTATCTGCAGTCGTAAAAAGGCACAACTCGGTACATCAGTGCGTGTACCGGGTGCGAATGAGGCCATATTTTCTTCACCCTGGAAAGGACTGAACAGGTCAAACGAACTGACAAGGAAGCCAAGAATATCATGACAGCAGAGTGAATGCAGAGGAAGGGTACGGCGACAAACAGAGGGGTCACAGATGGAAATGGATGGAAGGTGAAGGGTGAAGGATGAGGTGGCACATTACCCTGGGAGGTGGGGGACAAAAGAAACTGAGGTGGGTGATGAAAAGATTGGTGAGAGAGTGAGAGTAGGAAGAGTGGAGGTGAGTGATGAGCAGAGGGCGGCAGAAGTTGGGTGAAGAATAAAGGTGTGGAGGTGAAGAATGAGACGAGGGCACAAAAGAAGAGGAGAGGTGGAAAAAGTGTGTGTGTGTGCGTCGGGGGGGGGCACACCGGGGCGTAAGGAAAGTTTGAGAGAACATAGAAGCTTTTGGATTCAGAGGACAAAAGTGACAAAAGTAGCAGATAATGAGAGACGGGGGGAGGGAGCGAAGTGAAAGAATGGAGAGATGGAACAAAGAGAGGAAAGACGGATCATTTCGATCTGATGAGAGACAGATGGAAGTGTGTGATGGGCAAAAAAGGTGAGAGGTTGGAAAAAAAATGAAAAAATAGGTGTTGAAATGATAGAAATGTATCTCAGTCTCTGTGGTTTCTTGTTATGAAGGATTCTTCAGTATACTCCTGTACGTGTGCGTGTGTTTCTGAGGTCTTTTGGGGTAGAGACTGAACAAGATCATCAGGAAGGCCAGCTCTGTCCTGGGGTGCTCCCTTGACCCGGTGGAGGTGGTGGGGGAGGAAAGGATGATAAGGAAGATATCATCAATGATGGAAAACCACCTCCACCCCATGCAGGACACACTGTCTGGACTGACGAGCTCCCTCAGCAACAGACTAATCCATCCAAAGTGTCTAAGGGAGCGATATCGGAAGTCCTTCCTTCCTACAGCTGTCAGACTGTACAACAAGTACAGCTCTCAGAAACCCCCCCCCCCCCCCCAACAGAAAAAATGGACATTGTATACATTTATGCAATACATTTATATTTATATTTATATATACCTGCATATATCTGTATATTGTTTTTTAATTTAATTTTTTAATTTTTTTCCTTTTTTAAATTTTTAAAAACATTTTTGTAACTTTTCTAACTGCTGCTGTAGCACTGTAAATTTCCCCACTGTGGGACTATAAAGGAGCTATCTAATCTAATCTAATCTAATGGAGGGACATGAGCGGGTGAACTTTAATCTCATTAGGTTGACTGACTGACTGATCAGCAAGAAATTCTGATGCATTACATAACATAGGATCAGAGCAGATTTAGTTTGCAGCGAACAAAGAAAACTTGGAGGGGGGGAGGCAAGTGGATACGCGGGAGGGAGGACACATGACCTACACACCAGCCAGTTGCCTTACGGTTCAGTCCATGTTATATCCTCATAAAGTCAAGGAGGAATAACACATTCGAGACAGCCGTGGTTTTGTTGATGGGGGTTTTCACTGTTTAAATGATTCAGTTGTAACACGCTGATGGAGATTTTGTTGAAGTGAAACCAGTTTTGTGGTTGAATGCAATAAATTTGAAACACAGTAGTGTTGAAATAAAAAAAGAGGAAAGATGGATGGGAGGATGAGCTATTAAATGGGTGAATATATGCCCGAGGAAGCTAGATGAGGTGTGGATTTTAATGAATAAATGGAGTGTGGATTGGATGGAAGGGTGGACAAATGGATTACAGGGGTGAATGGAGCTAAATAGGTTTGTATATATATATATATATATATATGCCATATGCATTCTTCTTCAAGGGTAACCATGTGACAAGTTTTGTTGCCATACATTCATTGTAAAGGTGGTTCCCTGCTTTTGGTCATTATTTTTGTATAATTATTAATTCCTTCTGAAAGCCAATTAAATCTGAGTCACCCACAGGGTACACCTACAAATCTGTGCCTGCATAATACACAATATATGTACACACAGAGAGTACTTGGTTGTCTTTAATTTGATTATTGTAAGAACTTGGCTAGAAATGCAAAATCCAGACATTTTACCTTCCATCACCATCCATCAGGTGTTTCAATTTGAAAGCCCATTTATAACATTTTTTTTTTTTTTTTTAGTCTGTAGCTCACCGATGTTCACACATGTTATTGAGTGAAAATGATGTAAAGTGGTGTTTGCTCACAATAAAAGCAGTGGATGTTCTGGTTGTTGTACATCTGCACGGATGTTAGATGAAAAGCAAATGCTTTCAACTCTCGGCAAACATGAGTTGCAAATGTATCAAATAGAACACAGGCAGTTTCTCGACTTCGTTATATCCTAGATTATCTGAGACATTTAACCTGACACGGCCAGATGGTCTGTTACACATAACCATCTGGAAAGTCTTCCTTTGGAAACTGGGCAGCACTTTCCAAAATAAATAAATAAATGAAACGCTTGGCAGGTGATTGGACAGACCATCTGTCTATCACCGCCGTGGCGTGAGCTGCACGCCACAGCAGCACACAGCCCCTCCTCTCCATGCCGCCGCCCTGCGAGTCTTTTGATCACAGGATATTGTGAGACGCCAGATGGTTCAATCCACCGGTTGTTCGGACACAAACGAATAACAGGAAGCCTGGCGAGATGGATTCTTGTGAGAATTCTCGCAAAGTATCTCGACCTCGCCACATGATTCCTTTTAAAACCACAACAGTTGTCTGAAATTGCCTCGTGTAGTCTCAGGGTATTGTTGAAGTCTAGCAATATAAACCCTCAATCCTAAATTATAATATTATATCGCTGTTTCTCCTGGGCAGTCTGGGTACTAGGTAATTGATTTTATGGTCTTTGGTTATAGCTCTTCATAGACGGCTGCAAAGCTGAGCAGGCTCCCTCAGGACTTTCCCAACGTGTTTGCTGATGTGAATATCCATGAGTGCTAACAATTCGTCTTGGTCAAAATCAGAATGACAAGCCATCAGAGTTCGCTCACTCAGATTCTGACACGTACTTGAAAAGGCTGTCAGCGAGATCACTCTCCATATAGCCCAAAACAACTTGCCTTAGGGAGACTTGCCTTATTTTTATCAGCCAAATATAATTATTCAACCTAGACTTTTTTTTTCCATTTAGTTTACCAAACTCACAATGCAGGTCATGGCACTTCAAAGCCATTTCTCTCAAAAGTCATTTTAAAATTCTGACAGTACTTCTTCAATTCAGTGCACCTCCATCATCCACAGCCTTTTCAGGCTTTCCATCTTGAAGAACAACTTGAAAGTAAATGTCATCCTCCATGATACTTTCCTCAGAAAAATAGTTTCTCTAAGAATGTGTCCACGAAGACGTGCAGTCATTTTCTGCCCCTTTTTGTCTCTGATTGCAGAAGTGTCTGGCGAGCAGCGATAGATATCAGGTCTGTCATGTGTCTTTTCACCTTCTTCCATCAGATTTATGTCACTGTCTTTTTGGTTGTTAAATAGAAAAACATAAGAAAGGTAACTTTGTCCGCATAGATCCCTGACCCCTGACAATGACACTGTCTTCTATGATGAAAGTCAAAGTGAAAATCAGTAAGACTCCCTTCTGAATTTTTTACCCAGCTTTTTTGCTGTTCATAGGAATATTATTTTTTTGGTATTCTCAGTCTTTTTGGTGTGTTCCTCTCTGAAATGGAAATGGCATGCACTCTTTGGAGGGGTTTGGTGCACTCTGTCGTACACATGACCAAATTAGTTTCTTGAGAGCATCTCCTCTTAGTCCCTTTAAAGGTCTTTGACGTGTGACCGCTGGATTATTTTTTTCTTCCATCTGCAGCATTCCAAAATAACGAACTGTCAATCACCTGCAGCAACTTCAGCTGCTGACAGATGAAGCCAATGCGATACAAGTCATTTTGTCGACTGGCCACTTCCGGCTGGCTCACAAAGTAAGTCAATCTCCTTAGAGGCCCCATGTTAAAATGCTCTACTTTATAGCAGAAATCAACACGTTAACAGTGAGTCAGTCATTTTCTCTAGCTTATTCCTCACTAGGGTCAGGGCACATTCCCAGCACATTACAGGCAAGTAGCAGGGATACACCCTAGATAGGTCGCCACCCTATCATGGGGCATGCACACACACCATTCATTCACACCTTTCTCACCGCAATTGAGATCATGTCTTTGTGGATTTTTGGAGGAAGCTCAAGAACCCACGCAGACAAAGGGAGAACATGCAAACTCCACACACAAAAGCTCCCAGTCCAAGGCCTGTGACCTGACTTGACTTTTCCATTAGACCCTATATGGTCACTTCCAAATGGCAAAGTCCAAGCAACCAATGGGTGACATAATGGAGGCTATGTCCATTATTTTTATACAGTCTATGGTCGATCACCATAGGATGGCAGCTGCTCTCTTAGCCGGTCATCCACCATGAGGTTTATGACTCTGGAATCAATCTAAAATGGAGAATTAGTTAAAGAACGTGTCAAAATTAAGTGTAACCCCCGGTAAAATATTGTGAAATAATCTTGACACCATCTCCACCTCGACCTACTCATGACAAGACATGTAGATTAGGATTAATGCTTCTTTCAGTGACCGAGACACTAGTAAAAGAACTAGAATAGGTCCCTGCACTCTGCAATGCGTCTACCCACTGCTCGTGTGTGTGTGTGTGTGTGGGGATCAGTGAAGTATAATAGAAAAACAAAACAGGATTTGAATATTTCCAAATAAGAACAGAATGTCTGTAAATAACTACCTCACTCTTACCGTCACAGGTGAATGTTTTCAGTCTTGCAACACTGTTGGAGTGTGGCCCAGTGCCCTGGTGCTGTTGTCTTCAAAACAACATTTTATATGGTATAATCACACTATAATCCAGCCCTCCATCCCTTGTAAAGAGGACAGGGAGTCCACATGTCCTCTGTAAATAAACAAATTCTCCATATTTTTGTGCATACATGGTTTTGCATTAGAGGGAGTCTCAAGTGTGCTATCTTGCATCTTCTTGGTATTCTTAAGTGCCAAATAAAAGATGTCCCTGTTAAGCATTCTCCTGCTTTGAAGGAGGCCTGGGAGCCATCTGTTGGACATATTACAAAAGAAAAAGAAGAGAGCATGTGATTCCTTGATTTATCAAACACTCATGATAAAACAGCGAGCGAGGTGTCAGGCCAGAGACCAATGGGAAGGGGCTAACTACAACAAGCATGTACAAACAGGAAAAAAAGCAAACAAAAGCAGCAGGGCGGAGAGAATGGGAATTGTGGTAAAGTGAGATAGTGGGAAAACAGAGGAGGCAGGAATGGAGGCAGACAGACACAGAAAGATGGTACGGAGAGATATTAGAGGATGGAAGGAAAAGGGGAACGAGAGCTAAATCAGTCCGAATAGGAAACCTATAAAGAAAATCAGACTTGTTTATTGTGATAGAAAATTAAATTGTGGCTGCAGGTGTAGTTGTGAGGGCTTTAACACCGAATCCCCAATTTGATCTATATTCTATCTAGCGGAGCAATGACACCCAAAGGAACCAGCATGTCTACATACACAGAAATCGAATGAGATTTTATAGAAAGCAATGAACCATTTTTATCTTCTTAATTAGGGAAAACTATAGCGCAATTACAGCGCCTACATCTTCTCTTTTATGTCGCCATCAGACTAATGTTTCGAAGTGTTTAACTTTGTGCGAGAAAGTCACTGCGTTTGATGCCGCCCATATGCAACTCCAGACACATTAGAGGGCTGTGAACATAATGCGACATAATGTCAATCACGAGCCTCCAGGGCCCGGCAATCTTGAGCGTTTTCGGTCCAAACACGCGCAGCATCGGGCTGCCAGTCTGGAACAAAGTCGGGCCTTCTGGCCGCAGCATGGACCTGATGCGTGTTCTGGCACACAACGGCTGCATGAATGTGAATACGTATAAATATACAAGGGCAAATCTGTAACTTCTAGTTATTGATCGCCAGATAGAACTAACGCCTGTGCAAAATGATGACCAAAAAAATTAAAGGTTAAAAAGACAAAAAGCAACACATAGATTGGCTGCAGAAACACAGTGAAATCCCAAAAGAATGAGGGAAAAGGGAACATGATTATGCTCACGAACATTAATTGGGTTATGAGGTGCAGCTGGGGAGTCAGACAGCAGATAACAAGGCCTGATTAGAGCAGGAGCCACAGGTGTGAAGGCCAGAGACTACTACTGGAGAGCCAGGTTCAGGAAAAACAAAAATTATAATAAGACCAAATGGGGGAAGAAGGTGTGATTTGTGGTCGATTAACACTACGCAGCCAAAGAGCGACGCATCTGCCAAGAAATCCGAGAACTGCAATCTCATTGCGGAAAAAAAAAAAAAAAAAGACTTTAGGCTGAATAAATGGTTACGGTGACAGCTGTGACAGGAACTGCTCCTCACGGGCACAGAAGAAGCGTCTTGCTCAAGGACACTTGGACGGGGTGGATATTTGCCAATAAGGGGCGAGGGATGGACTGCTTACTCTGCGTTCCTGCTCCTGTGCACTTCAGCATCTGCCAAACTTTCTAAGAGACTTTGGTGACCGGCCAATTACACAGAGGACCCTCAGCATGTGCTGCTGTCACTGAATACCCCTGCGTGGTGAGTCAAAAATGCTGGTATACGTATATATATGTTCTGTTCCATGAACTAATGCAGACTATTCCAGTGAGCCAACAGCAGTGGTACCTCCTGACTGTTTGATTGAAATTGAACATTTAGGTCAGAGGCATAATTGTCTCTCAATTACTTTCAAATCAATTATAAATCATGTTTCAGTTGATGTCAAACTATCAGTTGGATCTGCTAAATTCTGGCACAATAATTTAGACTGCAGTAATTGACTTTAAAAATAAAAGCAAAAATAAATCCTATTCATCTGAACTTTTCACTTGGCAAGGAAGAGTTTTTGGCACTATTAAGAAATTAATTTCATGGTAACCTGACAATTAGTTTCGGAGCAGCATATTTTTATGTTTTTAAACACAATGATAAAGACATGTTTCGAATTCACCAGCTGGGTGAGTCTGACTTAAAAGAGAGATTCACTTACTACATATATAGTGAAGGAACCTGAATCGAATATCTTCATATAGTGATGTTTTTTTCAGGCCAGGGAATATGCACATCTGTGGTTAATATGCATATATGAGTCACTTTATGCTTGAAAAAGACACAGGCAGTGGGGTAGTAGTCTGATTTGTTTAAGTCCGTATCTGGCTTGTGTGTGAGAGTTGATATGTTCCAATAAAAAATTTAAACTAAGGGATTTCAAAACGTGGCCAGTTATTTGAGAGGTGATTAAATTCATAACACAGCCACGGGGCTGAGAGAGGAAGGGAATTGTGAATTAACTCAACACATTCACTCATGTCTCAAGTTATTTATTATATTAGACACGGCTATAGTTGGTAGTATAGAAAGTTAATGCTGTGTACTACAACTGTGTTAAAACAGGGTTCAAGAAAGAGACTTTAGCTATGTTCTTAATTAAAGACAACATACTAAAGCCCACCTGTTCACAATAGCTATCTCATTTAGAATTCTGATTGGTACTATCCTACAATGCAATGCATAGCACACACTGAGCCGCTATTATACTATTGTGGGCTGCAGAGACACAGCAGAAGTGAAGAAGAGGGCAAATGTAACATGCAGCTCCTCTTAGACAATCAGGAGCTCTGGGGCTTACCTAATTACACCAAATGTCAAGTTTCTGCACACACACACACACACACACACACACACACACACACACACACACACACACACACACACACACACACACACACACACACACACAGACAACATCCCTCCTGACAATCATGTTGTAAACAAAGCTATCATTGCACTGGCAGTACAGAGATTCGATCAGGTGAGAGTTGGAGTTAGACAAAGGGGATCCGTGATAGATCAATACATTTGGTGAGAGAACCTGTGGGTGAAAGGGAATAGATAGAGGGTGGGAAAGAAGGATCAAGTGCATAGAATGGGGGGGGGAGGAAATGACAGAGCAAGAAGCGATGAGGGCAAAGTGAGAAGACAACAAAAAAATAAAACGTGATTCCAGAATGCTCCGTTGCCAAGGTTACACACTTCATCTGCCTATAATCTGGGAATCAATCATTAAGTGATTTTTTTTTTTTCTCACATCAGTAACCAGCCAAGAGAAGCAATTCCAAGTGAGGATTAAATGTAAAGGGTTAAATTTAATTGACTGTGTAATAGGTAGCTTTGCAAAGCCAGCCAAAACCTCTCAAGCTCAGTGGAGCTTGAGGTTGTATATTGAAGAGGACTTGGATATTATTTACTGCTAGTGTGCTTCTTAAATGTGTGTGCGTGTGTGTGTGTGTGTGTAAAGCCTTGGGGCTGACATTAGATCATTAAATTAATTTCATACAGATACATGAGTTTGTGCACCTAAGTGAAAGAATGTATCCGCTGCAACTCTTTGACTCGCGTGTGTGAATCCAGTGTGACAGCTTATTTTTCCCTTTTCTGTGTATCTGCATGACAGGAACATGGATATGAAACATGTAAAGGCCGATTTGTGCTCAATCAATGTTGAAAGTGTCTTAGAGATAGAGCGAAATAGTGTGCATTATTCTACTGTATGTATATTGAATATCACTGTGCGTGCATGCGTGCGTGTATGTGCATGTCTGTGGCCCGATGAAGCAGATGGGTACAGCAGCTGTACTGCCAAGGCTATTTCATGACTGGATAACCAACAATAAATCCATACTAAATCCAAAAACGAACACCTGTAAAATTCCTAACTGTTCCACAGAGGCCCTCGCGCTCTTCCTGCTGCATAGATTCTCTGTGACTGCTGCGAAATTACTGTGAATTGTTATGCCGTTGATGTATTGATCTAATTGAAGATGGCATCCTCAAAAAGAAGAAAAAAAAAAAAGGAGCTAATGACTGCCTGGTGAATGAGTCTTTGCATGCAAATAAACCCTTTGCACACCATGGCATTTTTTTTAATTTACAGTATTTGTATGACTTGGTTCTCTCTTTAGTGGAATATCGCTCACATTGAGAGATGTCCCCGCTTGCCTATTGCTTTTATCTCAGTGTGTGAGGGAGATATTATGGATGTCCTATCCTAATGAGTATGAAGACAGCTGGTGAAACGGTAAGCCTTCACACAAAGAGAAAAGGAAGCTCTTTCAAAAAGCTTGATCATCTCGCTAACAAGTTGCATCTGTTAGTTGGCAACGTTTCCACCAGTAGAATATATCCAAAAGTCACCTAGATGATGTTCAGTTATTAAGAGCCTGTAATATCTCAATGAGGGTGAGACTGCATGCGATCATCGGGTCCAGCTGTTCTTTTTAAGGAGGACAAATTAGGCTTTGTGTGGTTTTCTGTTATTTTCACAGGTACAAGGTCCAATATCTATGTTAAACATGAACATATTTCCAAAATTTGAGGCTAACAAATTTAGAAATGCAGCCTCTGCAGGTCATAAACACAGGGATCGAGCCGATCTGTCCTCCATGCTCTTTTCCACACGTTGTTTGCATTGTCCACATGTCTGACTCCAGATCACATGTGAGAAGTTGACATTTCAAGTAAAGAGTGAAGAGGGGGGCGGAGAATTAAAATCCTACTACTATTGTTCTTTTCATGTTGTGTTTACGTAGCCTCCTGATCGGGCTGTAAGTCGGCCATGATATTTCTTGGAAGCGGGCCAATCAGGAGAGTTTCAGGAGAGGCGTCTTAAAAAGAATGTTGCTAAAACAGCCTTCTTCAGACAGAGGCTGGATGGAGGGACTGCGTTAACTAATGGAACAGTATCAGTTAATTAAATCAGTCATTACTTTATAGCTACAGATAATTAGTAAACTATATATATATATATATATATACGTGCAAGGACTTATTCTTTACAAAATATTTTACAAATATGATGCTGGTTTGTGAGGTATGTTTGTTATTTTTTTAATCAAGAGGTCCAAAATCTTCTACAGAGCAGTAATCTTGGAGCTGGTAGAAATTCAGTGTCTTGTGCAAGTATCATTCAGCATGAAAATCACTTACTCCCTTCTCACTGCCGCCCAGATGTGTGTGTGTGTGTGTGTGTAAATAGTGGTAAGAGAGTGCAAATTGGGAGGTGGACAATGTGGAGTGGCTGAGAAACAACAGTTTTCCGAGTTGCACTGTGTTTAATCAAACAGGAAATGGACCTCAGAGAGCCACTGGGAATCGATCTTAAAATGTGGTGCATTTTTTGTTTTTTCTGCACTGCTGCCTCCACAGTGACCAGACCCAACAATTTAATGCGATGAGGCTGCTCCGGCTCTGAGTGCCTGCCAAGTAAATGAACTGCGATTGTTAATCATCGTTTTCACAGGCAGTGTGCTAATCATAAAAAATGTGAATCTGAATATGAAATTATGCCAACATCATTTTCCCTATTGTTTTGTTTTTGTCCACCTTTTTTTGAATTTTGGTATTTTGTGTCAACACGATAACCAGTTCACAGCTGTTCATACACATGTTCAAACTTTTACACACACAACAGTGGGCAGCTGTAGTGCCGTTTGTGTGTGTGTGTGTATATATATGTATGTGTGTATATATATATATATATATCCTTTGCTGTTGTAATCGCGAAGAATTAATTTATGACTGGCTAATGGTTTCACTGCAGTATAGGTATTGGGATTCAGGAAATGATCTGATATTAGTAAAAGTGCTAATAACACGTGGACAAATTTTTTTTCAAGTGGACAGAATTCCTGACACTTTACTTGTATTTTGAAGGACGTATGTTTTCCTATGCCTATCCTGCCAATGTCGTGACGACAGGGAACGTCCATAACTGATGTCATCACACCAGTAGTTAGCTCTCACTCCAGCATTCGGAAACATGGCAAAGTGCAAATATGGCACTGACTGCTTTAAATTTGAGTTTTTATGCCCTGAGGAAAGTGCTGGCACATGGAAGCATGAAGTCCTCAATAACAAATCATCATTTAGAAACAAAACACTTGTGCTTTTTATTTCATATTTTTTTACAAATATGAGTCAAGTGCACTTCTTTTCTGTGAAACATTCAATTTCAGGGGTTCAAATATTCAGGGCATGACTTAATGACTAGGGAAAAATGTGGGTCCTGAGGCTAGACCAGTTGAAAACCACTGCACTCAGCTTTTATATTCATGAAAGATGGAAATTTACAGAAAGAAAGTAAAACTGTGCAGATTTTGATTGGGCTGCAACTGTTATCAGCTAAAATCCCTTACTTTTATAAATGCTCTTGAACTTCCGCAAGGACTATGGCATATCTAATATTATGCTCATTCGCACCATCATCATTTTCTGTCAGGCTCTGTGAATGTGTCAGGATCCGTTTCCATTTCCTCTGAGTAAACCTGTGTGCTTCCACAGAGCAGCGTTCTACTGGGTGAGATGACTTTGATTTTGTTCTGCAAAACATGAGTCAATCCAACCTTGAACTCGCTGAACTTCCCGGTAAGTCACATAAGCCTGAGACAGACTTTACCCAGCCACAACCCTCATCCCTTTCTATTTTCCTTCATCTTTTTGTCTCCTCTCAACAGGCGGTGGTAGCGTCAGCCTCTTCTTCCCTTTGTGCTCTATATGGCCACCTTATTCCCTCATGTTCTCACACTAGGACATCAGAGAAAGTAATGACACCCAGGCAAGGCAGTCATGAGGATCTGAACTGAGGTTACAATGAGCACAACCCATCAGGATAATCTATGCTACGTTGTGACTGTCACTGTCACGTAACATTTTTTCACATTGGTAACATCTCATATCTCAACTTATTCATATGCTCTTCATGCCTTATTATAAGAAAATAGCACAATTGTCTACACTAGAGTTTACTCAGATTATTTATAAAATCAGTAGCAATAATGTATGAAATAGGATGGATGAGTTGTATTCATACAGTGTTTTTCCTCTTCTTGATTTATTGATGTTAGTTTTGAAATTCAGACACAAAGGATTCACCTGGTAAACAGCCAAGTTGGAACAGCAGAGCAGCTTTATCCACCCGAAGCCAGGCTCAGACTACAGGAGCCATATTCAAGAAGCTTCCTAATGGTAAAAAAAAAATGCCCCTATCGACTAAATTCTATTTACAGTAAAAAGGAGCAATTTAAAGTAGCCGTGTTTTTCTTTTTTTAAGCAGAGGAGAAAATAGTGGATGGACGAAAAAGAAAAAATGTTCTTGAAATGCTTCATGACAGTGCGTTAATGAAACGCCACAGAGGAGACCATGCAGGGATAATATTTGTGGTTGATTTCATTAGGGATGCACCCATATCTCCCACCCAACATGATATCTGAATATCAACTAGATAAGTGGGTAGTAAAATTACCTCAATGCAAAATAAACGTTAGCAAATAAATATAATAAATCTCAGCATGTGAACAGGCCGCTGCACAAGCAGGCATGAATTTATTATATTTATGATATTTATATTTTTATTTGCCACTTTTAAAGTTCAGCTTCCAATTTATTCAACAGAGATTCATTGCATATACATCATGTAGAGATGAATATGTGCATCAATTTGTTAGTTTTTTGTATTAGTTAATACTACTTTTTATTCAAATAATAATTTAAATAGCTAACATATTTATATTCATTTTTTTTTTAAATCATTACTTCATTAATTCACATTAAATGTAACTGTACCTTTCACATATAGAGCGCTGTCCTGATGTGTGATAGTTCCTTTTGTTAAGCAACCGTACTCGAGGGGACCTCAAAAGTTGGGGTCACACCCACTCTGGGCTTTATATACCTGATTTTTCTTGTTTTAAATTTTAGAAATGGAAAAATCCTCCAGATCTAACAAGTGCCTAGCCAATGCACTGAAGAAGCCTTTGGTTGGTTGTGATTTGTGAATTTTGGACTATACATATAAAATTGACTTGACTTAAAATTGACTTCAATGTTTGATTAGTGGCTTTTACTTCAGCCAGTGATTAGTGATTAGGCTGCAAAAGAGGAATCCCTGTTGATTATGGCTGACAGCTCCTGTCACAATTCAGCAAATCCTGCTGCAGCAGCTTGATGTGATACTGGAAAAATGACACCAATAAAATAATAACCAACGGTCGTGACCGAATGACCACAAAAAGATCCATATTTTGGGAGCAGTTATGTTATCACTGCAATCTTCTAAGATAGGGCTTGTCAAACTTGTATGATGGGAACCACAGGTAGATATGAAAAGGTCACAATATTGAAGGTATTTGAACTACCTTTAATTATAAAAACTAAAGTTTAACCCCCATTGGGTCTTAATCAGGTCTCCAAAAGAAAGACTAAATCCATGATCTATAATGTAGGTTCAGTGCTTCTGTGACTTTGTATGGTCATATTTTATGTCAGACGGTTCCCTCTATACAGAGATAAGTGTAGAAGTAGAAAGGACAAAATACATGTATTCCACCCACTTGCACTGGGGAAAGTGGGCCCTCAAACAACCTGTTGGGTAGAGAACAGGCCCTGGTGAGTGGTTCAGATTGCCACCTCAGAAATACACCTGTGTTCAAAGAATAACACATCCATCACTGTCATAATCTTCATTTTTTTTGTATAATACAATGTAACAATCTAGAACAAAAAATACTTGTTTTACATGTTGATTTCAGGGTAAAAAATGTATGTTCTTGCTCAAGTGCCTATTTGATCATTGTCATAGAAAAGTGTCAGTAAGACTTGTATTTTTCTAGGAACATGTCTCGCCTCTTATCCAGGGGGATTTATTAATTCATACGCATCGGTCTGTCTAGTCTGCACTAATCTGACAAGACAGCAATGATTGTCGAGAGCCGCCTGAGCTTAAACTGTAGATTCTCCTGGGTACAGATAAAGAGAAACTCAACACTTGTAGTTCACCAGGGTTCAACCTGACCCTCACGACTACTGTTCTCCAGGGGCCACAAGATCCAAATGACTGACGTTCATGTTGTTAATTGAAACCATTAATTTCACAGATACTTTTTGGTAAAGACAGCCACAGACATTATATACAGGGGTGTCATTCCACTGTCTTGTCAAACTAGTGCAGTCTAGTGAGACTGTAGAATATGAACTGATGATAAGCGGAGAAACATCTTCTTGGACAAATACAAGTCCAATTTCCTACAATTCAATTTGATGAGAGAACAATGACCTGGATGAAAGAGAATATTCACAGTGAAGTGAAGAAAAAGAACACGCACACATACACAGTGACAGTCCATTTTCCCTCTGCCAAATATTGCGTGATTAGGAAATCAACCTTGAACAAATTACTTCATTACTCTACTCAAAATATTGTACAAATAATTTCACACCACGACGTGACCCGCATGCAGGGTATTGTGGATTTCAGTAATGGAATATCAGTGCATGCTTTGATTGTTGCTTTGAAACTTTCCATCTCCAACAACGCTGTCTCTGGCGATGAGCACGTCTCTCTTCTGTGAAGCCGACAACAACAAAGCAATTGGTTGAACAAACTGCAGAAACATTAGCTGTCTATTAATGTGATCTGAGAGGAAATGTCTCAATTTGCTCCAGGACGGAACAGGAAGCGGCAGCAGTCCACACCACAGCCGACACGCTGTAATAAAGGCAGGCGGGGCTTCCGTCCCCAGCTGTGTTTGGCCTCTATGAGCAATATTTTGCCAGGTTCGAGTTGTTAGCATAAGGCAGACAGTGAGGCTAGAAACCTTCCCAAGTCTCTCTCAAGTCTCGTGAGAGTTGTTGTGGCAGGAAGTGTAAAAGGTGTCCTACTAGCGCTTGACTTGCCTTCTGATGGAGAGCTTGGAAGACTTTTTTTTGTGTCTTTGGTGTGAACGCAACATTATAACAACAATCTGAGCATGACACGGATGAAATCTAGTACTTGGAGAGGGCGTACACAGCCTCCTGTATAGCACGATCACTGTGAAGTTGGCTGTTTTTTGTGCAACACCGGATCAATTTTCTGCTCAGATCATCTCAAAAGATGATAGTTGTGTATTTGTGTGTGTTTCTCTTCCTCTCATACTCGACATGCTGTTTAGTAGTGCTAAAGTTCTTTGAGGGGAACTGCCTCTAAAAGTTTGGTTGAACACTTGTTGCAAACTGCACACTATTCTCGCTCTCCAACACTTCAAAATATCTCCACACTGCCGACATTTTAACAAAGGTCTCTGACACAGTGTACATTGTGTGATTGCATCACACACCTTCTTTAAGGCAGCCGCAATCCAAAAAAATGCATTGCAGCCTTCACTGTGCATCACACACCACTATTGCTTTCACAAGTGCCTTTTAAATCACTCCCCTGAAGCTCGAATGTTGGTGTTGGTGAGTTTCTGCAATATTCAACTGGATATATTTTGTCGCTGAATATTCTGTGCATCCTTAGTTTTTGCCATGGTAGGTCTGTTCTGCCATTTTCCACCCTTCCTCAACCAAGATGAATGTCTTCCAACTTTACCTATTATCCCCTTACTCTAGACTAGTGCAGGTTGCTGTTTCTTGACTCAATTTCAGACGGGGGGGATCCTTGTCCAGAAGGGCTAGTGTGGGTGTGGGTGCAGGATTTTGTTCAAACCAAACCGTAACACATGATTCTACTAATGAAGGTCCTTATCAAGGGCTCTAGTGGTTGATTAGTAGAATCTGCTTGGTTGGAACAAAACGTTGTACTGTAACATTTGACTGTTCTACATTAAATAAATACAGGACAGTTAAATGTAAGGTGGTTTACCTCCCATTGTTAATCTCCTGCTTTTATACCCTGGAGGACATCATCAATGAGCTCTTTGGGTGATACCATATTCTTTGATGTATGATCTTCATGTGTGTTTCAGATGATGATGAACATGTCCACGGTGTGATAGTGAAGTTAGTTTATCTGTTTTCAGAGCGGATGTGTGTCCCCTGCAGTTTGGCCGGTCCCTGGTGGATCCCTGGCTTGGGTGTTGATGGTGTGGTAAAATTACTTTTTCTCAGTTAAGTGGTTGGTTTCACTGGTTTCCTTTGACTATTTTTGGTAAATATATATTTTTTTGTTTGAGATGATGTGCATTTTTGGAGGCAATTTTAGTGTGCCTCCTAAAAAGGCCAGGCTTCCCACAACCACCCAATGGCTTCTCTGATCCTCTTAACACCACATTACATGGTGGCGGCACATGTGTTGAAATCATTAAAATTTCTAATTGGAAGTGTTCCGACATGCTGAGACTTGTTCTGACCTGCTGATATGTTATTAAGGCCACAGATTCATCCACAGATTAAAAGGACTTTATAAAATGAGACCATCCTGTATGCACTGTTATGTGTGATGTTGTAAAAGTAGGTAATATTCTAAATAATCTGTGAAAGTGCAGAAGTAGGAGTGAGAAAAGTCCAAAAAGCAAAAAATAATTCGAAAAGTATTTCCATAAAAGTTAAAAAAAAAAAAAAAAACATGCTGCAGTTGTTACTTAACTCGTGACATATGTACGTTGAACACCTCGGACACTCTCAGACAGAATATAAATTCACAATTATTCTGCCGATATGAGATTCTAGAGTGTGTTTGTGTAGATTCTATTTTTCGCTTGGCCGTGTGCTTTAGAGAAAGAGCCGAGGAGAAAGTGAGAGAGTGGGGAACGTGACATATATGGGAAATGAGAGTTTTAAAAAAAGGTATAAAGGTCTAGTATAGTGTGCCCACAGGATGTACGGGGTTTGAGGGAGAGATGAGAGCGAGAGAAGCTTTGTTTAGTGGTGTCAAGGGAAGGGCGGGTCTTTGTAGGCTTTTCTGTAAGACAGGAAGGCTATTAATCTGTCTAGGTGCAGGAAAGGTGGAGGGAGAAAATGGCAAAACAGATAAGAGGGGGGGGGGGCAAAGAACACAAAGACTAGGGAAAGAAAAAAATAATAGTCCCTCCATAGAGAAGAGGAGGATGAAGTGGGAGAAACTGATGGAGCGCAGGACAGTAAGGAACAATGAATGATGGAAGAGAGGAGGGCAATGAGGTATGGAGCAGGAATGAATGCACAGAGGAAGCGAGGGAGAAATGTGGGAGCGGGGCCCTCGCTGACCAGAGTCAGGCTCGAACGCCATCAATCTGCCCCAAAACTTCACCCAGAGGAGCAACAGATCACGCGTGAGGACAAAAGAGAGGGAGAATGGAGGCAGAGAGGAAAAAAGACGGGAGGGAGGATACGAGAGGGATCGGTGGGGTGGGGATGGAGCGGGTTAGACAGCGGGGAGAGTTTAGTGCAACGCTACAATGTTACAATGTTACAATTTCATTTGGCACAGATGCTTGTTTCCACACATGAGAGTTAGCACAGCACAAGCAAGCATCCAGTCAGGGGGGGAACGATGCAAGTAAGTGCCAAAAAAAGGCTAAGGTCAAGTCCACCAGGTGTCAAGGTGTTTGCCAAATGGTCTTTTACAAAGATCAAGGGGCACCCTGATGAGTGAATGGGGCTTTGGTAATTTATTCTACCACTGGGAAACTACAGAAGAGCGGCCCCTGTTGTGGTGGTAGTGGGAGCAAAGAACAAAATATGCGAGTCCAGGTAGGCAGGAGCTGTTTTAGGCTGCTTTAACTCCACTGGTTTGGTTATTTAGACCACACCAGGCAATAAAATGATTATTAATTAGAATAAAAACTCTATCGTGGTCCACTTTCCCACATCCGAAGTTTATCTTCCATTTAAAAATTGGTGCCAATTCTGACTCATTATGGCACGGCAAGTTTACACAATGCTTCCTGCTTTTTTCTTTGTGTATTACATTCTGTATGTATTTGTCATTCTTGGCAAAAATTCCAGTTCCCTAATGAGTTATGGCTGCATCTGGAGAACAATCTGTGGATGCACAGGAGTCGCCAAAGATGCATTGCACATCGTTTCAGGCAGAGGAGACGCGCTATTTTCACAAATGAAGACATATGGGACAGACGTTGATTCCAAAGAGATACAAGGTAGGCTATGAAATAATTAGTTTCCCACTGTTTGGACCCGAGCTGGTGTTCTCACCAGAGGGGCTGTACCAAAGTTTGGTCATTTGGTGCAAGGTCAAGCGGACCAAGACCACCCTCTTTTTGGAGGTCTCGGTCCGTTTGATTTAGTGCTGTCGGTGTGAAAGCAACCTTAGTTGCTGTTTTTGCGAGTGAGTGCCAAGGCAGCAGCTGGGAATATAGGATATGAACAGCAGGGGTGACGTGCCCTGCTTCGGTCTGGTCAAAGACCAAATGTGCCGCAATGTTCAGGAGCATCTGCAGGGAGACCTGCCAGGACTCGGTGTCACAGAATTCATGAGTGATATTACAAAGAGCCTGAAGCAGGAGCCATGCTGCATGCTCAGAAAGGTATAGTCTAATCTTCCCTGATGTTAGTTTATCATCGGAAATGGTATTAACACGGGCTGTGATCTAATGTCTGCAGTAAAAAAGAAAAGAATGTCTAGTAGCTCTTTCATTAAGTCCACTTCCCACAGAATCACGCTGTAGATGCCTATCCTGCTTCAAGGACACATGGACAGTTTCTGAAGGAGAGCAGAGCATTTCTCACCCCCAATCTTTTCTTAATTGTAATGTGAGGCGGCTCCGAGATGATCTCCCCACAGCTAATAACTCGTGTCATATAATATGTGTAATAGAGAGAAAACGAGGGGATGGCCCAGAACTATCAAAGGGCGACTGAGACGGCTGGTTAGAGAGCAAACGTTTGTAACGTGCATACGGGTGGAGTCCAGAACTCTGAAGACTCGAGGGCAGCCATCCGTATCTCCTGCGCCGGCGTGATTTACGCGCATGCAAACACACCTGCGTGCGAGCACATGTGGAGCTGCTTTGGCGCACGGGCACGTGAACAAGCGCACGTGCGTGTGTGTGCGCGCGTGTGTCAAATGTCATCACCGTTAGCATAGCCTAGTGTAATTCATGGCACAATTCAAATGGGCTCAAGATATTTGTCTCTCACCATTGAATAGCACATGTTTTCTTTGGGGGGGTCCCCACAATGAACGGAACATATTTCACCCTGAATATATAACACACACACAAACACACACATGCATATGCTGGTGTATCCGCCCCCTGAAATTTGTCTTTGTCGGTCTCACAAAGCAAAACACTTGAAGAGGAGATGGAAAAAAGATGAGGTTCCAATTCATCAGGAAAACAAAAATTAAAAGAAAAAGAATTGAGAATAATTGTGCTAACAGTGAAATCAAAGAAAACCCTTGAACTGAGTATTGGAGAAGCAGTAGCCTCTAAATTCAGACTATAAAATGAGAAAAAAAGAAAAAGAAAAAAAAAAACTTTTTAACAAACTTTGAACTTTTAAGAGAAAACATAAAAGCATGTAGTGTGACCTTAGGTTTTGCAAGATGAAAAACTCAACATCAGCACATTTTAAATGAGCTTTACCTTCACGTAAAATTAACAAGTCCTAAAATGCTCAACATCTCTGTTCAGCCGTGTGTCACTGAAAAATCAAATTAAACTTTCTCCACACAAAAAATGATGAGTAAATTAACAAAAAAAAAAGAAAAAGATTTACTGATTCTCTGCATGAGGCTTCTTTCACACTTCCTGAGTCTCTTGGAAAAACATACAAACTCAGCCGTGTATTTCAATGACTCAGGGTTGTAAAAGAGGGAGAACATCGGTTTTACATCTCAATCGCGCCTGATTTACGGCGGCTCCTCTCTCCGAGGGATTCTGCACCTGTGAGTAATATCCTTTAAGTGTGTGTGTCTGCGTGTGTGCACGCACGTGTAAGCGTGCGATATCCAGTCACAGCGGAGTAAGAGCCTCGGCCTGAGAAGGGAGCTGACGGCGTAAAGCGAGTAGATTAGCTATGAATCTCTCTCCCCAATCGCGCTGCCTTGCACTTTCCCTCGCACACAGATGCGCAATAAACACATTTTTACTCGCGCTTTAAAATAAGAAGAAAAACATGTAAGAAGAGATTAAGTGAGTAGGCATAAGACATTTCCCAGCTATGAATCAGGCTGATGACAGCGTTGCCTTTGGAGTGCACTGCCAATACATAAGTAGCCTGTAAGAGGCTCTTTGATTGGACTGCATTCACTCACTTGACAGTCGCTCACAAAGCGGGAGGGAAGGAGAAATCAGTGCTCCTGTAAGCCTGTATAGGAGGAAAAAGTGTGCACAAGGTGGATAAATGAAAGGGGCATGTACATGGGAGAGTATTGAGGTTTAGGGTCATAAAGAAGGATGAGTACGAGAGTGGAAACGTGTGAGCATGTACGGCTCGGGTATAAAAAATATATTAAGAGATGGATGAATGGATAGAGCATGAATGCGGGAATTAAGAATGGATGAATGGAGGCCAGCGGGAAGGGAGACAAAAACTGATAAAGGCAGATTGAGAGTTAAATGAGCAATTCCATTTTGTTTTTTTTGTGTGCCCGCGAAAGCCGAAAACCGTTTTACCGGTTCCTATTCCCGCTTCATGGGAGATTTTGAAAAACAAAAGGCGTGACGGACAGAAAGACTGTTCAGGCTGTGTATAGCATGGCGCTCTGATTGATAGAACTTTTTTTTTTTTGCTCACATCTTCAAACTAGTGAGGAAAAAGAAATCGTAGCAGTTTGTTAAATAAAAAGGACATTTTTCTCCCCTTGATATTGCTATTGCTCTGCATTCCACACATGATCCCTCTCAAAGGAGAAACTGACGTTTGACTGATGAGATGAATTCCTGTTTTATGCTGGCTGATGAGCCTGAGAATCTCAATGCTGATGCCAAGAACCTGACTGGGTTTATTTCCTTTCTTGATTTCTTTTTTTGTTCTTTTTTTATTCGCTTTTCACATATAGTCAACCTACCCAGCACATTATTCAAAACACTTTTATGCATCTTTTAGACATTCAGGAGGCTTTTCTTTTCACAGAGATCAAGATCATCACCTGAAAGAAAGTAATTCTGCACAAAACCAACATAATTCGTGCATCGCCACCTGCAGAGCTCTCTCTGGGTACTGTTAGTTTTCCTTTGCTGCTTGGCAGGAATGGACTGACCTTCGACCGAGGCATTACAGAAAAGCAACAGCATCCCCATTCTCCTCCAGCACCATGGCCACCTCACCGCCCATAAACCCTCCGATGCATTCTAAAGCAAAACTGTCTCAAATGATCCTGCAAAACAATGCCACGTTAGAGGGAGCGGGCTGTGATGTAGAATAACAAACAAATGGCATTTGCCCTTTCTAGATGCATTGTTTTTTTCATTTAGTTCTGTAAAAGTAGTATATTTGAAAGACAACACACTGAAGTGTTGATCCTATAGAATATCAGAAGTTATTTTTGATTTGTCAATTTGAAGCATAAATAATTGAACACTCAATTAGACAGACTGAATCGTCCAAACATAGTAAATCCGCTTGCCAGTATAACAAAATATTCATTTGATTTTTCTGGAAGAGCGAAATATCAGAAAGATATCGCGCGGCATACCCGGCCGTGTGCTCATTTGCCTCAAGTGGCAGAGCAATTTCCTCTGCCAGCTCGCCAGCTTGCTGTCATTACCTCTCATGGAAAAACAGTTTGGCAGTATCAGATGGGAGGCGCGCTGCTTGGTCGGTCGTTCTATCTCTGCAAATATCGGCTGGGTTTCCAATGACGCTCACTGCTGCATCCGCTTTGACTGCCTGTCATATTTTGTCGAGGGCCACTTTGCCTTACAAAGATATTCTTTGGGCATCTAACTGCATTTATATAGTGCTCCTATCCGAAACACTTTTTAAAAATGTTCTTGCTTCCCACTCACCAATTTACACACACAGTTTCATGGTGATGAGTTCAAGGTGCAGGCGCAACCGTCTCTAACAATTTATGGTTTCTGTATTTTGTCCGAGGACGCATCGGTTTGTGGATAGGAGTCGCCTCTTCTATTTCAGACATCATGCAGCCCTATTTTTGTGTGATTTTAGAAGAATTTAAATGCTCAATAGCAGAGCAATGGCGGTTTTCTATGTTTTTACTGCGTTACTTACAGGCGTTAACGTTCCTGACATCAATTTCAGTGATTTTAGTTTAAACTGATCTAATAACTGAAATGTGTCATAAAACACACAATGTTTTCCATAGTTTCCAACTGGTTTGATGGGGTTAGTTGTCAGTCCTTATAATGTTATGTCTTCCTGCAAGCCAAGTTTTTTTTTTTATTTTTTTTTTTTATTTTCCAGATCGCCTCTATGCTTGTGCTGCATCTCAGCCCGGGGCTTCTAAGTGTTTCTGACACCCAAACGCAACTGGACATGTTGCTGCCAGGTAGTGTGCCGACCCTTCTGCTGGCCCCGCACTTTAGGCCAAACCAACACGCAGAAGGGACGGAAACCTCTTTTCGAATAGTGAGTCTGTCCAGGAGGCTGTAAAGGCCCCAGGGCACTCTAACATAGAAAATGAGAACGGAAAATCCTCCTCAACTCACAGTCATAAGGGCTCGATCCAAATTGATCATGTTATATTCATAACTGATATGAATAGGTAAGGTTTGTGTGTGTGTGTGTGGTGATCTGATTTGATGCTTGATGGGAGAGAACAGACCTCGGCCATTTCAGACTTGCATTAACACAGTCGCCGAGCCTGATCGCCTCTTTCTCGACCGCCGTTTTTCCATCTCTCATCATCTTCCCTTTTTTCTCTGCAGCCGAATGGTTTCTCTCGCTCGCACAATTATCGCCTCCTCGCCGTGTTTGAGCATGACTGTTTCGGCTGATTGCGACTGCGATTTGCACAGAGAGAGTCTGTGCAGGGGTGCTGTGCAGCAATATTAATGGTTGACCTTTTGTACCTGGGTCCAGGTTTGTCAGACACACAGTGATTGAGTTCTTACGGAGTATAATAGACAGAGTAAATTCAAGCATACAGTTTTAGTCCAAAGGTGTGACACCTGTCATTGTCACTCAAGTCTGCGTCAAAACACAACATTTTGCCAAGAAATGTCCGACAGCATAAAGACAGTTTTTGGAAATCTGAAGTAAATTCAAAAGTTGATTTGCACAGAAGAAATAACAAAACATAAAAGTATTTTCCAAAAACTACTTTCGCTATTGAGCCGTGTGGGGGATTTATGTTCCAAATACATAGGAAAGCTCAACAGCTGCAAAAACTGGGTCCAGATGCTCTGAATAATCCACACAACTGGCTGGGGTTAATCCACAGTCAAACTATCAACCAAAGAAATACTGAGCTCAACAAAGCGTTATACTTTCTTTTAAAAGGGAGAATCAAACAATCATATTTGTTCATGTCTTTGTGAGTGGCACGCAGAGTTGAGATGTGTGTGTCACCTCAGCTGCAAAGGTAAGGAAATGTGTTTTCCTTGTGTGTCTATGTGATTTCACATATGCTCTGTTATTGCTGTGGAATCAATCCAAAACCAGTCGTCAGTGCCAGGTACTTTATTTGCCTTATAACCACAGAATTCTCAAGGATAGAATTGTTGCATAGGCACACTGTACTCACAAAATGTTAGAATAGTGGAGTTCACAGATGAGCTTTGTCAGGTTCATCTGTGAACAACTCCTTGAGAAACCAGTGTGTCTTGATCAGAGCTGCGGATTTCCTCATTACTCAAGCCTATCGTTCTTTTGTTATATTGTTTGTTTTGGGGAAAAAAAAAGTGTCTGTTGAGAAGCTGTCATCACAAGAACCTAGCAAGTTTGCAAAGCATAACTATTAATAACTAAAGGAGAACAAGTGGCAGAGGTGATAATGGTGTAAATTATATCTTCATATAATAGTGGGCGTAGAAAAAACAAGTGAAAGAGTGTTAGACAACGTGTTAGTTATATAGTCTCTGGAAACTAATTAACTGTTTATTTTCATGATTATATGTATGTATCCATCATATGGATCATATAGTATGCATTTGTATATTTTATTATTTATATATTATATATTTTTTATGTATCTGTATTTTTGGCTATAAGTATTTTCTTTACAGGTACCATGATTCTAATGCACAAATGGAGGCAGAGCTGCAATAAAACATGGTGGATCCCAGAGCAATGCAGACCAAAGCTACATTACTGTACCTATATGCTTTATTCAGGAAATACTATTGAAATTGCAATAGAGTATGCCAGGAACAAAAAAAAAGAAAAAGCTGACTCCCACGCTTTCAGCGCTTTTAGACAAAAGCAATAATACAGCGCCCCAGAAAATATATTAAGAAGCAAAATAAAATAAACTCTTATAAATTCCTTAAGCCGTTTTTCAGTACCCAGAGAGAGGATGTGGGAGGTCATGAGGGAGGGGTGAAAAAGACAGGAGGAAGCAGAGAGTAGAAGGGAGTGACACGGGTGGTGTGTGTGTGTGTGTGTGTGTGTGTGTGAGTGTGAGAGAGAAGGTGAGAGGAGAAGGAAAAACATTTCCTGTTCTTTACTGTCCAAAGACTGGAGGTAATAAACACACTTACAGGCTCCGTTTGTAGACTCAGTGTGTGTGTGTGTGTGTGTGTGGGGAGCTGGCATCTGGCATCCAGCACCAGGACATAAAAAATGTACAAAAGGGAGGTGTAATCTCTCTCTCTGACACACACAAACACACATCAGCATATGCAGTCAAGCGTACACACTCATGATAGCACTTGAGGTCAGGCCGTTGGACGCGGAGGGCGAGTGTGGTGGCGAGGCCCGGCCTACTCTGCTTCAGCACCACACTTCAAAGGTTCCACGCCGGTGTTGTGCATGTTTTAGCTCATTAACATTTTACATCACGACCGACTGTAGTCCAGCACATTCCGGGCCGTTTTCGAGTTGGATGAAGTTGTTTTCCACGGGGTTTTCAGCAGGTCAGGCCAGTTTAATAATGAAAGTATCGCTGCTCCGCTGTTGGGCTACATCGATTTCTTCCTCTCCTCATAATTTTTTGGGTACTTAGAGAGCTTTTGTCACTTGAACGCCTATTTTCACTTATCCTATATAGTCTCTCCTCCTAATTTTGCTCGGGGGTTTCCAAGGTTCAGGTTTTTACTGTGCTAATCAAAGAAAAATGGCCGGTGCTGCCCTGCAATTGTTACCCAGTGCATGACTGACATATTTTTTTTTCTTTTGTCTTTCCAAGTACTATTTCTGTAACCAGTAGCTTACATTAAAATCGTACCAGGCTCCTGTTTTTCCTATCCTCAAAGGAACAACTGGTCCTTGAAATGATTCTAAGTTAATAAAGCTGACTGTATAAACAGAACTGGTATGGTAGTAAAAGGAGGAGGGCAAAGGAAAAGCTGCTTTACGTGATGCTGTTGGTTTTTCTTCATCAGCATTCAGGCTGAATTGATTTTGTTATAGGGATGGAAAGAAACATGCTGTCTCTGCACGGTGTATGGTAAAGCTGTGTCTGATAAGGAACATAAATCCATCTGTTTCCGAAGTATAAAAGCTGAATGGATTTAACGGATTAAACCAGAACCATACAGAACCGAGAATAATACAGCTACTGGATGTCTCAATAGGTATTGTTGCCAAACTAACAGGCCATTTACCACCACTTATTAAAATGAAAATCTCAGATTCTTTTTTTTTTTTTTCCCTGACAGCATTAAACTTTGTGTATGTAATGGCAATAATCCAGTAATGCTCAATCTGTCCCAGTTAGTCAAACAGGAAGTTTATAAAGTATAATGAAGAATTGTCTGTCAAAACAATAGTAGCATTTTTATAAAAAAGTTTAAGGTAAAGACACAGGTTGAGGTTTTGCTATGTACATTTAGGTGTTTGTTACTCTTGTCCATGTTGCCTCTTTAGATTTCTCCTAAATTCCCTGAGTCACCTTGTCTGCACTACACATTTATTTTTTCCCTTTTTTTCACAAACTGACGAAATCTCTACTTTAATAGCCATTTTTCAGACATAAAATTTTATGGTTTTAATTCCTAATTCTAAATGACAAAAAATGCTGACTTACTGTACCAGAATTGTGAAATCTGTAAAATCTGTTGTCAACAAAATGTTGAACCTGGCTTTATCCAAAATTCATACTTCTGTTATACAGTTTGTTTGTACAGTGAAGCCAACATGTTGTAAACCAGGTTCAGTACCCATTGTTACCAACTCAGCCTCTTTAGATTTGTAACCTTTGAAGGCCCCTTGTGTAATGAGTGACCTTTATACTTTTGGCTGGATTGTGTTACCTTAGTGCTTAGTTAAGCTTTTCACATTTAGTGCAACAGTTTGTTAAATACTCATTAATTTTTCAAGACACAGCTCTCTGTAGATATGGGGGTCCAAGTGAGAGCAACTGCTGGTGTAAGTAATGCCTGGACGAGTGCAGCTGGTGCTACTTTGCAGAGGAAGAACTTTTTAGATTTATGCAAGATTAGACTCCCAGTACCAGACGATACGACATCCCTCTGTTGACCAGTTGTCTGCAATTTTCTAAATGCAAGGCACAGCTTGGGCAGCTGTAAGAATGGTATGTATAGTTTACAATTTCTCCAAAATCCAGCATATAGAGCATCTTACAACATATTACACTCAGTCCATATGTGAGTGCAGGCTGCGTGCATCAGCAGTACAGTCAGCAGTGATTTCACATATGAGAAAGTATATATGACAATTAAAATGCTCCAAAATCCACCATTTTTTTTTTGTCTGATTCCAGCCACCGCCCTTCGAGAACCTGTCAATCAAACGCTACAACCCAAAACACGGATGTCTGGCATTGTCAGTTCTGCTCCATTGTTTGCCAGTGTGCTCCCCCCCCCAACACACACACACACACATGCCTCATGCCTGTCATCCCTCCCAGCTCATCAGTCAGCTCCTCTCACCTGGGCACACAGGTGCTCCAGATCCACAATCAGACAACTAGATGGGCCTCTCATGCTCTCTGACTTGTTGCCAGGTTGCCCTTCACGCTCACGGCTCTCCCCCACCGCTCTTTCCTCGGCGTGAGCTCCCGTTGTGAACCATACCCCCTCCTGCCCTCTGAGTCTCACAGTTCTCCCAGAATCCACCTAAGCTTTTTTTCTTCTGCTGTGAAACTTTGAGGCATGAGGCCTTCACAGTCTTGCTGCCAGTGGATCGCCCTCCGTTGAACCGTGTCTCTGCTCACCTTCTTGTCGCTGAACCTCACCTTAATGCTC
Source organism: Eupleurogrammus muticus (assembly GCA_036785175.1). Classification (NCBI taxonomy): domain Eukaryota; kingdom Metazoa; phylum Chordata; class Actinopteri; order Scombriformes; family Trichiuridae; genus Eupleurogrammus; species Eupleurogrammus muticus. The sequence continues at coordinate 15,336,714 of JAYKQN010000013.1, read as the reverse complement.
GATCCGTTTGTACTGTGAAGTCGGGAGTTCCAAGTGGTGAATTTCAACCGGAACGCCCCCTGAAGTCGGCTCTCCAGCTCAGACGAATGGAGATCCTCCCCACCCGCCCCAGTTGTTCTCAGTAAGTAGAAGCTTCTGTAATATTCAGTTTATAGAACTTCTGACTAGTGTTGTTAAGCATGCTTTTTATGGAAATGGAGCATTGACATTGATTATGGGATATGTACAAACCCCACCACAGTGTGCCGAAAATGTGTAACAATAGCCTGGAGTTTCCTGTTTTAATTATGGTTAATGGAAATCAGCGTGAAAGTATTTTCTGTGGTATGGACTTTTATACCTGTCGAGTTTCTCTCAGGTTAGCCACTTTTTTTAAGCAATGTGAAGAGACTTATTTCTTACATATGCAGCTGTTTTGTTTAGGAAAAAAAGAAAAAGTTGTGAGTTCTAAAAATGAGATCATCAAAACATGTTTCTCTCCTGTATAGCTTAACTCCCATGTTCCCTCTACCAGTCAACCAAGAGGTTAACAAGAAGTGGCTTGGCTCTGCGTTGGGTGCATCCATAACATGTTTGGCCTTGAAATGAGGCCAGTTTTGGTGCTGAGATCCCACTTTTTTTTTGTTTGTGTGTGTCAAGGAAATTTCTAAAAATGATCGCCCAGGGTGTCGGCGCTCCTGCTTCTGGCACGGCCTCGTTGTGTTCCTGCTTCCTCTGTCAGCCTGTCATCTTCACTCTTCTCTCACACTCTCTCCCCCCAACGGGATGTTTCTTAATATCTGTCACTGTCTCGTCTAATTAACTTTACATCCACTCTCTTACTTTTTGCCTGGTATGTAACACAAAATGTATTTACTTCAATCCCTCTTGCCATGTTTTTATAATTGTCAACATGTAATTCCTCAACTTTGTGACTATTCTCACTGTATCCATGTATGGCATTTTACCAAACAGCAAATATTTAATTAACATCAGAAAAAAAAAAAAAAAAAAAACATTAAAAATTGGCCATTGAGGGCACACAGGGACAAAGCCTCTTACTCCTCATCTGTTTATTTGGCTCATTATATATTCTTCCTCCTCTGGAAAATCCTTGGACATTTTGAACAGCACAGGCCAAAACGACTTGGCAGAATACTGCAGGCTCCACATGCATCGTCTTTTAATCTGTCCGTTCACGTTTAACATTCACTGCAGCTCCTCATCTGGCTTTTGTTGTGGCTTTCCTGCACACACACATACACACACACACACACACACACACGTTTTGGGAGAGGCTGCAAAAAGGGATCCGATAAATGCTAGTTTAACAAGCTATTGATTAATGCAGCATCTTGTATTATAATTTACCAGGAGTACTGGTAAAGGTGTTGCACTGTACCAAACAGAATCCTCTTGCCTTGGGTGACTGAGAATGAGATTTATTAAACTGACTTTCCAATTGAAAAACATTTTTTTTTATAAATTCACATGCACAGAAAGGAATGGTGTGTGTGTGTGTGTGTGTGTCTGTGGGAACATACTGAAACTCACACATACCTAATTACTCAAATGAATAGAGAATGACAGGCATATCTTTGTCCTCTCAACTCTGCTAATCTGCTTAAACTATCAGCGTTCAGTGGCTGTTAATTAGCCGTCTTTCCAGTTTCTGCTGATTCCAGAGGTGCTGGTCTGCTATTCCCTGCTCTGAGACGTGTGTGTGTGTGTGTGTGTGTGTGTATGTGTGCATGTGTGCATACACCTGTTTCTCTGGGAAATGGGTACAGGGTAAAAATTAAATGTGCACATTTTATTATCTGTAATAATTCTTATGCCTCAAAAGTGCTGAATCAAAACAGTCTTTCTACTGATTTGCTAAATCAGTTTTAAAAGTTGACATTTCACACACATACACCTCGACATTCAAACACACACTGATGTATTCAAGCGCTTCAACAGCTTTGAAGGTCTTTTATGGATAATGTGTATGATCGCATGTTAATCTCCAGAAATCAATTTCTTTTGACCGTGACCTGCATGTGGAGGACAAGCCATGCTCAATCTTAAAAAAAAATAAAAAAAATAATAAATCTTCATGAATATAAAGTCCACCATAACTCAAAATTGTGTTTGTGCCGAATTCCCTCTGCAAAATGTTCTCTATGCAGACACTGTAAGGATGTGCTTATGATTATCTGTTTGAATAATCATGTATTTTTCAATAGTAGAGAGTAGAAATTAAGATTACCAAGGTAAATGATAGACATTAGTGGCTACTTTTTTCTTTATTAAACCTCCATAGCACAGTGTGATCATGCAGCTTTGCTTGTTCACCATTAGGGATCCAGCCTCATGTCAGGTCATGGCTGGAACTTCTGAGCCTCCAACTGCTGCGGGTGATGAAAAGCCCTCCTGCTTTCTGATCAAGGCCCTTAGCTTTCAAATTCAACACCAGCTCCACCAGATGAGATATGTGGCTGCTGCTTTCTCATTTGCCACCCCTGTTGCCAGGGCTGAGGACTGATTGATGCAAGTTTTGTTTTTTTTTCTTGTTCTTTTTTTAAATCACAAAGTGATCTTTTATGGCTGGAGTTGCAAATTTCCCCTTCACAGACCAACATGCATCAGGACTGCTCGTCCTCGTCGTACTAAACATCTCCCCCAAACACAGGATACTGATCTTAAACCCATTTATAATCACTGATTAGTTCAACAATTCATTACCACTTCGTTATCCCCTCGTTTTTTCTAATTCATTTTTACACTAAAATAGGCAATGAATTATTTTAATCATCAGATGGGAATATCTATAGGCTTTTATCCACAAATAATAATTCTTAAAGCTTGTCTTTTTATATTTTATTAGGCCGTTCTTTGTTTGCCATAATTTTTCAGGGACTTCCATGTCTTAAATGAAATTGTACAAATGACCAGATGGGGCTAGTCGCTTCACCTATTCACTTTTACTTTTCACAAAAGAAGGCATACAGCAAATTATTTTTGCAAACCCCTGCATAGCCATTAGTGTGTGCCTGTGCCGCCTACATTTTAAGCTAGCACAGAAGTGTAATTTTTTTTTTTTAAATCGCCCGCTGAGAGCAACTCTTAGTCACACACATGAATCAATACAGTTATTTACAGCACACCATAGAAACAAGCCAGTAATTACCAGACAGGTAAATCGCTCTTTGCTCATGTCACCTCAGAGGATCAACAGCGACCTGTTGTCTCTTTTTATGAAGTTATAACCCTCAAAGCGAAACACGTGTACCCATGATGCTTTGACGTGTGGATGGCAGTCCAAGATGGGACACTTCACACCATTCATAGTAATTTACTAGATGGGAAATGTATTAGGAAAAAAAGTGCTTCTGTCAGTTGCTGGTAACCCATGATTTCAAACTGCACAATATTAATAATGATGTTTAATAGCATTGTGGGCATTCTATTCAATTTTCTACCTTTTTTTTTTTTTCCCCCAAATGACCCCAAATTTCTGTTATCTGGATGGAAGATTCGCTCACTGCTCCCCTGGCAAGAGAAGTGCATCTGCCATTATTATTCATCGGATTTCAGATACAAACTTTGCTTTCTGTATTGTTGTTTTTCTCGTGTGTTCGGGATGAACATCCGTACCGTCAGGTAGTAGATAATTTGTTTAATCTATGAGGATGTCCACTTTTGCCCCCATGGGACACCAGATGGTGCCGACATTGGACATGTGAACGCGTGCGTGTTTGCTGTTTCTCTGCGTGAGTCCGACAGAGGATCACGCAGTGGTTACAGTGAAGGGACACAAAGCTGCTGCTACTAAATGCCAGTACATTCTCAATTAACACGCAAGGACTGGGGTCTCTGGGGACCCCAGAAAGACTACTGTAAAACACGACAACCACAGCACTCCTAAATTGTGTAAATGATGCATACATATGTGTATATAAACCATAATGACAGTTAGAATTATGTGAAAATGCAACAATCCCCATGCACTGTAGTGTTTCTCCTGCATTCAACATGGTACTGTACATGTTGAATAACAGTAGAAAATATTGTCTTTTTTTTACTTCATATAACTTGAACACAAGCAGTATTAATGGTCATCTGCAGAGCATGGATGGAAATCCTTTTCTGTCCCTTTCAGATGACTGACAAAGTGCCTCTACTTCCCCTTTCTGATACTTTAATCCTTCAGATATTACCAGCATGTTGATATATATATATATAGTAAACAAATGACTAAATAACTATGTAGGCGATGATGTGCTGAAAATAAATATATGGAATTTAGGCATGACAAACATTTCTGTATATAAAGGCAAAATCAGATGTATAGGAGGTCTTTTTTTTTAAAACTGATTTAGAAATCAATGACCTGAGATCATTCCTGGAGAAATTCATCAAAAATTTTAAATGACATGAAAAAGCACCTGTGACATATGACATGAAAGTATATCTCTGGGGTCTGCAGGTCTTCTCATTTTAAGATTTCCCCCTTGTGAGCATTTAATCTTGAGCTGTAAGAAACATGCATTTGCTCTACACAGAGCACTACTTCGTATACTATAAAGTAGTAAACCTGTTAATCATCCTCACAAAAGCAACCTCTTGCATCAGTAGTTTTATAATTGACGTTGTATTACACATTTTTTATTTGTCAAGTTATAATGCATATAGAGTACATCAGTTACCACAATTGAGTATAAAACGGTAATTATACAGTATTGGGTTACTCACAGGTGAATTCTAGACTGCAGAGAAAGTGGCTTTTGGGAGTGTTTCATTGATTGGAGAAAGCACACCAAGCCCCAGTCCTTCAACGTTTGTCAGTTATTGCAATTTGGTTATGTCCAAGTCATTTCCACTAAATGTGGAGCATTACACTCTTGCTAATATTATGCTGCCATTATGCAGAATCTAAATCACTGTAATGTCTTTCAACGGGACAATCTGTGAAGCCTCGGAGAGCCCTGGAGCGCTGGACGTGTTTATTAACAACACCTACCCAGAACTACGAGAGAGAGAGCACCAGAGATGGGTTTGAGCACTAGATAAAAGGTAATGTGAGAACAAAAACAGACAGGAATAATTAAAATGTGATATAAGAAAATAATTACAGACAGTGCGGGGGTGAACTAATGAAATGAGTCCCTAGTTTATTGTTGGGTGCAATGGAGAATTTTGTATTATCCAAAACAGGATTGGAAACTGTAAGAATTACAGTCTGACATGCTCGGCTCAAACGAGCACAACGGAGTCGTTACAGCCTCCTTGTTACATGTGTGAATACATTAAGAGGATAAATATAAAAGGGGCGGGGGAGGAATCTATTCTTAGCCCACACCATATATCAGTCAGCAGCAATGCAGTCATTTGTCAGTTCTAGCAAGGCTATAGAAAACACTAGATATAAACTGATCATTACATAAAATCAAACGCTGTATCTGCAGTGCTCTGTATAAGGGGAAATAGTTATAAATGTACAGCATTGTATTTTAAATGAAAGGGCATTGACCTGTTTCATGTTGTTTATACCTAAATATGTTGATACTTATACAAATTGAGGCCAATATGATGGCACAGCTCTCATTACAATTTATGAGGGACTGACATCTGGAGTGACCTCAATAATATCACCGATGTACAACAAATTATCTGCTGTAACAAACGGGGGCGTCGGGTCAGAGCGGCTGAGGCGGTCACAGCCTCGCGAGGCTTTCCTATTGTCATGGACTTCAGTCATATCGCTGATGTCAGGGATAATTATCGGCGGCGAGACACAGATGCAGTTTAAATAAATGAATCCCTTTCAGGCCAACGCTATAGATATTTTCCTATTTGACAGAGCCCGTGTGCGTGTGTGTGTGTCTTCCTAGAAGGCAGCACATCCATTTGTGACTGTGTTTGGGTTTAGCAGACACCAGACTGTAAAGGGGTCAGACCAGAATCAGCAGGATACACAGGGGGAAGATTCAAACAAAACCGTCCAAAGTGTTTGTGTGATTATTATTTCCACAGTGGCGTCTGCTTCCATTATTAACTGTTATTGCATCATTTATTTAGAAAAAAGTTCTTATAGGACAGGGAGGAGCAACTTTGGATTTTGGGACTTTTATCAACGTTATTTAAAATTCAGTTTAACAGTTACATAAATGAAGGGCCATCAACTTTTTTTTTTTTTTTTGGTGTCACAGCAAACTTTTTGCATGCTTTTAATTGGTGTTGTACAGATTTATTTAGGAATAATAGAACTGCCATCAATTCAGAAAAAACTTTTGGGTGCAAAAATTTTAAAAAATAATTATAAACCGTGTGTTTAGGCCTGGATTGGTAGGGCTAGGATTTCCTGGGGGTTTGTCAACATGTCTTGGAGTAAGACATGTGTCCATGCGTAGCCTTTGTTAACTTAAGGAATAAAGGAGCAGCTAAACTGGCGCGTGTTAGCATTGTATTATTGAGTGAAGAAAAGAGTTGGATGAGTTGTTTCCTTAATCATCCCATATCCACATTCCTGTCTGCCTAAAGCTTCATGTGTACGTTGCAGAACTTTAGAGTACCAAGAATACCTTAGCAGCACAAACGGCATGGAAATAAAAATGGGCCAGAAATGAAATGCCAGGAAAGGACAGTTCACGGACCCTGTTTCCACAAAGTCTGAAGCACTGCCATAATGCAAAAACCCTCTGACAGGGTAATACACCAGGCCGAAGCCAAGCTAATCATCTGTAGAGAATCAGCCACTCAGAAAAGTAACTGGCAAGCTCCCTTCGCAAAGAGTTAAGTGGCAAAGCTGCCCTCTCACACTAAATATAGTCTCGTTGCATGAATATTAACCTACGGGCATTCTTATGCTGCACACAGTGACCTCAAATGTTGTTTGTCACAAAGAATTTCCCTCATTGACTCAGTAGTTCAGTCTCTATAGAGGAAAGTGTTGTAAATTGATGCAGCGACAATTGGTTCACTCACAGCCTCATAGACGATAGAGCCTACAGTGAAGGACTACATACCAAACAATACTGAATGAGCAAACACGTAATCCAATCACGTCTGACAATGGGTAATAAAAAAAAAGGTTATATTTACACTCTTGAAAATGTGACTTCTCATTTCTGAGAGTGAGAAACTATTTTTGACAGAGGCCATTTTTTTGTGTGAATACGAAAGATTGAACTTTTAACTCAGCTGTGGTCTGTTGTAAATTGAGCCACAATATCTGAAGAATCAAATGAGGTGTGGGAGGCCTTCAAACGGACCTTTTGGCAAAGTGCTCGTGCAATGTCACATAAAATACCAGCAGCACGCTACCCGAGCCAGTCAAAATAATCTAATATTCCCAAAGGAAGTCAAGTCAAGAATTTAAGAAGATGCTGAAAAGTGGTAAAGATTCCCCATGCTGACCAAATAGCATCATGTAGTTCCTCCAGATCCCTAAACTCCTGTTCCATTAGGTCCTATAAGTGCTCCACTAGGTTGACGCTCTGAACGGCTGTGAGCTGCTCACCATTAGATTAAATCAAAATATGGGGCCATATTTCCAAAATGCGTTTTGAGACGGTGGATGTTTCAATTCATTTGCGAGAGTTTATACCAGTCATGGACTGTAGGAATGCACCTGAGGTCTCCGTTTCATCTAATTTGCAAGCAAGCAATCGCATATTTCCAATGTGATTTTTCCCTCAGTGTTTCTGGCACGTTCCACACATTATCTGCACCACACAATGCACATTGAGGGTGATTACAACAGGCAATCACTCAGCAGTTATTTCATTTTCATTTCCTTCTTTCCTTTTTTTTCTACGACTCGATATTTCCCAATTTAAAGTAAATCTAATTGATTGGGTGTTGTGGATTGATAAATGGCACGCTTAATACCATGGCACTCTCGAGTCCATTTATTGCTGCAGGCTAATAAAATGAATGTGCAGTAGTCATTGTGAGTCAATGAGAAGCCATATTTAACTAAAATTGTTCAAATAAAGAAAGGCATTTATTCTAACTAATGTTAATCTCTTTAAATTTGATTGTTAATATAGAGGCGAACCAAATTATAACGTCAGTGAATTCATAGAGCCCCTGCCAGAATGATCTTGGTTAAGATACAAAACTGTTGAGCAAGGAGATGCAAAATTATGTTGGTATGACTTTGAGTGCTTAAAACCACATATGTCTCAAACAAAATGTAGGAGAAAATGTTCAATATGATACAAATAGACAAACCTTTCCAGAAAGGCAACAATACAATTGTGGAAGTTAATGGAAGGCAAATGATTGTGTTAATAATAAAAGTGGTAAGATGATTCTTCCTCCATCCACTTTCCCTGCGCTGGACCATCTGCAGGCAGCTGGTGACGGGGATTCAAATCGCTCAGATCCAGAAAGTCTACCTCGTCCCCTGTAGACGGCTCATAATTGATTCATATGAAACTGCTTGTAAAGTTGTGGAGAGAGTCTGGAGCATTATGCCTCGTTTCCACTACATGGTTTGGAACGGTACGCTTGTTTTAATGTTTCCATTATCATGAAACCGTACCAATCCCATGGTAGCCATTACCGTTTTAGTAACCCTTTTTGATCGGGGTACCAGCACACAGGACCGGTACCCGAGGGGAGGATCTGGACCCCCTTACACAGTGGAAACACACAAGCTGTCCATCACTTACCTGAACCGCACTGACAGTGGAAAAAAGGCTTTAAAGACCAAAAAGATAACTGTGACATGGGGATGATGATCTTCCGTTCTTACAGAAAGACAACTGGATCAAAGTGTAAACAGCCTGGCTTATTGTCTGGTCAGATTGAAAGAAGATTTAAGGAAAACTTCATATGATGCCACAGAATTTGCCCACTGGCTGATTCCCCATATGAACAACTGCTAAAGACCCGTTTCCTGGAAGCCGTGGACGAGTGAATTAAACACCAGATATGCATAGGCTGGGGACAGAAGGAAGCCTGTCACTTTTCCAAGATCACGCCATCCATGCTGAGCCGAAAACTGAGAATGTCAGAGTGGAAAAAGCACAGCAGAGCAAACCTCGACTGAACGACCGGCTCCAGCTGGAACGGCTCCAGTGTCTACACGGTCTGAACAGAGGGAGAGGCAAAGGGCGCGGCGGCCCCTCTTGGAGCAGAGATCAGACTTTGAGCAATGCAGGCCCTCAGGACAATAGTTTTTTCTGGAATTGTGAAACCGTAGCCCCCCCCACACAACTGCCCATTTTCTTGGCCTCCTCTATGTGTGTACATCCACTGCCAGGTGTTCCTCAGGATCCTAACCACTAAATTACAGCCAACATCACTCACTGTAATCCAACAAAAACCTCCACTGCCAGATAAGGTCCCCAAGTTTGTAGCGTCTTTCCAAAAGAGAATCATAACCACTGTTGCCTATCACACAATAGTCCTCATCAATTCGCTGCTAGGCTAAACGCACACCAAAGCAACCACTGAGCATGTGTTGGGACTCTTAATACATTCCTATGTAGAGTATATCCTCTAAGAAGAGACCTTTTGTTGGTCTGTGTCTGGCAAGGTTGTTCAGACCTCTACGATCAATAGGCACAGCTTCTTTCACACTGCTCATTGCTGTTTTTGTCATACCTGTATGATTGATTCACAAGCAAAGCCAACGTTATCACTACACAAATTAACAGATGTGGAATGACATCTCTAGTTGGATTTCAGTATATCACGATGCAGATGATTTTTTACTCACCCTGGTTGCCTCCATTGAGCACTATGCTGCAGAACGTTAGGAGGGAATAAAACCGGATAAGGGCTAAGTGGTTTGACTTGAAGTGAAATAGTTTTTCTTCTTCTTCCTTCAGTCTGATGTTTTGAGCTCCATCATGCAGAATGATGTATGTGCAGCGTATGACACTAAAAGGCTGTTATCACATCCATCTGCTGCAAAGGGAAAGTTTCTTTTTGCTCACTGAAAAGCTGAGTTCAAAGGCTGTATGTACAAGCATGTGTTTTGACATCACAACTAGTTCCATGTCAATTGAGGCCCAGTAAAAAAATATACAAGGCTAACGTATAAACCTAAAGCCTCCAGCTGGCATTCACTAGAAACAGGCTTTCCAGTGAAGCAGAAGATATCTTCTAAAGTAAAGATATAATAACTTTTCACAAGGTACCTGGAGCTTTTTTGTAGGGGGGGGGATGTCAAAACACAATTTGTTATTCCAAGCAAACGATTTGTTCGTATCCTAAATTATGTCTGATGGGGAGCTTTAGAAAAACATATGGGATGTTTCAATAGTATAGAAGTGCAATGTTTTCTTAGTCGTCCCTTTTATAGATGAGTTTGTTTTTCTTTTTGGTATCCGGTTTTCAAATATCAGCTCATGAACGCTACCATATGCCAAGTACATTTCAACATATCATTCTGCAGGAAACCATTGACTGCACTGTACTTTCCACTACAGCATTTGCATCTTGCAAGGAACATATGTGGGGAAAATATATACTTTCTTGTTGTTAATATTACATGTTACATACATACATGTTTGAGAATCTGAGAAACGTCTCAAGATGTTTATATTTTTCTGCCATCTTTAGTTGGATTCACACACATAATTCTGGTCCACTTAACATAAAATTTAGATCTAGAGGCTGCACAAATCGAAATGGAGATTACAGCATACTGTTTACATGTTACTTCATGCACTCACATACACCCACACACACACACACACACAGCCTCTCTCCCACTCTCATTAGTAATTGCATTCACTATCAAACATACACACGTGCACACACTTGTGATTGCGTGCATGCATGTGCATAAACAGACACCACAAACGCATAGTTGCAACGGGCACTTGTTTTGTATGAATTTTGGAATGGGAGCACACGGCTGGACGGCGGCCAGCATATCGCTGTGGAAACCCAGCAACTGATGCCAGTTCATTTGCATATTTATTATTTCATTTCGGCTTTCAGAGTTCCCACTTCCTGCTCACACACAAGCGCACACATGGACAGACAGCTTCGAGATTGAAAAACATCCACATTCATGAAGTGCAATGCTGAAGGAGGAAGAAAAACAAAAGAAAAATGTGTTTCATTGGTTTCAGGGATTTAGATATAAAAAGGAACAAATGGAAATGACAAACCAATATTAGGATAAATATATGCTTAGTCTAAACTAAAGCATAAATGATGTAGGTGACCAATAGACAACCTTGTTAAAGGCAGCAGTCTTAAAAATTGGTTTTAGCTGTTCCCTCAACCAGAGTCTCATTTCCATACAGACTGAACATCAGAGTTATGCAAAACAATGATACAATATGCCATTTTAAATGTCATGAGAACAAATCAATAAAAATTACAATAAATTTACAGATTAATTCCTTTTTTTTAAAGGTAAATGCACTTTTTTGTCACATATACACTTTATGCTATTTACATTAAGAGGAGAAAGAGATTCTCCAGTGGGTAAAATGCAATAAATGAGTGAAAAACAGTAGTATATGGTCATAAATGTCTTGTATTAAGCAACGGTTAGGTGGTAACCTAATAACAGACGAACATTGCTGCAGAGAAAAAGAGCTTTTGTCCCAAAAAAACAGAAAGTTTCCATTTTTGTTTTCCTGATTTTCCTCTACTCAAATAAAAACCTGTCGTTATTGAACGACAGAAGAAAAATGCTTTCCTTTTGCTCACTGCAGCATCTTAACCGAAGATGCCTTCACAGATCCTCAGGAAATGAGAACCTTTTTAAACCTAAAAATACCTAATGCAAGGTCTGTAGGTTCATGAAAACTCATCATCAGGACAGACGGCGTTGCAGCACCATTATAATAAATAGGTTAGCTTTGCAATATTGATGTTAACAGTGACTGCCATTATTTCCCGGCCGGAAACAATTTCTCCTCAATGATTAGTGCTGGTGATGGAGCAACAGTCACTGGTCGAACAGGGGGAATGCAACTTCAACAAGGGCTGCAATTGAAAACAGTTGTATATTATAAGGCACTTCCTCAGAGGCTGTTACCTGATTAGACTTTATGAAACACTGCATGCTTTCAGCTTTTAGAACCCCCCCTTCCCCATCTGTTATGTTTAACTGACACTCTCCGCTTTGACAGAAGATCTATCACATTTCTCTACCTGGGAAGCGCTGCAGGTGTGGGGACTGTTCCCCTTCTCTTTTCCCTCCATCTCCCCTGATCTTGGCAGGGGATCGATTTCCTTCCGGAGGCGAAGTGTTCAGATGACTGATGCCCGGAGCGGCGGGGAGCGCGGCGCTCCCATCGGTTCTCGAACTCCCGAGGACCGTTGACAGGATCCTAGGAAACTGCAGCCTCAGAAGCGATGAGGCAGCAGGAAGGGAGACGTGCAAGCAGCGTGCCGTCAGGAGCGGGCAGGTAGAGCGGGGAAAGAGATGGATAAACAAAACCAGCACGTGATTAAACCAGAGGCTGCTCTCACGCTCGAGGGACGGGGATTTAAATGTCATCCTTTGGTATGGCACTGCACATGTTTTTATTATAGGATATAAGGGAGGCTGTCAAGATGCATGGGCCACACAGTGGGTTGAGGAGACTTTCAAATCCGAGAAGAAAAGACAGGTCTAACAGTTTCTCTGTTCCCCCATAATTTCCAATTTTTCTATCTTAGTTACTTGTTAACTTGGAAATATATAATATATTATAAAACAGATTAGATAGGAAACCAAAACGAGACAATAAGATAATTCAGATAATCCTTAATATTGGATTTATTGTACTAAATATAAGATTTCATTTTTTTTTTTTTGGTATTCTTGAATGACTGGTTGAAACAGGCGTGTTTCCGTGTCCTCCTTGCACCTTTCCTGCTGACAATGTCCTGTTACATTTAGGTCATACGATGTCCTGAGAAGGAGTAATAGGATTTCTTGGCTGCAGCATAAAAAAACTTCCTTGAATCAGTAGAAACCCACCATCCAGAACCATTTGTATTCATGGATGTAATAAAACGTGGTTTCTTCCTCGTCTTTTTTTATCCATTGTCGAAAAATCGGGATGCTGCAGGATGTAAAGTGCAAAATGTGCAAACAAAGAACACCGTGTGCACATGGAAACGGGGAAAGTGTGACACAGCAAACCATCAAACCCCCTTTCTGGACTTGACTAAAGCCTATTATTAGGATACGGGCAGCAGAAGCAGAAACCGATGTAAGCATCGCAACAATGGAAAAACCCGCAGCCACACAGGGCCAGGTGCTTCATTATGGGACGAGGTCTCCAGCCATGCTCCAAATGTCAGTATGTGCAGCATTAGCAGAACATAACTCGTCTAACTGTCAGGGAAAAGTCTGGCCCTAAACGTTTAACTTCAGCCGTGACAGATGGTTATAGCCACAATAATAACGATGAATACTATAAGGGCCTCTAGCAATTCGCTCTCAGGTGGAATTAAATAAGAAACTGGATCTTAGTTTTTGGTAATGTCACTCATCATTGCCTTCATTCAACAATTCTTTACAATTAATTTTAAAGATGTGTATCATATATTATATGTACATCTGTTGTTCCTGTTAAATGTATAAAGTAAAGAACTTTTTTTTCCGCTTGCACAACATAGTCCCCATCTCCAGGTATGATAATTGATCTATATGGTGGTGTTATATTCTAGGTCATGTTAGACCGAAATAAATACAAGTATGATAAAACTAATTACCTGGAATGTGACGGAGGCATGGCCCATTGCAGCATTCGTGTTTTTGTGCTCGTGCTGTTGTACGAACCCTTGATTTCTGGAACCGGTTGTTGGAGGTTGTGTTGGCCCTTATTGTGTTTATTGAAGAGGAGCATTGACTGTGACCTGAAGGTACGCAGCACTCTACACTGAATTGACATTTTGAAAAGAATCGACTTGGCAAAATGCCACAGGCTAATGCACGGCTGAAAATGAATTGAAATATCCCTTCAGTGGCAAAGAAAGGTTACAGTTTTAAATGGCTTGTCAATTTTCGCCTGTGAGCGACCGACGCGGTCTCCCCACAAAAGGGATCAGGGCAACCGGAAAAAGAAGCGGAGACAGGAGGCAGCGGAACTCACGTAAAAACATTTATTGGCGGCGATACCAAAAAACCCAAAACCCAAAACGCTCACGTCAGCAGGCAAAGTCCACCTCGCACCAGGTGGACCAAACAGGCAGCTCCACACGCCTCGCGTCGCGTCCCGCACCCAAACATGTCCGGGGGGAAACTCTCTCTCTGTTAGTCAGTTCCCCCCTTATAAACAGGTGAGAAGGGGAGGGGTCATCACCTTCTCACACTTCCCTCCCCTTCTGCAGTCTCGCCAATGGGGTGGCGAGACAGAAGTCTGCGACCGTGGTGTGTCTGCCTCGGGGCTCGCTCGACCACACTCCATTTCCGGTCGTAGCCCCGCCAGCACTTCCGCTAGCACTTCCGCCAGCTCCTTCGCTAGCCGTCTCCGCTAGCCGTCTCCGCTAGCTGTCTCCGTCGGCTCCTTCGCCGACCGTCTCCGCCGGCTCCTACGCCGACCGTCTGCGCCGGCTCCTACGCCGACTGTCTCCGCTAGCCGTCTCCGCCAGCCCCTTCGCTGACTGTCTCCGCTAGCCGTCTCCGCCGGCTTCCTCGCCGACCGTCTCCACCGGCTCCTCTTTGACCGCCTCCGCTGGCTCCTTTGCTGACCGTCTCCGTTAGGTCCTTTGCCGACCGTCTCCGCCGGGCACTTCCGCCGGGCACTTCCGCCAGCCGTCTCCGCTAGCACTTCCGCTAGCACCTCGCTAGCCGTCCCCGCTAGCACCTCGCTAGCCGTCTCCGCTGGCTCGCTCGCTGACAAGCTCGCCGACACGCCGATCCTCTCGGTACCCCCGTCACGCTCCGCGAGCTCCACCTCCTCTCTCCAGCTTCTCAGGCGGCGCCACCGATCCCATTGCTGCCACCAAATGTGAGCGACCGACGCTGTCTCCCCACAAAAGGGATCAGGGCAACCGGAAAAAGAAGCGGAGACAGGAGGCAGCGGAACTCGCGTAAAAACATTTATTGGCGGCGATACCAAAAAACACAAAACCCAAAACGCTCACGTCAGCAGGCAAAGTCCACCTTGCACTAGGTGGACCAAACAGGCAGCTCCACACGCCTCGCGTCGCGTCCTGCACCCAAACATGTCCGGGGGGAAACTCTCTCTCTGTTAGTCAGTTCCCCCCTTATAAACAGGTGAGAAGGGGAGGGGTCATCACCTTCTCACATCGCCTTATTATCCGGCGTATGCATCCCCACAAGCATGTGTGGCAGCCAACGCGATTACGTATTGACCTATGATACAAGAGAAGTTGTTTTCCCTTATCTATATTCAAAACTCCATAAAAGTGGTTTCCCAGAGCCCTGGTGGTAATTGCCCCAAACGACCTCATTGTAAGGGCCTATGATAAAGGGCATCTGATAATGCTTAAAAAAAAAAAAACTTTAAATGGAAATGCTCAACGCTGGTGACTTTGCAGGAATTAACGAGACATGATTAAAGACTGCATGGTTTATCTGTTTACCTTGGCAAGCTCACGCTCTTTAGTGCTCTTTTGGACCAGCAGAAAGTGAGATGGCAGAAATGATTGGTAGTCCTCGGGGGGGGGGTATTTAGTAAGGCTGTCACAAATATCATGTTGTCAGGTGCACAAAGTGAGTGCATGGCCGCGATTTGTTGTTCTCCATCTCCAGAGACAAAGGAGACAAATGAGCCTATAGGCCCAGTTCACCTGAAACAACAAAGAGGCGCAAGTCTGAATAGATTTAAATGAGACCAGTGGAAAATTACAGCCCAAGTCTGGAGAAAGGCTAAATATATAGCCTGATTTAGAAATTGGCAAACAGCACATTAAACCTGCTGACAGCTTGGATGGTTTTACGGCATACCTTTTTCTAGCTTTATGGCATTAACGTCCATTTTTTTTCTCTCATTTTCCAGCACCAATTTGCTTCACCTTCTTTTTTCATCCCTTCTTAGGCCTTCTTTGTTACACTTCCTCTCACTCTGTTCCTCTCTAACCTATACTCCCTCTCCCCCGTCTAGTTTCATCTACTTCTCAGAGGTTTTATCGGTTGTAGTATTTCTGTGACGGTGTGCGGTTAACGGCGAGAGCTCACAGTTTATTTTAGCGGGCGGGTCGGCTGTGTTTTTGCCCGTGTGAATCACCGGCTGTCCGTGCATTGTGTACGTGCAGGGCGGCGTGTGGTTTTGTGTTTTTTTTTTTTTTTTTGTGCACGATGGACTGGAGAGAGAATAAGCGTTGCATGTACGTTGTTCAGCACGGTGTGTGTGTGTGGGGGGGGTAACTGTAGCTGACTGATTAGACCCTTTAGAGAGTGCACCCACCTCTCACCAGCAATTCCTCACACTGACAGCTGGGCTGTGGAAGTATATGCCTCCTGAGTGAGTGTGCTTCTGTTTTATGAACGTTTGTGTTTTTCAGTGAGCATGCATTTTAAGATCATAAAGCCCTAACAATACATTTGAGAGGGTGATTTTTTTTTGTATCTATTTATATATACATGTGTATAGAGAGAAGAAGATGGATTTGCAATAAATTATGATCAAACCTGATTTCAATTTGACTACAAGATAATTATCATAATTACAGGTGTTACAAAGCAAAGTGTCAGGAATCATGAACCTCATTTTTTATTAAAAATTCTGTCTATAACAGAAAAATCCTTTGCTGCAGGCTTTACAGCCGATGTTACAATGTCATGCCAGTGAAAGTAAGCATGTGGGGCTCAGCTAAGGGGTGGTCCTCTCGCTGATCCAAAAATGCATGTGGGGAAATCAGAGTGTGCATCGCATTCTATTACCATTGTTTCCTTAAAAAAAAAATGTTAACAAAGTAGTTAAACTCGAAGTGATAAAATCTAAATGAATGGTCCCATATCGTTTTGATGTCCCTGACATGACATATTAGCAGTTTAAAGTACTAACAATCATCTAATTATACTTTGACAGCTACTCTCTCAAGCTTCATTCTGGAGTTCTAGCAAGCACAGGAAGATCCTAATATTCTCTTCTGATAGATGGGCAGTGAATGTATGGGTTTTAAAGCAAGAATCTGAAGTGTGTGTGCATTTCTCAGGGGGGTGAATGTTTGATTCATGCAACATAGTTTATATTTAAACTAGAACTTCATTAAAAGGAAAAAAAAATGTAGTAAAAAATTGCAAATTTCATGACATGGGACCTTTTTTTAAGAAATAATCAAAGAACTCATTTTACTAATACATTTTAAATTATTGCCAGGACCTCACTGTGTAGTGGAACATAACCCAGTTGACTGCAGGCTACTGACCAAATGATGTATCCTCTTCAACTGCCTTTTCGCCCACTGAGACTCATTTTCCATCTCCTGGAAAGTTATTGAAGTCCATTTACCCTTCCAACTTTTTAAAAATTCAATTTGAAAACTAAATGCTTCACCTACCATTCGGCCACTATGAAATAATAACTTTGGTTAAGTTATCTTCTTCTTAGCCCAGGTAAGACTGTTCGGCTCTTTTCTTTAAATGCACAGTATTTTTTCATGGTCCTTTTCTGCCACTAGTGGTTGCTAAAACAGAAAATGTCATCATTGTTCTGCAGTCAATCAGTAAGAAATCTGTCTCTCCATAATCCTGTTCAGTGGACACAGGGCAACACTATGCAAAGATTAGTTCACCTTGTCTCACCAGATGTCCCTCTAAGTATTGATGAACAGGCACTATTTGAAAATTGTTTTAATCGTCTTAATCTTTGGATTTGGCAAATCATCCAGTATCAATGAAGTCTGGCAACACCACTTATCCATGTGTGTTGGACAATTTTATGTGTATCGCTTCAGCTTCTGTGTCAGTCAGCAGATTATAGAACTATCTTACACGCTATCATAGAGAGCCTTTTTACCCTCCTGCATGGTTCTGTCAATCTTGATTGTGGGCCCAAACACAAACTTTCCAGGAATGCATTAATATGGTTTCAAATTGTTGGCAGAGCCCCAAAAAAGCCTCAACACTCCAGTGCATTCAGATATTTTTCTCCAGGTGAAGCAGCAACTAATTTTGGAATTGGATATTTTGCAAAAATGGCCAATACAGAGAATGTAATATGCAAAAGATAAGAGCAAGTAGTAATGTGTGAACCTGTCTGTCAATAGTTAATAATAATTGACGCTTGGTTTTTATCGGAAGATGAACATTAACGAAACGTCAATCAGCGGGTTTGCAGGTGTGAAAGCAGACCGTGCTGGAGTTGTAATTATTAAAAATGTTATTGCTTGGACCAAATAATCAAACCGGTGGCGTGAGAGCACCCAAAGAAGCCTTTCTTTACAAGTGCAATTAACATTCCTAACTCGCCAAAGTGATGAGATCTAGCCGTGCAGATATTGACATGAATCATTTAAAATGTTTAATATGATCTTGTCTTCTCTTCTGATTTGTATGCTGCTGCTCTGCTGAGCCACAGACAAATTTCCCCCCTGGTGCACGATAAGGTTCTGTTCCATTCAAGGCTAATGCAGTGCTGCAGGGTGTTATGCCGGCAACCAGTATGAGTGTGTAAAATTTGCATGCATGTAACACTGCATTGTGCATCTTCCGTCTGTTGCGCAATACTACTTTATATAGACAGATAAAGGAATGAAAAGATGCATATCTTCAAAAAAAAAAAAAGTCAAAACGTGTAAGAGAATGGTGGAAGTGGTGATGGAGAGCACTGATAGACACTGTTGTGTTCACACACTGTATATATATGTGTGTGTGTGTGTGTGTGTGTGTATAGTCACACAGCATACATAATTTATTTTCACCATCTACAAAGGCCTATGACTCCTAGTTAATAGTCACTTCATTGCCATTTCATTTTGTTTATTTCTTGTGTTTCTGTTTTTGTTTTTTGCCCTCTATGTAAAGTGTCCTTGGGTCTTGTGAAAGATGCTATATAAATCCCAGTTATTATTGTTATTATCTGTCTCTTTGTCTCTGTTGTAACTAAAACACCTCTTCCTCCGAGTTTTGTCAGATGAAACTCTGAACGCCATCCTTTTATTCACCTCAGAATGCGGTTCATTCTCCTCCATGAATGCATATTGCATCATTATATGAGCTTCCTACTGATAAGAGGTACAGGCAATAGAAACAAACCCGCATCAATTTCACGTTTTTTTTTTTTCTTTCCTCCTCCGCAATTGCTTTACTCTCACCATGCTGAACGCACTATTTTTGACTTTTAATTAACTCTTCTGTTCTCTAGCCCACCTTTGAGCCCCATTAGTATTCCGCGGTTGTATCCATTATTTCATACCCATAGTGGTCTATGCAAATTGCGCATTTACTTGAGACAGATTCACAATGACAGCGACTTCTTGTGAGTGGTATGGCGCAGATGTAATTAAAAATCCGAGAATCGCATGGAGATGGCGAACAAGGTTGCAGAGACACACAAGTGAAGACTCGTTCCTCAAGATAATGATTGCAATCATTTGTGTCTTTTTAAAAGACAAATGTATAGTAATAATGTATAGTAACATCTATTTTTGGCTATATTATATTTTGTTCTCACCAAATCAGTTCATGTCATCCGTCCAGAGTGCTGAACAATCTGTCACTTGACAAATCTGACCAAATGCCAATTGAAAAAAATGAGCAGCGAAATAGAATCGGCTCCCATGTCCCTCTCAACTTGCCTTTTCTCCAGATATCGGCAATTTCCACTTGGGAGGAATTTGAGGACTTATCGTACAGTTGTAAACATGTTTGATATTATCAGGTATAAGCTCATATTAGCCCGCAGGTCACTCCGAGTGGTTTAGATTGAGTCTGCAAATCCCTCACACAAGCAGATAAGGCTGACAATCGGGCTTTGGCCAGCATGTCTCCAACCTTAGAGAAAAACCTCACAGTACAAGTTTTTCTTTTAATGTTTTGTGAGGGCACCATGTGACATGTGACAATTAGGTTTTGTTAGTCATGAGCAGTAGCCAGGGTTTTTGTTTTTTTTCAAAATCTAGATCAACATTCAACCTCTGACTGATGGAAACTTCATACTGTGACTGAACCTGACCTTAAAATATCAACAGTCATCGCATGTCCTTTCACATTTTTACCTGAGGCTGCATTTGCAGTAGGTTACAGGTTAGCGTCTGTTGCATGCATCTGTAGGCTTCTGCACTATTTTTACTTCTCTTCGGTATTACAATATTAGAAATTTCACCTTTCCTCTCCTTTACCATGTCATTCACTGTTTCTCTTGAAAGGTATTATAACTTTAAGTGATGCAGCCGCTTGCGTTGTGTCCTCTGATTCATTCAAATCTGTTCTAAAAATAGACCTCTAGTAGTATGTCATGTAAGACCATACTGATGTCATCTTTAGACTAAAAGAATGACCCATGCTTCAGTTTTAATGAGTGTTGTACTGTAGAGAAAAAACATTACATAAATTGACTTTTACTGAAAATGACACCACTGTGCAAAAATGAAGGGGGGGGCTAAAACTAAACCCTTATTTAAAATGGCTCAGTTAGAGGAATCAAGGGAAACGTTTTTAAAGTCTTAGGAAATAATCCAGAATAGAGCCTGCAAATGAAGTGCCTAAAATTCCACAGATGAAATAATCATGGAAGGTTTTTACGATATGACCTTGATGCCAGAACAAAGCTGAGGGTAAAATATCACTCTGATTTACACTTGTTTTTTCTTCTTTTGATCTGGTGAATCCATCTACATTAGCAATGGAGTTTCTACATTGTCTGTAAAACACAAATGTATTTTGTCACTTCTCAGTCTGTCTTATTGTATCTCTGTGAAGAAAGCTCTCAGCAGGGAGGTATTTTGTAAAAAGCAAAATGTTCCCTGGATTATATCCTGCATTTAACCATATAGAAAACGAGTCATACAACTAGCTATGGTGGAAATATGTACTGCATATTAATGCTAGTCAGTACATTTACTAAAGTATTGTATTTCATCACAAATTCAAAGTATTTGTACTTACCTTGAATATACACTAATAATTAGGGCTACAGGGCAATTGCACCACACCTGCTCCCTACAGCTCAGAAATAGCTACCCAAAGTATTGTTATACTTTGGATTTTGTCTTAATCAACTTCAGGATGTATGTTGAAACCTAACTCATCCTACAGCTTTGAGAGGCTGAGCAAATTCTATATCGAAACTTGATATATGAATATTAATATTAAGATATGAAACTTATCCTTGAAAACTACTGCTCTGGCATCCTTTACCGAGAGACTCCATTTCAACTTGGACACATGTCTTGTGAACTGTTATGTATATTAATAATTAATTAATCACTGAGCAATTCCATGATCATTTTTGAGTTTATAACGGGAAGTTTTGGGACGGAATGTTGGTGCTTCAGTGGATGACACTGCTCAGTGTGCAGGAGAATAAAAAAAGTGTTGTTATATGGAACTGTGAAGTGTCAAATGGGGAAAGGAAACCTGTTGAAGGCGCATAAGTTGCTGAGTAAATACTTGAAAAGAAAATGTTTGCTGTAGGTGTGCTCCCTGCAGATTAGTACAATATCATGAAAATACCAGTATTGTTTGTTTGGAATCTCTGTAGAAGCTCATCATAATGCACACACTCCAGCTGTAGCCCCCCGGGGCCCTTTCATAGGTTCTCTAGAGGGAATCATCTAGTTTTCTGTTCCTCCTCTACAGTTCATTGGAAAACTCTGTACTTTATACTAAAAGAAACCAGGATCTTTTTTTTACTTGGTCAAAAACTTCTCTCCACTCTGCACTTCTTAGCTCTGCCTCTGAGGACGAGGCTTCACATCTGGACAGGTGAATCCTGGGAGATGGAAAGACAGGAGATCCCTCGGCCTCCAGCTGGAGCGCAGTGGTCTTCCTGGCTCTACTTCCCCAGGGCAGGTTGATTTTTGGGGAAAAGGCTTCACAGCTTAGACGGTGAACTGCTGGCAGAAGGAAGGAGGCAGAGCAGCGAACAACAGGAGACATCACTATTGATCTAATGCCTCATTTGTTACTATGTTTGTGTGTGTATGTGTGTGTGTGTTTTTGTGCCCATTTTACTGCTTTTGGTGCCATCTGAATCATCACTTAGCCTTTAGCTCTGACGCACCTTTCGCTCGGCACAGCAACACAACCTGATTTCCTGTTCCTTTATTGCTGCCAAAACAATACTCCGTGGTACTGGGGGAAAAAGAAAAGGGGCATGGAGGGGACTGACGGCATGTCTACACCTACTGCCATGAACACAAAAGGCTGCCGGGGAAGAATTAACCTTTTTGTTTCAGGGTTGGACAGGAAACGGCAGATCTCAGAGATGGTGTCTTGACTGCGACCACTTCCCTTAAAACTTTCATCTTCTGCCACACAACCGTTCCCCTGTCAATTCACAAACACCAGCGCAACAAATCTGCAATTAAATTCACAGCACGGACTGCTGAAGATCAAGATCCCAAACTCTCCTCTGGAAACAAACCAGTCTGAAAGTCAAGCACAGAATGTGAGTTTCACTTGTTCTCTGCAGCTGAGTGTTGGTGGTTGTGAAGCCTCTTGATTTTGTCCTCCAACACATCCCACTTTAATGGAAGGGCAAACAAAAGAATTTGAAAAGAAGATGCACTGATCTAAAGTCTCACTTGGCTCAGTACGTCAGCAGTTGTTTGGTTGCTTTTTCAAACATTATAGCTTCTAAGAACCACATTTTCTCATGCTATAAGAGTTTGAAAACGTCCTCTACTATGCACAAAGAAAAGTCCCTTTGTCTCTTTTTAGAAAGCTTGTGTGCCTCGCCTCAAAGCAGTTTCAGTCTGAAATGCAACGATTGCATCGCATTGCTTATTTTTCATTTAATTATAAATTAATTTTTATTGATAATAAACCACCAAAACCAGTCAACATCACTATGAATTTATTGTACATAATGATTTTTTAAGTTCCCTGAAAGACGCTGCACTTTGGGAGTTGCTGCAGCAGGACAGCACTGTGACACACAAGTCAATCGGATTTTAACTTTTTTCTTTTTCTCTTAAAGTTTTTGTTTGTGGCATACACACCTTCTAGTATACTAATCTCTTCACGGGTGGTGTTGCTGCTAACAAACAGGAGAGCCTCTCACTTCTCCAGTCAGTTTTACATCAATTGGTGGATTCTCGTGCTCCTCTCCATCCGTGTTCTCCCTCTCATCACCACTGAACCCACACCAGCGTGGTTCCACCCACCGGCCACTGCGATACACTCACTGCTGGATATGCTACAGTAATTAGTCAGTTACTGACTTACTATAACACATAATTAAGAATTTTGATGAGCAATTAATTCCTGTTTCATGGTTTCGACTGTTTGTGACAGGAAAACAAAATGCAGTTTTGTGATGACCCTTTTTCTTAATTAGGAAAAAAAAAATAATTGGAAGATTAATCAATCATGAAAACTGATTATTTGTTGTTGGGGAATTTGCAAAACACAATTCTCTTTTCAGCATTTAATTGGGTATGAAATTACACTTTCAAAGCAATTTACTATTAAATCTTATAAAAAAAAAATTTAAAAAAATCACAAGTCAAAGGGGCATACACAACGTCAAAATTCTACAGTAGAGCGGAGGAAGGTACCGTAGAGTTAAAAGAATGAAAAGTAGGAAAAAAGAGGAAGAAAGATGAGACGTTGAACAGAAGGTGAAAGAGACAGAGTGGGGAAGCGGGCGGATGATAAAAGCCCTGGACAGTACAAGATGGAAAGAGTGGGTTCTCCTCCGCTCAGCGGGAAAGGTCAGCGACCCGCTGTCCCAGCAGAAAGCCGCCGTCACTGCTGCTTTTCTCCACCTGAACTCTGTTTCTGAACAAGAACACCGCTGAGTCACTTTCACTGTTCATGTTGCACAAAGATTAAAAAAAACAACATATATATGACAACTGAAACCAAATTGCTCTAACTTCTGTAAGAGAGTTAAAGTGAAAAGTTTTTTAGAATCGTCTGTGTGTGTGTGTGTGTGTGTGTGTGTGTGTGTGTGTAAATACACATCGCTATAACGAACGGTAAACTGGAGAGTAATACCACCATTTATTTTTTTTAAATCCTTTTTTGACACAACAACACATGCTTAAAATTAAAACCTAGAGGGGGGGGGAAAACAAATTTCTATTTCCTCAGAGCAGATGTGACGAGAGATATTTTGAATATGTCATGTTGCTCCACTGCTTCCACGTTTTGCAATGTGCTTCTGAAATGTGAATTGCACAGCATGTCCCCTGGGCTTCTGCAATTGGAAACTTTTGGGTGCAGCTCTCATCAGGTGAGATTTCCATTCTCTTATTTCTGGCCAATTTGTTTATCAGTTGGGGGGGAAACAAAATGTTCTTTTTTTTTTTTTTCTTACCAAGCCATGAATGTGTTCACATTCAATTATAATAATAATTATTTGGGTAGTCAGAGGGGTGCGAAAAATCCATGCAATTAAAGCAATATATCATACAATCTGTGTTTTTTATAGTTCTGTAAAAGTAAGATCATGTTGTTGAGTCATTACATTAGCCTCCGGCTTCTCCTGTGCACCATTGCCACAATTCCACATCTCAGTAATGAACGCGTACAATTCTGCATCATTATTGCCAGTAGAATTTAAGATTAAACCTATGAAAGACTCAAGTTGTAATAAACCAGAATTAGTGTTTAATGCAACAACATAAAAAGGCTATGTATGTCTTTTTGGGGGTTGCAGTCTGGTCATAAACGTGTTGATTTCTCGATTGTTCAAACACAAAGGCTTGCATTTAGCCGATCGCACTGCTTGATTACACAAAAAGTTTCTTTGAAGAGCATCCGAAAACCAGATCAGTCACCCAGGGTGCACATGTCCTACAGTAATTGCTTCTATTCACCCTATTTGTGGAGTAGCCTAAAGGTGCTGAGATTTCTGGCCCTCTGCTCAGACTTATGAATAATTCATGTCCAGCGATGAGCCATCTTCCACATATCCACACCTTTTCTTTTTTTTATCACGAGTTGAAGCCAACAGAATAACTCGACTTCATGTAATTGCGACAATGATGTTGCGATTAGCTCTTCATTAGTCATTCGTTTTGATCTCCGTAATTAAAAGAAAAATGTGTGGGTCATCGACAAGGCAACAGCCCACAAGAGGAATAAGAGAGGCAGATGTGTCCTGTGGCAGTTTCTTGCCATAATTTCAGTAAGTCAATACATTTCTTGCATAATATCTCTCAATGCTAAGATGTTCCTTTGCATCTTACGCATGTTTTAACGTGATATGGTAGTGTTACAGCCACGGCGTGTTCATATGCCAACATCTAGGGAACAAATCATAATGTGGCGTCTATCATTCTGCAATCAATAGGATGTTGTGATAATGGTAACCATGGTTACACAGTAGGCAGAGTGGGCTTCTGACACATCAAGCATAGATATACTATTATCAGTGATCTGTGGGGGGGTGGGTGGAGATTTCTCAAGGTGGAGATTGCTTTATCCTGTGATGAATCTTATACTAAAGGAATATCTTTTAAAGGAGAATCAAAGCACTGGTATGAATAGTTTAAAACACTATTTTAAAGTTTTGAGCTCTGTAGCTGTGTGTGTCGTTTTGATGGAAATACCCGAGTTTTGAGAAGAGAGAGAATTTGGTTTTAAGTGCGCTGTTCCATTCTGCAAGAGATCTGTTGAAGTTGTAACAAAATTAAAAATTATTGAGTTTTGTGTTTGGGGTTTTTGAGAAGTGGAGCTTCAAATTGATTGCTTCAGGAAACATGTATAAACTATTGAAGGGGGGGATGAAGAGACTATACTACAATATTTTTCATTAAAACTATAATGGAAAACGGCATCACTGCATATAAGCTCAGTCCAGAGTTGCCCTGAGAACATGCAGCTTCTATGGATGAAGACACACTATCGCAGCGGTTTGTGCACTAAGTCTCCAATTGAATTGGAGAGTATATATCACACTGGTATATTGTGTATATTTATATGTGTGGGCTTTCATTTAGATGTTAAAAATAGACAGAGGCATACATTTGTGTGTTTCAACTGTCTGTCCCTGTGTGGATATGCGTTTCTGCAGCCCCCAGGCTTCTATATCCGTGCTTTAATGTGTCTAGCTTTGAGACCTGTCTCTTATGGATCTACTTTCATGTGTGTGTGTGTGTGTGTGTGTGTGTGTGTGTGTGTGTGTGTGCTGCCTGTCATTCTCTCCTGTCATATGAACATGTGTTGCATGGTCAGAGGATTGAAGTACCTCTGGGAGTTCTGTGTGTGTGTGTGTGTGTGTGTGTGTGTGTATGTGTGTGCGCTGTGGTTGCAGACGGAAAGCAGCTCTCTCTTCTGCATCTGTGTGTGTCTGAATCCGCCTGTGTCTGTGTGTGTGTGTGTGTGTGGTGTGGTCGCAGGCTGAAAAGAGCCTCAGTTCACATGGGAACAAATGACAGGATCTGGTTTAGTGAGCCTATCTGTAAAAAAGATGAAAAAAAAACCAAACTAGTAAAAGCACACGTAGGAATTAGAGCTGAGGCCCTTGCCAGACCTCCCACGGAGATTTCACTGCGGCGTCAGATGGTCAGTTGATGATCACAAGTTTTTAATCTGCACGTCTTTAACGGTAATGAGCCGCCGCAGTAATTTAAGTGTCAGCGCCGCTTCAAAATTTGTGACATTCAAGAAGTTGTTAGAGACCGAATTTGGGAGCGTTCCCAAGCAACACAGGAGAAATGTGGAGCGACCAAATGACTCCTGATTAATCACCGTTAGTGGCTAAATCACGAGCCAAGGAACTAACTCGAGGAACAAATGATAGGGTTGCCGATAATTATGACGGAATTCCTGGAGATTTTTGATGTGAGTATGGGGTCTTATTAAAAATTTGACGCATTGGGTTCAATTGCTATTTCTGACATTTTTTAGACTGTGTCTATTTGCTGAGTCTTTCTTAACATACCACAGCTTTGGAGTAATCCTCGTAAGGATGCACCTTCTATCTGAGAATGAATAAGAGAAGGGCATGAGGTAAAAAAAGGGTGTTGGCACAGGATTAGCTGCATATGAAGGGAGGGTCTTCCACAGGCAATTAGACCAGCGAGGCATATCCACATTCTCGTACAGATGGTCTTGGATCCGCTCTATTGAAGCAGTTGGAGGTTTGGTTTGTTGTCCAAGGGCACCTTTACAGTAAAAACTCGGAACAGAAATCTTTAATACGTCATATCTTCCTTTTGAAGTGATTGTTTTTTTTTTAGTTGGTTTTTCAGCTGGTACCCTTCTGGTCAAGCGGTCTGCACTTCCTTAAAGGCAGCTGCTTCCTTACTGCTGCTCAGCGGCGTGGACCATGTTATAATGTCAGTGAAGCATCATTTCCAAATATAAAGCATCAGAGCAGCGCTGGAACTGAGCGACTTCAGTCCAACAGTCAGTAAAGTCTGATTTAATCACGGAGTGAGAATGACCATTCTGCAGGATCGCTGTCTCCTATCCGGCCTCTACATCTGAATGCGGCTTTTGTTAAGGGCTTTTACTGGGTTTGACATCGCAGGGAGGGGGAGGACATGTGCGGAGAACAAGAAAAATGACAGTTTACTCAGCAGCTCTTCAATCAGTACGTGTTCTGACAAGTGTCGAAGCACAGTGTGAGAAAATACGAGATGATGTGAGCACCACGTTACTTGGTGCTGGCCACCCTGTTGGTGTCAGCGTTGGTGGCTCCACACTGGTGTAAACCGTGGAAACATGGCGTTCCAGTGAGTAAAGCTGTCACCAACTCTGCACCAGTGTTAGTTTTACAAATGCCTCCTACGGAGATTTCAAGTTAATTACAGGGCCGGATCTTATTATAAAACTTTGCTAGAAACTGGGAAAAAAAAAAAAGCCCAATCATGTTATGCCCTTAATTTGGGCCACTGGACGCAGACAGGCTCCTCTGACGATAAGGAAAATCATTTCACAACATAAATAATTTATCAGTGTGGTGAATAGTTTCTTTACATATCAGCATTCAAAGTAGAAGTTTAATAATTTGCTTTGCGTTTTGCTACTGCATGGGTGTGTCTTGTTTCTCCAGGATCAATAGTGATTAAACAGTTTGTTGATAAGCTGGGGTGTCCATGCTTTATTGATTAAAGTGGCTATAATGCACAAACCACTTTTTCTGTTCAAACATCTCACTCTTTCCATTACTTCTTCCACCCTCCTAAACCCCTCTTTCTCCCAAATAGTCAGTAGCTGGAGCAGAAAAGTCCAAACCCTGCCGACTTGCTTGCCTCTGCCCAGCTGGCTGCTAAAGTCGGATCATTTGGTGTCGGAAAGTTACAGAAATGGTCGGGAAGAGGCCGACGTTGGAAAAGGTGTGATGGGAGTTTCCGAAGCCGTTTTGACCATCGGACGACTGCTTGTGATGAAGCATGGCCGTCTGGCAGGTTTAGGGGAGTGCTGACGGCGACTAATGGCCAATAATTAGCCTGACTCATTGGTCTGATAATTTATTATCTGTCTCTCTAAATACTTCTCCTGGAATCCTTTGTCAATGTTCCTGAAGACACGTTTATGCTTGCTTTGTGTTTTTCGACGACATTATTCTTACTCTTTTAACAGCACTCTTAGTGATTTACCGCCTTGCCCTGCCTCTCTTTCTACTTCCATTTCTCTCCTTTTTCTTTCCTTGCTTCCCCTTCTACCTGAGCCATGTCATCTTATCACAAAACTACAAACCTCCACCAATTATATTGTTAGTGTTTATGTAAGTGTAAGTGACAGAGAAGCAAAACACTTTTTGTGCATAAAACTCATATCGGGAGAAGGAGGGGGGGTGTTGGCTGAAGATCAGACCGAGAAATTAATTTGGCAGGCCGTTGCACCGCTCCGTCACACACAGCGTGCAGCAGGGCGCTGGGTGGCATTCCCACATATGGGTTTCCAGATGCGACACAACTACTGTATGTAACATACCAGTGGAAGCATCTCAAATATAGCGTCTCTTCCCTAAAGAAGTTGAATTGAAAGGGAAAGTGAGGGGTTTGCTGAGCTTGACCCCCCCACACACACACACACACACACACACACTCCCTGCGCCTCCTCGGAATGTCATTCATCACAATGCATCCCAAGATGCCTGGTTGCGTTTTGGCTCCCTTTTATAAGTCTGCATATCACTCTTTGTGTTTGGAAATACCACATTATCATGAGCAGAATGGCAGCAAAGCGGGGAGAGGATAGGAGAAAAAAAAAGTTTTTCAAGACACCCTGTGGTCGCTTACAGCAAGTGAATGCTGTGTTCAAGGTCTAGCACTCTGGAATTACTGAATTAGACATATTTTATCTCATCATTTCAATTAGATCTCCGTCGCTACATAATCGTTTAATACCTGTTTTTTTAAGCAGGAGAGGGATATCTTTCACAGCAATCACCTAATAATGAACACACTGCTCTGCACTTCCAACATAGCAAACTCCTGTTCTCTAAATTAAGCAGTGAAAGTTCATTTCATTAAATTACTTGTTGGAATATTTGAATTATGAGTACAGTAATCTGTTCATCAAAGATTGGCAGATGTTTAATGTATTGTCGTGTAAAGATAAGAATGTAATTTATCTTTTTTTGATATAATAAGTCACAGATTCCCCGACCTTTTTTTTTTTTTTTTTTTCCACCAAAAACATTATCCAATGAGGGAAAATAAATTAAATATCGTTTATTTTTTTCTATTAAGATAAATATATTCTTGTTTTTTGCTTGCAGAAAGAAAAGTGTTGATCCATTGAGGGTAGTTGCTTTTTAAGATTGAAACAGGGCTTCTTTAATTTTAAAGTGTGTTTTAAAGCACTTTTCTGCTGTGTTTCTGCATGTAAGGCCTGATACAAATAAAGATATGGAAAAAACTCAAGACTCAATAATTCAATTGATTAATAAAGAAATGCTGAGCAAATGCAAGCATAAAGAAACAGGTGGACCACAACAGGAGATGGTCTTTGGCAGGGGAGACATCCTTGGAGTGATTGGTTGCGGACCTGACACACACAAATGCATAAACACACACCTGTGAGCCCATAGACACACACAGCAGATCCTTTATAATGGAGTCAAATGAACATATGGTCAGATTAGGGGCAGAAAAAAAGGTTTTATTGTCAAGATACTGTGCATACATCCAGTCTGGTAATTGATATTCAGAGGAGGTAGATTTGGAATGGAGAAGAGAAAACAGGATGAAGAGGAGGAGTGCTGTTAAGACGAGGGTGGACTGTGGATGGAGTGACGGTGTGATGGGAGGAAAGTGACACTTGAAAACGAGAACACACACTGGGCCACTAATGTTCCACATGCCTGGAACACATAAGCACATACTCACCTAAACGTCCATCAAAATATTTCTCTCTATATATATATTATAGTCAACAAGCCGGGTCACCTGCAACAATGGGCATCTTATTTGATTGTTTTGTTTTTCCTATTATGTTGATGTCAGTCAGACGCAGTCGGCAACAGCACAGAGGACAGAGTGCACGCGTCATGGAATAAATAAAGATATGAGCTGAAATGATGCAAGTTCATTGTAATTGGCAATTTAGCATGGTCTTAGCTGGCAGGATATGAATAAATCAATATGAAAAAACAAAAGAACAAAGCAGAAATGGCCCACCTATTTTTCTCATGTCTCTGCTGGAAAGTAGTTTAAACCAAATTTTTAGGCCTGAACTCTATCAAGCAGGAAGAACATGTGTCAGGATAATAAGTGTTTCTAGTGAAAATGCATTCAATTTTCGGCTTAATACACACAGAGTAACAAAGCTAACAACTGTTAGATACAATCTGAGACTCGTGAGGAGTTGTAGATATGCATGTATATGTCACAGTGCGGATGTTGGATTTGACTGAGCTATGACTGGGACTATAGCTGTGTATGTTCAGCTGCTGTAGTGCATACATTAAAACTGCATCACGCTAATTTTTAATATCACTTTTTTCCTCCGTGGTCGTACTGCAACTCGCTTGGGTGGCAGCAATGAAGTGGGGGCATCTGAGAGTAGATGAAACATAACGGCGTTTCAGCCGCTCACAAGCTAGCACAACGAACAGTCCCAGTTTCATTTTAGTGTCTAAATATCTCCAAAAACTGAAGATGAACCTCAGTTGTGGTTTCACACTGCCATGTGGATTTAGCTTCTCAATTACGTTGCCAGAAATTCATGATGAGCAAATGCACCAAAGGCCTCAATCATAGTGTCATAAAAATTGAGTTAATATACATTTATTTTGCAACAGTGAATATGTTTGGAGCAAACATCGCCACCTTCATTATGTCTCATATTCACCATTGGTTGATGGATCCATACGTACTGCCCCCATGACCCAACCCTGACAAACAGTAGAAGATAAATGGATAGACAAAACTCACATGCAGCAGATTCAGGCTCGAAAACCGATGAAATGGGCTGAGTTGAGATGACACGTCTTTCAATATTAACCTTTAGGTCTTTATACCAAATCTGACAGTTGATCGTCCCTTTCAAAAAACTCACTCCACTGACACCTGCTCCACCACCTGTCTGTATTTTACAGATGGTAGCGGAAGAAGAAGCGAAGGATTGAGCGTTTCATGAGTTTTTTTTCTTTTTTCCTTGTTCTTTCTTCAGGGCAGTTGCTTGTTTTTTTTTTCCACTTTATAGAAAGGCTTTTGATACAGTCAAAATGGAAAGCCAATCCCTTTCACAAACCCGTGGATGGAGATGGATGAGGTCACATCCAAAGGATCGGAAGCAAGTTATGGATTTTGTGAGCGTATATCAGCTAAAACCAACCGAAGGCCGTGGGTCAGTACTTTATCTATTCAGTCAGGAATTAGTAAGACGGCGACACATTTTTCATTGTTTTGGCCGCTGAGCCGCCGCTTTTTAAAATGAAACAATAACCGAGGTTAAACTGCTGACTTCAGCACTGACTTAGGCTTTAAGGCAGATTGAGGACGTTCTCGCTCATTTTGAAAAAAAGTGTAGACACTGTACATGCCGTGCTGTCCCCTGATGCTAGAGCATTGTCTGAGTCTCTGCAGGCAACACCAGAGATGCTGTTAGTTTTAGGTGTGCATCATGCGTTTGCATTACACTCCTTCAAAAAAATTCCCCGAGTTCACTTTAAAATCATATTCTGGCAACAGTCAGTTGTCGTTTTAATGGTAATGTGAAACAGCATGCTTTATCATTTTTGGATGCGAGTAATGTGATAATGAGTCGGTTGGTATCCAGACAGAGACGGCAGGGCTGCTCAGTGAGAAGACAAGCAAGGATTTTATCCAGCTTCACTTAGGTTTTGGAACTTTTGTGAGCAGATGGTCATATTTTTAACTGCAAAGATAAATCTATTTATTTTAGTAATAAGTGCTACCAGATGATTTTGTCTTGTTTTACTCTTTCACTCTCACTATACTCAATTATAAAGGAACTGACCATTATCATCATAATGATACATGTTTTTTACAGAGGTTGGAGAACTGGCTGGGAATCTCTGGTCCTGCTCTAAACTGGTTTAAGTCGTATCTTGAGGACAGAACTTACTTTGTTGAAATTGGAAATTGCATTTCAGACAAAATGTCTGTGACCTGTGGTGTTCCCCAGGGCTCGATCCTGGGGCCCCTCCTGTTCAATTTGTACATGCTTCCGTTAGGCCAACTAATAGGCAGCAACAATGTGTCTTACCACAACTATGCAGACGACACTCAGATCTATGTTTCTCTGACAGCAGGTGAACATGGGCCTGTGGATTCACTCTGTAGCTGTATTGAACAAATCACTGTGTGGATGCAAAACAACTTTCTCCAGCTAAACTCAGAAAAAACTGAAATAATGGTCTTTGGGCCACTGAAGCAAAGAGAACGTGTAATCAGTGACCTTCAGTCTCGTTCTCTAAAACCAAAAACACAGGTTAGAAATCTAGGGGTGCTAATGGACTCACAGCCACATAAAGTCAACAATATCAACAGCCTTTTACCATCTAAAAAACATTGCCAAAATCAAAAATATAGTGTCTAAACCAGACTTGGAGAGACTGATCCATGCATTTGTCTCCAGCAGGTTAGACTACTGCAATGGCCTGCTCACTGGTCTCTCTAAACGAGCTGTTAAACAACTACAGAACATTCAGAACGCTGCAGCTCGAGTCCTGACCAGAACCAGAAAATATGACTATATTAGTCCAGTGCTCATGTCTCTGCACTGGCTTCCTGTCACTCAGAGAATAGACTTTAAAACAGCTTTACTTGTGTACAAGTCTCTTCATGGTCTAGCACCAAAATACATCTATGACATGTTAGAGCCATACGAGCCATCTAGGACCCTGAGAACCTCAGGGACTGGTCTCCTGCAGGTGCCCAGAGTCAGGACTAAACATGGTGAAGCTACATTCCAGTTTTCTGCAGCTAAAATCTGGAACAGTCTTCCAGAGAATGTGAGACAGGCCTCAACGCTGACAATGTTTAAGACCAGGCTGAAAACAGTTCTGTTTAACTGTGCATATGAAAACTGAAAGTATCTTATCTACACTCTTCACTCTTTTTTAAATTATTGATGAATTCTATGTTTTATGATTTTTCTTTTGTGATTTTATGTATGTTTTGCTCTCCTTTTGTGATTTTGTGTAACTGTAAAGCACTTTGAATTGCCCTGTGTATGAATTGTGCTCTACAAATAAACTTGCCTTGCCTTGATTATTTTTACTAACGTAAATGTTTTCACTGAGTCAGAACTATGCCACTAGTCATAATATGTTTAACTTATAAATAGAACTATGAATTGATTATATGATCATTCTTTTGCTGAAATGACCATAAACTGTAGGAGGCACCTGCATCACAAGTGTTTTCCAGTGTCATGCTCTTATTGCAATAATTTCTCAGAAAAAAGCCACTAGACAGAAACATTACAATGTTCTGAATTATAATGAAACATCCATCCAATGGAAAATTAACAGCTGCCTTTTTTTTTCCTTTTTCTTTTCTTTCTGCTTTTTGTAGCCTGAGGTAAAAGCTTTGAATTGTGTGTGTGAAAGTGTTAAAACTCATCAACATTTTTAAAGAATCACAATTCCACACATTCATTTTTTTTTTTTGGCTTGTGGCAAAGTCAATTTAAACTTGGTGTTCCTGCAAAAGAAGACTTGCTTTATAATGAGAAATATATATCTGTATCTGTGCCTCATTATTTGCTCATTTCAGCGACTGGAACATTTGAGCCGTGGGCCTCATCCTGCTTTGAACCTTTTTTTTGAAGGTAGCTGCATGTTCATGAACTCTCTGTATAGAATCACGCTGCAACTATTTAACCCTCCAAAACGGCCTCTACTGATGCTGTCCCTGGACTGAATTCCAATGACTCAATGCTTTGCTGCCTGTGACATTCTGTCTGCATACGTGTTCTAAAACCTTTGTACATGTATTGATGCCATTACTGATTTTTTTTCTTTTTTACCTAGTGTTTTATGCAGATTATTGGATATAGAGTATTTTGAGCAATTGTTGATTATTCTGCCCTTTCCGTTCATGCAGATGCAACGATTTGTTGAAGGTCACCGCTACTGCTCCGTCTCAAGTTCAGCTTTTATCTCAGAGCTGCTCCTAAAACCTGCAAACCATGATTCGAAACAATTGATTGTTACGTCGGTAACCTTTTCAGCCTGGCTCGGTTTGACTTAAATTGTGTTGTGTTCGCACCGGACCTGTGATTTTTATCATTTTTAGAGGCTCAATGCTTCTTTTTCCTGACCAAATGACAACAGAGCTTATGCCGGGCAAAAAACAGTCAACCGGTAGTGAAATATTGAATTAAAGACAGAACGCTGCTCTAACAAATGTGTTCAGCTGAGAGCAAATAGGAGAGCGGCAGAAAAGCAATCCAGTGTTGACTAGACGTGCTCACTGGCTCCATATTTCATTCTGCATTATGTATTTTACAAATTGATATTTTATTCAAACTCTCTCTTCCTTGTATAAATGGCAAAAAAAGGAACCAAAGGATTGGTGCATAATAACTACAAAAAGAGGTCGTCGTTGCTTTTTCTTTTCACAAACCCAAGGTAACAAGTGTTATTCATTTTCTTTCAGCCTGAAACCGCTTCCTGTATCTGACCACGATGGTTATTCCATAGCAGTCGAAGTGATATTTTACACTGAATAAAGATATTCATATAGATGAGTTATATAATTCTCAAACATAAATGAAAGTCAAAGTTCAAAGCGACTGTTTGTATCAACCCTGTGTAACTGGTTGGAAAAAAAAATCAGTTAGTTGCTTGTCTGAGCTTCACTAAAAGATGCTTGTGTAATGTTTTACAAAAAAACTATACAATTACCTGCTGAAAGTGGGGAGGTACACTGCACTCATTACAAAGGTTTACAAGTACTCCTCCAGTATTCATTCAGGGTCTTACTGATTGCCCAATAGTACAGAAAATACCATAAAGCACCAGAAGGTACCTCAAAATATAACAGAAAGTACATGCGGTTGTTCATATTTCCAGTTTAAATGCTTCAGTTGTTGGCATATTAAACACTGAATATATTTCTATTGGCCTCTAGAAACCTGTCCGGCTATATAGACTAACACATATAGACTAACAGACTCTACGCTTCCTTGTTTTGCTTCAGGACACAACTTTGACTAAAAAGTAAAGGCTAGAAATACCACTGCTGCTTTATGTTAAAATCAGTATTATTACGTTGTCTTTAACAACTTGGAACAAATAAAAATGAATTGTGAACTGTGAACGTTGTCTCTACCTTTTCTTCACTAGAGTCTTAAATGTTGCAGAATGTCTGAGTTCTGGATATTTAGCACTGATTGCTTAAAGTTGTGGTAATACACATCACAGTGAAACTGCTGCAACAACTGAAGATGTGGTGGTGATTGTTAAAGAGCACATACATGGTTTTATTGTTGGTTGTTTTTTTTTTTTTGATGGGATGGCAAAGAAAAGCCTACTGTCACTGCTAAGAATGGAAAAAGGGAACAGATTAAATGTAAAACTAAAGACTGCAATCAGCCCAAAGGGCATCCTTCAATTAAGAGATGAATACAGGTGAATAGGGAGCAAATGTATTCAAATTTATTCCGGCTATAATTGCATGTACCGTGACTTCGACGTGCGGCTGGCGCAGACGATGTTCTCTCGCCAACAGGGTTCTACAGAACATTGGGTGGTGCCAATCACTCTCTCACTCCTAATAGGTGTGTGTGTATGTGTGTGTGTTTTTATTTCGTCCACCATTTGTCTTCTTCAACATTCCACCTTTTCCATCTTTGACACCTATATAATCTCGTCTTTGTAGTGAGATACAAACATTCCATAATTGAGTGAAAAGGGATTGGGCTGATGAAGGGAAGAAGGTGGCCCTTAAATAGGAGAAAGAAAGAGCACTCATGAGTGATTTAGAGGGTCAGCTAGGAGAAGTGACATCAAGGAAAGGAGCAGAAGGAAGACAGATGGAATAGAAGCGGCGTAATGAGGGAGGGGAAAAAAAAGGGAAGAATAAGGACATGGATGTAAGTTGGAAAAATGGGAAGCGCTAAACAATGTACAGGCATTAGAAAGGAAGGATATAAGCGAGTGACGGAAAACACGGCACGAGGAGTTAAAAAAGGCAGAGTGGAAACTGCCGTAGATCAATAATGAGACTGGAAGCCAGGAAACACAACTTCAAGGCAGAAAAACCGAAGAGTAATATCTGACCGAGTCCCGTTTGCTGATGAGTGGCCATAGCTTCGCCTTGATCTGAATCTCGTTAGTGTTAATTGGGCTGAGTCTACCACCTAGACAGAAGGGCTTGGACGCAGCCATCGCTTGGACATATGGCCAGCAGCATGATGCAGGAAGCTGCCAAAAAGAGGGATTACCTTCACAGTGATATGGGTAATCAGCGAGGATTTTCTCATAAGAGTACGGAATTACAGCACAGCGCAGGGAAGTGTGCATTGTGTGTTTGTAGAGTATTACATGGTAAAACACATTTATACCAGTGTGATTAGTTCTACTAGTGCAATGTTTTAGTAATAAGAAAGGAGAATAATCCTCTTCAAAGCCAATGTGTTAAATCAGTTGCAGCATTTCAGATGGTAACAAGATCGTCAGCGCATAGTCCCAAAAAAAAAAGATTAAAAAAAAGGAAAACCATGAAAGCTGCACCATATGGGAAATTGAGGTTAAGTGAAGAAACATGTTCGCAGACTGCAATTTTCACGCTTCCATGTAATTTCTATTTTTCTTTTTTCTTCCCTGTAGCCAGTTGACCACTATCAATAAACCGCAAGGTGGTAATTAAACAAAGTTTTTTGCTAACTTTGCAGGGAAACAGTCACGACACAGTTTGTTCACACTGGTCAAATCAGGGTGTTTAAATCTGCATTGATCGTTATATCGGTCCACATATGTGTGAACATATTTTGCTCTTAAACCCGGTGATACATTGTGGATCATAAGATACATGTTTACAGCGCATTACTCCATTAGAGGTGCTTTTCATAATGTTTGGGACATTTTATGCTTTACATAGTGGCTAAAAAGAACAAAGGAAAGAATCCAATAGCTGTAATTAGGTCAGTGAGGGTCACTCGGAGCTCTTTCCTTGCTACATGCCTCTTTAATGTCGGCTGAATTCTGTCCTGTAACAGAGCCACATATCTGTTTTGTTCTATGTGAAGACAGAACGGCCCTGGGTGGACCTTAGAGGCAGCGTCGTTGCAGAAAGAAGCAATTACACGTACATCCGCTCCCAGTGGTGCCGATTGACGCAAAAGGCACCAGATGTCACCTCATAGATAGAATGATTTACATAATGCAGCTTACTTTATTATGAGGCTCTTGCAAAGGAAATGTTTTCACACTCGCTCCCATTCTGTACGTTTTCATACAAAATGAGAGCTTTCTTATGAAAGGAGGATGAAGTGAACGTAACGGTGCACGGACTGAGGGAAAAGTTACGGCCGGCAGGTCACTCATTTGCAAACAGATGCTTCCCTATAATGGCTGCGGTTGTCCTTGGCAGTCGCAAGTGTGTGTTTATGGGGAGTGTGTGTGTCCGATCTGCGGTCTCCTTACTTCGGAAGGCTGCATACTGAAGCCGGCTGCCGACTGATTGCTGGGTTGAACAAAACCATGGACCACACAAGATCAGATGGTGGGTGTGCTATTTGTGCTATAA
This sequence comes from Eupleurogrammus muticus, assembly GCA_036785175.1. Taxonomy (NCBI): domain Eukaryota; kingdom Metazoa; phylum Chordata; class Actinopteri; order Scombriformes; family Trichiuridae; genus Eupleurogrammus; species Eupleurogrammus muticus. Next base: position 15,298,575 of record JAYKQN010000013.1, on the reverse strand, counting down.
TAAAGACTCTACATCCATTACCTGTTTGCTGATGGCTATTGATTGTTCAAAATACCTTAATATTAGCAAGTTCTTTTTCTTCCTTCCCCTTTTCTTTTGTAAACCCTTTTACAAGAATCAGGAAAAAAGACTTTGTCTTTAGCGTTTCAGCAGGTGTTAAGCAGACACTCCGTTATCGGCTCATTATTTCTGCTGAGCTTTAAAGATAGACAGGAAGAACAAATATGAGAGGGGAGCGCGAGAAAAGAGGCGATTTTTTTGATTTTTTGCATGCTTTTTTTTCTCTCAGCCAATAAATTCAGACCTTTTGGATGTTTACTTGTCCGTTTTGTTTGAGTTGAGCAGGGTTGTGGGTTGTGAAACTGAAACGGTGCCTTGTATGAGGTTTTAAATATATTTGTACTTTTTTGAATCTATACTGAAAAGGTATCATTATGCAGAAAAGTTGAGGTTTTTTTTTTTTCTGCATGAATGGCTCCACACTTTTCCTTTTTATCTCACTTTTTCAACTCTTTATATTTCTTTCCCATATTGTCTCAGCATTTTTTTGTTTTGTTTTCTGAGCCTGGCTAACAGATGGGAGAAATTGTGATTTATCTATCTGGCAACGATTTGAAGGAACTCAGAACACACACACACACACACACACACACACACACACACACACACACACAAACCGTCTTAACTTTTTTTTTTTTTTTTTAGCAATAATTAATCACCTTACACAAAAAGTGATATTCCACTTAATGTCCTTGATGTCCATTCATGCCTCCTCAATTTACATTTTTAGTATAGATTCACAGTTAATGAGCTTTAATTACCTTAATGTTAACTTGAAATTATGTGTTTCCTTTTTTTGCTCGGCAGTGAATTTGTTACATAAGAGCTGCAATTACAAAGAGCCATAGACTTTTTTTTTTTTTTTTTATTCCCTTCCTAGAAATCTCTGGCCTACATTTAGATGCAGGATGCATCTATGAGAGGCACACTAACAAACGAGTTGTGTTTCCAGATTGGGGAAAAAAAAAACATGCTAAAAGAAAGGCAGCTGATTTACTGTTCTGGAAGTGGTCCATTATGTATCCTAATAGAATTACCTTTTGTTTCCAAATAACAAAAATATAAGTAAGGAAGAGCACACTGTTGCATGCCTTTTTAAAATTTACAGCCCGATGCCACACACACACACACACTGGTAGAAAATGTGCAAAGCTTTAAAACCGCCCACTCAAGTACACACTGCAGCCGTGTGTGTGTGTGTCTGCTTTTGTGGAAATAGACGTGAGCTTGGAATCAAATCCGTCAAACTGAATTTAAAGTTAGATGTGCACAGATTCGAGGCATAACCTCCGAGTGCTTGGAGAACTCATTTGGTGAAGTGGTAGGCGAGGAAGCCTGTGTACCCTGCTTCATCACCCCGCTGGCCTGTGTACAATTACTGCATCGATTTTTGTCAGTGGTATTGTTCGGTAGTATAAGTATGTCCCTCTGCAAAACATCTGTTGTTACACTCGGATCAACGACCACACTGAGGAAGCGCTGTTGTAGAGGACCCATGTGGCAGTCAGTCTGCACAGATAACATCTAGTTGTGCATAATACTGCAACTGGTAGGTTTGTGTGTGTGGGTGTGTGTGTGTTAGGTTCTTCAGTTCACCAATCTGCACTTTTGTTTACATCTAGAGCTTAATCGAGCTATGCTCAGAATACATTGAATGAGTACACGGGTCCCGTTGTGAGTGTGAAGAGCATCTGAATAGACGCGGGTCATCCCTGGGTGAACGGTGGCTCACAGGTTATCCTGACCGAGGCCCCCCCTCGTTCCTACAGATGGAAGGCGCCCGTGGCCGCGGCCGACGTGCCAGAGCACAGTCCTCGAAGCCCTCGGCTACACAAAGGTGAACGATGCGCCCTGTGCGAAGGTCACGATGCCACACCAACGGGTGATTGAGACTGGGTGTGAACCAGTCAGTAAACAGAACTCCATGTCAGTTGTATTTCCTACTGCATTACCACGGCTCTTCTTTTGGTTTATTAGCCTTCCATTTTGTCACGGTCCTCTGTTTTCTCCGGCTTAAGTACCAGGAATGAACCGCTGAAACTCATAAACACCACATTCACGGCATATGACACACTTGTTGAACTGCGTGAATCATCACAGATCTTAAATAAGCACTCGATAAATAATTAGTTCTAGCTCAGACTACAATAGCTGACATGTGTACATTACTCAATAGGTAGAATTGACTCCAAATTGTATTCTTCTGCCACTGCAGGCCTTTGCCCAAAATGACATTGTCGCTTTCTTAATGCAACCATATACGTGAGGAATGACTGTGCAAGTGCTGCAGAGCTAACATTTCACACAATACATGTACAAGCTGCACAGTTTTGGTTCACCATTAAAATATGGCACAGTATGAAACTGGCATTACCGGATCATGCTGAGTACAACTTAGTCTCACTTCGCCAAATCAAAGCTCTGCCATCTGCCATGTTGTGTCACATCAACATTAGAGCCCCATTATCTTTTGTTTGTTTAGTTCTATAATATCTATATGTTGAATGAGTTTTTTTTTTTTACATACAGCTGTGGTTCTTCCTTCATTTCGGGCCAGCTGATGATCTATTATTCTAGATCCAGTATGGTCTCAAAGCAAGAGCCTGTGAGCTGTGTATGTTAAGCTGGAATGAATTGTACAACATGCATATGTTTAAAAAAAAAAAAAAAAAAATATATATATATATATATATATATATATATATATAGTATTTGGGTCTCTTTCCACACAGAATTTATAAAAAATCAGATGGTGAGAATGTGGTGAGATGTGCATCTTTCACAGTGTCAATTTTCAAGCAGATTTCCACATATATTAAAATCCACAGGTGATGGGAGTGTGAGTACTGGTACACATCATTCCCACCATGTGTACTGTTAATAGTCTTTTGTGTCTGATCAGTGTGATGCTGCGAGTTGAGGGCAAAAAAAAAAGATGTGTTAATGTGGGTGTCAATTCCAAGCTTACTTCCTCCTCCTCTATGTTAGAAGGTTTGTACTGGTTAAGTGTCGCTCACTTGCAGTGACAATAAATGGTCTTGATATAAATAACAAATATCATTTATTTTATTAGGCTGTGTCAAATCATACAATGTTCATTCAGTAAAATTACTTCCTCCCTCTAGTTGGTTGCTGTTCTCCTCAAATACAAACTGAACGCTGGTTCTTTATACGCAAACCAGGCAGTTGAGACATTTATAGTGAACTGTGGGTGTGGTCAGAAGGCTGCGGCGCACAATTTCACGATGATTGAGATATACGAGGGGAAAAAAGCATGTGGGTATAGACCTACAGTGTTTTATGCATCTGCGGAAGAGACCGCGTGCCCATGTTTCCCATTTTGCGCACACGTGTATTTCTGGAAATAAATATACAGTGTTTTATACGTTTGGCCCCAGGTATAAGTATAAAAAAAGGAAACCTTTCTATTTGATGTGAGATCAAGTAGCACAAGCCAGTCAGACAGCAGACAGCAAGGCAGTCAGGCATGTGGGTGTCAGAGGAAGAAAAACAAAGAGAGAAGGAGCTACTGTTGCAGCTTTTTTTTTTCCCTTTTCCTAAAAGCTTGTTAATCCCAATTTAGCTGTCAAAAGGATGAGGTGCTGGAGGTGGGAGTCTGTGTAGCCATGTGTTGGAGCAGAATTTGAAGCGGAGAAGGATTTTTTTTTTTTTTTTTTTTTTTGCAGCCCCACACCCTGACTTTGTGAGCTGTCACATCAACCAGCTAATCAGCCTGATGGCCACTGGAAAGTTAATTTCCTCTGTCTATCGGCAATGAAAAGTGTGTTTTGCTACTGTAGTGTTGGGAGGTGAATCAGGGTTCAAGACATTTTTTTTTTTTAAAAAGACTCAACAAACAGTTATATTTACAATTTATTCTATTTGATTTTTTGGGGATGTTACATATATATACACAACTGGTCAGAAGTTTTGGAATCAGTTTGTATTGAAATTTGCATAGTTTAATGCCTCATCAGATGATGGTCTGACAGCCAAGAGGTATAATTTAGATTAGTGTGCTCCAATGATTGTATAGTTATGACATCATAACTTCACATAAGTCATAACTGCTTCTATAAAGTTGGATGTATGGAACTGGTATGTATGTATGTAAGGAAATATAAATTGTCAAGTTTTCCACTATCTTTAGCAAAGCAAGGCTATACAGTACATGAGTGTAATTCCAGCTCCTTATTTAATATTAAGTCATGAACTGAAGACTAACCTTCCCAAAATAACTAAACTAAACAATGTCACACAACGCATGTTAACCTGACAAATCAGTAACCTAAAGGGGAATATTCTCATTCAGAATATAATCCAATAACATAAATGTGGAGTGTGGAGAACGAAGTGGGAAGACAGTTCTGCTCGGAGAGTGATCACACAGCACACCGGCAGCAACTTCTATCACGATGCAATAATTGCCCATACCAATTATCCCCCGTTCACCATGCAGTCTGCGGTGAGTGCTCGTACGCAGCGAGCGTGTCTGTGCCGGCGAGGGGCCAGAGGAAGCAGCCTGGATCCAGCTTTCTTCTCCGAGTTCTTAATTAGTGTTGAACGTACATAGAATCCGACACCCGCACACGCCTGTGAAGGTTTAATCTACCTGGAAGGCTGCCAGAACCAGGTGAAACAACCTCTTTTACTCCTGATCACCTGTTATATATACCCACACACACACACACGCACACACACACACACTCAAATGAACCTTCTCTCAAATAGTTCTCCAGCATTTCAATACCACTCAATCTTAGAAAAGATAACATGCTTACCTCAGTTTCTTTAGAGGAAAATAGGGCAAAAGTTAAACACATGGACAGTTTAGTTGAGACATTTAAAGTGTGCTGACTCGATTTGGATGAGGATACAGTGTGAGAGGCTGCTCCTACATCTCTTCATACTGGGCATCCAGCATGGTGAGCATGGTAAGAACATCTAATATGAAGTTCGTTTGAATTTTTTTTAAATATAGAATACATTGGAGGCATCTAATTATGCCTCGTGCAGTCAGTTCACATCCACATTGTAAGATATCCTTGTTCAACCCTATCTGTTATGAATTACTTCCATATGCAGCCATTCTGCATTAATGATTTACATTCAGCAGCAGTGCTCTGTGTGCCAGCACACTTCCTGTGCTGGCACCAGCATTGTTATGTTCAAGGGTAAGGTAAGGGAAGTGTAGGCCTTTCGCTGACATTCTATTATTTAATCATAATGACGATGTTTCCCTACTCCCTAGTCATGTCTTAATTATCCCTAATGGTTTTTAGATGGGGGTGCTGAACTATGTCTTTCATGTTTGTAGTAAAAGCCGGGGACAGCCAGTATAATATTAAAATAATCATCATAAATACATCCTTTGTGGTGTAAGACTTCCATCAAAGTGTACTTTGCTAATGGAAAGCTGCAGCACAGTTGTTCTGATGATTCTAATAGGGAGAGAACAGTCACTCTGCAGATCAGAGAAGCTTCTCTGAATCTTGTAACACAGTGTTTTTGACAACATTTTTTCACTCAGCATTTGAGTGAACGCGTCCCTGATTCCGAACTGGTTAGCAGCATCCGTCTGAATGATCCCACCTCCCTCACCTTCCCAATAACAATGACATAAACACTGTCTGCTTGATTAAATGTGACAAGATCAATACAAAAACCAGCATGAGACTTGGCTTCCGCTCTCAATCAAATGTCTTATTTTTTTCCCCCCACATTAGGAGCATGCAAAATGCTCTTCACGGTGGGGACTCTTCAGTCCCACAAGTCTCTGCTGGATGCCATTATTTCTGACTCATCTCCCATGCGGTTTTGTACCTTTCATCAAGCTCCTTGAGTTCATTGCAATTTTTTTTTAAATGCCCTCCGCTCCGTCTTTTTTTTTTTTTTCTTTTACTCCTTTCCACTTACCCTCAATTATGCCTTTCATTACATATGCCTACTGAAATGTGTTCTCCATTTGGACTCAGCAGGTCCCTAACTCTAAATGCTTAATTCCATCTGTCATTAAATATTCACAGATTGAATCAAGTGCCCTGAGTTGTTTAAAAAAAAAGTGATAAAGGAGTGGCGTGTAGGGGCTTGTGTGGTGTCTAATGACAATTTAATAGATCTATAGTGTTCTGAGCAATATTTTTATTATTCCATGATGACATTAAAAGCCTCAGCGGTTGGTAATTAGCCCCCCACCCATTTTATAAAGCCATCTATCTCTTTTTTTCTTCTTTTCTCTTGTCTTGTTCCTCCATCAGATGTCATAATTCGGCACATCACTCTTACTTGGGAAAATTAAAACCCCTTTAAGCCATTCTGTTTCTGCGCTCTCTCTGCTGCAGCATCTGTGGTTTTTGGCAACGCCGGCGCCGTATGCATTCAGGAGCAGCCAGCTGCCAGCATCCCCTGATCTGACTACCTGCATGTGAAAAGAGTCCCTGAAACAGACCGCTGCCAGAGGTTCACTGTTCATCGAGTCGTCAAGGTGAGCCTGCCAGGAAATGAAAATGTAGACGTGGCACTTTGAGCTTGATGCCGAAATCACTCAGGTTTAATTTCGATAGAATATTTTTTTCCTGTTAAGATGGATAACCTTTGCATGGTAGAGATTCTGCATCATTTTCTTTTGAAATGACTATGTAATTCTGCTGTGGAGGGAGGCTGCAACTTGCATAAATATTTAATGAAATAGGGAGATTATGTGCGTTATCTGTAATTTGAGGTAACCGCTGCAGCCCAGGAAGCCTGCACTTACTAAAAATGTGCCTGTTGGTGACATTCCCGCCGTGTGTATCGGCATTTTAAGAGGGCAGCAGCACTCCAACAGCGTCTCCGCCCATATCAGTTACAAGATTGATGAACTTCAGTTTTCCAGCTGACATCAACAGAAAAGCAAAATTAAAAACCTCCAAGTGGGCCCAGTAGAAATGGGATTGCCAGTGCTGTTGGAGCCATTATTTGTTTCTGCTTTAAATGCCACTCAATCATCATTAAGAAGAAAATCATTTGGCAACAGAATAGTCAACAGTGTGTTAAACTCTATTTCTTTTATGCTAATGTAATTTGCTTTTAATTGTTGAACTTGAACGTTGGCATAATTCCTGTGGCATTTTAGCATTGGTCCTAACCTCTATGCCAAGCAGTAGAATTTATGATATACATCATGTTATTTAATTCAACCCATATTTTATTATTTTTTGTTTTTTGTCTTATTTCTGATAAATTATTCCTTATGTTGGCAATGTGCCATGTACAGTTTAAACTTTACAAAAAACAATGAATGCGTTATACTGCCATGCTTGAGGGGTGTACCCATGACTTGAGGACTAGTAATACCTGTAGGCCACCAGGTTTGGTGTATCCCACCCACCACAGGGACTCCTCTCCTCGCTCTGAAGGACCATCGACCACCTGACCAGACCACCGACTGAACAACAACCTGATTGAGCCGCAGGCTGTATCCGGGCCTGGCTCACCTCACTCTCAACCGTTCCACTTCACACCTCACTCCCAGCCATCTGCCCCTTCCCCCCACCCTCACGATCTGTTAGAGGTATGCCGGATATTCAGCAGGTTCAACCCAGCCTCGTTTCTCCCGCCTGTTTCCTACATCATCAACCATGGTTCATTACTGCCTGTACTTGCCTGTTAGTAGTACTCTTTCTGTAGGGAACTGATACATCTGGTGAAACCAAATAAAGGTAAAGGATTAGACTGTTGAAGCCTGGAGCACTTTATCTTCTAGAATAACTATACATTCTAAAAATAACAACCTAATCTATATAAAGCTTGATACCTCCCTTTTATGCAAAAGAAGGTCCTTCTATATGATAATTTATTCTAGTAATTTTCTCCTTTCAATGTCTTTAAATAAAAATTTCTTGTCTTGTATGTTAGTGATCCCTGCCCTTTGAAAATACAAAAGTTTAATCACAAGGATATAGAAAAAAATCATGGTAAGATAATAGGATAAGATAATATTAACATATGCATGGATAAACAATGACCACACCATCCCAAAAAAACTTCTGTGTAAGTAAAATAAAAAAAATAAATAAATAAATTAAATAAAATAAGTTTAGGCTGAGATGCCAACATATATTGTAGGGGCTACTAAGAGACTGAAAGCAAGAAGTGGTAAAAGAAAGTCACAAAAATGGGGCAAATGTCCATTTCTCCACCGAAGCCCTCAGGTGATATAGTGTCAGAGCATAAATCCAGAACAGTTCACACTCTTAAAAGAAGAGTGCTCATGTCTCCTCCCTGTGTGGCAGTTGGACGTGTTCGATGCCCACATAACTCAGAGACAATGGGGTGCTTCATGAAGTTGAAGAAATGGATCTCCACAGGGCCCTTTTGATCATGACTTCTGATGGTACTTCTGTGTTATATGAAAGTCCACAGGGACATTCGGGAATGGATGTATATCATAGTGTTGGTTTTGCATGAAATGATGTCTTTGACATAGAATGAAAACTTGTCATCCACACAGAGGCAAATCCTTCAATGCTTAATCTAAGGCAAAACCAACACTATGATATACAATACATGCTCAAATACCCCTGTGGATTTTTACACAGCGGAACAACTTCCAGACCTCTCAAAAGCAGGATGTTAGAACACAGAAGTACCATTAGAAATCATGATCAAAAGAGCCCTGTGGTGATGCACATCAGCCTGATGAAACACATTCCTGCCGCGCTGAGATTTGTGGGCATTGAACATGTCCAACTCCCACGCAGGGGGGAGGGAGACTTGAACGGTCTTTTTTAAAATGTGAAAGTGCATGTTGTGTTGTCACCGCCGGCGTCACTTATCCTACATGATTACATCATGTGACCAGTTTCATGTAACATGCTGGTGTTATGCATGTTCTGATGAAGAACGGTAGCTTGAAATGTTATTCCTGACACTGTGCAATAAATTTTTCATACTGGAGTCCTGTGGCGTGTGAGCTTTCTGTGTACATTCTCTAACAAGAATAAGTATCCAACCCCCATCTCCTAGAAATTACCTACTTTGCTGATCCAGGCAGCAATTATGTTTTCAAATTTGGGTTTAATTAATGTAATTTCTAGAAGACGGGGTGGTGGTATTACTGTGTGCATATCTGCAGTACAAGAGAGCAATTTTCGTTGTAATTTTTCCTTTTTTCAAAAGTGTGAAAACCTTGGTAAAGAATACATGAGAATTTGTTCAAGCTAAACACAGGTATTATAAATGAGACTAATTAAGGTTGTTCTGTTTAGTGTAGCAGACCTTTTCTGTCGAATCAAATCAGACAGTTGACAAGCAGATAATGGTGAAATAGCACTAAGTATTAATTTTCCTGAGCAGGCAGAGATGGTGAGATGGAGGCTGGCTGGTGTTAGGGTTGTGGTGAGGAGAGGAAAAAAGAGTTCTGGAGTAAACCAGAGGTTAAGAGATGACTTGGTGGGATTCACAAGCAGATGATGTTGGAGACGGGGAGAAGAGGTGCAAGCTAAGCGGACCGACAGGCGAACGACGAAGAGAAGGAAAACAAAGCTAAAGACATGCACATCGGCAAACAGTGAAGGCATGATGATCCTGGTATGTTGCATATTGGTTGCAAAGTTGCTCTGCAATCAGGTTGAGACCCTGCTGAGGACAGCGAGCATAAGATCCTGACAACTTGTGCAGAAAAATCCTTGGTTGTACTGAACTGTTTGTTGCAGCAGAAACATGGGAGCTTGGTCTTCAAAAACCTTGCAGGTAAAGATAACATACAATATGCAGAGATCTTAGGCTGCTGTGCGTTACATATGGTCTGCGGTCGTGAAGCCGGTCGGATGTGCTGCCAAATTCTTGGGAACGATGCCGTAGCCATTTACTTCACGGGCAACAGCTGTGGGGGACATCGCTGCAGTCAGCAAGCCGGTTGCGTACTCCCTCATATGTTGCGGCATCTGTGGCGTCCTGTTGTGTGATAAAACTACACGTTTTAGAGTGGCCTTTTATCGTGACCAGCCCAAGGCACACCTGTGGAATAATCATGCTGTATAATCAGCATCTCAATACGTCACACCTGGCCGGTGGGTGGATTATGTTGGCAGAGGAGAAGTGCACATTAACATTGCTAATTTCAGAACAAAATGTGGGAGAAATAAGCGTTCTGTATGCATATAATACGACTAACTCATGAAATAAATAAAGGCCAGTTCAGTTTCCATGAGATGTTAAAGTGGAAACCCCAAGCCCATGTGAGCAGATAGAGATGTTTTGGAAGTGTCATGCAATGTGCATTAATATTTCCTTCCTGTAAGGCTAAAATGTCAATGACATTCACTTCCCCTGTTATTAGGTGCACCTCTGCAATCTCATGCATTTCACTACAACATAAAGTTGACCTTTAACAAAAGTTCATGATGTTTGGACACTGTGTCAGGGTCACTATCAACTATAGATCCTTTCACGGCAGGCATATTTATGCGCAATATTAGGTGAACTATAGGTGATACGAGAGACATTTATTAATGTTCCATTCAAGTCAAACACAATCAGGGATACTAATAAAGCTTTACTTCCTTTTAGTAGAGCATTTGCGAGAGCCAGTATGGACAATAGCTGCAGCTACATTACTGATTTTGTCACAATTACCAAAAATTACCAAAATATAAATAGATTTGGTTAAAAATTACCAAAATATAAATAGATCCTTGTTTATGGTAAGGCTGCACAGAATTTTACTTTTCCTTTAAAAATGTAAAACATGATTTTCCATTTGTCGTCGTTTTCTGGAAGCTCTGAGGTGTAAAACATTAGCTGAAATAAAGCCAATTATTTCTCATGTTTATCAGTCAAAAATGTGACTGTTGAGTTTTACCAGAAGATTTTTGAACAAAAGTGACTTTGCAAGACAAATGTAGCAAATGTACAAATGTAGTAATGTAGCAAACTACTGTTGTATTCAAAAATAGATGCAAAGGAGATAAAAAGCTGTTTGAAAAGAGTTTATTTATTTGTTGAGGTATGTAAATCACTGAAACTCCTAGGCAATAACGAGTACACGTGTAAACAAGAAAACTTTCACATGATACGGTTTGATTGCAAAAATCCCTGCACTGAGATGAGATTCTGCATTTTCAACCTGTGATTAAAGACAGCTGCTTTTCTAATTACTCAAACACGCACTAATGATGCTGAAGTTATTTACAGCTTAGCGATCCACTGCTTGTAATTATTGTAAACATGACCTCCTCGTCCTTCACAGAGAATCAATGAATTCAGTGGGACTAGAAAGAGAATGTGCACATGTGCACAGTAAAGTGTGATCATAGTAAAACTACACCTTTCAATAATACAGGGCTTTATGCATCGGAACTAATCAAATGATCCTCTTTATCTACATGGTGTGTTGGCTAGTTTTCTTGTTCATTTTCCAAGATGGTATTTGAATATGAATATGCAAAATATTGCAGGTCTGTGTCTATGTTTATGGATGTATTTTTTTTTTGTCCTTTATTTAGTTAGCAGTGATCTTTACACAATGGAGAAAATCCACTCAGGAAATCCATATAGAAAAACCCTATTCTTTACATAATTCACAGACATTAATTCAGCGGAGCCGCTAAATTAAAAATTGCTGTTACAAAGGGAGCAAGAGAGGAGAAGATGGAACAATGTCAGCTGACATGGACATGCGTCAATGAGCTATGAATTATGGAAATGTACATGTTATAAAATTTGATATTAATTTAAAATGAAAATGATGCAGTCTGAAGCATCCCCCTAATAAAATCTGTGACACTATATACTACTTTTTGTGCACCCTGCAGCTCATTTGTGTGAAATTAGTGAGACAAATAAGTCACATAGGATCAGGCTAAATCCTAAGGCCTATTCTGAGCTGCCGCAGGATTGCCACCCAGCTTCACAGTGTTCTGCAAATGTTATAAGTCATAATCGTAGGATGTGGAAGAAATCAAACAGGGAAAGTGATTCATGAAATCTGGAGTAGAGCAGGAAATCTATAAAGAGAAATGGTCTGGTTTAAATCCTGACTGCCAGCCTGTGTCATGTCCTAACAACTATCCAAGATAACAGGACTTTACCAGTGGGGAAAAAATAAAGCACGAGCAATTGAATTTAATAGTGAGGTATTTCCCATGGATCTACACTTTGCTTATAAATGAGAAAGAACACATGCTTTTTTTCCCAAAAATCTTACAGTTCTGCCAACAGCAAAATCTTTTTTTATTTATTAAAAAATGTCAAACCACAGTAGAACTGTATAATGCAATAGCTGCATAGAACGTAATGAAAAATATACATAGTGTAACAGAGTACACCAGAGGGCAGGCAATATAACTGAATTGTTAACAATTAAAAATTATTTCCAATTCATACAACTGTCTTAATTTGAACAGGTTAATTTGGAATGTCTAAACAGTAAGGAAAGATCCATATTTAAGAACAAACTGCAACAAAACTCGGCTTCAGGCTCCATTCTTTTATTTTGTATGGGTAGGTAATAGGTTCAATCCACCAGTTTTGCTCTAATGTGACAAATGATGTCCTGTCATTTTTCACAGATTGTAAAGGTGTTCTATTGGATTCGATTCAGGTCAGATCTGATTGATTTTGCGACTTTGTGGAAGTGTGCTTGCCTTTACCTCCTAACCACTGCTGCAAACCGTGCTTTGGCTTCTGTTCAGTAGTCTACAGATGGTGTTGTCTTTGTCAAGTCTCACAATCTGGTTTCTTACCTGTTTCAGCATTTTTTTTACTGAACAAAGCCATGTTGCATTAGACAAAACTCAAGCCAAAAAAAGAAAAGGTTCTTTTATAAGCTTGTTTAGGGAATTTGTCTTATTTGGAAGTCACAGGTGTAATCATTTTGCATTCCATGTTTGCAACGTTTTGCCAGTTGCGGCTCGTTTGCCCCTGTCGGCCACTGTGCTGCACCATTAATGACAGTCTTGCACTTTGTTAGCATTCTCTCATTCATGAGATTGACAGATTAGGATGTTTTGAAGGAGTTCCTATATTAACAAGCAACCGTTGGCTGTGTTTCCGCCGAGTCATAACCGAGGCCAGGCCATCCGATGCAGCAGCTCATTCACTCTTCTTCTTGGTGAATTCTCCTTCACAGAGCCTGGAGGTGTGTTTTGGCTCATTGTTTTGTTGAAAAAAGAAACAACGGTCCCGCTAAGCGCAAACCAGATGGGACGGCATGTAGCCACGCAGCCTCGTGGTAGACGTGTGTGACGAGTGTGCCTTGAATCCTGAATCTTTCTTGGCAAGAAATCCTCTTCCCCCTTGTTGGTCCCACTTGGTAGTGTTGTTTTTGCAGCAATTAGACCACGAACACAGTCTCCTCTAAACAGTCAATGTTGTCAATGTGTGTGTGTGTGTGTGTGTGTGTATGTGTGCTGCTTGATCCCTGGGAAGCACTGACGAGGGCTCTAATCTGAGGTGCTGCTAATTGGCAATTTCTGAGGCTGGTCACTCCAATGCACTCCCGGTCTTCCTTTCCTGGGGTGGCCTTCGTGAGAGCCAGTTTCACCATAGCGTTTGATGATTTATACAATTGCATTTCAAAGTAAAGGACTGTTGTATCTGTGCACACACACGCAAATGGTGGTATTTATCACGAGTGCGTGTGTGCCGGATATGCAGCAGAGCCGCCGTTGCATGTAACTGTGATTGACAACAATATGTAGATATATGGCAACATGGATGTGTGAGAGCTTGAAATACAGTGATTAGTTCCGTCCAGTCACTGCAGCCGAGAATTTAGCACACACTTTAAATAGTTATGTCCGTGCGTGTCAGAAATCTGACAACCCTTAATGTGTTAATGACGCGAAATTGAAACCCATAAAACGGCTTTAATTGCCGCTCCCACAATTCCAATGCCTGCCTCCGCGGACCCGCCTGCTTGACCCCAGCGACACCGACGCACAGATAACTGCCGCTGTCCCGTCAGCTCCGAGCCCCGTAAGGCCTGACGACGCCGCGTATGTTTTATGAGCGATGATGACATACATGGCGTAGGTGTGTGTTTGACATTCCAGCCACGCCGTGTGTGGCGGGGCGATGTTGCAGGTCACGTCCTCCGCTCCCGCCGCATTCACATTGGTTCATTGCTGTGCAGTGAGACGCTCGGTTATTAAAGGAAAATACCGTCCCTGTTTGCATTTTGAACAGTTTTGTGTCCTTACCCATTCAGTTCAGGTTTTAAAGAAAGTCTTGTAGCAAGATAAAAGACAAATAACGATAATAAGTATGTGAAAAAGATGCCATACACTCTTAGTGTGGCACATAAATAACATCTTATAAAATATTCAAATGTAAATATATTTGGTATTTCAAGTTTCCAGAAGCTATTTTTTCAAGCCACTGGGCACAAAACTGTCATTCTGATCGACAGTCATCCTGCTTTTTTTTATCAGCTTTCTGACAGGTTTCAGGAAAAAAAAAAAAAGAAATGTCCACCTAAATCCAAACAGGATATCCATACCCCCCCTCCTTGTTCTGTAGGAAGATGCAGTGGAGGGAAGTTGCTCTTTTCAGATCAATGCTCCCTGGGGTGCTATATTTGATAGCATCCAACATCTACAGCTCCCATAAAAGTTTAATGTCTAAGCCTATTGTTAACAATAGAGTTGCACTATAAATGCCACCGGGCATGAATAATGATTCCCTTACCAATTTTAGAACACAGCTTTTAAAAAAAAAAAATACACCTCACTTATATTATACAATAGCTTTATTAAAAAAAATAAAAATGCATAATGATAAATAGAATGTTGGCAAACTTCTTTCTCATCTTCCAACCAACTCACAAACTTATCTTTTCATCCGTTTCTTATCTTATTTCTTTTTAACTTTTTTTCCCACTCATTTGACTCCCAAACCACCTTGTCTGAGTATCATCAGTTCAAGTGGCTCTGAGGTGCTTTTTATTTTGTGTCGATTCCAGTGACCTAAAACCCTCTTTGAACAGGAAAATTAATAATTTCTCAGATTCACTATATTCACACTCCCTCTCTTCATTCATGTATGAGCTCACTAGACCACTGCTCCCCCACGTGTGTTCAGCCCCCAGTAACCAGGTTCATAACCAGTTAAAATTTCCTCATAGTCACTTTAAGCAGTGACCTACACAAGGTCAAGCATTTCATTTTCTGCTCAGTGTGTCCCGGTGGGCCACATTACGTACAGCGGTTCTAGAACAGTATGGACTGTAATCACCTTGCTAAGCCTCTATTATGTTCTAATTAAACAGGATCCATTATTATTACCCCCCTCTTGTTCAACTTCTCCACAATTATCCATCATTCTCATCAAGTCAACTTTTTTTTTTTTTTTTTCTGGTATTCGCTCTCGTGTCTCATCAGAATCTGTCAAAGTTTTTTTTTTTTCAATTTTGTTTACTGAAATTGCCCTGTTTTTTCAGGAGAATAATTTCTTTTAAAGGTCCCCTGTCATAAACTTTCCTGGATTTTGATACCTCTAATATATTTGCAATTTAAAGTATAAATAAAACTCAAGCCATAAATATTTATGGGCCTTTTTTTCACTAGGAAGTTCCTGCGTGATATCTGAAAGTCATGAAACACAAAGTTACACGTGCAAGTTTCTAAATCCAGGCTGTGCACATTTCTCTGAATTCTCATCTTTTATTAATGAGACTTTTTTTTTTTTTTTTTTTGTAAAACTCCTCAATCTTATTGAGAGTAAAAAAACAAACATGAAAGCATCTATTTGCACGATGTGGGGCCTTTAAAGATGCACAATCTCCTTTTAAGGTTAGAAACAGTATGTCTTTTACAACAGACAATCATTGAGCTTTTTTTTGCCTTTAATCAAGACTTTCTTCTGTATTCAGTATTCTGAGGGTGCTCATTGAACTGTCTTCAAACTTTTGTATTTTACTTTTTCCTTTTTAGTTTTTTGTGGTCTTTAGCACTTCACTTGGTTCCCACTAAGGTTGATTTCAAACCTACATGCAGGAGTCCAAAATCCAGCGGGTGACACCAGAGGCTCCGTCCATTATTTATACAGTGAGTGGCTTTTAATTGTTTTTGGACAGCACCACAGGTCTGCGGGGCAGGGGAATACGATATGTCAGGCTTTGGATAAACTTACAATACAATTAGATGGGTTTATGGTTGCAAATTTAATCCAGGATCCTTAATCCGCTATTGATTTCTAATGAATTAATAAATGAATTGTAAGACTACCTAAACAGTAATGGTTAGACACACTGCGTGACATTTGATTTCATACCTTTAACATTTGTATCACTTTTATCCATGATAGTGACGCATGTGATGGAAAGTCCCAGGAAGAGTTGGAGGCGACAGCTTCTTGAGGCGATGAACAAGGCTGCTTTTAAAAGCTCCTTTTATTTTACTCATCTCATTTTACAACGGGACACCTGCTCATTCAATTTCGTCCTGATCTGATGAAGGAAAAAGGAGGAAATAAGAGATCAATTTGCTGTTGCATGCTTCTATATTTTATTGTTTAACTTAAAATGAACGCTATCTTTCTTTGTATGTCTGCGCTCCGTCTCCAGACTCTTCCCACATATGCATATCCTCCCTACCTGTATCTCTCATCGCTTTGTCCTTGTTCCCTCTACCCTCTACCCCCCTCGATCCTCATCCGTGTTCTCATCCTTCACCGCCGTCCGTCCGGCGCCACTCCGTGCGACCCCCGAGTTGCTCTCCCCCTGCGCTGGAGAGGCGCCATATTCTCTCCGTCCCGAACCCCGCAGCCATTAATTCTGCTAATGACAGATAAATGAAGCATGGCCATGAGAAGGAGGAGGCGAGAGCGAAGCTTTGCAAACACAGAGGCACACACACAAACATAAGTAGAAACGCAAAGCAGAGGCATGCAGGCATACACACACATGTGCATGCCCACGGATCACACTCACTTATTTGCTAATTGACATTGATTGAGTAGTCGTCCGCTCGGAATCTGTTCATGGTTGTTCTCCCACCCATGTCGGTGCGACGGGCTCGTCTAGTGCAGAGTGTGTGTGTGTGTGTGTGTGTGTATATGTGTGTGTGTCGACGCCGAGCGAATGGGGAGACTGATGAGAAGCGTTTTCAAGTTTGGGTTTACAGTTACTTTCTTAAGAGGATTATCGGGCGTCCCGGGAATAGCGGATCCTAACCCATGCTGTGATTAAGCCTGGTGCGAGCAGCTGGGAAACAGAAGTGACTGTTGCAGCATCCCCCCCCCCCCCCCCCCCCCGAAAAATGAAGAATCAGCAGCTTTGTTTGAGAAGAACAAGTAAATGACGAGAGCTCAATCCATAAAATATGGTGGGGGGGGGATAAGAACATATACATAATACAGTTTTAGATGGTGTAATAACAATGTAATTACGGTTTTGCTTTAGCTTCTGTACTGTGATTCGCATATGTGTGTGTGGGGGGGGGGGGGGGGGGTAGCGCATTTAGCGTGATATATGATAAGGATTTTCATTCTCAAAGTATGATTTTTTTTTTGTATTTTTGACATGCAATTGGCACAACAAGAGATGTGAGTGAACAATAAATGCAGAGAAGCATGATTACAAGTGGGCAAATGTACTTTTAATTTCACTGGATCTGCCTTTAGGGGAATCATTTATATTCTAACAGCCTTATTTGCACACATGATATCCCTCCAAATATCTTATTTAAAAAGAAAAATACATTATTTAACATTCACAGCCCACATAAATCAAACATTATAATTTTTTTTCCCCATCTCATTACTATACCATACGGTACTGAAGTGCACTGAGTGTTTGCATATAATGGGTATTTCATTGTCTTAATTAGGCTAATGACTGCTACACTAAAGCTGAATAGGCCAACACTCCACTTTGACTTTAAAAGTCTGCATGGCAATTTCAAACATCCGCCTAGCTAACTGTGAAATATATTCAGCCCATAGATTATCATTTTAATTAATCTTGCTTACTTGGTCGTGTAATTTAAACATTTGCTGGCTCCGCTGGCTGGAGAGGGGAGGAGGAGGGAGATAGAGGGTGGTGGGAGGCGGGTTGTGACGGAGAGGGAGAAAAGAGGGGAACCACACGTGTGTCGCTGAGGCTGGGTGTTTATGTAGCTCGGCAATTATGCATGCAAATTTATATCACCTTCAGAAAAATGTTTTTTTCCTGCCTTATATAAATTAAATCTAGCACACTTTGATGAGTGCAATGGTAAACTGAGGCTATAATAGGATAAGAATAAACTCTCTGGAGAGTCAACATTTCCAGGAAGGAGTTTCGCATTCCCTGCTATTGTAAAATTGAGAATCCCACAGCATGTTTGTTCAGTTTGGATAAGGTTGGTAGTTATAGTTATACATTTTCATTTTTCTGGCCTGTCATCTGTCTTTGAGGACTTTTATCATTTGTTAAGCTCATTATAATTCCTGATCTGTTCCAAAGTTTGAGGTCACTCAGACAATGTTGTTTTTTCCATGAAAAATCACACTTTTATTTATCAAGTGAATTTCAGAATGAATGGAAAATATTAGTCGAGACATTGACAAAGTTGGATTTTTTTTTTTTGTTATGAAATAATACTTTTCTTCATCAAACCTCGCTTTCATCAAAGAATGCTCCATCTAAGCAACTAAACTGTTTTCAGCTGTGCTAACATGATTGCTACAAGGGTTTTCCAATGATCCATTGAATTCTAATGCAATTATCAAACATAATGTACCATTAGAACACTGAAGTGATGTTTGCTGGAAATAGGCCTCTATACCTATGTAGAAATGACAGACATTTGCAGCTAGAACAGCCATTTAACACATCACCAATGTATAGATATGATTAGTTTGATGTTATTTGCATTAAAAAAAAAACAGTGTTTTTCCTATAAAAAAAAAATAAATAAATAAATAATAAGAACATTTCTAAGTGACCCCAAACTTTTGAATTCTTTTATAACTTTTGAGGTTATACAAAGCATTGGATTTTACTTTAAAATAACATAAAAGGAGCCTGCATCAGGGCGGACTTGCCCGGAGTGATGCGGGAGGAACGGCTGAGACTTAGATGCCCTTGCTGGGTGAGCATACCCAGCATGCACTGTGGTGGTCGTAATCCTGATAAATCCTGATCGTGACACCAGCTCAGCTCAGTTCTGGTGATTAGACTTCAACGCACATACCTTTCTTTGCCAAAATAATCGCAACTCAAAGACACTTTTGTTTTTCTTTTTCTACAAAAAAATAAACTCATTGCCACAAAATTGCCTTAAATTATGTTATTCCACAATAAAACGAAATTTAATAAAGACAGAGTTGTTCATTTTATTAGGTTCATTCATTTAAAAGTGGTGATGAAGGTTCACTTTTTTTTTTAGACAGACTAACGTGGAGACTATAATTATTAGATTTCATCTGTGAGAGCAATATTTATCTTCCAAAAGAAATTATACTATGAACCAAAATGCTGCGGAGACATTAGAGCTAGCGGTAAATTGTAAAAGTGCTGCACAGTTCAGTTCATTGAATCATGTTTTTAAGGTCAATAATGGCCGATGCCGACTGGCCGACCACCTCAGGAATGAAGCTGCCAGTAGAATCTCATCACAATGTGGGAGCGAATTTTAAACATGGGGTGTTACTTTAGATAAACTCAGCCCTTATTTGGAATCTAAATAGTTACTTGTTGATAGTCTCAAATAGTCTTGCTTGGAAAAAGTATTGTGGTGTCACAATCAGGATTTATCTATGGCTGCAGGGCATCATTTACCTTTTTAATATGGTTGAATAATGGTCTTTAAAAGGAAAGAAAACACACACATTGTAATTGCACACATTCATGGATTGTTGAAAAGGCATGATAAATGCACGTTCTCCCAAACACATAATCAATCCCCATGCATATTCATTTGTGTGTTGTGATGGGTTCCTTCAGCTCCAGATTTGGCCTTTCTGTGTGATTAATGACCACACAACCCCCCCTCCCACCCCCCTCCAGATACTGTTGCTATTACTTCCACATAGGCCGTGCCTCGCCTGAAACCTGCATTTACCACCATGCTACATATACACACACAAATCCAACTTGCTGATGTCATGCAAAACGAGGGAGTGACAGATAGTCTCACTCTAAATCCCAAAAAGCAGATAACATGCTTACACATTTCCATTACCCCCTCCCAGCATGTTTTGAAAGCCTGCTTTGTCTGAATTTTTAAAATTACAATTCCACAACCTAGTCCATGGTGACAGATAATGATTACTGTGTTTTTTTGTTTATCCAGGTTGTGAAGACTTTCGCCAGTAAAATATGTCACTTTGACATATTTTGGGGGAAAAAAAATCACATTTTAGAGGTTAATGAGGTTTTAGAGAATACTTTTAATGTTTTGCAGAATATTATAGCATTAGACGCCAAGTCACCCTGAAGCTGTAAATACCTTGTTGGTCTCCTCAATGGTATACACCAACCTCCCCGTTGGGTTCTGTCAATATTTTAAATTGTTGTTTTCACCTTCACGGCAGAGCTGAGATAGAAAAGTGAACACATTGGATTTTTTCCATTAGGTACCACCATTAGAATATGCCTACACTTCGGTGTATTAGCATATACTGTACAACTTATTGAGGTTTGCCGGATGTACTGTATATATAATCAACATACCCGTATATTACTAGGCTGATTTTATATATATCGCATCCTGCTGCCGTCTAACTGGTTTTTACATTCCAGCTGCATCCCTTAGCACCTGGTGGGGGGGCAGACTGTTACTCCGACATCGAGCATCCAGCCGCTGCAGGGTACCTTATTTAAAGTCAATCGCTACTCAAAAACATGGTTCGCTCCTTGCTCTTACAGTTTTTTTTTTTTTTTTTTTAACTGTGCAGAATGTTGTGTGTGTAGAGTTTGACACAAAAAGGCTGTTTTCACATTCCTCTGCTGAAACTGGAATGTCCTGGCTCATTAAAAGTGTAATTTTTTTTAAATAAGTTTGGGAGCTTTTTTTTTCTTAAAAACAGAGAAGAAGTAGATGCCATTTTTAAGTAATTTAATGGGGTCATTGTACTTTTTTGTGGGGAAAAACAGACATCATTAAGAGTATTTTACATATCCTGATACATGTCTGGAAGGGATATTTAAATTATTCTATGCAAAATATGTGTTTTTGGATTGTATGCTGGAATGCATCACCCTTCTCAAATTAAGTTTAGAGTGTCCATGGACACGCACCCTGACTGGAAAAACAAGAAAAAGGCAGCAATCGATATTTACCAAACGAGGGGTCAACCCCAACCTCTTCATGAATGAGACTTACACATGTGAGAGACAGCTAGCATCATTAATTTAAAGAGTAGGCTTGTTCAATGAAATTTAATTATGCAGCGCTTACCCACTTTCATAAACCATAAATCAATGTACTTTGTCTGAGAATGAGGACTATGTATCTATCTATTTAGCTAAGATAAGACACAAGTCATGCATTGCTGGGGCCGAGCAAATGAACCCGCAGGGCATCCTTGTAGGAAGGACAAAACAAATCCAGAGGGATCACGGCCTCTCAAGGCAGATTGTTCCTGCGGGATGACGGAGCAACGCACTCGGGCGGATGTGATGATGAACCAAAAGCCCAGAGAGAATATATGGCTGAACCTGAAGAGAAAATTAGAACAGGAATGTTGGGGAGCAGACTGACAACCATCAGAACCTGAATGCCTGATATGTACGAATACTGAAGGAAACCGCTCTTCTGGAACATTTTTACTTACTAAGATTACACAAATACACTCAAAAACCCATTTGCTGGTGGGGAGCATACATTTATGGAAAGTATTTTTATCTAATTATAACGTGCAAATTTAGCAGCAAATTGTTCTGTAGAGTGACATGATTGTAAATATGCCAGGTTATTTTAACCTAATTAGATAGGGTTAGGGATAGGGTTAATCCATCATAACTTCACATGTTAGTTCAACATGTTTGATTTTAAGTGTGGGTGATGCAATTTAATGGGGTAGGTACAAGTATTTTTTTTAAAAATGCACCTAATAAAACAATTCCTTAGTAAATTAGAATTATATATAATTAGAATTAGGATTATAATTGGAAATACTTTACATATATAGCATAACTTAATAATGTTTAACCAGAAAAAAATGACTATCTATGGTAGAAGCTGCATGTTACATGGTGATCAAATTAGCTGACGCACAATCCATCTTTTTTTTTTTTTGATTGTACAGCAACCTCCAAGAACCTTGGACATGGTTCCTCTTATATACAAGTAAAATATGTGCTTCATTAAATTTGAAGCTGGTTATAGTTTTATATCTTAATTTTGCATTGAGTAACCCCAGTCACCTCTTTTAAGTCATATTTATTTATGGACGACAGGTGTAATTACAAAAAAGATTATTACTTTAGCATTTAAATTCATAATACATTTTTTCAGCTTTTAAATCATTCCTTTTTTTTGTTTAATCCTGTCATTGATAACATATGCCATGGGTTAATACATCATTTACATGGTTCAGCAGGCAACCCCCTCTTTTGGATGGCGGTGCTAATGATTATCACTTAGAAAATTCAGTTTCACAATCCTGACAGGATTTTAAAAAATTCCCTTGCATTAATAAGTCTGTGTTTATCTATGTTCTTTGTAATAATGAGTTGCAGGCTTGGACCGCTGCAGATTTCTGCTGGAGGATGAGGAAAAAAAAAATTCTATCTCACGGGGGCTACCCGGCTGAATAGAGATGGAATTAAAATGAAATTTAGTGTGCGATCCATTATGGGGGAAGGCCTGTGAGCCAGACAATCTTGCAAGTAGAGCACGTCCAGACCTCGGTCTGATAGCAGACTTGGGATACGGCCTCTTTGGGTCAGTCGGTAGAATCTCGTCTGTATTTCTCAATTTTCACGATTTTCCTGCTCAATCTGCTTTTGACAGGCATGCGATTAACCTTGGTAATTTGAAGTTATATAGATATATTTCAGCGGACGGTGCAGCTCACTGCCAGCCATCAGAATGCCAGTTAGTACTGTCACAGAGACGCCAACGTATTGCTTGTCCAAAACAATCAGCCATTTCTCCTTAAGAAGCATTAACTCTGAGAAGCAGTGTGTGCACACTGCGAAGATTAAGCTACACCACAATGAAATAACGTTTCAATGCCAAACTCCTGTCTGTTCCCATTTGTAAAGTTTCAGCAATCGCAAAGCCTGTTCTCCCCACTCCTTTTTTCAGAAGGAGTAAAAAAAAGTGACAGAAATAATCTTTCCCACATGTTCTGTGATATGCTCCCTCTAGAAGTCGACCATGAAAAGTGCCATATATGCGGTATGCACACGAGCATATATGACAATCCTAAAGGGGAATGTGAGACAAAGCAAGGACAAGGATCAAAGACGTGTAAGGTTCCCACATGAGTGTTTCAATGCTGTTATTAGAAATGTAATCCACCCTCTGGTGTGCACAGATTCTTTGAAGGATGGGGATGGGAAAGAAAAAAGGGCACCTATAGTGTATTTTGTGTATTATACAAATTGTATTCTATTTTAATTGGACTAGTCAAAGTAGTTTATAGTGAGGATGAGTGATCAGAATTGTGTGGATAACTTGCCAATGACATTTCCTGTGTTCTGTTGCATTTTAACACCACTGTCAGCGTCAGATAATCCAAACTGATTCTGTGACTATACATGAAAGTAATTGCAATGGTAATGTTTCATGGTATTTCTTGATTCCAGTGGAATCCGGAATATGTGCATTCACAACACCCAAGAGGGCACTTTAGTGCAGTTTTAGACATTTAAACAGGGCACTTTATAGTGCACATTTAGACTTCCTCAATCTTTTTCCTCTGCTTCACTCAGTTCTCTGTAGGAAAAAATATTTAAAAAATATAAATATTCTCTACTATTTATTGTATAAACAGAACTTCTCCACCTCTGCTGTTCCAAACAGCCGTGCACGTCCGGTGTTTTTATCTGCAGCTTTAAATACACGCGTGCAGCTAAAACGCTCGCCACAATCACCACTTCTCATTTTAACAAACATCTCTGCATCTGTCCGGCTCCCTCCTTTGTGAAATGGTATTCATGGCTCAATCATCGCAGCGCGTCCCTTTTTCAAATAAAAATTGTCTTTTCCCCCATTCGAAGCATATACGTGAAACAGGTCCGAGCACACACCAGCATGGTATTGTTTTGGACTAAATGAATCGGCCACCAGTGGAAGACTTTGTAGTGTCTGCTGTGCTGGGCTGTTTGATCTGGACACCAGCTCTTGGCAGCCCAGAGTTTTTGCAGTGAATGAAAGTTTTGACTGCAGCAGCCAGCAAGCGAATGTTGGACGAGTTTCCTCCTCCTCCCCGGTTCACTCTGTCTTGGCAAACTGGCTAAAGCTTCTTTTAGATTTCATTGAAAGTTTTGTCTTGTTTTTGGGGAGATGATGATCTCTGCAAGGTTGTTAGAAAGCATACAAATAGGCAAAGAAAATACATTAACTCATTGTGCTATGTGTAAGTGAAGAGAAACGGGCAGGTTTTGCATAAAGTCCAAGATTGTGCCTTGGCTTGAAAGAAAGTGTCTGTTTTTAGATTGTATGATATTATGTTTTTTTTCTAATAAGTGAAGAAATAATTGGTTCATCTAAAGGTATAGCTTCAGGTATAGCTTGCACATGGCACATGGTGTGTTTTTTTGACGATTCTTTTTAGATATTAAAAATCTCATTATCATTAAAAGTTAAAAATCCCATGGACTTGCATATCATATATCATGAACTTCCATTGCAGTGTGCAGCTCTGTATCAAGGCACTCTTCCTCATGTTGCTTCCCGGCACTTTCTTTGCATTTTATAGGCTTTATTATCCTGTTTCCTGCATCAATCATGCAGCAAAATAATTTTAAGTGGTCTTCAAAAACACACGCTAAGGGGGATAGCTTAGATGAAATCACAGCACTATCACCTAATAGAACAGAATCTGGGCCTTAACTCTATTTATAAACTTTAAACTTTTATATACACTTTATTTAAAGATGCATACAACAGTAACATGCCCAGGCCAGTACGGTATAGTGGAAAAAAGTACCAAAAAAGAGATTTAGAAATGTTTAAGAAAATAATCGATTACCTGAAATTATCAGAGCTGAAATCTAATGGAAACACTGGGGCTCATTCACCGTTATATAAAACTATCATTTGCAAACATGAGTGAATGAAATCCAATGTAGCTGCTTAGTGGTATATCATGGAAAAAGTGACACAAGTGTTGTAAGAGAGGAGAAAAGGCACACTTGTTCAAAGCATTTCCTCCAGGGATGACGATGGTTTTAAAAAAAAAAAAGTCTGCAATATCCGAGGCGGTGAGAAATGGACTGTGGCTCAGGTAAAAAAAAATGGTTTGGCAATAAAGTTGATGCAAATGAAAAAATAATAGATCAGAAAGAATGACGGTAGGGTAATGAGCGACTTGCTGCAACAATTGGACCAATGAAGTGCACATTTTTCCAAGCAAAATGGGCACAAGAGAAACATCGAGCAAAGACTTTCACCCAGAGGTCATTTGTTTCATAACTGACTATATTTGCCATTACCTGTGGGAGTGATCATTATAGGGAAAGTCAATAAAAATAATGAGAATCAATACTATTACAATATGGAGATTCTCATATACTCATTCTCATATACTCAAAGCCAGGACTGGGACACTAAGTTTTATAGTTGATGATTTTTATGATGATTCTAATTGCTGAGAATGAAATAGCATCAACTTATTAAATACATTTGGCCAAAGCATTAGTACAGTAATGCTTTGCTGTCTATTATTTTATTCTATTATTTCTAATAGTAATAATTTTAATTTAATGAGCATGGTTTTAATATGGGTTCAGTTAAAAAGTGTGTGTTTACATTTTCGGAGACAGCCAGGCTTTCATCATTTGTGCATGAAATGTTCGCATGCACATTTGTTTATGAATGAGGCCCACCGAGAGCCAAAATTGTTCCTATAAATCAAACTGCGGGTGTAGAGACAGTCGCGGGTCCGTTATTTTCTTCTGAACCAATGGATCCACAGAGACCTGAAGGTAGAGGATGTGAACGGAGGATAGGAAGAGCTTGGAAGCAACATGGGAAATGTAGGCATTCTGCTCTCTTCTGTAACATTATAGTGCTTTTCTCTAATTCACACTGTGTGAAATGTACCTTTATTGTATTCCAGTACTCACAACCCCTGCATTATTGGAACGAGCAGGTTGAGGATCAAGCAGGTCTATCATGTTCCTTTTGATGAGCAACTCTGCTAAAAGTCAAAAGATCAGCACTTGGGATGCATGTGTGGTTTTTCATGCTGTATCAAATATTTGACTACAGTTGCGTGTTGCAGCAGCGTCTCCGGCTCAGTGGCCTAGTGGTGGAGTGTCCGCCCTGAGACTGGGAGGTTGGGGTTTCCATCCCTGGCCAAATCATACCAATGGCTGCTGCACAGCTGCTGCCATCCCATCCCTCACAGGCTGCGTTCAGAGAAACTATAATTTAATAAATGGATAAGGAAAAAATACATTGCTATATGAAAGCCTATGCTGTTTTGTAGTGTACCAGTCCATAGTCATTCATAGTAAAAGTTAATGACAGCAGAAACACTCATCATGAAATCCTCTTTGCTGATCACAATGTTTTGGGTCACTGATTAATACATATGCCACGTGCAAAGGGATAATCGCCTCTGAGACATACAACGCCTGAGAAGCATTTAAACATTTCACACGTGGAGAGGTCTGTCTAAGAATGTACGCATTCCTGCATCCACACAGGAAGCAGCTAGTGCAGCTCTTTCCAACTATTGGGTTTAAACATACTGATTACTTGCCATACTGAAATGAAAAAAATAGCTTATGAATGCAGCATCAGCAACAAGTTTGGTCAGTCAAAACTTTCTCTCTTGTTGATTAAATAAAGAAACGAGGAAACCAGCTTGGCCTGCACCAGCTGGTTATTAGTGGAGACACACAGACATTGGCTTCTCCCTGCAGTTTTTCATCTTTTTTTCTTTTTTTTCTGTACAACTGCAAAATTCACTGAGGATTGCCACATAGCACAAACCAAGTGGCAGCTTGGGAGGGTTTCTCCAATTAGCACAAGCGGAGAGTGTGGCATTGTGGCTAATTATGTTCTAATGATCGGATTGAGGCAGCCATGGCGGCAGAACAGAACATTTACTTCAATTATTTTTTTGAACCGTTCTTCAACCACCGCACTCACGGCTGATTCCACACACTGCCACATAGGACATGGTTAATGTAGGTGTTACACAATATTTTGACTCATTACATTTTCTTTCCTTTCTTTTATCTTGGTAATCTTTGTGACACATTGGCATGCCCAGAGGAAAGCGATTTATCACAAAGTTAATCCACACGTCACATTTCCGAACCTTCCAATTTCCTTCTGTTGACAGGGACTGAGCCTGTGGGGCAAATGATTGAGAGTGAAATTTTTTAGCCTCATACATCGTTTTGCTTTTTTTTTTTTTTAGAGTAAAGTCTCTGGTATTGAGCCACACACATATGTGAAAGTTTTTTGTTTTGTTTTTTTTCTTCAGAAAGTTATGATCTTGTGAATCCTTATAGTATGTGTGTTTAGTAAAGAAAAACTTGATGGGAAAATAGTTCTAATTAACATTAATAATTGTCATGGTGATAAAGAAAACCAGACAGACAAAACATTAAATAAAATTGCTTGTTACAATTAAGTTTACCATTGAAATGAGTCTGTTTGTCAGTGATAGGTCAGATATTGTGTAAGTTCATAATGTAACAGCCTGACTCAACATCGATCTCAACTACAGCAATCTTACGGCGTTTGACCCTGCTGGCTCAAAATGTGCCACTCAGCAGTTCAGGAGAAAAAAAAAAACCTTGTGCCAATAATTAGAGACTAATGGGATGACTTGGCCCCTCAGAATTGAAACCGCATGCTCAGTCAGACTGTAGGGGTTTTCACTAGTTTTCACAAAATATACATATATATATATATGTATACATTCTGTTAAGTGGAAATAATAGGATTGTTGAATAGTCTGTTAATGTGGTCACTCAGTTTAAGAGAAAACACCTTTCATTATTATAGACAACTATTACCATTCGTCTTCAAAAATGTTTCAGGCAAAGATTGTGGATTTTCTTCACATGGAATATTGATTTAATTAAACCTGCATCTACTCTAATATCTGTACTCTGAATCTGTTTATAAAGATAATGTGAACATGAACTGGATATTTATGACTTGAATATACATCATTGTCCTTAGAAATCTCTCTATATCCCATTTTTTTAATTTCATTTTATTATATTATTATTTTTCTTAGCATTCTCACACTAAATCACATAAATGTCCAAATGTTGGCTTTGTTGTTGTTTGTTGATTTTATTTTGGTTCCGCCCAGCTCCTCCTAGCAACACAACTGAGTATTAAAAGCTAAAAGTGGAGCCATAAACATATGGCAATGGTTTCAAGTTCGACACAACCAACATTTTAAATTTTTTTTTTCTTTGGAAAAGGCCACTTCACGGCTCTAAATCTAATCCAACTAACATGTGGCCAAGAATGTGTCTTGGGGCCGCGCTATGTGTAATGACACACATGTGTGAAAAGGGCAAATCTAACCATGGGGAGTTAAACGAGCGAGCTTTAGATGGCTTGACCTTTGAACCGAACCAAAGGCCGGTGTGAGGGAGCCACCTCACCTAATGAAGGGCTTCAGAGTGTAAAACCGTACCTCCTGTCATTTACACAAATCGCCCTTAAAACGAGAAAACTGTCCAACGATAAAACTCTTTTCAAGCTTTCATTTACTCAAAGGAAGTCAACATAACACATGCTGTTTTTTTTTTTTTTTGCTTTACACTCACATTTGACATTTGGGAGCTGCCCATTCTTCTTCTGGTTGGCCGTTAAGCAACACTGCTAAAACAGTTGGGGGCGAGAAACTGTCTCAAGGCAGATTGGTGGAAGTCTCGCATTCAAATAGTTTGTAAACAGCAAGGCAGCAAAACACTATCATTTATTCTCTATTTTAAACCCATATCCTCATACGATCACGTCGCTCCATTTTTTTTTTTTTTAATATTCCGGATGCGTCTTCACACCAACGTCAATCTGGATGCTGCAATTCACTTGATAGATGGCTGGAGTCCTATATGGGATTAATGCTGAAAGCCAAAGGATCACATGACAGGTGGACGGATGCGCGTGTGGAAAAAGGCACGTCACCATGATAAATAGATGGGTGCACTGTGGGAAGCGGTAACTGATCAGAAGACTAAGTGAAAAGCCAAGTATGAGGTGGAGTGAGTGATGGATGGATGGACGCTGAGATACATGGGAAAGTGTCAAACCGAGTAAACAGTTTAACGGCTGAGCAGATTTCCGAATGGATGGATGTGTACGTCGGGGCTTTCCGGACGGATGGCTATGGAGCTGAATAGATGATCGGAATTCACTGCACTGAATCCAAATAAAAGGTTGAAACATTGGAGGAATGAGTCGATTATAATTTATTATCTATATTTTATGGGGAGGGAAAAAAAGTACATATTCGCTTCAAAGAGCCACAGTGTTATTGTCAGGTTGTGAAGGAAAAGTCAGATGAGTGATGTTCATTTTGGGCTGTGACATTGAAATAAATACAGCCAAGCCATCGCTTTTATTTCCATTCAAACATGCATGCAGGGTGCAAACGAGATGTGCTGTCACTTGAAGATCTAAGTAAAGATGATACATACATACCATATCGTTTTCCTTTGGAATCGGCCTTGGTTGTGATTTCTTACACAGGTATTTTTTCCAAATGAACGAAAGAGTATAAGGGAAATAAAAATAATTCTGAAATCTGTTCACAGTTAGGTCACTTATGTCTCCCTTTTTTTTTTTCTTGGTTTAGCAGGGCTTTGAGGTTATGTGGAATGTGCAGTAAGTCATTCAGAGATAACTTTTACCCTTCAGTCTCAATGCAATAAATACTTCAAAACGTGGTCACTTGCAAGGTTAACAAAAAGGTCTCAAATGGTCATTTTAGAGGGGTACAGATGTCATTATATGAACTCTGAAGTGTATGCCCTGATTAACTGCTGTATATGTGCTGATAAATTTGCCCTTCTTGGGTACCAGCGTGTATCGGTGTAAAAAAGGACCCAGACGATGGTTTCGTCATTGTTCAAAGTGTCGTTGCTTAATTTATTTTAAGAGGCAGCTGATTGACACACGGGGAGAATTGTTTGTCAGCCAGAAAGCCGCGGGGGATCAGCCTGCCCTAAGATGTATCACCTGTTCAACTATTGACACTGGGACCTTGCGACTGCGACGACACCCTGGTAGAGAATCGACCTCCATCGACGAACTACCACGCAGAACAGGTCGAAGAGGAGGCGTCTGTCTGTGGGGTTTGACTTGAGAGGGACCACCCAGAGCTCACCTGGAGCACACAAGAGTCAGCAGCAGGAATCTGGAAACACTATATGCTCTACATATATCACCAAATACTAGTGTTCATATACTTGTCTGTGAAATCGCTGCAGTGCACACGCCACGCTGGCTGTATTAACTGGGAACCTGGCCCTCTGCAGGGAGCAGTAAGATAAATATTACTAAATAAATAAATAATACTATATTGAGCCACTAGCCAGCTGGCTGCTAGAGGACGTGGCAGACGTCCTGGTCGAGTGTCCCCGACCGCCTGAGCTGGAAACGTATGAGTGGACCGGCTCGCAGAGGGTTATGAAGTAATGGAAGTAAAGTGTTCCGTTGGCGAGAACACAGAGACAGGGTTTCTAAAGAAAGTTTGGTGGAGGGAGGCAGGACGGGGGGGTGGCATTTGTTGGCGAGATGACCGCATTCAGTTGACCTTAGAGTTGCAGTAGGGTGTTTTATCATTTGGATCATGTCGTCTGTCTGTCCAAAGCCATGTGAGTTACTCGGTTAGTCAAGTTCAGTTCAGAGGACTTTATTAATCCCCAAAGGGTAATTCAATTTGCAGTAACCCCACTAGGATCCTCAATAAATACATTAATAAATATGATATGATCATAAAATCAATAAAAACCATCTGGTTTACCTTTCAGCATTTAGCAGCCTGATGGCCAAAGAAATGAATAAGTTTGAGTATCTGTTTGTCTTTCTCGGGGGTGCGAGATAGCGCCTCCCAGAGGGCATAAGCGAAAAGTCTAAAGAAGGCCATGCTGATCTGCAGATCTGGCGTTCTGGACCACACGTCCTTTCCAGAGGGACAGGGAGCAGGTTTTTAGGAACTGGTTCAGACTGTTTCTTCCCTTTACAATAGGTTATACCGGCAAATAAAAGGGTAAAAAAAAAAGAAGTATCACTCTTCCAGTAAAAGAGTAGTAAAAACATGTCGAGAAGCCCTCTTAAACAGCAGGTGAATCCTTTGGTGACCACTCTTCACAACAGACTCTGTATTCAAACTTTAAGAGTAAAGTCAAACACTGTTCCAAGATATTTGTAGGAGTCAACAATCTGTGCGTCCTTTCCCTGAATGGTGCTGGCGATTCTCTTTTCAATGCATTGATTCATTTTTACAGTGATACGATTACGGACTGACTAATGGAGCTAGAAATTCATCATCTTCCATGTTGGCCTATAATTTTAGAGGCGTGTTTTTAAAAGAAATTCTCTCTTTCTGCTCTAGCTCTCATCGAGCCGTATGCATGCCTCTGCCCCCCTATCACCGCCTACAGGTCATCGCGTTGCATTGCTTCGGCTCAACTCCTTGAAGCCCCCTCCTGGTCCCAGATATCCCATTGACTTTTAATTTTCATTCACATCTCTCGCGACAGATAACAGAACCACTTCCTGTTAAATGAAAATGTTCCCATACCACTTTAGAGACTCTCACTTTACTGCTCTCTGGCATCTTTTGATCTGAAGACGTGTGTGTGTGTGTAGACTAGCAATCTACCTGGGTTTCTGCAAAATGCAGGGATTGGCTCTGGCAGACCCCTGTGACCCTAGTGAGGAATAAACAGATGGATGGATGGATGATCGTTTTGTGTTGCAAACCTAATTTGGCAAATAAGACAGTGGAGACTGGTAATGGACAGTGTGCTGATGATTGGAGGTAGCGGAGTATGACGCACGTCTCATCAACGTAAAAACTCAAAATAACAACAAGCCAGGTAAGAGTGCACAGCGAGCTTTTGACACAATGATTGATTGAGTTCATGTTACACCCAAAACAAGTCAGTGAATACTTTTGAGAACTTGACGGCTGAAAGCTTTTAATTGCATTTTTGACTTTGAAGGTGATCTAATAGCCAGTAGGAGGAACGATTGCCGCGAGGAGAACTTATTTCAGTCGTGTTGAGCATAATAAACATATCTGTGGCTTCACAAATTTCACTATGATTAGTACTGAACCCTTAAGATCTTAAAATTAAAGTGAACAGATCTACCGAGAAACAACTAAGACAAAGAGAAATCCATCTTATATCTATTAGGTACACAGTTACAAAAAGACTTTTAGACTATATTGGAATTTGAGAAGCATCCAACTGTTTAACCCACTTTAACCCCAGAATATGTTTTGCTTCATCAGAATTTCATACAGCTGTAAAATGATGGAATTGCTACAACATCTGATCCAAAGCACGCAGCCTCTTCTTCCCTGAATGATTTAAAGCAAGAGTGAGGACAGATGGGAGTGCCTCGGCACCACCTGTGTTTCCTCAGATGCCGGCTGTCTCTCCTCCATAATGTATGGTCAACTTATCGTGTAAACACTCCGTGAGTGAACGCTCAAGCGGTAAAGTCTGAAAATACAAATAAAAGAAAAACAAAACGTGAAACATCTTGTACCACAGGATGTTTCCTTTAATCGCTGTTAGAGGAGATGATGAAGGCTGTTTCGGAGTTCAGTGTGTTCCCATTATGTCACAATGGTATCACAGAGTAAAAGTAAGATTTAAAAAGAGCATTTTTGGGAGTTCAATGCATCAACATGCATATCTATGGGCTGTCAATCAATAGTTAATCACAATTAGTCAAATGTGTTTCTTAAAGGGATATTTCAAGTATTATCAAGTCTTCAATGCTCTTTTTATGCTATATGGAAGTTGACAAATATGCTTTAGGCAAATGTTTGTTCCTTATTATTAGAACAGTGACATATATTCTCATTAACAACCTTGAATACAGCAAGAACTGTGAAATCTAACTGAGACAGCGTTTCCAGAGCATCTAAAGTGTGTATCTTGACACAATGTTGGTCACTGGAAAGTAAAGGGATGTTCGGCTGACGTTCCATTGTTGCAGACCACAACATGTGGATGCAATGGTGTAGTGTGTTCAAACGTCTAAATACAGTGTAATACAGAATTAGGACTCAAACTATTCTAATGCAGCTTCCATTCCTTTTAAGAGTTACAATCTCTCTCTCGCTCTCCCTGTCTCTGTCTGAAGTGCTTCAACAATTAAAGAAGGAATATTTAGGTTGTAACAATAAAGGATGAGGTAATGCTATTTCTCTTCCTTGACATCCCTAATATTCATACAACATAGAGACCTTCTCACAATCGAACAGCAATACAAATCTCACTTTATAGGAGTTAGGAACTTTAAATGTCATCTCCATATTAATATCCCCATGTGGAAATGCGTGCGACTTCCATGTCTTTTAATTTGGTATGATTTAGTTTTTAATAAGGCTTGAAGTAAAGGCTCCTGTTTTGTGGAAAGAAAGGCTGGACGCTCCCTGGGAGGAAAGAAGAAGTCTGACCTTATTTATACAGTCTGAGAGCTGTTGGTGCTGCAGCTGTGGTCATGCAAGGGCATTCAGGAGAGAGACACACAGGTTGTTGATGATGTTGTATTCTAAAGCACATAAATAACTACCAGGGGGAAAAAAATTGATTTAGGGACACGTTTGGTTTCATTTACATGAGATGTGGAAAGAGCAATGCGATGCAGCAGTAAATAGAAAGAACTAGACAAGTGTTATTTATTTATTGATTTATTTATTTTTATTTTTTGTGTCCCTAAAGTACATCACCAAGGCAGTTCCACTAGAAAGTTTGTATTCCCATATTAGAGTAGATAGATTGGATGCACATGATTTTTGCATGTCCCACACACCACTCTGCTAACCACAGTATGAATGAGTAATGATAATAAATTAGTTTGTGCTTTCACATTGTTTTAATATACACAGCAACTTATCTATCCACCCACCCATAAAATGATAGTGTCAGGATTTCCTGAGGCTCTGTGAACACATTTTATAATCAACAAGCAATTTAAATCCCACTTGTATTATGATATGGTACTTTTGAGTGTCATCCACATGTTGATATGCCCATATGGAAAAGCATACTTGAAAAAGTAAAAGTCAAAATTAATCTGGACACAGAGCATTGGTTTGATTTTGTTTTCCACATTATATAAGCACCTATGACTGGTGTGTTGCTTTTAGACTCAGAACAGTGTAGGCTGTGTAGCAAGAGATGTCTTATCTCTTATTATCTCCTATGACAACGCAAAACGCCTGCCTTCAAATAGCCAATCCGCCTCCGTGCTGTATCTTCCTCCTCCTCCTCTTCCTCTGAAGGGTCAGCTCAGGTTTCCGCAGCATCTCTCTCTTAGTTCTGTTTCTCATTTTTTGTTATTTCTTTTGTCCAATGATCGACAACCGGCCTATTTTTCTTTTCCTCTTCATATCTTGCCCTCATCAAAATTTTCCTGCAGTTTCTTCCCTGCAGTTTTTATCCTGCGCTGCTCTATCTAGAAGCTTCCTCATTAAAGCTACATAGGGAAATTCTAAAGTAAGAAAAGCGATTCTTCAGTTTTACCAAACGAAATTCACTGGTGCTGTTTAAAATGCTAGATTCACCACAAAGCTCATTTTACATAATTTCTTCAAATGAATGGAAATTTGAACAACTGAATATTCAATTGTTCCTAATGTACATTCTATTATCAGGCCCCACTAAAGTGGCAATTAGTAGCCTACTTGTCCTGATACTAGAATGGTTCAAGAATGGCCTTTCAATGGGAGTCATAACACTTACATTCAATGTTGGCTAATAGTAATTTGTCAAAATGGGTAAAAATTGCAGGGGACCACCAAAGATCACAAAGAGGAGGCTATGCTATATTAGCAGTTTTGGAAAATGAACTAGGAATAGCAGTCAACCTTTTTCATAGGAATAATGTGATCTAATGCACCGTTCAACAAAAGTTTGCAAAGTTATGCAGCATAAACACATAACTGGAAATTAGCTCAAAACTCATTTTCGGTCTCCGGTGAATGCACTTTCTTGTAGAAAAGAGTGCAAGCTTTTATTCTGAGCTCAATAGCCAAATAAGTGGCAGTGCCCAGAGCAGTTGGTGCTCAGCAGGAATCCAAAGTGAAGACAAACACACATACACACGCGTAAAAGACAGACAACGAGAAAGAAACCCTGCTCAGGGGCATGGAGATGCTAAGAAAATGCACTTTATCTAAAAGCTAAGAGTCTTGTTCACAATGT
This sequence comes from Eupleurogrammus muticus, assembly GCA_036785175.1. Classification (NCBI taxonomy): domain Eukaryota; kingdom Metazoa; phylum Chordata; class Actinopteri; order Scombriformes; family Trichiuridae; genus Eupleurogrammus; species Eupleurogrammus muticus. Next base: position 15,263,000 of record JAYKQN010000013.1, on the reverse strand, counting down.
GCTTTCATTTCCTGCTCTTCTTCTCAATTTGAGGATTCAGGTAAATCGCTTTGGGTTTCTTCTTTTGGACATCACAGTGGATGCAGAACTTTGAGAATGATCTAAAGGAAAAGGTATGTCTCTCCTTTCAGGCACACCTTTCAAATTATATTAAATTTAAGTAAAGAAGATAAATAAATAACAGTACCAGCTTCTGGACATTTTTTTTAACCTCCTGCTGGTGCAAAAAGATTCAGGAGAGGTTATTAGTTCATTCTAATGTTTTATGAATATGTGATATGAATAATTACAAATGTTATGCTATAAAGCTTAAAATAAAATATGCTAACTGTTGACTAAACATGGTAAAGCTGTAGTTATTTGAATGAAAATGGCAGGGAATGAAATTCACAATGTATTTTAATAAATTATGCACATGTCTGACCCCAGATGTGAACTTTTGATTGGCTTCTCTGCATCTCTGGCGCCACCTCTCTGCACAGCCGTGCGTCGTCTCATCGTTTTCATCGCACATAACGAAACGTTGTACCTAACAACACTGTGATGACATGAAAGAACACTTTAAGAAGGAACTTGTGCCTTAGCTTTCGATGGGAAAAGGCTGCAGCTTAGATCAACTTGAATAGACTATGCACAAAAAAAGGTTAAACTAAATTGCTATGCGCATTCAGACATTCAGCTTCATGTAAGTGATACTTAACAATATGGGTGTCTACTTTCCTGTATTTTATAATATAAGTGGATTTTTGCTGAAAATATGTGACACAGTTCATCCAAGCAACCTCATCCAATCTTAGTGCCTCTATTTAGAGTTTGTCAGTCTATCTCTATATCTATATCGTCTGTACATATGTATATATGTCTATTGGTCTGTCTGATCACTGTGACATGATTCCAGTTTCAAATCCATGAAAACATATGAGTTTTTCATTTCTGCTAAACAGAAAACAGTGCATTCATGAGTAATAAGAAAGGTGATGCAAATATGAGGTGGAGAAAAGAAAAAAAAATAGGAAAAAAAAATGTGACTAGTTTTTTTTATTTTTGGACATTTGGCCACCTTGCAGTCTTTTTTTGGTACAAAGACATATGAAGGTACACATTGGTCTCTGTGGGGTTCAACTTTCAACAGGGAATAAGCCAGCCATTAATGATTTTACAGTGATGGAGCCAACTGATCCCCGAGCTCAACATCATGTTTTCTACCCCCTGTCTTCATCTACTTGTCTTCTGTCATACCAACTTCTCTGCTTGTGTTTCTAGTTTCCCTTGCACCTTCATTTTTTTCTAAAATCTTCCTTCTATGTTGCCTCAACCTCTGCTCCTCCTCCTTCTGCTCATCTTCTTCATGCATCCTCTCCTCCCCCTCGCTTACAGTGGTGCACTGGCGCAATATGCGTGATTTCATCAAACAGCGGCATGCACACGAACATCCCACAGACGATGTGTTGGCATGGAGCTGTGTAGGTGAACAGGAGGTTAGGTAGGGAGCGAACGTGAGGAGAGTGTCCCTGCACGGTGCACCAGCGGCAGTCAAACACAAAACATCTATCTATAAATGCAAGGAGTGACTGTGTGTCTGTGGCTTGAATATCTCTCTGCTTGTCTGTCAAAGCAACCTCAGATTTGAGATACAGCCTCTGCATGGCATGAAGGTGTGCATTTTCATTGTTATCATTAAAAGTTAATACAGTGCCATAGACTTGCGTATCAAGGCACTAGCTGCACTTTCAACAAATAACAATAACTGTCTCTCCTCATCTCAAAATAATCCAATGTAATATTTGTCTATTAAGACTATGTAATAGTCCAACATATATGCATTTGGCCAAACAGCTTCAACTTTTCTATAGGATTACATAATTCCTAGGGCACAGCGCTAGTTGATACTGATTTCAGAAGTTGCAGATCTAAGTTGTTCTATTTTGTAGCTTTTTTAAATTTTCCTAAATGTGAGCAAAGCTTAACTTCAACTCTGTTCAATTCATGAACTTCCATGATAAGGTAAAGATTCTCACACATACAGACTGAGGGCATCTTTAAAACCTGTGTTGTATTTGTCAGGTCCACTCCCATATGGTTTGTTTGGACAGATCTGAACAAAATGGACCAAAACAGCTGAACTCTGTATAGGAAACGGTCTCTGTTGGATAACACTGAATTCTGGAGTGTCTCTTTTTTTATAGTAACATGAACTGACCTTGGTCTGACCCGACAATCGGCAATAGCTGGCAGCCCGATGAATGAATCATGGTCTGGCCTGAATTGTAGCAACACAGTCAAATCAGATAAATGAAAACCAATAAGAGGAACAGATTCACACTGTAGCTTTTAGTGATGTGCTTTGCTTCACTGGAGGATTTGCCTTAGTTGGCAACAAATACTGTTAAAGGTCAATAGAAGATATACTGTAGTGGCACTAACTTGGCAGGAATGAAGATGTTGTGTTGCTTTTGTACAAACTGTAAACCCCATTAGGGAGAATCTGTGATTTGTATTTTTGGGCTATACAAATAAATTAAATTGAATCGAATTTAGCATTCTTACTTGGAGTAAGTGAGCGACACAGATACTTATGGGTCTAGGTCCGTCTACACCTGTCTGGACAACTGAGGCGGTTGCCATAAAGGATTTAGAGCACATCAGATACAGATGGACAGTCAGTGAAATTGCTGTTACAGTAGACGATCTGCAAGCGGCTTGGTCACACACTCCCTTGGTTCCTTCTCTCAGTTTCTCTCTCTCTCACACACACACACACACACATGGACTGACGGATGGATTATTTTTTATTACTTTGGAGGACATTGTTGACTTGATTTTCCATCCTCTCTGACATCTTTCATGTTGCCATTCACCTCCTGTACCTTGTTTAAGTCATCTTGTCCCAGGATTACGCTGCCTTCTTCATTGTCAGCTTTCTGTTCACCTCCTCCTCCTCCTCCTCTTCATTCCTCCTCCATGCTGCTCTGATTTGGCTGTTTTTCCCCCCCCTTCCTTTCCCTGGCCTTCCCCATCCACCCCCCTTGCCTTCCCTCTTCTCCTGCTATGTGGTCAGGGAAACTGAAGAAAACCATTGCAGTTGGAAACCGCTGCCAAATAAAAAAAAAAAAAAAAAGACAACTTGTTACCCTAGAGTTTAAGTCCCTGCTAAATAAAAGCCCCTGCTCACAGGCCTGTAGGCAGTAAAATGTGGTAACAGAAACCCAGGCTTGTAAATCACATCTTGATTGAAGGCTTGCTAAGAATGGGATGTGACGTCTGCGCATGCACACACACACACACACACACACACACACACACTTATGCACAGACACTTTTAATGAAAGTTCTTTCCGTGTCATTCTTATTTTTCAGTCTGTTTTCAATTTTCTCCTTCTCCTGATCTTTTGCTTTCATATCTTCCTCCTGCTACCGTACATTCTGCTCCTATCGTAAATCTTCTCTAGTGTTGTCCCGCCTTTAACCCCGTTTCCCATTAATACACTTCTTTCTTTACAGTTTTCTTGCCTAAGAAATCCAGGTTTTGTTAAAACTGGATTATGCAAGAATTAAGTCTGAACTGGACTCTCTGTATTTGTCAAACACTAAATGTATTTAAACAATGAAATCAACCAGTATCTAGCAATATTACCAAATTTCAAGGACAATCTAGAACATGGCTTATCAGGTTTTTATATTTCAAGTCCAAAGTAGAGCACATGTCAGTCATTTATTGTATAGCATGGTTGAAATCAGATCTTTCCCAAAAATACCTGAGCTTTGCTAAGACCACAGAGAATATTTGTGGGCTCTCGTAGAAAACGTAGATGTGTGCCACAGGATTTTATCCCTCAGGCTACACAAGCTCCTTCCTATGCTTAACATGGGTCAAAAGCACCATATTTAATTTCCTATGCGACGTCAAGCATGAGTGAAAGTTTTCCAAAAGTAAAATATGTGTGACTTAAAACAAATTGAAATATACTATCATAACAATCCTGCTTAAATAAGTATTTTACTGTATTTTCATGACTATAAGGCGCACATTAAAGTCTTAGATTTTCTTCAAAATGTGCGGCACGCCCTATAATATGTATGTAGGGGGAAGTGTGGGCATGGATTGTGTATAAAATAATGGGGATCAACATTATGCAGAACATTGTTGTTTTAACAACCCTGAAAATGGTAAAGAGACACACTTAAAGAGCACAGGTTATACAAAAGGCAATCAGATATGCAGAGGAACATGGAAATGTTCTGTCGGTTTGATTTTTCCATTCGGGCGTGGACTACGGTAGCGCAGCAACTTCCAGCGAGTTATAACATTTCATTTAGAGGACCCGCACGGCAGAAAGTGACAGTGAAGAATGTGAACCTGGCATGTTTGATGGAAATTTAGCTGCTGTTGGAATCAGAAATAGAGGATGAGGACTTTGATGGTTTGATTGATGACATGACCCCGCTCTATTTATAAATACGAACACTTGTGTGCTTGTTTTATCTGTGTGTTTTACCATGATGATTAAACAATGTGAGTACTTTGTAATCAATATATAAATAAAGCACAACCAAACTTATTTTTTTTGCACTTTATTTTTGTATATATAGATATTTGTGTATATGAAACCCTATAGTCAGGTGCGCCTTATATGTGTGTTATAAACAGTAATGACACGCAAAACTGAGACTGCGCCTTTTAGTACGGTGTGCCTTATGGTCGTGAAAATATGGTGAATATTTTTTTAAAGCAGCAGTACAGTGTTTACAGTATTGAGTCTTTACTATTAAATAGCAAAAACTGTTATTGACTACAGTCATTCTTCTGCTATGAATTACATAAAAATATACAGCAATCTAGTTTAATAATGAGTTTCAAAATAACACTATTCCATTTTTGTGTGTGGTGCCCTATATCTTGGTGGCAGTAAATTTACGGGGGGAGAATAACAGGTGAGAAACAATCTCCTGAAAAATATGGGCACTGCGTGTAATCCGTGGAGCGACTGGAGAATCTGGGAATCCCGGGGGGAGGGGGGATAAAGCGCCCATCTTCCTCAAATTTGCCAGCGAGCCCCTCTTGAGGGGAGTGCTTAATCCCTAACTGCTCCGAGTGGAGCCATTCAGAGCCAACGGTATAATACCGCGGTTTGCTCGGTAGCTCCCAGGTGTGAAAAAGTGTGTAACTGAGTGATTGTGAAGGAGGTGCTGGAGGAAAGAAATAAAAAAATTAAAAAAAAACAAAAAAAACACAAGAACTCAGCTCATGTTCTTCCCTGCAAGGAGAGGTAAAACGGATGAGACATACACCCCCCACACCCTTCTCCCCTCCTTGTTCCGCTCCCAATTGCAAGTGTCAAGAGTCTCTTCTCTCTTTACCTGAAGCCTCCTCTCTTTGCTCAAACACACACATCGACAGAGACTCTTTTCTCCTTGATCCTGCCCCCGCTGCCCATACATCGACCACTCCGCTTTACCCTGGATCTGCACTATTTCAACTCATGTCGCATGTATTCAACTCATTTGTTTTTTTTCCCCCCCTTGACAACGGTGCTGCCACATTTGGATTAGGAGGGTGACTTGTTCCAGCAAGAGCAAGGTCATCACGCCAGCCGATGAGCTGTGCACAGCCAGAAACCAAAGAACACATCTTACAGTCTCTGCATATAGAGGTAAAGAGGTGGAAAAGGAATGTGGTAGAAGCAAGTTTTAAAAGGGGAGAAATGTAGAATTGTGGGGAAAATAAAGTCAAAGAAGCCTAATGATGAAGAGATCAGCCTTTTAGTCATTCTCTATTAAAAAGAAAAAAAAAATATATATATATATATATATATATATATATATATTGACCTGTATGCGCTTACATCTCTCTACTATATTATCTGGTACATCAAGGCTCCCATTGCCTTAATGCCTGGGGCTGAAAAGGCCTACTGGTTGTAATTGTAAAATAATGTCTCTCCCCCATGAGCCGTCTTACTCCAGTCCCACCTTGCAGATTTTATGCAGTTTGTGCAAAACATAAATTCAGGGTTATGCTGAAAAAAAAAAAAAAAAACCTACAAAGCCATTAATGTTCAAAGAGCTGCCTCAGAAGATGCTATCGCCTATTTGTAGTCAAGTTTGTTCGCCTGAGCTTTGAAGAGCATTCTTTTCATTCGAGAATTGGATGAAAGGAAAAGAAATGCATAGATAGGTTGATATATGTTAATGACAGTGACATTTCCTGGAGGGACTGTCATTCTCTCATTTCACACTAAGCAAACCTCTTTTTTGTATTATTTTTATTATCATAGCCGCAGACAGTACTTACACGGGTGCACACACACACACACACACACACACACACACACACATTTGCTCTTCTTGCCCTAACTGAGGCCTTCCTTTTCTTTTTTTTAACTTCCTGATCGCTCGAACCAAAATATTGACGTTCATTAGTCAGATACATGTCAAAGGAAGCCAAAGGATTAGAGTCAGATGGCGGAGGCGAAGCCAGAGGAGCTGCTAATGAAATCTGGACCACAGAACAGCGGTCGAGGGATCTGAGGGAGGAAAGTGTTAGGCGCACACATAACGCTCATGGGATTCTCACACACAGGCACACACCACACACACACACACATTAACACATTCACACATGCAAGAAGCCATATAACCACACACACACGCTTAAGAATTCATTCAGATGTGCACACAAGAAGGCATGGACTCCCACATGCATGCCCACAATATGATAGTTTCCCAGAGACTTGCAAGGACACACACACTCATTCACACAAGCAGGGGGACGCGGAAGACCGCAAGGGTCTGTGTTGAGGTTAGACTCCTGTTTCATCTCCGGCTGAGGCCTAAATCTCCTCAGACAGGGGCCTCGCTTTGACACATCTCTCACCCTGGCATGTGTGAACTTCTGAAGTTGCAGTTAACTCTTTTCAGCATTTTACAATTCCCCCCCATTATTTTTTTTCATGTGCTTTTTTTAAAAGGCCTCTTTTTTATGCCTTTTTTTTTATTGCTGAAGTGTTTCATCTGCGTCTGCTGTATCTCGTCATGTGCGTGTTTGTAAGGGCCCGTATGCAGCGTATGCGTGTGTGTGTCTCTTTATGATGAGCAACGCACCATTTTTTTTTTTCTCTCATTGTTCTTCTGTGTTCTCTTAGTTGCTGATTTGCCCTCCTAACACACAGCAGGATATTGAACTGTGATGCTGGCTTAGCGAGCAGGAAAACTGATATTCATCTGGGATAAATATAGAAAACAGACACTTTCTTAGGCTCCAAACTCCTAAAGTTTATAAGAACAAGACGGCTTTGAAGCAGATGAGCTTTGATTTTGACAGCTGATAGCATTGCGATGTTGTGTGTTGTTCATGACTCATAATGTGGGTGCATTCTTTTTTTTTTTTTTAAATCAACCACACTTTTAGTTTTGGTTGAATGTGTGCCATTAAAAACACACAGTTTGGCCTAGCAAACACTCAAGACCAATTAAGTTATAGCATGTGTTCCCAGAAGATCAGATCATGTAAGAATAGTAGCTTGATTATCTTTAAACACATCAACGCTAAGACACATCTGCTGGCCTGCAGCAAACATCTACTTTTAAATTAATTTAACAAAGTAAACAAGTCAAAATCACAACTAATTTGGGTCCACCAATTGAGAATATTTGCAATATCTAGCCATGCAGATATGTAGTTTGGGTTTGATTCTTTTTAGATACTTATTACTACTTAATACTTACGTGATGCTACATAGTCCACATGGAATGAGCTGTATATTTTTGTTAGGATTTGTACGGAAACACAGGGACCCAAATGCAGATCAGTCTTTAGGAGAGTTTATTAAAGGTCACAAAAATGCCTTTCAAAGTATCAACAGAAATGGTCCACTAGGGCAATATGCAAAAATGCTTTTCAAGTTCACAACAAAAATAATCCACAAGGGCAGTAAGCAAAATGCTTTTCAAGTTCACAACAAAAATAATCCACAAGGGCAGTAAGCAAAATGCTTTTCAAGTTCACAACAAAAATAATCCACAAGGGCAGTAAGCAAAATGCTTTTCAAGTTCACAACAAAAATAATCCACAAGGGCAGTAGCAAGAATACTTTTCAAAATACTAACGAAAGGTGTCCACTAAGGGATAAGGAAAAATAAACACTCGTTAAGGTACAAAGGGATATTACAAAGTAGCAAAACAAAGTCTTTAGATAATTCAACAGAAGGAGACCGCAACGGGCACAAACAGCAGAAAACAGAGTCAGGCAGGTCAATAGTAAATACCAGGGGCAGGAGTCGGAAACCTCATACACAGGGGAAAACATGCAGACGGTCGGACACAGAGGGAAGGACTAACAAGGCTTAAATACAGGCTGACACACAGAGGTAACAAGACACAGCTGGGCAGGATCACAATCAGGGAAGACACAGGAAGGGAGGGGTAGGCCATACAGAGTAATGTATTTGCCGCTGTTGACCAGCAGGGCGGCCAGAGTCACGGTCCCGGATACTAACAGTACCCCCCCCCTAACGGACGCCTCCTGGCGTCCCTTTGGGTGGTGAGGGATGCTGACGATGAAAGTCCCTCACCAAACCAGGGTCCAGGATGTGCCGAGCCGGGACCCAGCATCTCTCTTCAGGGCCGTAGCCCTCCCAGTCCACGAGATACTGGAGTCCCCGGCCTCGGCGTCGGACCTCCAGTAGGCGTCGGACGGTGTACGCCTCCGAGCCATCAATGAGACGGGGGGGAGGAGGGGGTTTGGGGGCGGGATGCATAGGGCTGCAGATGACAGGCTTAATTCTGGACACGTGAAAGGTGGGGTGGATGCGACGCAGGGGCGTTGGGAGCTTGAGGCGGACGGCAGTGGGGCTGATGACTCTGGTGATGGGGAAGGGACCGATGAAGCGTGGGGAGAGTTTGCGAGACTCAGTCTTAAGGGGCAAATCCCGTGTAGAGAGCCACACACGTTGACCCAGGCGGTACCGTGGGGCCCGGGAACGATGCTTGTCGGCTTGGGCCTTCATTCTCGCAGCCGAGCGGCGAAGGGACAGGCGGGTTTGCCTCCACGTGCGGCGGCACCGGCGGATGAAGGCCTCGGCAGAGGGGACCCCAACCTCCTTCTCTTGGTCCGGGAACAGGGGTGGTTGGTAGCCCAGGCAGCACTCGAAAGGCGATCGTCCAGTTGCGGAGGAGACGTGGGAGTTGATCGCGTACTCTGCCCAGGGAAGTTGTTGACTCCAAGAGGAGGGATTCTGGGACACCATACAGCGCAGCACAGTCTCCATCATCTGGTTCGCCCTCTCCGTCTGGCCATTGCTCTGTGGGTGAAAACCTGAAGACAGACAGACAGAGGCACCAAGCAATTTGCAGAAGGCTTTCCAGAAAGCGGATGTGAATTGGGGCCCTCTATCAGATACTATCTCTACCGGTAACCCGTGTAAGCAGAACACATGTTTAATCATGAGGTTAGCGGTGTCTTTGGCAGAAGGGAGACTGGGCAGGGGAATGAGGTGGACCGATTTGGAGAAACGATCCACTATGGTGAGTATGGTGGTATTGCCGGCTGATGGGGGTAACCCTGTAACAAAGTCCAGGGAAATGTGAGACCATGGTCTCTGGGGCACGGGCAGGGGCTGTAGCAGACCAGCAGGGGGTTGGGTGGAAGTCTTATTTCGGGCACAGACCTGGCAGGCCCGAACAAAGTTGAGGCTGTCCTCTTTTATGGACGGCCACCAGAACCTCCTTTCAATGAAAGCTAGAGTTCGTCGCGGACCAGGGTGGCACGATAACTGGGTGGAATGACCCCACTGCAGGACCTGAGAACGGACGGAGTTAGGGACATACAACCGGTTGACGGGGCATTGACTGGGCCCTGCCTCTCCTGCTTGGGCTGATAATACGGCTGTTTCTATGTCAAACTGGGCTGCCCCTATAAGGCAGCGGGGAGGGAGAATGGTGTCGGATTCAGAGGCCGTCTTAGATGCCGAAAACTGTCGGGATAGGGAGTCAGGCTTAACGTTCTTGTGGCCCGGACGGTAAGACAGGGTAAAATTGAACCTAGCAAAGAATAAGGACCAGCGTGCTTGTCTGGGGTTAAGTCTCTTGGCCTTACTGATGTATTCCAAGTTCTTATGGTCGGTCCAGACTAAAAATGGGTGCAGGGCACCTTCCAGCCAATGCCTCCACTCCTCTAGGGCCAACTTGACGGCTAGCAGTTCCCGGTCACCCACACTGTAGTTCTGTTCAGCTGGGGACAGGCGATGGGAAAAAAAGGCACAGGGGTGAATCCGGTTATCTTTTACAGAACGCTGTGACAGTACGGCACCGGCCCCAACCTCAGAAGCATCGACCTCCACGATGAACTGGCGATTGGGGTCGGGCAGGGTCAGAATTGGGGCAGAGGTGAACCGATGTTTCAGGTCTTGGAAGGCTTTGTCTGCTACTGGGGACCAGACAAACCTTACAGCAGAAGAGGTTAGGGCGGTGAGGGGGGCGGCCACAGTGCTAAAGTTTCTGATGAATCGTCTGTAGAAATTTGCAAACCCCAGGAAGCTCTGTAGGTCCCGACGATTAGCAGGCGTGGGCCAATCCAAGACCGCCTTGGTTTTACCATGGTCCATCTTTACCGCGCCGGGGGTAATCACATGGCCGAGAAAAGTGACGGTCCCCTGGTGGAACTCACACTTCTCGGCCTTCACGAAAAGTTGGTTCTCCAGGAGGCGCTGCAGGACCTTGTGGACATGGATGATATGGTCAGACAAAGTTTTAGAAAAAATTAAAATATCATCGAGATAGGCAAAGACAAAAACGTTCAGGAATTCACGTAAGACGTCGTTAATCAGAGCTTGAAAGACTGCGGGGGCATTAGTTAAGCCAAATGGGACTACAAGGTACTCATAGTGTCCGGAGCTGGTATTGAAGGCGGTCTTCCACTCGTCCCCTTCACGTATGCGGACAAGATGGTAGGCATTCCGAAGGTCAAGCTTCGTAAAGATGGTGGCCCCCTGGAGACACTCAAAGGCAGAGGACATAAGGGGAAGAGGGTACCGGTTCTTGACAGTAATATTATTGAGACCCCGGTAGTCAATGCATGGCCGCAACGAACCGTCCTTTTTCCCAACAAAGAAAAACCCCGCTCCGGCAGGAGATGAGGACGGTCGAATAATACCTGCGGCGAGGGACTCCTGGATGTACTTGTCCATAGCCTCCCTCTCCGGTCGGGACAGGGAATACAAACGACCCCTAGGGGGGGAAGTGCCTGGGAGAAGGTTAATGGCACAATCATATGGCCGATGAGGAGGTAGGGAAGAGGCTTTGGACTTACTAAAAACGGTTCTTAGGTCCATGTAGTCCTGAGGAACCCCTGATAAGTCCGGGAACTCCTCCTGGGAGTCAGGGCCCGAGTTCACTGGAGTCTGGATCTGGGGAAGACAATGTGAAAGGCAGAAAGAACTCCAAGTCCTAATACACCCTCCTAGCCAGTCTATGTGTGGGTTGTGTTTAACAAGCCAGGGGTGGCCAAGAACCACCGGAGCTTGAGGAGCATTAATGATATGGAAACTTATTTTTTCGTGATGATCGGACAGAGTCAGACTCACCGGAACCGTGGTGTGGGTGATCTTTGCTAATTCTACTCCAGTCAGTGCATTGGCCACCAGAGGTCTCGCTAGCCTGGTGACAGGTAGCTGCCACTGACTTACCAGGCCGGCGTCAATGAAATTCTCCTCGGCTCCGGAGTCTACGAGTGCTGCCACCTCCATTTGTTGGGCCTTCCAACCCAAAGTGGCTAAAAGAAGAGTGCGCTGAGCAGATGGGGACTGTGTGGGTGTCGCGCTCGCCAGTACTCCCCTTACTGGCGAGCGTTGGATTTTACCGGACAGGAGGCAGCATAGTGGCCTGGTTGGCCACAGTATAGACAGGAGCCGGAATAGATCCTCCGTCGCCGCTCTTCCGGAGTCAGGCGGGTGCGGTTAACTTGCATCGGCTCCGGTCCCGCTGTGGTGATGGGCGCAGGAGGTGGTTGCAGGCCTGGGTTAGCTGGAAACTCAGTCGGGAACCTGGACCCTCTTGTACGGCGACGTAGCTGAAGTCTCGCGTCGATGCGGATGGCCAGGTCAACGAGGGCCTCACAGGATGGGGGCAGGTCATGGGATGCTAGTTCATCCTTGATGTCCTCGGATAAACCATTTAAAAACGTGTCATACAGTGCCTCAGAGTCCCATTTGGTGGTGGCAGCAAGGGTCCTAAAATCAATCGCGAAGTCTGACACTGACCTCCGCCCCTGACGCATATGCAGTAGCTCCCGAGCAGCTTCTCGTCCATGCTTGGAGCGATCAAACACCCTCTTCATCTCTGAGGCAAACCCCTGGAAGGTCTCACAGACGGCTGATTCAGCATCCCACATTGCAGTTCCCCACTCTCTGGCACGCCCCGACAGTTGAGTGATCACGTAGGCCACCTTAGATCTATCCGTGGGAAAGGTGGTTGGTTGGAGCTCGAAAATGAGGGCGCATTGGGACAAGAAGGAACGGCAGGTGCCAGGCTCGCCGGAGTACTTCTCCGGTGGGGGCAGCCGTGGCTCGTGGGCGGGCCGAGAAGACGGGACTGGAGGGGGCTGATGGAACTGGAGCCCCTGAATCTGGGCGGTCAGGTCCTTGACGCTGGTGGCCACTGCGTCGAGCTGAGTCTGGTGGCGGCCAAGGAGCGCCCCCTGCTGTTCCAGGCAGGTCCTCATCAGATTCTGATCCGCTGGGTCCATCCTGGTCCGACCGTACTGTTAGGATTTGTACGGAAACACAGGGACCCAAATGCAGATCAGTCTTTAGGAGAGTTTATTAAAGGTCACAAAAATGCCTTTCAAAGTATCAACAGAAATGGTCCACTAGGGCAATATGCAAAAATGCTTTTCAAGTTCACAACAAAAATAATCCACAAGGGCAGTAAGCAAAATGCTTTTCAAGTTCACAACAAAAATAATCCACAAGGGCAGTAAGCAAAATGCTTTTCAAGTTCACAACAAAAATAATCCACAAGGGCAGTAAGCAAAATGCTTTTCAAGTTCACAACAAAAATAATCCACAAGGGCAGTAGCAAGAATACTTTTCAAAATACTAACGAAAGGTGTCCACTAAGGGATAAGGAAAAATAAACACTCGTTAAGGTACAAAGGGATATTACAAAGTAGCAAAACAAAGTCTTTAGATAATTCAACAGAAGGAGACCGCAACGGGCACAAACAGCAGAAAACAGAGTCAGGCAGGTCAATAGTAAATACCAGGGGCAGGAGTCGGAAACCTCATACACAGGGGAAAACATGCAGACGGTCGGACACAGAGGGAAGGACTAACAAGGCTTAAATACAGGCTGACACACAGAGGTAACAAGACACAGCTGGGCAGGATCACAATCAGGGAAGACACAGGAAGGGAGGGGTAGGCCATACAGAGTAATGTATTTGCCGCTGTTGACCAGCAGGGCGGCCAGAGTCACGGTCCCGGATACTAACAATTTTTAATTTAAGATCACATCAAATATTGAATGTTTTATTTGCCAAACTGTTCATCTATTAAATAATAATTCTATTCACCCGCATCCTAACTGAGGAAGAATCCTCATAGACAGGATGTGTTGAAATCTTATAGAAGATGCATGTATTAATTGCTTCTTTATCAGATTAACTATCAATGCCAAATGAGATAAAAATGAATTCTGAATGAAGCCAAAATATGCTAATGTGATCGTCCTGATTGTCCAGTTATTTGATTTGTGAAATCAATGTACCCCTATTTATCAACCCTATGCCACTAGTGGTAGTTGCATATGCATTGATCACCAAGATGATTCCTGCCTCTGTAGTACAGTATTTTACTTTGATTTGACACTATATCGTAGTCCAATATTTACCAAGGCCTCTTCCTGCTCTGTGTGTGGCTGGATGTGTTTTTCCAATTCTAATTGGAAATGTAATTGCATCAAGTATTGTGGATAATTGAAGCAGGCACTAGGCCACACACTGGGCTCATCTCTTTCATTGTCGTGCTTCCACTTCAATGAGCTTGCTTCCAGTAGATCTGAAATTTTACTTTATGGAAGAGGCGCTTTGCCTGTAGAAAACATGGCTGTACTTTGAGTTCCCCTCTTAAAACACGGCAGTCACTGGGAAGAAAGAGACAGAGAAAGGAAAAAAAAATCAATAAAACCGAATTGGAAGTTTAGTGTTATAGATGTTCCAGGTTTCAGGCAGTCATTGTTGGACTTTCTGCAAATCTGGATTTTGTTTAGGAGAAAAATGTTGAAATGCAACTCCTCATTTTGCATAGTACACTAAAACCAAATGCTCTACTTTCTCTCTTCTGTTTTCTTAAAGGAGAATGGGCTTTTACAGCTGTAAGACACTTGCATAATCATGCAATACCTGTAAACATTCATACATTCTAATCTACATCATAACCTGTCTAGACTACATCTGGCCTTATCACAATATCACCATCACTATAGATTTATCTTCATCATTTCACTACACACAGCATGTTCAATTAGATTGCGTAATACTGACTAGAATTCACCAGTATTTTGCATGTTTGTAAAAGTATTTGACAGTGAACTGAGAGCAGTAATGACATGAGCAATATTCATGTAGAATAATTAAACCAGTCAAACAAAATGGCAGTTTTCGTTTTTTTGTGGCTGCACAGGAAATTGTGAAACATGTCAAGTCAACAACAATTTAAAAAAAAAATGAAAAATGCAACAGATCTTTTGTGACCCAAAATCATATGAAATTATTTATTCATTTATTATTTATTCTTATTTATTCTTGGAGCAAGGAGTGCCTGTTAGTCTGTGGCTCATGTATCTCTCTGTTTGTTGGATCAACCTCAGCTTTAGGATACATCTTGCACATGACACTATGGTGTGTATCCTTTTTCTGTGACATTTTTGGATGGATACTTAAACCATCATTATTATAATTAAATGCAAAAATCCTGTACATCCAGTCTATCTCATTTTCTATAGGAATGCATACTTCTATATCTATATCTTTTATACTTTCACAATATTACATCAAAGAGAATGAATGGATTATTCTGTAACTCAGCGGGGCTACTATAGATGTGAATATGCCATCAGGCAATGAAAGTCAGTAAAGACAATAACTTTAATTACAGTCAATTGAGAATGGTGGTGTTCAGTTTGTTTGCCTTTACTGCTCCCTGCATATTTGACCATCAGATAGCTGCTGCTTGGATACCAGCTGATGGCCAGTTGTCCAGAGCAGCCATTACCTGACACTCTGCCGCCGCTGTCATGCCAACCACATTTTTTTTGTCTCACTGAATTGTTAACCATGATGATGTAAATTATCACAACCCATTATCACATTGTATGGCCAATCGAGTAAAGCGGTCTCTTAAAAAAAAAAATGCTTTCGCATCACTGACACTACGGGAAGGCCCGGTTTGGAAAAAGTTATGGTAGCACTGTCCCATGGCTTATTGTTTCAAAGCTAAATATACATCCCCAGTTTGATGACTCACCTGCCATGTTGCTCTCTGTGCTGCAGCTGTGTTTTGTCTCGGGTTCTATAACTGCAGATCTCTAGAGGAAAAAAAAAAAAAAGATGGGCACCTGTGAACTGTTGTTAGTAATCAACTCAGTCATCAAAAGGATTACTGTCGACAAAATGTCCTGTCAGGAATATGAGACGCAATTATGCACAACTTAAGCATCCCTGTCACTCAAATCAAGTATGCAAATGATGGAGTTAAAGTTAGTCTGTTCAGTTCTTCATCCATCTGCTCTGTTCATACCTTCTTAATTTAACACACACACAGTGATGTCACACAAAGTGGCTTTTTCTTTCCCCCCCCCCAAGTCTTATATGAGGATTTTACCTCACTGACGAACCCATGATGGCGTTTGAGTGAGCACAATCAAAGATGATCCTTAATCCAGCAAGTGTTTAACAAACTTCTGATGAGACCTGTTTCATGTTGGGAGCATCGCTGCATGTGGGCATGAAGAGAAACTTGTCAACATTCATCAAAACAAAATGACAAGTCTCAACAGGGGACAAGGCCTGAAAACATAATTAATAAATTCTACACATGTAAGGCAAGTTATTGCAAACATCATTTAATGAGTTGTGCTGATGTTATACATTTTGTGTCATTTAAAATCAATTATTTTATAGTCAATGATTAAAACCAAATCAAGTTATTGTAACCCAACAATATTATTGTTTTTTAAAGCTCCAAAAAACACAAAAAGCCAAACAGCTATATAAGAAAATTAGATTGAAGCAGCTTAATATTTTGAATGGTTGTCAACTACTATCATAATTGTGCATAACAATTAATTATTCATTTTTAATAATAGGGCAAATGAGTTGAAACAACTTAACTATGTGGGTAATCAACTTAAAAACATATGTTATCAATTATTAAGTAAGTGGTATGTAGCTCATGGCCAACCTAATTTCATTAGAAGCTTTCATAATTGAAAAAAAAAGACGTATGCACTGTGCTATTTTTAGTTGTTGAACCAATACATTTGATTTTCGAGTGTAGCTACATAATATTCAGACTGAAAAACAAGAACAGAAAGATGCTAAACCCTTAAATCTTTAAAGTCGTGGGTCTGAGACGATAGTAAGAGGTTTCCAATACCCACAGATCTAAAGTCTGAAAGGCAATGAGTTGCAAAGATTAGAAGCCCGAAACCTCAAAGCCACAATCTTCTATAGTTTCAGCCTGCAGCAAGGTACAGCCGAGCAGCGCTGATGAGAAGGCTTCAGTCGCGATGCGAGGCTCCAGCAGCTCAGGTGCCTGACCACGTGAGTTGTCTCCAGCATCTCAAATTTGATTCTGGATTTGATACGGAGCCAGTGCAAAGGCAATGAGATGATGACATCCTTTCATTGTGAGGTGTCACAGCTATTTTCTTCACCCAGTGCACCTGGCAGCAGAGCAGAGCCGCTTTCCTCCACTTCTACACCACATCATTAATGAGCACAGTGCCTGTCAGCTATCAACCATTAGAATACGAGAACATAGGGAGAAATAAAAACTTTAGCACGCTGGATAATTCTCTGATGCCTTTTACACTTTGTGTGTTGACAATATTGTCATCAGATAAGACATAAAAATGTTTCTGGGAAATTCATCCTGTTGCTGTTTGTCAGGCGAGGGACTAGAGAAAACGTTGGATTGCGAAAGGAAACGGAGAGAACAAGTGGAACAAACAAAAAAAAAAAGAGTAAGAGACAGATGATCTAGAAGCACTTGTCACCGAGTGGGTGATAGTCGCACGGTATATTTGCAGCGCATTCAATATATTTATAAGCCGGGGGGGAATGTCATGCATACCACATTATGAGAAATAACATGTTTACGGTTATGTAAAGGGGAACATAATGTTTTATTACAAATTGAATGCAACCTGGCACAGTTTCAGAAAGAGGAGTTTAAAAAGCCCAGGTTCTGTTGGATACAAATAAACAGGAAATTTCATGATTTATGACATAAATGTATAATCCCAATTCAGCTTTTACACGTGGTGAGGATTTCTTGGTCTGTCGAGTAAAGTATGATACAGAAGTATTATTTAGTATTAAGTTGGTCTCCCCTAGTGAACAAATGATGCCTCCAAAAACCATAAAACTGAAATCGTAACAGGTGAAAATATCTTGGTTTTGGTACAATTAATCCAACATTGAGTAGCTTCTTCTTGATTTGATTGATTTTAATCAATTTAAACCTTTTATGAGAAAATTTTTTTCTTAAAATAAGACCAACTTGTCTGAAATTAGGAAACAAAAATTGAAACAAGATACATTTTCTGCCAACGAATAAGTTACTTTTACTCAATATAGGACTAACTCTACCTAAAACAAGATATTTTCACCTGTTAAAATTTCATTTTTTTTGCAGTGTATTAAGACAAAATGGCAGCTCCAGTTGATGTTTCTCGGTGCTGTGTTCACACTTGCACTGTAGTTCATGTAGTCTGAACCAAATTAGATAATACACTGATGAAACGTAAACTCATCTAACAGGAAGCTCATTTATTATTTAGGTTATGTTTGTATTTCTCATCCTGTTCATCCTTTCATCATCATGGTCTCCAGGGGGGTATGTTATGCACATTCCCAGGTCCTATATTTGTAATATGAGGCTCTCTATCTATCTTTGCATGATTTATAGTACACAAAAAAAATCCCTATTTATATCATACTGGCCTTTAATGCAACCTCGCCCATGAAGCCATTTCCGTTTTATGAGCCCACTCTGCAGGGGGCTATGCCAACAAACCATAAAGCAAACTATAGTAGCAGGATTTCAGTACTTCTACGTTCTTCACTTGAAATGTCTGTGTATCTTAAGTTTGAGGCATGTTCATCAATGGTATGGAGATATTTTCAAGTAAAATAAAGTGATTCCATTATCTATCATCTCATTAAATCACAACAACAAGAACCAAATATTTAAAAGGCTCCCCCCTACTGGAGTAGGCTATAGCACCTTACCAACTAAAATAAGTTTTAGGCCACTGTTGCAATATTAAAGGATTCATTGCTTATCGTTGCTTAACGACTTCAACCACTTTGACCTATGCAACAGTGTTAACCAAAGATACACTGTAGAGTAGTCAAATGTAGAAGAACAAGACTGTGCCTCCAGGATAACACATGCATTTAGATCAAATAAACAGCAGGTTGAGCAGAAGCTGGGTCTGTGGTGATGAACACTACCTGAAAAGGTAGGAGGTATGTGGTATGCAACGACTGATTGCTGAATGCTGAATTTTTCGCACAATGCGATAATGATCAGAGCTTTGACTTTGATAGTGAAATAATTCGCTATCATATCGTGCCTTCCCCCCCACGTCATCGCTGCAGGTTAACTTGTAAATCAATCCGAAAACGCAGGCAGGACAGTTGACACGACGACACCGGCTCAGCCTGCAGCGATATCACTGCTAAAGACTTCCAATTGTAGGAAGGCAAACAATCCAAAAGGCAAACATGCCCTCCACGGCAGACAATGACATTTTGTGCTCGTCTTATCAGTGCAAATAAATATTAGCTTAGTGCTGATGGAGGCTTGTGGGCCCAGATGATGTTTGTGATTCCCGGGAATCACGTGCCACAGGGCCCAAAGGCGTGTTGTTGTTTTTCCCCATTCACACTGTCCCAATGAGGAGGAATCTATCACTCTGACCTCAGTTAACACCCCCAGACATGCTGATAAACACTGAATATTTATCCGCTACGTCTCTCTTTCTCTCTCTCTCTCTCTCTCTCTCTCACACACACACGCACACTGTACACACATGTTGAATTACACATGTGCACCTTATCTCACCCTCACACATGCTCTTTGTCTCGCATATGCTCTTAAAGTAAGACATTTAAACAGAGATACCCATGCACGCTACAGTATGCCCTAACAAAAATCACAAACACATGCACGCATGCATGCACTCATGCATGCACACAAGGCGGGGAAATTTAATATTTAGCAAAAAAAAAAAAAGGATGACGCAAGTGTGTTGAAACCT
Organism: Eupleurogrammus muticus; assembly: GCA_036785175.1. Classification (NCBI taxonomy): domain Eukaryota; kingdom Metazoa; phylum Chordata; class Actinopteri; order Scombriformes; family Trichiuridae; genus Eupleurogrammus; species Eupleurogrammus muticus. Next base: position 15,243,457 of record JAYKQN010000013.1, on the reverse strand, counting down.
TCAACGACTACAACAAAATATGGACACTATTTTCTTTTTGCGGTGAATCTTTCAAGAACAGTGTGTTCCAAGATGTCCTCCGCCGTGGACTGATGAAACCACACGGTGCTGTTACGTGACTTCAGATGCTGCTTGCACAGAATTGAATCGTGAAGGTGACTGTTGGCGTTGACAAGCTGAAAAGATAAGGCGACGGGAGTGAATGAGTAAATCTCACCAAATTGAATTTACAGTGTTTCTTTTGTGAATTATTTCATAATATTTTAGAGCTTGTAATTTTGGAGACTTTCACATTGTAGCAATTAGTCTGATGATATTTTCCAACTGGTAGAGGTTAATGTTGCTTTTTATTTGAGCAGAGCACTTCAATGACAATTTGCCCATTGTCCTGTCCTGACCCAAATTACTGATCTCGTGAATCAAAGTAGCCGCCATGACAGGGAACCTTCCTTTGGTCCCTGTCTTCAGTCATCTTCCGTCAATTGCTAGAGATTACGAACATTAGTAGGGGCTGGAATAAAATATTGCACTGTGAATCCTCCGAAGAGCAGTTCAAACTTGGTGCACTATCCTCTGATGTTGATTGAATTTTTTGTCTGTTTACTGTGTTTTTAGGAGATTCATTACAAGGAAAAAAGAGCAGAAAGAATCACTGAAGCAAATTCTTCAAACATCCAGAATTGTGAATACATGTTCCATGAAAGCATTGTATTATATAGCCAAAGCACATAAGGGCAAACTCCTCCTGTCCAGTCTCAGCTGTTTATTCCTATTCCAGATTCTGGATAGGGAGGACAAATGGTATAAAAGAGTAAAGAAGCCAGCCATCTATGTAAAACTGCAGAAATCATTCTTTAACAAGTGAGGGGGGTCTGTGACAGCACCTATCCACCATCTGCAATGCTGCCCTTTCATCTGTAGTCAGGAGAATCAACAACTTAACCTCAGACAGCGCTCAACCATCGTCATTCATCTGGGTTACACCAGGCCCTAACGACCTCTGTTCTCCAGGGGTCACAAGATCCACCAGCTTTGGAATTCAGATTCCAGTAAAAAAATGGCTCATGATCACACTTCTACAGTGACACGTGTTTCTGATCTGACCATGCCATGTTAAATATTTATTTAATCACAAAAGTGGATAGGTTTAGGGTAACACCATGGTTTGGATTCAAATAACTTCTCTTAGGGAATGATTGTAGTCATACAGAAACAGTGTTGACAGGTAACAGAGTACACATCCAATCGCTGGTGTCAACACACAGGTCCTTATTCTTACAACGCTCTGGGTCTGACACTTGAATTCTGAAAGCTGATGCTGCCATGTTGTCTTAGGAGGACAGGTTGTTGAAGCTGATACACAGTCTGTCATAAAATAACAAATAAGTAACTCTTCTTAGGGGTAAGTGACTTGTTTTAAAGTTTTGTTCTTCTGAGTTTTCAGCTTGTCATGATGCAGTAAAACTTTGGTTGACCAAGGTGACAGTCTAAAAAATCTAAGTGAATATGTGGTTTAGCACTGCATTGCAGCTATGGATGTGGATATGCACACGTGGATGTGCATATTGTCTAGCATGTCTCACTACAGAGTGATTAAGTATAATAGAACCTCCTCATTGTTGAGTTTGAACACCCTTATTGCAGGTGAACAGTCGCCTGAAAGCTTTCAGTTTGATGAGAGTCTGCATCTCAGTGGGAACTGGTAGTGGTTCTCATTTTCTATACAGTTGTATATACAAGCACCCTGATGGGTTCAATGCTCAAGATGGAACCTTGATGCTGACTGAACATTAAAGGATTCATATTTTAAGCCCCAAATTTTACTGAGCAAAAATGGAAAGGTGTCTTCTTAATTGGCCCAACTTTAATTGTGACAATGTTTAACTATCATTTATATTGATTATATATTGCATCTTATATTTTTGTATGGTAAGAGACAAAGACAACATATTCTTACAATGAAAGGATGAAAGAATAAATGTAATTATACCATGTATTGTGATTTCCTTCCATTCCACCCATTACCCCTAATGAGCATTTTCCATGAATTTGAACACATGGAGTATCCACAATGCATTCATTAGGGTTATTATATTCAGCGAGATACCGAGCTGAAGGCAGACATTGGCATCTCTTGAGAATTAAAACCTTACACAGAACAAATCCGTTTTGTTCAAATATTCATTTTATTCTCTTATCTCTGAGCAGGATTACTGCTTGGCGGAGAATAAAATTGTGACCTGCAATTCACAATATTGAATTTCAAACTCAGGATTTCATCACAACAATCCCGCGGACTTTGTTCAGCACTCTCTGCAAATGTGAATTATCCTCATATTTCAGCATAAACCTATTAGGGTGGCATCTGGGGACTAAGAGCAAGATTAGCAGCCAGTTGAAATTCAACTTACATATATTGTTTCATATATAGAGAAAGACATGTATGTTTCCTGGCAAACACTGTTTCTAATTTATTAGTTCCTATCATTCATCCAAGACAATGTGGAGGGGATTGTAACTCAAGAGACTTGGCATAGCCAGGAGGTGCCTGCCATTTTGAACTCTGTCAACAGGGTTTATCAGTGGGGAGCAGGCCTTTACTAATCCTTCAACCTGCATGACAGTTTCCCTGCTGTTATTATGAACAGTTCTGGTATGTAGAGGTTGCCATGAGAGTGCTGATGTGCTCATCCGGGGGAAATAATGCTTCAGGAATAGGCATTAATGTAAATGACTCACTTTATGAGGAGTTCCCATTTGCCATGTACGGTGTGGTATGGCAGTCCATATCATGTGTGACATCCCAAAAGTCTGAGGTTGTGTTTTTTAAGCATCTCGGATCATTAATGGCCAAAAAATTGGTCGATGCTTTATAATTACAAAATAATATTCATGCATATAAATATATATAGATGACAGGCAAAGGGTCTGTGAATATTATTTCGATCCATTCAGTTATATTTTAAGTACAGTGAAGTTACTCAAATATCCGGGTATTCATGGGTTATCCTCAGGGATGATGGAGTGAGGAATCAAGATGACAAAGAAACCTCCAAAGTATTCATTTATCAATCATAGGAGAAGGTTACCAGGAGGCAACATTCTTTGTCAACTTTATCAGATGTTTAAATGCAGTTTAATAACCAAGAATGCCTCTTTCTGCATCGTGTCCTGACTCGGACGGCTGCTAATGTACTTTTCTCGAAGGCTTCACAAGCTCAGTTAGGGAAGTAGCTGACTCATTCAGGTCCCTGAGTACTGCAATCACATATGCCCACAAAAGGGAGGACAAAAATCTACAGAATAATCAATAATGCCTATCAGAGGTTGTTCTTCTTCTCCAGACATCAAGGGCAGTCAATTTTTCACAGCAAATCATGGCTTATTTTCATAGATCAATGGTATTTAAAAACGAAAAAAAAAAATCATATTTCCCACCCAAATCACTGCCACTTTCGCCTAATGACAGCGACAGAATGCATTCATGTTTCCAGTGCTGAGCTCTGGAAACATGAATAGCTGGCTCAAAACTGTTTCAAGGGGATAAAACGAACAAGGTTCATTAAAAGCCCAATTTCACAAATTCTGTGGAGATCAGGTGTCTTGTGTTTCCCCTTCCTACTACTGCATTCTATGTGGCAGTAGAGCACAAAGTATGGGCTAATAAGATGATATAACAAAATATGGTACTTCATTCAGTGGATGACAAGTGGATGACTAGTTTTAAATTAGCCTAACTGATTGATCAGTAATGCTAAGGACATAACAATATATATATATATTTTTTTCAATGTGATGATTGATCTCTTTGCATACATCAGGTGGATAAAAATGTGATCATTGTGTGTGAGATGCAGAACCGGTCAAATTAGATCAGAGCAGTCAAACTGATAACTAGGCGATGATCGTCCTAAAAGAATGTTGTAACATGTTTTAAATTGCAATGTTGTTTAATGTCACAGCTCTGATTCCTTTGGCATCAGTATATCTTGAAAATGAGGTGGATGACAGTGTGTATGATTGTCAAACTTGACACTCAGAGGCTACTGACCCTGGATTCTAGATGCAGGCATTTGTAATTTATCACCTCAGCCTTGAAACCCTCACATTCCACCATACAACCTCAGACTCAAACTATTGAACTATTGGACTTTTCTCTATGCATTCCTAACATCTTTTTATTATTATTATTTTTTATGTGAGGAGAATATGCGATTTGCTTTATAAATAAATACAATATTGATGTAAAATCAAGATGAAATATAACTATGCCCCCTGAGTTTGGAGGGTAGATTAGCCAAGAAGTAACTGTAACCCTCAAAAACTGTTTCTCAAAGTATGGCAAGCAGAGGCGTTTAGTCCATTAGTGTTTTTATTTGCTCCAAAAGAAAGGGTTATTTACAATATTAACAATTCAAAACACCAGACCATCTCCAGCAGTATGCTCAGGACCACACTTTAATATACATTATAAGAGTTTTTTTTTTGTTTTTTTTTTATGGAAGCCAATTTTACACGAAAATAGTAGATAAACACATGTAATCTGCAAAAAAAATTAAATAAAAAAAAAGATGCTTTTCTTTGGAAAAAAAAAAAATTATGTTTTAAGTAATAAGTGTTAAATTGAATTAAGATGTTTGAATTAATCAGTTGAGGAACTGAACTTTGTAAAAAAATAATAAAAATAAATAAATAAATAAATGAATAGTGTAGGTTTCGATTCTCTTTTCACCCATTTTAAAAGACGGTAAATGAGGCTTTAGTCTCCCTTTTTTTCATGGCAGCTGTTTCAACATGAACTAGTAGATAAATACATGCAAGTGTTAATATGTTAATGACATTAAGGCTCCCTAATTAAGGAGAAAGCTTTAATTAGGGAGTAGCAACACCTGTGTTTACCTACTGTACTCCTGCCCCATAGGTGGAAAGCAGTAATGGTAGGTATTACATTGGGGGGAGGGCGATCTGAAATAATAAAATAAATAAAAATATATTTGTAATTTTACAAAAATTAAGTTGTAAAACTGCATCAAGACATCTTATTTAATCAGTTGAGTAATAAAATCATAATAACAAATTAAACAAGTTAATAGTAGAGATTCTCCGATTTCCTGCTCACCCCTTTCCCAAATGTGCAAAATGGTTTAGTCCGTTCCTGCACTGAGACTCCGTTAACGCAGCTGTTCTAATTAGTGGAGTGACGGAGCGTTAATTGGTACCGCGATAAAGTGACCGTTCCCCAATTAAAAGGGAAGTACGCGTATTTAATAATAAAATAAATAAATAAGAGAAGAGAGAAAAGACAAGCTGAGGGAAAACGGCCGCTAACTAATTTCTTTCAAAATATAGGTGAGCACAACAAACAGCTTGGAAACAGAAATGCGCAATCTTCAACGTTTGTACAACATAAATGAATCTGCGTCACAGCTTCATTGTCCTGTGACATTGTGCGCAGCCAAATGTCTACATATCTCATTCCTTCTGGAGCCCCTTGATGCAAATTATAAGTTGCAGCTACAGAATAGGCTATTTTTGGAAACAATTATTTTATTACACTGCCTGTGGTTACTGCTAGGCATTGAATAAATTGAATCTGGTGGAAAAACTACCTGAGATTATGGGTGTCTTATATCATGATATAAGACGCATATATATGTATGTTTGTAATTATGTGTGTGTTGTATTTGCCATGTATATGCCAATTTCAATAAAATAAGTTAAATCACTTATGATGGTCGGTTTGTGCTGTATGGAGGTATTAAGATATGAATTCAAAAAGCAAAAATACAGGGAGATGCTCTTTTAAATTGTTTTCTAGGCAGTTTGACCCCAGATACAGAGATAACGCTATAAAAACAACTTATTCTGATTTTAAAAAAATGTCTTCTCAGCAGTGACTTCAGTGGAGAAACCTGTACGCTGGCGTGCCCACCATGTTCAGGATATTAGCCACACGATGTTATTCAACCGCCACCCTAAGCTCTCTGAAGTGTAAGTATCTGCCACAGCAAGTGTCATTGGGTACTCCAGCAATAATCTATAATAGAAGGGTGCTTTTTTCCTACTGTGCTAATTTCCTACTATTTTTCCATGGGCCATGGTAGCAAGACTTGTCTAACTAGACTAAATGCATATAAGATGCACAGTGTTGTAGGCCATACATGCTGCAGCATTTGTTTTTTTGCACAAAACCTTAGTATACCTTATACACATGAAGGTTCATATTTTGCACAGTATTTGACTGAAAAAGTTGAACATATTGAAAAGATGTGTGAGAGACGTGGATCAACAGCAGAAGTGGACCGCCTATGTATAGCGGCTGTAATTTTGTGATACACACCCCTCCTTGCCAAAGATTTTATTATTGCTGAGTTTACGGGAGGTCAGGACAATGCTAGGGAAGAGCAGCCTCTATAAATATTGCAGGAGACAGTGTCCGTCACAAGCACAACTCAGCAGAGCCTATGCTGACCTACAGTCAGGACTTAAATCCCAGACCTTGAAAGTGCATTTAAATGATAAATTATGATCAAATGAGCTTTGTTGATTTAAACCTACATTTAAAGCATACTGTAATAAATTCAGTTCTCCAGTATCGAACAGTCATCAAGCGCATTTTGATGCACTTGATTTTGTTGCACCTTTTCTGTTTGTTTTTGGTACACATAGTCAAAGCGTGTTCCCAAATAGGACAACTCGATGGCTACCTGGTATTTAGAGATGGCTCTGCGGAGACTTACTTGATCTAAATAGACCTTGACGCTGCCAACTTTTATTGCCTTCCATCAGTCCTGCGCTGCGGATACTTTTTGAAATTGAGCGAAGGTGTTTAGCTTGTCAGGTGGGACCTATGTTAATTTGTTGATGGTTGCCGTAGAGAGCATTTGAAATCAGTCAATCCATTTAGGCTTGGCCTGGAGGCAGAGCTGTATTTTAATGTCTGGGATAAAAGGAGGCAAAACTCTCACCTTGGAATGCAGCTGGACGATATTTATTGTCACAGAGTTCCGTCCGACAGGATTCTGTATTGCTCTCAGAAGCAGCTATAAATTGAAATTTACAAAACTGTTGCCTCAAGTTCAGCAAATTGTGTCAGTTTTGAAAATGTGTCTATCTTTTCCAAGTAAAAACGACAATTTTAGTAGTTTTGGCAGGTCATTCGTCTCCAATACAGCTCCAGAATCTAGAATGGCGATACTTGTTTATCTTGTGTTGCACAAGATCGGTAACTTGTTCAAGTAAATTACTGTGAATTCATATGTGTCTGCAGCATACAGCGTGCCAACTTCTGATGCACACAGCCACAATAAAAGAAGAGAGCAAGAAAGGGCTGCAGGGCATCCATTTATGAATTTATTACTGCAGACTTGAATTACTTGAATAATTATGATCAATAAATTACTTTGCAGCCCTAACAACATTGACTGCATGAAACACAAACCCTTTGACTTATAATCATTCATAACTGTGGACCTGATGACTTATCAGATGCTCACTTCACCCAAAAGAGGATTTATTAACAGCGGTGAGTTGTAAATAATTGCTCAATTGTCAGTCACTGATATTTCATCAGGCCTGCATTAATGAATGATTACAAGTCATTCATTAAGGAGTAAATGTTTCACACACATTCATTTATATTAAATCATCTTCTGCACACAAGATAATAAAGTATCACCTTTTGGGGTTTAAGGACTCTGTAGAATCGTCCCTTGAGCACTATAGATTTTGGCCCTATTGCTATAAATGATATATACTTAGAAGAATTATGATTGTTCATTTGATTTCAATGATTTTTTTCAGATATATTTTTCCTTGCTGCAAAACACCTTTCGGCCTTAATGGAACGGACCTACCTCACACTCTACACTACACCAAAGGTGGTTTCCTGAGGAACAGGGTGTCCTGGTTGTGCCACTTTTCAATCTACTACTTGTAAGTGAACAATTATAACTTCAGTACCCTGCTAGGAGGATGATGTTCTTTGGGTATTAAGAACTTCAGCATGTAGCAATTACTCAGATTTTACTATGGGTCTGTGCAGATTACCTATATTTACTTACTGCATGGCCCATAGATTATTAATTTCATTGTATGCATAAAGGTAGCTGTGGTTAAATCACTTTACTAAATCACCTTGCTCTAACTATCTCTGGTTTTCCTCATTGTTCGTCATTAGTCTGTATAACTTTGACTTTCCAGTTTGTTTCATTGATATGTGTTGTACTTGATTTATGTACAGTATATTTTTCATGTTACCTGTAGGTTGTAAATATAGCAAGGAACTATTGTGTGAAAGATGGAGTATTTAATCAAACCTCGAGCGTGACAGGTGTGTTTGTTGTTTTGGGGTGGTAAAGCTCACAAACAACATTCCCTGAGTGAGATATAAGGCTGTATCTATTTTGCAAATCCAAGCTGTGTGCTTCTGCTCTCTGAATGAAATTGAAATGCTCAAGATTCAATTGTAGGCTGGATCAAAATAAGTGGCTTGATGCCACATAAGGACAAAAGCCCAGTGTGTGAAATCAGCGCAGTGGTAGTGTGACAGACTATACTACATAGTGGATTAAAAATGATATATTATATATTTTTGTGTCAGAGTGGGTGTAATGTTTTAAAATCGTGATCTTTACATAATAAAATCAAGCTTTTCTCTATCTGGAGTCCAAACACTGTCAACATAGTAATGCTTAGCGTGGGAACCTGTTTGTACCACATGTGATTTTTGTTCCGTTTGCAGTTATTGAATTTGGGAAACAACATAATGCGTGTTAGTATATAAGTGGGTAGTCTATTGTTACTAACTTTTACCACTAAGAGCATCTGTAGGCATGGAGCTGAGCCCTGCCAGGGATAAACCCAAAACATGTCACACATCTGAGTGCATTCCAGAGAGGAGTAGAGACAGTATATAAGCTGACATAAGGATGAGTTGCAGCCTTTTTCGGGCAATGTGACAATATTCAGGATGTTCTCATTCACTGTTTGTATGTACAGTATTTGTGCAAAATAGAAGCGCATTTCTGATTCATAGTCAACAAAAATGAAACCCATAAGATCTTTCAACTAGGGCTGAATTTTAAGAAAAAAAATTGCAATGTCTTTCTGGCAGAAATTGTTATGTGACTATGTTGACTTCTCAAGCTCATAATTTAAGTCTTTAACCTTTTTCTGTAATTCGCTGTTTTACACTCCTCTGACTCTCTGACCTGTTGCTAGATACTGAGCAAGATAGTTATCTGATTGTTGGTAAGGTGGACATGCAGTGGTGGTGTATTTTCATTAAAAAAAACAAAAAACTTCCACCTCTGATAGTAAAACAGCAAAATTAGAAAAAAAAAATCACATTTTTGGCAATCACATTGTCTTAAATCACAGTTTTCAGTCTAAACAGTAGATCATTCAGCCCAAATATCAACATATTTTCTACATTTATATTGTCTGTATTTGGAGGTAACAGGTTGGTGGTGATTAGACGACTACGTGCAAAAAGATGCAAAGTTGAACAAGTAACAAGAGAGTGCCATTCAAGACCACTGACCACACATTTTTACCACCACGTAGGGACATTTTAACCAGACATTTTTACTGTTAGTTCAGGCATTTTAGTGCTGTTAAACTGGACACTTTTTACTGCCACGTCAGGACATTTTTATTGCATTTTTACCCAAACCATTATCTTTCCCTACACATAAGTGTTACCTTAACCACAGCGTTGTCACACCATAAAACATAATTATAATAAAGATAATTAAGTCATACAGACATTTAAGGGCGCCTTGTGCAGCAGAGTCCATAGCATCCACCATGGCAATAATCACAGGATTATGCAGGTAAAACTGTCTTAAAACTGTGCAGAAATCTTCAGAAAATATCAGTGGAACCATTTTGTGAGAATGCGTTGCAATATTTTTTTATTGTGAGATAGATGTGAGTTTTTTTTTTACCTGTACTGTTTCTACTGGTACTGACTTTCCCAACATATTTGCATATATGTGCAAAGGAAAGTTTTGGCTATTATTATCATCTTCTATGATAACTTTATCCTAAGTAATTGTTCAGTTCAGTGAAAACTGACATGCTACAATGAAATCTAACATAGTCTGAAACATATTGTTCAAGGCGGTTTAGTCCAATTACCTATACAAAATAAGTTGGATAGAAAACAAGCTGCTTGTCATTAATAATCTTTATTTTATTTTTTTTGCAATGTCAATATATTACCATATCTCATGGCCAAAACTATAAAAAGAAAAAAAAAATGAGACACATGTTGTAGGACTTTCCCTTTAAATGTGCTTTGTGCCTTTGCCGCAGGGCCGGCCCTGACAGTGAAGGATCCCGAGGCGAGATGTAAGACTGACGCGTTGACCCCTACCCCGGGAAGCGGTACGACATTAGCCAGGCGATAGTGTGCTTATACCCAGGGGCACCCTTGGAAAATCTGCTAAAGTTATAATCATTCAACTTTATCTTGCATCGCCCCCAAGACATTTTGCATCCTAAGTATTCGGCTAGGAAACTTGTGCTATCAGTACGGAAAATCTGTCATATCTACCAGATATGTTGAGTGTAAAGTAGACACACCAAAAAAATTGTAGTGGGTCAAAAAAAGCTGCCGCTAACAGTGCAGCTTACATAGCCAGTTGGGATTAAAATGTCTCTATATGGACTCCATCACACATGTGCCTCTGGCCTGAAACGTGTTGACATTAAGGGCTACTGGGTTTAACTGATGTTACGAATAGCCCTTGTAATCACAGAAAACACAGACCTCTCGGGTATTAGTGTGATAATATATGGCCTCCAGTATATATTCATTTCAGTTAAAGGTTCTCAGGAGAAGCAGCGTGCTGCTGAACGTTACATGAAATGTGTCAGCAGCGGATCTATTGGTATGCACGCCGTCCAAACACTGTACCGGCCACGTTTGTCAAAAAGAATAATGACGCATCGTTGGGGTTTTCTAACCTTGGTGATCAATGAATGTACTTCCCAAGAAGATTCTCCTCAAGAGATAATTCGTCATCACCTCAGTTCGAGCTGCCAATGTCGCATGTGGCTCTACATATTTGAAAATACACACATGCTTCTTTGTAAAGCTCCTGCCCTGTACTTGGGTGGAAAACACTTCATCTGTAGTGTTTGCCATCATTGTTCCTTAAGGTATAATAGCTGTAATGCAATTGTATCAGCCTTGCAACTGAAGGTCAACTTTAAAAGGTTTCCATTACTGGAAAGGTCAGCGCTTCCAGGTGTGAAGCACTACCACTGCACAGGCTGAAAAGTAAAAAAAAAAAGAAAAGGTGACTCTACTCCAGGCTAATTGTATTAGAATAATTTGTTTGTTGTGTGATTGTGTGTGTGACTTAATGTCCTAAGTTACACTAAATGGCTATTTCTGTATCCAAAGAGGGGTGTGTGTGTGTGTGTGTGTGTGTGTGTGTGCGCACACAGATAATGTGTGGGCTCGTCCCTCCAATACCCTGAGTGGTGGCTAGGGGGTGCACTGTGGACACGGTGTGTGTATGGGCAAGAGAATGAGAGTGCATGGGGAGAGAGAGAGAGAGAGAGATACAGATACAGAGAGGGGTAGAGAGAGAGAGAGAGCGTCTCAGTAATGTATTCCTGCCTGTGGCTGGGCTGGTCACATGGGGAGAGCAGCCTGTTTAAAACAGCCTCAGTTCGCTTACTCAGAGCAGTGCGAGACACAGAGACAGGCGCACACGTCCTCTCTCTCTCTCTCTCTCTCTCTCTCTCTCTTTCTCACACACATCCGCGCGGACACACACATGCTTGCAGACGGCAACTTTCCTCTATCGGACTGAGACAGCACACACGCCGGGATAGACACACACCCCTTGCTACAGTGGAGAAGAGGATAAAGAGTGACAAATAAGGAAAAAACAAAAACAGAAAAACAGAAAAAGAGGAGGTTTCCAGTGAGTAGACAATTGATTTTTCATATATATATATATATATATATATATATATATATTTTTTTTTTAATTTAGATATCTTTTTGGGGGACTTTGCTTCTTCAGCGCTGTCTGAATGGGACCTGACAGGGACTGAGAGGAGAGGGGAAAGAGAGTTGGATGGAAGGGGGCTGTGAGGGAAAAAAACAAAACAAAAAAAAAAAAGAAGGAATAATAGCTCCAGAGGGAAAGGTGACAGAAGAGAGTGGAGATGTGGTGCTGTGGTGCAACATCGGGATACCTCTCCATCAATCTGTCCCTCTGTCTGTGGGCTCTAATGCTGTTAATTAGCAGCGTGCGCTTGGAATGAGAGGAATGCCACCGCGCGGAGCCGGAGTGGGGTTTGCTTCGGACTCTGTGCTTTCCTGTGTGTGTGTGTGTGTCTATATTTGTGTGTGTGTGAGTCTTGTGTCTTCTTGTGTTTGTATGCATTGTGGTGAGCCTTGCTGATGTTGAGCAGATTCTCCAGGACACACGCTGCCGGCTCTGATTAATATGAGGCTATTGATATGCAGATGACAAGGCGATAGACCTGTCACAGCACTCTGTTCCAGTGATATGAGGGATGTCTCGGCTCTCACTGTCTTTTTCTCCCGTGTCCAACTGTCTCTGTCTTTATCTGTCCCTCTCGCTGTCTTCGGCTCTCCCATCCTCTCTTCTTACTTCTCTCCCAGCTCGCTTTTTTTTTTTTTTTTTTGGCTGGCACTGCCACTGACCTCTCTTTCTGCGACACGCTCTCCCAATTCCCACTGTTTGTCCTTATCTCTGCCTTTTCCTTTAGTTTTAGTTTTCTATGTCTTTTAAGCTCTACACATCCTTTTTTTTTTTCTCTCCCCATCCTATTTCACATTTCCTCCCCCTCGCCGGTACACACTGTTATACATTGTGGATTCCTCAGTTGCGTAGAAAGAGAGAGGATCGCAGAGTTGTGAGAAGGGAAGGAGGGGAGGGAAAGGGAGAAGAAAGAGAGGAATGAAGGAGAAAGTGGAAGGAGGGGAGGGGAGTCGGGGGGGCATTGAAAAGGCTGACACTGGCTTGGACAATTAGCCCGGGGAGTCCGTCCTGGGGTGCTATTCTGAGAGGGGCTTTAGCCCCTGGGCCCTGGGCGCTGGGTCACGGGATGCCTTGACCCCTCCAGTCGACAGCTAGGCATGGGAGCCATTATCACGGCCTGATTGATTAGCACTGAGCGGAAATCCTTTTTCTCTTCACTCCTTGGGAGAAAAAGACGAGAGCTTTTTGTCCTTTTGCTGCTGCTGGTTTACTATCTCCTTGCCTGAATGTGAAAAACTTCACCTCATCTTTTTTTGTTAAATGTTGTCAATTCTGGAGGTCTAGTCTCTAAATACCTTCCCTCTCTGGACCTGTCTTCATCGTGTTTGTGCGTTGTGTCGGAGTGGGAACAATATCTATTCAACTAAACAGGCAGTCAAGTTGCCTGCTGAGAAGAGTTGCTGCTAATATTCAGTCATGTTGCATTATCACATTATCTTTTACTTTCATCGCTCAAACTGCTTGAATGAATAGCACTGCTGCACAGGTTTGCGAGGGATGCATTTTGCCTGGAAGCTGTTGTGGAGCGTGAAAGGAGAAAGAGAGGAAGCTAAGGGATAAAAAAATGTGATAAAAGTCAAGAGTAACATATACAGCGGGACAGCTTTGGAGATTGATCTCCTTTCTTTAAGCGTGCGTGTTTCCCTTTTTATTGTGTCTCCATCTCCATCTCGTTTCTCTGTTTTGATCTCTCCGGTCCCATCACTCTCTAACTCCCCCCTCAACACCCCCCCTTTTCTCAGACTGGGAGTTTAGCGGGGTGTTTAGCCCAGCTCACGGCTGATCAAAGCAGTGTGTGTCAGACTGGGCTTAGCCCAGGCACTCCTAATGGAGCACCGTTTTCATGCCTAGTTGGTGGTGGAACAGGAGGGAGAGATGGGAGGTTTGGGGGGTGGGATTGCTGCAAATAGAAAGACTGACAGAAGAAGTTCAAAGGAGGGAAAGACAGTTAGTGAGACAGTGAAAGGGGTACAAATAAGAGCAATGCAGGAAGGCAGATAAGGGCACAGAGGCAGAGGGTAGGAGAATGATTAACAGATTAACAAGCAAAACAAGTGAAATAGCAGGACGGGTAATGTAGGAGACAGAATATGCTGCTTTTCAAAAGCACGGAAAGCACAAAACTGGCCAGCAGGCACAACGAGAAATGGGAAAACAGAATGAGGGCAGTGAGACGGGTGGTTTGCAGTATATTTTCTATTTTCTAGTGGAGCACCAACAGGGCATACAGTTTAGGCCAGCACAGGATAGCTCCCACACATGGTTTGGTTTTATTCTGGAAGCAACACCAGACGGGAAGAGGCGTGTGTGTGTGTGTGTGTGTGTGTGTGTGTTGGGGGGGGGGGGGGGGTGAGAGGAAGAGATAACAAGAAAAAAAAGGGGAAAACTTTCTCTATCTGTGTGTGTGTGTGTGTGTGTGTGTGTGTACGCAAAGCACCAGTCAGGCATGCATGTAAACTGCATATTGATTTTTAACACACTTTAGAAAGCTGTCTAGACTTCTCCGACACAATGATCCTGAAATTGGAGGTTTTCCTTGTTCATAAAATGTATAAAGAAAAAATGGAAAAATGTTTTTTGAGAAATGATTTTTTTTTAATCTGAGGAAGGCACTTATATCTTATTACAGGATCTGCGATAAGTGAGAAAAATATGATGCTGATATTTTTGAAGTGATTGTGGTCAGAGCTGAGAGGGGGAACTGAATGAGAAGTGATATCAGTGTGTATTTCTGTTGAAATTGTGTTGCTTTAGTTACGTCTGAACAATCCCTTTCTCTCATTTCTGTACTATCCTTCCATCCTCTGCATACCACTTTTTTCCCTCAAGTATCCCTCTTTATCCCCCAATGTATCAATTCCAGTTCTTTCACTCCTCCTTTTTTTCCCCTGCTCCATCATCCTTCTCCTCCATCTCAGACTCCTTCTCTCTGCCCTATACCCCCCCCGCCCGCAATCCCACCCTCCCCGCTTCTTCTCTCCCATCCACATCTCGCAACGCTGGTGTTTATGCTTCAGATAGAAGAAAGGTAAGGTAAAACTAGGATAATATTTCCCCTAACGTACTTACTGCCTGGGTAAACATCCTCCGACAGATGTCCAAGTGCGGGCCTGATCAGAGAAGGGCATGGAGGGGGGGGCAAAAATCTCACTGCTGTAATGTACACAAAGGCTACAAATTGGAAGCCGGTGCAGAGAAGGGGGGGTGTGGAGGTACAGAGAGTCAAAGACTTTTCTCGCCTTGAAAACTAAACCGTTTCTGTTGGGCAGATAGAAGCCTGGATTATTATTATTATTATTTTTTTTTTTAATTCATCAATAACTTGAATAATGGATAAAATGAAAGCTGTTGTCTGGCAAATGTGCAGGTGTCTCTGTGTGCAGGAAAATTTGCTGAATCAGAATTTGCAATAATTCACTTGAGTTACTCGGAAAAGTTGAGCAATTGAAAATTCAATTAGCGATGCAAAAGGGTTTGATAAGCACATTCAATGCTGGGTTCAATCAAATAAAATCAAATTCTAGAGTAGTAAGGAAGGGAAACAATTAAATTGATTATGTCATACACATCCAAGACATATCACATGCCACCGTGAAACAAAAGCAGGCAAGATCTTAGTATCCGCCAAGCCTCTGAACAGCAGCAAATTCACGAGAAAGCCAGTGTTCCTCTCCGGCAGCACACAGCTCCCACGCTTTCCCCATCCATCCTCTCTCTCTCTCTCTCTCTCTCTCTCTCTCTCTCTCTCTCTCTCTCTCTCTCTCTCTCTCTGTAGTTATCAAGATATGCCACTTGCTGTGTGCTTTTATCTAAATGCCCCTAAGGGTGTGAAAACATGACAAGATTTGGCCCCAATTAAGCAACCTCACTCGCATTTCAGAGATCCACATTTTACGATGGTTTCCTCTCTGCACCCTGAGCTAGCAGATCTGGCTCAGATGGGGTGTGTAATTATTTCAGTAATCCAAAAAGAACTCTTGTGCTTTCTTTGTACATTTTTAATACAGAGAGGACATGCAGATATTAAACCACCCTTTAAAGCCATGCCCTCTAACTCTAGCTGAGGAACTTTAGATTTTTGGAAAGTTGTGAAATGTTTATTAAAAAATGTTTTTGCTGCGTGTGGTTCTAAACCTCTTGTGAATACATATTTTTCTCCCTGTGCTGTCTTTTTGTTATATACATATGCCTGTTTCTCTGCTTGTGAGTCAGTGTCTGCTGGGCATCAATGTGTGTGTTTCTGCATGTGAACTGGTGAACGTGGCTGTGCTGCAATTTTCAGCTTTGCATTCAGCCCCCATTGCATCCTTGCAGCACAGGCAATAGAAGAGTTCAACTCCTTTAACTTTCTGATCAATGCAAATGAGGGATGAAAGCAGGCAATATGGAGAAAAACCTTTATGAATATGCATCACTAGCCCCCCTTACACACACTCTCTCAATAGTCTAAAATACCTTTATAATTGACCAAAGACAGACCAAAGACAGTGGTATAAGATATAAGGTAGGTTGTGGGTAGGGTGGTGGTTAGATTCCCCCTGTTATTTAACTGTAACAATTATCTTTATGTAAACCAAACCATCTGTTTTTGTACATAAACCTAAGTGGACCTAAACCAAAACATTGTCGAACCATAAACAACAATTATCAGTGACTTGTGATGATGGAACAGATGTCCAAAAATGAAGTGGATGGATTTCCTTTGTAGCCTGATATGCTTCATACTGGGCACATGCTGAAGGTCAACTTGTGCATCGGTATAAGACACCAAAGTGCCTCATAAAATGGTGCTTTGGGGCAACAATTGAAATGGGATCAGGTTTGACATTGCACATTCTGCTGACACTAAAGCTTTAACAGTTACTTATTTACTGCTGTACATATACAAGAAACATGCACATATTTATTTTTATATCCTGACACATACATTCAATAAATTAAATTATTTCCTCAGAAGCATGCACACTTTATATTAAAGTGCATCTTGAGGAGAAGCAGAGTCAACCTGTCCCCAGGCTATAGTACAGTATAGCACAGTATGGGAAGATGCAGCACAGCACACACCGTAAAGGGATGCATAAAGAAGAGAGAACCATTAGGAAGTTCTCAGTGCTTTATATGTGTAACACGTATGTGTCCATCTTTCTGTACTAACTCACTTTATGTTCCTAAATTCATCAGGCGAATGCAGAGAATGTTGGTCAGATTTTAGATATTGAAAACAAAGTTTAAGACATGTGCCACATTGTCACGAAGGTGGGCAGGTCTCGTCACACAAGATAAATGGAAACAAATTCAGTTTCAACTTGCTGTATCATGTTACAATGCTGTGGTGAGTGATATTGATATGATTTATTTTAAATTTTACAAAAAGAAAAACCCTATCCTAATTTCCCATAGTAAGGGAGTCAGATTATGATGCTTCTCCATAAATCTAGCAAGGATAAAACACAAGAAAAGACTTAACTCCAGTCTGTGGTGTTGGTATACAGCATGGCAGGTACTGCAACAGCAGATAGAGCAGCAACAATCAATAATCAATCAATAATACATACTAATGTTATAACCTGATATAGTTGTTAGTGTATTTGTTAAAATGCTTTGTAAACATATATGTTTATTAATATGGGACCCATCATAGCTGTCAGGAATCATCGATATGTTCCTTTGCTGAATTTTCTCTGTTCATCCATGATGAGCTGGTGATTATAAGAGGATTTTTTGTAGAACAGTTTTATTTTTTGCTTTTTCCCCTAAGAAAGACCTGGTACTTATATTTCTTAATACCACATGTAACATTGCTGTATATGGACAAGAATATATATGTTTTTCAGACATTTTTATTGTTTTCGCCTGTGACACAAGCCGATGAGATGGGAATCAATTTCAATGTGGGCAGCGCATTTTAAAATTGCAAGGCATCGCATTAGAGGAAATGTAATGCTGCTTCATACATTCTATAGGCAGGGAGGCAAATGTAAAAAGTGTGGTGAGGCTTGACTCCCAGAAACTTACAGGATGTGAGAGAAAAGTTGGTAACCAAATAGGTCAGAGGAGGAGAAGTCAGACGTGGCTATCAGCAGACAAGTCAGGTCACCTCTCGAGGCAGAGGAGAGACAGAGAGATCAGGAGAAGTGAAAGTTGAGTCGAACAACAGACAGAGCAGTCTCCCCTGAGGCAGACATTTAGGACCTGACAGGATGGAGGAGAGGCTATAGGCTATTGACATACTGTATGGGATTTAGAAAGACAAGAGGAGAGGAAAGACAACTTGCGAGTTCAGGGGGAGGCTTTACAACAAAAGTGATTGTGGTCAGAGGGGAGGAACAAGGAAAGCAGAAGACCACAGGAGATTCAATTATGGAACAGAAGACAGTTTAACTGAATGATACCATCAGGCATGATTGGGACTGCAAGGGAGGTGGCAGATGAGAGGGGGCCATGAGAGAAATGGCCTGGCAGAGGCGAACAGCAAACAGGATTGTGGTCAAACAGGGGAGAGAACGACTGGATGCAACCGGGGTACAGTGAGGAGGTGATGGGAGGAAATTAGAGGTTAGGAACGACTTTAGACTTTAGATGACTGAACAGTGATAGAAAGGAAAAAGGTTAGCACGCAGGAGGCTGAGACCATTACGGCCACTTGGCGTGATTGAGGTCAGAGAAGACCAGGAGGTGTAATTAGAGAAAATAAAAGGGGACATATTGGACAGGTTGGAAGTCAAGGCCATACTTTTGAGTTGAGTTGTGGAAACGGTCATTGCACAGAAAACAAATGAAAAGCGAGGTGAGAAAAAGTGGTTGGTGAGGAAAGAAAAGAAAATAGAAGGTTATACAAATGATTATAAGTTTTCTTTGTCTTTTTTTTTTCAAAACGGTAATACATTGGATTAATACATTAGATATAATGATAGAACTTTCAATTAAGTTGAGCAATAGGCTTTCATGATTACTTTCCTTTTTTTGTTACTTAAATTTAAATTGAGACCTGACTTTGCCTCAGTCTGTAGAAAATGTTCACAACCCTGGGACTGCATTATTATTAATTCACAACGTTAAAAAAGGAATACATTTTTCATCATTTGGAAAATCAACATAGTGTTCTCTCTTTATTATAATAGGATGGCTTCATCCTTTAGATATATAGATATTTCAGATGTATTTACTTATTTGAGCTATGAAATATATATAAGCTGTTGAAAGGCTTAGGGAACTGCAGGAATGTATTTGTGTGTGTGTGTGTGTGTGTGTGTGTGTGTGTGTGTGTGTCCATCCAATGTCAAGTGTGTGAATCAGCTGTACATCTCTCACTACTTGTGTCCATCTCTTTCCATATCCGTCCATATATATTTGGTAGTTGGTGTGTATAATCTATATGATGAAGTGTGTGTGTGTGTGTGTGTGTGTGTGTGTGTGTGTGTGTGTGTGTGTATGTGTGTGTGTGTGTGTGTGTGTGCACGTGCATATGTGTGTGTATGAGAGAATGAGGGAGAGTGAGTGAGTGCCTCTCTCAGAGCTGGGGGCTTTTAATCTATTAAAGCCTGATCCTTAAACACTAATCAATGCACCCTTTTATATTTCCATTACAGTGCAGAGGGAAAGGGATAAATAAAGAATGACAGTGGAGCACAGTCATGGCCACATGACGCAGAAAAATCCCTATATAGTTCAATGCAAAATCCAAAAGAGGTTTTCTGTATTTGTCTTAAAAAACAGGTTGCTGTGCTGTTGCGGAAAATACTCATTCAAATTGATTATTTCAATATAGTTGTCTACAATATCATTCTGCTCAGATTTCTGGAACCATTTCATACGACAGGTGAACTTCTTGTTCACTACAATCAGTGATTCAACTTAATATTCTTTATTTCTTCTGACCCTGAAGGTTAGCTTGGATCGATATATATATATATATATATATATATATATATATATATATATATATATATATATATATATATATATATATATATATATATATATATATAAACTGGGAATATCACCTCTTCTGGACAATTAAGAGCTTGATAATTGTGCATTATCATTGGCCACACATTTTTTAAAATTTGATTGCTCACAATTTTGCCTTATCTTTTTTCCTCAATACTGTGCGTAAGTGGTAATATATGCTCCTAGCATCCAGCTGTCAAGAGAGAACACTCTCAGGCTACGCAGTTGGCAATGCACGCTCCCATTTTAGGGATGATTTACAGCAAATGACTGCAGTGCAACAGGAAGCCACAGTTGCCACCCCCCACCCAGCCCCCTTTTCCCATTTAAAACCACCAAACTGACAGTATTTACAATTTCTTGGAGCACACTTTATTAGCAATGTCTGCTTATGTACATGTCCCTCAACCCCAATTACTTTAGTATACTTAAGTGGTGAATTTGCATTAGACTGCCTTTGGAGTATACTTTATTAGTGTTGTCTGGGTAACCCACACCACCGACCCCCACCCCCATCCCCAGGCCAGCTCTCCCATCCCCTCAGCACCAACGTGCACACGCACACATTCATTTCACCACACTTAGCCAACAGTATTTTCTCTGCAGGAGTGTACATGTGTGCTTTTCTGTTCCACTGTGGTAGTTTATTAGTGATGTCTCCTTTGATAGTTAGTGTGCACGCTTGATTATGGCTGAAAGGGAGTGGGTTGGGCGCTGGGCCGGAGAGGAAGTCTGCCTAATGATATTAACAACATCCTTTATTGGGTAGCTACTGCAGGGAGAGGGAGGGAGAGGAGTAGCACGGAGGGAAAGGGGTGGGAGGGGAGTAGAGTGAAAGAGAGGGGAGAAGGAAGTCAGGAGGAAAAAAAGGGAAATGGAGGAGAGAAAATTTGGGGTAAATCAAAGAGACAGTGTGTGGAGGGCAAGGGGGTTACCTTGTCTGGGGATTTAGCCAGAAGAAAACAAAGGAAGGGGTCGATAGACCGGAGACCAAGAACAAATAAACAGAGCGGAATTATTAGAGAGGGCTAATCTCTACATAAGCAACTCTGATCCAATATTATAATAGTAAATATTCCAACCTCGTCTTAATATCCAATACAGGACCGTCAGTCCCTCTGTGCCCCACTTACAGAAACTTTGCAGTCGTATCACAAATTGCCTAGCAACCACGTCTGGCTCCATCACGGGGGTCCACTGGGAGATTATCAGTGTGTAAATAATGGGTATGTGTCAAACAGCTAGGCAGCAAAGGAGAGGTACCGGGGGGGAAGAAAAGACATATTGATGCTGATTTGAATGAAGTTTAGTAATGTAGTAAGTTACTGATTGATCTTACAGTATAATGTGTAAACTGTTTGTATTCACAGGAAATTCATGCTTAGCCAGCCAGATTCTATGGCTAACAGACTACTTAAATGCTTCTTAGTCATTGCAAGCAGAATAAGGATATGTCAAGCAGTAAACTACAGTTGCCATAAAACTTATTATAAGAGAACATATAATGGA
This sequence comes from Eupleurogrammus muticus, assembly GCA_036785175.1. Taxonomy (NCBI): domain Eukaryota; kingdom Metazoa; phylum Chordata; class Actinopteri; order Scombriformes; family Trichiuridae; genus Eupleurogrammus; species Eupleurogrammus muticus. The sequence continues at coordinate 15,221,963 of JAYKQN010000013.1, read as the reverse complement.
AAAAAAAATGAATGAATAAACAAAATATGTGTAATTGATCTCACAATATTGCAGAAACATGCTCAATGTAAATAATTATTCATTTTAGCCTGTATGTTTTTCCTCTATGTTAACTATTTTCTGAAGGTGGAGCAAGCCACTATTTTGAAGTTGTCCTCAGTTAAATTACCCTGACATTTTTAACCTCCATGCAAACTGTATATAACAAACCAAAATCACAAATTATTTGAAGTTGTCACAAAAAAAAAAAGTATTTCAAATCACATTTAGACACAAAAAATGCTTTAACTATAATTTGAAGAATAATTGGATCACATTCCTTTATAAGACAATTTGAATAACTGTTCCATAAAATTGGCATAACACAGCCAAACTAATATCTTATATCTCACCACTGACTGAAAAAAACAAAAAACAACAAAAACAGGAAATACAGACATGCACATCTTGCATGTCTCTGCACTAGCAAAAGTTGAGGATGTCAGGTGGGGAGCTGGAGATGGGGTGATTGAGGACAGCAAAACGTATTTACGATCACACACAACAAATACCCGCACAGCTGCTGCTATTGTGCATGTCGGCTCACTGCAAAGACTCAGCGGCACATGGAGTGGAACCTTAATTAGTATCATTACCAACACCTGTGTTGACCTACTGTTTCACATCAATATGGCTAGCTCTATTGAAGTTACCTGCCTTTTCTCTAATCTCATACAAAAACAGCTGGCTAAACTCATGGAGTATAGAAGTCTGAAGGACATCTCCTAATGAACATGACGACTGGAGATGATTTGAGGTTTGAAAGCTGTCATGTTTTCATTTCGATATCTGACAAAAGGTGATGAAAGGAAACATTATATTTTATTTAAACTTTAAAATGTGTTTTTTTAAATGGGTACTTATATGATTCATATTGTTTTATTATTGTTTTTAAATTATTATTATTATTATTATTTTGGTTGGTTTGTAGTTACTTGTGTTAATTTCTAATTCAGTATCTGCATATTTGCACTCAAACAAGCTTTCTCCTGTCATTCCTAATGTTTTCAACCTCACTTGTGAAGGGAGTCAAGATTAAAGGACAGGTATCATGTAAATATGTGTAAAAGACCCATTTTTGGTTCAACAAAGAACCTTTCAGCCCAATTTAAACAGACGCAAAATGAGATTGTTGCATCCTAATGAATGCACAATAAATGGTAGACGGCTCTGAAAAAACATACCCTCCACATAACTGTGATATGTAAATACAGTGAAATGCACATTATTGCTTTATACAAGTGTAAATAAGGACAAAAGAACTGCAGAGGCAAGCAGAGACACATTAACTAAAGAAGAACATGAATGCAATTTGTTCTTTTAATACTCAAACCGTCAACAGCAAAAATGTAAAACTCAGAACAGCTGCTGCTGGGCAAAAAAAAAAAAAAAAAAAAAAAAAACATGTGATGATCACAAAAAAAAAACACGTCAAATAGACTGTTCAGATATCATTTTAAATGGGCCCAAACAAAGAACCAGAAGGAAGTTTGCTAAATTTACCCACTTTTAGAGACACAATTTGTTTTGGGTTTTCAACACACCAATTGCATTCAAAATTCTTGCTCAATCTTCAAACTCACAGTTCTCTCTGTACACACTACAATCATGGTTCACATGGCTTTCAGACACAATCAGGAGTTCACACGTTCATCAACACATACAGAACTGCCACACGTGTTTCCCACACGTTGTCGTGAGCACAAATACTCGCCCAGTAAACGACAGCGTGTTGGTTGTTAAGCAGCACCGATCCTCATCTCCCACTAACACCCAGTGAAAGCTGTCACCTTGAGAAGCCTCACTCAACACCAAAAATATGTCAAGGCTGGCAATTTCTTCTGTTTAACTTGGCAAGGTGCCTAACATCCCATACTCTTTCCAGATGTGTGTGTGTGTGTGTGTGTGTGTGTGTGTGTGTGTGTTTGTCTGTTTATGGGCATGTCAGTCTCTATACAGTCATGTGTCTAAGTCTGTGCACCTATGCATGTTTTGTTTATCTGTCTGAATTCCTGTTTGTATGTGCGCGCACGAGAGAGACAGTGAGAGAGAACACCAGATACACATAAATAAACTCATTCCTGTGCACCATGCCTCTCTGTATGCACTGTCAGCGTCTGCCTGCACCTGTGGCTAAGAAAACATATCAAACACAGACAGTCAACAGTCACGCTGTTACACAAACAGGCGCACACACACATTGTCACACACACACATTGTCACAGAACACACAAACGCAGGCACAGCGATGGAATTTAAAATAAACACACTGCCAGTATTCAAAGTGTCACATAAAGTGATAAATACACACACACATGCTGCTATCAGAGTTAAGAAATCAATAGTTTTTTCCCAGGATATTTTTCCAGGTAATAGAGGACTGTGCACCATTTGTGTGTGTGTGTGTGTGTGTGTGTGTGTGTGTGTGTATGTGTGTGTGTGTGTGTGTGTGTGTGTGTGTGTCCCTTTTTTTATACATTTTATTGTACCATCCTACTATTATGGTTGTGTAGCCTATATGTATCCAAGCCTGAGAGTTACTGTTTAGTGAATCATTTTACACAGCTAACTGAGTTTCCAGATCTGAAAACTCAAATGCTTTTCACATCCATTTCATTTAAAGGTGTTTAGTGGAGCACACCTCTCACACCAATGTCCACTAGTAAAAAAAAAAAAAAACATCATCAATATGGAAGCGACTCTGGCAAAACTGGACAGAGAGTATAAACCAGCTGCCTGTAGTGCCACCGTTCTATGGCCAGAACACGTTTGCCTGGTGGATAAAAATTCTGGTACAAACACCAGCTGAACACACCATCTGTTTCTCTGCGGTCCCACACATTAGCGATACGTATTTTTAAATTAACTTTTATTTCTCTCGTTATTTCATAGCGGCTCATATCACACTTCTGCTTTCTGCCATGTTATTGCCATTGTCATTTAATTTCCGTTACTGTTTGCCGTTTTATCAGAGCTCGTCATCCTGCTGCAGTGCTTTCTGTGGCACCTTGACAGAATTCTTATTGCATCTTGCCTGTTCGCACTTAATGTTATCATATTTTTAATCAGTCAACTCTCCATTGATATACAACGATTATTGGCAATACTGCTGTTTTAACCGTCTTCCCATCACTTAAATAAGAAATGCCAAATTAAATGCAGAAACCTTTAGGTCATTCTGCCGCTGCAGTGTTCATTATATTTCTCTGTAAAAACCACATTTGAAAACTAATGGGCCCATCAGCATTGGAGCCCAGAGGCAGCAGTCATGCTAGCCTTCTGCCACCCCCCCCCCCAGATGCAAAATTTACATGCTCCATCTGTGGCCTCCATGATCGCTCCCCATGACAAAGCCACCTGCAGTATTGCTATCACTGATGGGCATGAGCGGAACTTGTGCCAATCACCCCTAAATTCATCAATATAATGTATTCATCTATGAGAGCATGAGTATGTGCATGTGACATTCTTTTTTTGTTATTTTAACAATAGTTTTCTCTTCCTGTGATTTTAAATTCAGGCCACTAAAAGGTAAGCTGACCTACAGCCATCCAAAATTCATAGTGAATCCCTCCTTAATGAAGAGATGTTGTGTTAGGGGATTAGATTCTGTTTGTTGTTCTTGAGACCGTGTGCGTGTGTGGCTTTTAGAATATGTACACAAGCGCTCGTGTTTAAAACTGTAAACATAATGCTTGTGTTTGAGGAAGACAGAGAACGTGCGTGTGTCGACACGCGTGCGCGAACAGTGGATTAGATTTCACTGCGAAGGCATGTTGAACAGTCGGTCAATTTCCTGCCACACGTTCAGTTTTCCCTCCCCATGACAAATTCCTCGATTTCCTCACAACACATTCCTGATGCATTATTGGTCATGGACATTATATGGTCCCACATATTCTGTCTCTTGGAGTCTGGGAAGTATTCAATTGCTTGAGTGTGTGTGAGGAGGGCAAAAAAAAATAAAAAGCGCAAGGGAAAGGGCAACAAGTTAGCCAACAATGTTTTATCCCCTAGTTGGGGAAGATGTAGTGTCTTGTTAGACGAATTTTAGACATAAGAATTTTGGCTTGCTCCATTTGAATTTCATGGCTTTTCCATTTTTTGTAATTAGAGCTAGAACTGGTTTGTGATGGGGTTTGAGTGCCGTTTTATTGCATATTTAAGTTTTTCTGAGTCAGATCCACTATGCTGCTACTGCTAAAATAGGACTCGTTTAAATGTCTCATAAAAATACTTCATGTCATATCCTGCCTGAATGTATTAAAGCAAATGCATATTCCTGCATAATGATGTCAAAATATCCTTCAGACAGTCCTCCATAAACAATGTGTTTAAATGAGGTTTAAAACCAGAGGGGCAAAGTTGTCTGTGAAGAATAAGTGAATGTTTGTAGTGGCAGTGGGGGAAGTGCCATGGCTTGAGGCATCCATATTGTTGAAAGTTAAGGAGGTTTAGCTCGAGTGTGAAATCCATATTGAAGCCCCTCGGTTATGCTCAGCTTGAGCTTTACTACTTTTGCATCTCTGTGTGTGTGTGTGTGTGTGTGTGTGTGTGTTTGTGTGTTATGCTATAGAATATATGATCTGTGCATTGGTATGAGGGCATCACACTGGTATTTCCATTTAAATGCCGTCTGTGTCTGTGGTTTAATGCAAGAACCTCCATTATAGCATGAATCCATTGAGTGGTAGCTGTAACAGATAGACATGTGAAAAGAAAGTCCATATGGAACTTATCATAAGTGGCCATATTTCTCCATTACTAGAGCAATTTGTTTTAATTTCCTACTTAAGAAGTAATATGGCCTCAAACTTGCATTTTATATCCTGAAAAACGAAAAGAAATATGAGAATGCCTATTCACTGCTGCAATTATATTACGATAATCAGAAAATTGAGCTGCCAAGACTGCAAAGCCGCTTTTAAGGTGGATGTTATGTTACAAGTGTGTGTGTGTGTGTGTGTGTGTGTGTGTGTGTGTGTGTGTGTGTGTGTGTGTGTGTGTGTGTGTCTGTGTGTGTCTGTGTGTGTGTTTGTGTGTGTGTGTGTGTGTGTGTGTGTGTGTGTGTGTGTGTGTGTGTGTGTGTGTGTGTGTGTGTGTGTGTGTGTGTGTGTGTGTGTGTGTGTGTCCAGATCTGTATCCAGTGGTATATCCCACTCAAGATTTTTCAAAAAATATGACCTAAATGTCTACTATACATATTGACACTATTTGGTTTTGCTAACACACAAAAAAAAATGAATTTAGCAGAAAAAAAACTGCTTTTTTTTGTGGTTTTCTGTTTATCTCCCCAATTGTTATCAGATATTTGTATTAGACAAGTCAAGTTACAAAACATGAAATGAATTTATCTAGAGGTTGGGGCTTTGTCAGTCAGTCTGACCTGTATAATCTGAATGTACTCTAGTCCATGTCTAAATCCAAATATAATCTTGGAACATGTGAAACCTTCATTTGTTTCTACCTCAAAGATGAGCTGCAGTGCACTTCACTTATGGCTATAAAACAATGGTCCATTGCTCAACTTATGGCTAAGGATTTATTGTGGTGTTTGCATGTTTCACACTCATATTTTAGAATGGATTCCAGCTCTTAAAGAGACAGGAGCTTAAATGTCATGTTTCAGACAGAGGCTGAACTGTGAGGGGGTGCGTAAAGGGTCAGTAGTAAATCAAGAATTGTAAATCTTGCAAAGGTATTTCAGGATATAAATATAGAGTTGGGAATGTGCATAATGTGTCCCCTTTGATAAGTTGCCTACAGGTAAACAGAGAGCTGGCTAGAAAGATAGTATTTGACCAGAAAACAAAGTGTATATATATATATATATATATATATATTTGTGAATTACTTTGGTTGTGGACATAAGGTTTAAATAACTGCATCCCCCTACCACAATCGCAGTGAAAAAATATCCTCTGAGGTATAAGTGGCATTGTGGCCTTGGCGTGCACTCTATTCTGACTGGCTTGAGAAGTGTTTAATTAAAATAATCCTAAATCTTCAGGGCAGCAGTCTTAATACCAAGATGTAAGAAATCTGCTGAGTCAGAGTTCATGAGTGGTTTGCCTCGACTTAATTTCACTGATAAATGGCGGCGGGACAAGCTTATGGGGAACAATTTAATTGACAAAGCGTAAATGCTGATGTTTAAAATGACATCATGCTTGCTCTCACAATTATGTTCATCTCCACTTTCGCCGAATGTGACATGAGCTGAACAACATCAGCCGTGGTAATATTCCAGGGTCTCAACACAAGACCAAAATTAGTTTCACTAGGAGACGTGTCAGACAAATCAATAATTCAGCACTGCTATTTTTAAAAAGACATGAAAAACATGAAAAGAAGCTAACTCCAAAAAAGGGTCAAAGGGTTGCATTAGAAAATACTTTTCAAATCAGCAGTGAGATGAATGTGAAATGTTGAGCACATTGTTTTCACATTGTTAGAAAGATAATGCCTCTAAGGCTCGACCAATTTTCTTTTTATATGCAGTACATTAGTGCTGCTTAAATATTATGTATGTACACATGTACATTCTTTATAGATATCCTCAGCCACAGAGGATTATGAATGCTATAGGGAATAAAAGCACACACATTCCTGACAACGAGTCCCGCTTCGTGCTCTTGGCTGTGCTTGACTTAGCTCTTCCAATCGTTTTTCATGTGCAAGAGGCTTTTAGAAGGCTTTATGTTCAAAAGACAGGCATAAGGGATTCTCACAGGGCTGTGACACTCCCATTAGGAATACGATTCCCACAATACGTCACACACATTAACTGAGAAACATACACCAACCCCTCCTCCCCGCCTGTAGCAGCAGACAGATGCGCTTACATTGTACCCCGACATGTTGTTCTGACAAAGAATCACTATTGTAGCATGAACTTGTTTTTAAATCATGGGTAGAAAAAAAAAGGAAAAAAAAACCTTGATTGTCAGTAATTTAGTTGCTGAGGAAATAACTGCGTCTTTCTTATTTTAAATGTAAATGCCAGCACTTACAGGCTGATTTCTGCTTGCTTTAATGAGGATGGATCGGCCGGCCGGTGGCTCTGTAGTATTAGTGCAGCTTCAGCACTGTCCTGGAATATCCAAAGTTGGTTTTAATAGATGTTAAAAAGCTATAACGGACACAATTATGTCCATGTACCTCGACTCCTAGCTGTACTTCTAATATATTAGATAAACATGACACCTACTTTCAGAACATAGGGAACTGTTTTCATTATTTAAAGAACAGAACACACCTGTGGCACATTTGGAAATGGAGTGTGTTTAGGAGGAATACATTATCAGTAAGAGGCTGGCATCAATCATGGCCAATCAAATCAGTTCCTCTAATTCCCTTTAAAAGCTGTGCACTCCCTGCCGTGAGGCACTGACAGTTTTATTACAGGGAGTCCAGGCCGCCGCCTTCTAACAGGAATAGAAGGATGTCTGGACTGGATATTCTCGTCTTGGAGGTGCAGAGTTTAAAAGCAACAAATGCATACCTTAAATATGAACACATGGTGCTGTAAATATGTCCGCAGAGTAGATGATATATCCTGGAATAATATTGAAAGTCTGGTCATTATGGCAGCAGCATACAGGTATATATGCATTCGAAATTATTTATTTTTGTTATGTATTGTGAATGTGTCCACTTCAACCACAGGGTTATATCATCCTCTTTAGAGAAACAGCTGTTCTTGAAATCCCTTTTAAAACACACAGTGAATGACACAAATTATACAATTGGGCTTAAACAAAAAAAACTAAATAAAAAACATTATTTTCAGTTAATGAAAGGCTGACATTTTGGTGATGCTACTGATTTTGAAATGAAACCTTTCATCAATTTAATTTCCACAAGGCATCACACAGGAAATATTTAATTATCGAGGAGAAAATAGATTTTGGTTCGCAGAAACTGCAGTCTCTTGTGGTAAAACCTGTTATAGTCTTTGCGGTTATTGGATCAAATGTGCGAAATCAGCCTACTGCACTATAAAATGTGGCCTAGCATTGTTCATGTGGTACATTTTGATCAAATGTTATCTAAAATTGGAGATTTGGTTTTGTGTTAACTTGCTCACTGTAAATCCTATTTGGCAAGCATTTTGATCAAGAACATTCATGCAATGCTTGTTGCCTTTTAGGTATCCAGTATCCTTAATACTGTCTATTAAACAGCATAATCCTTGGCACTCTTAGTGAAAAACAGCTACACGGCTATATGTGGACCTGATAGAGGCAGACAGACATTTCTCATTGATGTCTCAAGTTGAATAGACTATGGGTGAAGTTTACACCTCCTTAGATTTTAGCAATAAGAGTAAAGGGAAAGAACAATTTCCCTGCCTACAGTCTAAACAAATTGCCTTCTCTGTTGAAGTCAGTTTTGCAAAGGCTTTAACAAATCTCTAGGATCTTTCTATGGTAACGGAGCTGTCGTTTTTCATCACTATGTTTGAGAACTTGAACAATCTGCTGCCTAGTTGGCCACTGTGACATTAAAGTGTCTCAATTGTGAAAGCAACCTCTCTTGCGACACTTTTCAATTATATTTATATTTGCCTCTTTTGATATTGTTCATTGGCTTTTTTCTCAGTTAAAAGTGCTCTTGGGATTGTTTATGAGTTGGATCAAGATTACTTTTAAGAGACAGTCAAAGACCACAGGAATTGAAAGGAAATCATGGAAGTTAAAACCAGAAGGCAATGACAGCAATTTACTATCATGTGGACTACATCATAGGCTACTATTATATTGTTGAACCTTTTTTTTTAAAGCTTTAAAAAGGCTGCAACGTCCAGGAGCTGCATCAAAGTAGATCATGCTCTTCCTCTGGAGGAAAGAAACATGACAAAGTCACAAGTAGACAGAATGAAATGGTAGTTTAATTCAATGTTATGTATTGATTTATATTCACTGCATGTAGTGTATGATAGTGTGCTACTGAGAACTAATATATCTAAAGGTTATTAGTTGGTAGAAGTGAGCTGAGAAGGACAGATTCAGGAATTAAGTAGGTATTTCACATCAAAACAAAAATGATTAAATAGATCTAATCATGCACTTATTATTACTATTACTATTATTATTATTATATATAATGATGTTACTTCTGTGATGGCTAGTCATTCAGAAAAGGCTAATTAAAACGAAAAGTCACTACACAAGGCACTGCAGTATATGAAATATCTAGTTGTCATAAACATGAACAGAATAGGAATTCTGCACCATTATCCCATATCAATATTCCTCTCATATGCTAACCACAGCGTACATGACAGTAATTTATTATGTGATTGCAATGGAGAGTTATCATAAATTAAAAAATAAGAGCAAACAGCACAGCATCAGAAATCGCTTCTGTAAGCTAAAAGAAGAAGAAATTACTTTTTAGATGATCTTTCATCTAGTCCGATTGATAAAGACAGATTGGTCAGAAAACATGAATGCAAGCACATCTTAGCAGCCTTTTTTGAAATGTTGAGTATTGTTTGCATGTATTCACCAATAAAACCATCATTCCAGAAACATTCAAGCTTTAATTTAAAAGGATGTTGAACCCTCCATAAAATGAGGCTTTTGATCTCTGAAATGAACATTTCAGAGCTCCAAAATGACTGCCTACATTAACAGACTGCCATTATAGAGAAAGAGGAAGAGACCGATAGATATACAGTATGAGAGGAGCTGGGTCACCAGATGGTCTAATGACCACAGGAAATATTACATCTGGCAACTGTGCACTGACATTGATGACTCCAGTCATTTAAGACCCCAGAGAAAAGCCAATGTGTGTGTGTGTGTGTGTGCATGTTTTTCTGAGGGTGTATGTGTTGCATATTTAACTATACACACAAGGTCAAAAGGTTCTCGTAATTATTGTTTAATTATCAAAAGGCACATTTTCAAGACATGTTAACCCTTCATTGTCTAATGAGAAATGATCAAACAACCAACCAACCGATTTTTGTGTGCCATGTGTGATCAAAGCGTAATCACGATGGAATGTGTTCTGTCTGTTCCTTCAACAGAAAACAATGAAAAAAATAGCGATAATATATTATATTATTATAATAATATTGTAAAAGAAAAGGGCATTAATCTTGGTGGATAAGATCCTTAATGATTCCCCAAGCCTTATTCCTGCAGTGCCTGATATAAATTTCCTTTTGGCAGAATAGAGAAACTCCTATTGTGTATTCAGCTGAACTAACAACTTGCCTTGTGGTGTCGCTCGGTGGTGTTTCTGTACCAAGCGGTGATGTTACCCATCAGGACATGTTTAATGTTGCAGGAGCAGAAAATTCCCAGAGGTCATGCCCTCAGTGATGTGGACACCAACTTCACCACTTGTAGTTGTCCAACCTCTCCATGAGGACCCGCTGACATTAATGGGGGGCATAGTTCCTTCCCTGCTTGTTCCCATAGTCCACTATCAGCCATTTAGTCCTGTTGACCTTCAGAAGCAGCTTATTGTCCTGTGGTTCAGGTCTTCTGCTTCCTTCGGCTTTTTTGTTATTATTCTTATATTTGATCAGGCTCACCACAGTTGTGCCATCAGCAAACTTGATGATAGTGTGACGAACCTGGAGGGTAATAATGGTGTGGAACGCTGAATTGTAGACAATAAACAGCAATCTCACATAAGTTCCTTTTCTTGTCCTGGTCAGAAAGGGTGGTGTGTAGGATTTGTGCTATAATCCCATCCCTTGTTGGTTGACAGTAGCCAAACTGTTTTTGATCCAGCCTGCTAGATAGTGAGGAGAAGATATAATCTTTGACCGGCTTGTTCCAAGTACCTCGTCTCTACAGGTAAGTGCCACAGGGTGGTAGTTGTAAAGGCAGGTTGGTGTCTTTGTTTGTTGGGAACAGGAATGATGGTGGTATCCATGAAGCATGTTGGTATGGCAGATTGAGCCAGAGACATGTTGAATATTACTTGGAAAACTGGTGCCAGTTGGTCAATACATGGTTTGAGGATCCAACACCATCTGGTCCTGCTGCTTTCTTGATGTTCACATGCTTTAAGCCCTCCTCACGCCATGTGTAGAAAGGTAGTTAGGTGTGAAAGGTGCACCCACCCACCTCAACTACATATGCACTGTATATAGGTACATTTTGGTGATACACTGGATCAATAATCATCAATAGTGTTTTGGGGTAATGTAAAAGAAAAATGTGATTTACTTGCACATTGTAAGAGGTTTAGAGTTAGGCTAATTTATTTTCTATGGCCAGCATTTAAAATTTGATCTGTGATCTGTTATAATAAACTGCACAAATGTATTATGTCAAGTAACACTTTAGCAGACACATGTAGTATTTATTTTTTATTTTCTTTCTTTCATGCAATTTTTTTCTGTCATCTTTTTTGCTGTTTTCCTGGACAGCATAAACAATAAATGATGTGTATTTATCTATTTCTCTTATTCCTTTCTCCATGTCAATCTGAATCTCTTTATCTCTTTTATCTCTCTCTCTCTCTCTCTCTCTCTCTCTCTCTCTCTCTATCTCTCTCTCTCTTTCACTTTCTCAGTCTTTCTGTCCTGTCTCTCTTATCTCTCTCGTGGGTCTATATGAAATATTCTGACCAGGCTCCTACAGTGACCACATAATTAGAAACCACTGAACCATGACTCTGACATGGGGGCTTTTCTCCTATCTGTTTGGAGAAGAGGAGGTTTTTTTGGGGAGGGGCTGTAAAATATCTTCATGCTCAAGATACTATACACTGGCCTGAAATGGTGGTGGCCTACAATATATTTGGATAGATAAGAGGAGAAAGAAAAGGAGAGAGGAGAGTAGGTGGATGCAGCAGAATGGATAAATAGACTGATAGGAGGGGCATGGGGTGAAGGATGGGTTCGAGGTGTTGAGAGAGCGATGGAATGAATGAGTTCTAGTTCCTGGTATGATCTGGTATATTCGTTGTTTTTTTTTATCCTCAATAAATAAATAATTCAATGGACAACACAAGAATTTTACAATTACAAGATGAGTGTGAAAAAAGTAAAGTACAAATTGCAGTAGCATCTGATAATATAACAACAGCACAAACAAAAAACATATCTCCTATGTTTTGTGTTGAAACACGAAGCTACAGGTGTGACCAGTTCTGGCTTCTTATAAATGATGATTCTTCCATTATGCATTCACCTTTGGCAAAGTTCTGTAGCAGTAAAAACATTGGCTTTGAGTTTGAAGGTCTAAAATATCATTATACTACATTCATTACAGGCAGGTTATTAGATAGAGCATTACTAAAATAAATCGAGATGAAGATGGAAACCATGAGAGCTATGCCATCGTGTATTTCTTTTACATTAGCTGCTCCATTCTGATACCATTATAGAGATTTTACTCTGACACACTATCACGATGCTGCAAGATGACTCAAATTCCTTAGAGCTTTTTCATGATGTCATTGTGACACCTTCACTTTACTTTGGCCACCTATGACATCATGTATTGACTTCACCACACATCGACTGTGCAGAGCAGTTTAATTATGTGATTATGATAGATTTATTTTACTTTGGTTGTCTGACAGTGTGTGGTGACATCATTTAATGACTTGACTTTTCCACTTGTGTATAGCGGTATTAAGATATCATAGTGTAACATTTATCCCATGTGTGATGCACAGTAATGTGATTCCAGTACAAAGTCATTTTCTGCTCTTTAAGATGTCACAGTGTAAATCTTTAGTACATGGGGGTGTGTATACACCTCTGATAGGTGGTGATGTGCTGACTTTTACCTGAATTTGTCCCTGTATAGCTTTATTATGTTGTCATGGTGTGACTGGCTAGTTATGGTTTGTGCTGATGGCTTATTGCTGTATGGGAAGAGGACAGAGGAGCCTTTGGGACAGTTTTTATCACCAAATGTCCTTGGAACACACAGACGTTCACACATTGTCACACATGATGCGGCACTCAAACAAAGTCATGCACTGTCACATACACAGATGAGGACGTATGCACATATATTCACACGCCCACATAGGCGCCATGCACATGCACACGCACGCTACTCTTTATGAGCCCTCCCTTTCAGCTATAGCAGGAAATGAATGTCCAAGCAGCTACGGTTGTTCATTAACATTTATGGCTGTAGATGACCATTGAATCATTAGACTGGCTCGCACAGCCTTCACGTCAAAGCAACCAGGGTGTAAAAATCCAATCGCTGTCCCTGACTCACTGCCAAAGTAATGATGGTGGATCATGATGTTGATTTGTTTTATAATATGAATCTAAATGGCGGTGATCCGCTCCAGGGGGGACAGTATTTGTTAGTCCCCTTTGATACTGTGTGTTTGCTGGTATGTTTTTATAAAGGGAGTAGCAGTATCCTTCATTTGTGCTAATGGAATTTGGTATTTAAATGGGTCCATTTGTGTAATCAGTTGTTTCCCATGTCTCTGTTCATCACAATGTCTTCAAAATCTGTCACTACTGACACTTGCCAATGTGTACATGATTAAAGGAGAAATGTGTAGGCTAATACTCCTGGCCCATATCTTAACTAGTAGGGGGTAGCTTTTTGCCCCTAACCGACCTCCATCCTCTCCCTCATTAAATGAAATACATTTGAAAAGACAATATAGAGATTTGTATTCAGGGATTGGCTACGGGGTGGGGGGGTTCGGTCACAGCTGCCCAGCTGGTCGCCGGCAACAGCTGTCTCTGGAGCAGCAGGAGTTGGTAGCAGTTAGCAGCTATAGCTTGCTGGCTGTTTCTCTGCTCTCTACTTCAAAGTTTCTGGCCTCTCGGTGCCGGTCTGTTGGCCGGCATCAGCTCAACCCCCTGATAACAACAGCGCCTCCTGAGGCTGAAGTGGTATTACAGGACAGAACAGTCAGTTTAGCAATACTTGCGCAAAATGCAACGGTGGAGCAAACTACAAAATCTACAAAAATAGAGATTTGTGTAGATATACTATTTGTAGTTATAGTATGGAGTTATCGTTTTTTATATTTTAAACTTAAATTATGGCCAAATCTTACACAATGCAACGTTTTAAGGGATCAACATCATACTCCTTCTTAACTCTGATTATAGAGGAATCATCACTCTTGCTTTTCAGCATGAGGTGATTTCAGTAGTCTGCATTCATTGTATTTTCTTCTTCACATAATACAGCACCAATGCTTCTCTTCTGTCACTAGCTTTTAGTTTTTGACTCTTGTCAATATTCATAAAAAATCAATATTAAAAAGAAAAAAAACACATTTTAAATCACAGACATTCAAGCACATACTGTATTGAAGACACACCTGGCTGCCAATCTCCCAATAGTGTTTTGTCTATGTCTGCTTCTCCCTGGCTAAAGGGTTGTTCATATGTCAGGTTGTGTGTGCGTGCGTGTGCGTGCGTGTGTGTGTGTGTGCGTGTGTGAGCAGTCTGACGGCCACAGATAAGGTGGCAGTTATCTTATCATGCTGAGCCAAGCTACCCTAAACCCTCACAAACCTCAGGTGCCACAGTGCTCCAGCTTTTCCCCAAGCATCCCCTCATTTCCGTGTCAATTTCACACCATTTTGCCGCGTCTGTGTCTGTCCTCCCCTCTGACTCTATCCCTCGACTTGCTCCCTCCCTCCTTTTGATAGGCAGTTAAGCCCTGTTCAGTCCAGTTTTGCTCCTCTGTTTCTCCCGTCATCCCTCTTTTTTCTCCCTCCAGTCCTTTTGCTCTTTCTTGGTTTCCATCCACTTGGCCCTGCCATCAATCTCTCCCATCTTTGGCCAACTTTGACTGTGCTTGTTCTCCTGCTTATTCCCAACTTGTCTGCATCGGACTCCCTTTTTTTAAATTCATCTACCTTTCTTGCTCTTTCCATCTTCATTTCTTGTTATCGCTGACCTCTCCTCAGCCCTACGTAGTCCAAAAGAGATGACAGTAGTTCCATCGCCAGACCACCGCACTCATCTCACTCACATCCACTTTCTAATCCCCCACACTTTCACCCAGTTATTTATTCACAGTCCAACAGAGATGACAGTCTTTTTATCAATCTGTCAGTCATTTCGCCTTTTTTTTCCTCTACTCATCTTCTCTCTCTTTCTGTACGTCTTATATTCCTGCCTCCTCTATTGCCTAGAGAGGGTGTCAATCTTTAGCCTGTCAAGCTGACTAACCATCATTCCTTTCCCCCCTAGCCTTGTAAGACCATTTTAAATCATATGAGCTCAGTCCATTTGAGTGACAGATGCCATCTAACGGGTGTAATAATTATCTCCTGGAGAACTGATGCAGTTCAGATTACGTCAGTATACGTTCTCTATAATCAAAGGTGGTGAGTGTTGTGCGGATGGCTGGATAGATAGATGGAAAAGCGTAAATTTTGATCTATAGAAGACTGCGTTCATATCACTTTCTCGACTTTGGTCAGGAAAACAAAAGCAACTGATGGGCATGGTGTTGAGTTGTTTTAGTAAAAAGATAATACAGATAGAAAAACTTTCCTACCGGTTGCATGGTAGGATCAATTTATGTGGCTTGTGAATTCTTGAGGATGTGGTGGAATTGTGGGGAACAGCTTAACAAGCATATTTTGTGTATCTTTAAAATGACAACTTTTAAGAATAAGCACTGATCATTCAACATGGCTTTGTCTGGCCTTTGTTATATTATATTTTATAGGAGACACTGGACCTCACATTAAAGACAGAACAGCCCTGACAGGAACACCTCCCATCTTCTTTCATCTCCCACCAAATATGACCATCTTTGTCCATTTTAGCTGTCTCCTCCTTTCACATATTAACTAATGCCTTTCACCTCATTTTACCTTATATTACGCCTCCATTTCATCTCCCTGGCCTTGCACCCCACCATAAACCAAACTGAACAGTTGTTATCAATCTAGCAGAAGAGAAAACACAGTTTTCTTTTCCTCAGCTGTGTTTTTTTATCCTCTTCATTAGTTACTTACTTCTACTTCCTCCCTCTCCGTCCTGCATTTACATCTCAAAGTGCAGAGGTGGAAGGATGCAATGATGAGAGCAGTGAGTATCTCCTGAACATCCCTCAGGGGTTTCATTCTCTTTTCGTTGTCCTTCTCACTGGCTCTCAGGTTCATTATTTTTTCTCTTCTTTCTATTCTGTCACTCACTCAGCTTTTAAGATAGAATCTTTTTTTTTTTCCTATCACTTTTGACATTTTGCCACGTGGTATGCGGGCAAAAATATATGTGGTGTCGCAAAACGCAGGACTTCTGCCTTCTGAGCCGCTGCTGTGTGGGCTTCGCCATGTCCTCATGAGGAATTGTTATGGATTTAATAATAAGTCATTGAAAGGAACTGCCAACAAGAAGTTGCCTGAAACATACAACACAGTTCTTCTTCTCCCGTGTCCTCACTTCCTCCACCTGTTACTTTGTTGTGCTCTTTTTTGATTAGTATGTCCTGAATAGTCCAGAAATACTGCAGCACAACCAATTTGATTAAAACATGTCACTCATGCTTAATTGGTCTCTTTATATTTCACTTTTTAAACCAGAAATTATTATAATACTATACCTAGAATATTTTCCAGGCAGTTTTCTTGGAATGTATGTTTTTCCTCCTGATGTTTTAGGCATAAGAATAGCTTCCTTATTCTATTTCCGATCTGTCAAAGCTGACATTAAATATAATTATTTTTTTTCCCACAGTCAGAGATGGAGGTTTAGTAGTTTAAGCTTTGCTGCACTCTGAAACATTTTTTTTTCAAACACACTTTAATGTCCCTTTGTGCTATGAATTCCAAGCAGGAGCGCAAATAAAAGTACATGCAAACCCAAAGTGACATCTTTCAGAAATGTTGCTCTACCCTGATTAAATTAAACTCTAAGTTTAGTAGCTCATGCCAAAAGTTCACCTCTTCTGTTGTATTATTTTCTAATTTTGCTTCATAGCAAAACGCTGTTTTTACTCAAAAGTCATATTTATTAGTTTACATTGCCAGCTTACCATCTTTTTAAATTCTTGCCAATAGAAATGTTAGTGTGTGTGTGTGTGTGTGTGTGTGTGTGTGTGTGTGTGTATCCGTGTGTGTGTTCATTACGTGTAGTGACCACTGAATCTTGTCTTGAGACAGGTGATTGGGAGAAGCCTTGACCAATTGTTGACCCCACCTTGCTGACCTCTTTACCAGGGGTCATTCTGGGTAACATGTTTACAGCCACATGGCCTTGTCTGTGTATCTTTGCCTTTATGTGAGGGACCAAACATCCACAGACAGGTCACACACAGTTCTATTTACCCCAAACTTTTAAAATCACGATTTATCTGTAAATCTGAAAACCTGAGGTCCATGATAGAAATTGAGCTACAAGCATTAACACAACATTAATAATCAGGATACTTAGTATGGTTGTTTGTAAATCTTAACCTTTCCAGGTGAAGGTGGTCTAGGTAGGGTTTAATCGTGTGGACTAAGAAAGGGAAAAACATTTGTAATTATGTGGTAGGAGCAAAAAATGGGTCCATGTTCAATGAAAAACATAAATAAATAAATAATGAAAAGCACACAGTTATGGCAGTGGCTCCCCTTAGGACTTTGATGATTCACTGTGTATACATATGAGGCATCGCGTCACTGTTTAATTTGTCAATGACTAATATGAACATAGTCATCTAATGACAAAATAACGGTTAGATGTTGTGATTCTCTCCAGTGCTTTTGGAAGTGACAGGAGGAGAACGCTAACTGGATTGCATTTCACTGTGCTTACACTATGATAACGTGTGACAAAATAAAGATTAAATGATTGATGTTTTCAATGCTGTGTGTAAAATGCAAGGATGCAAAACTATCAGGGTATGCACGATCTAACCAGTAACCCTGTGGCTGCTTCCTACTTTGAATGTGTAGGAAGGGTCAAATGCAGAGGATAAGTTTAATTCATGTATGTAAAAGTCATGTAAAATGACAAAAGGAATCTTAAACGCATGCAAATCACGTGTGGCCATAAAACCAACACATTATATATTCACATTTATGGTACTTTTACATACTTAGAAACCAAGTCGTGTCCCTTTTTAAGAGCTGTACGAGCCTCTTTGCTGGCTGCATAAAAACACACATTTATCCGTCTATACCTTTTATAATTGATGGCAGTATACAGCTGAGAACCCTTCTCACTCCCTCCTTTTTTATGTAGTAGGATATGGCTGCATTAAACAATTTCTATCCATTTCCCTCTCATGTTCTCTTTGTGTTCATTACATTACACTACGGCAGAAAGACCCCCACCCATTATATTAGAATAGGCAGAGAGAACAGGATCTGCAGATAAAGCATCTGCTGTAGTGATGTCAGATGACAGTTATGAAGCAGATTATGTGGCTTATAGTCTGAACTCTCTGCCTCCAGCTTGCTTTCTTAGCCCCTGACATCTTAACTAACACAAATCATCCATGTGCGTTTTCTTCATGGTCACATGTGTTTCATTCTTCATTATTTTATTTCATATTTGTTACAGCTTGACAAAATGTGTGATGGTGGGGCTAACAACATGCAACATATATTTTGAGACAGAACAGTTGCTTATTGAAACTTATAACACTAAAATATGTCATCTTAACCTGATGTCTCAACACTTTTTAACAACAAATATCAACTTTCTTACTTCTATCAAGCTCAAGCTGTGAAGTGCTACTTATAATTAAAGAGAATAAATTCTAGAGATTCGTATTTTAACTGCTCTTTTATTACAAAGAAGGTGTGGTTGTTATATAAATACCACCCAATGGTTCAAAATACTAGAGCTCCGAGAGAGAAGCTTGCGAGAGATGTAAAATCCATGGAGATGATTCTTGGTATTTTAAGCCACAAACATATCCTGTTAGGGATATCACATCTTCAAAGAAAACCCAGGAAAACTTAACAGCATACAAACTTACATTTTAGCTCTTAAAATTTTGCATTAGGCAAATAAAGTCAATGTGTTTTATATATAAAGGCATGTCAACACTTTCTTTTCAGTGGGCTCAGTATCTGCTACGGCCATATTTAAATTGTCTTTATGCTCTTTTAGGCTTCATCTTCTTAACCTGATCCCCTTGCTTGCTAATAATAGCTCTGGCTTTAACAGATCAAGCAGGGAAACAGAGCAGAGGTGGAGAAATGGATTCCAGTGGATTTTTTTGCAGTGTCCACAATTCAGTAGCTCCTATAGGACTCTTTTTAGCTCATTGATTTATAGTATAGAAACATTGCTTGAGTAACCTTTAAAATTCTATCTTTGTAAAGTTTGTGTAGATGATCATTTTGTATTCTGAAGGTTGCTCACACTTGACTGTCCAAGATTCTCAAGACAGAGAGAGAAATAATCTTTCCAGTAGATTAATGCATGGACCTATAACATCTTTTTTTCCAGGTCCTTAACTAGGATGAGGTCACGTGAGGACATGCTATAGCATGTTTTG